>JASDDO010000014.1:560741068-562153920 GCA_030015575.1 Agapanthus africanus | reverse complement strand
AAGAGCCGTAAGGGTCTCATAAAGGTATTTCTCCCTATGGGTCTTGGGAATCTCATAGGTGTATGTTTTCCTTAGAAGACGTGGGGACTTCTAAGTGGTGTGTTCTCTTGTAAGTCGTAAGGATCTTACAAGAGTGTTTTCTTCTTATAAATCGAGAGGACTTACAAGTGTAGTTCTCCATGTGAAGATATCCCTCGTCAGTGGCGGGACTCTGTTGGGGAAACATTTATTTGTGCCCGTGGATTGCATACAAGGGTCAGTATTGAACCGCTTGTAAGGCAATCTATGGATTGTGATGGCTTAAGAACAGGTTCAGATCCTTGTAACTTAAGGCTTTTGAATCCTATGAGCCGTGCGGGTCTCATAGGGGATTTCTCCTTACGAGTCATGAGGATCTCGTAAGTGTAACTTCTCCTTAGGAATCGTGGGGATCCCTAAATGTGTTGCTCCTTGGTGAGTCGTAAGGATCTCACAAGCTATTTTCTCCTTACAAAGTCGAGAGGACTTTGGAAGTGTCTTTTAACGAGATTGCGCCCTTTCGGGTTTGTACAAACTCGCCGGTAGCCCTGCTATTTTTACTCACGGAGCCCTTTCGAGTTTTCATCCGTGCCCATTTTGTTTATGAACGTACTGTTTTTTTGCGTCAGCCTTAGCATGCCGTGGTTCGTAGTAGTTTACAGACGTTTCGGTCAGGCATAGTATTTTTTTAAGAACTGACCGTTTATTGGCCTAAAGGGTCTTTCGCCATGCATATTCATGAACAAGTAAGCCCCTCCTTGGTAGACCTTGTCTATGATATACGGGCCCTCATAGTTTGGCTCGAATTTCCCCTGTTTGGCACGATTAGGGATCATAGGTCTTTTTACGACTAGCACGAGTTCGCCTTGGCGGAATGTTCTCGGCCTAGTCAATCTTTCGTATGAGCGCGTCATCCTTGCTTTGTAAGCCTCTAGGTTTTGCTGCGCCACAAGCCGGGTTTCGTCAAGGGCGTCGAGCTCTTCAAGTCGAAGATGAGCATTTTCTTCGTCTGTTAGCTCGTAATGAACCGCCACTCGTAGAGATGGTAGCTCTATCTCCAAGGGGAGTACTGCTTCAGCGCCGAATACCAATGCATACGACGTTGTGTTTGTGGCTGTTTTGAACGTGGTCCGATATGCCCAGAGAGCTTCATGCAATCCCTCGTGCCAATCTCTTCTATTTCTGGACACTGTCTTCTTTATGATCTTCGTCAAGGTCTTGTTGAAGGCCTCAGCTAGACCGTTAGCTCGAGGATTATAGACCGAAGAGTATCTCCAGTCTATGTTCTACTGCTGTGCGAAGCGGCTGATCTTGTGGCTTCTATAGGCTGACCCGTTATCGGAGATAATCCGTCGCGGAGTGCCAAACCGATAGATGACGTGTGTCTTGAAGAAATGGAGAATATTCTCCATCTTCACTTATCTTAGTGGTATGGCTTCTGCCCACTTAGAGAAGTAATCGGTTGTCGCCAATATGAACCGATGTCCTCTGGACGATACTGGTTCGATGGGCCCGATTATGTCAGTTCCCTACATTTCGAACGACCAGCTAGCCACCGTTGGGTGTAGCGGATTCGGATGCTAGTGGATGAAGTCCCCGTGAATTTGGCACGAGTGGTACTGCTTCGCGTATTTGATACAGTCTTGGATCATCGTGGGCCAATAGTAGCCCATCCTTTTGATCTTCAGCTTCATCTTTGGTCCGGCTTGATGAGAACCGCAGAGTCCATCGTGAGTTTCTTGGACAACTCTCTTTGCTTCTTCCGTCCCCAGGCATTTTAGCCATAGAGAGTCGAACGATCTTTTGTACAGAGTATCATTGACGAAGGAGAAAGACAGAGCTCGTTTCATGAGCTGATATCTTGAGGATGCATCTTTAGGTGTTCGACGGGATTTGAAGTAGTCTATAAAGACTTACCTCCAATCCTTAGCCTTTCCCAGATCTTTTATTTGTAAGGCCGTTTGCTTGGTCGCTTCCTTTTCTTCAGATGACTCCGGAGATATTTCCGCTGGTGCAAGAACCCGACGGCTTTGTACCACGATCCTTACGTCATCGAGGTTTTCGTAAGCCAGTTCTTTAGCGAGTTTAGATAACACATCTGCTTTGCTATTTTCCGCACGTGGTATGCTTTCCAGGGCGTAGGCGGGAATTTGAGTCAGCAATTGTTGCACTCTCTCACCGTACCTTACCAACTCTGGTTTTCACGTTTGATAGTCGCTGTTTACTTGACTAACGACCAGTTGGGAGTCTCCGTATATGAGGAGGTTTTCGATTCCCATGTCGACAGCGATCTCAAGACCTGCTATCAAAGCTTCATATTCAGCTTCATTGTTTGTCCTCGGCTCTGTTAGGGAAAAGGAAAAACGCATTATCCCTCCTTGTGGAGTCACGAAAATGAGGCCTACCCCAGATTTGATTATGGGTGAGCTGTGCTTTCGCTTCTTCATGGAAGATGCCCCATCGAAGTAGAGTTCCCATCGGGTATCACTCTCTCTTCTCCCCCCGCCGATCGTGTCAAACACGTGCTCGTCTGGCAATTCACAATTTAGAGGTGAATCGGCAGGTATCAGATGCTCAGCGAGGAAGTCGACGATGGCCTGGCCTTTCACTGCCTTGAGGGGTCGGTATGCTATCGAGAACTCCATCAAGAGTAGGGCCCATTTAGCGAGCCGTCCTGTTAGTATGGCTTTTGACATCAAATATTTGAGAGGATCCACTTTTGATATTAGGTGGATCTCATGCGCCAAAGCATAATGCCGGAGCTTCGTTATTGCGAAGATTAACGCCAGGCAGTGTTTTTCAATGGGGGAGTAGTTGTTTTCTGCCTCCAGGAGAACTCGACTCAAATAGTAGAGGGCTCTCTCCTTCCCTTGGTCGTTCTCCTATGCCCATAGCGCGTCTAAAGAACCTTCAAGGGCTGTTGTGTACATGATGAGAGGCTTTCTCTTGACTGGAGCGGTCAGTACTGGCGGATTCTGCAAGTATTGCTTGATTTCGTCCAGTGCACTCTGGCATTTACGATTGTTGGGGTAAAAATTTACACCCCGGTTGACCAAGTCAAAATCAAAGTCAACCCCAAGCCAAGTGGGCCCAAGCCCAGATCCAGTGGGCCCATGTCCGGGTCGAGCCCGAACAGGAAGCGGCCGGCCTCCCCCCATGCCAAGATAAAAATTTTGTAATAAATAATTTTGTTGTATTTCTTTTATTTTATTTTTGGATAAATGTAAGAAAAAATAGGCATAAAGCCAAATTTTTGTAAAGCCCATGGCTTATGTGCAAAAAGAAATGGCACATGAGCCATGGGATAGGCAAAATGCCATTTTGTGAAGCCCAAGGGGCTATGTGTAAAATGTAAGGCCTATAAAGGCAAGGATAATGAAATATCCCAACAACTTTTTCTCTCCAAAAAAAAGTTTGAGATCTGAGATCTTTTCTTCCTCCTTCAAGGATCCAAAACCTTCTTCTTTCTTTTGAATTAAATCAAGAGTTTTACTCTTCCTTTTTCAAAACTAAATAGTTTTCCACCACAAAACCCATTAAGGGGAACTCAGATCTTCCATTAGATCTCAAAAAGAAGAGATTTTTAAAATAAAAATCCCACAGCTCTTGATCTTCAAGATCCAGCTAACAGAGGAAGAAGAGCATCTTTCACTAAACCCCCCCAAAAAAGAAGAAAAACACACTCAGGAGTCCAACTCCTCTCTGATTTCTCTTCTGAGAAATTTTTTCAGGTTAAAAGCCTCTTTTTCTCGCCGGCGCTAAGCGCAGAGCGCCCACGTGCTGACACGTGGTGCACTTGCGCTCGAGCGCAAAGCGCCCACGTGCCGACACGTGGCGCGCTCGCGCTCAAGCGCAAGCGCTCGAGCGCAAGTCGCCCTCATGCCGACACGTGGCGCTCTTGCGCTCAAGCGCAAGCGCCCGAGCGCAAGTCACCCCGGTGCCGACACGTGGCAAGCTTGCGCTCCAGCGCAAGCGCTCGAGCGCAATTTGCCCTCGTGCCGACACGTGGCGCTCTTGCGCTCAAGCGCAAGCGCTTGAGCGCAAGTCACCCCGGTGCTGACACGTAGCGCGCTTGCGCTCCAGCGCAAGCGCTCGAGCGCAAGCGCTCGAGCGCAAGTTGCCCTCGTGCCGACACGTGGCACTCTTGCGCTCTAGCGCAAGCGCTCGAGCGCAAGTCGCCCACGTGCCGACACGTGGCGCGCTTGCGCCCAAGCGCTCTGCGCTCGAGCGCAAAGCGCCCTCGTGTCACGACCCGAAAGTACGGAACGTGACCGGAACTTAGATTACGAAGCGTCTAGAGGCGCCACGTAACCTAAGTAAGCCGAAGCCCAGAAATCTAAACCATAAAAGAAGAAGATGAAGAAAAAGAAAACAAGTTTAAAAGCATCAGTAAATTTTCTCAAACATTCCGGCAGAGTCTCCTCTATAAAAACTGGACCCCAAACGGGTACAACAAGTATAATATACATAAACAATAAAAAGCATCCCCAATGGGAGCTAGCATCAATGCCAACAGGCGGAAACAACCACAACAAGAACAATAATATACAACGCCAAAAGGCGAGGCTCAAAACTCAAAGAAAACAAAACCACCAAATCAGAATAATACATGCGCGACTTTAAGGTCAAAATAAAAGACTGGTCCAATAAACTTATCAAGTAACACAAGTATGGTTGATGGAGCTTACTAGATACAAATGAAAGAATAAAAGTACAATGGTGGTTCAGATACAAGTGAACCAACCTACCGTGCAAATCACCCTGAAAGAATAGATGTGCCAGCAAGCTGCCAGGGAAACCTGTACATCGAACATGTAATAAAATTTGGCACAACGGGGGTGAGTTGCCAACTCGTGAGTAGAAGACATCTACAAAAAGAAATCGAATGCACGACGCTATCCTAGGTCATAATAATATACTAATATACTACTAGTCATCAAGTAAGACAGGATAATAAGCTACGTGTAAATGCAAATACTCCGTGCTCGTGTCAGTGCCTCATATAGTACTATGTCATATGAATGAGTATGCATGCACCATGAATGTAAAATGACCAATCCTGAAATCTAGGTATATCTGTATAAGAAATCTTTAACTTTTATCACAGTAAAATGTGTATAGAAATCTGAAATATCAACAATGAAATCCATGGAAATCCGTGTCAAGCATCGACACAAAGCATGTAAACCTCAAGTCTCAATATCTCGGGCTCCGTCAGTCCGGATCGGCCCATATCATCAAATCTCATGACAACGGTCGGTATCCTCCGGATATCCGCCGCGCCAGACATCACCGGTAGGTAGCCTTCCCCTGCCAGGCTCATCGTCTACAACTCGATCTTCTTGCCCAGGGGTACCATACCGGGCCCACCATGTACCCGAGACGGTTCATCCACTCCTCGAATCGGGTCTCGAAATCCAACAGAAAACATGAAATCTCATGGTGGATGACACATACATCACGAGAAAACCGCATCTTATTTTAAAAAGAGAAGAGGAGAGAGAGAGAAGTTTTTATATATTCTTGCGGTTTTCCCCAAAAATCCAGAAATCTCATAGAAATCCAAATCTTAAAATCATGAGTAAGTATATGATAAGTGTCGGCATATGCCCATGATACTGCATGATAACATGAAAATATGAATGCATGAATGTCTAAGTAATAAATGTCATGTCTAGACTAACATCTGAGAGTAATCCCAAGATTATATCGATCTAGTTGTTAACTGATTCTGTCAATAAAAGATAATATAATCTAAAGTGTACGTGATATAGCAATTATCGATGATGATGTGTGTGAGCCGGCAAATAAGTGTGCGTGGAATATGAGCATCATCGGTAATGGTGCCGGTGTCCTAACAGGTACAGTTTATACTGATTATAGCAACATATGCATGAACATGCAACATGATGATTACAGTGTGAAAATAAAGACGGATGTGTGTTATCCACTCATTTGATATACAATTATCACTACCACTATATGACTCGAACCTAACCTAGTGTCCATCTAACCTCCTAAGGAACTAAACCTAAGAAACTAGTCATTAAGAAACAAGAGTCTACCTAGGTCTGAATCAATATCTCTAATAGTCGGCGATTCAGCCTCAATAGCGTCACGTACGTAGTACGGCTTCTTCGAATCAAGAGTGCGGATCGATCATCATATCTATGCCTCGTACGGTAAAATCCATCGTACGGCATCCCAATATCGGGGTACGGGTCAAGTATCTCCTAGGTGTCTCATCATTAGTATAATGTCATCATCAACACAACTCATGATCAAGGTGCTAAACTGTGATCGCATACATCAATCATATATCATTGCCATCATAATAAGCACCATTAGTTTATCCTCAGAAATATCATGTCATATGTATCATATTGTGATTAAGTCATACTGATATCATATCGTCCTCAAGTCACACCTCTATGATATCGACATCAGGTCACACCTATATGATGTCGTAATCAAGTCATACATATCCCATATCGTGATCAATCACAAGTTACAGTCCGGGTACTATTTTAGAGTCCCATGTACCTCAATATCATCACCACCCATTATAATTTATGTATACATGTTCATTATCTCATTCTCTAATGATCCGCTAACACTTAAAACGACTGTATAGCCAAGAATCACGGCATCAAGCCCAGTTACACTATTTCATCATACCTCGGATATCATATCACATCAATGAATCACATATACGAGTTGTATATATATGTATATACCTATACCTAGTTCTATATATATACACATACACATACCCCATGTCGAGTTTCAGTGTGTGCGTGGGTGTGTTTCTATCTGAAACCTACGAACCTCTTCCAAGGTACTCATCCTCTGATATGGTTTTCCTAAATCATTCTAGTCCAGCCTAGGGTCAATACTAGGGTCCTACTAGGGTCACATCTGGTTTCCTAATGTCAATAAGTACTATTCCTATTCTACGTTGCGGGGGTGCTAAACGCCATCCACCCGACTTCCCCCCGTAGATATACATCTACTCACCTGGTCCATGTCTGTCGAAGACGGTGTCGCCATCCTCCTCTTCATCGCCCGCAGTCCACGTGAGGGGTACCTAAACGCAAACATATAAATAGCATCGTAAACTGAATCACATACAAAAGTCAAAACGACGCAATGAACAGGCATAGGTTAAAACCTATGTCCCGTCCACGCAAAAGAACCAAATATCGTTCGATATCGGCGTACAAACTCCGATGGATCGAGATAAACATCAACAAATAACTCGTAGTTTTAAAACACATTACTTATATTATAAAACATGATTAAATCCATCGAAACCCTAAAATCCATCAAACCGTCCAATTTCGTAAAACCCGAAAATGCCAATTTACCGTTTTTCATCAAAACTTGACATTTAAATGAAACCAATGGTTATAAAACTCATCAAATAGCATAACTAGACTATACAACCCCTTACTATATTTTTATTACACATATTTGCATTAATTTGAAATTTCTAGTTTGCAACCATTAGAAATTTTCAACCTCTTTCAAGCAAAATTCACAATTCCACAACAAAACATGATTTTGCATGAATTAATGTATTAAACTACAATTCATGATGATAATGATATGATGAAACCATAATTATATTTTTAATCTCATTTATTTAGGAATTTCCCAAAATCTAGTTTACAAAAATAGCATTTTATTAGTATTTTTCCAATTATCACAAGAAACTAGTGATCAAACTAAGTTTTTCATTCCTTTAATATGATAATATTCTCCTTAAAACTACCATCTAATGATAACAACCTTAATAAGAATTTTATTTTACCCACAAACTCATTTTAGAAAAATCTAGTTAGCTAAATAGCTTAATTGAAACAATTGAATACACAAATTATTATATAATAACCATGCAAGATTTTTCCACTTCTAAAAATTGTAGACTAGTTATTATAACCTTATTTAATTAATAAAAATCACAACTTGATTTTTCAAACCCTAACTTGAATTTTAAAAGTAGTAAATAGAATTAATATATTAAATCTAATTATGCTTAAATGAACATCTAATAACAATAAATCAAAAGAAGCAAATTTATACCTCCAAAATATGAAACCCAAACATGAAATAAGCCTCCAAAATGCATGCTTTCCATCTCCAAAATCCATGCTAAATAGGTCAAAGGAAAATGGTAGAGGTTGAATGTTGATTTTTGAGATTTATTTTTGGAGTTTTTGATGAATTTTGATGAATTTTAATGCAAAAATGATGGGAGAAAATTTTTGGGGCTACCCATGGAGGGGAGGCCGGTCATGGAGAGGGAGGAGGATGGAGAGAGAGAAAAAATGTGTGGTAGTGTAGAAAGTTCATAAATAATGCATTTTTTCACTCAAACCCTTTATTATCTAACTTTTTCAATTTAACCCTTTTCCTAGAAATTTCTAGAACCATGGAGAGATTTTGGAAAAGATTTTGCATATTACACACTTGATTCTAATATACCATGGCTCATTTTTACAAATTAAAACCATTCAAATTTGTAATTTACACTAATTTAGTGTAAAAATAAAGCTTATGTTAATATTTAAAATATTTAATTTAGGAAAAATATTTAATTGAACTAAAAATTTATAAGTGGCTAAATAAACACCATTTACTAGTAATAAAATAATTAAAATAGATATTTTTAAATTTATAGTGAAAAATAATTACGGTTTAGTTTTACGAAAAATACATTTTACTTTACCGAAAATCCTAAATTCACTTAAACAAATTTTATTTATTTAATTATTTTTAAAATGTTACAGCCTTCCCCCCTTTAAGAAATTCGGTCCCCGAATTTAAATTAAAACTCCCCCTCCAAATATTAAAACATTTAGCAAACACTCAAATCGTCGGGGCTCCGAAATCATCAATACATAACAAAAATCAACTCCGTCAAGCATAACGCAATAATCGGAGTTATGGCGAGAATAAAATATTAAAACCCAATATGAAAACCATCTTAATATACATCAATCTATAACTTATATATATTGCGCATCATAGTAAAACCATCCAAATATCTGGATAAGGAAATATGCAAAAACCCTTTTTGAAAATCGCCGTGTGATGCACGTGTCATGGCATAAGTAGCGGACGTTTATAAAAAAAAATAGCTATATATATATATATATATTTTATTTAACATACACATCCCGTCTGGTTACTAAATCAAATAGTAATGATTTTGAAAATATACTGTTCAAACTGAAATCAATCCCAATCACATCAATAAAATATCATGTGCGTCCGGTGCGCACTGAAATTGAAACCAAATACAGATACCATGAATACACACAAAAACAAAATAAGTGCAACAGGTGTGCACCAAAACATCTGTCAAGTGCAACGGGCGTGCACGACTCATTATCTGGTGCATCTAATCTGCACAAAACCCCTATTTAGTGCATCTGGTGTGCACAAAATCGCATCAAGTACGCCAAGTATGCGCAAGAATCCTAATCAGGTGCACATGGTGCACAGAAACATACATCAATTATCAAAATCGAAATCACAGTACAAATGCATGAAAACTAGGTCGAAACATATATCAAAATCATGTGTAACCCATATGCACGAAATCAAATCAAAAATCTCAAAATATATAAAACCAAATCAAGTGTACTGGGTGTATACTAAACAACATCAATACAACAGATATGTAAAACACAAATAGAATGAAATGAAGGTACACCCATGAAATACCAATCGTAGAACAAAGTCTTCAAAATACCAAAATCCAATCAACGAAAATATGAAATTCAAATCAATAAATCACAATCGTAAACACTATCGTCAATGTCCGCCTCCTTCCTCTGATGTCGATTGCTTCGAACTCGTCTCTTCACAGCTGTGCTGACTGTGCTACCAACGACAATCCTCATATCTAGAGTCTCCCACGTAGTCGATCCCTTCATTTGATATCCGGAATACATTAAACCTTTCGATCGATCCATCAAAATCCCATAATTCCCCGAGAGCTCAACACTCAAGTACAGTTTAAAAATATCCGGTACATACCCCAGCATCGATGATCCAGCCGTAGAAGGGCAAACCCAAGCCTCACTAATGGCACCGCGGAACTGCCGTAAACCCTAAGGTTCAAGGGCGTTCTCGTGGTTATTATGTCGAGTTAGGGTTTCATTTTTCTAGAGGGTCCATCGAAATACCTGCAAGTTCTTCCGAATACTTTAAACTTGGGAAAATGTTTTATTTGATAATCGTTCGAACCCTTTAACTTCATCCGGACGGCATGTGAATACCCTTCGTCCGCACGCTAAGCAATGCTTCAATCCTCAAGAATAGCCAATACTCTAATGGTTATCGCATTCGAGCCGCAGCTCCCTCTGCCAGTGTGGCCGTGGAAACAGAAACCGCCCTCCAACATTGACGAAGATAGATCAAAAGAACGAATGGAATACGGTGCAAACAATTGTACATCCTAAGGCTCCTTAAGCAGAGTAGCGTATCGTAAGTATGCCGCGGACCATACCCACGGTACGTTACTCTACCTAAATCGCCCACTCCATCAACCAAGGGTCGCCTAGACTTATACAAGGTTAAACCTAGCGCTCTGATACCAACTTTGTCACGACCCGAAAGTACGGAACGTGACCGACACTTAGATTACGAAGCGTCTAGAGGCGCCACGTAACCTAAGTAAGCCGAAGCCCAGAAATCTAAACCATAAAAGAAGAAGAAGAAGAAAAAGAAAACAAGTTTAAAAGCATCAGCAAATTTTCTCAAAAATTCCGGCAGAGTCTCCTCTATAAAAACTGGCCCCCAAACGGGTACAACAAGTATAATATACATAAACAATAAAAAGCATCCCCAACGGGAGCTAGCATCAACGCCAACAGGCGGAAACAACCACAACAAGAACAATAATATACAACGCCAAAAGGCGAGGCTCAAAACTCAAAGAAAACAAAACCACCAAATCAGAATAATACATGCGCGACTCTAAGGTCAAAATAAAAGACTGGTCCAATAAACTTATCAAGTAACACAAGTATGGTTGATGGAGCTTACTAGATACAAATGAAAGAATAAAAGTACAATGGTAGTTCGGATACAAGTGAACCAACCTACCGTGCAAATCACCCTGAAAGAATAGATGTGCCAGCAAGCTGCCAGGGAAACCTGTACATCGAACCTGTAATAAAATTTGGCACAACGGGGGTGAGTTGCCAACTCGTGAGTAGAAGACATCTACAAAAAGAAATCGAATGCACGACGCTATCCTAGGTCATAATAATATACTAATATACTACTAGTCATCAAGTAAGACAGGATAATAAGCTACGTGTAAATGCAAATACTCCGTGCTCGTGTCAGTGCCTCATATAGTACTATGTCATATGAATGAGTATGCATGCACCATGAATGTAAAATGACCAATCCTGAAATCTAGGTATATCTGTATAAGAAATCTTTAACTTTTATCACAGTAAAATGTGTATAGAAATCTGAAATATCAACAATGAAATCCATGGAAATCCGTGTCAAGCATCGACACAAAGCATGTAAATCTCAAGTCTCAATATCTCGGGCTCCGTCAGTCCGGATCGGCCCATATCATCAAATCTCACGACAACGGTCGGTATCCTCCGGATATCCGCCGCGCCAGACATCACAGGTAGGTAGCCTTCCCCTGCCAGGCTCATCGTCTACAACTCGATCTTCTTGCCCCGGGGTACCATACCGGGCCCACCATGTACCCGAGACGGTTCATCCACTCCTCGAATCGGGTCTCGAAATCCAACAGAAAACATGAAATCTCATGGTGGACGACACATACATCACGAGAAAACCGCATCTTATTTTAAAAAGAGAAGAGGAGAGAGAGAGAGAGAAGTTTTTATATATTCTTGCGGTTTTCCCCAAAAATCCAAAAATCTCATAGAAATCCAAATCTTAAAATCATGAGTAAGTATATGATAAGTGTCGGCATATGCCCATGATACTGCATGATAACATGAAAATATGAATGCATGAATGTCTAAGTAATAAATGTCATGTCTAGACTAACATCTGAGAGTAATCCCAAGATTATATCGATCTAGTTGTTAACTGATTCTGTCAATAAAAGATAATATAATCTAAAGTGTACGTGATATAGCAATTACCGATGATGATGTGTGTGAGCCGGCAAATAAGTGTGCGTGGAATATGCGCATCATCGGTAATGGTGTCGGTGTCCTAACAGGTACAGTTTATACTGATTATAGCAACATATGTATGAACATGCAACATGATGATTACAGTGTGAAAATAAAGACGGATGTGTGTTATCCACTCATTTGATATACAATTATCACTACCACTATATGACTCGAACCTAACCTAGTGTCCATCTAACCTCCTAAGGAACTAAACCTAAGAAACTAGTCATTAAGAAACAAGAGTCTACCTAGGTCTGAATCAATATCTCTAATAGTCGGCGATCCAGCCTCAATAGCGTCACGTACGTAGTACGGCTTCCTCGAATCAAGAGTGCGGATCGATCATCATATCTATGCCTCGTACGGTAAAATCCATCGTACGACATCCCAATATCGGAGTACGGGTCAAGTATCTCCTAGGTGTCTCATCATTAGTGTAATGTCATCATCAACATAACTCATGATCAAGGAGCAAAACTGTGATCGCATACATCAATCATATATCATTGCCATCATAATAAGCATCATTAGTTTATCCTCAGAAATATCATATCATATGTATCATATTGTGATTAAGTCATACTGATATCATATCGTCCTCAAGTCACACCTCTATGATATCGACATCAGGTCACACCTATATGATGTCGTAATCAAGTCATACATATCCCATATCGTGATCAATCACAAGTTACAGTCCGGGTACTATTTTAGAGTCCCATGTACCTCAATATCATCACCACCCATTATAATTTATGTATACATGTTCATTATCTCATTCTCTAATGATCCGCTAACACTTAAAACGACTGTATAGCCAAGAATCACGGCATCAAGCCCAGTTACACTATTTCATCATACCTCGGATATCATATCACATCAATGAATCACATATACGTGTTGTATATATATGTATATACCTATACCTAGTTCTATATATATACACATACACGTACCCCATGTCGAGTTTCAGTGTGTGCGTGGGTGTGTTTCTATCTGAAACCTACGAACCTCTTCCAAGGTACTCATCCTCTGATATGGTTTTCCTAAATCATTCTAGTCCAGCCTAGGGTCAATACTAGGGTCCTACTAGGGTCACATCTGGTTTCCTAATGTCAATAAGTACTATTCCTATTCTACGTTGCGGGGGTGCTAAACGCCATCCACCCGACTTCCCCCCGTAGATATACATCTACTCACCTGGTCCATGTCTGCCGAAGACGGTGTCGCCATCCTCCTCTTCATCGCCCGCAGTCCACGTGAGGGGTACCTAAACGCAAACATATAAATAACATCGTAAACTGAATCACATACAAAAGTCAAAACGACGCAATGAACCGGCATAGGTTAAAACTTATGTCCCGTCCACGCAAAAGAACCAAATATCGCTCGATATCGGCGTACAAACTCCGATGGATCGAGATAAACATCAACAAATAACTCGTAGTTTTAAAACACATTACTTATATTATAAAACATGATTAAATCCATCGAAACCCTAAAATCCATCAAACCGTCCAATTTCGTAAAACCCGAAAATGCCAATTTACCGTTTTTCATCAAAACTTGACATTTAAATGAAACCAATGGTTATAAAACTCATCAAATAGCATAACTAGACTATACAACCCCTTACTATATTTTTATTACACATATTTGCATTAATTTGAAATTTCTAGTTTGCAACCATTAGAAATTTTCAACCTCTTTCAAGCAAAATTCACAATTCCACAACAAAACATGATTTTGCATGAATTAATGTATTAAACTACAATTCATGATGATAATGATATGATGAAACCATAATTATATTTTTAATCCCATTTATTTTGGAATTTCCCAAAATCTAGTTTACAAAAATAGCATTTTATTAGTATTTTTCCAATTATCACAAGAAACTAGTGATCAAACTAAGTTTTTCATTCCTTTAATATGCTAATATTCTCCTTAAAACTACCATCTAATGATAACAACCTTAATAAGAATTTTATTTTACCCACAAACTCATTTTAGAAAAATCTAGTTAGCTAAATAGCTTAATTGAAACAATTGAATACACAAATTATTATATAATAACCATGCAAGATTTTTCCACTTCTAAAAATGGTAGACTAGTTATTATAACCTTATTTAATTAATAAAAATCACAACTTGATTTTTCAAACCCTAACTTGAATTTTAAAAGTAGTAAATAGAATTAATATATTAAATCTAATTATGCTTAAATGAACATCTAATAACAATAAATCAAAAGAAGAAAATTTATACCTTCAAAATTTGAAACCCAAACATGAAATAAGCCTCCAAAATGCATGCTTTCCATCTCCAAAATCCATGCTAAATAGGTCAAAGGAAAATGGTAGAGGTTGAATGTTGATTTTTGAGATTTATTTTTGGAGTTTTTGATGAATTTTGATGAATTTTAATGCAAAAATGATGGGGGAAAAATTTTGGGGCTACCCATGGAGGGGAGGCCGGCCATGGAGAGGGAGGAGGGTGGAGAGAGAGAAAAAAATGTGTGGTATTGTGTAGAAAGTTCATAAATAATGCATTTTTTCACTTAAACCCTTTATTATCTAACTTTTTCAATTTAACCCTTTTCCTAGAAATTTCTAGAACCATGGAGAGATTTTGGAAAAGATTTTGCATATTACACACTTGATTCTAATATACCATGGCTCATTTTTACAAATTAAAACAATTCAAATTTGTAATTTACACTAATTTAGTGTAAAAATAAAGCTTATGTTAATATTTAAAATATTTAATTTAGGAAAAATATTTAATTGAACTAAAAATTTATAAGTGGCTAAATAAACACCATTTACTAGTAATAACATAATTAAAATAGATATTTTTAAATTTATAGTGAAAAATAATTACGGTTTAGTTTTACGAAAAATACATTTTACTTTACCGAAAATCCTAAAATTCACTTAAACAAATTTTATTTATTTAATTATTTTTAAAATGTTACACCTCGTGCCGACACGTGGCGCGTTGCGCTCCAGCGCTCTGCGCTCGAGCGCAAAGCGCCCACGTGCCGACACGTGGCGCACTTGCGCTCCAGCGCCTAGGCGCTGGCTCCACGCATCTTTTGGATGTCTTTTTTCCCTTTATTTATATCTACATGTATATATATACATATGGATACAAATGTACACATACACATACTCCACGACACTGTCCCTGTTAGGAAAAAAATTTCTAACGGGGCGCTGCCCCGCACCCCGCAAGGGGGCTGCTAGCCCCCTTGACCCCCAGCCCGCCATCCGGGTGGCGGGACCCCCGTAAAAACTCTGCGTGGCTCCCGATATATCCAAAATCCCCATTTCAAAACAAAACACACGTACACCGCACATTGAGTTCGCATGACCAGTTTAACCCGTCAATCGGAGGTTCCCTCGCTCCAAAGACGAGGGGTAATTAACGGCAGCTTAGTTCGCGGCTGCCGGAGATTCGGATCCCCACAATCATTAAACCCCCGCCTACCCTAGGCAGAGGGAATCTGTAGTACGCCTGACAAGCGCGCGCGTATTCCCATCTCAATGGGGTGACGAAAAACACCCTACAGATTCTGGCACGCCCGGTGGGACCAATCTCTCCTCCCATATTTCGGGTTAAACGTTCATGCGAACTCAATCAATATACATAACGATTGCCTATACTGAAATGATGTTCTTCTTTCCGTGCAGCAATCAACCTTCGACGACAATGTCTCCCCAGACGAATTCAGCTTCCAACGTGACCCCGATTCCGTACGTGGTCAAGATCAACGCTCGTGTGGTTCTCCCCGCAAGCCTCAGTCGACAATGGGAGGAGCCGCCCCGCCAGTTTGGCTCTGTCATCATCTACCCTGCCGGAAGCGCTCATCTGGCAGAGATCCCGGCGGAACAGGTGGCCAAGCCGGTCTCAAGGGGTAAGAGGCCGAATGTCGTGATCGCCAAGGCACCACAACCGAAACTTAAGGTGGTGTCTGAACGAGTCCCTGGCGCTCTAGCTGGGGGCAAGACTTCCGATGCGAAGGGCAATATTAAATGTTGCGTACAAGCTCAGGCGATGACTCCAACAAATGCACAATCGGGCGTATTTCCAAGGCCCTCCATCAATCGGTCTGCGGCATCTTCCCAAAGAGCTGAAGTCTGCCAGGTGCTTGGAACAGAAAAGTTAAGGCAGAAGCGGCTCAGGTATCGAGCCAACAAAAGGGCCAAGGCTTCGGCCAAATGGAATCGTGTGAAGTTCCAAGTGCAGGGTTGCCCCGCGACGACGGCTGAGTCGAACGTAAGAATCAGCAATTCCTTCGAGCCTCTAAAGTGGGTTCAGAAAAATGCCATGACCGCCAGAATCAAGAAGACAGCGGTCCGAACAGTGCCACAAAGAGACGTGGCCCGGCCCCAACAGAAAAAGTACGACACTATCTCTTCAAGGGTCTATCAGGCGCTCTGTGCCGCACGAAAGCAGCGGGGCAAACCCAGGAAAGAAGCGCCAGCACCATTTAAGAACCTGGTTAGGCCAGCCGCCTTCAATTGACTATCAGCTACCGAAACAAGGGGGTCAAGACAGCGATCCGTGAAATCAGCTGCCAATGATAGAAAGACGTCCGGATATACCATCCATACGGTCTATATGGCGGGCGGGCGCCCCAGCGACAACCTTCGCAACAAAAACAAGGACGGGGCCACCACATCCCAAGCCCAATCTAGCCTGAATGTGGTTGCCGCCGCCCAAGAACAGCCGCCCCCGCTGGATGAAGAAAACCCTCTCGATGAGGATGATAGGCAGAAAGACCCCTCGATCCATGCAGAGTCAAGCTCGAACAGCGAGGAAGAGCCGACTTTCCGCCCCAGGACTGGGGAGCAAGAGCTGCTTCAAGAGCTTCGAAAACAGCTCAGGAGCAAAGATAAAGAGATGGCCAAGCTCTATTCGAAGATTGATGACTTAACGAACATGGTGATGCAGCTTACGGCTCAAATTGCTCGAGCGCCTCCCAATCAGACACAAACCGCTACTAATCAGCCGGGTGATGACAATCCGAGGCAGCCAATGCCTGTTCCTTTGGGACCAAGACTGGTCGAGCCGCATGAAAGCCGGCCGCATTCCGCTTCTGGGGACGCCTTGGCCCCAGATAGCACTATCCCGCTAACACAGGATCGGATAATGGATTTGGTCACCAGCAAGGTTAAAACATTGGTGGCCGAAGCTGAAGCTCAGAAAGAAATCGGCAGTAGTGGACGGCCATATCCCGCGCAGTACGATCTGATTGAATTCCCAAGCGGCTACGTCATTCCTAAGTTCGGAAGATTTGATGGAACGGGGAATGCAAACCAGCACGTCGCCCACTTCAAAGCATCGTGCGGAAATACAGGGGGCAATGACGCGCTCCTTCTTCGTCAGTTTGTCAACAGCCTGACCGGTGTCGCTTTCGACTGGTACACGAGCATACCAGACGGGTCCGTCATTACCTTTGCCCAAATGGAGTCTCTGTTCCGGCAAAGGTTCATGAGTGTCAGTGATAAAATCTCCATTGCCGACCTTGTGAGGACCAAGCCGGGGAAGAATGAAAGCAACACCGACTTTATCGCCCGATGGCGTAATCTCACAGTCAAGTGCGAACCGCCGCTGGAGCAGGACCAGTCCGTCAGCCTTCTCATTGGGAACCTCAGCAATTGGATGGTCCCATTCTTGTGTACAGCGGGCCTCAAGACATTTCAGGAGCTAACTAAGAAAGTCCAAATGCTGGAACGCTCGAAGCAAGAGTCCCCGCCGGACTCTCAGAGAGACAAAACCTGGAAAAGCAAGTGGGACGACAACCGTAGAAGCGGGAGTTCCAGCAGTACCAATGTCTTCAATGCCTCCGACAATGAAGAAAAGCGAAGGGCGGGCGAATCCAAAACCAACCGGTCTCGAAAGCCATTGCTGGGAGGAGATGGGCCTTCCCTAGAGGAGAAAAAGAACAAGGTTTACTCTTTCAGAAGGGACAAGGTCCGCAAGATATTTAAAGATGCCTTGAACAATGGCCTACAATTGCCGGAGTCGAAAAGACCCCAAGAAGCAAAAATGACCGACAATCCTCTGTATTGCCCGTACCACCGAGTAGTGAGCCATGTGATCGAGGATTGCTATATCTTCAAAGACTGGGTCGAGAAGCAGTACAAGGCTGGAGAGATCGAGCTGTCCAAAAGCGTGTTGGTGAACAATCAAGTTGCAACCGCCAACTTTATACAGACAGAAGTTGAAGCCTTCTGGGAGTAGACAGCTGAACCTGCTGCCCTGAAAAAAGAAACTGACTCACCGCGGCCTCCGTGGAGTACGCACATATCTAATAAGACGAAGAAGATGCTAAAGCTACTTCAGAAAGAGCCCAGGATGGAATGGGAAGGACAGAAGAAGCCTACCAGTCCAGCTACCAATGCGGCTCCATCAGGCTCAAAATCCAAGAAGCTCAAGAAGAAGAAAAGTGCAGCTCGGTGCGAAAAAGAGTCTGCAGGGAGATCGACCATTCAAAAATATATCGATTCCCTCGAAGAATATGAACAAAAGGAAAGAACATTGATTCAATTGAAGGAGTTCTTCCCTGTACAAGCGGCTGAAATTCTGGAGGAGTTAGAAGAAGACTCCAATGAAGAGATCCCAGTAGTGACCTGCTACGCCATCCATCTTGGCAGCGACTCCGAGGATGATCTCTGTTTTCCGGGAGAGGACGAGGAGCTCACCACAAAGGCCAATCAAATCCAGCTCAGAAGCGGCAGGGCTCTACCGCAAAATCAGGGCAACGCCCCAAAAGGGAAGGAAGAACAAGTCGCTAATGAAGAAGATGGCAGAGAACCGGCTGATGAAAACATAAGTCCTTTCTCGGTGGACTATAATGTCTTGGCGCATCTCCGGAAGCTTCCGTCTCTCCTGAGCATCTACGACGCCTTGGTCCTATCTAAGGAGCTTAGAGATGTTCTCATTCACGCTCTACAAAACCCCGAGCGGTATCAGGCTCACTTTGCGGAAATTAATATGAAAGAAGCCCAGCACGCTTTGCATGCCGCCGCAGTCACATTTAAGGATGAAGACTTGCTACTGGGAACGACTGAGCATAATCGGCCGCTTTATGTGACCGGGTACAGCGACGGAGATCGAATTAATCGCATATTGATTGATCCGGGGTCCTCAGTGAACATCATGAACTTGCGAACTCTGAAGAGTTTGTCAATGGACGTCCGACACCTGTCAAGGGAAAGGATTGTCATTCAAGGCTTCAACCAAAATTGCCAGCAAGTTCTGGGGTCTATAGCTTTGCCAATCAAATTTGGGGATCTGCAAACTGAAGCTAAGATATACGTGATCGACGCCGACACGTCTTATAAGATTCTCTTGGGGCGGCCGTGGCTCCACGATTACGGCATCATTCCGTCAACTCTCCATCAATGCATGAAGTATACTAAAAATGGCGAAGAAAGACGCATTGACGGAGACATCCAGCCGTTCGGTGTGCATGAAGTCCGATATGAAGATTCTCGGTACTTTACGAACCACCAAAATGCTAAGCCACAACTGACTGAGGATAGAACGGCCCCAAGACTCAAAAGCAAATCTGCGCCGGCTATCACTTTCAAAAGCAAAAATACCCAAGTGCGCCCGCATTTCGGCAGCGACACTGATGAGTCCGACGCTGGAAGCCCGTCCTTCCGCAAAACTCACCCTCATTTCGGCAGCGATACGGACGAATCTGTTACTGAAGGCCCATCTAGCAGCAAAGTCCGCCCTCATCTTGGCAGTGACACTGAAGAGTCAGAAGAAGAGGACCTGCCGTGCAACAGCTGTGCAGATCGGCCCCCCATGCAGCAAGCGAAACTACGAGAGACCTTCAAAGTCGCAGAAGGGTCCCTGGCCATCACAAGGGTGCCGGAACGGATGTGCAAAGAGCTCGACGCATTGTCAGTCTCTACCGTGGACCAGCTGAAAACTTTCTACGTGCCCGGGAGGAAAAATGGACAAAAGGGCATCCTGTTTTACAGGTCAAACCCCGTTGTGCACCCGGACGACCTTTCTGTCGTGTGCCTTCCCTATGAGAGAGGCATAAGAGCCGTCCTCAATCCCAGATACTATGCGCCCGAGATGCGGGAATACTTTAAGAAGTGCGGATGCCGGTTATATCAAACGGAGTCCGAAGCAAAGTTTTACGAAGGGCTATGGTATCCGCCCCAGGTCCGAGCACTCATCGATGGACGAATTCCAGATAGACGGGGCATAGGCTACATTCAACCTGATTCCAAAGCGTGCTACATGATCCATGTTGGTGAGGCCAGCGAAAGATCAAATGATGATGACGAGATAGCCGAGCCAGAAGAAGCTCCTCAAGAGCTCGAAGATGGCGGACAAGCAACCTTTGATGAGCTAGCCGAGATTGACTTAGGAACGCCCGATAATCCAAGGCCGACCTACATCAGCTCACTCTTGTCGGAGGAAATGAAAGAGTAGATAATTGCCCTGCTGCGTGAGTTCGTCGACTGCTTCGCGTGGATGTACAAAGAAATGCCTGGCCTTTCTCCTGAGGTAGCCGTGCATAAGCTGGCTATATCTCCTGATGCTAAGCCAGTCAAACAAGCTCCTCGAAGAATGAGAAGGGAGTTGGAAGAAAAGGTCATCGAGGAAACCAAGAAACTCATCGATGCCGGCTTCATCAGGGAAGAGAAATATGCAGACTGGATCGCATGCATAGTCCCAGTGAAGAAGAAAAATGGGCAGATCCGAGTTTGTGTCGATTTTAGGGACCTCAACAAGGCATGTCCTAAAGACGACTTCCCGCTACCGGTCATGGAAATGATGGTCGATGACACCTCAAATTACGAACTGTTCACCTTTATGGATGGCTCGTTTGGATATAATCAGATCAAGATGTCGCCTGAGGATGAGAAGCACACAGCATTTCGAACCCCGATCGGAATATATTGCTACAAGGTAATGCCATTCGGACTGAAGAACGCAGGTGCTACATATCAAAGGGCGATGACTAATATCTTTGATGACCTAATCCATAAAGTCGTCGAATGCTATATTGATGATCTGGTCGTCAAGACTAAAGCCAAGGCCGATCATATCCAAGATCTCAGGACCGTTCTCACCAGACTGAGGGAATACGATCTGAAGATGAATCCTCTGAAGTGCGCTTTTGGCGTGTCATCGGGAAGATTCCTGGGCTTCATAGTCCGACATCGAGGGATCGAAGTTGACCCATCAAAGATAAAGGTCATCATGGAGATGCCCCCTCCGAAGAGTCTGACGCAGTTAAGATCTTTTCAAGGCAAGCTTGCTTATATACGGAGGTTTATCTCAAATTTATCGGGGAGATGTAGGCCCTTCTCAAAGCTCATGAAGAAAGGAGCTCCTTTTATTTGGGATGTCGAATGTCAAGTAGCGTTCGAAAGCATCAAACAATACCTGTTGCACCCTCCAGTGCTGGCCGCCCCCATTCCAAATAAACCGCTGATTCTCTACACTGCCGCGCTGGACGAGTCACTCGGTGCGCTCCTTGCCCAGAATAACGAGGAGGGAAAAGAAAATGCCCTTTACTACCTCAGTCGAACTCTAGTCGAGGCGGAACACAACTACTCCCCAATCGAAAAGCAATGCCTGGCTCTAATATTTGCTGTGAAGAAGCCGAGGCACTATTTGCTCGCTCATCGGGTTATGCTGATCTCCAAGGTCGACCCGCTCAAACATTTGATGACCAAAGCAAGCCTAGCCGGCAGAATGGCAAGATGGGCTGTCATGCTACTTGAGTTTGACATAGTTTATACCCCTCAGAAAGCAGTAAAAGGGCAAGCTATTGCAGACTTTCTCGCCGCTCATCCCATACCAGAAGGGTCGCCTCTAAATTGTGAGTTACCCGATGAACAAGTGCTGCACCTCAAGGAAGATGAGCCATGTTGGGAGCTCTACTTCGATGGAGCCTCGTCAATAAGGACCTCCAGTAAATCAAGCGTCCCGGAGATAAAAGCAGGGATAGGATTGGTGTTTATCACACCATCAATGGGAACCCTACGGCGTTCTCTTGCTCTCACCGAGCCTCGGACAAACAATGAAGCTGAGTATGAAGCTCTGATAGCTGGTTTGGAGCTTGCCGTAGAAATGGAAATCCGTCGGCTACGAGTCTACGGTGACTCCCAGCTTGTCGTCAACCAAGTAAGCGGCGACTATAAGATATACAAACCCGAGTTAGCTCGGTACAGAGGTTGAGTGGTGGAACTCATGAAACGGTTCACTCATATTGAACTAACGAGAGTCCCTAGAGCGTTGAACGGAAAGGCTGATGTACTCGCTCGCTTGGCCAAGGAGCTGGCTGATCCTGACATGGACGAAATTCTGATCACAGTTAGGAGCCGGCAAATTCTACCCCCAGTCTCTCTACGAGAAGAGGAAAGCGCGGAACAGAAGAGCAGTCCTGCGGAAGAAGCTTCGGTCATCCAAGACGAGCCCGATTGGAGAGAACCCTTCATAGAGTACCTCCGATACGACAAGCTGCCCGAAGAAAAATCTGCGAGGATTCAGCTGAAGAAAAGAGCTCTCCGATACGTGTTTGTAAATGACACGTTATACCGCAGGTCATATGACCAACTCTGGCTCAGGTGTCTGTCATTGGCCGAAACCTAAAAGGTCATGAAAGATGTTCACTCGGGCGTTTGCGGTGCTCACCAATCTGGCCCCAAGATGCGACTTCAAATCAAACGGCTTGGGTATTACTGGCCCACCATGATACAGGATTGCGGAGAGCATGCAAAGAAATGTTATATCTGCCAAATTCACGGTGATTTTATTCACAAGCATCCCAATCCGTTGCATCCTACGGTGGCGTCGTGGCCCTTCGAAGTCTGGGGCACCGACATTGTTGGCCCAATTGATCCTCCGTCATCCAAAGGCCATCGGTTTATACTGGCCGCGACAGACTACTTCTCCAGATGGGCTGAAGCTGTCCCGCTAAAAGAAGTCAAGACAAAAGATATTCTGACGTTCTTCCAGCATAATATTCTATACCGTTTCGGTACGCCAAGAAGAATCATTTCTGACAACGGGCCTTCTTTCAAGGGCTTCAATGTCTCAAGGTTCGCTACTCAGCACAAGATAGACTGGAGATATTCCTCCATCTATAATCCAAGAGCCAATGGGCTAGCCGAAGCCTTCAATAAGACTCTATGCAAGCTCCTGAGGAAAAATGCTTCAGCCAACAAGAGAGATTGGAATCTCAAACTTCACGAGGCATTGTGGGCATATCGTACCACGCACCGTACTCCAACTCAGTCCACTCCATACTCATTGCTTTTCGGAGTGGAGGCGGTCCTCCCCCTCGAAGTCGAAGTTCCAAGCTTAAGAATGGCCGTTCAGCATGAGTTGACGGAGGAGGAAAACGTGCTCCTTCGACTTGAAGAACTCGATGCCCTCGAAGAAAAGAGGCTCGCGGTGCAGCAAAGTCTGGAGCTATACCGAGCCCAAATGTCACGGGCCTATGAAAAGATAACCCGTCTCCGCGCTTTCAAGAAAGGTGAATTGGTGTTGGTCCTCAAAAGACCGATCATCCCCAATCGACGTGCCAAGGGAAAATTCGAACCAAACTGGGAAGGACCATACGTCATCGAGAAAGTGTTCGACGGAGGATCCTACCAACTAATAAGTGCCGAGGGAGAAAGGCCCATGCCACCCATCAATGGCCGATATCTCAAGAAATACTACACGTGAATGCTCCAAGTCGCAGGCCAATTGAGCACTCCAGCCCTACGGTCTGGATCAGACATCCTGCAAAACCGTATACAATCCACGGGCGTAAATGACCCCTATTTCTCCCAAATCCTGCCGGTGAGACTACTTTTAAAAGTCCCACCAGCGGCAAAAAAAAAGAGAAAAGAAAAAAAAAAGAAGAAAAAATAAACGGTATGTCCACAAGCAAAACGGGCACGGATGAAAACCCGAAAGGGCTCCGTGAGTAAAAACAGCAGGACTACCGGCAAGTCTGTGAAAACCCGAAAGGGGCGCAAACTCGTGAAAAGAGATGAAATACACTCGCAAAGTCTTCTCGACCTTGTGAGGAGAAACCCCTGCGTGAGATCCTTACGACTCACAAAGGGGCAACACACTTAGGAATCCTCACGATTCCTAAGGAGAAAATACACCTGCGGGATCCTTACGACTCGTAGGGAGAAAATGCTTTTATGGGACCCTCACGACCCATAAAATTGAAAAGCCTTAGGTGGTAGGGACCCAAACCTATCTCCTAAGCCATCGTTCCCCAACGGGCAACGGCAAATGATGAGTCGCTCCTGGCATTTCGCTTCAGTGTTAGCGGTGCTGATGCCGACCAAAAACCCAAATCCCAAGTCCTCCCAAGGCAAATGATGAGTTGCTCCTGACATTATTCCAGTGCGGCAATGCTGATGCCAAACAAGATCCAAATTCCAAGTCCCCAAACGGCGAATGATGAGTCGCTCCTGGTATCATATTCCAGTGTAGCGATGCAGACGCCGACCAAAAACCCAAATCCCAAGTCCTCCCAAGGCAAATGATGAGTTGCTCCTGGCATTATTCCAGTGCGGCAATGCTGATGCCAAACAAGATCCAAATTCCAAGTCCCCAAACGGCGAATGATGAGTCGCTCCTGGTATTATATTCCAGTGTAGCGATGCAGACGCCAACCAAATTCCAAATCCCATACCCCAACGGCGAATGATGAGTCGCTCCTGGTACCACATTCCAGTGCAGCGATGCAGACGCCAACAAAGCCCTGAAATTTTTCCGGCCCTACGGTCTGGATCATACATCCTGCAAAACCGTATACAATCCACGGGCGTAAAACAATCCCGATCTCTCCAAAAAAAAAGAGAAAAAGAAGAAGAAAAAAATAATTAAAAAAAGGGTATGTCCACAAGCAAAATAGGGCACGGAGGAAAACCCGAAAGGGCTCCGTGAGTAAAAACAGCAGGACTGCCGGCGAGTTTGTGAAAACTTGAAAGGGCGCAAACTCGTGAAAAGGAGATGAAATGCACTCTCAAAGTCCTCTCGACTTTGAGAGGAGAAAATTCTCGCATGAGATCCTTACGACTCACAAAGGAGCAACACACTTAGGAGTCCCCACGACTCCTATGGAGAAAATACACCTACGAGATACTTTCGACTCGTAGGGAGAAAATGCTTTAATGGGACCTTCACGGCCCATAAAATTGAAAAGTCTTAGGTGATAGGGATCTAAACCCGCCTCCTAAGCCATCAATTCTCAAATTCTTTCGGGGCAAATGATGAGTTGCTCCTGGCATTATTCCAGTGCAGCAATGCAGATGCCAAACAAAAACCAAAATCCCAGAATCCTCTCAATGACAGATGATGATTCGCTCCTGGTACCATATTCCAGTATAGCGATGCTGATGTCAACCCAAATCAAGATCAACAAGTCAACTTTCACTCCGACACCGCAGAAAGCGGAGCAAGTCAGAATCCAATCTCGACACCGCAAGAAGCGGAGCAAGTCAAGTCTACCCCTGACACTGCAAGAAGCAGAGCAAGTCAAATCAAGCACCGACCGTCCAAGTCGCTAAAATGGCAGCATCGACCGTCCAAGTCGCAAAAAGGGCAACATTGACCGTCCACGTCGCAAAAATGGCAGCACCGACCGTCCAAGTCGCAAAAAGGGCAGAACCGACCGTCCACGTCGCTAAAAGGGCAGCACCGACCGTCCAAGTCGCACAAAGGGCAGAACCGACCGTCCATGTCGCTAAAAGGGCAGCATCGACCGTCCACGTCGCTAAAAGGGCAGCACCGACCGTCCAAGTCGCAAAAAGGGCAGAACCGACCGTCCACGTCGCTAAAAGGGCAGCACCGACCGTCCAAGTCGCAAAAAGGGCAGAACCGACCGTCCATGTCGCTAAAAGGGCAGCATCGACCGTCCACGGCGCTAAAAGGGCAGCATCGACCGTCCACGGCGCTAAAAGGGCAGCACCGACCGTCCAAGTCGCGAAAAGGGCAGCATCGACCGTCCACGTCGCAAAAAGGGCAGAACCGACCGTCCATGTCGCAAAAAGGGCAGAATCGACCGTCCACGTCACTAAAAGGGCAGCACCGACCGTCCAAGTCGCGAAAAGGGCAGCACCGACCGTCCATGTCGCTAAAAGGGCAGCATCGACCGTCCACGTCGCTAAAAGGGCAGCACCGACCGTCCACGTCGCTAAAAGGGCAGCACCGACCGTCCACGTCGCTAAAAGGGAAGCAACGACCGTCCAAGTCGCTAAAAGGGAAGCACCGACCGTCCAAGTCGCAAAAAGGGCAGCGCAGGATTCCTACAAAGCGGGAACCAGATAACTCTAGGCCAAGGAAAACGTCTATCACGGACACTCCGTCTCGGAGACATGTCAAGCAACGACCGTCCATGTCGTAAAAAGGGCAGTGCCAGCTTCCCAAAAAGCGGGAACCAAATCAAGTCGCCTCCACGTGAAAGAAGATCCATCAATTTCATGCACACGACCCACATATGTGGTGTGCATTTATTGATGGGGGGCAATTTGTTGGGGTAAAAATTTACACCCCGGTTGACCAAGTCAAAATCAAAGTCAACCCCAAGCCAAGTGGGCCCATGCCCGGGTCGAGCCCGAACAGGAAGCGGCCGGCCTCCCCCCATGCCAAGATAAAAATTTTGTAATAAATAATTTTGTTGTATTTCTTTTATTTTATTTTTGGATAAATGTAAGAAAAAATAGGCATAAAGCCAAATTTTTGTAAAGCCCATGGCTTATGTGCAAAAAGAAATGGCACATGAGCCATGGGATAGGCAAAATGCCATTTTGTGAAGCCCAAGGGGCTATGTGTAAAATGTATGGCCTATAAAGGCAAGGATAATGAAATATCCCAACAACTTTTTCTCTCCAAAAAAAAGTTTGAGATCTGAGATCTTTTCTTCCTCTTTCAAGGTTCCAAAACCTTCTTCTTTCTTTTGAATTAAATCAAGAGTTTTACTCTTCCTTTTTCAAAACTAAATAGTTTTCCACCACAAAACCCATTAAGGGGAACTCAGATCTTCCATTAGATCTCAAAAAGAAGAGATTTTTATAAAAAAAAATCCCACAGCTCTTGATCTTCAAGATCCAGCTAACAGAGGAAGAAGAAGAAGAACATCTTTCACTAACCCCCCCCCCCCAAAAAAAAGAAGAAAAACACATTCAGAAGTCCAACTCCTCTCTGATTTCTCTTCTGAGAAATTTTTTCAGGCTAAAAGTCTCTTTTTCTCGCCGGCGCTAAGCGCAGAGCGCCCACGTGCTGACACGTGGTGCACTTGCGCTCAAGCGCTCGAGCGCAAAGCGCCCACGTGCCGACACGTGGCGTGCTCGCGCTCAAGCGCAAGCGCTCGAGCGCAAGTCGCCCTCATGCCGACACGTGGCGCTCTTGCGCTCAAGCGCAAGCGCCCGAGCGCAAGTCACCCCGGTGCCGACACGTGGCGCGCTTGCGCTCCAGCGCAAGCGCTCGAGCGCAAGTTGCCCTCGTGCCGACACGTGGCACTCTTGCGCTCAAGCGCAAGCGCTTGAGCGTAAGTCACCCCGGTGCTGACACGTGGCGCACTTGCGCTCCAGCGCAAGCGCTCGAGCGCAAGCGCTCGAGCGCAAGTTGCCCTCGTGCCGAAACGTGGCACTCTTGCGCTCAAGCGCAAGCGCTCGAGCGCAAGTCGCCCACGTGCCGACATGTGGCGCGCTTGCGCCCAAGCACTCTGCGCTCGAGCGCACAGCGCCCTCGTGCCGACACGTGGCGCGTTGCGCTCCAGCGCTCTGCGCTCGAGCGCAAAGCGCCCACGTGCCGACACGTGGCGCGCTTGCGCTCCAGCGCCTAGGCGCTGGCTCCACGCATCTTTTGGATGTCTTTTTCCCCTTTATTTATATCTACATGTATATATATACATATGGATACAAATGTACACATACACATACTCCACGACACTGTCCCTGTAAGAAAAAAAATTTCTAAAGGGGCGCTACCCCGCACCCCGCAAGGGGGCTGCTAGCCCCCTTGACCCCCAGCCCGCCATCCGGGTGGCGGGACCCCCGTAAAAACTCTGCGTGGCTCCCGATATATCCAAAACCCCCCTTTCAAAACAAAACACACGTACACCGCACATTGAGTTCGCATGACCAGTTTAACCCGTCAATCGGAGGTTCCCTCGCTCCAAAGACGAGGGGTAATTAACGGCAGCTTAGTTCGCGGCTGCCGGAGATTCGGATCCCCACAATCATTAAACCCCGGCCTACCCTAGGCAGGGCGAATCTGTAGTACGCCTGACAAGCGCGCGCGTATTCCCATCTCAATGGGGTGACAAAAAACACCCTACAACGATCCCAGACGAAAGGGTTCCCCTTCTTCATTAGGTGACTGTAGGGGTAGCATTTGCCGAAGAGGTTAGCTATGAACCGTCGGATATACGCGATCTTTCCTTGGAGAGACCGCAGTTGTTTCAGAGTCCTTGGCGGAGGCATTTCCATAATCGCCTTGATCTTTGACGGGTGTATTTCGATGCCCCAATGTCATACGATGAATCCTAGGAATTTGTCGAAGGAAACTCCGAACGCGCATTTGAGAGGGTTCATCTTCAGATTGTATTTCCGAAAACGTCGGAACACTATCTTCAGATGCTCCCAATGCTCCTCGTGCGATTTGCTTTTTACCACGAGGTCGTCAATATAGCACTCGACGATTTCATGTATGAGGTCATTGAAAATCTTCGTCATGGTCCTCTGATAGGTGGCGCCAGCGTTCTTCAGACCGAAAGACATCACTTTATAGCAGAATATGCCCAAAGGGGTCCGGAAAGCGGTATGCTTCTGGTCTTCGGGATGCATCTTTATTTGATTGTACCCTGATGCGCCGTCTATGAAGGAGAAGACTTCGTGAGTGGACGTGTTGTCTATCATCGGCTCGGTGACCGGTACGGGAAAGTCATCCTTTGGACAGGCTTTGTTGAGGTCTCGAAAGTCCACGTAGATGCGCACCGTCCCATTTTTCTTCATCATTGGGACGATGTTGGCAATCCAGTGGGGGTATTGCACTTATTGGATGAAACCGGAATCGATTAGCTTCTTAACCTCGGCGTTGATGCTCATTTCAAGTTCGAGCCGCATTCTTCTCGGCGCTTGTTTAACTGGCTTGACATCCGGAGATATCGCCAATTTATGCACTGCTATCTCTGGATCTAGCCCCGGCACTCGGAATAGTTCCATGCGAAGCAGTCTTTATATTGTATGAGTACGTCCTTTAGCGTAGCCACCTGCTCTTTAGACATCAGCTCACTGATGAACGTTGGCCATGGGTCGTTTGTCGTCCCCAAGTCGATTTTCCTTAGGTTGTCCGCAGTAGTATGTATTCCGTCTTCCAACTCCTTTGGCGCCAGTGGAAATTCCGAGATCAATTCCTCTTCATCCTCATTTTCGAAGCACCAGGATAGGTTATCCATATTCTCACGCTCTCCTTCTTCCGACATCGTTATCACGTGATAGGTGCGAGATCGCTTCCAAGATCAATGTTGATCCGGTTCTACTCTCTCTATATACGTGGCTTTCGGTTCATGCTTCTGTGGTGGGGTTACCCGCCAACTGCTGGATAGAGCGAACCTGCCTTACTGATACTGGTCTTCTATCCAGTTCTTGAATATGAAGCAATCTTCGAGAGGATGTCCTATTGCTCGGTGATAGGAGCAATAATCCGGGTGAGAGACCTCGTCTGCTTGCTCAGGGTGTTTGGACTCCGGGAGCGTAATCATTTGATGTTTCATGACAAGATCGAATATCTTCCTTGTCTTGTCTTGGGGAAAAGAATATGCTCGACCCATCTTCTTTATAAGAGACGAATCCCGGCTGCTCAATTCTTGATCGCGTGGCTTCTTGGACCCGCTTTGCTGCTGTCGAACGTTTTTTCCGTTCTTTAATTTGTTTTGGCCTCTGCGTCGGGTCTTCTGTATGATGGGCTGGCGACGAAGAGCATCGTCCTTCTCCACAGCCTGCTGAAGGAGGCGTTGCGTCCTGGTTTTCTCGTAAATGGCCATTTCACGGTTGTGGTCATCCTGGACCTTTTGACCCGCTTCCCTTATTAGCTTTTCCATCTGTTCTTCGAACGACGAACTTGGCACTTTCATGGCGGGACCTCATTTTGGTTCAGGGTTAGCGTCTTCTAACAGAGCATATCCTTCTTCATCAAAGTCATGTATAATGTAGCAGCCATAGAATAGTTCCCGTTTCTTGGATTGAACATATCCAAGCCCGATCGTTTCCATTCTCCCGTTGGGCAATTTTCGCTAAGTTCCAGGGACGTTCCATATCCTGTTGTAGAGCTGAGCTTGTCGTACGGTCTGCTTAAAGGGTACGCCTTGACGCCTTAATAGCCTTTTTAATCCTTCTGTGTAGTATCTGGGCAGACGGATGGGCTGGAGCCTGTCAAGTGCAGAATCGGCACCATGCCAGATTTCTTTCTCCACTTTGGTTTCCGCGGATCGATAGAAGAGAATCGCCTTTCATCTTTTCGCCTGTGAGGGACGTAGAACGTCTGCAGTTATTGCACACTATAGGTATCAAGTGCGTCGAGGTCTTTGTAATGTTTTTGTGGAACCATGGCGATTTGCAAACTCCGTTCATCGCCAGTGAAGGCTTGTATTGATGGCCGAACAGAAAATACTGCATTGCTCCGTAAGAAGGACCGAGTGAAGTTGACCCGTCGCACTGGTTTATTCACAACCATCTATTCCTGCATCCTTGCCGAAGACCAAGATAGGGGTAGATGGTCCAGGCTTGTTGCATTGGGGCGGCCCCGAATAGACAATCTCTTCCTCCTCCTCGGTATCGCTCCCAAAGACTGGAATGGTGGTGATAGCTTTGTTCTTCGGTTTATGGCATCTTTTCGTGTCTTCGAAGTCTGGTAAGAAGTATTTTGCATCTTCGTACTTTCAGACTTCATTCACGGAAAATGGGTTCAGCTCCCCTGTCATGGTATACTCGAGACCATCCTTGAAATACTTCAAAAACTGATGTTGTGTAGAAGGGATGATGTTGTACTCGTGTAACCAAGGCCTGCCGAGCAAAGCGTTGTAGCATGTCTTGGCATCAATGATAAGAAACTTGATGTCAGTGACGAGCAGCCCAAAGTGTAATGTCAGTATCATAGACCCGAGCGTCCGTGATGACTGGGAGTAAAACCCGGAGATGGTGATTTTATCCCGAGCGAGGTGTTGAACGCTCATGCAGATTTCTTTTAACACCCTCACATTTAGGAGGTTGACAGAGGACCCGTTATCAACTAGGATCTTCCCTATCTTGATGTCATGGCAGTATCCGGTGACGTACAAGGGACGATTGTGCTCGCATGTTCCGAGGAGGAGATCTTCGTCGCCGAAAGTGACGTCAGCAGTGTGCACTTCTTCCAGCTCGTCCTTCATCTTTTCTTCGGCAAGGAAAGCTTGGAACTGCTCGGGCGCTTATAGTGCCTTGATCAAAGAATCTCTCGTCTCTTTAGATAACAGAAAGGCATCGAGAATGCTTAGCTGCGAGGGTATCTTCCTCAGATGTGCCAGAACGTTGTAATCTACCTTGTTTTTCTTTGACGGGTCCTCGGCTGTCAGCTCTTTGACGACTTGATCATCGATGGCGATATCTTCAGGGACTTTTTCCTTCCCTTTATCTTTTTTACTCCACCCCTTGTTTGTGGGTCCGAGATTCTTTTCGGGTAACATGCGATTACGCAGCTGAATGTTCTCGCAGGTCTTTATCCCTTCTGTTTCGAAGATGGATTCCTTGAAGAGAGGGCTGAGGGCTATTTCTTCATCAGAATTGCTCCCGAAGGTGAGAACTTGCGATTCCTCGTTATCAACCATGTGACAGTTGCCGGCAGTTCTTTTATACTCATCAGTTGTGCTTCCTTGCTCTTGACGAGTCTTACGCTTCAATTGCCTGACATGTTGCCGGTGGGCAACATATCCTTTCCACCAGTTTTTAAAGGCATTGCAATCTTCAGTAGGGTGCGTGGTCCTCCGATGGTATAAGCAGTAGTTTGGATGTCCATCCGTTTCGTCAAGGTGTATCTCGCCATGAGTGTTTCCTTTGGAGGATAGCAGCTTCATTCCCATTGACAGGGCTTTAGCGAATCGTTTCCTCGTTGTAAGCCTGCTTCTGTCTGCCGCAGGCGTGCTTTGATCTGGTAGGAGTGTTTCGTGACCCATGACTTCTTTAAATTGACGCCGACTCCTGGCCTTTTCGAATATGGCCATTTCGCGTTCTTGATCATCCTTGCTCTTCTGATAGGCTTCGTTCAACAGCAGGTCAATCATCTCATCAGACGGTTCCAAGAGTTTTGGCTCCGACCCTGCTCCTAGCTCCTTTATGCTGTCTTCTAATGCTGAGTGAGCTTCTTCGTTAGTTAACGCCGAATGAGAGATCATGTGGCAACTTGCCACATAATCCTCAGATTCTTCTGACGAGTCATCTCTGTCGTTATTGTCGTTATCTCCACTCTCAAGGATATTGTTGAGAAATTCTTGGAGTGTGACCGGGGTTCGCGCCTCTTGGTTTTATTCCTCCAGCGCGTCAATATGTTTTTGCAGGTCCGTGCGCTTGTCGTTAGGCTTCACGAGCTTTTTGGTCTTCTTCTTCTTTGAAGACTTTGACGGCTGGGCATGGGCGTTTTGACTATCGCTACCAGTTCTTGGTGTCGGGCGCGGTTTCAGCATTCCCTCAATGATCTTGGGTTCCAGCGGACTTTTCCACCTGATCGCCGGGCATGTTTGGAGATCCTTCAGCATTCTTTTCGTTTTGGCTGAAAGAGCGACCTCCCATGGAGCTTCTTCTATAAAAGAGAACGATGCCCCTGGTGTGTCCACCTTTTTAAAAGTGTGCGGCTGGGGGGGGCTTACTTTCCAATTCTCAGACAGTGCGAATTTTCCCTGTTGGTATTGGTCCTCAATCCAGCCTTTGAAGACGAAGCAATCTTCGATTGGATGGCCTATTACTCGGTGATAGGGGCAGTAATTGGGATTGTTGACATCACCGGGCTGCAATGGGCATTTTGGATCCGGCAAGGTGATGAGCCTGTTGCGCACCGCCAGCTCAAACTGTCTCCTCGTTTTATCCCGGGGAAACGAATAAGGGCGCTTCAGCTTCTCATTAAAGAATCGTTGTCTGTCGTCTTGGCGATCAGTTGGTTTTGGACGACTGGGCTGCCGCTGAACATTGGCGATGAAGGCCGCTTTCCGTTTCCCCTTTTCGTTTCGAGGTTCCATCTTCAAAAAAGATGGTCTATGACCCATCTGATCCATTTGGGCCAACTTGTCAATCAAGGCCTAAAAGGTAGTCGGCTTGAAAAACATCATGAACTGGGATATGGTCGCCTGCGGATCAAGAGTACCCACGAACATGCCTACCATAGGAGCTTCTTCGATGCGCTGTTCGCATTTCGACCATAGGTTCCGCCACCGTATCACGTACTGAACCCATGTTTCGCCTGGCTTCACCCTGGCGCTAATTAGTGCGGTGATCGGGGTGTGCTCTTGTGAATCTTTGTGTAAATAGTAGCTCCATTTCTGCAAACGTCTTGACAGAGTCATTCGGGAGCTCGGAATACCACTCGAATGCTGTCTTCGACAAGCTTCCAACAAACTGGCGAAGCAGCAGTTTGTCGTCACCCCCAGTATTACCGCACATGGCTCTGAATTGAGCAACGTGCTGGTGTGGATTACCCGTCCCTTTATACACATAGAACTTAGGGATCGTGTATCCTGGCGGGTACTTTATTTGGTCGTACCAACCCGGATAGGGTCGTCCAGCCTTGACAATTTGGCCAGCCGCTTCGCTCTCTTGATGAGCTCATATCTGTTGAGCTATATAGTTGTCAAGGGCATCTTTGGAGATCGTCTCCTCTTTGGTTGCTGATAGAGCCGGAAGAGGGTTCGATGTCTCCCCTCTGTTGTCTTCAAGGATTACTGGAGGGTCTTCACCTGGAGGATCCGGTTGTATCATCATCCCGACCATATCTTGGAATAAAAGCACCATTCATTTTATGTTGGCCGCTTATTCCGCGGCCTCTCTGTCTTTCTTCTCGAGGATTCCGCGGAGGAACTCAGCATCGGTTTCTTGTTCTTGACGCTGCTCCGACGACGTCTCCGGGCTTTCTTTTGGCCCAGTGGGTGCGGCCATCTGTGTTAGCATCTCCTGGAGCTTTTGTTGTTGTTTCTCCTGAGCCTTAGTTACTGATCAGGTGAGTGGTCAATGGCCCGTGGAGATACGGCTATCCTCTTTCTCGGATGCCATATAAACAGTGTGCACCACCATGCCCCCAGACTTGGGGCGTTTAGGTTCAGTGTCCTTGAGATTCGCCGCAGACACGGGAATTTTCTCCGGCCTTCTCCTTTTATGGGCGGCCGAAGTTGAGGGGGCCATTACGGCGGGCACCCAAGTAAACGACACCTTCTGTGGTATGACAGGGTGGTCCTTCTCTTACCGAACTTTCATCTTCTTCGATCGGCGGGAGTAGTCTTGGTTGATCACCGAGTCTTGGACCTGTCGCCAGACCTTGTGAATTTTAGAGGACAGCCGCTGAGGTGGCTGCTCCAGCTTTGTCTTTGTAGCATTCTCCACAGGTGGAGGAGATCTTTTCAGCACGGTAGTCGGAGAGTTCTTGCGGACCCTCCTGAGTGGTTCAAAGCTGTTCCCAGTTGGAACAGCAACGTCGATTTCCACCGTTGGAGCCGGCGGGGTAAGTCCAGATGGGGAATTGCCCCCAGCTTTCCTCACTCGGCGCCTGTGGCGATGTCGAGCATGTCGGGCAGACGGTACTGGCTCAGCTATGGGGGTGGCTTCGTCATGCCTCCTGCTCTGGTGAAGGGTTGTTGCCGGTGCCAGCCTCTTGAAGACTGACGTCCGCTGAAAGGGGATGGCCAACCTATCGAAGGCAGACTTCCGAACAGGGGTAGAAGCTTTGGTGACTTCATCTGGAACGGGAGTTAGAGCGGCCAGTCTTGCAAAGACTGATTCTTTAGCAAGAGAAGTCTCTCTGATGATTTCGTTCACTGGAGCAGAGATGGCTATCCGTTTCGGGATAACCCCTTCAGGTATCGCGGGCTTCTTCACGGGCCCACTGGAGTTTTGGCCCAGTCTGTTAAAGACTGAGGCGTTGGATTTAGGCGACCCGTTGAGAGGGTCCGCGGTAGTCGTAAGCCGATCAAAGACCGACTTCTTCGGAGTTTCTTACGACGGCAGCGAGGCGTTGAAGCTTTTTGGTGGGAGCATGGTCCCAAAGAATAGCTCAGTGGTGGCTTGTGTCACCTGTTCCACTGGCATTGTGAAAACGGAGGTCGCTTGAGGCCCATAGGTCACTCCTCCAGTAAGGACGGAGTGGGAGTTATTGCCGTTGTTGCAGTTGAAATTCATTGATCTTCTGTTTTTTGCGCGGAGCAAGACACCGAATCTTAGTACCTCGAATCCAGGGGCAACCATAGCAAACCGTGATTCGTTCGCGAAACACGACACACGAAGTGTGGAGTGGAAAGAGGAAAAGATCCCACCAGGCGTGCCAGAATCTATTCGCCGTCAAAAGACGCGACCGGGACGTTGGGACGTCTGGCCTGAATTTTGGGGGGCAGATGCTATTTGGTTTTATCCGTCCACCTCTCCGAAGATGCTAAGTTGATTTATGACACCGTGTATCGAAGGTTTAGACGGATACGGCCGATGTAGACTTCGTCAGATTCCCCCTCATTGTAAGGGATTTTTGATTGTGGGGACGCTTTTCCCTGCAGGCACAAGCCCTGCAGTTATTTACGCTACCGCATCGCGGTAACCACTTTCTCCTTCTCCAGATGGTCACTTCGTGTCGTGTATGTTTGTTTTATTTTTGGTTACCCGTGGATTGTATACGGAGACTAATTTATGTTGTCGCCCGTAGGGCGTGGATTAGTCCAAATCCGTATTTTCTTAGATTTGGGTTTGGGTTGGGTTTAAGGATTGTTAATCTCATTTGAGATTAGGATGAACTTAAACGTTTGTTAAGGATACGTTAGTCTAATTTTAGACTAAGATCTACTTAACAAGATCATTTAGATCCAACAAAAGAGCATTTGGACTCTATTGTTCTAATTTAGAGACATTGCGGTCCATTGAGTTTAAGGACATCATAGTCCGGTTTAAAGACGTCATAGTCTCTTTGGTTTTGGTTCACCCGTTTGGGGATGTACCAAAAGTTATTAGTTATTGGGACCCTCCATCTCTCTGAAGACGTTGAAGAATTACAACGATATATATCAGAGGTATGAAAAGATATACCCTTGAACCAATATTGGTTGGGAGATCTGTAGTCAAGTTTGGGACTAATGATTAGTTAAAAAGATTTATGAGCATATGTGCTCAATTAATCTGAATTAAGGGCTTGTGGCCAATTTGGGCTCGGCCCACTCAGTTAAAATGTTGGACATTTAATTAGGCTCAGTCCTTTTTTTTATTTAACAATGCTGAGCATTGGTTTTGGGTTCTAACAATCTTTTTGTCTTTTATTGAGTGCTGAGGATTCATTATGGCTCTGGGGCTTTATTTAAAGAACATTTTATGTTCCCTCAGCGCACACGTGAGGAGCACGTTGTGCGCTTGGCGCTGAGCGACAGATTTAGAGCGCTAAGGCGCTTCCTGTGAGATAGCGCACACGTGAGGAGCACGTGGCGCGCTTGGCGCTGAGCGCCAGTTAATGAGTGCAGAGCGCTCCTTGTGAGATAGCGCACACGTGAGGAGCACGTGGCACGCTTGGCGCTAACGCCAGTTAATGAGTGCAGAGCGCTCCTTATGAGATAGCGCACACGTGAGGAGCAAGTGGCGCGCTTGGCGCTGAGCGCCAACCTTGAAGCGCTGGGCGTTTCTTTAAATTGGAGCGCTAGGAGCGCTGCGGCGGTGTGCGCCAGTCTTGGAGCGCTGGGGCGCTTCTTTTTAATTGGAGCGCTAAGGATCATTTTAGGAAATTTTGATCAGTTCTGCACTCTTAGAATTAAATTCTCGTTCATAAGAGACTTTGTCTCATAAATCTAAGAACTACGTTCTTATCTTAATGGACGATTTTACAATCTCTTCTGTTTTTGTGAAAGAATTTGTCTTTATCTTATAGATCTGTGATCTAACGAGAACTAAGTTCTTCCCCCTCACTTTTTATGATGAGATGTTATGATCTCTTTTGTGAAAGACCTCGGTCTTATAGATCTATGATCTAGAAAAAGAAATATGTTCTTCTTCTTTTTATGAGATGATTTTATCTCTCTGTTTTATTTACTTTGAAGAAATTCTTCTTCCGAGAGCTTGCTCTTCTCTTTGAAATTTCTCAAAATTTGTAGGGGGGGGGGTTTCCTCTGTGCAAGACTTGAAGTCTTGGGTCCTTTATATAAGGGAGGCTGATTTGTTGAATCGGTTGAAGAGATCTTTTCTCTAATTGATTTGGGAATGTTTCCCCCCGTTGGATCTTTGATCCAAGGGCTTCTGTTTTACAGAAGGCAATCTTCTTATTTTTAACAAGATTGGGAAAATCTTTTCCCATACAGATCTTATTCTGTATCTTGGTGATTTTTAATCACCATTGGATCTTTGATCCAACGGTGCTCTGATTTTCAGAGGTAATTTGATGATTTTTAGTCATCTTTGTTGGATCATTGATCTAAGGGTGAGGAACATTTAGTTCCAGCGCCAGCGCTGCATCAGAGTCTTTAACTCTTGATGCTAGCGCACTTAACGCTAGCGCTCTCGTGCTTTGAACATGAGCGCTGCATCATAGTCTTTGACTATTGATGTTCGCGCACTTAGCGCTAGCGCTCTCGTGCTTTGCACGTAAGCGCTGCATCAGAGTCTTTGACTCTTAGAGCTGGCGCTGCTAGCGCCAGCGCTCTCGTTCTTTGCACGTGAGCGCTGCATTAGAGTCTTTGACTCTTAGCGCTGGCGCTGCTGGCGCTGGCGCTCTCGTGCTTTGCACGTGAGCACTGCATCAGAGTCTTTGACTCTTAGCGCTGGCGCATTTATGAAGTGCCGTTTCATTTCAAATTTTGAAAATTTGAACAGAGCTTTGCTCTGATTGGGGGAAACACTGACATTACATACGTTCTTTTTTATTTTGCACAGTGGTATTCGGTTATGAATATCCAGCACCTCATTCGACGAGGTAAGAGCCGAGATCCCTTCACAGGGAGTGACCTCTTGAGCGAATGTTTGCGTCGGTGTAATAACTTTACTATAGTCGATTTTTTTGCTTTGCATCGTGGTATTCAGTTTGGAATTTCCTGCACCTCATTCGATGAGGAAAGAGCCGAGATCCCTTCATAGGGAGTGACCTCTTTAGCAAAAGTTTGCGCCACTATATATTTGTAAAAACCACTCGGTTCCTTCAACGATATCAAGTTCATTATGTTAAAGGTTTTTCGCCAAAAACCAACCGTAGCCCTCCGTCATTTCAGATTAGTATTGCTTAGTATTCGTGTTGCGTTTGTTGACTATGTCAAGACGTAGTGTGCGGTAGCTAAGTGGTGCTTGTTTGTAGCATGCAATGTGATTAGTTAGGGCAGTCGTGCGGCCTTGTTGACTGTGTCAAGAGCTCATACGGGTGGGTTTAATGCAATCAAGATAGTGACGGGTTGAACTTGACTATGCCTCTTTAATTTGTTGACTGTGTCAAGGTCACTTGGGTCTCAGGGGTAAAAACCACATCGGGAGTTTCAAATATACAGGAAACTTTCCAGGCATGCGCATACCTTTTGGAGTGTGGTGACTTGAGTGGATTTCATCAAGTTATCATGCGATGACAGTTGGATCCCGATTCCCACTGATGAGTAGGTGTTACTCCTCGGGTGATTTTAGATGATCCCGACTAATTCTCCTTTTACGGTTTGAAGGAGAATTCGAGAAAACAGTAGGAAACATCCTGATTAGATAAGGTGATTAACTATTCTAATATAAGTTAAAGTGCACGCTGAGTGTTTCTTTTCTCTCTTTTTGGCAGCGACCATGGCCTGACCCTAAACTAAAACTCTTGAACCAAGGGAACCGAACCTTCTTAAAACACTTTGACTTTTGGATTGTCATAGTCGCATATATCCCTGCCGCTCCTACTTTTCCTTTGCTTTTCTCCAGAACATTCCATCTCACTACGAAGATCCACATTTTTTGGATATTCCATCGTATAGTTACATACGAACTCGAAGGAACTTGTTCCAGTTCGAGGATGGATTCTGGTTCTGGAGAAATTGAATAGGATTATTTAGTTGTCTTTTCTCTTTACCTTCTCTCAGATTGCAAGAGCTCCTAGTATTAGGAGAGTATACCTATTGCGCTTATTGGATAGTCTTCTTCCAAACCATAGACAAGTGCCGAAATGTGGGGAAGGAAGAAAACCAATCAGCCTAAGTGTGGTGTACAAAAGGTAATAAGTAAAGACATATAAATGAATTAGAGTGAGAGCAAAAGAAATTGTGACTACTATCATTCATAACGAAGCCGTGTATACCCCTGCTACTCCTATTTCTCCTTTGCATTTCTCCAGAACACTCTGTATCACTACAAAGATCCATATTGATTGGATATGCCATCGTATAGTTACATACAAACTCGAAGGAATTTATTCCAGTTCGAGGATAGTTTCTGGTTCAGGAGAAATAGAATAAGGATTATTCAGTTGTCTTTTCTCTTTACCTTCTCTCAGGTTGCGATGGCTCCTGGTATTAGGAGAGTACACCTATTGTGCTTATTGGATAGTCTTCTTTCAAACCATAGGCTGGTGCCGAAAGGTAGAGAAGGAAGAAAATCAATTAGCCTATGTGTGGTGTACAGAAGGTAATAAGTAAAGACAAATAAAGGGATTAGAGTGAGGGTAAGAAAATATGCGGTTATTGTCATGAATCTGGATAGTGGAAGAGGCATTACTAGGAATACCCAGCTATCCCTTCGAAATATTTTCATGTTTCAGTTTCACCGTGCAGTGTTGATTGAAAACTGTTTTCCCAATTAGATTCTAACTTCAGGGTATGTATTTACCAGATTTGATTCCCATATCTGTATGACGTTACAGATGCTGAGTGAGAGTAAGATATTGGGAATTGAGTGATTAGATCCTCTATATATCAGAATTCTTTGTAATTGGTGATATTTGAGGAAATCACCAGGGTTTTGCCTAACGGCAAATATTTGGTTTTGAATACCCGTCGTTATACACCAATTTCAAACCGATATATCTGTACGTTTATTTTATAAAGTGAGATATAACTTTTTGAAATTATGTCTATGATATTTACTTATATCAGTTGATGGTTAGGTAAGGAGCATTTAACAGCGGTGTAATTCTTCTTAACCATAGTACAGTTTTCAACCTACGACGCATAGGGTTCGAGTTATTAAACTCAGTGGACTTATACGGAGTATTGTATGTTGTCCGGTGTCCATTAGGACAAAGGGGTTGGTATTCGTACTATATTCTGTTTACTCATGACTTCTCTAGTTTTAGACAAGTATTTCGTTGAAATACATGGTCCAAGTTTTGAGAAATTATAGATATAAGAATAAAGTAGAGAACCATTTGTTGCAAGTATCAAGATTCTTCAAGGAGATCGAAGATGTAGATACTTATGTTAGGTATTCCGTTGTAAGTAATAGTTTTGAGAACTAGATTCTCTTTCTGGTTACTCATCCGTGGGTATGCTCTTTGATGAGTAATGCTGCTTGGCCTCCTTCCATTTAGTTGATATGCACTGGAAACGGCTGCATGCATTTTGAATCTGGTTCCAATTAAATTGGTGCTTTTGTTTCTATATGGATATAGAATGGATTCATATGTTAACGGTGTTAAGGTATATGGAGTTGTCCGGCTTATGCTTAAAACCAGAATCCGGATAAACTCTTGGCACGTTTCAGTAAGGGCGGTTTGTGGGTTATCCCGGGCTTTGACGAGGGTTAACATTCTACCATTTTGGAAGATCAATAGTTACATTGTTCTTGACTCGTCACAGTTTTAGTAAAATGAATTCTTTTCAGAAAACATTAGTGGGAGTGTGATAGAACTGGAAGTGATTCCCGAACCACAAACGATTACTGAAAATTTAGTAGAACCTAAAAATTCAATTCGATTCGACAATCCATTGGCCACTCCGCAGATTTGGTGGGTAACCTCAGGCACCTGAGAGGTACTTCGGTCTCCTCAAAGATGGTGACATGGAGGTTTATGATTACCTAAACTTGCCACTACTGTTGTTCTAGACTATGAGATCTGGCAGGAGGATGAATATAACGTCGTTCTAAATTAGCTTTAGAAGTGCGCGTGTATATGACTCTGCCAGAGGGTTGTAGTCAGTGGGAGCAGCGGAAGCGTGGTGGGTAAGTAGCTTATGTCTATTTATAGACTAAAACAGATATAGCAGAGATAGATCATCTAGTTTTGATGTGACAGTCATAAAGTTTGACTTCGTCAGAATAACATATGGATATGGTAAGAAGGTAGTAGAGAGTGATGTCCTGGTATTTGGATGACATGCACTTAATAGGAAGAGATCTTCCTACAATACGATCGGTTATACTGTGATTGTCACAAAGTGTTTCTTCACACAGGATCTGAATAAAATATCAGTGATTCACTAGATCTATGGTGTTAGATCTAGATTTGGGAAGTGTCCCAATTTGGGTATTTTGACACTAAAGTGTTTTAGAATGGACGGCTCCTGGCGTGGTAGGGTGCCCGCAGGTGATAGAGTCATCTTCTCTAAAGAGATGTCTTCTAAACTGATGAGAAAAGAGATTTGCATGATTGACATATCTCTTTCTTAGGCAGTTGAGTCAATCATGAAATGTCAAGTACCACACCAGATATTGTTTTTGCACCAGCTGCAATAAGCATATATATTAATCCAATCCTGGAGAAACGTTGGGAAGCAGTTATGAACATAAGTGGATGTTCTTGGTATATGGTAATGGCAGCTTCCTTCAGGAGGCGGTTATCATTTTAAGCTTCCAAGGTGACCTGGATGATAGAGTGGCTGTCAGAGTTATAATTTTCCCTCTTTTGAGGGAAGTATGTTGGACAGGTGGTCCAAGCGGATACCGAGGAGGACATGGCGCAGGTTACTGATTAAATTCAGTAGAAGATACAGTCTAAGAAGTTTGTTGGATTTGGAGTTCATTTGTGAACTAGGTCCCATCAGATATCCAGACAAAATCTAAGACAAGTATCGCTCATTTCAGGAGATAGTTTTTCTCCGCGAAGTTGAGATATAGAGAGATCAAGAAAGAAACATTGGAGTGGATCCACTCACTGAGACTATTTCTCAAACGCAATAGTTTCGCAAACGGGCTTTGTGAGGCTTATTAGTAGAGAAGTTGGGTGTTCGGTATCACACGGGCTGTGAGTATGCGACACAACAATAATTAGCCTTAAGTGCAAGTGGGAGATTGTTGGCTATAGTGCCCTCAAGTCAATTATTGAATCACAGGCACACGATTGTGATGATTGAGGGAGGACTTATACGGGAAGAACAATCTTACTCGAGATGATAGTATGCTATCCGGTTTATCTTTATCATCATGTACATCATTAGGTGGCATTACAGATCACTGTTACATGTTGATAGAGCCCGTAGGATTCTTTCTTGACAACCAGCATTATGATGGCGATCATATACATGAAAGCTGGGTGGTTTATAAGCACATCCTTAAATGTCCCTAGTCGTGGGAGTATCGAGACTAGGCATCGATACTCCGGAGTAGACTGGTGTAACTTATCGAGACCCCGACAAGGGGCGGTGGCCGGTCTCACAAGCCATTGGTGCCAGTCAGTCACCTAAGATAGTATACAAGTGCTCATTGGGTTGTGAATACACTGGACGGACTCACCGGGAACATGCTAGTTGGTATTATACGTATTGTCAGATAGCAGTTCCCAGGTGACATGAGTATAGGTTAGTCTGTCGACATGAGATCGTCATTTGTCTCGTGTGAGTTCCCACTGTGCTTTGATTACTACCCTACCATAGCTCAAAGGAGTCGTGCAAACATGTTTTAGTTGGGTACAATCCCGAGCCACATGGAGGCAGTGAGCGGATCGTCGGGGATTCGTCTCTCCCGGTATTAGGGGTTGATGTCGCATTGTGAACGGATCATCAGAAATCCTCGACCAAGGTGGACGAGAATTACTGATTTGGATCAGTAGTTTCTCAGTAGGTGATGGGCTTCATACCGACATGAAATGTCGCGTTATTAGGGGTCTGACTTTATCCACCCCTCTAGACTCAATATGCGATACTCTTAGACGAAGAGACCGGACTGTATGGAGATTGTCACGGACAGGCTCAGTAGGGGTTCGGATGAGTTTGCTCGTCGGCCTTCCTTCGCTCAAAACCTGCGTAGCCGTTGCGTACAGCTAGTGCCGCCGACGTGCTTGTGATTAAACCCACTACCAGCGTATTGACGAGTTTTTAGAGTCCCACACAGAGGGTTTCCCTGGTTTTGGCGAAATGATGTAGTTGCCGTATTGGATACGTACAAGGTTCCGATCGATTGATTGTATTATGTACCCGGACTTTCGATCGGACAGTTGATGATATTAGCCGGCTCGGGTTTGAGACGGATTATTAAATCAGATATTGATTTAATAATTTAAGTATATGTATTTCGATATGTATATTCTAATATTATGTTCTTTGTGTTATTCCATCTCTTCGGGTATTCGTGTTTCGGTACGAATACAGGTATGTATATACAGTAGAATATAATCCGTATTTTTACAGATGACATTCTAGAAGGTGGACACCTCAATTTTGGGTTTAACCATTTATTTTTTAAATGGATAAATGAGGTGGTAAAGATTTGATGGGAGTATGGTGAGGACCATGTTTGCATAGTATGCACAAATGCATTATTAATTCATTTGTGCATACTCTTCAAGTATGGGCTTGATATTTTATTGAAAAGAATTGTTTAACAAAACCATTCTTCATGTGAGATTTTTCCTCACTTGAAAACACTTGCTCATTTTTTATGAAAGAAGAGAGATGGTCCATTCTTGAGAGCTCTCTTCTCCTCACCATGTTCTTCACTCCTCTTGAGTTTCTTGAGCTCCTTCCACCTTCATCTTCCTCCTTCTCTCAACCCTCTCATGTGTTGAGAATCATGAGAGGAGGTGAGATAAGATAGATAAACACTCAGTTCACTCACTACATCCTGGACATTCTAGACTAGCATCCTAGAATCCCTAGTTGCTTCACTTGCATTCATTATGTGGAGTTAGATCCATGAATACATCCCTCGGGTGGATCATCTTCGACGGAGGAAGACCGGCGGCCAAGTTCGTTCGAGCATGCCTCAAGGAGCTTAGGAAGGTGATGGAAGACCGAACGAGTTGGTTCTTTTGGTATAATCACTCTAACCCTTTATTTTAACTCTTTTAGTTGCTAGTTTAGGTTTATGGTTTCGATCTTGGGGCGGGTTTTGTTTGCACCAAAATTTTTAAACGCCAGTTTTTGTTCCGTATCGACCAGGGTAGATGGCCAGGACACCGGCGAAACCCAACAATTGGATCCTCATCAAATATGGTGTGTCCACATATTGCACAATGAAGATGATGGTGATGGATGTCGATCTTCGAAAAAATGGGTGAAGGTTTAATTTTTTCGACGCCATATGAGGAAATTTCCTCATATGGCATCCGAGATTCCGTTTTCTCTCTATATGTTTGTAGAGATCAAGCATATACCGATAGTATCACCAGTAACATATTATATACAATTTAAAATGAATAAAAACTTCAGAAATAGAGTAAACGGAATCTCAACTAGCATGGGAGGAAATTTTCTTCTACGACAGTCAAAAAATCTACTTTTTGCATTTTGGATGGACGATGAACACTCTCCATGTTGATTTACATGTCTTGAGATCTATATACACCAAAATATGTTATCGTTTACATGAATGTAATTCTCAAAAGATGGTTTGGAAATTAACAAAAAAGTACTTCTCTCTATAATAGAACATTTTACACCTTTATATCCATAAGAAAATCACTTGGAAATCAAGTTTTGGATACCTAGTGGCGGATCTTGAAGCTTTTGCCAAGTACGGCGAAATTTAAACTATTATTTTCTTGAATTTTCAAACATAAATAAAATTTTCACAAAAAATGAATTATTATTTAAGAGTTAGAAATATTTCGTATTACAAATTTACTTAAATATTGATGTCGGATATTAGAAAATGATCTCCATATTTCTATTTTAGATTAATTTGATAATTTGAAGTTGCAAATGTTAAACATTAAGTTCTAACCAAAATATTGATGTGAAAAGTTATCTAAAACAATTTACGATAATTAACAAGTTATATGCATATAGAAATATAAAATTGTTTAGAGAGACTATAACAAAAAAAATACCCTAAAAGTGGAGTATAATGATCATATCATTATATTGCTAGTGTTAAATTCAAAATTCTAAACAAAATAATAATATGAAAAAGTTATTTGCAAAAATATAAGATAACCTAAGGGCCAATATACTAATTTACATATTGCATAGTTTAGATAATTGAGAGCATATTTCAGTAAAGACCAAAACTACAATAGAGTTAAAGGCCCAAAAAATAATGTAAACAAGCGGATTCGGACCTCCAACCTCTCAAGTTTTAAGAGCGAGCCTCAACCATCCCGACGCACCTAGATATTTTGAGATTTTAAGCTCTAATTTTATTTGATAACTAACATTGATGATGCTCAGTATTGGCGATCTCCAAGATCTGGACACATGGCAGATGACGTGTCCCAGAGCTCAGAAGAAAGGGCCTCAGGGGTCGACCAGGCCACCCCTGTAACCGACCTACAAGCACAAGCTGGCTCATCTCAGAGCCCCTTGGAAATTGGCCTCCTCGACCTCTAAGCTCGCCCTGATCTGCCACAGGACCAAGATTCCTCGGCCTTCTCGCTCGTTCCCGAGCTCCCCAGCCGAAGCCATCTTCCTCGGTCCTCCAACCGACCGACTCCATCACTCACAGGCGTAACCGCCGCTCCGCAAATCTCGCCATGTGCAGATTCTCCGCCAGCAACATCCCACGTTCCACGCCATCACGATCCCCATTAATGGGCGATCCGCTCTTTACGCAGGCGTGGCGTCGGGAGTGTAACTGCCGGCGAGATTCTCGCGCCTGCTGCTGCGTGCTACCGCCACTATATAAACCCCATCACAGAGGGGTCAAGTAAGCCATTTTTATTCCACTTAGTCGTTACTCTGCTCGGATCTCGTACTAACTTGATCGTCGGAGGGTCCTCGGTGGTACCAAACCACCCCAGGACTTCTTTGCAGGTACTCGGCGTTAAACTCCTCAAAACCCATTGAGACCCGCACGTAACAGGAAATCATCTTCCAAATCCACCGGGAGATCGATGGAAGACAACATCTGTGGGAGACCCGAAAAGGACCTCCATCAGTTGGCGCCGTCTGTAGGAACAACTCCACAAAAAAACAAAGTTGGCATTCCGATCTCCATCCACATGGCGAGCGACCACCCCGAAGATCCAGGTACCAGCCGCCGCCTTCCCCTCATCGGAGGCGCGGATGAACCTCCCCCGGCGACCATCATCAACGCCCTTGCCAGCCGAATAGATCGGCTACAGTCCCTCGCGGAGGTGCTCGTCCGCGTCAAGAAGGCCGGGCCAGGGGCCCAGATCGCCGCTCCTCCGCCTCCAGAAGGTTCTGCCCTCATCGGCATGGCTGACCATCAGCAGGATACGATCCCTGGCCACAGATCCCACGGGCCGATACTCCCTTAGGCCCGCTGGGCGCCCCACGACTCCACGCCAAGCTCCGCCGCCAGAGCGCCTCGCCTCAAGCCTCCTCATGACCCTTACCCCTTGAGGAGATGTCGTTCACCTCGCCTGACGACAGGCATGATCGACACCCCCTCCCTCGACGGGGTCGCACAGAGGGGGCTCGCCACGACGGCTCGAGAGCCACCTGTTAGTTATATGTATGCCCTAGAGGCCATTACTGTACATACGATGTATATTGTAGTGGATGCTAGGACATATATAGGGAGGACTTTCTTGCTCGACATGATAGTATGCTATCTGGTTGTACTTTATCTTAACATGTACTCTGATTGTCTCTATGTTACATGTTGATAAAGCCCTTAGGATGTGTACTCGACTACTGGGACTATGATGAGATCATACTAGTGGGGCCACGGTAGTCGACGAGTACATCCTATAACTGTTCCTAGTTGAGGGTGTATCGAGACAGGGCATCGATACACCAGAGTAGACTAGCGTATACGCATCTTGATCCATATGATGGGCGATGGATGATCCCATATCCATCGGTGTTTGACATCAAGGATGGTGTACGGGTGCTCAGTGGAGACTGGGTACACTGGACGGACTCACCGAGAACTCCCAGATGGTATTATACCTCACGTCAGATGGCAGTTCTCCGGTGACACTGGTACAGAGTAGTCTGTTGACCCGAGATCATCATAGAGTCTTGTGTGATTCCCACTGTGCTTTGATTTCCATCATACCACGTCCAAGAGGGCGTGCAAAAAGGTGGCTTTTGGGTACAGTCCCGAATCACATAGAGGCAATGAGCGATAGGAGGGGATTCGTCTCTCCCGGTATAGGGAGTTGATGTTGTGCTGTGTTCGATTGGCTATAACCGGAAATCCCTGGCCAGGGTTGCTGAGATTTACTGGTAAGTGTTATCAGTAGTTTCTCAAACTGTTATAGACCTCATATCGACACGACTTATCGAGCTACTGGAGTCTGACGTTTACCACCCCTAGGCGAGATATGCAACATATCAGACGACGAGACCGGACTGTACGGGAGTGTTACTGTTTGGATTCACAGGAGAATGTACAGGCTTGTTTGTTGATCTTCTGAGCGCTCAATACCTGGGTAGCTGTTACGTTTAGCTGACCGCTTGCAGCTTGTGGGTGTTTGATATGATCATCACCTACTGCCGGCGTATTGACGATTCTTTAGAGTCCTACACAGAGCTTTCTTGACTCAGGCAAAACGGAGTAGGGGCACATATGTGATATGTGCGGGACCGAGGATAATGCGATATGTGATACCGTATTCTATTCTCGCGATATATGATATCGGCCGGGTCATCGGATCAAGTGTTGATTCGATGAATCGGTACGGATATATATTAGTCGGTTATATGCGATATAGCCGGATTGTCGGATCAAGTGTTGATTCGATAATTTAATGTATAATAATATATATGATATATTAAATTACATTATCTAATATTTGCTCACTAAAAGATTCTTTTTCTCGCTCGGGTAATACATTGATATATATGTGATATATGTTAATTGTATTATTTTATTTGGTTACAATAAATATTATATATGTGATATATAATATTGTAACATGATATGATTACTAATGCAACATGTTTAGTAGAGATTAAACATGGTTAGGGTTTGATTAGGGTTAAACCTTTCTAGATGTTTCTAGAAGGTTTTCTTTTTTATTTTGGAAAAGATATTTTAGCATGATATTTCTTAACCCAACCACACCCTTTAACCCTAGTTCAATCTCTACAATGGTTACTTGACCATGGTTGCATAATTCATCATTATCTTCTTTGCATTATTCATCACAAAAGGCATTTCTATCATATTGTTCATCTTCTTCCTTCTTCTTCTTTGCTTACAAAGCTTTCTTGCTTTGATTTTTGTGATGAAAATATGTGAGAAAAAGATAAATAAAGAGAGCAAAAATCCTACTTCATCATCCTCATCTTCCCTTGCCATTTAGATGAAGGTGTTCACATCATTTCATGAGTGTTAGCTTGTGTTAACGAAACTTCAAGGTAGATCATCTTTGTATCGAAGATCGGAAGCAAAGGTTGCATCTTTCTCTTCGTGGAACCTCTCGAGAGTCCGGAGCACGATGATCGCAGCGAAGGGACCTCAACACGGAGTATATGAAGTGAATGACCGGATCTACAAAGGTTGTAATCCCTCTCACTTAGTGTTAAAGTTGTTAACATGTTAGTTTTCGCCTAATCTCAAGTTTAAAGATCCGGCTTCGGGTTGTTCGGCACGGCTAATTTTTTAATCGGGCATGGTTGATGCCTCGTAGACCCTTGTGCGCGTGCATAGCAACCCTACAGTGGTATCAGAGCCAAGCTAGAGCTTTAGGCGAAGTCTAGACGAAGTTTAAAGTCCGATCGAACCCGGAAAACCCGATATAACCCCTTCTCTGGAAATTTTTCTAAACTATGATTTTTTGTGAATTAAAAATACTCAAAAAAATCAGCAGGTAATTATAGGAATTACTGTGAAACCCGACCCTCTAAATCCCCCAAAGCACCGCGGGACCGCGGCCAATCCTAGGTATTGGCGGCGGTTCCGCGGCAAGTAGGAAGGATTGAGGGATAGGCTTTGCACAGTAACCTCCGTAGCTAATTCCTGATTCTTCTGGGAATTTTTTATTTTCACTCCAGTGTTGTGTTTTTTGGGTTGTATTGGGCACTTAATGATTTGATCGGATATTTTAACTTTGTTTAGTTCTGTCCGGATAACTTTTAGAAACTGTTAAAAAGTTCGAACGGATATCAATAACTCACTTTTTCCCCTGTCGGAAAATTTTTCAAAAGTTGGAATTTTTCTCGAGTTTAAGAACGTTCTAAGTCGTGCAAGTAACGCGGTGGACCCTCTAGAAGACAACAAACCTTAACTCGATTATGTGACCGTCTTGAACTTCCTCTGAACCTTAGGGTTTGTGGCAGTACGGCGTGCCGCATGTGAGGCGTTGGCTTGACCCTTCTACGGCTGGACCATTGGTACTGTGGCATGTAATGGATGTTTTTAAACTGATTTCAAGTGTTGAGATATATTGGGGAAATCTTGGGTGTTTGATTATTCGATCGGAAAGTTTAACATTGTCTATTTATCTGGATTGTGATACAATATTTGGAATCCACTTGTTGTTATGAGATAACTAATTTGAATATTATAAACATAGCAGTTTAGTCTCAAATGATCGGTTGCCACGGAATTTTGATGTGATCAAAAGTCCGTCGCAATCACGTAGCGTATGCGGATACTCGCCGGGTAAACTTAATAGACGGCTACACCTCTTAGCCCCGACCAAGTGACTGTAGGAGAACCCCGTCGCCGAAAGCATCCGTTCGGATGCTCGCGGCAGCGGTGTTCCGCCTTAGTGCACTTCGTCGACAGCATCTGGGGGTGCAGCCGTCTACTAAAGTTTGCGACGAGCATTCGATCAGGACGTCGGGAATCTTGTTGAATTGTCCGACTTGATATTGAAAAGAGTTTTCGATAATGAGACTAAAATGCGGGGTTTATAATTGTTAGGCATGAGATGTCTAAGGAATTCATTTGGTTAGGCATGCGATGTCTAAGAAGGTTGCGGATTCCAACTGTTGTAGTTTTACACTTTCTTTTCTGTGACCGTAAGCGTAGTATGTGGTGTATCGCCGGCTTCGTTGCTATACATCAACGACAATCGGGATACGCATACTTGCTTACGTTGATGATATGAGATATTATGTGTTGCTGTGATATGTTGTATTGGATCGTCGCGTTTTGAATAGCCGGGGGTTTTATGTGAGATGATAATTTTTTCTTTTTCTTTCATGTAAAATTTATTTGTATGTAATATTCTTTTATTGGGGCACTTCCAGGTTGCGGAAGATGTCACCGTTGTATATTATTTACTTTTCCGCATTAGGTAGACCCAAGGCGGGGAGCACAAGTAACCGGGTTCTAGGGTCCAGTGGGAGACCATCTCGAGAAGTCGGGACCGGGTCTCCTAACCCTAGAATTGGCTGTGTTGCTTGCCGCTCTCGTAGGGGTCTAGGGATGTGGGTTTGGCTATTCATCGCGACCGTGGAATCCGTGTTTTATACAGGCTCGTATTGAAAACACGGACGTCCTAGTATATCCAATATTTCATATATGTTCTTCTGCTGCAATGTTCTGTGATGAGATCATATTACTGCCTGTGACGAATGTTTATATTATATATATGAGATATATGTTATATTGCAGATTTCGTTTCAAAAGAGATGCTTGCGAAGAATAATAAAATGGGACTTCATTAATGAGATTAATGAAATAAAAGAAACCTAAGATGTTGTAGAAACTTGTTTAAAAAAATTGGTAGCTCTAGTTCTTGCTTTGCATAGCGGTGTTCCTTGTAGAACATCCAGCACCTTATTCGATAAGGAAAGAGCCGAGATCCCTTCACCGGGAGTGACCTCTTTAGTGAAACTAGCAGATGCTGCACACTCGGTTTGTCTTTTGATTGCTTCTATAGTTCTTGCTTTGCATAGTGATATTTGTGAAATATCCTGCACCTTATTCGATAAGGAAAGGGCCGACGATCCCTTCACCGGGAGTGACCCCTTTAGCAAAACTAGAAAGGCCTCAAAAACACTCCATTTAAAATCACTCGATTCTACAACGATATCAAGTTCATTACGCAAAAGGTTTTCTTAAAAACCTGTCGTAGCCCTCCGTCATTTCAGATAAGTACTGGTTAGTATTCGTGCTGCGTTTGTTGACCTCTGTCAAGGCGTAGTGTGCGGTAGCTGATTAGTGCTTATCTGTATAAGCATATGATATGATTGATTTAGGGTAGTCGTGCAACCTTGTTGACCTCTGTCAAGGGTCGTGCGGGTGGGTTTACTTCAATCAGGAAATGACGGGTTGAACTTGACTAGCAGCCTATGGTTTGTTGACCTCTGTCAAGGTCATAGGACGCTTGGGGCAAAATATTATTGGGAATTTCAAGTGTTGAAATTTGCAATGAGATTGCATACCTTCTATGAGATAGTTGGATCCCGATACCCGCTGCAAGTAAGAGTTACTCCTGGGAGAGTTTTACACATTACAATTAGCCGATCAAGTAGGTGTCTAGAAAGGTGTTAACGAGGTTACGCCTCTGGGAAAACGAGGTTTACTTTAATTAGGTTCGTGCGAAAGCGCGGGGGACCTCCCTCAAAGTACCGACACTGGCCTGGCTGAAAGATTGGCGAACTTGTAGCGTGTAATTAATCCCGGCTAGTCTTTCCTTTTAGGGTTTGAAGGAAGATTTGATTAAAACAGTGGGAGATATCCTGATTAGATATATTAGATAACCAATCTAATCTTGCAAGAGCATGCGCTGAGTGTTTTCTTCTCTCTCTCTAGGTAGCGACCATATCACGCCTTAATCAAGATAATAAAATGGATATATTGACTGAACCCGCTTGTTATACTGAGCTGGAGAACGTTGGTCCCGCTCCAACTTATAAGTGTTATAAGACAGAGCAGGAAATTAGGGAATACCAGATTTCTCGTGCCGCCCAAACGAAGAAAGTGCATGCCGATGCATCTTCTTCGGGTGTGTTCATTACATAGAACTGTTTCTCAGTATCCTTTACGTCCTGGGTATGAGATACCGGATCAGGATCCCGCATATGTAATCTGTTACATGGGCTACAGATAGGTAGAGAACTGAGAACGGGTGATAAGTTTCATGAGACAGAAAACGGTGCAAGTGTTGCAGCCAAGTCTGTTGGTCACTATCACCCTGTATTACCAGAATACATTGATTCTGAACGAATGTTATTAGATACCGAACCTGATATACAACATCTTATCACTCTCTTTATTAGTAAAGAAAGGATATAATTTTGTATTGTTGGATAATGTTTTGAACATTTCCTATATCAAAAGTTGATCGGTTCAGGCACGTTATCTAAAAGTATTGATGTTCTAAATCAAATTACAGTTCTTTAGTATACGGAACACACACAAGAGGAAGAGTTCAGAAATGAACGAATCCTTGTTGAGGCATTGTAGACTAGGTCATATCAATGCGACCCGACTAGCTGAAGTTACATTAAGATGCATATTTAAATTTGTTTGAATTTACATCTTATGAAACTTGCCAGTCATGTCACAAAGATAAGATGACCACAGATCTGTTTATTGGAAACAGAGAAAGAGTTAGTGAACTCTTGGGATTGATACATGTTGATGTATGAAGGTCCCCTGTCTACACATGCCAGGACCGGTTCTTTGTACTTCATTATATTCACTGATGATCTCTCAAGATTCAGACATATGTTCCAGTTGAAACACAAGTCCGAACCTTTTGAGATATTCATGGAATATAAGTTAGAAGTAGTGAACCAAAAACGGGTATAAGTATTATGTCCTTTGATGAGATCAAGGAGGAGAATACTTGAGCACGGAATTCCTGGACTATTCTAAAGGAGAATGAGATTCTCTCTCAGCATTACTCCTTCGAATACACCACAGCACGTCGGTGTATCGGGGCGGAGCAATAGCACCCTATGTGATATGGTGTGCTCTATAATGAGTACTACTGAGTTTCTTATTTCCTTTTGGATGTTATGCGCTTAAGAAGCTGCATACCTATTGAATAGGGTTCAAATCAAATCAGTTGCCTACCACTTCATATGTGATATGGAAAAGGAAGAGCCCATATCTTAAGTTTGTTAAGATTTAAGGTTTTCCGGACTATGTCTAAAAGCAAAATCCGGACAAGCTCGAGGCAAGGTCTGTTATGTAGAACTGGAATTGTTCCAGCTATACAAACTGCAGCTGATAAATTGGTAGAACCAAAGGATTCAATAGTTTCCAACGAACCTTAGCCTCTCCGCCGATCTAGCAGGGTTCCTCAACCACCTGAGAGATACTTCGGTTTCTCTATGACAGTGGGAGCGAGGATTGCATCATGAGATGATGACCCAACTAGTTTCGAGCTGGCCATCAGGAGTGGGACTCTGTAAGAATGGCTGGATGCTTATCGATTTGAGATGGAATCCTTATACACCAACAAAGTATGGACTTTGGTTGCTTTATCTGAAGGGTTAAATCCCCATCAGGAGCGAGTATATCTTGAGAAGATTACTTGGTGTACATGGAAAAGTTGAGACTTTCAAAGCTATGCTTAAGTCCATCCAGATCCTACATGCCACGGCTACATACCATGACTACGATATCTGGCGGTTGGGTGTCATGACTACTTTTCTAAATGATGTTTTAGAAAAGAGCGTCTATAAGTACACAGCCAGAGGACTTCGTAGACAGTGGGTGCAGCGGAAACGTATACAAGATGTTTTATATGATAAAACAGGCATCGCGGAGTTGGAACATCTGTTTTGATGTGGTAGTCAAAGAGTTTGACTTCATCAAAATGGTAGATGAACCTTGTATATACAAAAAGGTAGTAAGGAGTATGGTGGTGATCCTCGTAGAGTACGTGAATGACATACTCTTAATAGGGAAGGAGTTTCCTATGCTACGCTCGGTCAATCTCCGCTTATCACAAGGATTCTCCATATAGGATCGAAGTTGATACCTCCTAAATCCTGGATTTTGGATCTATGAGATAGATCTAATTGGATGTTAGGATACTCACTAGTTGTAGTGAGATGGTATCAATCGATCCTGGGGAGAATCACTGGAAAGGTTCCAGGGTGATAAGAATGACTGAATGTCAGTCGCAGGCATTGTCTTTACCCTCAGTGGAGGGACGGTATGTTGGAAGAGTTCCAAGCTAGATACCGTGACTTACTAGACGATTAAAGGCAAGATACATCGTTACCAAGGATGCTACCAAAGAGGCAGTCTGGATAGATATAAGTTCATGAGATGAACTTCGTTCCTACCATTGTGTGACAATGGAGTTGTGGCTTTAGCCAAGGAACTACCGTCCCATTAGAAATCCAGATATAATTCTTAGGCAGTATCACCTGATCATGGAGATGGTTGATCTCCAGGGAGATCGAGGTTAGGAGAGTAGACACAGAGGACAACAGCACGGATCCACTCACAAAGGCCTTTTTCCCAGTAGAGACTTTTATGGGATGGTTGAGTATGAGATACATCAACCACAGCTAATTGTTGGGAATGCGATACCACAACAGATGGCCCTAGTGAAAGTGGGAGATTGTTAGTTATATGTATGCCCTAGAGGCCATTACTGTACATACGATGTATATTGTAGTGGATGCTAGGACATATATAGGGAGGACTTTCTTGCTCGACATGATAGTATGCTATCTGGTTGTACTTTATCTTAACATGTACTCTGATTGTCTCTATGTTACATGTTGATAAAGCCCTTAGGATGTGTACTCGACTACTGGGACTATGATGAGATCATACTAGTGGGGCCACGGTAGTCGACGAGTACATCCTATAACTGTTCCTAGTCGAGGGTGTATCGAGACAGGGCATCGATACACCAGAGTAGACTAGCGTATACGCATCTTGACCCATATGATGGGCGATGGATGATCCCATATCCATCGGTGTTTGACATCAAGGATGGTGTACGGGTGCTCAGTGGAGACTGGGTACACAGGACGGACACACCGAGAACTCCCAGATGGTATTATACCTCACGTCAGATGGCAGTTCTCCGGTGACACTGGTACAGAGTAGTCTGTTGACCCGAGATCGTCATAGAGTCTTGTGTGATTTCCACTGTGCTTTGATTTCCATCATACCACGTCCAAGAGGGCGTGCAAAAAGGTGGCTTTTGGGTATAGTCCCGAATCACATGGAGGCAATGAGCGATAGGAGGGGATTCGTCTCTCCCGGTATAGGGAGTTGATGTTGTGCTGTGTTCGATTGGCTATAACCGGAAATCCCTGGCCAGGGTTGCTGAGATTTACTGGTAAGTGTTATCAGTAGTTTCTCAAACTGTTATAGACCTCATATCGACACGACTTATCGAGCTACTGGAGTCTGACGTTTACCACCCCTAGGCGAGATATGCAACATATCAGACGACGAGACCGGACTGTACGGGAGTGTTACTGTTTGGATTCACAGGAGAATGTACAGGCTTGCTTGTTGATCTTCTGAGCGCTCAATACCTGGGTAGCTGTTACGTTTAGCTGACCACTTGCAGCTTGTGGGTGTTTGATATGATCATCATCTACTGCCGGCGTATTAACGATTCTTTAGAGTCCTACACAGAGCTTTCTTGACTCAGGCAAAACGGAGTAGGGTGTGCGGGACCGAGGATAATGCGATATGTGATACCGTATTCTATTCTCGCGATATATGATATCAGCCGGGTCATCGGATCAAGTGTTGATTCGATGAATCGGTACGGATATATATTAGTTGGTTATATGCGATATAGCCGGATTGTCGGATCAAGTGTTGATTCGATAATTTAATGTATAATAATATATATGACATATTAAATTACATTATCTAATATTTTCTCACTAAAAGATTCTTTTTCTCGCTCGGGTAATACATTGATATATATGCGATATATGTTAATTGTATTATTTTATTTGGTTACAATAAATATTATATATGTGATATATAATATTGTAACATGATATGATTACTAATGCAACATGTTTAGTAGAGATTAAACATGGTTAGGGTTTGATTAGGGTTAAACCTTTCTAGATGTTTCTAGAAGGTTTTCTTTTTTATTTTGGAAAAGATATTTTAGCATGATATTTCTTAACCCAACCACACCCTTTAACCCTAGTTCAATCTCTACAATGGTTACTTGACCATGGTTGCATAATTCATCATTATCTCCTTTGCATTATTCATCACAAAAGGCATTTCTATCATATTGTTCATCTTCTTCCTTCTTCTTCTTTGCTTACAAAGCTTTCTTGCTTTGATTTTTGTGATGAAAATATGTGAGAAAAAGATAAATAAAGAGAGCAAAAATCCTACTTCATCATCCTCATCTTCCCTTGCCATTTAGATGAGGGTGTTCACATCATTTCATGAGTGTTAGCTTGTGTTAACGAAATTTCAAGGTAAATCATCTTTGTATCGAAGATCGGAAGCAAAGGTTGCATCTTTCTCTTCGTGGAACCTCTCGAGAGTCCGGAGCACGATGATCGCAGCGAAGGGACCTCAACACGGAGCATATGAAGTGAAGGACCGGATCTACAAAGGTTGTAATCCCTCTCACTTAGTGTTAAAGTTGTTAACATATTAGTTTTCGCCTAATCTCTAATTTAAAGATCCGGCTTCGGGTTGTTCGGCACGGCTAATTTTTTAATCAGGCATGGTTGATGCCTCGTAGACCCTTGTGCGCGTGCATAGCAACCCTACACCACCTTGCCTGGGGATCTAAGGGACCTCATCGAGAGGAACCGGGGCCGCGCCCAGACGCAGGTCTCCTATAGCAGAGACCAGGGATCACAAGGCGTCGAATCCTCGGGGTACCGCGGCCGACTCGACGCCCTCGAAAAGAAGATCGATGGCATGCGCCGGGAAGGTAACCTCTCGGGCGACGGGGCCAAGTACGCCACCGACTCGCTCACCAAGCCGTTTACCGAGGGACTGCACGCTGTCCACGTCTCCTCGCGCAACAAGCCCCCGAAGGTCTCTCTGTTCGACGAGAAGACCGACCCCAAAGACCATTTGGATGCTTTCACCGCGGGGATGAGCTTCCAGGACCATTCCGACGCCGCCCAGTGCAGGGCCTTCCCAACCACCCTCATCCGCTCTGGTCGGGACTGGTTCCGAGGACTCGAGCCTCGCTCAATCTTGACCTTCGACGAGCTGGCTACTCAGTTCCTCGGCCACTTCGTTGGGAACCGTCGGCAGAAGCGCACAGTCGACTACCTCTTCACAATTAAGAGCGGGGACAAGGAGACGTTCAAGGCTTACATCACCCGCTTCTACAACGCCCTCCTCGAGGTCCCCGAGCACCGGGACGAGACCGTCATCACGGCGCTCAGATCTGGTCTTAGGCACAGGGAGTGGTTGCGCTCCTTTGCGTTGGCACAGCCTTAGACCATGGCCGAGGTCAAGGCATGGACCGAGCGCGAGGTTCAGCTGGAGTCCGAGGTGAACGCAAACCTCCCCCGAGCAGAACGATCCGACCAGAAGAAAAGGGCTCGGGAAGAGAGGCTGGAGCATCAGCAGCCCTATCACCCGAAGTTTCAGGAGTACACCCCGCTCAACGTCTCCTTCGCAGTGTTACTAGAGGAGGCCCAAGGCGAGGGGTTCTTCAAGTTCCCTCCAATCCCGCGTCAGGCCTCGAAGTGAACCCGGGGCCCTTACTGCGCCTTCCACCGGATGCTGGGCCACGCCACGGAGGATTGTAAGAAACTCCGGGACTACATCGAGGAGCTCGTCCGATCGGGTCACCTCGCCACCTACTTAAGGGACAAACGGCAGGCCGACCGCGAGCAGGAGCAGCATCCCCCCCCCCCGTCCCCGCCGAGCTGACCATCGGCCAAATCATGCTCATCTCGGCAGATGACCAGTCCGGCGCTCAGAATGCCTTGTACCCGGTGTCGAGCACGGAGATCAATAAGCCTCCGGGGAGCTCGGGCTACGCTAAAAAGGTCATCTATTAGCATGTGCTTTTCTTTTGGGGCAATGTAAACTCTTCCTAGGGTCTATTGTTAATTTAATAAAGATCAATGGAACACTGCGAAAAAGAAGGAAAGATCTCATTTATTCAAAAAAGGTATTATGGGCTCCTCAACCATACATACAAAAAGAAAAAGAAAATTACAACAGCGGGGTAAGGGGGTACAGAGAGCGCTGCTCATGATACTCGGTAAAGATCTCCGCCAGACGAGGCCTCGCGAGATCCAACCTCTGCCCTCGGTTCCCCCCGCGCGCGTTGACCCCGAGCCTCAACTCGTAGCACTCGCGGACAAGCGTCTCGGAGCGAGCCAGACGGTTCGCGAAGATCAGGCCGAAGCGCCTCAGAGACCGCAGCTTGCCCACGGCCTCGTCATAGAGCTGCTCGGACAGGGGGTTGTAAAGCCCCGACGACGCCCTCCAGATGGAGTACATCAGCAGCTGCAGCAGGGAGGAGCATCGGGGGAGCAGCCGGACGAAGTGGTCCTGTCACGACCCGAAAGTACGGAACGTGACCGGCACTTAGATTACGAAGCGTCTAGAGGCGCCACGTAACCTAAGTAAGCCGAAGCCCAGAAATCTAAACCATAAGAGAAGAAAAAGAAGAAAAGAAAAGAAAACAAGTATAAAAAAAACATCAGCAAATTTTACCAAAAATTTCGGCAGAGTCTCCTCTGTAAAAACTGGCCCCAAACGGGTACAACAAGTATAATATACATAAACAATAAAAAGCATCCCCAAACGGGAGCTAGCATCAACGCTAACAGGCGAAAACAACCACAACAAGCACCATAATATACAACGCCAATAGGCGAGGCTCAAAACTCAAAAGAAAACAAAACCACCAGATCAGAATAATACATGCGCGACTCTAAGGTCAAAATAAAAGACTGGTCCAATAACTTATCAAGTAATACAAATATGGTTGATGGAGCTTACTAGATACAAATGAATGAATAAAATACAATGGTGGTTCAGATACAAGTGAACCAACCTACCGTGCAAATCACCCTGAAATAAAAGATGTGCCAGCAAGCTGCCCGGGAAACCTGTACATCGAACCTGTAATAAAATTTGGCACAACGGGGGTGAGTTGCCAACTCGTGAGTAGAAGACATCTACGAAAAGAAATCGAATGCACGACGCTATCCTAGGTCATAATAATACACTACTATATCCCAAACATCTAGTAATAGCAGGGTAATACTACGTGTAAGTGCAGATACTCCGTGTTCGTGTCAGTGCCTCATATAATACTATGTCATATGAAATGAAATGCATGCACCATGAATGTAAAGTAACAAATCCTGAAATCCAGATATACATGTATAAGAACTCTTTAGCTGTTATCATAGTAAAGTGTGTATAAGCATCTGAAATCTCAACAATGAAATCCATAGAAATCCGTGTCAAGCATCGACACAACACATGTAATCTCAAGTCTCAATATGTCGGGCTCCGTCAGTCCGGATCGGCCCATATCATCAAATCTCACGACAACGGTCGGTATCCTCCGGATATCCGCCGCGCCAGACATCACCGGTAGGTAGCCTTCCCCTGCCAGGCTCATCGTCTACAACTCGATCTTCTTGCCCCGGGGTACCATACCGGGCCCACCATGTACCCGAGACGGTTCATCCACTCCTCGAATCGGGTCTCGAAATCCAACAGAAAACATGAAATCTCATGGTGGACGACACATACATCACGAGAAAACCGCATCTTATTTTAAAAAGAGAGGAGGAGAGAGAGAGAGAAGGTTTTATAATTTCTTGCGGTTTTCCCCAAAAATCCAGAAATCTCATAGAAATCCAAATCTTAAAATCATGAGTAAGTATATGATAAATGTCGGCATGTGCCTATAATACTGCAGGATAACATGAAAACATGAATGCATGAATGTCTAAGCAATAAATATCATGTCTGTACTAATGTCAGAGAATAATCACAATGTTATATCGGTCTAGTTGTTAACTGATTCTATCCATAAAAGACAATATGATCTAAAGTGTACGTGACATAGCAATTACCGATGATGATGTGTGTGAGCCGGCAAATAAGTGTGCGTGGAATATGCGCATCATCGGTAATAGTGCTGGTGTCCTAACAGGTAAAGTTTATACTGATTATAGCAACATATAAAAGAACATGCACCATGATGATTACAGTATGAATGTAAATACAGATGTGCCTTATCCACTCCTCTGCGATATACGAGTACAACTACCGCTATGTGAGTCGAACCTAAACTAGTGTCCATCTAATATCCTAAGGAACTAACCTAAGAAACTAGTCAATAAGAAACAAGCATCTACCTAAGGTCTGAACCAATATCTCTAATAGTCGGCGATCCCGCCTCAATAGCGTCACGTACGTAGTACGGCTTCCTCGAACCAAGAGTGCGGATCAATCATCAAATCTAAGCCTCGTACGGTAAAATCCATCGTACGGCATCCCAATATCGGGGTACGGGTCAAGTATCTCCTAGGTGTCTCATTAACACATCTCATGATCAAGGTGCTAAACTATAATCGCATACATCAATCATATATCATTGCCATAATAGAATAATCCTTATTTTATCCTCAGAAATATCATGTCACATGTATCATATTGTGATTAAGTCATACATATATCATATCGTGATCAGTTACAAGCTACAGCCCAGGTACTATTTTAGCGTCCCATGTACCTCAATATCACCACCACCCTTCATAATTTATATATTCATGTTCATTATCTCATTCTCTAATGATCCGCTAACACTTTAATACGACTGTATAGTCAAGAATCACGGCATCAAGCCCTGTTATACTGTTTCATCATACCTCAGATATCACATCACATCAAAGAATCCCATATACGTGTTGTATATATATATATACACCTTATACCTAGTTTTATATATACACACACATATACGTATACTCCATGTCGAGTTTCAGTGTGTGCGTGTGTGTTTCTACCTGAAACCTAAGAACTTTTCCAAGGTACTCGTCCCCCTGATAAGGTTTTCCTGAATCAGTCTAGTTCAGCCTAGGGTTATTACTAGGGTCCTACGCGTTAAGTACCTAGGGTCACATCTGGTTTCCTACTGACAATAAATACTATTCCTATTCTACGTTGCGGGGGTGCTAAACGCCATCCACCCGACTTTCCCCCGTAGATATGCATATACTCACCTGGTCCATGTCTGCCGACGACGGTGTCGCCATCCTCCTCTTCATCGCCCGCAGTCCACGTGAGGAGTACCTAAACGCAAACATATAAATAGCATCGTAAACCGAATCACATACAAAAGTCAAACGATACAAAGAACAAGCATAGGTTAAAACCTATGTCCCGTCCACGCAAAAGAACCAAATATCGCTCGATATCGGCGTACAAACTCCGATGGATCGAGATAAACATCAACAAACAACTTGTAGTTTTAAAACACATTACTTATACTATAAAACATGATTAAATCCATCGAAACCCTAAAATCCATCAAACCGTCCAATTTCGTAAAACCCGAAAATGCCAGTATACCGTTTTTCATCAAAACTTGACATTTAAATGAAACTAATGGTCATAAAACTCATTAAATAGCATTACTAGACTATACAAACCATTACTATATTTTTATTACACAATTTTGCATTTATTTGAAATTTCTAGTTTGCAACATTTAACAATTTTCAACATTTTTCAAGCAAAACACCACAATTCCACCACAAAACATGATTTTGCATGAATTAATATCTTAAATTACAATTCATGATGATAGTGATATAATGAAACCATAATTATAATTTAAATCCCTTTTATTTAGTAATTTCCAAAATCTAGTTTACAAAATAATAGCATTTTATTACTATTTTTCCAATTATCAAAGTAATCTAGTGATCCAGCTAAGTTTTTCATTCCATTTACATGCTAATACTCTCACTAAAACCACAATCTAATGATAGCAACTTTAATTGGAATTTTATATTACCCACAAACACATTTTAGAAAAATCTAGTTAGCTAATTTCCTTATTTAAAACAATTTTAAATGAAAATTTTACAATTTAACAACCATGCAATATTTTCCAATTCTAAAAGTGTTAAACTAACTATTATAACCCTAATTAATTATTAAAAACCCTAACTTGAATTTACAACCCAAACTTGCATTTTTGAAAAAAAAAACATAGAATTAATTCATTAAATCTAATTAAGCTTAAATGAACATCTAAAACAATAAATCAAAAGAAAGAAATTATACCTCTCAAAATATGAAATCCCAACAAGAAATGAGCCTCCAAAATACATGCTTTCCCACTCCAAAATCCATATAAAGAAGGGTAGAGAATAAAGGGTATGAAGAAATTAGGATTTTGTGGAATTTTAATTGAATTTTTGAAATATTTTTGATGAATTTTGAACAAAAATGAGGTGGAAAATGGGGGGGGCAGCCATGGGGGGCTTGTGGCCGGCCTTGGTGAGGTGAGGGAGAGAAAGAAGTGAGTGTGAAAGTGTGTAGAACTTTCAAGAGAAGAAAACATCACATAAAGTCTTTTCATGCTTTATTTAATTATTTATTTATTTATTTACTATAGCAACTCAAGAAAGCTCTAGAAAATAGGAAAAATTTGCAAATAATTTTTGCATGATACACACTAAATTCTAATATGCCATGGTTCATTTTTACAAATTAAAACCATTCAAATTTGTAATTTACACTAATTTAGTGTAAAAATAAAGCTTATGTTAATATTTAAAATAATTAATTTAGGAAAAATATTTTATTAAACTAAAAATTTATAAGTGGCTAAATAAACACTATTTACTAGTAATTACATAATTAAATAGGTATTTTTGAATTTATAATGAAAAACAATTACGGTTTGATTTTACGAAAAATACATTTTGCTTTACCGAAAAATCATAAAATTCACTTAAACAATTTTATTCATTTAATTATTTTTAAAACGTTACAATCTTCCCCCTTTAGGAAATTCGGTCCCCGAATTTAAATTAAAACTCCCCTTCCAAATACTAAAACATTTAGCAAAACACTCAAATCGTCGGGGCTCCGAAATCATCAATACATAACAAAAATCAACTCCGTCAAGCATAACGCAATCATCGGAGTTATGGCGAGAATAAAATATCAAAACTCAATATGAAAACCATCATAATATACGTCAATCTGTAACTTATATATAGTGCGCATCATAGTAAAACCGTACAAATATCTGGATAAGGCAATATGCAAACACCCCTTTTTGAAAATTGCCGTGTGATGCACGTGTCACGGCATAAGTAGCGGAAGTTTAAATAAAAAAAATAATAAAAAAAATTGCTATATATATATATATCTTTTATTTAACATACACGTCCCGCCTGGTTACTAAATCAAATAATAATGACTATGAAAACATACTGCTCAAACTGAAATCAATCCCAATCACATCATAGAAATATCATGTGCGTCCGGTGCGCACTGAAATCGAAACCAACTAAAGATACCATGAATACACACAAAAACAAAACTAAGTGCAACAGGTGTGTATCCAAAAACATCTGTCAAGTGCAACGGGCGTGCACGACTCAATATCAGGTGCATCTAATCTGCACAAAACCCCGATTTAGTGCATCTGGTGTGCACAAAATCGCATCAAGTGGGCCAAGTATGTGCAAGAATCCTAATCAGGTGCACATGGTGCACGAAAACATACATCGAATATCAAAATCAAAATCACAGCACAAAAATGCATGAAAACTAGGTCGAAACATATGTCAAAATCATGTGTAACCCCTATGCACGAAATCAAATCAAAATCACAAAAGGTATTAAAACCAAATCAAGTGTACTGGGTATGTACTAAACAACATCAATACAACCGGTATATGACACACAACTAGAATGTCATGAAGGTACACACATGAAATACAAATCGTAAAACGAACTCCTCAAAATGCCAAAATCCAATAGCAGAAAATATGAAATTCAAATCACTAAATCACAATCGTAAACACGATCGTCAATGTCTGCCTCTTTCCTCTGATGTCGGCTGCTTCGAACTCGTCTCTTCGTAGCTGTGCTGACTGCGCTACCAACGGCAATACTCATGTCTAGAGTCTCCCACATAGTCGATCCCTTCACTTGATATCCGGACTACATTAAACTTTTCGATCGATCCATCAAAATCCCATAATTCCCCGAGAGCTCAACACTCAAGTACAGTTTAAAAATATCCGGTACATACCCCAGCATCGATGATCCAGCTGTAGAAGGGCAAACCCAAGCCTCACTAATGGCACCGCGGAACTGCCGTAAACCCTAAGGTTCAAGGGCATTCTCGTGGTCATTATGTCGAGTTAGGGTTTCATTCTTCTAGAGGGTTCATCGAAATACCTGCATGTTCTTCCGAATACTTTAAACTTAGGAAAATGGTTTTCTGATAATCGTTCGAACCCTTTAACTTTATCCGGACGGCATGTGAATACCCTTCGTCCGCACGCTAAGCAATGCTTCAATCCTCAAGAATAACCAATACTCTGATGGTTATCGCATTCGAGCCGCAGCTTCCTCTGCCCGTGGTAACAGAAACCACCATCCGATATCGACGAGGACAGATCAAAGGAATGAATGAAATACGGTGCAAACAATGTACATCCTAAGGCTCCTTAAGCAGAGTAGCGTATCGTAAGTATGCCGCGGACCATACCCACGGTACGTTACTCTACCTAAATCGCCTACTCCATCAACCAAGGGTCACCTAGACTTATACAAGGTTAAACCTAGCGCTCTGATACCAACTTTGTCACGACCCGAAAGTACGGAACGTGACCGGCACTTAGATTACGAAGCGTCTAGAGGCGCCACGTAACCTAAGTAAGCCGAAGCCCAGAAATCTAAACCATAAGAGAAGAAAAAGAAGAAAAGAAAAGAAAACAAGTATAAAAAAAACATCAGCAAATTTTACCAAAAATTTCGGCAGAGTCTCCTCTGTAAAAACTGGCCCCAAACGGGTACAACAAGTATAATATACATAAACAATAAAAAGCATCCCCAAACGGGAGCTAGCATCAACGCTAACAGGCGAAAACAACCACAACAAGCACCATAATATACAACGCCAATAGGCGAGGCTCAAAACTCAAAAGAAAACAAAACCACCAGATCAGAATAATACATGCGCGACTCTAAGGTCAAAATAAAAGACTGGTCCAATAACTTATCAAGTAATACAAATATGGTTGATGGAGCTTACTAGATACAAATGAATGAATAAAATACAATGGTGGTTCAGATACAAGTGAACCAACCTACCGTGCAAATCACCCTGAAATAAAAGATGTGCCAGCAAGCTGCCCGGGAAACCTGTACATCGAACCTGTAATAAAATTTGGCACAACGGGGGTGAGTTGCCAACTCGTGAGTAGAAGACATCTACGAAAAGAAATCGAATGCACGACGCTATCCTAGGTCATAATAATACACTACTATATCCCAAACATCTAGTAATAGCAGGGTAATACTACGTGTAAGTGCAGATACTCCGTGTTCGTGTCAGTGCCTCATATAATACTATGTCATATGAAATGAAATGCATGCACCATGAATGTAAAGTAACAAATCCTGAAATCCAGATATACATGTATAAGAACTCTTTAGCTGTTATCATAGTAAAGTGTGTATAAGCATCTGAAATCTCAACAATGAAATCCATAGAAATCCGTGTCAAGCATCGACACAACACATGTAATCTCAAGTCTCAATATGTCGGGCTCCGTCAGTCCGGATCGGCCCATATCATCAAATCTCACGACAACGGTCGGTATCCTCCGGATATCCGCCGCGCCAGACATCACCGGTAGGTAGCCTTCCCCTGCCAGGCTCATCGTCTACAACTCGATCTTCTTGCCCCGGGGTACCATACCGGGCCCACCATGTACCCGAGACGGTTCATCCACTTCTCGAATCGGGTCTCGAAATCCAACAGAAAACATGAAATCTCATGGTGGACGACACATACATCACGAGAAAACCGCATCTTATTTTAAAAAGAGAGGAGGAGAGAGAGAGAGAAGGTTTTATAATTTCTTACGGTTTTCCCCAAAAATCCAGAAATCTCATAGAAATCCAAATCTTAAAATCATGAGTAAGTATATGATAAATGTCGGCATGTGCCTATAATACTGCAGGATAACATGAAAATATGAATGCATGAATGTCTAAGCAATAAATATCATGTCTGTACTAATGTCAGAGAATAATCACAATGTTATATCGGTCTAGTTGTTAACTGATTCTATCCATAAAAGACAATATGATCTAAAGTGTACGTGACATAGCAATTACCGATGATGATGTGTGTGAGCCGGCAAATAAGTATGCGTGGAATATGCGCATCATCGGTAATAGTGCTGGTGTCCTAACAGGTAAAGTTTATACTGATTATAGCAACATATAAAAGAACATGCACCATGATGATTACAGTATGAATGTAAATACAGATGTGCCTTATCCACTCCTCTGCGATATACGAGTACAACTACCGCTATGTGAGTCGAACCTAAACTAGTGTCCATCTAATATCCTAAGGAACTAACCTAAGAAACTAGTCAATAAGAAACAAGCATCTACCTAAGGTCTGAACCAATATCTCTAATAGTCGGCGATCCCGCCTCAATAGCGTCACGTACGTAGTACGGCTTCCTCGAACCAAGAGTGCGGATCAATCATCAAATCTAAGCCTCGTACGGTAAAATCCATCGTACGGCATCCCAATATCGGGGTACGGGTCAAGTATCTCCTAGGTGTCTCATTAACACATCTCATGATCAAGGTGCTAAACTATAATCGCATACATCAATCATATATCATTGCCATAATAGAATAATCCTTATTTTATCCTCAGAAATATCATGTCACATGTATCATATTGTGATTAAGTCATACATATATCATATCGTGATCAGTTACAAGCTACAGCCCAGGTACTATTTTAGCGTCCCATGTACCTCAATATCACCACCACCCTTCATAATTTATATATTCATGTTCATTATCTCATTCTCTAATGATCCGCTAACACTTTAATACGACTGTATAGTCAAGAATCACGGCATCAAGCCCTGTTATACTGTTTCATCATACCTCAGATATCACATCACATCAAAGAATCCCATATACGTGTTGTATATATATATATATACACCTTATACCTAGTTTTATATATACACACACATATACGTATACTCCATGTCGAGTTTCAGTGTGTGCGTGTGTGTTTCTACCTGAAACCTAAGAACTTTTCCAAGGTACTCGTCCCCCTGATAAGGTTTTCCTGAATCAGTCTAGTTCAGCCTAGGGTTATTACTAGGGTCCTACGCGTTAAGTACCTAGGGTCACATCTGGTTTCCTACTGACAATAAATACTATTCCTATTCTACGTTGCGGGGGTGCTAAACGCCATCCACCCGACTTCCCCCCGTAGATATGCATATACTCACCTGGTCCATGTCTGCCGACGACGGTGTCGCCATCCTCCTCTTCATCGCCCGCAGTCCACGTGAGGAGTACCTAAACGCAAACATATAAATAGCATCGTAAACCGAATCACATACAAAAGTCAAACGATACAAGGAACAAGCATAGGTTAAAACCTATGTCCCGTCCACGCAAAAGAACCAAATATCGCTCGATATCGGCGTACAAACTCCGATGGATCGAGATAAACATCAACAAACAACTTGTAGTTTTAAAACACATTACTTATACTATAAAACATGATTAAATCCATCGAAACCCTAAAATCCATCAAACCGTCCAATTTCGTAAAACCCGAAAATGCCAGTATACCGTTTTTCATCAAAACTTGACATTTAAATGAAACTAATGGTCATAAAACTCATTAAATAGCATTACTAGACTATACAAACCATTACTATATTTTTATTACACAATTTTGCATTTATTTGAAATTTCTAGTTTGCAACATTTAACAATTTTCAACGTTTTTCAAGCAAAACACCACAATTCCACCACAAAACATGATTTTGCATGAATTAATATCTTAAATTACAATTCATGATGATAGTGATATAATGAAACCATAATTATAATTTAAATCCCTTTTATTTAGTAATTTCCAAAATCTAGTTTACAAAATAATAGCATTTTATTACTATTTTTCCAATTATCAAAGTAATCTAGTGATCCGGCTAAGTTTTTCATTCCATTTACATGCTAATACTCTCACTAAAACCACAATCTAATGATAGCAACTTTAATTGGAATTTTATATTACCCACAAACACATTTTAGAAAAATCTAGTTAGCTAATTTCCTTATTTAAAACAATTTTAAATGAAAATTTTACAATTTAACAACCATGCAATATTTTCCAATTCTAAAAGTGTTAAACTAACTATTATAACCCTAATTAATTATTAAAAACCCTAACTTGAATTTACAACCCAAACTTGCATTTTTTTAAAAAAAACATAGAATTAATTCATTAAATCTAATTAAGCTTAAATGAACATCTAAAACAATAAATCAAAAGAAAGAAATTATACCTCCCAAAATATGAAATCCCAACAAGAAATGAGCCTCCAAAATACATGCTTTCCCACTCCAAAATCCATATAAAGAAGGGTAGAGAATAAAGGGTATGAAGAAATTAGGATTTTGTGGAATTTTAATTGAATTTTTGAAATATTTTTGATGAATTTTGAACAAAAATGAGGTGGAAAATGAGGGGGGGCAGCCATGGGGGGCTTGTGGCCGGCCTTGGTGAGGTGAGGGAGAGAAAGAAGTGAGTGTGAAAGTGTGTAGAACTTTCAAGAGAAGAAAACATTACATAAAGTCTTTTCATGCTTTATTTAATTAATTATTTATTTATTTACTATAGCAACTCAAGAAAGCTCTAGAAAATAGGAAAAATTTGCAAATAATTTTTGCATGATACACACTAAATTCTAATATGCCATGGTTCATTTTTACAAATTAAAACCATTCAAATTTGTAATTTACACTAATTTAGTGTAAAAATAAAGCTTATGTTAATATTTAAAATAATTAATTTAGGAAAAATATTTTATTAAACTAAAAATTTATAAGTGGCTAAATAAACACTATTTACTAGTAATTACATAATTAAATAGGTATTTTTGAATTTATAATGAAAAACAATTACGGTTTGATTTTACGAAAAATACATTTTGCTTTACCGAAAAATCATAAAATTCACTTAAACAATTTTATTCATTTAATTATTTTTAAAACGTGATGCTCCCATATACCAACTGCACCGTGTCCTCAGTGCAGTTCTGGTCATAGAGGTATACGTCTTCGAAGTGGATGATCTCAGGGATGGTAAAGGGGAAGTCCTGCATTCTTGACGCTCTGTTTGCGAGGAAAGGAAGGACTAGTGCTCCTTCAGCCTTATATAGCCCGCTGCATCCCAACGGAACTCAACGGTCACCCGCTCTCGCCCAAGAAGTCGCTGCCACGCTGCGATCATCGAGCCTTCTCTGGCAGAATCGGAGCGACGCGACCCTGGCGCTTCGCCTCCCCCCATATTCAATGCACATGCTACGCGCACACCCGCCGCGACCGTTCCTGTTCCCCATACCTGCAACTGGATGGTCGGGCGAAACCTCATGAAGATTCAGCCGAGCAGCTACCCTGCCCGGTTATCCTTAGCCGGCCTCCTAAGGCCCCTCCAACGCTAAGGATCAAAGTCCTCCGTAGAAGCAGCCGAGCGGCTCCTCTGCTCGGCTATCCCTGGCCGGTAGCTTTCCTACTCGCAACGCCAGGGATCAAAGCCCTCGCCAAGAAGCAACCGCGCAACTTCACTGCCCGGTTATCCTTAGAAGGCCTCATACGTCCCCTCCAACACTAAGGATCAAAGTCCTCCTTAGAGGCAGCACAGCAGCTATCCTGCTCGGCTATCCTCGGCTGATAGCTTCCTACCACGACCGACAGGGATCAAAAGCCCTCCCAGAGGCAGTCAAGCCCGAGGATCCCTCGCTCGGCTATCCTTCAGGACAAAAGCCCTCGCCATGAGGCACCGGGCGGTAACCCCGCCCGACCAAGGGTCCTTGGTAGGCTTCTTATAGCCCCTCCCGCGCTAAGGACCAAAGTCCTCCCAGAGGTAGTCGAGTCCTTGCTCGGCTATCCCCGGCTGGTAGCTTCCTACCACAACCGATAGGGATCAAAGTCCTCGCCAAGAGGCACTGGGCAGTAACCCCGCTCGATCCCTGTCCTGAAGGATCAAAGCCCTTGCAAGAGGCAACCGAGCGGCTGCCCTGCTCGGTCAACTCCGCCTGGTAGCTCCCTACCCATGACTCCAGGGATCGAAGCCCTCGCAAGAGGCATCCGAGCGGCTACCCCGCTCGGTCGTCCCAGACTGGTAGTTGCCTACCCACGACGCCAGAGATCAAAGCCCTCACCAAGAGGCAACCGCGCGGATTCACTGCCCGGTCATCCTTAGTGGGCTTCTTACAGCCCCTCCAACGCTAAGGACCCAAAGTACTCCCAGAGGCAGTCGAGCCCGACCCTCGCTCGACCATCCCCAGCTAGTGGTCGTTGCTCGCAGCGCCAGAAATCAGAAGCCCTCGCCAAGGGGCAACTGAGCAGCTTCCCATCCATCCTCAGCACAAATACGACGGACAGCCCTCTGCCCATCACATGCAGAGGATTCGAGCCGCCAACAAGGGGCATCAGGTCTATCCAAGTCTCGAGTGATCCCCCCTCGACTTCAGGGGCCATGGAGACGCCTCCTTCTCAGCAGCGCTTGGCACGCTTGGCAAGTAATCGAAATCAACTCGACGAACGATTGCTAGACAAATAGCCGACCTGACATGGAAGCCCAACAGTGCAAGAAGAGAAATTTCACGAGCATTTTTCATGAACAGAAGATAAAATGCAAACCAAAGAAAGAAAAAAAAAGGTTTTATTACCGAAGGCAAAGTCTTTACAAAAGGTATTTTGGGCTCCCCAGCCATACAAACTGCCCGGAGGCTTACAAAAATTACAAAAGCAACAAAATAAAAGAAGGAGGAAGACGGGGGCTTTATGCCTCGGGGCCGGGTACGACCTCGGGGTCCTCGACATTCACCACGGGACGAGCAGGGTCCTCGGCGACTTCCTCATCAGGAATCTCTTTCCCCTGCTCCTCGGCGTCCGCGAGGGGGTACTCAGCCCGGAGCTCTTCGTCGGCGAACTCCGGCATCCGGGCCTTAACGGCGTCGAGGGCCTCGTGCCAGATGAGGGTTGTGGCCACGGCCAGGTCATCATAGAAGTCCTTCGACTTCTTGTAGCCCTCCACCGCCTTCGCCGCCAAGAGGTCGGCCAACTTCGCCGCTCTCAGGTCAACCGACTTCGTTGACTTGGCCACTGTCCCCAGCTCCTTCCGGAAGGTCTTCACCGTCTTCTTCACGTTGCCGGCAAGCACCTGAGCGTCCTCAAGCTTGGCCTTGGTAGCCACGACGGACTCGCGGTACCGGGCAACCTCCCATTTCTCGTCCTCCACCTCGCCCTCTAGGGCGGCAACCCTCGCCATCACCGCCTCCAGCTCCCGCTTGGAGCTCTCTTCCAGCGAGGCGAGCTGGCCTGCAACCTTCATTTCCAGGGCTATCACCTCGGCCTCCATGCGTAGGGCGAGGGCAACGTGCTGGAGAACCCGAAAGATAGAAAAGAGATCAGAAAAATGAAGGAGGCACCGAATCTCACAAAAAACCAAACACTTACCTGCACGGACTCCTGGGCGATGGAGGCTCTCTGGGCCCTGAAGGTCCTCCCGGGGACCCTACCCCCCGCCGATTTCTCTATCTCATGAAGCAGGCTGTCCGCGACGGATAGCCCCGAGGGCACCGCAAACTGGAGGCATCCTTCCTCCACCATGATCGGCGAGGGCGGGCCCCGGGAAGACCTCCGGGAACCCCTCTTGAGCGGCTCCGATGGAGAGCCGATCTCCTCCTCCGAGGCCGGGTCTTCCAGAATCCGAGCCAGCTTCCGGCCCGACGCTCCACTAGGCCCTGGGGCGGGATCCGTCCCGGAATGCTTACGGGACGCGACCACCGGAGGAGAAGGAGCCAGGGCGGGCTTCGAGCAGGAAGGGCCGGCGCCTCCGGCCTTCGTAACCTTTCTTGGCTGGTGCATGGAGGCTTTGAGCTCGTATATATCCATGGGTCCTGCGCAAAACCAAATGTAAAGAAGTCAGCGACACAAGCAATATACAAGCCAAAAAGCAAGCTTAAACTTACCGACGAACTCAACGGGGCTGAGGCCGGCCCAACTCAGGACCCTCTCAAACAGCAGCATATCGAATAGGGGGTTGGGCTCCCACGACGCCACTCTCACCGTGACGGGGTCACTGGACTGGTTCCCCGGCAAGCATTTCTCTCTCGACCACTTTGTAGGCACGGGCCAGTCCTCGCCCTCGGGAGGGGAAACGAAGAAGAACTTCTTCTTCCAGTCGTGAATGGAAGAAGGCAGGGCCACAACCCCTGTCCCGGCGGCGCCCCCCTGTCGCTTTCTGAAAGAGAAGTAGACCCACCTCGGGTCGCCCGCTCGACCACCGGGGTCATATTGGTCTTGTTGACCAAAAATTATATTTTTTTTACAAACAGTAAGAAAATAACTCATATAACAGTCTCCAAAGTTTAAGTTTATATAGTCCAAAAAAAGATTTTAGAAAGAAAATTTTCCCAGAGAATGGCTAAATAAATTAGCATTAACTTTTTTTTGAATGACCAACATCTTTCATCTTGATTTTCATTGCCCAATGCACACCCTAACTTTATTGTGATTTCAAATTTTTGACCGCAGATCTAGAGTGAAATGTTTAATGGTTGAAAAACTGTAAATTTCACAACCATCTAATATGATGGTAGAAAGTATCGAAACATATAAAAAAATTGGTTTACACATGCATTAGGCAGAAGATCAAGTTAAATGATGTCGGTCATAAAAAATATATATAAATAAAAATTGCATTATGAAGTAGTTCTCAAGAAATTTTCTCAAGAAACTGCTGGGTTTTGCCGGTGCCCAGGCCATCTTCCATGGCCGGTGCGGAACAAAAACTGGTGTTTAAAATTTTTGGCGGAAACAAAACCCGCCCCAAGATCGAAAGCATAAACCAATACTAGCAAATTAAAAGAGCTAAACTAAAGGGTTAGAGTGATTATACCAAAAGAACCAACTCCTTCGGTCTTCCATCATCTTCCTAAACTCCTTGAGGCGTGCTCGAACAAACTTAGCCGCCGGTCTTCCTTCGTCGAAGATGATCCACCCGAGGGATATACCTCATAGCTATAGCTCCATATCGAAAGCAAGTGAAGCAACTAGGGATTCTAGGTTGCTAATCTAGAAAGCCTAGGATGTAGTGAGCGTTCTAAATGTTTATCTATCTCATCTCACCTCCTCTTATGATTCTCAATACATGAGAGGGTTGAAAGGAGGTGGAGGATGAAGGTGGAGGGAACACAAGAAAGCTAGAGGAAAGTGAAGCTAATGGTGAGGAGAGATGAGAGCTATCAAAAATAACCATCTCATTCTTTTTCCAACAAGTCTTCAAGTGAGAAAAAACCAAGTGAAGAATGGTTTTATCAAACACAATTTTCCAATAAAATATGCAACCCATACTTGAATAGTATGTATGAGTGAATTAATAATTCATTTGTGCACACTATGAAAGCATGGTCATCATCATACTCACATCAAGTCAATGCCACATCATTATCCATTTATAAATAAATGGTCAAACCCAAAATGAGGTGTCCACCTTCTATAATGTTATCTGAAAAAATACGGATTGCATTCTACAGTATATACACACCTGTATTCATACCGAAATACGAATACCCGAAGAGATAGAATAACACAAAGAACATAATACTAGAATATACATATCGAAATATATATACGTAAATTATTAAATCAATACCTGATATAATAATCCGGCTCAAACCCGAGCCGGCTAGTATTATCAATCGTCCGATCGAAAGTCCGGGTACATAGTACAATTAATTGATCGGAACCCTGCACGTATCCAATACGGCTACTACATCGTTTTGCCTGAACCAGGAAAACCCTCTGTGTGGAACTCTAAAGACTCGTCAATACGCTGGCAGTGGGTTTAACCACAAGCACGTCAGCGGTACTAGCTGTACGTAACAGCTACCCAGGTATTGAGCGAAAGGAAGGCCGATGAGCAAACTCATCCAAACCCCTACTGAGCCTGTCCATGAAAATCTCCATACAGTCCGGTCTGTTCGTCTAAGAGTATCGCATATCGAGTCTAGGGGGTAGATAAAGTCAGACCCCTAATAACGCGATATTTCATGTCGGTATGAAACCCATCACCCACTGAGAAACTACTGATCCAAATCAGTAATTCTTGTCACATTGGCCAAGGATTTCTGGTGATGGCCACCCGTGCACTACGCGACATCAACCCCCAATACCGGGAGAGACGAATCCCCGACAATCCGCTCACTGCCTCTATGTGGCTCGAGACTGTACCTAATTAAAACCTGTTTGCACAACTCATTTGAGCCGTGGTAGGGTAGTAATCAAAGCACAATGGGAACTCACACGAGACAAATGGCGATCTCAGGTCGACAGACTAACATGTACTCATGTCACCTGAGAACTGCTATCTGACAATACGTATAATACCAACTAGTATGTTCCCGGCGAGTCCGTCCAGTGTACTCATAACCCAATGTGTACCTATATACTATCTTAGGTGACTGACTGGCACCAACGGCTTGTGAGACCGGCCACCGCTCTTCGTCGGAGTCTCGATAAGTATACACTAGTCTACTGCGGAGTATCGATACGCAGTCTCGATATTCCCATGACTAGGGACATTTAAGAATGTGCTTATAGACTACCCATCTCCCACGTATATGATCGCCATCATAATACTGGTAGTCAAGAAAGAATCCTATGGGCTCTATCAACATGTAATCGTGATCTGTAATGCCACTTAATGCTGTACATTATGATAAAGACAAATCAAATAGTATACTATCATCTCGAGTAAGATTGTTCTGCTGGTATAGGTCCTCCCTCAATCATCACAATCGCGTGCCTGCGATTCAATAATTGACTTGAGGGCACTATAACCAACAATCTCTCATTTGCACTTAAGGCTAATTATTGCGGTGTCGCATACTCACAGCCCGTGTGATACCGAACACCCAACTTCTCTACTAATCAGTCTCACAAAGCCCGTTTGTGAAACTATTGCGTTCGAGAAATAGCCTCAGTGATTAAATCCGCTCCAATGTTTATATCTTTATCTTTCTATATCTCAACTTCACGGAGAAATACTATCTCCCGAAATGAGCGATACTCGTCTTAGAATTTGTCTGGATATCTGATGGGACCCGGTTCACAAATGAACTCCAAATCCAACAAACTTCTTAGACTGTATCTTCCACTGAATTTAATCAGTATCCTGCGCCATGCCTTCCTCAGTATCCGTTTGAACCACCTGTCCAACATACTGCCCCTCAAAAGAGGGAAAACTATAACTCTGACAGTCACTCTGTCATCCAGGTCGCCTTAGAACCCTGAAATGATAACCGCCTCTAAAAGGAGGCTGCCGTTACCATATACTAAGAACATCCACTTATGTTCATAACTGCTTCCTAACGTTTCTCCAGGATTGGATTAATATATATGCTTAATACAGCCAGTGCAAAAGCAATATCTGATGTGGTACTTAACATCTCATGATTGATGCAATTGCCTAAGCAAGTGATATGCCAATCATGCAAATTCCTCTCCTCATCAGTCTGGAAGACATCTCTTTAGAGAGGGTGACTCCATCACCTACGGGTACATCACTATACCAGGAGTCGTCCATTCTAAAACACTTTAGAATAGTGTCAAGTACCCAAATTGGGACACTTTCCAAATCCAGATCTAAAACCATAGATCTAATTACCAAAATCCCTGATATTTATCCAGATCCTGTGCGGAGAAACTTCTTGTGACAACCACAGTATAACCAATCGTAGTATAGGAATATCACTTCCGATAAAGAGCATGTCATCCAAAAACCAGGACATCACTCCCTACTGCCTTCTTACCAAATCCATCTCTTATTCTGATGAATTCAAACTCTATGACTGTCACATCAAAACTAGATGGTCTATCTCCGCTATACCTGCTTTAGTCTATAATAGACATAAGCTACTTACCCACTATGCTTCCGCTGCTCCCACTGACTACAACAACCCTCTGGCAGAGTCATATACACGTGCACTTCTAAAGCTTGTTTAGAACGCCGTTATACTCATCCTCCTACCCGATTTCATAGTCTAGAACAACAGTAGTATCAAGTTTGAGTCATCAAAAACCTCCATGTCACGGTCTTTGAGGAGACTGAAGTACCTCTCCGGTGCCTGAGGTTACCCACCAAATCCGCAGAGTGGCTAATGGAATGTCGAATCCAATTGAATATTTAGATTCTACTAAATTTTCAGTAAACGTTTGTGGTTCTGGAATCACTTCCAGTTCTACCATACTCCCACTAATGTTTTCTAAAAAGAATCCATTTTACTAAAACTGTGGCGGGTCAAGAACAATATAACTATTAACCTTCCAGATGGTAAAAGGTTAACCCTCATCAAAACCCGGGATAACCCACAAACTGCCATTACTGAAACGTGCCTTGAGTTTGTGCAGATTTTGATTTTAAGCATCAGCCGGACAACTCCATATACCTTAACATTGTTAAGATATGAATCCATTCTATATATCCAATATAGAAACAAATGCACCAATTTAATTGGAACCAGATTCAAAATACATGCAGTCGTTTCTAGTGCATATCAACTAGATGGAAGGAGGCCAAGCAGCATTACTCATCAAAGAATGCACCTACGCATGAGTAACCTGAAAGAGAAGCAATTTCTCAAAACCATTACTTACAACGGAATGCCTAGCACAAGTATCTACATTTTCGATCACCTCGAAGAATCCTGATACTTTGCAACATATGGTTCTCTACTTTATTCTTATACCTATAACTTCTCAAAATTTGGACCTTGTATTTCAACGAAATACTTGTCCAAAACAAGAGAAGTCAAAAGTAAACAGAATATAGTATGAGTACCAACCCTTTTGTCCTAACGGACACCGGACAACATACAATACTCTGTATAAGTCCACTGAGTTCAATTACTCAAACTCTGTGCGTCGTAGGTTGAAAACTGTGCTATGTTTAAGAAAAATTACACCGCTGTTGAATGCACATTACCTAACCATCAACTGATATAGGTAAATGTCATAGACATAATTTCAAAAGGTTATATCTCACTTTATAAAATAAATGTACAGATATATCAGTTTGAAATTAGTGCATAACGACGGATATTCAAAACCAAATATTTACCGTCATGCAAAACCCATGTGATTTCCTCAAATATAACCAATTACAAAGAATTCCGATATATAGAGGATTTAATCATCCAATTCTCAATATCTTACTCCCACTCAGCATCCGTAACGCCATACAAATGTGAGAATCAAATCTGGTAAATACATACTCTGGAGTTAGAATCTAATTGGGAAAACAATTTTCAATTAACACCGCACAGTGAAACTGAAACATAAAAATGTTTCGAAGGGGTAACTGGGTATTTCTAGTAATGCATCTTCCACTATTCAGATTCATAACAGTAACCGTATATTTTCTTTCCCTTACTCCAATCCCTCTATATGTCTTTACTTATTACCTTCTGTACACCACAATTAGGCTAATTGGTTTTCTTCCTTCCCTACCTTTCGGCACCAGTCTAAGGTTTGGAAGAAGACTATCTAATAAGCGTAATAGGTGTACTCTCCTTATACCAGGAGCCCTCGCAACCTGAGAGAAGATAAAGGGAAAAGACAACTGAATAAACCTTATTCTATTTCTCCAGAACCAGAATCCATTCTCGAACTGGAACAAGTTCCTTCGAGTTCGTATGTAACTATATGATGGCATATTCAATAAATGTGGATCTTCGTAGTGATACGGAATGTTCTGGAGAAAATGCAAAGGGGAGGTAGGAGTGGCAGAGATATACGCGGTTTCGTCGTGAATGATAGCAGTCGCAATTTTCTTTACCCTCATTCTAATCCCTTTATATGTCTTTACTTATTACTTTCTGTACACCATATTTAGGCTAATTGGTTTTCTTCCTTCCCAACCTTTCGGCACCTGCCTATGGTTTGGAAGAAGACTGCAAAATAAGCGCAATAGATGTACTCTCCTAATACTAGGAGCTTTCACAACCTGAGAGAAGGTAAAGAGAAAAGACAACCAAATAATCCTATTCGATTTCTCCAGAACTTGAAACCATCCTCGAACTGAAACAAGTTCCTTCGAATTCGTATGTAACTATATGATGGCATATCCAATAAATGTGGATCTTCGTAGTGATACAGAGTGTTCTGGAGAAATGCAAAGGGAATGTAGGAGTGTCAATGATATATGCGACTAAATGACAATCCAAAAGCCAAAGTGTTTTAAAAAAATTCGGTTAACTTGGTTCATGAGTTTTAGTTTAGGGTCAGGCCATGGTCGCTACATAAGAGAGAGAAAAAAAACACCCAGCGTGCACTCTAACCTAGATTAGAATGGTTAATCACTTTGTCTAATCAGGATGGCTCTCACTGTTTCTTCGAATTCTCCTTCAAACCCTAAAAGGTGAATTAGTCGGGATCATCTGAAAATCACCCGAGGAGTAATACCTACTCATCAGTGGGAATCGGGATCCAACTATCATCGTATGATAACTTAATGGAAGCTACTCAAGTCACTACACTCCAGAAGGTATGCGCATGCCTGACAAGTTTCCTGTATGTTTGAAACTCCCGATGTATTTTTTACCCCTAACGACCTATAACCTTGATGCTTGCCAACAAGCTATAGGCTACTAGTCAAGTTCAACCCGTCATTGTTCTGGATTAACTCGAACCCACCCGCACAAACTCTTGACGCTTTCCAACAAAACTGTACGACTGTCTCGATCAATCGTATATCCATTTAACAGATAAATATCACTCAGCTACAATTCATTATGTCTTGACGCTTGCCAACAAATATAGCACGAATATTTGGTGGTATCTATCTGAAATGACGGAAGACTACGGCTGGTTTTTGGCGAAAAACCTTTAACGTAATGAACTTGATATCGTTGAAGGAACCCGAGCAGTTTTACAAATATATAGTGGCATAAACTTTTGCTAAAGAAGTCGCTCCCTGTGAAGGGATCTCGGCTCTTTTCTCATCGAATGAGGTGCAGGATATTACTAACTGAATACCACGATGCAAAGCAAAAGAATCGACTATAGTGAAGTAATTACAAGGACGCAAATTTTTGCTCAAGAGGTCACTCCCGATGAAGAGATCTCGACTCTTGTCTCGTCGAATGAGGTGCTGGATATTCATAACCGAATACCACTGTACAAAACAAAAAGAAACGTTTGTAGTAACAGTTTTTTGAAATTGGTTCCAACAACGTCATATAGGCTTGTTTTTCCTTGCATTAATCAGAATTAATGCAGTCCCATCAATTAATCTATATCACACCACAGAAAAGGAACGAAAATAAAATGTACGTATATTCCATCCGCATTCGCTACTGGGCCCCGTCATGCACCGTTAGGTTACTTAACTAACAGCAGAGCGGGAGCTGGACTAGCGCGGGTGCAAAACATATACTACATCTACTAGTATATATAACTATATATATAACATTCGTCTCAGGCATGATATAAGAAAGAACACAGAATCTCAACAAGCAACACAGAATGGTGGAAAATCTGGAGCTTCGGGTTTCATTTGAGCGGCAAATGAGACCCGACGTTCCTGGTCATGTGGATAGCCTGTGTAATGAAAACCTGGACCCCTACGAGCGCGGCAAGTTACCCGCCAATCCCAGAAATAAGGCAACCCCAATCAACAAAGTGAATGGACCACCCAACACTTCACGGAATCCGGTAACTTGAGTACCCCTCCGTGGGTCATCCTATACCCCCTACGAGTGTGGTGAATAGCTCACCAATTCTAGAGTAAGGCCCCCTCCTTCTCAACGCCATGAGATGCAGGCCCGTTGCCCTCTAGAACCCGGCTATTCATGAACTCCACCGCGGGGTAATCCTAGTAGAGAAAAGAAAAATATATATACAATGGCGACATCGACATCAACCCGGTCGTGCCCCAATAAAAAAATATACAATCTGGCAGAAACGACTGTCCACATGTCGGACGCTCGCCCCGCAATACTGAATATACAATTGAATCTGAACTGTACTACTACCATTGCACTGTAGGCTATCCACCATGACAATCCAACAACAATATCAGCACAACTCAGAACATCAACGTGAATATCACGATCGCAAACCCGTCTAGTTGAACATATAGCAAATAATCGGGTTGTACCGCTCAATGATATTCACGGTCGCAGATATATTCGCATGCACTAATAATCACACACTTAAAATTTCGATCAACTAAACATTTAACATTAGCCCCAAATGAAAACTAGCACTCAAACAAATCTGGGCAAAAAACAAAAAATCCCAAAAATTATATTTCCATGAATTAGAGTCCTAGAAAAAAATTTAGGTCACTGTAGCAAAAAAAGCGTCGCGGTTCCTCGGCAAAACGTGCCATTTGGCTTGGGTTCCGCGGCGGTATTTTAGAGTTAGATACCCAATTTTTTTTCTTAGCTCTAGTTTTGCCTACATATATTTTTAAGATACCCAAAAAAAATTTGAACAACTTTGAAATTCGACAGCAAGCATGACAACATAGAAATACGATTCGGAAAAATTTGTTGATTGAGATTTTAACTTTGTGCAAACTAGCTAGTATTGGTTTATGGGTGGCTCCGATACCATGCTGGGTTCTGTCGGCGCCCTGGCCATCTTCCGTGGCCAGTGCGGAACAAAAACTGGAATTAAATTTTTTGGCGCAAACAAACCCCGCTCCAAGATCGAAACCATAAACCTATACTAGCTAACTAAAAGAGCTAAACTAAAGGGTTATAGTGATTATACCAAAAGAACCAAGTCCTTCGGTCTTCCATCACTTTCCTAAGCTTCTTGAGGCGTGCTTGAACAAACTTGGCCGCCGGTCTTCCTCCGTCGAAGATGATCAACCCAAGGGATGTAGCTCATGACTCTAACTCCATATTGAAAGCAAGTGAAGCAATTAGGAATTCTAGGTTGCTAATCTAGAAAGCCTAGGATGTAGTGAATGTTCTAAATGTTTATCTATCTCATCCCACCTCCTCTTATGATTCTCAATACATGAGAGGGTTGAAAAGAGATGGAAGATGAAGGTGGATGAAACTCAAGAAAGCTAAAGGAGAGCGAAGCTAACGGTGAAGAGAGATGAGAGCTATTAAAAATAACCATCTCATTCTTTTTCCAACAAGTCTCCAAGTGAGAAAAAACCAAGTGAAGAATGGTTTTATCAAACACAATTTTCCAATAAAATATGCAACCCATACTTGAATAGTATGCACAAATGAATTAATAATTCATTTGTGCACACTATGCTAGCATGGTCCTCACCATACTCCCATCAAGTCAATGCCACCTCATTACCCATTTATAAATAAATGGTCAAACCCAAAATGAGGTGTCCACCATCTAGAATGTTATCTGAAAAAATACGTATTACATTCTACAGTATACACACCTGTATTCGTACCGAAATACGAATACCCGAAGAGATAGAATAACACGAAGAACATAATACTAGAATATACATATCGAAATATATATACGTAAATTATTAAATCAATACCTGATTTAATAATCCGGCTCAAACCTGAGCCGGCAAGTATTATCAATTGTCCGATCGAAAGTCCGGGTACATAGTACAATCAATCGATCGAAACCCTGCACGTATCCAATACGGACACTACATCGTTTTGCCTGAACCAAGGAAACCCTCTGTGTGGAACTCTAAAGACTCGTCAATACGCTGGCAATGGGTGTAACCACAAGCACGTCAACGGTACCAGCTGTACGTAACGGCTATCCAGGTATTGAGTAAAAGGAAGACCGACGAGCAAACTCATCCAAACCCCTACAGAGCATGTCCATGACAATTTCCATACAGTCCGGTCTGTTCGTCTAAGAGTATCGCATATCGAGTCTAGGGGGTAGATAAAATCAGATCCCTAATAACGCGATATTTTGTGTCGGTATGAAGCCCATCACCCACTGAGAAGCCACTGATCCAAATCAGTAATTCTCGTCCACCTTGGCCAAAGATTTCTGGTGATGGCCACCCGTGCACTACGCTACATCAACCCCCAATATCGGGAGAGAGGAATCCCCGACGATCCGCTCACTGCCTCCATATGGCTCGGGACTGTACCCAACTAAAACCTGTTTGACGACTCGTTTGACCCGTAGTAAGGTAGTAATCAAAGCACAGTGAGAACTCACACGAGACAAATAACGATCTCAGGTCGACAGGCTAACATGTACTCATGTCACCTGGGAACTGCTATCTGACAATAGGTATAATACCAACTAACATATTCCCGGCGAGTCCGTTCAGTGTACTCATAACCCAATGAGCACCTGTATACCATCTTAGGTGACTGACTGACACCAATGGCTTATGAGACCGGCCACCGCCCCTCATCGGGGTCTCGATAAATATACACTAGTCTACTCCGGAGTATCGATGCCCAGTCTCGATACTCCCACGACTAGGGACATTTAAGGATGTGCTTATAGACCACCCAGCTCGCACGTATATTGTAGGGTGTTTTTCGTCACCCTATTGAGATGGGAATACGCGCGCGCTTGTCAGGCGCGTTACAGATTCCCCCTGTCTAGGGTAGGCTGGGGTTTATTGATTGTGGGGATCCGAATCTCCGGCAACCGCGGACTAAGCTGCCATTAATTACCCCTCGTCTTTGGAGCGAGGGAACCTCCGATTAATGGGTTAAACTGGTCATGCGAACTCAATGTGCAGTGTTGTGTTTTGAAGGGGTTTTGGATATATCGGGGGGGGGGGGGGGGGCTCGCAGAGTTTTTACGGGGGTCCCGCTACCCGGATAGCGGGCTGGGGGTCAAGGAGGCTAGCAGCCCCCTTGCGGGATGCAGGGCAGCGCCTCATTAGAAATTTTTTTCTAACATGGACAGTGTCATGGAGTATGCGTGTATGTGTGTGTGTGTATACACACATATATATGTATATAAATAAAAAAAAAGGAAAGGGCATCCAAACGATGCGTGGAAGAAGGCGCCAGCGCCGTATGTGCCTGGCACGCGGGCGCTGTGCGCCAGAGCGCCAGCACCCCACGTGCCTGGCACGCGGACGCTAGGCATCAGCAGCAAAAGGGACTTGGTCCCTGCACTAGGAGCTATGCTCCCGAATTGACTTATGGAGTTTAACTCCTAAGATATTTTTGGAGCTGATGAAAGGGCTTCTCCATTGAGCCCTGGATCTTCCCCAAAGTGGGATTTTTGGAGATGGGTCTCCTTCCTCCTTTTTTGTCTGCTAGATCTTGAAGAATAAGAAGTATGAGATTTTAAAAATCTCTCCTTTTTGAGATCTAATGGAAGATCTGAGTTCCCCTTTGTGGGTTTTGTGGTGAAAAACTATTTAGTTTTGGAAAAGGAAGAGTAAAACTCTTGATTTAATTGAAGAAGGGGAAGAAGGTTTAGAACCTTGAGGAAGGAGAAAGAGGCACAAAGAACCCTAGATTTTTGAGGGAATGAAAAGTTGTATTTTTTTATTCATCATCATGTTGCCTCTTATAGGCTTACACATTTACGTGTAGCCCCTTGGGCTTTACAAAATGGCATTTTTCCCATCCCTTGCCTCATGTGCATTTCTTTTGCACATAAGCCATGGGCTTTACAAAAATTTGGCTTTATGCCCATTTTACTTACATTCATGCATCAAAATTATTTATTACATGATGATTTTTTTTGGCATGGAAGGGGGGCCGACCGCTTCATGTTCGGACTCGACTTGGGTATGGGCCCACTTGATCTGGGCTTGGGCCCACTTGATCTGGGCTTGGGCCCACTTGGTTTGGGGTTGACCATGACTTTGACTTGGTCAACCGGGGTGCAATTTTCGACCCAAACAAAGTGCCCCCCATCAATAAATGCTCACCACATATGTGGGTCATGTGCATGAAATTGATGGATCTTCTTTCATGTGGAGGCGTCTTGCTTTGGTTCCCTCTTTTTGGGATGCACTGCCCTTTTAACAACATGGACGGTCGACGCTTGACGCGTCTCCGAGACAGAGTGTCTGTGGTAGACGTTTCCCTGGCCCGGAGTGATTTGGTAGACGTGCCCCTCGGCACGGAGTGTCGCTGGTCGACGTGCCCCCGGCACGGAGTGTTTGCTTGACGTTTCCCCGAGGTGGAGTGTCTGTAGTCGACGTGCCCCCGGCACGGAGTGACTGCTTGACGTTTTCCCGACACGGAGTGTCTGCTTGATGTTTCCCCGTTACGGAATGTCGCTGTTGGACGTTTCCCCGGTACGGAGTGTCGCTGGTGGACGTTTCCCCGAAGCGGAGTGTCTGTTTGACGTTTCCCCGTTACAGAGTGTCACTGGTTGACGTGTCCCCGGCACGGAGTGTCTGCTTGACGTTTCCCCGGCACGGAGTGTCGCTGTTGGACGTTTCCCCGGTATGGAGTGTCGCTGGTCGATGTGTCCCCTGTACGGAGTGTCTGCTGGTTGACGTGTCCCCGGTACGGAGTGTCATCTTGACGTTTCCCCTGCACGGAGTGTCGTTGTTGGACGTTTCCCCGGTACGGAGTGTCTGCTTGACGTTTCCCCGTTACGGAGTGTCGTTGGTTGACGTGTCCCTGGTACGGAGTGTCTGCTTGATGTGTCCCTGAGACGGAGTGTTTGCTGGTTGACGTGTCCCCGGCACGGAGTGTCGCTGTTGGACGTTTCCTCGAGGCGGAGTGTTTGTAGTCGACGTGCCCCCGGCATGGAGTGTCTGCTTGACGTTTCCCCATTACGGAGTGTCGACTGTTTGACGCAGAGGTCGATGTTGGAATTGGTTGGTTTGATTTGTGTTGACATCAGCATCGCTACACTGGAATATGGTACCAGGAGCGAATCATCATTTGCCTTTGAGAGGGTTTGGGGATTGGTTTTTTGTCGGCATCTGCATTGCTGCACTGGAATAATGCCAGGAGCAACTCATCATTTGCCCGGGGAGGATTTGGGAATTGTTTTTTTGGGTCGGCATCAGCACTGCTGCACTGGAATAATGCCAGGAAAAACTCATCATTTGCCCCGGGAGGATTTGGGAATTGGTTTTTTGGGTCGGCGTCAGCACCGCTACACTGGAATATAGTACTAGGAGTGAATCATCATTTACCTTTTCTTGTTGGGAAGCGATGGCTTAGGAGACAGGTTTAGATCCCTATTACCTAAGGCTTTTCAATTTTATGGGCCGTAAGGATCCCATAAAAGGATCCCATAAAAGCATTTTCTCCCTACGAGTCGTAAGGATCATGTAGGTGCATTTTCTCCTTAGGAGTCATGAGGACCCCCAAGTGTTTTTCCTTTGTGAGTCGTAAGGATCCCACGAAGGTTTGTTCTCCTCATGCATCGTGAGGACACATGAGTGGGTCTTCCCAATGGAGCGTAATTCCAAGGGCGGAGACCGACCGCTGAACTGGTGATTGCGGTGGGGTATGGATATGACGAGAATTATTTGAGCCCTTGGATTGTATATGGTAGTCAACTTGGGGACCAACCGTAGGGCTGGCGAAATTTTAGAAAATCGGATTTTGGTTGGCGTCTGCATCGCTGCACTGGAATATGGTACCATGAGCGACTCATCATTCGCCGTTTAAGAATTTGGATCTTGGTTGGCGTCTGCATCGCTGCACTGGAATATGGTATCAGGAGCGACTCAACATTTGCCGTTTGAGAATTTGGATTTTGGTCGGCGTCTGCATCGCTGCACTGGAATATGGTACCAGGAGCGACTCATCATTCGTCCTTTGAGACATTCAAAGTTTTGAAATTTTGATTGGCGTCTGCATCGCTGCACTGGAATATGGTACCAGGAGCGACTCATCATTCGCCGTTAGGGTATGGGATTTGGAATTTGGTTGGCGTCTGCATCGCTGCACTGGAATATGGTACCAGGAGCGACTCATCATTCACCACTTGGGGCATGGGGTTTGGAATTTGGCTGGCGTCTGCATTGCTGCACTGGAATATGGTACCAGGAGTGACTCATCATTCGCCACTTGGGGCATGGGGTTTGGAATTTGGTTGGCGTCTGCATCACTGCACTGGAATATGGTACCATGAGCGACTCATCATTCGCCATTTTTTATTACTGCGATTTCTCTATCATTTCAGCTTTTCTTATCACGAAGGTCGCGATTGCCCTATCATTTCGGCTATTTATTCGCGGTTGCCCCATCATTTTGGCTTTATTTTCATTTTTACTCGCTGATTTTTATTGCTAGTTTCCCTATCATTTCGGCATTATATATATATATATATATATATATATATATATATATATATATATATATATTATTTACACATTTTTACATCCCAGTTTAACGACTTAGAGGTCGACTGTTCCCAGTTTAATGACATGGTGGTCGGCGGTTCCCAGTTTAAAGACTTAGAGGTCTATCATTCCCAGTTTAACGACGTGGTGGTCAGCTGTTTGCAGTTTAAAGACATGGAGGTCTCCTGTTTCTAGTTTAACGACTTCGTGGTCATCCGTTTCCAGTTTAATGACTTAGTGGTCATCTGTTTCCAGTTTAACGACTTAGAGATCATCTATTTCCAGTTTAAAGACTTAGAGGTCTATTGTTTCTAGTTTAAAGACGTGGAGGTCATCTGTTTCCAGTTTAACGACTTAGTGGTCATCTGTCCAGTTTAAAGACTTAGAGGTCTACCGTTTCATGTTTAACGACTTAGAGGTCTACTGTTTCCAGTTTAACGACGTGGTGGTCATCTGTTTCCGGTTTAACGACTTAGAAGTCATCTGTGCCCAGTTTAACGACTTAGAGGTCATCTGTTTCCAGTTTAACAACTTAGAGGTCATATGTTTCCAGTTTAACGACTTGGTGGTCATTTGTTTCCAGTTTAACGACTTAGAGATCATCTGTTTCCAGTTAAAGACTTGGAGGTCAATTGTTTCCAGTTTAACGATGTGGTGGTCATCTGTTTCCAGTTTAAAGACTTAGAGGTATACTGTTTCCAGTATAAAGACTTAGAGGTCATCTGTTTCCAGTTTAACGACGTAGAGGTCATCTGTTTCCAGTTTAACGACTTAGAGGTCATTTGTTTCCAGTTTAACGACTTGGTGGTTATCTGTTTGCAGTTTAAAGACGTGGAGGTCTCCTGTTTCTAGTTTAACGACTTAGTGGTCATCCGTTTCCAGTTTAACGACTTAGTGGTCATCCGTTTCCAGTTTAACGACTTAGAGGTCTATTGTTTCCAGTTTAATGACTTAGAGGTCATCTGTTTCCAGTTTAAAGACGTGGAGGTCATCTGTTTCTAGTTTAACGACTTAGTGGTCATTTGTTTCCAGTTTAAACACTTAGAGGTCTACTGTTTCCAGTTTAACGATTTAGAGGTCATCTGTTTCCAGTTTAATAACGTGGTGGTCATCTTTTTCCAGTTTAACAACTTAGAGGTCATCTGTGCCCAGTTTAACGACTTAGAGGTCATCTGTTTCCAGTTTAACGACTTAGAGGTCACTTGTTTCCAGTTTAACGACTTAAAGGTCACCTGTTTCCAGTTTAACGACTTGGTGGTCATCTCTTCCCAGTTTAAAGACTTAGGGGTCTACTGTTTTCAGTTTAACGACTTAGAGATCATCTGTTTCCAGTTTAACGACGTGGTGGTCATCTGAGACCACGTCGTTAAACTGGAAACAGATGACCTCCAAGTCTTTAAACTGGAAACAGTATAGAGGTCTACTGTTTCCAGTTTACAGACTTGGAGGCCATCTGTTTCCAGTTTAACGACGTAGAGGTCATCTGTTTTCAGTTTAACGACTTAGAGGTCATCTGTTTCCAGTTTAACGACTTGGTGGTCATCTGACGGGGAGCTTAGAGAAAATACCCGATTGAGCAGTTGTCAAGGGCACTGCTGGAGCTTGCATGAGATGCCTTATTACTTTGTCGGTGTTGATGGCCTTGCCCCCAGCTGGGGCAAAGGAAAGCCGTTCAAATACCGACTTGCGTTCGAAGATGGCAATTGAAAATTGTTAACCTGCAAATAGAAACATGATTTCAGTATAGGCAATCGATATGTATATTGATTGAGTTCGCATGAACGTTTAACCCGAAATATGGAAAGAGAGATTTGTCCCACCGGGCGTGCCAGAAATCTGTAGGGTGTTTTTCTTCACCCCATTGAGATGGGAATACACAGGCGCTTGTCATGCGCGTTACAGATTCCCCCTGCCTAGGGTAGGCTGGGGTTTATTGATTGTGGGGATCCGAATCTTCGGCAGCCGTGGACTAAACTGCCCGTTAATTACCCCTCGTCTTTGGAGCGAGAGAACCTCCGATTAACGGGTTAAACTGGTCATGCGAACTCAATGTGCACTTTTGTGTTTTGAAGGGGTTTTAGATATATCGGGGGCCCCGCAGAGTTTTTACGGGGGTCCCGCTACCCGGATAGCGGGCCGGGGATCAAGAGGGCTAGCAGCCCCCTTGCAGGGTGCAGGGCAGCGCCCCATTAGAAATTTTTTTTCTAACAGGGATAGTGTCGTGGAGTATGCGTGCGTGTGTGTGTATATATACATATATATGTATATAAATAAAAAAAAAGGGAAAGGGCATCCAAAGGATGCATGGAAGAGCCAGCGTCCCACGTGCCTGGCACGCGGGCGCTGTGCGCCAGAGCGCCAGCGCACCACGTGCCTGGCACGCGGGCGCTCGGCATCAGCAGCAAAATGGACTTGGTCCCTGCACTGGGAGCTGTGCTCCCGATTTGACTTATGGAGTTGAACTCCTAAGATATTTTTGGAGCTGATGAAGAGGCTTCTCCCTTGAGCCTTGGATCTTCCCCAAAGTGGGATTTTTGGAGATGAGTCTCCTTCCTTCTCTTCTGTCGGCTGAATCTTGAAGAACAAGAAGTATGAGATTTTAAAAATCTCTCCTTTTTGAGATGTAATGGAAGATCTGAGTTCCCATTTGTGGGTTTTGTGGTGAAAACTATTTAGTTTTGGAAAAGAAAGAGTAAAACTCTTGATTTAATTGAAGAAGGGGAAGAAGGTTTAGAACCTTGAAGAAGGAGAAGGAGGCACAAATAACCCTAGATTTTTGAGGGAATGAAAAGTTGAATTTTTTTATTCATCATTATGTTGCCTCTTATAGGCTTACACATTTACATGTAGCCCCTTGGGCTTTACAAAATGGTATTTTGCCTATCCCATGCCTCATGTGCATTTCTTTTGCACATAAGCCACGGGCTTTATAAAAATTTGGCTTTATGTTCATTTTACTTACATTCATGCATCAAAATTATTTATTACATGATGATTTTTTTTTGGCATGGAAGGGGGGCCGACCGCTTCTTGTTCGGACTCGACTTGGACATGGGCCCACTTGGCTTGGGGTTGACCATGACTTTGACTTGGTCAACCGGGGTGCTATTTTCGACCCAAACATATATGATCGCCATCATAATGCTGGTAGTCAAGCAAGAATTATATGAGTTCTATCAATATGTAATAGTGATCTGCAATGCCATGCACCTAATGCAGTACATGATGATAAAGACAAATCAGATAGCATACTATCATCTCGAGTAAGACTGTTCTACCGTTATAGGTCCTCACTCAATCATCACAATCACGTGCCTGCGATTCAATAATTGACTTGAGGACAGTATAGCCAACAGAAACATTCTCTGGATCCTTTTCCTCTCAAATTCTATGATAAAGTCTTTCTAAATAGCTATGAAGTACGGATACTTATATATTCCTCATGTATCGTACCTGATCACGTATTGGAGTCCAAAACTCTCGGAAACTCACGGATTCACTCGGACTTATAAATGCCTCATCAATCTCTCTCGAATAGACGCATCTTATCTTTCTCTTTCTCTCGAAAATTAAGGCACTCAAAATTCAAAAGTTTGAACGTGCTTTGTATATCTAACATAATGCCATTATTTTATTTATATTATTATATATTGGTATGTATATGTTAATATATATTCATATTAAGTTAATTTAAAATCAACATACAAACGTATCCCGTATCCTAGGTTTTTGGAAAATTGAAATCCATAAATCCGTATCGTATCGTATCCCGTATTTGTATTTGAAACCGTGCTACATAGCTAAATATACCCTCAAGCTTGAAAGGTTGGAACATGCTTTGTCTACTAGTTAATTTATTAATTGTGAGGTTCTGCTAAAACTAATAATTTAACAGGCTCCATACCTTGCAGAGAATAACTAGTACAATTAAAAGACCAAATGTCATCTGTGTTGGGCTTCTCTTCAAAGCCAGCCCCGGATGTACTATGTAGTCCAGATTAGTATACTACTTGAGATTTTAAAGCAATCTAAACCATCAGCATCATCAAATAAATTTGTTAAGCAAATGCCATTATAACCTAATGCTAAGGCCACTTTGCAAAGCAAGAGGTCTAGGGTTCAAACCTTGTTTGCAACAGCTTACGTCCTATCATTCCCAAAAGATATGTTAAAAATGTCACTAGCGCTGGGAACCGTCGATATTGGATAGGATTTAGATCTGAACTATGCCAAAGTAGAATTATAACGCACGCTAAATTGTATTACAATACCAAGACTTCTCAATGTTCCTTAGGTAGCACGGAAATTCAAACAAATACCATCAAACTAGAGTTTTCTTTCTGAAAAAACCACAAGCTTTTGTATCACCAATACGACACTCCATCGGATCAAACCTTCTTCTTTATGATGCCTTCGCCGATCCAACTCGACACCACATCTACCACCATCTTGCGAACTCGAAATTTCGATTGAACATCATGAGCTCTGATACCACTTGTTAATAATTTCTTTTTTGGGAACGCAAGACGACAAACCATAAGAAGAAGCGAACACCGGGTTTAACATGGTTCAACCAGTCCCAACCTACATCCATGAGGCAAACATGAGGATTCCTTTAGTTTATTACTGTTTATTGTTTACTAGGATCCTCCCTACCTCTATACACCTTCATGCTATTTAACAACAAGGTGTATATATTAAAGTGAAGCATGCAACGATGGAACTTATATAAGTTCATGGAACTTATATAAGGTGTACAAAGAAAATGCAGTTATCTAAAAATGCTGATTGTCATGGTATTTTAGAGGAATTTCAGCCTAAAAAGAACTAAGAAAGTTCAGTATTTTACCGAGTCCTAATGGTATGGCTGTACCTTGACTCCGCTACTTGGATCCTCGCACAGGTGCATGAACTCTTTCTGCAACTGATTCCCTCTGAGAACAAATCATTAGTCACTACATCTAAAAATAGAATCAAAATATATGAACAGTAGTAGATACAATGAACCAAATTGGTTTTCTCAAAATAATATAACCAAATTGGGGTTCAGATGCACTGGTCACTGTGATAAATGGAGGAAATGAATAAGGTAAGCATGTGCAACATAGCTTTCCCTTATATTATAAGTTCAAATTGTGTTCAGATTGGCATTTGATTGGTGAAAATGGGTGGTGATTGCTGCAGCTTATGATTGGAGATCTCTATGATTGGATGGTTCAAGATTGGACCAGGAAATACTGTTTTCTGGTTGTTGAGGAATTTTTTATTTATATTTGATGCTGCAAATGATTAGTGAGGAAATCTCTCCACTGAAAATTGCAATACAAAAGTTTTGAAATATTCAATCACCAAACTTTGTACTTGCTGAAACCTATAAGTTGTGTTACTACTCTCTAACTACTGATTCCTACACCACTTTCAAATTGTTAATGCTCCACAGTTTATACCAAAATGTGATATTTGTTGCATGCAACATTCATATTTGTTGTAGGGATGTGAGCTCCAAGTCGATTGCTTTAACTGTTTGAAACTTTGTTTAGGATTTCCATTTTTGGTGCAAATCAAATTTTTGGTTGGAAAAATTGCTGGTAAACTGCAGCTTTTATTGTTGTTGACATAGCAGCCCTTCTTTATTTTCTATAACGTTGGTATCCTTCAGAATTTTACAGCTCCTTCTACAAATCTTAGCAACATACTAACATGTCACTCATCAAACATGAAAAAGTTTTAACTCTTTTTTGCAGGAAATGCTACAGTCGCTCCATTTTACAAGAACCAAGAAGCCTCTAAATCCATGAGAGTACCTTACTTAGGACAGCTTGATCTGGAGAAATCATAAAACAATTTAATCTACCAACCAAGTTTAGTGTTTATAATTTAAATTCTGGTCTTATTATGTGTACGATTGTTTGAACAAGTCAGCAGAATTTGCTGTGGTTGGCATGACACCTAATAGCTTGATGTGAGATCAAGGAAACACCTTAGATCAAAGTCAATAACTATCGGTCAAGATAACTGAGCTTAACTAATTTTATTGAACAACAAATGCTTAAAACCATGAATCATTACCAAGGCGTCTGTTGAGATGCGAGAGACTAAAATAGTCCTACATTGGAAAAACTATGAGAGGTATATGGATATAAGATATAAGATGGACCAAATCTCAACAAGGTTTGAGTCTTATTGTTAGAACCCACTTATATCAAAAGCTCGTGTACACTCATAAATAAAATATATATTGATCGAGCTTATCGCTTTATTTATCATGGTATCAGTTAAAACATCATCACTACTCAGCGTTGATTAATGAAGAATATAGGTTAAAAAAAGGATCAATGGCGTCAATCAAGGAGACTAAGATTGTGAACTAGATTTGTCCTGAATATGCGAAAGAAGATGTAGGCGAACAACAAAGTTTTTGAGATATGTAAGGTCCAATTTACTCGTATGTGACATTTAGCATATGGGTCATATAAGTTTCTTTCATGTGCAGCATGCATAAGATGAGAAATATAATCAAATTTAACAATTTCCAAGACAGAGTTATTTATTTTATTTTATTTTATTTCTATATTTTGACAAAGGGTCCCATACCTTTGAGATCTTCTTCATAAATTAATGGCATATGAGGCTAGCTCTCTGAATACTGACATTTCACTCTGACAAGTTAATTTTGTAATGAGTCATGACCAAGTTGAAAGCCAAATGCATGTGCAACTGCAATACCTAACATGGAAAGAGATACAGTTAAGAAGACTATAACAGTGACATAAAGAATATATAGTAAAATTCTCGAGGTTCGAAGTGCTTGATTATAGAATTTGCATTAGTTAAAACCGTAACTAGTACATAATATTCATTTATCGTGCTTTAAGTTGAAGGGTCGTGTGAACGTACTGTTCCGAATACCATTAAATTTATTAGCCCTAGATATCAGCCTTAAAACTTCACATGCCAGAATACGGTCTTACCCTTTTGGGTGTTAATTAACCCTTCTTCTCGATAAACTAACAATATCATATGTTATTGGTGTCATCGATGCATCTTGATTTAGCTAAACAAAAAATGACCCATAAGTCAAGTTGTAAAACGCTCGGCACCGGCTCAAAAGTTTGACCAGAGTAAAAGTCCAATCCATATTATCTTACTTTGCCGGTGGTAGGTTAGATATACTTTTATTATTTCTTTTCTCAGTTAAAACTTTCCAAATATGAAGACACAAATATGTACTCTATAGAATGTGGACATACAATCTACCTTATCTATGAAACTATAAAGTAGAGAACATCGAGCATGATATTAAAATGGCCAAAAATCACACAAACATATGCGAGGAATAGGCACCATGTACAGTAGGTTGAACTTTTCACAGTTAAAAGTCAATTCTCCATTATCCATTTTTGAAAGTAAGTTGACTAAATAGTATGGATTCAGATATATATATGAGAAATGATACGAGTCGGATCCGCTGATTCGCAACTTCTCATAACTCTACGATATGATATGTCGCTGTATTTTATTGGTTAAATATATATACATTATATGTTTTGGAAATGGAAAATCTATAAGGTCTGTTGCTGTATTTTATTGGTTAAATATATATATACATTATATGTCTTCGAAATGGAAAATCTATAAGGTCGTTTTGGAAATGGAAAATCTATACTGCACAAAATAAATATCGCAGGTTATAATGCAAGCAACAGTATGTTGATATTATCCAAGTTATTGATGCATGTTCAATAAATTTAGCATACAATATAAATTTAGGATATCGTCAAAAAGTGTCCCTCAAGTAATCTTGATGAATCCTGATGAAACCGATAAGAATATGAATCCAATACGAATTCGTCACCTCGATGACAAATCTGTGCAACATATCATTGGCAGCGTATTCATGGCCTAGACATGCTTGCACCAAAATTCATGTGATTTTTTTTAACACTTTGATCTTTGGTCATTGATGAAAATATCTTATTGTCGATAAGCTATCAATTTTGCCCATTGATTTGGTTTTAGAATACTCATATCCAATACTATGTACATGAAAGATTTATACTATGTATTTGTACACTAACATAACTTGAGCTCAATTTCTTCAATTTTCGCTTAAATCTAAACATGGAAGTAAATTTTACCTATTATTCTTTGCATGCATCTCCCTTGGAACTCTATGATTGCTCTTTTATAATTCTACTCCTGAAAAGTCATTGAACATTATATTAATAACAACAATCAAATCAACAAAAGAAATGCAATGCTGCTAATAGTATGTTAATCACAATAAAGTTAAATGTATAAATCGTATGATTGGGTGGAAAATTTGAGGGAATCTTCTGCGGGTCAGAATTCAAATGAAGTTCCAGTCGAATATCTTCTTTGCTTTCATTTTGATATACGGGGAGCTCGCATGCATGACTACTATATTACAACCTTCCATGTTCTCCCAAGAACCCAAATCTGATAAAAATCAGAACAATCGAAAAATCAAATAAATTAAAAGCATATATATAAAACAAAATGAAACTATTCTCAGACCTCCAAATCTCTGCACCGAATTTTTTTGGACAAATATACTCCAGAAAAAGAAAATGCATCATGATTTTTAGTCGCTTGGGCAGGTGTAGAAAATCTGAGCAACCAAAGGAAATAAACAACGATATAAAAAGTAATTAATTTCTCAAATCAAAGAAAGCTCCAATTAGAGATCAAAGAGATCATACTATATTGCCAATGGGACAGACGAAAAGGTTTCATGCAATCTCTTATTTTGTACACCAACAACAAGCACCTTTCAAAGTAAAGACACAGAAACCAAGAGAGCCAATAGCGCCTAAAAAATTCAGTCTAAAGTATTTTAAACATAAACCAATTGTCACTATCTTGAATCATATAACAATAACTGCACCAATAAATGCAAAAAATAGTTTTAAAAAATTGAATATAATAAAATTTAATTTAATAAGCAGAAAACAAGGGATCCTAACTTGTATAAATTCCAATCGCCAACTTCAACATGACCAAAACGATTCATGGAGTCTAATAAGGGAAACAACAAGATCACAGATATAGTTAGGCTGCAGCAAATGCTGAAGAAATGGAAGAAGCTTGCTATTTCACCAAAGAGCAATAGCAAGAGCATCAAATTCCTCAAAAGAACCCTCTCTCTTTCTAAAACTTCTTCGGCCATCAACAACACAACTACGGTGCCGAAAGGGTATCTTGCGTTGTATGTAGGAGAGGAGATGAAGAGGTTTGTGATACCAATGGAGTATTTGAGACACAGGAACTTTGAAATTCTTCTGCGTGAAGCAGAAGAGGAGTTTGGCTTCGAGCAAGAAGGAGTTTTGCGGATTCCTTGTAATGTGTTAGTGTTTGAGAATATTTTAGAAATGGTTGAGAAGGACAAGGAAGGGATTTGTTGTTGCTCAGTGGAGACTGAGAATCCTCAACACCACAACTCTCATGAACCAATGTGCAGATGATCAGTGTTTCCCTTGCTTATTTTGTCTCTATTTTTCTTTTTCTTTTTTTGAAAGAGCAGCGAGGTGTAATAATGCGGAGAGTTTTGAACTGGTAGTACTGATACAAGTCTGTATTGTCTCAGAAATTAAACTGTCTATGACTTATTAAATGTTTACTTTTTAGAATTATAGGCGAATGGAATTTTCAGATGCATTTTGCAGAGAATGTGATAGGCGATGAAAGCATCATCTTCGGCAACTCGCTATAAGGAAACGCCCCTCCATACTCCATTTGCTTCATCTCTTTAGCTTGAGCACAGAACATTTTAGTACATGATTCAATTCTCTCTCTTTTTTCGCTTTCCTTTTTGTTTATTTTCACCTCTTTTCTTAAACTGATCAATTCCTGAGCATACTTTCTTAACCCCAATTTTCTTACCCAAACACAATTAGTTTGATATACAGACCGAGAGAGGAAGGACTAAATGGTCACGGAAAAATTCAGAGCATCAGTGGTAAACAAAAGCATAACGAACACAGTCAGAACGATTAGAACAAACCATTCATCGATCAAATAGCAATCACAGAGAGTAAAGTTCTGACTTTATGCTATATTCAGTTCTTTATGCTTTGTTGGTCAAAACTTGGTTCACTTCACTCTATGAGCCAGGAGATCCTATTCGAGGAGCCTGGCATAACATTGATCATGTGAATGCTTTATCTAGTACATCAACAAGATCAATGTATAGCTAGCTTAATACATACTTCACCCTAATGTGCACATAATTGCACTCCATAAAGTTTTGCAGTGAAGTACAAGTTGTTAACATTAGATTGGCAAGTTAATAGCAGTTCCCTAGAATTTGGCAGTTAGGCAAAGCGTGTTCACATTAGATCTAATTGATGAATCCATCCATAGGCTTCTTAACAGAAGTTTTGCTCCACAACCTATGTAGACGGAGTTCACTGAGCAGAATCATAAGAGGTAAATAGGCATGGGCCCCTAAATGGTTTTGATGAATGGCTTGTATCTAAATGTGGCTGGCAACAAATACAATGTTGGATTACAAATATTGAGCATCATAGGAGGTTTGGTTAAACTATAAATTTATGATAATCTTGAGAAAGCAACGACAATAAGAATATAAGAGATAGTCCGGAGTATCAAGGTAGACTACAATGCTTTAGGAGAGAATCATGATAATATTGGACAATAAATATCATCAGAGGCTGAAGTAATCAAGGGTAGCCTTGATGTTGGAATCTAAATATCATAACGAAACTTATGATTTCTAGCAGGAATGCATAACTGCCTAATTTTTGCTACATGCCTAAACATCAATTTTCATGTAATTTCTTTATCATTTGCCCATGCGTTGGATGATTGAAAAATTAAAGTTTTTTTTTTCACAATAGTACATTTTACATCCCTGGAAAACTAAGTATCCACTATTATATTGGATGATTGACCTGCCACGTTGATTCAATGGTCTAAAACATAGGTACACAAATTTTCATGTGATTTCCAAATTATTTATGGATGGTTTAAAGCTTAGCTGTCATTAGAAAATAGCACATTTACACCTTATATCCATGGCAAAGCTTATTATCACATGAAAATTAGTGTCCATGTTTACTGACAAGTACTAATAGATAAGATTAACAATGTCGGATCATTTGAAGAAAGTGATAGATGATTAAATTTTTATTAGTCAATCTAGGAAGAGTGGATTGTACTGCATATTTGTTACATATTTTCGAGGGAGTTAAAAGGTCTTACAACTGTTTAGGGAAAAATTGCCGAAGAGCACCTTTAAAAAGTTTGCAAATGTTTCTTGAATGATTGACATTGTCCATCTTAATTGTTGTATTAAGTAATAATTGTTCCAGAATATATTATCAATTATGAATCTTGAGATATCTTTCCAGCAGGATAAAATGCCTTAAACCTCCCCTTGTGCAAAACTAGGATTAAAACGACACTTCAAAGTTTTTTTCTCATATAGAAACTCTTGGGAAGGAGATATATAAAACCTTTACTAAAACCGGTCATATTTGATACAAGAATTGGTAGAGAATGGAATCCCTTCTCTATTGAATATACAAATATATACATAGTGAAGTATGGGCCTCTAGAAAAGAATAGTCGGCCTATAATTAATATAAAATACAAAATAATATCTTTAATACCCCATCCCACCCCCTCAAACTCAAGGTGGATCAAATACCGAGAGTTTGGATAACAAAAACTGACGACGTTTGGAGGTATGACTCTTCGTAAAGAAATCTGCAATGTGCAACTCTGAAGACACATGAAGAGAGAGCTACTTAGTCTCTATATCGTGATGACGCACTATGTGACAATCAATCTCGATATGCTTGGTGCGCTCATGGATTTATTGCAATTTTGATCGCGCTTTGATTGTCACAGTAGAGAGGACACCTAACTCAGGAAGAAGTCAGTGTAGCCAAAGGATCTTTAATGTAGCATCTGCCATACCACGGTATTGAGCTTCAGCGCTGGAACATGAGACACCATCCTATTTCTTGGAGCGCCATGAAATAAGTGAGTCTCCAAGAAACATGCAATATCCAGTAATAGATTGACGATCGGTAATATCTCTTGCCCAGGCAGCATCACTGAATGCTCGGAGCTGTAACGAGGATGTGTAAGAGAAAATAATGCTCGACAAATGGTTCCATGAAGATACCAAAGAATCCAAAGCAGAGTAACGTAATGAACGGAGGTAGGTGCCAAAACAAACTGGCTCATCACATGAACAGCATATGCAATATCCGGTCGTGAAATGGTAAGGTAAAGCAAGGAACCAACTATCTTACGATAACGAGTTGGATTCTCCAATCGTTCTCCCATAACAAGAGAGCTTCTGAAGAAGCTGAATCGAAGTATCTGCAGTAGTGTCATTAGAAATAGCAGCACGATCAAGTATATCAGTTGTATACTTTTGTTGAGATAGGAGGTAACCTCATGGCCCAAAAGCAACCTCAAGCCCAAGAAACAATCTGATAAAACCAATATCCTTCATCTGAAATTTCCGATTTAGATGCGATTTGACAGACTGTATGAAATCGGTATCATCACTAGTGATCACCGTATCTTCTACATAAAGGATAGCGCGTTCCCAAGCAGAAGTATGTGCCATGTCCCGTTTCCCAAAAACGAGAAACGAGAGCGACAAACCCGCAACGTATTCATATCGAGAAACACTCTTTCTCGACATGAATACGCTAAGCGTCTATATAAGCAGTAAAGGAAATCAAAGTACAAGAATTTTAAAACATATAAAATATCCAACAATATTTATAATAGTCCCAAAAACGATAACTAAACAAAATTGAAAAATTCAAGAAATTAAGAATGAAAGACAGCCTTGAATAAAAAAAATGCTTACTGAAAAGGAAAACTAAAGCTCGGCCTGACTTGAAAGATATTGACTGTCTTTCTCGGTTGGTACCACCTCATACCTAGCCTCGTCATCTGTCCTAAGTCATCTGACGATATTTTCAAGAAAAGAAAACATGAATGTTGTCAGCGAACTAAAGCTCGAAAAATCCCCATTTTATTAGAAAAAAATAATTTTTTTTATGTTAACGGTATTGTATAACATGATATTTTGGCTGCAATTAATTTAGTTATTGATGTTTATAATCTAATAGATTCAATATACAAGGTTTCATTCAGTTGGAACAAATGTAACACAATAATAATATTTGCTTAATTTATAGAAAATAGTAATAATAAAGTTTTGTAATTTAGGAATAATATGTATAAGATTGCTATTAACATCATCAAAAGATAAAAAGATACAAAGATTCATGATTATAAAATATATAAGGTATATTTTATTTTAGAATTATTTGATAATAAATTAATTTAGTAAAGTATCATGTCATACTAACAAGAATGTAGTGTATTAATATAATCATTAAACGATATTGGACACGAACTTGGCATACATAATAATAGGCATGAGAATAAGTGTGAACAGTAAACGGAAGTGTGCGTGTCAAATCAATAGCATGTGTTAATCAGTGCAATGTAGCTAGAGTATTACGATATTCGATATTTCAGTGTTAATAACTATAAGTATAAGCTCGATTGTGGGAGTTTTATTATGTAATCAGGATATTCTGTAATACCACGGAACAACAGTGACACGAAATTAACTAAATTCAAGATATTCATTAGATTCACGAGATTCATGATATATATATATATAATGCAATGTACCGTTTTTCTTCGGTACCACGAGGAACAAGACATGATCCTCCAATACACATAAACACTCCCATTTTCGAGCTACCCTATCCTCATGATATATATATCCAATAAATAGTGTACATGTCATATTCATGAAATCCACGAGATTCAAAATATTCATTAGATTCACGAGATTCATGATATTCAAGATATTCAAGTGGTTCATGTTAGGTTCAGATTTAGATAGTATAATCTAACGCAGGAGTATTTACAAACCTAAAGCTGTCATCCAGAGATATGGAAACACGGACCCACTCATGAGTAATGGGACTCCAACTACCGCCGGAATATTCACAGACCAAAGGCTATCATCAAGGGGCCAAGAAACACGGGCTCATTCATGAATTACTAATGGGACTCCTGAGTTGCCGTTGAGTGTAAGTGTCAACTACCAGGCGTATTCATAAACCCAAGGTTATAATCCAGAGGCAACGAAACATGGGCCCACTCATGAGTAATAGGACTCCAACTACCGCCAGATTATTCACAGACCAAGGCTATTGTTCCCCTCCGAACACGGGGACGCGACCGCGTAGGTCCGTCTTGCCTGAATTTCGAGGGCAGATGCTAATTGGTGCTATTCGTCCACCTCTTCGAAGATGCCAAATTGATTTATGGCACCATGTATCGAAGGTTTAAGCGGATGCGGCCGATGTAGCAGACTTCGTCAGATTCCCCCTCGTTGAGAGGTTTTTGATTGTGGGGACGCTCTTCCTTGCAGGCGCAAGCCCCTGCAATTAATTACGTTACCGCATCGCGGTAACCACTTTCTCTTTCTCCAGATGGTCATTGCGTGTCGTGGGTGTCTGTTTTGTTTTTGGTTGCCCGTGGATTGTATACGGAGACTAATTTATGTTGTCGCCCGTAGGGCGTGGATTAGTCCAAATCCGTATTTTCTTAGATTTGGGTTTGGGGTTGGGTTTAAGGATGCGTTAGTCTCATTTAAGACTAAGATCAACTTAAACGTTTATTAAGGATGTGTTAGTCTAATTTCAGACTAAGATCAACTTAACAGGCTCATTTAGATCCAACAAAAGAGTATTTGGACTCTATTGTTTAGTTTAGGGACATTGCGGTCGATTACCAGTTTAAGGACATGGTGGTCCAAGGTTAAGGACATCATAGTCCATGAGCTTAAGGACCACACAGTCCAAGGTTAAGGACATCATAGTCCATGGGTTTAAGGACCCCACAGTCCAGTTTAAAGACGTCATAGTCTATGAAATGTATGGTTGTCGGGACCCGTCACCTCTCTGAAGACGTTGAAGGATTACGACATATATCAGAGGGGTTCAGAGATGTACCCTTGAACCAATTTTGGTCGAGAGATCTGTAGTCCAATTTGAGACTAAGATCAAAAGATTTATGAGCATATGGGCTCAGTTAATCTGAATTTGAGGACTTATGGCCAATCTTGGGCTAATCCAATCGAGTTAAAATGTTTAACATTTATTTTGGGTTGTTGAGCATTTATTTGGGCTTGGCCCTTTTAACAATGCTGAGCATTGATTTGGATTTTTGACAGTATTTCTGTCTTTTATTGAATGCTGAGCATTCATCATAGCTCTGGGGCTTATTAAAGAACAATTTATGTTCTATCAGCGCACACGTGAGGAGCACATGGTGCGCTTGGCGCTTTGCGCCAGTCAAAGAGCACGGTGCGCTTCTGCAGAGCAGCGCATACATGAGGGACACGTGTCGCGCTTGGCGCTAACGCCAGTTAATGAGCGCAAAGCGCTAGTTTATGAGCGCATTGCGCTATTAGTTCAGTGGCGCACACATGAGTGACACGTGGTGCGCTTGGCGCTGAGCGCCAGTCAATGAGCGCAGTGCGCTAGTTCAAGAGCGCAAAACGCTAACTGTTGAGTGGCGCACTCGTGAGTGACACGTGGTGCGCTCGGCGCTGAGCGCCAGTCCAAGAGCGCAGAAGCGCATTTGATCAATTTTATGATCTGGGAAATAAATTCTCCCTTAGAAAAAACTTTGTCTCAAGATCCTAAGAACAAAAGTTCTTACTTTATAGGAGATGCTTCAATCTCTTGTGTTGATGAAAGACTTTGCCTTTATGGATTTATGATCCTTAAGAAAATTGAATTATTCTCTCCCCCTTTATTTTATAATGAGATGTTCATGATCTCTTTTTGTAAAAGTCAATTTGTCTTATAGATTTATGATCTTTTTTTTATTTTATGATGAGATCTTTTGATCTTTTTGTAAAAGACTTTGGTCTTTATAGATCTATGATCTGTAAAGAAGTGAGTTCTTTTTTAATTATGAGATGATTTTATCTCTCTGTTCTCTATTTTTTTACCTTGAAGAAACTCTTCTTTTTCTGAGAGCTTGGCTCTTCTTTCTGAGATCTCTCAAAGCTTATGAGGGGTTCCTCTCTATGCTTCTGTATATGAGAGTTGAAATCTAGTGGCCTTTTTATAGGGAAAGCTGATCAGTTCAATCAGTTAAGGAGATCTTTTCTCCAATTGATTTGGGAAATTTCCCATCGTTGGATCTTTTGATCCAAGGGCTTCTGAGTTATAGAAGGCAATCTTCTTGTTTTTAACAAGATTGAGAAATCTTTCCATACAGAATTTATTCTGTATTTTGGTGATTTTTAATCACCCTTGGATTATTGATCCAACGGTGCTCTGATTTACAGAGCACAATCTTGTTATTTGGAAAGACTTTGATGAATCTTTCCTTAACAGAATTTAATTCTGATTAATTAATGATTTATCATCATTATTAGATCTTTGATCTGACGGTGGGGAGCTTTTAGTTCCAGCGCTAGCGCACCCGTGCTTTGCACGTGGTGCGCTGCTTAAGTGCAGCGCTCTTAGCGCTAGCGCACATGTGCTTTGCACGGAATGCGCTGCTTAGCGCACAGGGCACTTGGCGCTGCTTCTGAAGCGTTGCTTCATTTTAAAATTTGAATTTTAAAAAGAGCTTTGCTATGATTGAGGGAAACAAATGCCCCATGTTTACCCCAATCAGAGCAAAGCTCTGTTCAAACTCCAAGACGGGAGACGAAGCAATGCTTCTGTTTCCCCCAATCAGAGCAAAGCTCTGCTTTGAAAATTAAAGTTAAAATAAATGAAGTAACGCTTCAGATCCCCTGCGCTGCGCGCAAAGCGCCACGTGTCAAAATCAGACACTCCAGCACAGGGAGCGCAGCACGCCCAATCAGAGCAAGGCTCTATTTTAAAACAAAATTAAAAGAAGCAACGCTTCAGATGATCTGCGCTCTGCGCTGCGCGACACATGGCAGCGCAGTTGCGCTAGCGCAGTCGCGCTGCGCTCTGCGCTGCGTGACACGTGGCAGCGCAGTTACGCTGCGCTCTGCGCTGCGCGACACGTGTCATGCGCATGTGCGTTTGCGCCAAACAGAATTAAAATTCAGTAAGATCCTTCTGTTCTTGTTAAAACAAGAAGATTGTCTTCTGTAAAACAGAATCCCTTGGATCAAAGATCCAACGGTGGGGAAAATTCCCCAAATCACTCAGAGAATGATCTCTTTAACAAACTTAACAAATCTATGGGCACTATATAAAGACCCCTAGACCCCAATTCAAAAGGGGCATCAACATCAAGAGAGATCAAGAACTTCAAAACAGAGAGAACTCTGAAGAAAATTCAAGAAAAAGGTAAAAAAAACCTTTATAAAATAGAAGAATTTCTTCTGAATAGATCATTGATCTAAGAACAAGATCAATGATCTTCATAAAAAAATAATAAATAATGATAGTGCCTTGCACTTTTTATGAACCATTGGTTCGGGAATTTCAGAAAAATTCTTTTCTTGAATCCAAAATTGGATCAAGTTCTTGAAACAGTTCCCTGCACTTGCAAAATCTACACTGTTGGGCTCTCGGGTTGGCGCAAGCCGCCAGAGAGCGTCACGTGTCAGTCCCATAATGATCTGCGCTATGCGCTTCTAAAAACAGAGCACTGCTCTCATGAATTGGCGCAACTCACCAGAGCGCGCCACGTGTCAGCAGCGCAACAACGCAGCGCACTGCGCTTGCGCTCTCCTGATCGTGACACGTGTCACCTCCACATGGACTTGAGCCTTGCGCTCCTCAATTGGCGCAAAGCGCATGACAAACCACGTGGCGCTTTGTCAGACTAATTAATGCAGCGCGTTGTTAAAGGGCAGAACCCAATTAAGAGGCCCAATGGACCAAAATAAATGCTCTGTATTACAAAAGGGGGACAGAGCCCAAATCAAAAAGGCCTAACAGGCCAGAATAAAATGCAGTGCATTATTAACAGGGGAAGAGCCCTAATAAATGCCTACTAGGCTAAATATAAATAAAAATGTTGAACATTCTCAATTGGACTTAGCCCAATCATGGCCGTAAGTCCTCAAATTAAATTGACTGAGCACGGCTGCTCTTTTAAATCAATTTACACTTGGTTCAAGGGTACATCTCCGAACACCTCTGACACCTATCGTTGTAATCCTTCAACGACGTTAGAGAGGTGACGGGTCCCGACGGCCATAAATAAAATGGACCACCACATCCCTAAACTGGAACATAGACCACCACGTCCCTAAACTGGAACATGGACTTCTATATCCCTAAACTAGAACACGGACCACTACGTCCCTAAACTGGAACAATAGAGCCCCCAAACGCTCTTTTGTCGGATCTAAATGATCCCGTTTAAGTTGATCTTAGCCCCAAATACGGCTAACGTATCCTTAAACCCTTCAAACAGACTTTAGTCCCAAATTGGACTATAAATCCCCCAATCAACTTTGGTTCAAGGGTACATCTCCGAACTCCTCTGACACCTATCGTTGTAATCCTTCAACGACGTCAGAGAGGTGACGGGTCCCGATGGCCATGCATATAATGGAACACTACGTCCCTAAACTGGAACATGGACTACTACGTCCCTAAACTGGAACAATAGAGCCCTCAAATGTTCTTTTGCCGGATCTAAACGATCTCGTTTAAGTTGATCTTAGCCTCAAATATGGCTAACGTATCCTTAAACATTCAAACAGACTTTAGTCCCAAATTGGACTATAAGACCCCCAATCAACTTTGGTTCAAGGGTACATCTCCGAACTCCTCTGACACTTGTCGTTGTAATCCTTCAACGACGTCGGAGAGGTGACGGGTCCCGACGGCCACAAATAAATGCAATGGACCACCACGTCCCTAAACTGGAATATGGACCACTACGTCCCTAAACTGGAACAATAAAGTCCTCAAATGCTCTTTTGTCGGATCTAAACGATCCCGTTAAGTCGATCTTAGTCTCAAATCAGACTAACGTGTCCTCAACAAACGTTTAAGTTGATCTTAGCCTCAAAAATGGCTAACGTATCCTTAAACCAAAACCCCAAACCCAAATCTAAGAAAATACGGATTTGGACTAATCCACGTCCTACGGGCGACGACATAAATTAGTCTCCGTATACAATCCACGGGCAACCACAAACAAAACAAACACCCACGACATGAAGTGAAATTCTGGAGAAGGAGAAAGTTGTTACCGCGATGCGGTAACATAATTAACTGCAGGGGCTTGCACCTGCAGGGAAGAGCGTCCCCACAATCAAAAACCTCTCAAGTGAAGGGGAATCTGACAAAGTCTGCTACATCGGCCGCATCCGTCTAAACCTCCGATACACGGTGCCATAAATCAACTTGGTATCTTCGGAGAGATGGACGGATAAAACCAAATAGCATCTTCCCCGAATCTCAGCGGCAAGACGTCCTCATGTCTTGGCCGCATCATTCGGAGGGGAACAGATGCTGGCATGCCCAGCTTTTTACATCGCGCCATTCGGAGGGGAACAGATTCTGGCACGCCGGGTGGGACCTTTTCCTATTTCCGCTCCACACTTCGTGTGTCGTGTTCGCGAACAAATCGCGGTTTGCTGTGGTTGCCTGTGGATTAGAGGTACTTAGATTTGGTGTCTTGCTCCGTGCAGAAAACAGAAGATTAATATCTTCAAACTGCACTGCTTACAACTGCAACTCTCGTTCGCTCTCTGCTGGAGGAGTGACTTACGGGCCCCAAGCGACCTCTCTTTTCAAGATGCCAGTGGAGCAGGTAACTCAAGCCACCACTGGACTATTCTTCGGGACCATGCTCCCACCGATGAGCTTCAATGCCCCAATGACGTTGCAAGAAGCCCCAAAGAAGTCGGTCTTTGGTCGACTTACCACTGCCGCGGCCCCTGTCAACGGGTCGCCCAACGGCACTACCTCAGTTTTCAACAGACTGGGACAGAACGTCTACAAGCCCGCGATACCCGAAGTTGCCATCCCAAAGCGGATAGCCATCTTGGTTCAAGTGGACGAAATCATTGGAAATGCTTCTCCTTCCAAGAAGTCAGTTTTTACAAGGATGGCTATTCCGGCTTCTGCTTCAGGCGAGGTCCTCAAAGATGCTTCCCCTGCCCAGAGGGGGCATGATGAAGTCACCCTTATGGTTGAAACAACTCCGTCTGCACGACACGCTCGCCGTCGTCACTGGCGCCGAGTACGGAAAGCTGGGGGCAACTCCCCCTCTGGGATAATTCTGCCAGCTCCGATGATGGGGGTCGATGCTGCTGTTCCAACCGAGAACAGCTTTGAACTTCTCAACAAGGTGCGCAGAAACTCTCTTACTGCAGTGTTGAAACGAACTCCTTCATCTGTGGAGAATACTCCAGAGAAGAAGCTAGAGCAGCCCCCCTCAACGACTGTTCTCTGTTTGCTTAAGATCCAGCAAACAGAGCATTTGGGCTCAGCTGCAAGAAAACTTCAGAACTTAGCCAATTTAGGCTTAGTCCTTTTTTCTCAAAAGTGCTAAGCACTTATTTGGGTTCTGTGTTTTTTTCCAGTCCCTTTCCTTTTATATAAAAGTGCTGAGCACTTATTTGATCTCTGACGCCCACATATAATCATGTGAAACATTCAGTCATGGGTGTTGCCTAATAAATGTTGAACACTTTAATCATTTTGTCTTTATATGAAGTGCTAGGCGATTTTTATGGCGTCCACATGATTTTTACGTGTGGCGTTGGGCGCTGCCCAATAAGTGTTGAACACTCGGCCGTTTTAGCTGTTTGTGGAGTGCTAAGCACTTTTTCTCTTTTTCCCTTTTTTGTGGCGCCCACGTGAGGAGCACGTGAGGCGCTAGGTGCCGTCCAGCGGTGCTGAGCACTTAGCCGTTTTGGCTATTCATGAAGTGCTAAGCACTCTTTTCTTTTCCTTCATTTTTTGCGGCGCCCACATAAGGAGCACGTTAGGCGCTGGGCGCCGTCCAATCAGTGCTAAACACTTAGCCGTTTTGGCTATCCATGGAGTGCTAAGCACTCTCTTTCTTTTTCTTCTTTTTTTTTGCGCCTACGTGAGGAGCACATGAGGCGCTGGGCACCGCCCAATCAGTGTTAAGTACTTAGCCGTTTTGGCTATTCATGGAGTGCTAAGCACTCTTTTTCTTTTCTTTTATTTAGAGATTGAATCTCTGTTAATGGCGTTTTGACCATTAATGATCACAAAGATCTTTGTTTTGAAGATCTGGGATCAAGTTTTTTCTTTTAAGAACCAAGTCTCTATTAAGGTTAAACCTTATTTTTTTATGGAATTCAATTCCTATAAGACAGGTTCTTTTTTATAGTTCTTCTCTGAATCTTTGATTCTCAAGAACAAGATCTTCCCGATGAGAATTAAATTCTCAACTTGTGGGAGGCTTGTCTTGTGGATCTTTGACCCAAAGAAAGAACAAAGTTCTTTAAGAAGGGTTAAACCATTAAATAGGTAGAAAAGATATTTTTATATCTGTGTTTTCTTTTTCTAGCGTTTTTTCTTGAGAGGAAAGTCTTCTCCTTTGAGAATTAAATTCTCTGTTTTTTTTAAAGCTTTCTGTCTTTTTTTAGAAGCTTATAGGGGGTTCCTCTTCTGTTTGTGCCTCCTTTTTTTAGACTTGAAGTCTCGGGTCCTTTATATAGTGAAGGCAAATTGTTAATTAGTTTTGAGAAAATCTCTCATTGAGAGATTTCAATTGATTTAATTGGTCTCAAAATTGCTTTGGGGAATTTTACTAACCGTTGGATCATTGATCCTAGTGTTTCAGTTTTACAGAATATGTTTTCTTATTTTTAACAAGATTGGAAAAGTATTTTCCCTATACAGAATTTATTCTGTAAAATGGTGATTTTTAATCACCATTGGATTTTTAATCCAAGGGTTCTCTGTTTTACAGAGAGCAATCTTTTTTATTTAAAAAGATTGAGAGAATATATTCCCAAAATAGAATTTTGTTCTATTATTGGATCATTGATCCAACTGAGAGTATCTTTCTTATTTAGAAAGATTTGGAAGCTATTTTCTTCTAATAGAATTTAATTTTGCATTTTTATGATTTATCATCTCTCTTGGATCTTTAATCCAACGGCTCTGTTTAACAGAGAATATCTTAACTTTTTGTTAGGGAAATGTAGAATTTAATTCTACTAATATGAACTTGGGCACTGACTCTCACGTGTTGTGCACGTGGGCGCCACTTAAGAATTTAATTCTTATGATAGGTATTTATGTACTTTGCACATTGTCGCCTGCGTGATAAACAAGTGTGGCGCTATATAAGAATTTAATTCTTATTCAGAAAGCGTTTCTGTGCTTTGCACATTGGCGCCGGCGTGAGAAGCACGTGCGGCGCACCCATAGGATTTAATCCTATAAAATTAATGCTAGCGCTGACGCCCTCGTGAGAAACACGTGAGGCGTTACCCCATTAAATTAAAACAGATCTTTGCTCTTTTTTTAGGTTAAATATTAGGGGAACAATACCGACGAACTATCACTTTTTGTGTGATTGATACAATGAACTAATTTAATTGCAGAAAGATACCATGAACTACCACTTTCAACTGCAACTAAATACCCTTAAATATGGAATCGTCTGCACACGTTTAAATAAATGGTAATATTATCCAAAAATGATGTGTTTTGACTATTTTACCCTTGTCTTCTTCCTCTTATCCTTTTTATTCCTTTCTTCTTCCTTCGATGTCAAGCTTCACCATTGCTATCCATCAAAATCCTTTAAATGATTAAATTCTCAAATTCTTTGATCCATAAGCATCTAATTCTTTAAATCTCTAATATTATAACTCTTAAATCTAAAGATTCTAAACCCTCAAATTTCTAAATTGCAAACTCCTCTCCATTTCTCTCAACCCATCATTTCAAAACTTTTGAATCACTAAATCTCTAAACTCCTTAATCCCTAAATTTCAAAACCCTAAATCACTAAACTTATTTTCGCAAACATCTCTAGATCCCAAATCTCTAGATATCAACACTGAAATGATCATCCCATCTATATTTGTATACGGAGAACTAACGAAAAGGTGCCGACGAAACTAATCCCAAAACGATTGAAAGCACAAATGCAGGGTGTGTTCGCGTTATAAATTCTTAACTCGTCCACACTACACAAATCTATCGGTTAAAGTATGACCAGTTTTCTCGTCACATAAACTTCATGACAGTTATTAGAAACAAACGATTAAACGCTTAGTTTTGATAACTATCACATAGTTTTATATTATGATAAAAATCATTGCGTATATAAATAGATAGAGGGGGTGTAAGGCACGTTTCATTTTTTAATTGTGAGATCCATGATGATAACGCGCAAATTTCATGTTATCATCGAGTTTCATACATTTAGTATAAGATTTTCATATTATTTTGAAGTTCAAGGTTCAATTCATATATTTTTTAAAGTTTTTCATTGCAACTTAAGATTTTGAAGTTCAAGGTTTCATATCAACAATCCTAAGTTTCCGAAATTCTAAAACCGAGTTAAAACTCGTCAAGCCTACCCCACATTCATTCACGACCATTTCATCATCATCACCATCGTCAATACCATCACCAAAATCCAACTCAATACTCACATCATCACCAATATTATCTTCTTCCCCAAATTCAACCCAACTCACCCAAAAGTAAAATTCCTTCACAAAACCCCCAAGTTTCGATCCTAATCAATTCATGTCAATCCTATATAATTAAAACTACCCTACACAACGCACATCAACCATAAATGATGAGGATTGCATGCAAAATCGAGAGAAATCGTAAAATTTTGAAGCTAGGCAAAATTTGGGGGAAATTACCTAAACCAATAAAATCTAGTGATGATTGAAGATCCTTGCACTCCCAAACACTGCTGCAGAGAGAGATAGTGTGAGTGAGTGAGAGAGAGAGACAGAGTGAAGAGGGCGATGATGGCTGTATACATTGATGAGGGAGAGAGAGGAGGGTTTATCTGCGCTAAGAGGAGGAGGAGTTGACGGCCTACGCTTGGAGTTGATGGTGGCGATGACTTGGAGGAGGAGGAAGAGTAGGGGGTCAGTGGATTGGAGGGGGAAGGGGAAGGGGCTGTGCCCCGACGAAGATGAGGTCGGAGTTCTGGGACCAACTGTCGCCGACGATTGGAGGAAGAGGTGGAGCTCCGGGGGCTAGAGAGGAGGAGAAGGGATTTAGGAACGAGGTTTTTTTTTTCTTTGGGAAAATTTGGAGATCAGAGCTTAACCTGAGGCTTTATTATTTATTGGGTTATTCTGTTGGGTAACAGCCGGCGGAATAACCAAACACAATTATTAAACCATTTCATGGGCCCATTTGTTTTATTGGGGGTTTATTCCGTCGAATAATAGCCGACAGAATAAACCCCACGATGAAATAGGTGTGTTTTTCTTATAGTGCTACAAAAATCTAAATTTTATAATCCTCTAACTTTATCAAGAGCAAAACACGCAACACATAACACTATATTAATTATCTTCATTACTAGGTTTTTGCGCGTGCTATGCATGGGGATGTATCATAATTCGGTAATAAATAATCATGTTACATATTCGTATCATATACGTATTATAATCTTCAAGTCAATCCGTAGCATACAACGTATCTACTTTTGAACTTAAATTTAATTACAACATTACATAACATATATAAGAAGTCATAATTTTAGAAGGATCAATTTACCTAATTATTTATTATGAAGAGATCTTCTTGAAAAATATTTCTTAAATATTTACTTTTAAAATATAATTTAACAGTATATAAATTAATAAAACAATTGCATAGTTTGAAAATCTGTTTTATTTTTATATATTGCAAACATCTGTAAATCTTTTATAGTATTTATTCCTGAATTTTCAAATCTTAAAAATCTTTTAACTTCTTAAGACTTAAAAATATTGATAAGTGGTTGTAAATCTTTTTATATTTTTATTTTGAATATATCAGGAATTAAAAATAAATATTTTCAAATCTTCCAAGTTATTTGTTAATATTTTTAAATCCATATGTTTATAGTTTTATTTTTTTTTGGAGTTTTTTAAATATTTAAAAATTATTTTACTTTTTTCTTTATTTTTGGGCTTAGCAATCTTTTCATGTCTTTGAAATCTTTTTATCTTATTATTTTTGGACAATCTAAATATTAAAAATATATCATCTTCAAACTATTTTAGCATAAATTTATTACTATATTCTTAAATTTGTTTCTTTTTTAATTTTTATTTTTGGATTTTATTTATTGTAAATATGTTTAAATTTTTATATTTATCAAATCTTTGAAAATATTTTTAGTTTTCATTTGAGTTCATCTTTAATCTTTAAAATTATTTTATAATTTTCTTTTATTTTGGAAGTTTTCCATGCACACAATTGTTGCATAATTAATAAGGAAGAGTTTTATTTTCTTAACTAAAATTTAGATATGTTTATTCTCCTAAATATTTATCAAAAAAACTTCTTTTTAAAAAATTGTCGTTATTACTTTAAATAAAGTTTATAAGAAAGAATTAATGAAAAAAAATTCATATCTTATAAATCTTAGTAATTTTTTAGTATTTTAATATTTTGACTTAAAAATCTTTTCTATTGTATGTAATCTTTTTATTTTTCACCATATTAATTTAAGATTTAGTTGGGATAGTAATTTAATTTAGTTAGAATAGTAGGATATGAATTGAGATTTTAAATGATGATTTTTGTTAGTTAATAATAGATTTTTAAATGGGAATTTTAGGTAGATGGCAAACCGTTTTGATTGGAGGGAGATTTTTAGTTAGGATAAAGAATTACTTGAGATATGACGGAACAAACAACATCAATTTGCTTTTTAGAGTGTTATTAAAATATTATTAATATTAATAATTATTATTAATTAATTATAGATTATTCGAAAACCCTCTAACTTTAATCCTCCCGAATTATTACTCTAATTGTCACATACCTTTATCAGAAACAAAACTTTAATATAATCTGGTGGATGCATGTCAGATACAATTTTTTGGTGTAATTTAAAAATCTCTAATATCCTAAAAATATCCGAGGCTAAACTGTTGAGTGTATAAGTATAATAACTGACTTGGATTTATATAAATTTCATTCTTTGATGATGAAAAAAAAATTGTGTTTTGCTACCATTGATTTATATAACTTGATTATTCTATTTAATTATAACATAATTCTATTAAGCCTCAATGTTAATAGTTCATGGTATAGAAAAACAAAATAGATGCTAGTCGTATCCTCATCGCATCAAAATTTATTTATTTCCTAAAACAACTTTATCAGATTGATACACCCCCTCCATAACCACTGTACTTTTTTGTTGATTGCCTGCATTCACCGAATGTTCGCTCAGCCAACATCATACTTAACTACTGGCTAAATTTGAAAGATACAGAATCTATCCATTTCACATTTATCACAATCACTCTTTACCATATGTTGATGACATGAAAATTTCAAATTTTCAAAATTCACCATGTATTGACATATTTTGATTAGTGTGTTCCAGTATTATTTCGAAGAGAAGACGAATTCTCAATGAAAATTAATTCTATCTCTGTCTGTCTCTGCGCAAGTGCATTGCATCTGAAACACTGAGTAATTTCTTGTATGCAAGGCGATATTGTCTACTCGTCGCCCACTCGTCGTCCACTCGTCGCCTTCTCGCCATCTGCCTGTCCTTCCATTCATAATCCAAAACCTTTAAAAAAATTCCCCTATTAAAAGCCTGAAGGTGTAGAAAGAAAGAAAGCAACCAAAGATCAAAAGAGAGAGAGCAATCAAAGAAAAAGAAAAAACAATAAACACAGTTATGAGCTCTTCGAGGCAACGATCATGTGCCCCATGCAAGCAACTAAAACGGAAGTGCTCCCAAGACTGCATCTTCCATCCTTATTTCCCTCAACAGCGCCTTGATGCGTTCCTCAATGTGCATTGGCTCTTCGGAGTCAACAATGTGATCAAGAAGTACAACAGTGTTGACTCCGAGCATCGAGATGCATTAATGGAGTCGCTAATATACGAGGCTGAGATGCGCCGTAAAGACCCCGTGTACGGGTGTATCAGGGTTATATCTGACCGCGAAGCTCAGCTCCACTCAATAAGGCGGGAACTGGAGGTCGCTAAACATCAGCTTGCCTTTCAAAAGAGGTGTGAGCAGCAGAAGTTGCTGATACAAAAGCAGCAGCAGCAGCAACGATTTAGCGAGGTGAAAGTAAAACTAGAGATGAGAGGGGATGGAGCAACGAAGTCGACTTCGAGAAAGACCATAAAAATGAAGGTCGAAGAATCATTCGGCAATTTTACAGATACTGAGATGGAAGACATTAAACCTTTCAGCGGTCTTCCAGAACAGAAGATTGAAGGCAAGAAATGGATCAGCAATCTCCTAAAGCCGAAGATCGAAAAAGATTAAAAGAAGCTAAGGGGATTAATTAAGTTGGAAATCGATGTTGATGAATAAAAAGAAGCTGGCAGTTGGATGCCAGAGTTGATGAATTAATTATTCTTATTTACCAGTTTTATATCTTAAGAATAATCTTAGTTTTCTTCTCTTTCTTTTCTTTATATGTAACTTGTTACTGAAAGAGTGAAAGACTATGGAATATTCATCTCTGCAGTTATTTGAATCTGGTTATGATTTTTATAATGAATAAAAAGAAGAAGCCAAATTGCAAGAAATGCCCTTATTTTTTTGCCCCAATCACAAGAAGTACTTCTTATTTTCTCAAACTGGCACTTTGCCTCCCACAGCTTTAATTGATTGCCAAAATGCCCTTAATTTAAATATTTATATGAAGGTTTGTTTTTTATGCCCCCCTAAAAATTCTATGCTAATTTGATATATTCGATATCACCCCCAAGTTTTAACAGTTATTTTAATATACCCCCAACACCGTTTAGTGATGGTTAACTTAACCGAAATCGATAAAAAAAAACATAAATAATCCCTTCTTACCTCTCATGCTCTCAAATTCCAAGAAAAAGATCGTGTGATCGAGTTGGGTTTCTCGTATAAGATTTGCTTAATTTGGGTTATCTATTTTGTTTTGTTTGGATTATTTTAGGTTTTAATTTGCATAATGTTAGGTGTTTTTTGGGTTAGAATTTACTGAAATTTGAGTTCATTTATATAAGAGTTTCTTGATTTGAGAGTAAATAGAGAAGAGGAGAGAAGAAGAAACAAAAAGTTTATGAAAACAAAGAGTACATACAAGTAGAGAATTAGAATATGAATCGGATAGAGAGGAAAAGTGCTGATTTAGAAAGTTAGTTCCTGATAAGGGTAAACGTTAGGGTATTTCTTGCAATTTAGCCAAAAAGGACAAAAATTTTGGATGTGAAAAATTTTGGATGTGAAAAATGAATGGATAGAGGGAGAGAGACTGGGATGGTTGCTTGGTTTATTTGTAGCAAGAGATCTACTACCTTGTTTATTTTTCCTTATTTTTTTCCTGTATATTTTTAATTGTATGTTAATATATGAAATTTACTTTTCAAGGTTAGGGTTTTCATTTTATAGTAGGGTTTTCATATTTGCAAAAATATACCGACGAACTATCATTTTTTGTATGATTGATACCATGAATTAATTTAATTACAGAAAGATACCATGAACTACCACTTTTAACTGCAACTAAATACCTTTAAATATGGAAACGTCTGCACACGTTTATTAAACGGTGATATTATCCAAAAATGATGTGTTTTGACCATTTCACCCTTGTCTTCTTCCTCTTATCCTTTTTATTCCTTTCTTCTTCCCTCGATGTCGATCTTCACCATTGCTATCCATCAAAATCCTTTAAATGATTAAATTCTCAAATTCTTTGATCCATAAGCCTCTAATTCTTTAAATCTCTAATATTATAACTCTCAAATCTAAAGATTCTAAACCCTCAAATTTCTAAATTTCCAACTCCTCTCCATTTTTCTCAACCCATTATTTCAAAACTTTTGAATCACTAAATCTCTATACTCCTTAATCCCTAAATCCCTAAATTTCAAAACCCTAAATCATTAAACCTATTTCCGCAAAAATCTCTTGATCCCAAATCTCTAAATATCAATACTGAAATGATTATCCCTTCTATATTCATGGAGAACCAGCGAAAAGGTGCCGATGAAACTAATCTCGAAACGAATGAAAACACAAATGCAGAGTGTGTTTGCGTTATAAATTCTTAACTCATTCACACTAGAAAAATCTATCGGTTATAGCACGATCAGTTTTCTCGTCATATAAACTACATGACGGTTGCCAGAAACAAATGATTAAACGCTTAGTTTTGACAACTATCACGTAATTTTATGTCACTATAGAAACCATTGCGTATATAACTGATAGACGGTGTCTAAAGCGCGTTTAGTTTTTTTAATGTGAGATCCTCGATAATAACATGTAAATTTTATATTATCATCGAGTTTCGTACACTTAGTATAAGATTTTCATATTATTTTGAAGTTCAAAGTTCAAGTCATATGTTTTTTAAAGTTTTTCATTGCAACTTAGGGTTTTGGTTTCACATCAAGTTTAGGATAATATGTTTTTTGAATGTGAGATCCTCGATTATAATATGTTTTTTAAAAAAATTTCATTGCAACTTATGATTTTGAAGTTCAAGGTTTCATATCAAAAATCCTAAGTTTTCGAAATGCTATAACCGAGTTAAAACTCATCAAGCTAACCCCACATTCATTCATGACCACTTCATCATCATCACCGTCGTCAATACCATCACTAAAATCCAACTCAATACTCACATCATCACCAACATCATCTTCTTCCCCAAATTCAACCCAACTCACCCAAAATTAAAATTCCTTCACAAAATCCCAAGTTTCGATCCTAATCAATTCCTGCCAATCCTAGAAATTAAAACTACCCTACACAACGCACATCAACCATAAATGACGAGAACTGCATGCAAAATCAAGAGAAATCGTAAAACTTTGAAGCTAGGACAAAATTGGGGGGAATTACTTAAACCGATGAAATCTGGCGATGATCGATGATCCTTGCACTCCTAAATACTGCTGCAGAGAGAGATAGTGTGAGTGAGTGAGAGAGAGAGAGAGTGAAGACGGCGACGACGGCTCCAGACATTGATTTGTGAGAGAGAGGGGGTTTACCTGTGGTAGGAGGAGGAGGCGGCGACGGCCTGCGCTTGGAGTTGACGGTGGTGATGAGTTGGAGGAGGAGGGAGTCGGCGGATTGGAAGGGGGACGGGGAATGGGTTGTGCGGCGACGAAGAGGAGGAAGAGGAGGTCGGAGCTCTAGGACCGACCCGCAGGCAATTGGAGGAGGAGGGAGGAGCTCCGGGACCGGGGAGGAGGTTGGAACTCCAGGGCCGGAGAGGAGGATTAGAGTTCAACCCGAGCCTTTATTATTTATTGGATTATTAGTCGGGTAACAGCTGGCAAAATAACCCAACACAATTATTAAACCATTTCATGGGTCCATTTGTTTGATTGGCTGTTTATTCCATCGGATAATAGCCGACGGAATAACCCCCAACAAAATAGATGCGTTTTCTTGTAGTTCTACAAAAATCCAAATTTTATAATGCTCTAACTTTATCAAGAGCTAAACACGCAACACATAACACTATATTAATTATCTTTATTATTAGGTTTTTGCGCGTGCTATGCATAAGGATGTATCCTAATTCGGTAATAAATATCATGTTACATATTCATATCATATTCGTATTATAATCTCAAGTCAATCCGAAGCATACCACGTACCGACTTTTGAACCTAAATTTAATTACAACATTACATAACATATATAACAAGTCATAATTTTAGAAGGATCAATTTATCTAATTATTTATTATGAAGAGATCTTCTTAAAAAATATTTCTTAAATATTTACTTTTAAAATATAATTTAATAGTATATAAATTAATAAAACAATTGCATAGTTTGCAAATCTTTTTTATTTTTACATATTGCAAACGGCTAAAAATCTTTTATAGTATTTATTCATGAATTTTCAAATCTTAAAAATATTTTAACTTCTTAAGACTTAAAAATATTGATAAGTGGTTGTAAATCTTTTTATATTTTTATTTTGAATATACCAGGAATTAAAAATAAATCTTTTCAAATCTTCCAAGTTATTTGTTAATATTTTTAAATGCATATCTTTATAGTTTTATTTTTTTGGAGTTTTTTAGATATTTAAAAATTATTTTACTTTTTTCTTTATTTTTGGGCTTAGCAATCTTTTCATGTCTTTGAAATCTTTTTATCTTATTATTTTTGGACAAACTAAATATTAAAAATGTATCATCTTCAAACTATTTTAGCATAAATTTATTACTATATTCTTAATTAAATCTGTTTCTTTTTAATTTTTATTTTTGGATTTTATTTCTTGTAAATATGTTTAAATTTTTATATTTATCAAATCTTTTTAAATATTTTTAGTTTCCATTTGAGTTCATCTTTGATCTTTAAAATTATTTTATAATTTTCTTTTATTTTGGAAGTTTGCCATGCACACAATTGTTGCTTAATTAATAAGAAAAAGTTTTATTTTCTTAACTAAAATTTAGATATGTTTATTCTCCTAATTATTTATAAAAAAACATCTTTTTAAAAAATTGTCATTATTACTTTAAATAAAGTTTATAAGAAAGATTTAATTAAAAAAAATTCACATCTTATAAATATTAGTAATTTTTTAGTATTTTAATATTTTGACTTAAAAATCTTTTCTATTGTATGTAATCTTTTTATTTTTCAACATATTAATTTAAGATTTAATTGGGATAGTAATTTGATTTAGTTAGAATAGTCGGATATGAATTGAGATTTTAAATGATGATTTTTTTTACGTTAATAATAGATTTTTAAATGGGAACTTTAGGTAGATGGCAAACCGTTTTCGTTGGAGGGAGATTTTTAGTTAGGATAAAGAATTACTTGAGATATGACAAAACAAACAAACAACATCAATTTGCGTTTTAGAGTGTTATTAAAATAATATTAATATTAATAATTATTATTAATTAATTATAGATTATTCGAAAACCCTCTAACTTCACTATCCTCCAGAATTATTACTCCAATTGTCACATGCCTTTATCAGAAACAAAACTTTAATATAATCTGGTGGATGCATGTCAGATACAATTTTTTGGTGTAATTTAAAAATCTCTAATATCCTAGAAATATCCGAGGCTAAACTGTTGAGTGTATAAGTATAATAACTGACTTGGATTTATATAAATTTCATTCTTTGATGATGAAAAAAAAATTGTGTTTTGCTACCATTGATTTATATAACTTGATTATTCTATTTAATTATAACATAATTCTATTAAGCCTCAATGTTAATAGTTCATAGTATAGAAAAACAAAATAGATGCTAGTCGTATCCTCATCGCATCAAATTTATTTATTTCCTAAAACAACTTTATCAGATTGATACACCCCCTCCATAACCACTGTACTTTTTTGTTGATTGCCTGCATTCACCGAATGTTCGCTCAGCCAACATCATACTTAACTACTGGCTAAATTTGAAAGATACATAATCTATCCATTTCACATTTATCACAATCACTCTTTACCATATGTTGATGACATGAAAATTTCAAATTTTCAAAATTCACCATGTATTGACATATTTTGATTAGTGTGTTCCAGTATTATTTCGAAGAGAAGACGAATTCTCAATGAAAATTAATTCTATCTCTGTCTGTCTCTGCCCATGTGCATTGCATCTGAAACACTGAGTAATTTCTTGTATGCAAGGCGATATTGTCTACTCGTCGCCCACTCGTCGTCCACTCGTCGCCTTCTCGCCATCTGCCAGTCCTTCCATTCATAATCCAAAACCTTTAAAAAATTTCCCCTATTAAAAGCCTGAAGGTGTAGAAAGAAAGAAAGCAACCAAAGATCAAAAGAGAGAGAGCAATCAAAGAAAAAGAAAAAGCAATAAACACAGTTATGAGCTCTTCGAGGCAACGATCATGTGCCCCATGCAAGCAACTAAAACGGAAGTGCTCCCAAGACTGCATTTTCCATCCTTATTTCCCTCAACAGCGCCTTGATGCGTTCCTCAATGTGCATTGGCTCTTCGGAGTCAACAATGTGATCAAGAAGTACAACAGTGTTGACTCCGAGCATCGAGATGCATTAATGGAGTCGCTAATATACGAGGCTGAGATGCGCCGCAAAGACCCCGTGTACGGGTGTATCAGGGTTATATCTGACCGCGAAGCTCAGCTCCACTCAATAAGGCGGGAACTGGAGGTCGCTAAACATCAGCTTGCCTTTCAAAAGAGGTGTGAGCAGCAGAAGTTGCTGATACAAAAGCAGCAGCAGCAACAACGATTTAGCGAGGTGAAAGTAAAACTAGAGATGAGAGGGGATGGAGCAACGAAGTCGACTTCGAGTAAGACCAAAAAAATGAAGGTCGAAGAATCCTTCGGCAATTTTACAGATACTGAGATGGAAGACAATAAACCTTTCAGCAATCATTCAGGACAGAAGATTGAAGGCAAGAAATCGATCGGCAATCTCCTAAAGCCGAAGATTGAAAAAGATTAAAAGATGCTAAGGGGATTAATTAAGTTGGAAATCGATGTCGATGAATAAAAAGAAGCTGGCGGTTGGATGCCAGAGTTGATGAATTAATTATTCTTATTTACCAATTTTATATCTTAAGAATAATCTTAGAGTTTTCTTCTCTTTCTTTTCTTTATATGTAACTTGTTACTGAAAGAGTGAAAGTCTATGGAATATTCATTTCTGCAGTTATTTGAATCTGGTTATGATTTTTATAATGAATAAAAAGAAAAGGCCAAATTGCAAGAAATGCCCTTAATTTTTTGGCCCAATCGCAAGAAGTGCTTCTTATTTTCTCAAACCGGCATTTTGCCTCCCACAACTTTAATTGATTGTCAAAATGCCCTTAATTTAAATATTTATATGAAGTTTGTTTATCATGAGCCCCTAAAAATTCTATGCTAATTTGATATCGATATCACCCCCAAGTTTTAAGAGTTTTTTTAATCACTACTACAAATAAGGGTTGCTCCTACGGATTTATCGGTAGGGGCAACCCACTGCCTCTACGGATATGTATGTAGGGACGAAAAAAGACCCCGTAGATGCAAAGGCCGCAGGTGCAAGTTGAGGCCCTGAACTTGCCCCTACGGGCAAATTAGAGCCCCTACGGATATATCGGTAGGTGTTATAGCCCCTACGGAGTACCCCGTAGGGGTAATCAAATCATATATGTTATTTTTTTTTGAATATATTGTATATACCTACGGATAACTCCGTAGGTCCTTGTTCTACCCTTACGGATAGCTCCGTAGAGGATATAAAGTGGCCCCTACGGATAGATCCGTAGGGGCCTTCCCAACACCCTGCACTAAGATCAGGAGGGAAAATATCAGGAAACCTGATATTTTGCCCCTACGGATAAATTCGTAGGGGATAAACAGTTGCCCCTACGGACATATCCGTAGGGGCACTCCCAACACCCTGCACTGATATCAGGTGAGAAAATATCAGGTTTCCTGATAGTTTGCCCCTACGGATATGCCCGTAGGGGCAACATATATACCTACGGCTTAATCCGTAGGTACATATTGTCTGTATTTTTTTTTAAAAAATGGGCTGCTAGATTTTTTCCCGCCCTGTGCACAATACTATATACATCAATCAAATCATATATTGCAGTATTCATAATCACATCTCACGCATATATATAATATACAAAAGAAACCCAAAAACTGAATATGATATAAATACAAACCAATATCAATATCGTTTCAAAATGTAGTACAATGTGATATAAATACATGTTTCAAAAAATAAGAACCAAAAAGCTACCCTAGTTCGGTCCAGCTCCACCTCCGAATAACGTTAGAATAACGCGCGCCTGCTCCTCGGTCAATACACTCTGCAATGCTACATATAAGGGAGTCTGAGCGGCATGTGGAGCTGGCGATGTGGTCTGCGCAGCCGCCGTCGAGGTAGTCGCTTGCGGAGCCGCGGCTGCGGGAGTCTGAGTGGGCGGTGGAGCTACAGGAGCTGTCTGCGGAACCGCAGCCGATGTAGTGGCTTGCGGAGCCGCAGCCGAAGGAGATGCATGTGGAGGCTCGGCCGATCTACCCTGTCGCGTCTGGACATAACGTGTGTAAGAAGCGTGTAAGAACTGTGTATTATTCGAATTCGTTTCATTATTAAGTTATTTCGAAACCCTGTTTGGATATCTAGTTTGGAAAAGCGTTGTTTATTTTAATTACATATGTATGTATGATTAATCAGACTTAAGTATAAAACCAAATAAGCTCAAGCTACGTACTAATTATGGATATGTTGATATGTATATAATATGAAATGATATTTTACTATAAAGTAGTATACATACCAGCATCTCCTTCAACTCCTGAATGGTGGCCCTCAAGCTATCCAGTTCCTGATGGACATGCCGGTCACTGGAGACGGAGGAAGTAACCGCCGGGGTGGAGTCCAACCTCATATGGGCCCTGCTAGGGCCCAATCCCCGGCCTCTCTCCCAACCTCCGTGGTGCCCTCCGTGTGCGGCGTCCAGAACTGGGGTCAGCAGCCTCGGATCGTTCTGTCCGGTAAAATCGATCCCCGAGGCCTGGGCCTGCTCAACCACCCGCTCCTACACCCACATTAAGCAGTAAAGTATAAGTATAAAATTTAAACTTGAACCTTTCAAAACTAAAATTTCAAATTTGGGTAGAAAAAATATTAACACTTACGCAGTACTCCTGGGTAGCGACGTCGGGACATCAAAGCTCGCTCATGGCGGGATCTGTCGAGGTGCCGTGGACGGCAAGATATGCGGACAGCACGCTCGGTGTACCACCTGACGCCACGGTCCGAGATGTCTGCAATATTAGAAAGTAACTCTTAATATTAGAAATATTAGAGAATAACTCTTAATATTGCAGAATATTAGAGAATAACTCTTAATTTACCGATAACTCCATGGCTCGAGTAATGTTCCTCGAGCCACCTGTGTAAGTGGGGCGACCCCTCTTCGCCGACTTCCTGTTCTCCGTATTCTGAGCGGCCTGTTTCTGCACAACACATTAACATTTAGTTTTCTAATTAAGAAACACAAAGAAATAAATTATATCATAAATAATGAATTAAATTTAAAATACATACTTGTTTGCGTTCGGAGTCGAAATAAGCGCACAATAGAGGCCATGTCTCTACGTCGACTCTCGCAAACGCCGGAGTAGATAGGAGGGCCGCTCTCTCTGCCTCGGGGGTCGCTATCCACAAGGAGTAGCAGTCGGCCTTCAGCTCATTCCTGTTGTATCGGACCTTGGCCTGCATGTTCTTCATCAGGCCATTGTACAGAGCATGAAGGTCGAGCACCCTCCCCGGGCGATCAGGGTCGGCTACAGGCTGAAAATCGTAATCCAACTGAAAATACAAAAAAAAAACATTGTTATTAGATTGCAAGTGTTAATAATAAATATATTGGATAGATCAAATGAAAATATATATTAATACATACCCGAGCTTGTTCAAAGAAGAGGGCGAATGAGCGCTGGTGCTGCTCGCCCCACTCAACGTGAAGTGGATAGTTCTTCACGATCCGGCTCTCGTCCCCCAAATACCGGCCGAACCTCTCGGCATGAGGACTGGTATAGCGATAGTCAAGGATAAAAAATAGGGGGAATGCTGCCTCCCCCCTAGCTCTATCAGGCCTCAGCCTATGGGACTGATTCGGGCCTCGAGTCCCCCTCTGGGGATGGAGAGGCCGTGCGTCTGCACGAAATATCAAGACAATCAATAATAAGACAAAGTTGTATTAAGAAATCAAGGTTAAACAAAAATTCAAGTGTGATATATACCTCCGGTGAATAGCGCACGAGCCTGGGCCCGAGCAGCAGCACGAGCGGGACGATAGTTCCTCCGGTGAGGAACAACCGGGGTCCCGGACCCGGACGCATCCCCTCCAACTATAAAATAAACATCGACGCTAAATCTCCATGAAGTTCATATTTATTCTATAGAGCATATGTAAAATAAATAAATATTTTAAATTTATTCATACTAACCTGCAGACGATGCGGAGGGTATGGAAGCGGCAGGAGTGGCCCCTGTGGAAGGTGTGGACGCACCACCTATAATTAGACAATTAAAAATAGATTTTATAAGTAATTGCAAAAAGAATGTGTAGATCAATAATATAACGTTCTAAATCAATATGCATGCACTATAAGACATATAAACATACCCGCAGGTGCGGTGGTGTCACCACCTACAGCTAGACAATAATAAAAATTGCTAAGTAAGAGCAAAAGGAATGTGTATATTTATGATATAGCATTCTAAATCAATATACATACACTATATGATATATAAACATACCTGGAGGAGCGGGGGTGGCCTCTGTCCCAGATGTGGACTCAGGACCAACAACTAGACAATTAAAAATAGATTTTATAAGTAATTGCAAAAAGAATGTGTAGATCAATAATATAACGTTCTAAATCAATATGCATGCACTATAGGACATATAAACATACCCGCAGGTGCGGTGGTGTCACCACCTACAGCTAGACAATAATAAAAATTGCTAAGTAAGAGCAAAAGGAATGTGTATATTTATGATATAGCATTCTAAATCAATATACATACACCATATGATATATAATCATACCTGGAGGAGCGGGGGTGGCCTCTGTCCCAGATGTGGACGCAGGACCAACAACTAGACAATCAAACATTGACAATATAAGTAATTTTGACATAAACATGCATGAATATCTGTAATATTACATTGAAAATGGATATGCGTGCAGTATACCTGGAGGTGTGGCAAAATCCACACGGAAGGAGGCATCCGAAGGGGTCTCCGATCTGGGTGCAAGACCGGCCCTCTGAAGCTCCCTACGGAGCTCTCCGGGCGGCAGAACCACTCTGCTTCTGTCTCTGCCTCTGCCGCGACTGGAGCTCCTGCCGCCCCTCGCTGCTCCCGACATCGTCATCAAATCTAGATAAACGGTTCGTGGACGCATTAGACAATCATTAAAAGTATTGACTATATATGATCTAGAGCGTAAAATGTGAAGTAATAATATAACATTACTGATAACCTTTTTCGTTTCGTGGGCGCATCATACATATCTACTTGGATTTCATCGTCGATGTCATTTCTAACCCACGTAACTTCATGATCGGTCGAAGACAACCCGTCCTACGAAACAGACGGTCGGAGCACTTTAAGCCTTCTCTCTTCTTCGTCCTCATCGCTGTCCTCGTATTCTGGGACATCGTAGACATCTCTAGGTTTCCATCGGCATACAACACTCCACCCCGGATGCTTCAAACACTGTGAGTAGTATACTTGGAACGCTTGGTTCGGAAAGATAAACGGATCGTCCTGACCGTAAAATCGAAGTGTGTTCACACTGGTCAATCCATATTCATCTTTCCAAGTCCCAAGACTGCTTCTCCACCTGTCTGTATCGGTTCGCGGATCGTACCAAGTACAGTGGAATATATAAAAGGGTTCTGATCGTCCGGGATAGTGGATGCCGAGTATACAATTTAAGTACCCATAGTAAATCACACCGTCCGATCCTACCGTCACAATCCCACTATTCTGAGTGATTCTAGATGTTTCTATGTCCTTAACTTCGAATTTGTATCCAAGGACACCAAATCCTTTGTAATATGCAACCTCCATACTAGGAAATTGAGCTAAACATCTTGAATCACTCTCAAATGATGCAGACAAGTTCGGATCGTGGATCTAACAAAACAAATTTTACGATAAATACATAACGATACAAGTTTAGATTAAAACTGATAGCAATAAAATGTAATTCGAATAACTTACATGCTCTGTGACCCAATCACAAAAATTATCCTGATGGTATTTTTCCAAACGCTCTTCGTTCCAATCAGGATGCCCCTCACGTACCTCGTTAAAATGAGTTCTGTTTTCGACAAATAATTGTGACATTAATATTATGTCATTTCATACACACACAAACACAGATATAACAATTAATCCAAAAGAACTTACTCTCTAATTTGTTCAAGACATGCGCAATTAAGCAAGATAAACCGGTATATCTTGTTGATAAACATAGTGTCTACCCTCTTATACTCGGCTTTACCATATGGCCCGTCTTGAATTCTTCGTGGTCGGTTAAGCCTTGTCTCAATGTTCTCGTCCAGATAGCGGGAACAAAATGTGGTTGCTTCATCAAAAAGATAACCTTGCATGATAGAACCCTCTGGTCGATTTTTATTGCGTATATACTTCTTAAGAGTGTAAAGGTACCTAATGAGAATATGTTGAATAAATAAACACGGGCATACAGGACAAAAATAAATTTATAAATTGCGCGAAACGAAAAATTACACGTACCTCTCGACGGGATACATCCATCGATATTATACCGGTCCGGCTAACTTCGCCTCAGTTGCAAGATGAACCGTCAAGTGTATTATGATATCGAAGAATGACGGTGGGAAAATACGCTCAAACTTGCAAAGTATCAACGCAATAGAATTTTCTAGTTTATCCAGCGTCGCAACCTCCAGTGTTTTAGCACACAACTCCCTGAAAAAACAACATAGGTCGTTGATTACTAGACCAACCGAGTCGGGGAGAGAAGTCCTGAGGGCTAATGGAAGAAGGTGCTCCACGATAACATGGTGATCATGACTTTTCAGCCCATCGATCTTGCCCTTCACAATTTTTATTTTCTTGCTGAATGATCCTGAGAAACCTGTGGGGACTTTCAAATCATGCAACACCTGCAGGAATCTTTTCTTCTCCGGTTGTGACATATGATAAGCGGCATTGGGAAGTACAAACTTTCCCGGTTTACCCGCTACCGGTTTAGGGTGCAGTTCACTTCTTATTCCCCACTCTTGTAGATCCATCCGGGCATTCATGTTGTCTTTCGATTTTCCGTCTTTACACAGAAGCAAGTTAAGTATGTGCTCTGATACTCCCTTCTCTATATGCATGACGTCCAGACAATGACGCACTGAATTTGTAGACCAGTACGGAAGCTCGAAGAAAATGCTTAACTTGTTCCAATATTGTGGTTTGACCTGTCTCGTCGGATCCATCCCGAAGGTCACGTTATTGTAACCATCCCATTTAGCAGTCACGTCCTCTCCGGACAATGGGGATGGAGGCCCAAGAAGCTCCTGATGACCATCAAAGTGAACCGTGTCTAACCTATAGGGGTGGTCTGGAGGCAGAAAACGTCGATGGCCGCAATAACAAACCTTCCTGCTAAAATTCAAAAATTTTGATGTTGTGTGTTCATGGCAATGAGGACATGCTTTGTGACCATGTACGGACCAACCTGATAGCATTCCATACGCAGGAAAGTCATTAATTGTCCACATTAAAGCCGCACGCAGTATGAAGGTTGTATTTGTGTTTGAATCATATGTCTCTACACCATCAATGAACAAAGTTTTCAGCTCCTCGATCAGAGGTCGGAGATAGACGTCGATATTGTTCCCCGGTGAGTTTGGTCTGTCGATAAGAAGAGGCATCATAAAGTATGATTGGTCCATAGCCAACCAAGGAGACAGATTATAAATTATCATTACAACGGGCCATGTACTGTGACTTCCAGCCATATAGTTGAATGGGCAGAAGCCATCGGCAGCCAGTCCGAGCCGGACATTGCGAGGATCGCTACTGAATATTGCGTGCCTCCTATCGAAATCCTTCCATGTCAGTGAATCTCTTGGATGGCTCATTTTTCCATTTTCTCTTGGAGGAGCACGGTGATGCCAAATCATTGCCTCGGCTGTTTTCTTGCACCTGAATAGCCTCTGTAGTCTCTGTGTTATGGGAAAATATCGTGCTATCTTCACAGGTATATCAGGCTTCTTATCAGAATCTTTCGGCTTATACCTGGCCTCTCCGCATGTTGGACACTCTTTCAAATCTGAATTCTCTTTCCGGTACAACACGCAATTTTTAGGACATGCTTGAATCTTCTCGCACTTTAGACCCAAATCAGACATCATTTTCTGGGCTTCGTACCAGCTTTCGGGCACATTATTTCCCGGAGGCATAGAATCTTTCAAGAACGAAAGAAGCATTGTGAATGACTTGTTGCTCCATCCATTTAGGCACTTAATCTGGAAAAGTTGGACGAACCATGAGAGGGTGGAATACTTCGCATTCTCATAAATTGGTTTCCTAGCATCATTCATGAAATTTTCATATTTATCCGCACGCGGTCCTTGACCGGAAGGAATGTCATCTTCGGTACGAATAGATTCACCTAGGGCAGCCTCTACCATATCCTCCATTTCTTCTGATGGAAATAAATTTCCGTATCCTGCCGTATTACCGAATTCTTCTTCTTCTCCTGCCGCATTATCGTGTTCTCCTTCTTCTTCTACCGCAGTACTTCATTCTTCTCCTTCCCCGTGATATTTCCAAGTTGAATAAAGTCTAGTAAACCCATGTTTTACAATATGAAGCTCTGCCAATTCTACCTTCTGCCAGTACTTATTGCCACATCTATCGCACGGACAGAGAATCTTCTCTATTATGATCTTATTATGTGCTCGTGCAAATTCAAGGAAAGCAGCAACTCCTGCGACAAACTTAGGTTGCATACGTTGTTTCCAATCCACATACATCCAGTCCTTAACTCTGACGTACTCATGGGCCATGTTAGACTGAATAACATATAAATTGTAGGTTATGCTGACTATATTGAGAAATATAAGAACGGGATAGTTACTGACAAAGGAGAAAATCCGTGTATGTGCTTTGTGTGTGCGTTTGTCGTTGAAAAGAATAAATTATCGCACGTTATGTTGACCGATAGACGGGGACTAAGTGGCGCTTTTAATTTCATATATGGGTATCGATGGGAATATGAAGGTTTCATATTATCATATATTGGTTTTAACCCGAACATCTCGAATCGCTCTCTAATTATGCGTTTGTATGTATGTGTTCCGGCTGTCGGGGGTAGGCTTCTATCCCATTAAGAATGTATAGAGCGAACTCCCATCACTTGTGCTTTCAACCGTTTCGAGTAAATTTCGGCAGCACCTCCCCGCTGTTCTCCGAGTACACTGTAATAGAATAGATAATCATTTCAAAGCTGTGAAACAACGTTGAAATGAACATCTAATCTATCTTTGTACACGGAGAACCAGCGGAAAGATACCGACGAAATATCTCGAAACGGATGAAAACACAAGTGAATGAAGGCGTTTGCTTTATACATTCTTAACTTGTCCACACGGGACAAATCTATGGGTTACCATACGATTGAATTTTCTCGTCGCGTAGACTATACGACGGTTGTTAGTATCGAGCTATACTGTCCGATATTTAACAACCTTCGTATAGTTCTAGGTCACGACGAGCTCGCACGTATGTTAACCGATAGACGGGGACTAAGTGGCGCTTTTAGTTTCATATATGGGTATCGATGGGAATATGAAGGTTTCATATTATCATCGAGTATCATATATTGGTTTTAACCCGAACATCTCGAATCGCTCTCTAATTATGCGTTTGTATGTATGTGTTCCGGCTGTCGGGGGTAGGCTTCTATCCCATTAAGAATGTATAGAGCGAACGCCCATCACTTGTGCTTTCAACCGTTTCGAGTAAATTTCGGCAGCACCTCCCCGCTGTTCTCCGAGTACACTGTAATAGAATAGATAATCATTTCAAAGCTGTGAAACAACGTTGAAATGAACATCTAATCTATCTTTGTACACGGAGAACCAGCGGAAAGATACCGACGAAATATCTCGAAACGGATGAAAACACAAGTGAATGAAGGCGTTTGCTTTATACATTCTTAACTTGTCCACACGGGACAAATCTAAGGGTTACCATACGATTGAATTTTCTCGTCGCGTAGACTATACGACGGTTGTTAGTATCGAGCTATACTGTCCGATATTTAACAACTTTCGTATAGTTCTAGGTCACGACGAGCATCGCACGTATGTTAACCGATAGACGGGGACTAAGTGGCGCTTTTAGTTTCATATATGGGTATCGATGGGAATATGAAGGTTTCATATTATCATCGAGTATCATATATTGGTTTTAACCTGAATATCTCGAGTCGCTCTCTAATTATGCGTTTGTTGTGCATTCGTGTTGTATGTGTAACATGATTTTAAACCATTGAGATCAAGATTGATAGAACTGATCATCCTACATTGCAATAGCATTCATCAACCAAAAACTATCATTGCAATGGTATACATCTATAACAATCAACAATTAAAACTACAAATATAGGATACTGATATCATAAAGCGTTATGAGACACGTCATCTGCCACGTGTCGTGATCATTGAAATCGCTAATATTGAGCATCATCAAGATTAGATTATGGTTTTGAAGCAAGTTATTGAGCATCTTGGATTGATTGTCAAGTGTTGATTTTTATTTCAACACTTGACAGAATGAAAATCATAAATACAGTTGCAAAATGTGTTCCTCACCCCCATAAAGTGGATCTTAACAATCCAGACAAGACCATCATTGTTCAAATTGCCAAGGTAGACATAATCTCAGCAGTTATTCCTTGTCCTTTCTTTCTTTCTTTTTTTTTGGGGGTGGGGGGTTGTGTTTGAAAAGTTTTAACCAACTCACTGCTATTTCTAGGCAATGCAGGAATATAACTAATTTTATCCCCCAAAAGAAAGAGCTTGAGGCTTCATGAGTCAAGCGATGTGTACGTATAATTATAGGATTTTCTTGCTAGCGGTTCATTTACAACTATTCTTTAGTCTATATACCTAGCATCTGCTACTAGATATTACATCTTGCATCAACACCGTGCATGTTAAAATCAAAATCGATTATTTTTTTCTTGATCTTTTTCTGATTTTCTACCATCTGTGTCGAGTAAATTATGATTAACATTATATTTGTCAACTAATCAGAATAGCCATTCAACCAGCCCCACCGTAACCCTAACCCCAGCCCCACTACCGTAACCCTAACCCCAGCCCCACCGTAACCCTAACCCCAGCCCCACCCCAGCAGCAGCCGAACCCCAACCCTAACCCTACCCCGACCCCGGCCCCGACCGCCACCGCGACCCCTGCCCAACCCCAACTCTCGCGCGCGCAACCCATACCCAGCCATGAACCCTAAGCCCAAAATAATCCAAAAATGCTTTAATTTACCTCGAGATTTATACCTGAACGGCTGCTGGTGGGCTGGAGCGACGACGGTGGCGATTTGGCGACGAAACCGGCGGTGGCGACGACGGTGGCGACGAAACCGGCGGTGGCGACGACGGAGGCGACGGTGGCGACGACGGAGGCGATTTGGGGTTTTTTCTCGCGCACGATTGAGAGAGAGAGAGAAAGTGAGCGTAGGCGATCGATCTGGGGTTTTGGTAAATAGATATTTACTTGCCCCTACGGATATACCCGTAGGTCCTTTGTTTGCGGCTCCGTAGGGGCAAACACCAAATTAAGAATTAATATTTTTATTCTTAGACGTCTGTGCCCGTAGGGGCAACCTTTTAGCCTTACGGATTAATCCGTAGGGCCAAGTAAAATCTGCCCCAACGGATATGTTCATCCGTAGGGGCAACCCCCTATTTTACTAGTGAATATACCCCCAACACCGTTAAATGATGGTTAACTTAACCGAAATTAAAAAAAAAACATAAATAACCCCACAATCTCTTCTTACCTCTCATGCTCTCAAATTCCAAGAAAAAGATTGCGGATCGAGTTGGGTTTTCGTATAAGATTTGCTTGATTTGGGTTTTCTATTTTGTTTGGATTGATTGATTTGGATTATTTTAGGTTAGAATTTGCATAATGTTAGGTGTCTTTTGGGTTAGAATTTACTTAAATTTGAGTTCATTTATATAAGTGTTTCTTGATTTGAGAGTAAATTGAGAAGAAGAGGAGAGAAGAAGAAACAAAAAGTTTATGAAAACAAAGAGGACGTACGAGAAGAGAATTAGAATGAATCGGATAGAGAGGCAAAGTGCTGGTTTAGAAAGTTAGTTCCTAATATTAGGGTAAACGTTCGGGGTATTTCTTGCAATTTAGCCAAAAGGACAAAAAAATTTGGCACAAGCCATGAGCAAGAATCTCTACAATTTTAATATATCGAGGAGGAAGGCTGGTGACACTTCCAATTCCAATTAAATGAGAAAATTGTATAAAGGGGGAAAATTCTTGTTTTTAGATTATCCACGTAATCAAGAGAAAATTTCTTTATTCTTAAATCTCATATATTATAATATTTCAGAAAATAAAAAATATTATTTTGGAATTTAAATAATAAAATAATAAATTTTACGGGTATTATATGAGCATGGATTTGTATTTTCATAGAATTGGTATAATTATATACCTATATTTTTGGAAAATAGTTTTGAAATTTAAAATAAATCAATATTTATATGAGAATTTATTTATTTGGGATTTTCATGAATTAGTATATAATCATATTCATATAAGTTTAATGTTAAAACTTAATTAGTGTTTTTCTAATTATCCATTAAACAAACCTTATTTTGTTAAACCATGTTTAACTTGTCATGACATGTTAATATTTCATTTGTGATATTGGTTTTATTTGTTTTCAAAAGAAAATGAAAAGAAAAGAGAAAAGATAAGAAAACAAAACAAAACAAAAATGAGAGGAGACAAGTGAACATCAAGGTATAGTCATGTGAGAGAGAGGGAGCGATGGTTACTACAACCATTTCTATTTGTTCACAACTGATTTGCATATCTGCTCTTCTTTTTCATCTTCTTCCTCTCATCTTCCTCCACTTTCTCTACCACCACAAACCACCAATCAAATCATCTCACAACATCACATAGCCTTCACTAAAAATGTTTCTAATCTCATCCTAAACTTCATAGTAGGATTAAGTTTTCGTTTTGAGGATCGTTTGCCATCTTGGAAATTTCTTGAGCTGCTTTCTTGAGGTAAAACTCACACTTGTGATCAAGTTTCTAAATTTCTTGCTTCCATAAACTAGTTAGAGTTAGTTTAGAGCTTAAAGTTTAAGTTTTGTAAACTTAAGTTTTTCGAAAGTGAGATTTGATGGGTAGAACTTGTAGTAGTAGTGCAGTGGAGGATTTAGAGAGTGATTACTAACCTAGTAGTGATAGTATCCCTAGTTTATATGAGTTCTGAAGTTTCTAAGATTAGTTTAGAACTATCCGATGTCGGTTTTGATTGAGTTTTGAAGATCGATTGGAAACTGGAGTAATTAGGAAACTTTGAAAATTAAATAGAGTACAGAGAAATGTATGAACCAATAGAAAGCCACCATAGAAGCCCGAGCCCTCAATTCATAACCCTGGCCGCAAATTATTGCATTTTGACCGCAAATTTCGGTTAACTTATTGACTTAGGCTTCAAGGTTTGTTCTGTAGCTCAATCACTAGATAACTAAGCTCACCCTATATGCTAAAAAAGTCCCAGATCACCTGAAGAAAAATTTGGAGTTGTTTTAGCTTGGTTTTGTCAATGTTTTGCGATATTTTAAAACTTGGTTTTTGATATTTTTATTTTGACTCAGTCGTTAGATGTTCGTACGCCGACGTCGGGAAGTATTTTTTTTGTTTTAGTACGCATTGACTATAAGTTCTAACCTATGTACGCTTCGCTCGTGATTTCAAATTCGATTCAGGTTGTAATGCGATTTTGGTTATGGATTTGATTGTAGGTACAATCACATGGACTTCCGAGACGACAAAGAAGAGTAAGGCGTCCGTTGACTTCAACTAGAGCGAGGATATTATGTGAGTAGATGTATATCTACGGGGGAAGTCGGGTGGATAGCGTAAAGTACCCTCGCAACCATATAACTAGGATTTGATATATATAAATATAGTATACTTGAAAGTCTACCCTAGCACCACCATGAGATTTTACAAGCATCAACCATGCCAAATTCAAATTTTTATAGGTGCTAAGCTAGACTAAACAAGATCTTTAACTAGATTATTAGGGTTTTAGCTTTGATAACAAGAAAAGCTAAAGAGAAGTAAAATATGTTATACCCTATAGATCGACTCCTTCTCTTCTTTAGCTCCGTGTAGTAGTCCACGCGACTCCCCTAAGCTCTACTTCAAGTTGGACCGAGCTTGCTCCGATGACTTTCGTGCCGAAGATGATCCACTCGAAACTCACCAGTTCAAGATATCTCTTCACTAAACTATTTGGTGAAGGCAACACACTACACTTGAGTGCTAGTAAAATATAGGATGGTGAAGTAAGGGTTTTGGAAGCTCACTAGAGATCTCACAAGCTCTATGATTCACATCACATGTGAGGGTTTTGAGCTTGGAGGTGAGATAAAGAAAGTGTGGAGATCAAGAGAGCAAGAGCTCAAGAAAAAGCTAAGGCATGAACTCAAGAACCAAGTGAAGTAAGAATGAATGGTTACTCATCTCTCCACAGATTATTGAAGCATGGATGATAAATCAATAAACAAATGCACCATGCTTCAATAGTGCAAATAAAATGAATAAAGAAATGAACAAACCATGCCTTGAACCATACCTTAATTATCTCCATAGTTACACCTCATTTTTCTATTTTCTAAAAATAGAAAATACATGCCATGCTTCAAATAATATATATATATATATATATATATATATATATAAGCAATTAGTGAGCTAATGATATTAGTTAATATATAATTATATCAAATATAATTTATATCAAATTATTAAATCAACACTTGATTTAATAATCCGGTTATATCACATATGACCGACTAATTTCATTTATCTGTGTATCACATTATCAAATCAACACTTGATTCGATGATCTGGTTATATCACATATAACCTAACCGATAACAGATAATCGCCAGATTATAATACGGTATCACATATTCGTATTTAATCAGGCCCACGCACATATCAACATATGTGTCATACTTCATTTCGCTTGAACCAGGAAACTTCTGTGTGGGACTCTAAAGACTCGTCAATACGACAACAGTAGGTGATGATCACATCAGTCACCTACAAGTCGTCAGTGGTACTACCTGGACGTAACGACTACCCGAGTATTGAGCAATATGAAGATCAACAAGCAAGCTCATCTATACTCTCCATGAAGCCTATCAGTAACACTACCGTACAGTCCGGTCTCTTCGTCTCATATGTCGCATATCATGTCTAGGGGTGGTAAACGTCAGACTGCGGTAACGTGATAAGTCATGCCGATTTCTGGCCTATAACGGTTCGAGAAACTACTGATAACTCTTATCAGTAAATCTCAGCAGTAGCCCTGGCTAGGGACTTCCAGTTATAGCCAATCGAGCATAGCGCAACATCAACCCCCAATACCGGGAGAGACGAAACCCCTCCTATCGCTCATTGCCTCTATGTGACTCGGGACTGTACCCAAAATCCACTTGTTTGCACGTCTTCATTGAGCGTGGTAGGGAGGAAATCAAAGCACAGTGGGAGCCACACAAGTCTCTATGATGATCTCGAGTCTACAGACTAACCTGTACCAGTGTTACCGGAGGACTGCTATCTGACGATAGGTATACTACCAACTAGGAGTCCTCGGCGAGTCATGTTCGGTGTACCCATTCTCCAATGAGCACCTTCGTACAATCTTTGATGTGACACACCAATGGTTGCGGGATCAACCATTGCCCTCTAAGGGACAAGAAACGCACACTAGTCTACTGTGGAATATCGATGCCCTAGTCTCGATATTCCCTCGACTAGGAACTGATTAAAGGATGTACTTTTGGACCATCCTGACCCCACTAGTATGATCTCATCATAATCATGATAGTCAAGTACATATCCTAAGGGCTTTATCAACATGTGAGAGCAAGACAATAAAGAATACCAGTCAATATGTTAAGATAAAGTGTAACCAGATAGCATACTATCATGTCGAGCAAGAAAGTCCTCTATATATATGTCCAAGCATCCACTATAATATACAACACATGTACAATAATGGCCTCTAGGGCATACATATAACTAACAATCTCCCACTTGCACTAAGCCCATGTGTTGTAGTATCTCATACTCAACATCCCAAAAAGTCTCTCAAACTGTATCTGGGAGAGAGCCTTTGTGAGTGGATCCGCTACGTTGTCCTTCGTGTCAACTCTCCTGACCTCGATCTCTCAGTGATCTACTATCTCCCTGATCAGGTGATACCACCTAAGAATATGTCTGGATCTCTGATGGGACCTATGTTCCTTGGCCAAAGCCACAGCTCCATTGTTATCATAATACATAGGTATTGGATGCTCAATGGATGGAACCACACCAAGCTCAGCAATGAACTTCTTCATCCAGACAGCCTCTTTGGCAGCATCATTGGCAACGATGTATTTAGCCTCTATCGTCGAGTCTGCTACGGTGTCTTACTTGGAACTCTTCCAACACACCGCACATCCGTTGAGGGTAAAGACAAAACCCGAGACCGACTTACTATCGTCCTTATCACTCTGGAAGCTCGAATCGGTAAAGGCCTCCACCTGGAGTTCACTGTTAGCATACACCAAGAACATTTCTTTAGTCCTTCTCAAGTACTTAAGAACGTTCTTCACCGCTGTCCAGTGGTTTTTCCCAGGATCTGATTGATACCTACTCACTACACCTAGTGAGTAAGCTACATATGGTCTGGTACATAACATCGCATACATGATAGAGCCTACTGTCGAAACATAGGGTATCACTTACATGCAAGCCCTCTCCAAATCAGTCTTAAGAGACACCTTTTTGGAGAGAGTGATTCCTGAACAAGCAGGTAAATTACCACGCTTAGAATCTTCCATACTAAACCTCTTTAGTATGGTGTCAATGTACCTGGATTGGGACAATCCCAGCATCCATATAGATCTATCTCTATAGATCTTTATCCCCAGGATATAGGAGGTATCACCTAAATCTTTCATGAAGAACTTATATGATAAGAAGAGCTTGACCGAGTGTAGCATAGGAACATCGTTTCCTATCAAGAGTATGTCATCCACGTACAATACGAGGAAGACCACCTTACTCTCTACAGCCTTCTTATATATACAAGGTTCATCTACAATTTTGATGAAGTCAAACTCTTTGATAGCTTCATCAAAATAGATGTTCCAACTCCGCGACGCCTGCTTCAATCCGTAGATGGAGTTAAGCAGCTTGCACAACTTTCCGCTGCTCCCACTGTCTACGAAGCCCTCTGGCTGTGTCATGTACATGCTCTTTTCTAAATCACCATTTAGAGAAGCGGTCTTGACGTCCATCTGCCAGATTTCGTAGTCATGGTATGCAGCAATGGCAAGTAGCATCCTGATAGACTTAAGCATAGCTACAGGATAAAAGGTCTCATCATAATCGACACCAGGTCGTTGACGAAAACCTTTTGCTACAAGTTTTGCTTTGAAAGTCTCAACTTTTCTATCCACACCAATCTTCTTTTTGAAGATCCACTTGCTCCCAATGGGTTTTACCCTTTCAGGAGCAACTTCCAAAGTCCATACTTTGTTGGTGTACATGGATTCCATCTCGGACCGCATTGCATCCAGCCATTTCACAGAGTCTCCACTTGTGATGGCCTGCTCGAAACTATTCAGGTCATCATCTTCCATGATGCAATTCTCGCTCCCACCATCTACGAGAAAACTGTAGTATCTCTCAGGTGGATGAGAAACCCTACTAGATCTGCGGAGTGGCTGGGGTTCGTTGGGTACTACTGGATCCTCCGGTTCCACCAAATCGTCAGTCGTAGTTTGTTCTGCTGGAACTTCTTCCAGTTCTATCTCATTGCCACTAATTTCTTTTACAAGAAATTCATTTTCTAAAATGGTGGCATGTTGAGCAACAAACACCTTTTGTTCCTCAGTGTGGTAGTAAAGATATCCATGTGAATTCTTTGGATATCCTACAAACTTACACAGAACCGACCTTGCCTCGAGTTTGTCCGGATTTTTCCTTTTGACATAGGCCGGACAACCCCATAACTTAACTCGTTTAAAATATGGTCTCTTTCCACTTCATGCCTAACTATATGAATTCCACATATTGTATCACATTCCAGATAACTAGACAATGTTAAACTTTCCGATCGAATAAACAAACACCCAAAATTTCCCAAAGAGCTCAACACTTGAGCGGAGTTCAAAAGGTCCCAGAACATGCCACATCACCTATGAACCAGCCGTAGAAGGGTCAACCAATGCCTCACCTATGGCACCGCTAAACTACCACAAACCCTAAGGTTTGGTAGCGGTTCTGACGGTCACAGAATCGAGTTATGGTTTCGTTCTTTTAGAGGGTCCACAGAATCGCTTACATGTATTTCTGAAAGTTTTAAACTAAAGAAAAAATCCAACACTTGGAAAAATTTCCAGTAAGGGAAAAAGTGAGTTATTGATATCCGTTCGAACTTTTTAACAGGGTCTAAAATACCCAAAACAAAACTAAAATTACGAATACGAAACACTCCGAATTGCCTTTGCAGAAAAATTAACATCAAATGCAATTTTAGCAAAAACAAACAACACCTGAAATAACAAAACCCAGAGCATGGAACACAGTAGAAATTTCAACCCAAACTGCCTAAATAAAACCGACCAGGCCGGTTTTTCCATCAATGTGCTCGGCCAAATTCCGAGGGGAAGGGTTAAAATTTCTACGGCGTTCATATTGTATCACATACAACATTTTGCAGTTGTTTAAAAAAAATTTTGACACCTGGAAATATTCGAAAGAAACTAGGGTTTTGAAACGGGTGTTTCGGAGTTGTTTCGGTTTCGTAATCCTACACTATCCGTCTAATTCTCTAGCTAGGCTCTGATACCACTGTTGGGTTATTTAAAACGACAGCAAGGTTTCGGGAGGCATCGTCCATGCCATTTTCAAATTTTTTCCATGCTACCTAACCCTAACCCTAGGTTCTTAACTAAAGATTTAGACGAAACGATATAGCAAACAACTTTACAACTAAGTGATTAGGGATTACAACCTTTGTAGTCCATTCCTTCACTTCATTAGCTCCATGTTGTGGTCCCTTCGCTGCGATCAAAGAACTCCCGGACTTTTGAGAAGCTCCACAAAATGTATGATGCATCCTTGCTTGTAGTCTTCGAAATCCAAGATGATCTACTTCGAGGAAATACGGACTCAAGCTATCTCTTCACTAATGTGGAACAAGTGAAGCTAACACCCTAATCTAAATGGCTAGTATAAAAGAGGATGATGAAGTATGAAATGGGCTCTCTTTAGTTTTCTTTTTCTCACTTTATTTCATCACATAGAAAAAAGCTAGCAAGCTTTCATGAGGAAGAAGAAGATGAAGTGATGAATGAATAAAACTTATGAGGTTAGAAATGCAACCATGGTAAGTTATGTCATCCTTAACCCATGTAGAGAATAAATCATGGCTAAGTGATTAAGGTTAGATCAACAAATATCTTAGGTTAAAACAAAACACTTGGACTTAGTCAATGGTTCTACAAGCTTCATGAAAGCTCAACCATGACTAATTCCAAGATATTTGAATTAACTAAAATAAATAAAAACCTAACCTAATTACAAGTACGGTATGATTCTCATACACCCAAGTTTGCATGTGTAACCAAGCATGTCACAATTATATATCACATATATATAATTTTGTGAACAAAAGAAAATAATACAATTAACATATATCACACACACACACACACACATATATATCAATGTATCATAAAGTGAGAAAAAGTAATTCTTAAGTGAGCTAATATAAGTTAATGTAATTTAATATATCAAATATATAATTCTACATTAAATTATTAAATCAACACTTGATTTAATAATCCGGCTATATTACATATAACCGACATACTATCATGTCGAGCAAGAAAGTCTTCTCTATATATGTCCAAGCATCCACTATAATATAGATCATATGTACAATAATAGCCTCTAGGGCATACACATAACTAACAATCTCCCACTTGCACTAAGGCCAGTTGTTGTAGTATCGCATACCCAACATCCCGAAGAGTCTCTCAAATTGTATCTGGGGTATGGCCTTCGTGAGTGGATCCGCCATGTTGTTCTTCATTTCAACTCTCCTGACCTCGATCTCCTGGCGATCAACTATCTCCCGGATCAGGTGATACCGCCTCAGAATATGCCTAGATCGTTGATGGGACCTGGGTTCCTTGGCAAAAGCCACTGCCCCATTGTTATCACAATACAAAGGTATTGGATGCTCGATGGACGGAACCACACCAAGTTCGTTTATGAACTTCTTTATTCAGACAACCTCTTTAGCAGCACCGTTGGCAGCGATGTATTCAGCCTCCATCGTCAAGTCTGCCACGGTTTCCTGTTTGGAACTCTTCCAACAAACCACCCCTCCATTGAGGGTAAAAACAAATCCCGAGACCGACTTAGAGTCGTCCTTATCACTCTGGAAGCTCGAACCGGTAAAATACTCCAGTTAGAGTTCACCATTACCATACACCAAGAACATCTCCTTAGTCCTTCTCAAGTACTTGAGAATGTTCTTCACAGCTGTCCAGTGATTCTCTCCTGGATCTGCTTGATACCTACTCACTACACTTAGTGAGTATGCTACATCGGGTCTGGTACATAGCATCGCGTACATGATAGAGCCTACTGCCAAAGCATAGGGTATCCCTTGCATGCGAGCTCTCTCCAAATCAGTCTTGGGAGACATCTCTTTGGAGAGAGTGAGTCCTGAGATAGTGGGTAAATTCCCACGCTCGGAATCTTCCATACTAAACCTCTTTAGTATGGTGTCAATGTACCTGGATTGGGACAATCCCAATATCCGTTTAGATCTATCTCTATAGATCTTAATCCCCAAGATGTAGGAGGCATCACCTAGATATTTCATTTAGAATCTTTGTGATAAGAAGAGCTTGACCGAGTGCTGCATAGGAACATCATTTCCTATCAAGAGTATGTGATCCACGTACAATACGAGGAAGACCACCTTACTCTCTGCTACCTTCTTGTATATATAAGGTTCATCTACGTTTTTGATGAAGTCAAACTCTTTGACTACCACATCAAAATAGATGTTCCAACTCCGCGATGCCTGTTTTAACCCGTAGATGGATTTGAGCAGCTTGCATACCTTTCCGCTGCTCCCACTGTCCACGAAGCCCTCTGGCTGAGTCATGTACACGCACTCTTCTAAATCACCATTTAGAAAGGTGGTCTTAACATCCATTTGCCAGATTTCATAGTCATGGTATGCAGCAATGGAAAGTAGGATCCGGATGGACTTAAGCATAGCCACTGGAGAAAAGGTTTCATCATAATCCACACCTGGTCGTTGACGAAAACCTTTTGCAACTAGTCTAGCTTTGAAAGTCTCAACTTTTCCATCTACACCAAATTTTTTCTTGAAGATCCACTTGCTCCATACTTTGTTGGTGTACATGGATTCCATCTCAGATCGCATTGCATCCAGCCATTTCACAGAGTCCCTACTCATGATGGCCTGCTCGAAGTTAGTTGGGTCATCATCTTCCATGATGCAATCCTTGCTCCCACCATCAATGAGAAAACCGTAGTATCTCTCAGGTGGATGATGAACCCTACTAGATCGGCGGAGAGGCTGAGGTTCGTTGGGAACTACTGAATCCTCTGGCTCCACCAAATCTTCTGTTGCAGTTTGTGTAGCCGGAATTTCTTCCAGTTCTACCTCGTTGCCACTAATTTCCTTTGCAAGAAATTCCTTTTCTAAAAAGGTGGCATGTCGAGAAACAAACACATTTTGTTTCTCGCCGTGGTAGAAAAGATATCCATGTGAATGTTTGGGATATCCCATAAACTTGCAAAGAACAGACCGTGCCTTGAGTTTGTCCGGATTTTGTCTTTTGACATAGGCCGGACAACCTCATATCTTATCTCGTTTAAGACATGGTCTCATCCCACTCCATATCTCATATGGTGTGGTTGGTACAGATTTAGATGGAACTTGATTCAATAGGTACGCTGATGTCTCAAGCGCATAACCCCAAAATGAAATAGGCAACTCAGCGGTGCTCATCATAGAGCACACCATATCCAATAGGGTGCGGTTTCTCCACTCCGATACACCATTGTGCGTGGTGTATACGGAGGAGTAAGCTGAGAGAGAATCCCATTCTCTTTTAGATAGTTCAGGAACTTCGTTCTCAAGTATTCTCTTCCCCGATCAGATCGTAGAATTTTAATACTTTTACCTGTTTGGTTCTCGACTTCATGCTTATATTTTTTGAATTTCTCAAAAGCTTCAGACTTGAGTTTCAACAGGAACACATGTCCGTATCTTGAGAGATCGTTAGTGAATGTAATGAAGTATGAGGAACCATTCCTGGCATGTGTAGATATGAGACCGCATACATCACTATGTATCAGTCCCAAGAGTTCCGTAACTCTTTCTCCGTGTCCAGTAAACGGAGTTTTGGTCATCTTGCCTTTAAGACATGACTGGTAAGTGTCATAAGATGAAAATTCGAACGGATTCAAATATCCATCCTTATATAACTTAGCTAGTCGTGTCGCATTGATATGACCTAGTCTACAATGCCACAAGAAGGATTCATTCATTTCTGAACTCTTCCTCTTGTGTGTGTCTTGTATGTTAAGAACTGTGGTTTGATTTAGAACGTATATGCCATAATTTAACAAGCCTGATCCAATCAACTTTTGATTCAGAAAGATGTTCATAACATTATCCTGTACTACATGTTGGGTTATTTAACACGACAGCAAGGTTTCGGGAGGCATCGTCCATGCCATTTTCAAATTTTTGCCATGCTACATAACCCAAACCCTAGGTTCTTAACTAAAGATTTAGACGAAACGATATAGAAAACAACTTTACAACTAAGTGATTAGGGATTACAACCTTTGTAGTCCGTTCCTTCACTTCATTAGCTCCATGTTGTGGTCCCTTCGCTGCGATCAAAGAACTCCCGGACTTTTGAGAAGCTCCACAAAATGTATGATGCATCCTTGCTTGTAGTCTTCGAAATCCAAGATGATCTACTTCGAGGAAACACGGACTCAAGCTATCTCTTCACTAATGTGGAACTAGTGAAGCTAACATCCTAATCTAAATGGCTAGTATAAAAGAGGATGATGAAGTATGAAATGGGCACTCTTTAGTTTTCTTTTTCTCAGTTTATTTCATCACATGGAAAAAAGCTAGCAAGCTTTCATGAAGAAGAAGAAGATGAAGTGATGAATGAATAAAACTTATGAGGTTAGAAATGCAACCATGGTAAGTTATGTCATCTTTAACCCATGTAGAGAATAAACCATGGCTAAGTGATTAGGGTTAGGTCAACAAATATCTTAGGTTAAAACAAAACACTTGGACTTAGTCAATGGTTCTACAAGCTTCGTGAAAGCTCAACCATGACTAATTCCAAGATATTTGAATTAACTAAAATAAATAAAAACCTAACCTTAATTACAAGTATGGTATGATTCTCATACACCCAAGTTTGCATGTGTAACCAAGCATGTCACAATTATATATCACATATATATAATTTTGTGAACAAAAGAAAATAATACAATTAACATATATCACACACACACACACACACACACACACACACACACACACACACACATATATATATATATATCATCAAGTGAGAAAAAGTAATTCTTAAGTGAGTTAATATAAGTTAAAGTAATTTAATATATCAAATATATAATTCTACATTAAATTATTAAATCAACACTTGATTTAATAATCCGGCTATATTACATATAACCGACTAATATAATATGTATCATTTTATCGAATCAACACTTGATCCGATAACCCGGCTATATCACATATAACCGGTCGATATCACATATCGCGAGAATAGAATACAGTATCACATATCGTATTAATCTCGGTCCCGCATATATCATATATGTGCTCCTACTCCGTTTCGCCTGAGCCAGGAAACCTTTGTGTAGGACTCTAAAGACTCGTCAATACGCCGGCAGTAGGTGATGATCATATCAAACACCCACAAGCTGCAAGCGGTCAGCTAAACGTAACAGCCACCCAGGTATTGAATGATTAGAAGATCAACAAGCAAGCCTGCTCACACTCCTGTGAATCCAATCAGTAACACTACCGTACAGTCCGGACTCTTCGTCTAATATGTCGCATATCCAGTCTAGGGGTGGTAAACGTCAAACCCCAGTAACCGATAAGTCGTGTCGATGTGAGGCTCATAAGGGGTCGAGAAACTACTGATAACACTTACCAGTATATCTCCATATCAGCCCTGGCCAGGGACTTCCAGTTATAGCCAATCGAGCACAGCGCAACATCAACCCCCAATACCGGGAGAGACGAAACCCCTCCTATCGCTCATTGCCTCCATGTGATTCGGGGCTGTACCCAAAAGCCACCGTTTTGCACATTCTCATGAACGTGGTAAGGTGGAAATCAAAGCACAGTGGGAATCACACAAGACTCTATGACAATCTCGGGTCTAAAGACTAACCTGTACCTGTGTCACCATAGAACTGCTATCTGACGATAGGTATAATACCAACTAGGAGTTCTCGGCGAGTCCGTTCAATGCACCCATTCTCTACTGAGCACACATATACCATCTTTGATGTCAAACATCAATGGATGTAGAATCATCCATCGCCCATCATATAGGTCAAGATGCATATACGCTAGTCTAAACTGGAGTATCGATGTCCTGTCTCGATACACCCTCGACTAGGAATAATTATAGGATGTACTCATGGACTTCCCTGACCCCACTAGTATGATCTCCATCATAGTCCAAGTAGTCAAGTACATATCCTAAGGGCTTTATCAACATGTGAGAGCAGGACAGTAACACATTACATGTCAAAATGTTTAGACAAAGTGAAACCAGATAGCATACTATCATGTTGAGCAAGAAAGTCCTCTCTGTATATATCCAAGCATCCACTATAATATACAACATATGTACAATAATGGCCTCTAGGGCATATACATAACTAACACTACAAAATTATATCCTTCTTTACTTAATAAAGAAACTGATATAAGATTGCATATCAGGTTCGGTATGTAATAGCATTTGTTCAGAATCAATGTATTACCATTTGGTAATACAAGGTGATATTCGCCAACTGCTTTGGCTGCAACATTTGCACCATTCCCTACTCTTACGGAATGATCACTCATTCCCAGTTCTCTACCTTTCCTTAGCCCATGCAACATATTACATATGTGGGATCCCGATCCGGTATCTCATACCCAGGACGTAGAGTGAACTGAGAAACAGTTCTCGGTAACTAACACACCCGAAGAAGATGCATCAACATGCTTATTCTTCGTTTTTGCGGCGTGGGAATCCTGATATTCCTCTATTTCTTGCTCAGTCTTATAACAATTATAAGAAAGAACGGAACCAACGTTCCCATGCTAAGTATAACAAGCGGGTTCGGTCAATACATCTATATTATTATCTTGATTAAGACCTGACATGGTCGCTACCTGGAGAGAGAGAGAGAAGAAAACACTTTAGCGTATGCTCTTGCAAGATTAGATTGGTTATTATCTTATCTAATCAGGATGGCTCCCACTGTTTTTATCAAATCTTCCTTCAAACCCTAAAAGGTAAGACTAGCCGGGATTAATTACACTTTACAAGTTCGCCAATCTTTCAGCCAGGCCAGTGTCGATACTTTGAGGGAGCTTCCCCGTGCTTTCACACGAACCTAATTAAAATAAACCTCGTTTTCCCAGAGGCATAACCCCGTTAACACCTTTCTAGACACTTACTTGATTGGCTAATTGTGATGTGTAAAACTCTCCCAGGAGTAACTCTTACTCGCAGTGGGTATCGAGATCCAACTATCTCATAGAAGGTATGCAATCTCATTGCAAATTTCAACACTTGAAATTCCCAATAATACTTTTGCCCCTAACCTCCTATGACCTTGACAAAGGTCAACAAACCATAGGATGCTAGTCAAGTTCAACCCGTCATTTCCTTATTGAATTAAACCCACCCATATGACCCTTGACAAAGGCCAACAAGGTCGTACGACTACCCTAATCCAATCGCATCACATGCATAAGCATATAAGCACTAGCCAGCTACCGCACACTACGCCTTGACAAATGCCAACAAACGCAGCATGAATACTAAATAGTCTTTATCTGAAATGATGGAAGGCTACGACATGTTTTTAAGAAAACCTTTTGCGTAATGAACTTGATATCATTTTAGAAACAAGTGATTTTGAAAAGAAGTGTTTTTTAGGCTTTTACTAGTTTCGCTAAAGAGGTCACTTCCGGTGAAGGGATCTCGGCTCTTTCCTTATCGAATAAAGTGCAGGATATTTCACAAATACCACTATGCAAAGTAAGAATTATAGAAGCAATCAAAAACAAAACTGAGTGAGTTGTAGCATCTGCTAGCTTTTGCTAAAGAGGTCACCCCCGGTGAAGGGATCTCGGCTCTCTCCTTATCGAATAAGGTGCTGGATATTCTACAAGGAATACCGCTATGCAAAGCAAAAACTAGAGCTACTCTTTTTGAAAATTTGATTCTACAACATCTTTTAGGTTTCTTTTCTTTCAATAATCTCATTAATGAAGTCCCATCATTTATGCTTCCTAAGCATCACAGAAGAAACAAAAATACAACGTACGCTTATGCCATCCGCATTCGCCACAATATCCCGTTATGCAACGTTAGGTTACTTAACTAACGGCATAGCGGGACGGGACTAGCGCTGGTGCAAAACATAAGCAACTTTTATCATATATCATATATATGATAATAAAGCATTCGTCTCACGCATATAAAGTGATCACATCACAGAATATCAACAGCAGAAGATAACATATGAAATATTGGATATACTAGGAATTTCGTGTTTTAAATTAAGCCTGTATAAAACAAGGATTCCACAGTCGCGATGAATAACCAAACCCACATCCCTAGACCCCTACGAAAGCGGCAAGAAACCCTACCAATTCTAGAGTTAGGAGACCCGGTCTCGACTCCTCGAGATGGTCTCCCACTGGACTCTAGAACCCGGTTACTCGTGCTCCCCTCCTTGGGTCTACCCTAATGCGGAAAAGTAAATAATATACAACAATGGTGACATCATTCTCATCCCGGAAGTGCCCCAATAAAAGAATATTACATACAAGTTTTTATATGAATGAAAATAAAAAAAACTCTCATCTCACATAAAAAAACCCGGTTATTCAAAACACGACAATCCGATATAACATATCACAACAACACATAACATCACATGTTATCAACGTAAGTAAATATGTGTATCCCAATTGTCGTTGACATATAGCAATGAAACTGGTGATACACCACATATTACATTACGGTCGTATAAAAGAAAATGTCAAACTACAACATTTGGAATCCACAATCACCTTAGACATCATAAACCCGAAATATCACATACTTCGGATTTCATGCCTAACAATATGAATTCCAAATATTGTATCGCATTCCACAAATAGCTAGACGATGTTAAACATTCCGATCGAATTAACAAACACCCAAAATTTCCCAAAGAGCTGAACACTTGAGCGTAGTTTAAAAGTAACCATCATATGCCACAGTACCTATGGACCAACCGTAGAAGGGCCAACCCTTGCCTCACCTATGTCGCCGCGGAACAACCGCAAATCCTAGGTTTTGGCGGCGGTTCTTACGGTCATAGAATCGAGTTAGGGTTTTGTTCTTCTAGAGGGTCTATCGAATCACTTGCATGATATTTGAATGTTTCAAACTTGGAAAAAATCCAACTCTTGGAAAATTTCCATCGAGGGAGAAAATGGGTTATTGATATCCGTTCGAACTTTTTAACGCCGTCTAAATAACCCGAAACAATGTTAGAATTACGACTACGAAACACTCCGAATTGCCTTTATAGAAAATTAACATCTCATGCAATTTTATAAAAAACAAGCAACACCTGAAACACCAAAACCCAGAGACCAGAACACCAAACGAATACGAACCAAAACAGAGCACAGGGGGCCGGCCAGCTCGGAAATTCTATGAATGTCACCGGGTCAAATCCGGCCAAATGGGTTCGTATTTGTCCAGTGTACATGTTACATCTCATATAACATTCTTCAGTTGCTTAAAAAAATGCGACAACTTAAAAAATTTAACAGAAACTAGGTTTTATTATTTCAAGTTTCGGAGTAGTTTCAGTTTCGTAATCTAACAAACATCGTCTAATTCTCTAGCTTGGCTCTGATACCACTGTAGGGTTACCTAGCACGATAGTAAGGTTTTGGGAGGAATCGTCCATGCCATTTTCAAAAATTTGCCATGCTACATAACCCTAACCCTAGAATCTTAACTTGAGAATTAAACAATACAATATGTGAACAACTTTACATCTAAGTGAATATGGAATATAACCTTTGTAGACCGGTCCTTCACTTCAAATGCTCTATGTAGAAGTCTCTTCGCTCCAAGTAGTGGTGATCCGGACTATCCGTAGGCTCCACTAGTCGAAATGAACGAGCATGCACGAAGTCTTCGAGATCGAAGATGATCTACATCGAGGAGACACCAACCCAAGCTACCTCTTCACTAATCAGGGATTAGTGAAGCTAACACCCTAAACTAAATGGCTAATCTAGTAGAGGATGATGAAGTAGGATTCTTCTCACTTTAGAATTCTTTTTCTCACTATTTTTCTTCACTTATTCAAAAGAAAGAGAGCTTTCTCTTGTTGAAGATGAAGATGAAGAAGATAGAATGAATAATATTATGTGTGTGAGAATAGCAACCATGGGTGAGATAATATCTCATATTAACCCTTGTAGAGACATAACCATGGCTAATTAGAATGGTTGGGTTAATAAATATCTTAAGTAAAACAAAATTAGTGGACTAAGTCAATGGTTCCACAAGCTTCTACAAGCTTCAACCATGAACAATTTTCCATCTAATTTTAAATTTACTTTAAAAAAATAAACCCTACATTATAATGAGTATGGTGTAAGTCTCATACACCCATGTTGCATGTATAATCAAGCATAAAAAAAAGAAAACACAATAAATATATATCACATATATATTAAGTGTGCAAAAGTGAGAAATAGAATTGCTTAAGTGAGCAAATATTAGTTAATGTAAACTAATATATCAAATATATAAGTATACATTAAATCATTAAATCAACACTTGATTTAATAATCCGGCTATATCACATATAACCGACTAATATTATTTGTATCAACTCATCGAATCAACACTTGATTCGATAACCCGGCTATTTCACATATAACCGACCGATACGAATATCACGAGAATAAAATACGGTATCACATACTCGTATTAATCTCGGTCCCGCACATATCACATATGTGCTCCTACTTCGTTTCTCCTGAGCCAGTAAACCTTTGTGTAGGACTCTAAAGACTCGTCAATATGCCGGCAGTAGGTGATGATCATATCAGTCACCCACAAGCCGTCAGCGGTACTAGCTGGACGTAACGGCTATCCGGGTATTGAGCGATCCGAAGATCAACAAGCAAGCCTGCTCATACTCCTGTAAAGCCTGTCAGTAACACTACCGTACAGTCCGGTCTCTTCGTCTGATATGTCACATATCCAGTTTAAGGGTGGTAAACGTCAGACCCCAGTAACCGATAAGTCGTGCCGATGTGAGGCTCATAACGGGTCGAGAAACTACTAATAACACTTAACAGTAGATCTCCGTATCAGCCCTGGCCAGGGACTTCCTGTTATAGCCAATCGAGCACAGCGCAATATCAACCCCCAATACCGAGAGAGACGAAACCCCTCCTATCGCTCATTGCCTCCATGTAATTCGGGACTGTACCCAAAAGCCACCGTTTTGCACGTTCTCTTGAACGTGGTAAGGTGGAAATCAAAACACAGTGGGAATCACATAAGACTCTATGACGATCTCGGGTCTACAGACTAACCGGTACCAGTGTCACCAGAGAACTGCTATCTGACGATAGGTATAATACCAACTTGGAGTTCTCGGCGAGTCCGTTCAGTGTACCCAGTCTCCACTGAGCACCCGTATACCATCTTTGATGTCAAACACCAATGGATGTGGGATCATCCATCGCCCATCATATGGGTCAAGAAACGTATACACTAGTCTACTCTGGAATATGATGCCCTGTCTCGATACACCCTCGACTAGGAACAATTAAAGGATGTACTTGTGGACTACCATGGCCCCACTAGTATGATCTCCATCACAGTCCTAGTAGTCAAGTACACATCCTAATGGCTTTATCAACATGTGAAAGCAAGACAGTATCACAATACAAGTCTACATGTTAAGACAAAGAGAAACCAGATAGTATACTATCATGTCGAGCAAGAAAGTCCTCTCTATGTATGTCCATGCATCCACTATAATATATATCATATGTACAATAATGGCCTCTAAGGCATACACAAAACTAAAAAAATACATTTATGAGATTCTCACGACTAGAAGAGAGAAATACCTTTATGAGACCCTTATGGCTCGTAAAGTCAAAAAGCCTTAGTCGACAGGATTCTAACCCTATTTACCAATCCACCTTTGTTTAAATCAACAAAGGCAAATGATGAGTTGCTCCTGGCAATATTCCAGTTGTAGCGATACCGATGCCTAAGAAGGTATCAAATTTCAAGTCCTCTCATGGCAAATGATGATTCTCTCCTGGCAATATTCCAGTCGTAGCGATACTGATGCCAAAATTAGTATCAGGACCCAAGTCCCCGACTAGAAACAAAATTAGCGAGCAAAAAAAAAATACATATGAAATAGCCGAAATGATTGGGCAACTCGCAATAAAAAATAGCGAGCTAAAAATGATATAGCCGAAATGATTGGGCACCGCGATAAATAACCGAAACGATTGGGAAATTGTGACTTTCGCGACATAAAAGCTGAAAAGATAGAGCATCACGGAAAGAAATAAAAAAAAGATGAAAATGAAACTTTTCTGCCCTGCGGGTAGGTCCACACCGGCCGCTGTATACAATCCATGGGAACAAATGAAAGAAAGGGAACCATATTTTCCCACCAGGCTCCGTCAAAGGGAAGGCCAGATCTCGACGGCAATATCTGCAGCCTAAGGATCAGCTCGACGTTCTTCTCATTGCAACAGGGTACAAATGCGATGTCAACAAAGATCCAAGGGTCGAAAAAAAAGGAGTAATGGCAAAATCCTAACTCCAGCTTGACGCTCCTTCTCAGTGCAGATGTGACGTCAACAAAGGCTCCAAGGAGCCAAATCAAAAAGGAGTGATGGCAAAATCCTAGCTTCAACTCGACGTTCCTTCTCGGTACAGACACAACGTCAACAAAAACCCAAGGGTCAAACAAAATGGAGTAATGGCAAAATCCTAACTCCAAGTCTTAACAGTTCATATACAACATAGATACTATCCCAGCGTTCCCCCTCATTCCAGCAGGATGCGGACGCAACTATCAAATGAAATTGGAGCGATGGCATATTCCTAGCTCCGGGCTTCAACTGCAATATGTACAGCATAGAGGCTCTACAGATGTCAACCCTATTTCAGCAAAAGAAACGACGCGACATTGTCAAAACAAAAATGAAGCGACAGCATATTCCCAGCTTCGGGTCTTGTCGGTAACTCATATAAAGCCCAAAAGACTATCGGAGACCATCCCACACCAATGCGGAGTGGTTATGACTCATCAGGGCTCCAAACCGAACCTAACCTCAAGTACAAAGCGTCATGGAAAATTCCTAACGCTTGCTCTTCCGACGGTAATATGACCTAAGGAGATTACTTGAAGACGTCTTTTCCAGGCCCCGAAGGGATCAGAGACACGACAGTCGCGGGGCTACTCGAACAACAGCTTAAGGACTGCATATCAAAAAATACATCAGCCAACGCGACGGTACCACGGACTAAAACCCTAGTACCACAAACCTAATGGACCTTTATCATAAAGAATGGAGCTTATCTATATACAACGTTATGACACGTTTGCCTGTAAACCCCAAGGAGGTAAACTAAAAACACTCCTAAATGAGTATATAAACTAGAGATTCCGAAACAAGTGAATAAATTACAAACTCTGAAATGAGTGAATAAACTACATACTCCGAAACGAGTGAATAAACTACAAACTCCGAAACAAGTGAATAAACTAGAGACTTCGAAACGGGTGAATAAAGTATAAACTACGAAATGAGTACATAATCTAGAGACTCCGAAACGAGTGAATAAACTACAAACTCCAAAATGAGTACGTATACTAGAGACTCCGAAACGAGTGAATAAACTACGAACACCGAGATGAGGTAATAAACTAATTAGCACCACATTAAGACATCAAAACACAGATGAGCGCATGCAAAAAAAAAGTGTATATTCTTTATTCACGAATCAAATTGTTTAAGAAATAAAATTAAAACAAAAAGGGGGAATACAATTGCAATTGTTAAGAAGGCGGGGCTTTCAACAAATTGGCAACCCGCTCATACGCTCCCCGCAGCTCCTCCTCGCATGCTACTAATGCGGCCAGCCCCGCTTCAATTTGAGCCCATTGTTGCAATCATGATGAAAGCTTCTCAGCGATTTCCTGCTTTGCAACCTCACAATCTCGCATGCCCCGCGTGGTAAAGTCGAGGTTCCGCCTCAGCGCTAGCCCATTAGAAATGCATTGTTGGAGGTTTTCGAAAATAATTTGCAGCTACACGGCATTCGCTTCGATCTGGGCACTCAATTGGATGGATTCTCCAGAACCTGTCTCATGCTCCTTTCGCTTCAGGGCCAACTTTTGTTCAAAATATTGAATGGAATCAGCACTTTGCTCGATCCACGCGATCTGCTGAACCTTCAAGGTCAATACTTTAGGAGTGAGACGTTTGAGCTCGATCTCATGCAGACAAGCCCCGATCCGCTTATAATAATCAACCCAAAGGCCGACGAAATCTTCATTGTGGAAATTCACAAGCTTCGCCAACATAGGGTTGACTTCGTCAGCAAAATCCACGGCAGAGGTGAGAGCCTCGATATCAAGATCTTCGATAAATTCGCTTAACATCCGCCTGCTAGTCACCGCGCCCCTATTAGATTGACGCTTAGAAAAAGGCCCCGTGGGCATGTGAATGTGAGACTCAAAAGGAACCGAAGCCGGTATAGCTGCTGCAAAATAAATCACGCACAAATAAGGGTCAGGTTTCAACCTGAAAAATAAAAAAGAATGCTGATGGACGAGATCTACCGTACCAGCGGTTGAAAGTAGCAAGACAGGGAGCACAGGAGGCTCGGCTATTCCTTCATTCCCTCCCTCGAGCCGTGATACTATGGTCAATACGAGGAAAGCTTAGCAACAGAAAGCTTACTTACAAAAAGAAAAAATACCAAGAGAAGAATATACTAACCGACGCCGGAAGGAGAAATGAATTCCGATTGAAAGGTAAAATGCGGGCTTAACACCTGGTGTAAGCGATCAAAGAGCACTCCTGCAGGATTGTGACAATATATGGTTAATGCAAGAAAATGGTATCTACACTGAAGCAAAAAAGTGAGAAATCTTCACCTTCCAGAATTCGGGGAGACGCAGAAGAGAGGGGTAGAACCGTGACTGTCGGGGAAATGACCGACGGTAATTCTTCAGTCAGTACAGCATCAGGATTTACCACGCCTATACTCAGAATAATGGAGATATCATTAGAGATGCCTAGCAGGATTAAAAAATCAAATATAATAACTCAAGGAGTACCTGACAGGGGAGAAACCAAGACAGTGTCCGAGGCATCACCAGTTGTGACGGCTTCCTTGGTTTCCATTAGGAAGATAGATTCAGCATCCATACCTTCATCCCCTGACTCGATAAGGACCGTCGTAATGCTTGCATCATCCGCCGATATCAAGGATCCACAGGGAGAAGAGCGGCAGTCGGAACAATCCCAGATTCCAGAGGAAGGTTTGCCACTTCAGGCTCTTTAATCGCCAGCACTTCACCTGTCACGCCATCACCTAAATATGGCCCTGTTAAAAAAATGTGTGTGTGCTAGAAAAAGGCTCTTACTAGGTATCAACAAGGGACCGTGCGCTGTTCTACCTTGAAGTAACCGTTCGGCCTCTTCTCGAGCCGCACGCGCAACCTGTCTATGGGCAGTGGACAGGGCAGAAGGGACGCCTACCATAGGAATGCCAGAAGGTCGAGCATTACTCGAACTAGTGCCCGTGGCCTAGATAGCCTGACGTTCCCTTGCAGCGTGCTTGTTCCCGCCAAAATTTTCGGCCAAGAGCTACTTGTTCCCATATAAAAAAAGGGGAGAGTCCTCAAAATTTGGCCTCACGTGTAAAACACGTGAGCGCTCATATGCAAAGCGTATGAGCGCTGAATAAAACAATTAAGGGCCAAACAGACATCACGTGTTAAACATGTGAGCACTCATATGCAAAGCATATGAGCGCTGAATAAAATAAACTTAAATAGCCAAACAGGCCTCACGTGTAAAACACGTGAGCGCTCATATGCAAAGCATATGAGTGCTGAACATAAACAGGCTAAAACCCACAGCAGGGGTCACGTGTTAAACACGAGAGTGCTTTCGCCAATCACATGCAAAGCATGTGAGCACCCTAATTTAAAATGTTCCTATCAAATTCTAGAATTAAATTCTATTTGGGAAATATTTTCTTGATCTTCCTTAACCTAGAAAGATCTTCTTTGTTAAACAGAGGACCTTTGATCAAAAATCCAATGGTGATCATTTTAGAATAAAAATTTATCATAGGAAAGTATTTTCCTAATCTTGTAACAAGAATAAAATTCTATGTTAACAAGATATCCATATTAAGAAAATATATTTCTAATCTTGTAAAACTAAAAAGATTTGATAGAATAAAATTCTAATCTTGTTATAACTAACATGATATTCATAATCTTGTTAAACAAATAAGAAATCTTTTCTGTTAAACAGAGAGCCTTTGGATTAAAAATCCAACGGTGAATAAAAATCACCGATTGATCTAAAAGATCATGAAATCAATCAAGATCTCTCAATATGGGATTCCCTTAACAAATTGATTCTTTTTCTTCTCATATAAATAGGTGCGAGGAGAAGAGGAGAAACACACACAGAGGGAGAGGGGAAGAAAAATAGAGAGAGATTTTAATTCTCTAAAGAAGAGGAACCCCTCCTAAAAGCTCCCACAAAAAGAGAATTTAATTCTCAAACCAAGAGTTTAACTCTTCTCAAAGAACTCAGTTCTTCCTCTGGTTAAGATCTGCAGAAGCAGATCTCCCCACAAGTTGAGAATTTAATTCTCGTCGGGGAGATTCTATCATGCAGATTAAAAACCTAGGGAAAAGAACTGAATCCAAAAGAGTTTAACTCTTATAAAACATATGGGAATTTAATTCCTCTGAAACTAGGGTTTAACCCTTTAAAAAGAATTTAATCCCCGCAAAGAACAAAAGGAGAACTTGCTTCCTCAAAACCATAGGAGAACAACCTGGTGATTCATTAGCGTTCAACGCTACATAACAAAGCTCACATGTTCCCACGTGAGCATCTCTGGTGAACAAAAATAATGACTGAGACTGAATCACGTGCTCCCACGTGACCTTTTAATGCGAGCGCTCAGCAATTACAAGAGAAAAGGGAATAAACCCTATTTTTGGGGCGCCTCTTGTGACCCCACGTGACCCTTGATAAGTGCTCAACACTTATAAAAGAGAAAAGGGAGTAAACCCTATTTTAGGGCGCCTCACATGACCCCACGTGACCCTCTAAAAGTGGTTAACACTTATATAAAGAAAAAGGAATGAACCCAAGGAAACAATTCTAATTCTGAGGTGCCTCACATGCTCACACGTGATGGCCACATGGATAAAGTGTTTAACGCTTATATAAAGATGGGGAATAAAACCCAGCAAACAACACCATCTTTAAAAGAATCACGTGGGACACGTGAGCGCTCTCAAATTCCAGTGTTTAACACTGCCTCAAAGTATCACGTGGGGGCACGTGATCGCTGAAAATATATTAAGGAACCAACTTCAACCACAAATTGGTTAAGTTCCTCCTGAGATTAAATCTCCAAGAAAACCGAGCCTCTGTGCTCAGAACTGACAACTCCTCGATTTGGGATTTGGTCAAGGGTACATCTCTTCATACCTCTGATATATGTCGTTGTAATTCTTCAACGTCTTTAGAGAGATGGAGGGTCCCAATAACCAATAACTTTTGGTGCATCCTCAAACGGTTAAACCAAAACCTTACAGACTACGATGTCTTTAAACTAGACTATGATGTCTTTAAACCGGACTATGAGGTTCTTAAACTCATGGACTATGATGTCCTTAAACTTTATGGACTATGAGGTCCTTAAAATCATGGATTATGATGTCCTTAAACTTTACGGACTATGATGTCCTTAAACTCATATACTATGATTTCTTTAAACTTTATGGACTATGGGGTCCTTAAACTCGTGGACTATGATGTCCTTATACCCAATAGACCGCAACGTCCCTAAACTAAGACAATAGAGTCCAAATGCTCTTTTGTTGGATCTAAATGATCCTAAAATCCTGTTGAGTAGATCTTAGTCTAAAATCAGACTAACATATCCTTAACAAACTGTTAAGTCGATCTTAATCTAAAACAAGATTAACGATCTTTAAACCAACCCAAACCCAAATCTAAGAAAATACGAATTTGGACTAATCCCCGCCCTACGGGTGACAATATAAATTTGTCTCCATATACAATCCACGGGCAATCTAAAAAAAAACAAACATACACGACACGAAGTAACCATCTGGAGAAGGAGAAATTGATTACCGCGATGCGGTAGCATAATTAACTGCAGGGGCTTGCGCCTGTAGGGAAGAGCGTCCCCACAATAAAAAACCCCTCATAACGAGAGGAAATCTGACGAAGTCTGCTACATCGGCCGCATCCGTCCAAATCTCCGATACATGGTGCCATAAATCAACTTGGCATCTTCGGAGATATGTACGGATAAAACCAAATAGCATCTGCCCCAAAAATTCAGGCTAGACGTCCCAATGTCCCAGTCGCGTCTTTCGGCGGAGAACAGATTCTGGCACGCCCGGTGGGACCTTTTCCTCTTTCCACTCCACACTTCGTGTGTCGTGTTTTTCTGCGATCAAATAATCGCGGTATATATGTTTGTGGTTGCCCTTAGGGGAGGGGATACTGAAGCCGGCGTTTCGTCTCTGTGAAGAAGGGCGTTTTCTCCCACCCTAGCAACTCAGGCTCTGTCACATCTGACGGAGTCAAGTATGGGTCACTTGCAGCCTCAAATCTATGCAACCCGGCTCTTTAAGAAATCAACGGGCTTCTCTTTGGGTAGATACTCCCACCCTCGGTGCCTCAACACCGATGGAGGAAGCCCAGGGGAAGTCTGTCTTCCACAGGCTGGCTCCCCATGCTGTAGCTTTGCCGACAGAATCAATCCTCAAACAACCGGCACCAGCCAAGGACTAAGGTCAACGCAAGGGGTAGAATATTCAAGCTCTCAAAGGAAACAGGGGGCAGGCTCAGCAAAATCCTGAGACTAATCAAATCCCGACCGTAAGAAACGGTCGACGTCAATATCGGCATAATACAAAATGAGCTGGGGGAAGTTCTCCGTATGGTCCTGTTTCAACCCCAGCGGTGAATGTTGTTGTTCCAACTGGGAACAGCTTCAAACTGTTGCAAAGGGTCAGAAAAAATTCTCCTACCGCAATATTGAAGAAGTCTTTGCAGCCCATGGAGATCCCACGACAGCGGAAACCAGTTCGCTCCGTGAAACAACTTTTCTCATCTATATATAAGGTGTGGAAGCAGGTGAAGGGGACTCATCCCAAGACGGATCCTGATACAGCGGTTCCTCCCAAAACCAAAGCGGCTTTTCACAAAAAAGAGAGGCCCAGTAAAGCTTGAGTGCCCGAAGCAAACTCCAAAGGCCAAAACTCCAAACACCCTTAGCCTGGGGGCATGGTAGTTCACATAGTCTATGTGGTGAATCCCAAAGACGAAGTTTAAGCTTCTTCTAGTCACCGACCTCAAACTCGGGCCCTGACAAAGGTTCAGTTGCAACGTAAAAAGCTGCAGGAGATGCTCGCTCAGGCGGCAGCAAACGCTAATCCACCGCCCAAGGAAAATCCCGAGGACGCATCCGAAGAAAGAGTAGAGAAGGAGTCGGATATTGATTTCCTAAAGAGCGCTCTGAAAAAAGAGAGATGAAGAAGCGGCAGAAATGTCCACTAAAATGGACCAGATGGCCCTTCTGATTCAGAATATGGCTGGAATGATGGTTCAATTGGAACCACTGGCAGATGAACCGCCGGTAGTCAGTCTTAAAGATAAGGATGACATTTCAAATCCTCTATAAACATCATCAACGGCTGAGGAGGAAATGATCCCTAAAAGAAAAGCTGAACGCATATATCGCTTAGCAAGTCAAAACTCGCTATGCCAGTGAAGCATCAAATAGGCCAATCAAGACTGGTCGACCGTATCCGGCGTGCTATGACCAAATACAGTACCCACCAGAATACATACTTTCGACTCCACATATACAAAGGAACTGGGAATCCTCGCCAGCACATTGCGTGATTTAAATCCATGTGTGGCAATTCTGGAGAGAATGGTATACTCCTTCTATAACAGCTCGTCAGCTGTCTGGCGAGCATTGCTTTCGAATGGTATGCGGAACTCCCGAATGATTTCATGAAGAGCTTTGACGAAATGGATATGCCCTTCTGTCGGGGATTCGCTAATTAGAACGAACATACTACCGTGACGGCACTGGTCAACGAAAGGGTTAGACCAAATGAGACTTGGGTTCAATATGTTACCCGATGGCGAAATCTCTAGTCAAATGCGAGCAACACATTGATGAAGTTGCAGCCATAAGAATGCCCATAGCCACACTTGACCCAAATTCAAAGACGTTCTCGACCTTCCAAGAACTCATGGATAAAATGGCTCGATTGGATCAAATGGGTCAAGACTCTGTCTCATCCGATGGTGACGAGTGAAAAGCAGAGGCAAGATGGCGTTTGTCGCCTACGCTTAACAAAAATAAGCATCTCTGAAGAAACCTGTCGCCAAAATAGCGACGGCATGGGTACTCGTTCCCCCGACATATACACAGGGGGCATATTCCTCACTGGCAGAAGAATCTCTGTATAGAATGGTCCTTTCTTCTCAAAAGGTAAGAAGGATATTAAGGGGCTTACAAACAAGTTCTACAACCTAGTAGAATGCCCCGCTAAAAAAATGGTATATCCACAAGCGAAATGGGCACGGATGAAAACCCGAAAGGGCGCCGTGAGTAAAAACAGCAGGATTGCCGACAAGTTTGTGAAAACCCGGAAGGGCGCGATCTCGTTAAAGAAAATAAAAATAAATAAATAAATTTAAAAAAACGGTAATAAAATTTTAAAAAACGGTTTGTCCATAAGCAAAATGGGCATGGATGAAAACCCGAAAGGGCGCCGTGAGTAAAAACAGCAAGACTACCGGCGAGCTTGTGAAAACCCGGAAGGGCGCAACCTCGTTAAAATAAATACACTTACGATATCCTCACGACTCGTGAGAAGAATCCCCCTGTGAGACCCTCACGGCTCATAGGATTCAAAAGCTTTAAGTTACAGGGATCTAGACCTGTTCTTAAGTCGTCATATCTCTCAAATTGCCCTACAGGCGGTCCATGTTGACCCTTGTATACAATCTATGGGCACGAATAAACATTTCTTTGCCAAGTTCTACAATTGGAAAGAAATGTCCCCATATGGTGAATAACATTTGTAGGTCATCTCGACTTATAAGGAGAAAACACTCTTGGAAGATTCTTACGACTTACAAGAAAAGACATCACTTAGGAATCCCCGTGATTCGTAAGGAGAAAATGCGCCTATGAGATCCTCACGAATCGTAGGGAGAAAACCCTTTATGAGACCCTTACGGCTTATAAAGTCAAAAGTCTTCGTCGACAGGATCCTAACCCTATCTACTAAGCCACCTTTGTCCAAATCGAAAAGGGAAAATGATGAGTCGCTCCTGGTAATATCCTAGTTGTAGCGATACTGATGCCTAAACAGGTGTCAAACTCGAAGCCAACCTCTACGAAAAATGCCGTCCCTACAGTCATCTTATGAAGAAAGGGACCCCTTTCGTCTGGGATCGCAAATGCAAAAGCGCATTGGACGAAATCAAGCAATACCTACAAAATCCGCCGGTACTGACTGCTCCAGTCAAGGGAAAGCCCCTCATCTTGTACACAACAACCCTTGAAGGTTCTTTAGGCGCGCTATGGGCACAAGAGAACGACCAAGGGAAAGAGAGAGCCCTTTACTATTTGAGTCGACTTCTCCTGGGGGCAGAAAACAACTACCCCCCATCGAAAAACACTGCCTGGCGTTAATCTTCGCGATAACGAAGATCAGACACTATGCTTTGGCGCATGAGGTCTATCTTGTTAGTTGTATGTATGCCCTAGAGGCCAGTATTGTACAGATGATGTATATTATATTGGATGCTTGGACATATATAGAGATGACTTTCTTGCTCGATATGATAGTATGCTATCTGGTTGCTCTTTATCTTAACATGTATACTAGTCTCTTTATACTGTCTTATAGTTACATGTTGGTAAAGCCCATAGGATGTGTACTTGACTACCTGGACTATGATGAGGATCATACTAGTGGGGACATGGTAGTCCATAAGTACATCCTTCAAGGTCCCTAGTCGTGGGTGTATCGAGACGGGGCATCGATATACCAGTGTAGACTAGCGTATACGCTTCTCGACCCATGAGATGGGCGATGGATGATCCCATATCCATTGGTGTTTGACATCAGAGATGGTATACGGGTGCTCAGTGGAGACTGGGTACACTGGACGGACTCGCCGAGAACTCCCAGATGGTATTATACCTCACGTCAGATGGCAGTTCTCAGGTGACATTTGTGCAGGTTAGTCTGTAGACCCGAGATCGTCATAGAGTCTTGTGTGATTCCCACTGTGCTTTGATTTCCACCTTACCACGTCCATGAGGGCGTGCAAAACGGTGGTTTTTGGGTACAGTCCCGAGTCACATGGAGGCAATGAGCGATAGGAGTGGTTTCGTCTCTCCCGGTATTGGGGGTTGATGTTGCGCTGTGCTCGATTGGCCGTAACAGGGAAGTCCCTGGCCAGGGCTGATTCAGAGATTTGCTGGTAAGTGTTACCAGTAGTTTCTCGACCCGTTATGAGCCTCACATTGGCACGACTTATCAGTTATTGGGGTCTGACGTTTACCACCCCTAGACTTGATATGCGACATATCAGACGAGGAGACCGGACTGTACGGGAAGTGTTGCCGATTGGCTCGACGGGAGTTGTAGCAGGTTCGCTTGTTCTCTTCTGATCGCTCAATACCCGGGTGGCCGTTACGTTTAGCTGACCGCTTGCGGCTTGGGGGTACTTGATATGATCATCACCCACTGCCGGCGTATTGACGAGTCTTAGAGTACCACAAAGGAGTTACCCAGTCCAGGCGAAACGTTGTGGTGCGCGTATGCGATATGCGCATGGACCCGATTAAAATGTGCGTATGGGATACCGTATATTGATCGGGCGGCTTGCTTTTGGTGGGGTCATATGTGATATGGCCGGATTGATAAATCAAGTGTTGATTTATCATTTAACCATTAGTTTTCTCACTTAAAATCTTTTCTTGTACATGATGGATGTATGCATGCATGTATGCTTTCTTTCTTTTAGTTTCATGCACATATGGATGCGCATACATACATACATACATCATCTATCATGGTTGATTACACATGGAAAATGGTGGCAATATAAGACTCACACCATGGATTAAATATATGGATAATTATTTAATTTGTGTTAAAAACAAAATGGAAAAAGAAAGGATAATTCATGGCTAGTTTCTACATCCTTCTTAAACCTAACCATGCTCACCTACTCCTAACCATGAGTTAACCTTCTCTTTGTGTTTTAAACTCAAGTTAAATAATATCTTTATCATCTAACCATGGTTTGAGATGAGGATAAGAAAATATATATAGATATATTTTCTTTTTCTTCACAAGAGTTATCTTTTTCACTCTTGTTAAAAGTATAGCCATCATCTTCTTCCTCCTTCTTCACTTGCTCTCTAGACTTTTGTAGTGAGCAAATTAGATAACAAAATTGGATTTTGAAGTGAGAATAAGAACCACAACATCATTCTACACAAGTTTAGCCCACTTGTTTAGAGTGTTATCTTCATTTCTTCTTTTGAAAAGTGAAGTTGCAAGCTTGGACTAGGAGCTTCGGGTGGATCGTCGTGGACACTAGGTGACTTCAAGCGAACCCTCCTCCAACCCTTAAGTGGCCAAGGAGTCTAGCGTAGGGAGCTACAAAGGTTGTACTCTCAAAACCCTAGCATTTCTTTCATGTGATGATGTGTAGTTTCTTGAAACCCTAATTTTTCTAGGATCAATCCTTTGTATGTTAACTTAGCACCCTAAAAATTCAATCTTTGGTACATGTGATGCTTCTAAACCCTTCATGAGGTGCTAGGCTAACCCAACATTGGTATCAGAGCCTACCTAGAACATTAGGCGACACTTTAACGAAGTAAAAACTCCGATCGAACCAAAATACGACTTTCTCGGACGCTCTCTGGATTTTTTTTTAAAATCTGGTTATTTTCAGAATTAAAAATATGCAAAAAATTCAGCAGGTAAATATAAGAATTACTGTGAAAAACGAGGCCAGGAACAGTTAATTTGACCGCGGAACCGCGGCAATAGCTTGCTTAGACCGCGGTTCCGCGGCCGTTCTGTTGCTTCATGGTCTCATTTTTGTACAGTAACTCATTTCTCTGCTTGTATATTGTTTTGGAGTATTTTTAATCTGAATTTAGTACTGTAAATTCTGGAGATGTTTTTGGACTCGTAGATTCGATCGGAATTTTCATTTCGTGTCTTTTCCGGATAAATTAGAATGTATTGAAGTGTTTGAACGAGTATCATTTGCTCACTTTTCACGGGGTTTAAAATATTTCGGAAATACGTGCAAGTTTGTTTGTGGCGGACCCTCTCGAAGACAACAAACCTTAACTCGATTATGTGACCGTCTTGAACTGCCTTTTGAACCTTAGGGTTTGGGGCAGTACGGCGTGCCACATGTGAGGCGTTGGCTTGAACCTTCTACGGCTAGACCACTACCACTATGTCACACTCCGGGTTTTTGAACTCCGCTCAAGTGTTGAGCTTTAGCGAATCTTGGGTATTTGATCGTTCGTTCGAAAACTTTAATACCGTCTATTTATCTGGAATGTGATGCAATATCTGGAATTCATATAGTTGGACATGAAATACGAAGTATGTGATATTTCGCATTTACGATGTCTAAAGAGAATGTGGATTCCAAATATTGAAGTTTTACACTTTCATTTCTGTGACCGTAAGTGTAGTATGTCGATATCGCCGGTTTCGTTGCTATACATCAACGACAATTGGGGTACGCATACTTACTTACGTTGATGATATATGATATTATGTGTTGCTGAGATATGATGTGCAGGATTGTCGCAATTGAATAGCCGGGGTTTTTATGTGAGATTAGAGTTTTATATTTTCATTCATGTAAATTCAAATGTAATGTAATATTCTTTTATTTGGGGCACTTCCGGGTTGAGGTTGATGCCACCAGTGTTGTATATTATTTACTTTTCCGCATTAGGATGGACCCAAGGAGGGGAGCACGGGTGACCGGGTTCTGGGGTTCAGTGGGAGGCCATCTCGAGGAGTCGAGACCGGGTCTCCTAAACTCCAGAATTGGTAGGGTTGCTTACCACTCTCGTAGGGGTCCAGGGTGTGGGCGTGGCTATTCATCGCGACTGTGGAATCTGTATTTTCTATTGTTGGCTAAATACTAAATACGGACGTCCTAGTATATCCCACATTATATCTATGTTTCTGCTGCGATATCTGTGATGTGATCATGTGATGTGCTGTGATAGATACTTTATATAATATATATGATATATTATATAGGCGTTACTTATGTTTTACACCCGCGCTAGCCCTGCCCTGCCGTTAGTTACCTAACCTAACGGTGCATGAGGGGACATCGAGGCGAATGCGGATGGCATAAGTGTACGTCGTATTTATCTGTGATGTTTAGGTGACTTAAATGATGGGACATCATTAATATGATTAATGAAAGAAAAGCCTAAAAGATGTTGTAGAATCAAATTTTCAAATAAAAGGGTAGCTACAGTCTTGCTTTGCATAGCGGTATATATGATATACCCTGCACCTTATTCGATGGGGAAAGAGCCGAGATCCCTTCACCGGGAGTGACCTCTTTAGCAAAACTGGCAGATGCTGCAACACTCGGTTTGACTTTTGACTGCTTTTGGAGTTTTGCTTTGCACAGTGATATATATGATATGTCATGCACCTTATTCGATGAGGAAAGAGCCGAGATCCCTTCACCAGGAGTGACCTCTTTAGCAAAACTAATGAAAGCCTCAAAATCACTCCATTTCAAAACATCACTTGATTCTACAACAATATCAAGTTCATTACGCAATAGGTTTTCAGAAAAACCTGTCGTAGCCCTCCGTCATTTTAGATAAGAACTGTTTAGTATTCGTGCTGCGTTTGTTGGCCTTTGTCAAGGCGTAGTGTGCGGTAGCTGAATAGTGCTTATCTGCTTATGCATATGATGCAGATTGTTTCAGGGTAGTCGTACGACCTTGTTGGCCTTTGTCAAGGGTCGTGCGGGTGGGTTTGATTCAATCAAGAAATGACGGGTTGAACTTGACTAGCATCCTATGATTTGTTGGCCTTTGTCAAGGTCATGGGGGTTAGGGGCAAAATATTATCGGGAATTTCAAGTGTTGAAATTTGCAATGAGATTGCATACCTTCTATGAGATAGTTGGATCCCGATACCCACTGCGAGTAATTGTTACTCCCGGGAGAGTTTTACACAGGACAATTAGCCGATCAAGTAGGTGTCAAGAAAGGTGTCAACGGGGTTACGCCTCTGGGAAAATGAGGTTTACTTTAATTAGGTCCGTGCGAAAACACGGGGAACCTCCCTCAAAGTACCGACACTGGCCCGGCTGAAAGATCGGCGAAGTTGTAGGGTGTAATTAATCCCGGCTAGTCTTTCCTTTTAGGGTTTGAAGGAAGATTTGATAAAAACAGTGGGAGCCATCCTGATTAGATAAGATAATAACCAATCTGATCTTGCAAGAGCATACGCTAAAGTGTTTTCTTCTCTCTCTCTCCAGGTACCGACCATGTCATGCCTTAATCAAGATAAGAATATGGATTTATTGACCGAACCCGCAAGTTATACTGTGCTGGGGAACGCCGGTTCCGTTCTTTCTTATAAGAGTTATAGGACTGAACAGGACATAGGGGAATACCAGGATTCCCATGCCACCCGAATGAAGAAAGTACATGATGATGCATTTTCTTTGGGTGTGTTCGTTACAGAGAACTGTTTCTCCATTTGCCCTACGTCCTGGGTATTAGATACCGGGTCAGGATCCCATATATGTAATCAGTTACATGGGCTTAGAAAAGGTAGAGAACTTGGAGAAGGTGATAAAGACATATGAGTTGGAAATGGTGCAATTGTTGCAGCTAAGACCGTCGGGGAATATCACCTTGCATTACCAACTGATAATACATTGCTTCTGAACGAATGCTATTACATGCCGAACCTGATATGCAACATTATATCGGTTTCTTTGTTGAGTAAAAATGGATATAGTTTTGTATTACAGGATAATGTTATGAACATTTTCCATAACCAAAAGTTGGTTGGATCAGGCACGTTGTGCAATGGCATTTATGTTCTAAATCAATCAACAGTTCTGAGTATAACAAACACACACAAGAGGAAGAGTTCAGAACTGAATGAATCCTTCTTGTGGCATTATAGACTGGGTCACATCAATGCGACACGACTAGCTAAGTTGCATAAGGATGGATATTTGAATCCGTTTGAATTTTCATCTTATGACACTTACCAGTCATGTCTCAAAGGCAAGATGACCAAAACTCCGTTTACGGGACACGGAGAAAGAGTTACCGAACTCTTGGGACTGATACATAGTGATGTATGCGGTCCCATGTCTACACATGCCAGGGATGGTTCTTCGTACTTCATTACATTCATTGACGATCTCTCTAGATTCGGATATGTGTTCCTGATGAAACACAAATCAGAAGCTTTTGAGAAATTTAGAGAATATAAACTAGAAGTCGAGAACCAAACCGGGAAAAGTATTAAAATCCTTCGATCTGATCGAGGAGGTGAATACTTGAGCAATGAATTCCTGGACTTCCTAAAAGAGAATGGGATTCTCTCTCAGCTGACTCCTCCATATACACCACAGCACAACGGTGTATCAGGAGGAACCGCACCCTATTAGATATGGTGCGCTCTATGATGAGCACAACTGAGTTACATATTTCCTTCTGGGGATATGCACTGGAAACAGCAGCATACCTATTGAATCAAGTTCCAACTAAATCTGTACCTACCACACCATATGAGATATGGAGTGGGAAGAGACCATGTCTTAAACGAGTTAAGATATGGGGTTGTCCGGCCTATGTCAAGAGGCAAAATCCGGACAAACTCGAGGCACGGTCAGTTCTATGCAAGTTTGTGGGATATCCCAAACATTCACATGGATATCTTTTCTACTATGCTGAGGAACAAAAAGTGTTTGTTTCTCGACATGCCACCTTTTTAGAAAAGGAATTTCTTGCAAAAGAAATTAGTGGCAACAAGGTAGAACTGGAAGAAATTCCGGCTACACAAACTCAAACTGAAGATTTAGTGGAACCAGAGGATTCGGTAGTTCCCAACGAACCTCAGCCTCTCCGCCGATCTAGTAGGGTTCCTCGCCCACCTGAGAGATACTATGGCTTTCTCATGGATGGTGGGAGCGATGATTGCATCATGGAGGATGATGACCCAACTAGCTTCGAGCAGGCCATCACGAGTGGGGACTCAGTGAAATGGCTCGATGCAATGCGGTCCGAGATGGAATCCATGTACACCAACAAAGTATGGACTTTGGAAGTTGCTCCTGAAGGGGTAAAACCCATTGGGAGCAAGTGGATCTTCAAGAAAAAACTTGGTGTAGATGGGAAAGTGGAAACTTTCAAAGCTAGACTTGTAGCAAAGGGTTTTCGTCAAAGACCAGGTGTGGACTATGACGAGACCTTTTCTCCAGTAGCTATGCTTAAATCCATCCGGATCATGCTTGCCATCGCTGCATATCATGATTACGAAATCTGGCAAATGGATGTTAAGACCGCCTTTCTAAACGGTGATTTAGAAGAGTGCGTGTACATGACTCAGCCAGAGGGCTTCGTAGATAGTGGGAGCAGCGGGAAGGTGTGCAAGCTGCTTAAATCCATTTATGGATTAAAGCAAGCATCGCGGAGTTGGAACATCTGCTTTGACGTCGTTATCAAAGAGTTTGATTTCGTCAAAAACGTAAATGAACCTTGTATTTACAAGAAGGTAGCAGAGAGTAAGGTTGTCTTCCTCGTATTATACGTAGACGACATACTCTTGATAGGAAATGACATTCCTATGCTGCAATCGGTCAAGCTCTTCTTATCACAACGATTCTTAATGAAAGATCTTGGTGATGCCTCCTGCATATTGGGGATAAGGATCTATAGAGATAGATCCAAACGGATATTGGGATTGTCCCAATCCAGGTACATTGACACCATACTAAAGAGGTTTAGTATGGAAGAATCCAAGCGTGGGAACTTACCCACGATCTCTGGAGTCACTCTCTCCAAAGAGATGTCTCCCAAGACTGATTTGGAGAGAGCTCGCATGCAAGGGATACCCTATGCTTCGGCTGTAGGCTCTATCATGTACGCGATGCTATGTACCAGACCCGATGTAGCATACTCACTAAGTATAGTGAGTAGGTATCAAGCTGATCCTGGAGAGAGTCACTGGACAGCTGTGAAGAGCATTCTCAAGTACTTACGAAAGACTAAAGAGATGCTCTTGGTGTATGGTAACGGAGAACTCCAAGTGGAGTCCTTTACCGATTCGAGCTTCCAGAGTGATAAGGACGACTCTAAGTCGCAGTCGGGATTTGTCTTTACCCTTTACGGAGGGGCGGTTAGCTGGAAGAGTTCAAAGCAGGAAACCGTGGCAGACTCGAAGATGGAGGCTGAATACATCGCTGCCAACGATGCTGCCAAAGAGGCTGTCTGGATCAAGAAGTTCATTACTGAACTTGGAGTGGTTCCATCCATTGAGCATCCAATACCTTTGTATTGCGATAACAATGGAGCGGTGGCTTTGGCCAAGGAACCCAGGTCCCATCAGCGGTCCAGGCATATTCTGAGGCGGTATCACCTGATCCGGGAGATAGTTAATCGCCGGGAGATCGAGGTCAGGAGGGTTGACACGAAGAACAACATAGCGGATCCACTCACGAAGGCCATTCCCCAGATACAGTTTGAGAGACTCTTCGGGATGCTCGGTATGCGATACTACAGCAGCTGGCCCTAGTGCAAGTGGGAGATTGTTAGTTGTATGTATGCCCTAGAGGCCAGTATTGTACAGATGATGTATATTGTATTGGATGCTTGGACATATATAGAGATGACTTTCTTTCTCGATATGATAGTATGCTATCTGGTTGCTCTTTATCTTAACATGTATACTAGTCTCTTTATACTGTCTTATAGTTACAAGTTGGTAAAGCCCTTAGGATGTGTACTTGACTACCTGGACTATGATGAGGATCATACTAGTGGGGACATGGTAGTCCATAAGTACATCCTTCAAGGTCCCTAGTCGTGGGTGTATCGAGACGGGGCATCGATATACCAGTGTAGACTAGCGTATACGCTTCTCGACCCATGAGATGGGCGATGGATGATCCCATATCCATTGGTGTTTGACATCGGAGATGGTATACGGGTGCTCAGTGGAGACTGGGTACACTGGACGGACTCGCCGAGAACTCCCAGATGGTATTATACCTCACGTCAGATAGCAGTTCTCAGGTGACACTTGTGCAGGTTAGTCTGTAGACCCGAGATCGTCATAGAGTCTTGTGTGATTCCCACCGTGCTTTGATTTCCACCTTACCACGTCCATGAGGGCGTGCAAAACGGTGGTTTTTGGGTACAGTCCCGAGTCACATGGAGGCAATGAGCGATAGGAGGGGTTTCGTCTCTCCCGGTATTGGGGGTTGATGTTGCGCTGTGCTCGATTGGCCGTAACAGGGAAGTCCCTGGCCAGGGCTGATTCAGAGATTTGCTGGTAAGTGTTACCAGTAGTTTCTCGACCCGTTATAAGCCTCACATCGGCACGACTTATCAGTTATTGGGGTCTGACGTTTACCACCCCTAGACTTGATATGCGACATATCAGACGAGGAGACCGGACTGTACGGGAAGTGTTGCCGATTGGCTCGACGGGAGTTGTAGCAGGTTCGCTTGTTCTCTTCTGATCGCTCAATACCCGGATGGCCGTTACGTTTAGCTGACCGCTTGCGGCTTGGGGTGCTTGATATGATCATCACCCACTGCCGGCGTATTGACGAGTCTTAGAGTCTCACAAAGGAGTTACCTAGTCCAGGCGAAACGTTGTGGTGCGCGTATGCGATATGCGCATGGACCCGATTAAAATGCGCGTATGGGATACCGTATATTGATCGGGCGGCTTGCTTTTGGTGGGGTCATATGTGATATGGCCGGATTGATAAATCAAGTGTTGATTTATCATTTAACCATTAGTTTTCTCACTTAAAATCTTTTCTTGTACATGATGGATGTATGCATGCATGTATGCTTTCTTTCTTTTAGTTTCATGCACATATAGATGTGCATACATACATACATCATCTATCATGGTTGATTACACATGGAAAATGGTGGCAATATAAGACTCACACCATGGATTAAATATATGGATAATTATTTAATTTGTGTTAAAAACAAAATGGAAAAAGAAAGGATAATTCATGGCTAGTTTCTACATCCTTCTTAAACCTAACCATGCTCACCTACTCCTAACCATGAGTTAACCTTCTCTTTGTGTTTTAAACTCAAGTTAAATAATATCTTTATCATCTAACCATGGTTTGAGATGAGGATAAGAAAATATATATAGATATATTTTCTTTTTCTTCACAAGAGTTATCTTTTTCACTCTTGTTAAAAGTATAGCCATCATCTTCTTCCTCCTTCTTCACTTGCTCTCTAGACTTTTGTAGTGAGCAAATTAGATAACAAAATTGGATTTTGAAGTGAGAATAAGAACCACAATATCATTCTACACAAGTTTAGCCCACTTGTTTAGAGTATTATCTTCATTTCTTCTTTTGAAAAGTGAAGTTGCAAGCTTGGACTAGGAGCTTCGGGTGGATCGTCGTGAACACTAGGAGACTTCAAGCGAACCCTCCTCCAACCCTTAAGTGGCCAAGGAGTCTAGCGTAGGGAGCTACAAAGGTTGTACTCTCAAAACCCTAGCATTTCTTTCATGTGATGATGTGTAGTTTCTTGAAACCCTAATTTTTCTAGGATCAATCCTTTGTATGCTAACTTAGCACCCTAAAAATTCAATCTTTGGTACATGTGATGCTTCCAAACCCTTCATAAGGTGCTAGGCTAACCCAACACATCTCATATCAAAGGTGGATCCCCTCAAATACCTTATGTCAAGAGCCATACTAACAGGACGGCTCGCTAAATAGGCCCTCCTCTTGATAGAGTTCTCGATAACATCCCGACCTCTCAAGGCGATGAAAGGCCAGGCCATCGCCGACTTCCTCGCTGAGCATCCGGTACCCGACGACTCACCTTTAAATTTGCGAACTGCCAGACGAGCACGAATTTGACACGATCGACAGGGAGAGAAGAGAGAGTGATACCCGTTGGGAACTTTACTTCGATGGGGCATCTTCCATGAAGAGGCGAAACCACAGCTCCCCCATAATCAAATCTGGGGTAGGCCTTATCTTCGTGACTCCGCAGGGAGGGATAATGCGCTTTGCCTTCTCCCTAACAGAGCCGAGGATAAATAATGAGGCAGAATACGAGGCTCTGATAGCAGGCCTTGAGATCGCTGTCAACATGGGAATCGAAAACCTCCTCATATTCGGAGACTCCCAGCTAGTTGTTAGTCAAATAAACGGCGACTATCAAACGTACAAACCGGAACTGGTAAAGTATGGTGAGAGAGTGCAATAGTTACTAACTCGAATTCCCTCGTACATCCTAGAAAGCATACCGCGTGCGGAAAATAGCAAGGCGGACGCACTAGCCAAACTCGGTAAAGAACTGGCTGACGAAGACCTCGATGACGTAAGGATCGTTGTACAAAGACGTCGGGTTCTTGCACCAACGGAGATATCTCCGGAGTCGTCTGAAGAAAGGGAAGTGACTGAGCAAACAACCCTACAAATAAAAGACCAGGAAAAGGCTAAGGATTGGAGAGAAGTCTTTATAGATTACTTCAAATCTCGTTGAACACCTGAAGATGCGTCCTCAAGACATCAGCTAATGAAACGAGCTCTGTTTTTCGCCTTCGTCAATGATACTTTATATAAGAGATCGTTCGAATATCTGTGGCTAAGATGCCTGGGACCGGAAGAAGCAAGGAGAGTCGTCCAAGAAACTCATGATGGACTCTGCGGTTCTCATCAAGCCGGGCCAAAGATGAAGATAAAGATCAAAAGGATGAGCTACTATTGGCCCACGATGGTTCAGGACTGTCTCGAATACGTGAAGCAGTGCCACTCGTGCCAGATTCATGGGGACTTCATCCACCAGCATCCAAATCCGCTACACCCAATGGTGGTTAGCTGGCCGTTCGAAATGTGGGGAACTGACATAATCGGGCCCATCGAACCAGCATCATCCCGAGGACATCGGTTCATATTGGCGACAACCGATTACTTCTCTAAGTGGGCAGAAGCAGTACCACTCAGAGAAGTGAAGACGGAGAATATCCTCCATTTCTTCAAGACGCACGTCATCTATCAGTTCGGCGTTCCACGACGGATTATCTCTGATAACGGTCCAGCCTACAGAAGTCACAGAATCAGCCGCTTCGCGTAGCAGCATAATATAAACTGGAAATACTCTTCGGTCTATAATCCCCGAGCTAACGGTCTGGCTGAGGCCTTCAACAAGACCTTGACGAAGATCATAAAGAAAACAGTATCCAAAAATAAAAAAGGCTGGCATAAGAAACTGCATGAAGCTCTCTGGGCAAACCGGACCACGTTCAAAATGGCCACAAACACAACGCCATATGCATTGGTATTCGGCACTGAAGTAGTACTTCCCTTGGAGATAGAGCTACCCTCCCTACGAGTGGCAGTTCATAACGAGCTAACAGACGAGGAGAATGCTCATCTTCGGCTTGGGGAGCTCGACGCCCTCGATGAAACTCGGCTCATGGCGCAGCAAAACTTGGAGGCTTACAAAGTAAGGATGACGCGCTCATACGAGAGATTGACTAAGCCGAGGAAATTTCGCTAAGGCGAACTCATGCTGGTGGTCAAGAGACCTATGATCCCCAATCGTGCCAAACGGGGGAAATTCGAGCCGAACTACGAAGGCCCGTACATCATAGACAAGGTCTACAAAGGTGGGGATTACTTGCTCATGGATATGCATGGCAAAAGACCCTTCAAGCCAATAAACGGCCGGTTCCTGAAAAAATACTACGATTGACGAGTCACGAACCAGGTTAATGATAGATGACGACGCCTATGTCCGCTCGCTATCTTCCTGAGTCCAAACTCTATAAGTAGTGCCCAGCGAAATCTCGCCTCCAAGGCTACAAACCGAGACGTCCTAAAACTAACAACGGACCGAAATGTCCTAAAACTAACTACAGACCGTAACGTACTTAAAACTACTATGAACCGCAGCATCCCAGGGCTGACGCAAAAAAAAAAACGGTATGTCCATAAGCGAAATGGGCACGGATGAAAACCCGAAAGGGCTCCGTGAGTAAAAACAGCAGGGCTGCCGGCGAGTTTGTGAAAACCCTAAAGGGCGATCTCGTTAAAAGACACTTGCAAGGTCCTCTCGATCTTGTAAGGAGAAAATACCTGCGTGAGATCCTTACGACTCACAAGGGAGCAACACACTTAGGGATTCTCATGATTCCTAAGGAGAAAACACACTTACGAGATCCTCACGACTCGTAAGGAGAATTCCCCCTATAAGACCCTCACGGCTCATAAGATTCGAAAGCCTTAAGCTACAAGGATCTGAACCTGTTCTTAAGCCATCATACACCCCAATTTGCCCTACAGGCGAATCCATACTGACCATTGTATACAATCCACGGGCACGAATAATCGTCTCCCCCACCAAGTTCCACCAATAGCGTGAAATTCCCCTATTCGGTGAACAAACACTTGTAAGTCCTCTCGACTTATAAGGAGAAAACACTGTTATAAAATCCTAACGACTTATAAGAGACCATACACTTAAGAATCCTCACGATTCTTAAGGAGAAAACGCACTTACGAGATCCTCATGACTCGTAAGGAGAAACATTTTTATGAGACCCTTACGGCTCATGAAGTCAAAAGCCTTAGTCAACAGGATCTTAACCCTGTTTGTTAAGCCACCATTGTTCGAACCAACAAAGGCAAATGATGATTCACTCCTGGCAATATCCCAGTTGTAGCGATGCCGATGCCTAAAATCGGTATCAGATCACAAGTCCCTTACTCGCGACATAAAGCCAGCAAGCCATAAATGCATATGAAATAGCCGAAATGATAGGGCAACTTGCAACAAAATCAGCAAGTAAAATATATGCATTCAAAAATAGCCGAAATGATTGGGCAACTCGCAATAAAAAGCAGCGAGTAAAAAAAACAGCCGAAATGATTGGGCGGCGCGAAATATAGCCGAAATGATTGGGCAATCGTGACTTTCGCGATATAAAAAGCTGAAATGATAGAGCATCGCGGAAAGAAATAATAAAATGAAAGAATGAAACTTTTGCCCTATAGGAGAATCCATACTGACCCCTGTATACAATCCATGGGTATAAAAAAAAAGGAACCACATTTCCCCACCAAACTCTGTCAAAGGGAGGGTCAGATCTCGACGGCAACATCTGCATCCTAGAAGATCGACACTGCTTTCCTTCTCAACTCTGGAAAAATGCAAACATAGCGTCAACAACCAACCCCAGGGTCGCAACGAAGCGGAGCCATGGCAAAGCCCCTAGTTCCAAACCTCGACGGCCATATCTACAACCTAGAGACCAACAACGGTGTTCCTCCTCATTCCAGCAAAATACGGACGCGACATCACCAAGCGGAGCCATGGCAAAGCCCCTAATTCAAAATCTCGACAGTAACATCTACAGCCTAGAGACCAATAAAGGTGTTCCTCCTCATGCCAACAGGGCACGGACGCGGCTCCACCAATCGGAGCCACGGTAAAGTCCCCAGTTCCAAGACTCTATGGTTCGCAGACAACCTAAATTCAACCCCTGACCTCCTTGTCGTAAAGCAACGCTTCGACTCGGATACATGTCAACCCCTGACCTCCTTGTCGTCAAGCAACGCTTCGACACGGATACATGTCAACTCCTGACCTCCTTGCCGTCAAGAAACGCTCCGACACGGATACATGTCAACTCCTGACCTCCCTGTGGTAAAGCAATGCTTCGACTCGGATACATGTCAACTCCTGACCTTCCTGTCGTAAAGCAATGCTTCGACTCAGATACATGTAAAGCACTGACCTTCTTGTCGTAAAGCAACGCTTCGACTCAGATACATGTCAAACCCTGACCTCCTTGTCATAAAGCAATGCTTCGACTTGGATACATGTCAACCCCTGACCTCCTTGTCGTCAAGCAACGCTTCGACACGGATACATGTCAACTCCTGACCTCCTTGTCGTCAAGCAACGCTTCGACACGGATACAAGTCAACTCCTGACCTCCCTGTCGTAAAGCAATGCTTCGACTCGGATACATGTCAAACCCTGACCTCCTTGTCATAAAGCAACGCTTCGACTCGGATACATGTCAAACCCTGACCTCCCTGTCGTAAAGCAAAGCTTCGACTCAGATACATGTCAACCCCGACCTCCTTGTCGTAAAGCAACGCTTCGACTCGGATACATGTCAACCCCTGACCTCCTTGTCGTCAAGCAACGCTTCGACACGGATACATGTCAACTCCTGACCTCCTTGTCGTCAAGCAACGCTTTGACATGGATACATGTCAACTCCTGACCTCCTTGTCGTAAAGCAACGCTTCGACTCGAAGACATGTCAACCCCTTACCTCCTTGTCGTCAAGCAACGCTTCGACACGGATACATGTCAACTTCTGACCTTCCTGTCGTAAAGCAACGCTTCGACTCAGATACATGTCAACTCCTGACCTCCTTGTCGTCAAGCAACGTTTCGACTCGGATACATGTCAACCCTTGACCTCCTTGTCGTAAAGCAACGCTTCAACTTGGAAACATGTCAACCCCTAACCCCTTGTCGGTGCAATGCTCCGTCTTGGAAATACATCAACCCTGATCTCCCTATCGTAAAGCAATGCTTCGACTCGGAAAAAAGTCAACACACTAACCTATCAACCCATAAAAAGAAGGTTCCCTTATGAGATCCTTACGACTCTCACAAGAAAATATACTTAGGAGTCCTCACGACCCCTAAGGAGAAAATATACCTACGGGATCCTCTTGACTCGTAGGGAGAAAAGTCTTTATGAGACCCTCACGGCTCGTAAAGTTGAAAAGTCTTAGGTGGTAGATCCTAACCTTGTCTCCTAAGCCATCATTGCCCTGCAGGGAGGTCAAGATAGACTATCTACGGGCTACACTCTCCGAAGTCGAACATCGACAAAGAGGGAAACAATCACTTACGAGTCCTCTCGACTTGTGAGGGGGGAAAATTCTCTTGTGAGATCCTTACGACTCTCAAGATAAAACACACTTAGGAGTCCTCACGATTCCTAAGGAGAAATTACACCTACGGAATCCTCTCGACTTGTAGGGAGAAAAGTCTTTATGAGACCCTCATGGCTCATAAAGTTGAAAAGTCTTAGGCGGCATACCTGAACCTGTTTCCTAAGCTATCACTGCCCTACAAGAAGGTTAAGGTGGACTATCTACAGGCCACATTTGCCAAACCCACATTCGCCAATGAAATAAAGAAGCTACTTATGGGTCCTAACGATTCGTAAGGAAAATACCCGAGTGAGATCCTTACGACTCACGGAGGCGATGGACACTTAGAAATCCTCACGACTTCTACGGAGAAAATACACCTATGAGATCCTCACGACTCGTAGGGAGAAACCTTATTGAGACCCTTACGGCTCATGAAGATGGAAAAAGTCTTAGGCTACAAGGACCCTAAACTTGTCTCCTAAGCCCTCAATTCTATCGATGTGCATAACTCTGCAATACTTCACCCACGTATATGCTTACGTTGGCAAAGTAGTGGGGGGAATTTGTTCCTGCCAAAATTTTCGGCCAAGAGCTACTTGTTCCATTACAGAAAAGGGGGAGAATCTTCAAAATTTGTCCTCACATGAGTGCTCATATGCAAAGCGTATGAGCGCTGAATAAAACAATTAAGGGCCAAACAGGCATCACGTGTTAAACACGTGAGCGCTTATATGTAAAGCATATGAGCGCTGAATAAAATAAACTTAAATGGACAAACAGGCCTCACGTGTAAAACACGTGAGCGCTCATATGCAAAGCATATGAACGCTGAACATTAATAGGCTAAAACCCACAGCAGGGGTCACGTGTTAAACACGAGAGTGCTTTCGCCAATCACATGCAAAGCATGTGAGCACCCTAATTTAAAATGTTCCTATCAAATTCTATAATTAAATTCGATTTGGGAAATATTTTCTTTATCTTTCTTAAGCTAGAAAGATCTTCTCTGTTAAACAGAGGACCTTTGGATCAAAAATCCAATGGTGATCATTTGATAGAATAAAAATCTATCATAGGAAAGTATTTTCCTAATCTTATAACAAGAATAAAATTCTATGTTAACAAGATATCCATATTAAGAAAATATCTTTCTAATCTTTTTAAACTAAAAATATTTGATAGAATAAAATTCTAATCTTGATAAAATTAACAAGATATTCATAATCTTATTAAACAAACAAGAAATCTTCTCTGTTAAACAGAGAGCCTTTGGATTAAAAATCCAACGGTGAATAAAATTCACCAATTGATCTAAAAGATCATGAAATCAATCATGATCTCTCAATGGGGGATTCCCTTAACAAATTGATTCTTTTTCTTCTCATATAAATAGGAGCGAGGAGAAGAGGAGAAACACACACAGAGGGAGAGGGGAAGAAAAATAGAGAGAGAATTTAATTCTCTAAAGAAGAGGAACCCCTCTCAAAAGCTCCCACAAAAAGAGAATTTAATTCTCAAACCAAGAGTTTAACTCTTCTCAAAGAACTTAGTTCTTCCTCTGGTTAAGATCTGTAGAAGCAGATCTCCCCACAGGTTAAGAATTTAATTCTCATCGGGGAGATTCTGTCATGCAAATTCAAAACCTAAGGGAAAGAACCGAATCAAAAGAGTTTAACTCTTACAAAACATATGGGAATTTAATTCCTCTGAAATTAGGGTTTAACCCTTTAAAAAGAATTTAATCCCTGCAAAGAACAAAAGGAGAACTTGCTTCCTCAGAGCCATAAAAGAACAGCCTAGTGATTCATTAGCGTTCAACGCTACATAACAAAGCTCACGTGTTTCCATGTGAGCATCTCTGGTGAACAAAAAGAATGACTGAGACTGAATCACGTGCTCCCACGTGACCCTTTAAAGCGAGCGCTCAGCAATTACAAGAGAAAAGGGAATAAACCCTATTTTTGGGGCGCCTCACGTGACCCCACGTGACCCTTAAGAAGTGCTCAACACTTATAAAAGAGAAAAGGTTGGGGCGCCTCACGTGACCCCACGTGACCTTTAAGAAGTGCTCAACACTTATAAAAGAGAAAAGGGAGTAAACCCTAATTTTGGGGCGCCTCACGTGACCCCACGTGACCCTCTAAAAGTGTTTAACACTTATATAAAGAAAAGGGAATGAACCCAAGGAAACAATGTCTAATTTTGAGGTGCCTCGCGTGCTCACACCTGATGGCCACATGGATAAAGTGTTTAACGCTTATATAAAGATGGAGAATAAAACCCAGCAACAGCACCATCTTTAAAAGCATCACGTGGGACACGTGAGCGCTCTCAAATTCCAGTGTTTAACACTGCCTCAAAGTATCACGTGGGGGCACGTGATCGCTGAAAATATATTAAGGAACCAACTTCAACCACAAATTGGTTAAGTTCCTCCTGAGATTAAATCTCCAAGCAAACCGAGCTTCTGTGCTCAGAACTGACAACTCCTCGATTTGGGATTTGGTTCAAGGGTACATCACTTCATACCTCTGATATACGTCGTTGTAACTCTTCAACGTCTTTAGAGAGATGGAGGGTCCCAATAACCAATAACTTTTGGTGCATCCCCAAACGGTTTAACCAAAACCTTACAGACTACGATGTTTTTAAACCAGACTATGATGTCTTTAAACCGGACTATGAGGTCCTTAAACTTATGGACTATGATGTCCTTAAACTTTATGGACTATGAGGTCTTTAAACTCATGGACCATGATGTCCTTAAACATTACGGACTATGAGGTCCTTAAACTCATAGACTATGATGTCTTTAAACTTTACGGACTATGAGGTCCTTAAACTCATGGACTATGATGTCCTTAAACCCAATGGACCACAACGTCCCTAAACTAAGATAATAAAGTCCAAATGCTCTTTTGTTGGATCTAAATGATCCCAAAATTCTGTTGAGTAGATCTTAGTCTAAAATCAGACTAACGTATCCTTAACAAACGGTTAAGTCGATCTTAATCTAAAACAAGATTAATGATCCTTAAACTAACCTAAACCCAAATCTAAGAAAATACGGATTTGCACTAATCCCCTCCCTACGGGCGACAACATAAATTAGTATCCGTATACAATCCACAGGCAACCTAAAACAAAACATACACGACACGAAATGACCATCTGGAGAAGGATAAAGTGGTTACCGCGATGCAGTAGCGTAATTAACTGCAGGGGCTTGCTCCTGCAGGGAAGAGCGTCCCCATAATCAAAACCCCTCATAATAAGGGATAATTTGACGAAGTCTGCTACATCGGCCGCATCCGTCCAAACCTCCGATACATGGTGCCATAAATCAACTTGGCATCATCGGAGAGGTGTACGGATAAAACCAAATAGCATCTACCCCCAAAATTCAGACCAGACGTCCCAACGTTCCGGTCGCATCTTTCGGCGGAGAACATTGCTTTTTACGCTTCCTCTCAACCTGGGATGTATGAACCGATCTCCTCAAAACCTCTGACAGGGGGACATCGTCGTCCAAATCGGGCTCGGCCTCCAGATCTGCTGTGGCATCCGTCATCAACTGCTTCACTAACACCTCCTGTGGGGGCGTTAGGAAGACCCCAGCCGTAGTTGATGGCTCTGAAGGCTTTTCTGCACCACCACCCAGGATTGGCATTATACTCGGAATAACATGGGTTGTGGTGGTTCCTGTAATAAGATAAGGAAATGAGTCAGGTCATGAATAAAATTAACTAAAGATGTAAAGGCGTAATGAAACAAATCATACCAAGGCCCAAGGAAGCGCAGAGCCTCTCCTCCTCCTCAAACGTCTTGAGGGACGCCAAGAGAGCCTCTTCAGCAGAAATTCCTGTTCTAGAAGAAAGCATTAGTAAAGCGTAATAAATTCAAAAAAAAGGGAGGGGATATATACAGTAGAGTATAAATGAAGTATACCGGATGCCGCAATAGAAGCTAACACCTCTTGTTTACGGGCCAGTCATTCAGAAGCTTCAATGGCAGCCTGAAGATCGGTAGCGGCCACAGGCGCATCAAACAGACCGTCGTTGGTGCCATACTCGCACAAGCCCTCGCTATAAGGAGCATGAGGCTCCTGGCCGAACACGACGTCAGCAGAGAATAAGGATTTCTTCTTCTTCTGCGAACTGGCACCAACAGCCGATGATAAAAGCTTTCGCTTAAGGGGTTTCTTCGAACGGCGGACCCCGATCTCCAAACCAATGCCCGATTCCGGAGACACCATAGTTACTGCAGTCGCAGGAACATCTGGTTGAGGCTTAATAGGAAAAGCGTGTGGGGCTACAGCAGTGGCGATCTCTCTCAAAGAAGGGACCACGACCGCCCGTCGCTTCAGTGGGACCGCTGGATTACTGGCTGGGACAGCATCCTTGTGGTCAAGCAGCAGCCGCCTCTCCTCCTTGATGACAGCACCTGTTGCATGCTTGTACCAAGCGACGTAAGTATTCGAGACCCACGGAATATGACTTGGCTCGCTAATCAGAAAATGGGATCCCGTATTTAACCGCATGAAATGATGCGCCGCACTGCGAACGCCCTCTTCCGTAGCAACCGGATCAATCAGGAACGCCTAGAGAGGAACGCCTTGGTTGTAACCCGATTGCTGGGCAAAATGATGCGGGTTATATCTCATAAAGAGCACCGAGGTGTTCTGTATAAATACCAGAAAAACTGGCCTGATAGAATAAAGATGCACAACCTCTCGAGCCCTCAACACAGAAGCTTCGTCCTTGAAAACATCATGCAACAGTTGGATCACTTTGGAAGATTCTTTGACGATGGTCAGGACTTTATCGACAAAGGTCATGCTGTCCCCAACCATGCGCGGGCGAAGGAGCAATCGCCGAGCCTCCCGCTGTGTTGGGTCTGGAGCAGAAGCATCGACTAGGTGCATAACCCGAGGAAAATTGTAGCCTTCGTAAAATCGGTGTCGTTTATGAACACCAAAAGCACCCAGCACATGCATCTTGATCCATGAGGTGAAGTAGTGCAATGGGAGAATTACGGGCTTTACCCTCAGTTGAGTGGTGTCGGCTGCTAAACTCAGGCTATGATATAAATGAGCCAGTCCTGTGACCCCAATATCCATGCACGTCCCCATGGCGATGCGATGAGCTGGATAAAAGACGGATGGTCTCATATAGCTGTTGGATATAGTGCCCTCAAAATCAATTATTGGATCGCAGGTACGTGATTGCAATGATTGAGGGAGGATCTATACCGATAGGACAGTCTTGCTCGAGATGATAGTATGCTATCTGGTTTGTCTTTATCATCGTGTACATGCTTTAGTTCACTATTGCATGTTGATAGAGCCCATAGGATTCTTGCTTGACTGCCAGCAGTATGATGGCGATCATATACGTGGGAGCTAGGGTCTATAAGCACATCCTTAAAGTGTCCCTAGTCGTGGGAGTTTCGAGACAGGGCATCGATACTCCAGAATAGACTAGTGTATACAGTCGAGACCCCGACGAGGGGGGTGGCCGGTCTCACAAGCCATTGGTGTCAGTTGGTTCACCTAAGATGTATACAGGTGCTCATTGGGTTATGAGTACACCGGACAGGACTCGCCGTGAACATACTAGTTGGTATTATACATATCGTCAGATAGCAGTTCTCAGGTGACATGTGTACAGGTTAGTCTGTCGACCTGAGATCGTCATTTGTCTCGTGTGAGTTCCCACTGTGCTTTGATTACTACCCTACCACGGCTCAAAAGAGTCGTGCAAACAGGTTTTAGTTGGGTACAATCCCGAGCCACATGGAGGCAGTGAGCGGATCGTCGGGGATTCGTCTTTCCCGGTATTGGGGGTGAGATCGCGCTGTGTTTAGGAGAGCCATTACACGAAATCCGTGGCCAGGGTAATCAAAATTTACCGGTAGGTATTCCAGTAGTATCTCAGGGTGTTCTGGGCTTCACTCCGACATGACTTATACCGCTATTAGGGATCTGACGTTTACCAGCCCCCTAGGCCTTATATGCGATACTCATAGACGAACAGACCGGACTGTACGGATATTGTCACTGTCAGGCTCAGTAGGGTTTCTAGACGAGTTCGCTCGTCAACTTCCCTTCTGATCAATACATGGGCAACCGTTACATACAGCTAGTACCTCTAACGTGCTTGTGGTTATACCCAGTGTCAGTGTATTGATGAGTCATTAGAGTCCCCGACAGACAGTTTCCCAAGTTTGGGCGAAACGTTGTAGAGGCCTTATGGATTTATGGCAGGGTTCGATCATATTCGTGCACTTGTGCACTGATCAGGATCGGACGGATAATACTAGCGGGCTTTGGTTTAAGCCAGATCCTAGTATTATATTGTAGGAATGTTTTTGTCTCATTGCATTTGTATTCGGTCGGAATACAAATACGGGTATGTATTTACAGTTAAGGTGTAATCTCGTAATTCGTTACGGGATTATTTTGGGAGTTGCCAGTTTTCTTTTTCCGTCCAAAACATCATCATCCATGTTGAATTATTGTGAGCCATTTTTCCTTGCTTTGTTTTTCCCTTGCACTGAAATTACCTCATGGAGGCGGGGGCAGCATGGTCTTCCATCATTGCGGTGGCTGTTTTTTGTTGCCGGTGGGTTTCCTGCAATTCTGCCTGCATTCCTTTTTTGAGGGGGGTTATCTGTGGTGACAGAAAACCCCACAATCTCACTTGGTATCAAAAATTCCCCAGAGGCCATTTCATTTTCTTTTTCTGGCCAAAACCCCATGTTTTGATTCATTGGCTTTACAAGAAAAATTCTATGGCTCACAAGTTCATCTCCTTGGCAACTCCAATTCACCTCCATCCAATCACTTGGGTGCCTTGAGACAAAATATTCTACACTCTCTCTACTACAATCTTGGATATGTAGGCTAGCAAACTTCATGTCCAAGTTGCTTCGGATTGAAGCGGGAGCCCGTATAAAGATTCGATGACGTGGTGCCACTTCGACGGACCTGATCGAAGAGTGGATTTTGTCGGCGCAACAGCGGGGAGCTTGGTGTGGAGATTAAAGACCGAAGGAAACAGATCGATCGGGATAATCTTTCCAAACTCTGTTACATTTTTCTAGTTTACGGTTAATGGAACGATCCAGGAATTTGGGTTGCGGTAGCGCCGGTTTCGTAAAAAGTTTTTGTTCCGCATTTGGCGTCGGTTTGACGGTCGGGATGCCGCCGTGGCCCAACATGGTATCAGAGCCACCCATTAACCGTTAACTAGTTGTTTAGATAATGTTAAAATATCAAAACCGAAACAACCTGGAACAATACCAATTTTGATATTCTTTGATTGGGCAAATTTTTTTGGCCATTTTAGTTTGCTGGAAATTCATGGCCATTGATGGGCTGAAGTTTTTTTTTTTGTGAGAATTTGTTTTTGGAAGTGGGCTTACATGTGAATTTTTGTGAGAGGAAAATTGTGTATAAATTTAATCCCCCACACCAAAGCCCACTAAGCCAATTTCGAATATCTGAGCCCATTTTCTTTTCTTGACTTGGCCGAAATTTTTCTTTGCTCATTTCTTCACTCTTGGTATTTAGTCTCTGGAATATTGGTTCACTGGTATTGTTAGTTTAGCCCAGATTGGATATAGTTTTATCTACTAGTTTGGGGTTATTCGGGGGTTATTTCGAATTCGATATTTTCTAACATTGTTTAAAGTTTGCAGTGCATTACATTTCTATCTGTGACCGTGAATGTCATTCGAGCGGTAAATCTTGTCTAATTGCTATAGTCCTTTTAGACGGATTTGCGAACGTGACATTCACGTTGATGTTCTGTGTTGTGCTGTGATGTTGTGGATTTGTCGTGGTGGATAGCTTGTGTGCAATGGTAGTGCAGTTTGGTTTTATTTGTACATTTGATATTGCGGGGTGAGCATCCGACATGTGGACTGCTGTCACTGCCTGTTTGTATATTATTCTTTTGTGGCACGACCGGGTTGAGGTCGATATACCCGTTGTATATATTTTCTTTTCTTTACTAGGATTACCCCGCGGTGGGGTGCACGGATAGCCGGGTTCTAGAGGGCAACGGGCCCGCATCTCATGGCGTTGAGACGGAGGGGGCTTCACTCTAGAATTGGCAGGCTATTCGCCGCACTCTTAGGGGGTACAGGTTGACCCAAGGAGGGGTGCTCAAGTTATCGGATTCCGTGAAGTGTTGGGTGGTCCATTCACTTTGCTGAAGGGGGCTGCCTTGCTTTTAGCTTTGGCGGGTAACTTGCCGCGCTCGTAGGGGTCTAGGATTTCATTGCACAGGCTATCCACAAAACCATGGGAACGTCGGGTTTCATTTGCGGCTCAAAGGAAACCCGTGTAGGGTTACTAGACACACTATAAAGGTTCTACAACGCATCAAACATGCCCGATTAGAATTTTAGCCATGCCGAATAACCCTAAACAAGATCATTAACTCGAGATTAGGCGAACACATGCTAGTGAATAAAAAATATCACTAAAGGAATACGAAATACAACATTTGTAGATCGGTCCTTCACTTCTTAAGCTCCTTGTAGTGGTCCCTTTGCTGCGATCATCGAACACCCGCACTCTAGGACGGCTCCATGAGAAGAGGCAACGGTATTGCTTGAAGTCTTCGAGGTCGAAGATGATCTACGTCGAGAGAATACGAACTCAAGCTTCTACTTCACTAACCAAAGAATTAGTGAAGCAAACACCCTAAACTAAAGTGCTAGTCTAGTAGAGGATGGTGAGATAGGAAATGGGTACACTATAGAATTTCTTTTCTCACTTTGATTCTCTCTCTATTTCAAACTCTAGAAAGAAATTTTGAGGAAGAAGAAGATGAGCTCAAAATGAATATGAAAAATAATCAAGAGAGAGAATGAGCTAACCATGGTGAGTGAGTATCATATACTAACTCATGTAGAGACATTACCATGGGTAATCATAGTGGTTAGGTTAACCAATATCTTAAGTAAAACAAAACTAGTGGACTAAGTCAAATGCAAACATAAGCTTCATGAAGCTTCATGCATTTGTGCTCATTATCCATTTGTTTTAGAATTACTTTAAATATAAAAACCTAACAAATATAATTAGTATGGTATAAGTCTTCTACACCCATGATGGTTGTATCAACAACCATGATACAATTTGTACACTAATAAATATATATCACATATATATTAACTTGTGCACAAGTGAGAAAAATAAATGCTTAAGTGAACCAATGTTAGTTAATGTAAATTAGTATATCACATATACAATTATACACTAAATTATCAAATCAATACTTGACTTAATAATCCGGTTATATCACATATAATCGACTAACACAAAATGTACCAACTTATCGAATCAACACTTGATTCGATAACCCGACTATATCGCATATAACCGATCGAAACAAACATCGCGAGAATAGAATACGGTATCACATACATGCATTATTCTCGGTCCCGCACATATCACATATGCGCTCCTATTTCGTTTTGTCTGAGCCAGTAAAACCTCTATGTAGGACTCTAAAGACTCGTCAATACGCCGGCAGTAGGTGATGATCATATCAAGCACCCATAAGCCGTCAGCGGTACTAGCTGGACGTAACGGCTACCCGGGTATTGAGCGATCAGAAGATCAGCAAGCAAGCCCGCTCCAACTCCTGCAAAAAGCCTGACAGTGACACTACCGTACAGTCCAATCTCCTCGTCTGATATGTCGTATATCAAGTCTAGAGGTGGTAAACGTCAGACCCCAATAACCGATAAGTCATGCCGATATGAGGCTCATAATGGGTCGAGAAACTACTGGTAATACTTACCAGTAAATCTCTATACCAGCCCTGGCCAGGGACTTCCCTGTTATGGCCAATCGAGCATAGCGCAACATCAACCCCCAATACCGGGAGAGACGAAACCCCTCCTATCGCTCATTGCCTCCATGTGACTCGGGACTGTACCCAAAAACCACCGTTTTGCATGCCCTCTTGGACGTGGTAAGGTGGAAATCAAAGCACAGTAGGAATCACACAAGACTCTATGACGATCTCGGGTCTACAGACTAACCTGTACCAGTGTCACCAGAGAACTGCCATCTGACGTATAGTATAATACCATCTGGGAGTTCTCGGCGAGTCCGTCCAGTGTACCCAGTCTCCACTGAGCACCCGTATATCATCTCTGATGTCAAACACCAATGGATATGGGATCATCCATCGCCCATCTGTATGGGTTGAGAAGGTATACGCTAATCTACTCTGGTATATCGATGCCCCGTCTCGATACACCCACGACTAGGGACCTTGAAGGATGTACTTATGGACTACCATGTCCCCACTAGTATGATCCCCATCATAGTCCAGGTAGTCAAGTACACATCCTAAGGGCTTTACCAACATGTAACAGAGAGACAATCAGTATACACGTTAAGGTAAAGAGTAACCAGTTAGCATACTATCATGTCGAGCAAGAAAGTCCTCCCTATATATGTCCAAGCATCCACTGCAATATACATCTCATGTATAGTAATGGCCTCTAGGGCATAATATAACTGACAATCTTCCACTTGCACTACAGCCATCTGATAGCAGTGGTTGTAGTATCTCATACTCAACCATCCCATAAAAGTCTCTCTCTGGGAAAAGGCCTTTGTGAGTGGATCCGCCGTGTTGTCCTCTGAGTCTGCTCTCCTGACCTCGATCCCCTGGAGATCAACCATCTCCATGATCAGGTGACACTACCTTAGAATATGTCTGGATCACTGATGGGACAGGCGTTCCTAGGCATAAGCCACATCTCCATTGTCATACAATGGTAGGAACGAAGTTCATCTCATGAACTAATATACACCTAGACTGCCTCTTTGGTAGCATCTTTGGTAGCGATGTATCTAGCCTTTATCGTCTAGTATGCCACGGTATATAGCTTGGAACTCTTCCAACATACCGTCCCTTTACTGAGTGTAAAGACAATGCATGTGACTGACTTTTAGTCGTCCTTCTCACCATGGAACCTTTCCAGTGATTCTCCCCAGGATCGATTGATACCATCTCACCACAACTAGTGAGTATCCTAACATCCAATTAGATCTATCTCATAGATCCAAAACCCAGGATTTAGGAGGTATCATTTTGATCCTATATGGAGAATCCTTGTGATAAGCGGAGATTGACCGAGCATAGCATAGGAAACTCCTTCCCTATCAAGAGTATGTCATCCACGTACTCTAAGAGGATCACTACCATACTCTCTACTACCTTTTTGTATATACAAGGTTCATCTACCATTTTGATGATGTCAAACTCTTTGACTAACACATCAAAACAGACGTTCCAACTCCGCGATGCCTGCTTTATCACATAAAACATCTTGCACACGTTTCCGCTGCTCCCACTGTCTACGAGGCCCTCTGGCTGTGTACTTATAGACACACTCTTCTAAAACACTATTTAGAACAGGAGTCATGACACCCAACCGCCAGATATCATAGTCATGGTATGTAGCCATGGCAAGTAGGATCTGGATAGACTTAAGCATAGCTACTTAGAAAAGGTTTCATCATAATCCATACCTGGTCAATGATGCCAACCTTTAACAAGTCTAGCTTTGAAAGTCTCAACTTTTTCATGTACACCAAGTAATCTTCTCAAGATATACTTGCTCCTGATGGGGATTTAACCCTTCAGATAAAGCAACCAAAGTCCATACTTTGTTGGTGTATAAGGATTCCATCTCAGATCGCTAAGCATCCAGCCATTCTTACAGAGTCCTACTCCTGATGGCCAGCTCGAAACTAGATGGGTCATCATCTCATGATGCAATCCTCGCTCCCACTGTCATAGAGAAACCGAAGTATCTCTCAGGTGGGTGAGAAACCCTACTAGATCGGCGGAAAGGCTGAGGTTCGTTGGTTACTATTGAATCCTTTGATTCTACCAAATCATCAGCTGCAGTTTGTATAGCTGGAACTCCTTCCAGTTCTACCTCATGACCATTAATTTCTTCACAATAAATTCCCTTTCACAAAGGTGGCATGCTGAGAAACAAAACATCTTTTGTTCCTCGGTTAGGTAGAAGATATTCCCTTGCGAATGCTTGGGATATCCAACAAACTTCTACAGAACTGACTTTGCCTCGAGCTTGTCCGGATTATGCTTTTAGACATAGGCTGGACAACCCCAAATCTTAACTAACTTAATAGATGGGCTCTTCCCTTACCATATCTCATATAAAGTGGTAGGCAACTGATTTGATCGGAACCCTATTCAATAGGTATGCAACTTCTCCAATGCATAACTCCCTAAAAGGAAATAGGTAACTCGGTAGTACTCATCATAGAGCACACCTTATCATATAGGATGCGATTGCTCCGTCCCGATATACCTACGTGCTGTGGTGTGTACGGAGGAGTAATGCTGAGAGAGAATCTCATTCTCCTTTAGAATAATCCAGGAATTCCGTGCTCAAGTATTCTCCTCCTTCATCACATCAAAGGACATAATACTTATACTCGTTTTGGTTCTCTACTTCTAACTTATATTCTGTGAATATCTCAAAAGCTTCGGACTTTTGTTTCAACAGGAACATATGTCTGAATCTTGAGAGATCATCAGAGAATGTAATGAAGTACAAAGAACCGGTCTTGGTATGTGTAGACAGGGGACCTTCATACATCATCATGTATCATCCCAAGAGTTCACTAACTCTTTCTCTGTTTCCTAAAAATAGAGCTATGGTCATCTTATCTCTGTGACATGACCGGCAAGTTTCATAAGATGTAAATTCAAACTAATTTAAATATGCATCTATATGTAACTTAAGCTAGTCGGGTCGCATTGATATTACCTAGTCTACAATACCTTAAGAAGGATTCGTTCATTTCTGAACTCTTCCTCTTGTGTGTGTTCTGTATACTAAGAACTGTAGTTTGATTTAGAACGTCAATACTTTTAGATAACGTGCCTGAACCGATCAACTCTTGATATAGGAAATATTCAAAACATTATCCAACAATACAAAATTATATCCTTTCTTTACTAATAAAGAGACCGATATGATGTTGTATATCAGGTTCGGTATCTAACAACATTCGTTCAGAATCAATGTATTCTGATAATACAGGGTGATAGTGACCAACAGACTCGGCTGCAACACATGCACCGTTTTTTATCTCATGAAACTTATCACCCGTTCTCAGTTCTCTACCTGTCTGTAGCCCATGTAACCGATTACATATGCGGGATCCTGATCCGGTATCACATACCCAGGACGTAAAGGATACTGAGAAACAGTTCTCTGTAATGAACACACCCGAAGAAGATGCATCATCATGCACTTTCTTCGTTTAGGCGGCACGAGAATTCTGGTAATCCCCAATTTCCTGCTCTGTCTTATAACAATTATAAGTTAGAGCGGGACCAACGTTCCCCAGCTCAGTATAACAAGCGGGTTCAGTCAATACATCCATATTATTATCTTGATTAAGGCGTGACATGGTCGCTACCTGGAGAGAGAGAGAAGAAAACACTCTGCGTGCGCTCTTGCAAGATCAGATTGGTTATTATTCTATCTAATCAGGATGGCTCCCACTGTTTTTATCAAATCTTCCTTCAAACCCTAAAAGGAAAGACTAGCCAGGCCAGTGTCGGTACTTTGAGGGAGGTTCCCCATGCTTTCGCACGGACTTAATTAAAGTAAACCTCGTTTTCCCAGAGGCGTAACCCCGTTGACACCTTTCTAGACACCTACTTGATCGGCTAATTGTAATGTGTAAAACTCTCCCAAGAGTAACAATTACTCGCAGTGGGTATCGGGATCCAACTATCTCATAGAAGGTATGCAATCTCATTGCAAATTTCAACACTTGAAATTCCCGATAATTTTGCCCCGAACGATCTATGACCTTGACAAGGTCAACAAACCATAGACCGTAAGTCAAGTTCTACCCGTCATTTCTTGATTGAATCAAACCCACCCGCACGACCCTTGACAAGGTCAACAAGGCCGTACGACTACCCTAATCCAATCTGCATCATATGCATAAGCAGACAAATACTGGTCAGCTACCGCACACTGCGCCTTGACAAGGTCAACAAACGCAGCACGAATATTAAGCTGGACTTATCTAAAATGACGGAGGGCTACGACAGGTTTTTCTGAAAACCTATTGCGTAATGAACTTGATATCGTTGTAGAATCAAATGATTTTAAAATGGAGTGTTTTGAGTCTTTTACTAGTTTCGCTAAAGAGGTCACTCCCGGTGAAGAGATCTCGGCTCTTTCCTCGTCGAATGAGGTGCAGGATATATCATATATATCACTGTGCAAAGCAAGAACTAGAAAAGCAATCAAAAGACAAAACCGAGGGGGGTAGCATCTGCCAGTCATTGCTAAAGGGGTCACTCCCGGTGAAGGGATCTCGGCCCTTTCCTAATGGAATAAGGTGCAGGATGTTCTACAAGGAACACCGCGATACAAAGCAAGAACTGTAGCTACCTGTTTTTGAAAATTCGATTCCACAACATCTTTTAGGTTTCTTTTCTTTCATTAATCATATTAATGAAGTCCCATCATTTAAGCACCTAAATATCACAGATAAATACGACGTACACTTATGCCATCCGCATTCGCCTCGATGTCCCCTCGTGCACCGTTAGGTTAGGTAACAAACGGCAGAGCGGGGCAGGGCTAGCGCGGGTGTAAAACATAAGTAACGTCTATATAATATATCATATATACTATATACAGTATTTATCACAACACATCACATGATCACATCACAGATATCGCAGCAGAAGAAACATATGAAACATTGGATATACTAGGACGTCCGTATTTTATTTTGAGCCTCTATAAAACACGGATTCCACGGTCGCGATGAATAGCCAAAACCCACACCCTTAGACCCCTACGAGAGCGGCAAGCAACCCTACCAATCCTAGAGTTAGGAGACCCAGACTCGACTCCTCGAGTTGGTCTCCCACTGAACCCTAGAACCTGGTTACTTGTGCTCTCCTCCTTGGGTCTATCCTAGTGCGGAAAAGTAAATAATATACAAATGGAGACATCAACCTCATTCCGGAAGTGCGCCAATAAAAGAATATTACATACATTTAATTTTACATGAATGAAAATAAAAAACCCTCATCTCACATAAAACCCCCGGCTATTCAAAACGCGACGATCCAATATAATATATCCAGCAACACATAACATCACATGTCATCAACGTAAGTAAATATGCGCATCCTAATTATCGTTGACATATAGCAACGAAACCGGCGATATCACATATTACACTTACGGGCGCAGAAATGAAAGTGTAAAACTACAACAGTTGGAATCCGGAACCGCCTTAGACATCGCATGCCTAACAATTATAAACCCCGCATTTTAGTCTCTATATCGAAAACACTTTTCAATATCTAGTCGGGCAATTCAACAAGATTCCCGATAAGTGATCGAATGCTCGTCGCAAACTTTAGTAGACGGCCGCACCCCCGGATGCCGTCGACGAAGTGCACTAAGGCGGAACACCGCTGCCGTGAGCACCCGAACAGATGCTTTCGGCGACGGGGTTCTCCTACAGTCACTTGTTCGGGGATAGGGGGCATGGCTGTCTATTAAGTTTACCCGGCGAGTATCCGCGTACGCTACGTGATTGCGAAGGACTTTTGATCGCATCAAAATTCCGTGGCAACCGATCATTTGAGACTAAACTGCTATGTTTATAACATCCAAATTAGTTATCTCATAACCACTTGTGGATTCCAAATATTGTATCACATTCCAGATAAATAGACAGTGTTAAACTTTCCGATCGAATAAACAAACACCCAAGTTTTCCCAAATAGTTCTCAACACTTGAGGGGAGTTTAAAAACATCCATCACATGTCACAGTACCAATGGTCCAGCCATAGAAGGGTCAAGCCAATGCCTCACATGTGGCACGCCGTACTGCCCCAAACCCTAAGGTTCAAAAGGCAGTTCAAGACGGTCACATAATCGAGTTAAGGTTTGTTGTCTTCTAGAGGGTCCATTGCGTAACTTGCACGATTCAGACGTTCTTAAACAAACGGAAAAAATCCAACACTTGGAAATTTTCCGGGTCGGAAAAAAGTGAGTTATTGATATCCGTCCGAACCTTTTAATACTTTCTAAATATCCGGAAAACACAACGAAATTAAATATTCCGACCGAATCAACGATTACAAAATAAACCCCAGAATACTCAACACTTGAGTCAGATTAAAAATACCCAGAAAATAGTAACAAAAGAGGCAAGTATTACTGTGCAAAAAACCGCCCCCAATACTCTTACCCTGCCGCGGAACCGCCGCCAAAAGTGGCTTATTGCCGCGGTTCCGCGGACATGTGGAGGAATTGGAGGCTTGTTTTTCATGGTAATTCTTAGAAAACCCTGCTGAATTTTTTAGGTATTTTTAATTCAGAAAAATCCCAGATTTTAAAATTTTTCCAGAGAGGGGGTCTACTATGTCATGTCGGGGTTTGATCGGAGTTTTAACTTCGTTAACACATCGCCTAATGCTCTAGCTAGGCTCTGATACTACTGTAGGGTTACTAGGCACACTAACAAGGTTCTACTACGCATCAAACATGTCCGATTAGAATTTTAGCCGTGCCGAATAACCTTAAACAAGATCATTAACTAGAGATTAGGCGAACACATGCTAGTGAATTACAAATATCACTAAAGGAATACGAAATACAACCTTTGTAGATCGGTCCTTCACTTCTTAATCTCCTTGTAGTGGTCCCTTCGCCGCGATCATCGAACACCCGGACTCTAGGACGGCTCCATGAGAAGAGGCAACGGTATTGCTTGAAGTCTTCGAGGCCGAAGATGATCTACGTCGAGAGAATACGAACTCAAGCTTCTACTTCACTAACCAAAGAATTAGTGAAGCAAACACCCTAAACTAAAGTGCTAGTCTGGTAGAGGATGGTGAGATAGGAAATGGGTACACTTTAGAATTTCTTTTCTCACTTTGATTCTCTCTCTATTTCAAACCCTAGAAAGAAATTTTGAGGAAGAAGAAGATGAGCTCAAAATGAATATGAAAAATAATCAAGAGAGAGAATGAGCTAACCATGGTGAGTGAGTATCATATACTAACTCATGTAGAGACATTACCATGGGTAATCATAGTGGTTAGGTTAACCAATATCTTAAGTAAAACAAAACTAGTGGATAAGTCAAATGCAAACATACGCTTCATGAAGCTTCATGCATTTGTGCTCATTATCCATTTGTTTTAGAATTAATTTAAATATAAAAACCTAACAAATATAATTAGTATGGTATAAGTCTTCTACACCCATGATAGTTGTATCAACAACCATGATACAATTTGTACACTAATAAATATATATAACATATATATTAACTTGTGCACAAGTGAGAAAAATAAATGCTTAAGTGAACCAATATTTGTTAATGTAAATTAGTATATCACATATATAATTATACACTAAATTATCAAATCAATACTTGACTTAATAATCCGGTTATATCATATATAACCGACTAACACAAAATGTACCAACTTATCGAATCAACACTTGATTCGATAACCCGGCTATATCGCATATAACCGATCGATACAAACATCGCGAGAATAGAAAACGGTATCACATACACGCATTATTCTCGGTCCCGCACATATCACATATGCGCTCCTATTTCGTTTTGCCTGAGCCAGTAAAACCTCTATGTAGGACTCTAAAGACTCGTCAATACGCCGGCAGTAGGTGATGATCATATCAAGCAACCACAAGCCGTCAGCGGTACTAGCTGGACGTAACGGCTACCCGGGTATTGAGCGATCAGAAGATCAGCAAGCAAGCCTGCTCCAACTCCTACAAAAAGCCTGACAGTGACACTACCGTACAGTCCAATCTTCTCGTCTGATATGTCGCATATCAAGTCTAGGGGTGGTAAACGTCATACCCCAATAACCGATAAGTCATGCCGATATGAGGCTCATAACGGGTCGAGAAACTACTGGTAACACTTACCAGTAAATCTCTATACCAGCCCTGGCCAGGGACTTCCCTGTTATGGCCAATCGAGCATAGCGCAACATCAACCCCCAATACCGGGAGAGACGAAACCCCTCCTATCGCTCATTGCCTCCATGTGACTCGGGACTGTACCCAAAAATTTTGCACGCCCTCTTGGACGTGGTAAGGTGGAAATCAAAGCACAGTGGGAATCACACAAGACTCTATGACGATCTCGGGTCTACAGACTAACCTGTACCAGTGTCACCAGAGAACTGCCATCTGACATAAGGTATAATACCATCTGGGAGTTCTCGGCGAGTCCGTCCAGTGTACCCAGTCTCCACTGACCACCCGTATATCATCTCTGATGTCAAACACCAATGGATATGGGATCATCCATCGCCCATCTGTATGGGTCGAGAAGGTATACGCTAGTCTACTCTGGTATATCGATGCCCCGTCTCGATACACCTACGACTAGGGACCTTGAAGGATGTACTTATGGACTACCATGTCTCCACTAGTATGATCCGCATCATAGTCCATGTAGTCAAGTACACATCCTAAGGGCTTTACCAACATGTAACAGAGAGATAATCAGTATACACGTTAAGGTAAAGAGTAACCAGATAGCATACTATCATGTCGAGCAAGAAATTCCTCCCTATATATGTCCAAGCATCCACTATAATATACATCTCTTGTATAGTAATGGCCTCTAAGGCATACATATAACTAACAACCCGGGGTTCCCAGATTATCTGTATTGTTCTGTGATGCTTATTACTTTTCTCTGATGTTGCATTTATCATGCCTGGAGTGATTATTATATATTGATATATATATACTAGTAGATGTTCTATATGTTTTGCACCCGTGCTAGTCCAGTCCCCGCTCTGTCGTTAGTTAAGTAACCTAACGGGTGATGACGGGACCCAGTGGCGAATGCGGATGGCATATATGTGCATTATATTTTCGTTCTTTTCTGGTGTGATCAATTGATGGGACTGCGTTGATTCTTATCAATTCAAGGAAAACAAACCTATATATATGATGTTGTTGGAACGAATTTTTCAAAATCTGTTATTACAAGGGCGTTCTCTTTTGTTTTGCACAGTGGTATTCGGTTATGAATATCCAGCACCTCATTCGATGAGGCAAGGGCCGAGATCCCTTCATCGGGAGTGACCCCTTGGACAGAGGTTTGCGTCAGGGTAATAACTTCACTATAATCGATTACCTTTTGCTTTGCATCGTGGTATTCAGTTTGGAATATCCTGCACCTTATTCGACGAGGAAAGAGCCGAGATCCCTTCACCGGGAGTGACCTCTTTAGCAAAGGTTTTCGCCACTATATTTTTATAAAAAGGTATTCGGTTCCTTCAACAATATCAAGTCATTACGTTAAAGGCTTTTCGCCAAAAACCAGCCGTAGCCCTCCGTCATTTCGGATAAGTAATTCATAGTATTCGTGCGGTGCTTGTTGGCCAAAGTCAAGGCATCGTGTGCGGTAGCTTTGTATTGCTTGTCCGTTGCATGTATATACATTAGTTTAGGACAGTCGTACCACTTTGTTGGCCAAAGTCAAGAGTGTGTGCGGGTGGGTCTAAATCAATCAGGACAATGACGGGTTGAACTTGACTTGCGGGTTATGATTTGTTGGCCAAAGTCAAGGTCATAAACCGCTTGGGGTAAAAATCATATCGGGAGTTTCAAACATATAGGAAACTTGCCAGGCATGCGCATACCTTCTAGAGTATGGTGACTTGAGTGGCTTCCATCAAGTTATCATGCGGTGATAGTTGGATCCCAATTCCCACTGATGAGTAGGATTACTCCTTGGGTGACCCCGACTAATTCTTCTTTCAGGTTTGGAGGAGAATTTAAGGATACAGTGGGAGGTTTCCTGATTATTAAAATGATTAACCATTCTGATCTAGGTTAGAGTGCACGCAGAGTGTTTCTTCTATCTCTCTTTTTGGCTGCGACCATGCCCCGACCCTAGACTATGATTCAGTGACCAAGTTAACCGAACTTTCTTAAAATACTGGCTTTTGGATTATCTGAGTTGCATACATCATTGCCACTCATTCTCTTACCCTTTGCATTTCTCCAGAGCACCTCGTATCACTACGAACATCCACTTCCATTGGATAAATCCATCGTATGGTTATATACGAACTCGAAGGAATTGCTTCGAGGATGGATTCTGGTTCTGGAGAGATTGAATAGGATTATTCAGTTGTCTTTTCCTTTTACCTTCTCTCAGGTTGTGAGGGCTCCTAGGATTAGGAGAGGGTACACCTATTACGCTTATTGGATAGTCTTCTTCCAAACCATAGGCAGGTGTTGAAAGGTAGGGAATGAAGAAAACCAATTAGCCTAAGTTGGGTGTACAGAAGGTAATAAGTAAAGACAAATAAAGGGATCAGAAAGAGGGCAAAGTAAATTGCGACTGCTAAAATTCACGAACGAACCACATATTTCATCGCCACTCCTACTTCACCTTTGTATTTCTCCAGAACACCTCGTATCACTACGAACATCCACTTCCATTGGATAAATCCATCGTATGGTTATATACGAACTCGAAGGAACCTTTTCGAGGATAGATTCTGGTTCAGGAGAAATAGGAATAAGGTTTATTCAGTTGTCTTTTATCTTTACCTTCTCTCATGTTGCGAGTACTTCTAGGATTAGGAGAGTACACCTATTACGCTTATTGGATTGTCTTCTTCCAAACCATAGGCTGGTGCCGAACGGTAAGGAAGGAAGAAAACCATTAAGCCTAACGATGGTGTACAGAAGGTAACGACTAAAGAATAATAAAGGGAATTAGAGAGATGGCAAGAAAATTTATAGTTACAGTCATGAATCTGATAATGGAAGAGATATTACTAGGAATACCCGGATACCCCTTAGAAACATATTCATGTTTCAGTTTCACTGTGTATTGTTAATAGAAAACTGATTTCCTAATTAGACCCTTGCTCTAGGGTATGTATTTACCAGGTATGATTCTCACATCTGTATGGTTTTACAGATGATGAGTGGGAGTGAGTTATTAGGAATTAGCTGATCATCCTCATTATATCGGAATTCGTTGTAATTGGTGATATTTGAGAAAATCGCCTGGATACAGTTTTCAACCTACGACGCACAGAGTTTGGGTTATTCAACTCAGGGGACTTATACAAAGTATTGTATATTGTCCAGTGTCCATTAGGACAAAGGGGTTGTCCTCGTACTGTATTCTGTTTACTTATGACTTCTCAAGTTTTAGACAAGTGTTTCGTAGAAATACAAGGTCCAAGTTTGAGAAGTTATAAGTACAGGAATAAAGTAGAGAATTATGTGTTGCAAGTATCAGGATTCTTCAAGGTGATTGAAGATGTAGATACTTGTGTATGGTATTCAGTTGATAGTAATGGTTTTTGAGAACTTGCTTCTCTTTCAGGTTACTCATAATTGGATGCACTCCTAAGTTGAGTAATGCTGATCAGCCTCTCTCCATTTAGTTGACATGCACTGGAGACAGCTGCATGATTTGAATCTGGTTCCAATTAAATCAGTGCCTCTATTTCTATATTGTATATAGAATGGTTCATATCTTAACGTTGTTAAGGTACGGGGAGTTGTCCAGCTTATGCTTAAAACCAGACTCTGGATAACTCAAGGCACGTTTCTGTAATGGCTGTTTGTGGGTTAACCCGAGCTATGACGAGGGTTAATTTTCTACCATCTGGAAGATCAATAGTGATATTGTTCTAGACTTGCCACATCTTTATTAAAATGGATTTTTTTTTCAGAAAACAGAAGTGGGAGTATGGTAGAACTGGAAGAGATTCCAGAACCGCAAACGATTACGGAAAATTTAATAGGACCTAAAGATTCAATCAGGATTGACATTCCATTAGCCACTCCGCAGATATGGTGTGTAACCTCAGGCACCCGAGAGGTACTCTGGTAGCCTCAAGGACGGTGACAGGGAGGTTCTTGTTTACCCAGACTTTCCATTACTGCTGTTCTAGACTATGAGACCCATCAGGAGGATGAGTATAACATCGTTCTAAACTAGGTTTAGAAGTGCACGTGTATATGATTCTGCCAGAGGGTTGTTGTAGTCAGTGGGAGCAGCGGAAGCATAGTGGATAGGTAGCTTATGTCTATTTATAGACTAAAGCAGATATAATAGATCATCTATTTTTGATGTGAAAGTCATGGGTTTTGACTTCATCAGAATAGGAGATGGATCTGTTAAGAAAATAGTAGGGTGTGATGTCCTAGTACTTGGATGACATACAAATTGTAGGAAGTGAAATTCATATACTACGATCGGTCATACTGTGGTTGTCACACAGGATTTTCTCCACAAAGGATATGGATATAATATTAGGCATTCTGGTTACTGGATTTATGGTTTTAGATCTAGATTTAGGTAGTTTCCCAATCAGGGTACTTTGACAGCATTCTAAAGGTATTTTAGAATGAACGACTCCTGGCATGGTGGTGTACCTGCAGATGATGGAGTCACCCTCTCTAAAGGTGTCTTACAGACTAAAGGGGAGAGGGATGTGCATAATTGGCAGATCACTTGCTTAGGCAACTGAGTTGATCATGAGATGTCAAGTACCACATCAGATGTTGTTTTTGCACTAGATGCAATAAGTTGATATTAATCTAATCTTGAAGAAACGTTTGGAAGCATTTTTAGAACATAAGTGGTTGTTCTAGGGATTTGATAACGACAGCCACCTTCGGAAGATAGTTATCATTCCAGGCTTCCAAGGTGACCTGGATGACAGAGTGACTGTCAGAGTTATAGTTTTCCCTCTGACGAGGGGCAGTAGTTTGGACAGGTGGTCCAAGCGGATACTGAGGGAGGCATGGTGCAGGATACTGATTAAATTCAGTTGACGATACAGTCTAAGAATTTTGATGGATTTGAAGTTCATTTATGAACTGGGTCCCATCAAATATCAGACATATTCTAAGACAGGTATTGCTCATTTTGGTAGATGTCTTTCTCAGTGAACTTGAGACAAAGAGAGACATGTAAAGAAACATCAGGGTGGATCCACTCACTGAGGCTATTTCTCGAACACAATAGTTTTACAAACGAGCTTTGTGAAACTGATTAGTAGTGGAGTTGGATGTTCGGTATCACACGAGCTGTGAGTACGCGACATCGCAATAATTAGCCTTAAGTGCAAGTAGGAGATTGTTGGATATAGTGCCCTCAAAGACAATTATTGGATCGCAGGCACGCGATTGCAATGATTGAGTGAGGACCAATACCGATAGGACAGTCTTGCTCGAGATGATAGTATGCTATCTGGTTTATCTTTATCATCATGTACATGATTTAGGTGATATTACAGATCACTATTACACGTTGATAGAGCCCTTAGGATTCTTGCTTGACTACCAGCAGTATGATGGCGATCATATACGTGGGAGCTAGGGTCTATAAGCACATCCTTAAAGTGTCCCTAGTCGTGGGAGTTTCGAGACAGGGCATCGATACTCCAGAGTAGACTAGTGTATACAGTCGAGACCCCGACGAGGGGGGGCGGCCGGTCTCACAAGCCATTGGTGTCAGTTGGTTCACCTAAGATGTATACAGGTGCTCATTGGGTTATGAGTGTAGGGTTTCTAGGCACACTCATGAAGTTCCACAAGGCATCAACCATGCCAAATTCAAAAATTTAGGTGCCGAGAAACCCTAACCTAGATCGTTAACTAGAGGATAGGCGAAAGAAAAAGCAAGCAAACGACTTTGCAACTAAGTGAAAGTGACAACAACCTTTGTAGATCCGGTCCTCCACCTCTTTAGCTCCATGATGACGTCCCTCCGCTGCGACCATCGGGATCCTGGACTCTAGCGTTGGTTTCATCGGAGAAATGATCGGGCTAGGTCGTTGACTTTGATGCCGAAGATGATCTACGTCGAGGCGACTCAAACTCAAGCTCCATCTTCACTTGGTCATGAACCTTGTGAAGAAAACACCCTATACAACATGGCAAGTGGTAGAGGATGAAGAAATAGGAAGTGGGTTCACTTTGGATTTAGATTTCTCACTTGATTTCATCACTTGAAATTTTCTAGCAAGCTTTTCTTTTCTTCATCAAGAAGAAGAAGAAGAAAGAAAAGAATGGGGGGAAAAATTCATTTTTTTAAAAGAAAACTCAAGTGATGTCTATCATGTTGCAACCATGGGTGAGATAAACTCATGTAGAGAGTAAACTAGGGTTTAGGCAATGGTTAGGTTTTAGAACAAAACAAAAATGGTAAGACTTTTCAAAGATGCTTGAAGCAACATGAAACTTCTAGCAAAGATGAAGAAAAGCCACCATTTAGTTTTAACAAAATAAATATAGAAAATAAAACCCTAACCATTAACTAAACAAGGTTTAAATCAAACACACACCCAAGTTTGCATGTATCATCAAACATGATACAAACTAGTGCACAAATATATATCATATATATACAATGTGCACAATCTAGTGAGAAAAAATAATCTTAAATGAACCAATACTAGTTAATGTAAACTAATATATCAAATATATAATTATACATTAAATCATTAAATCAACACTTGATTTAATGATCCGGTCATACTGCATATAACCGACTAATATCAAGTGTATCAATATATCGAATCAACATTTAATTCGGTAAACCGGCTATATCTTATATAACCGTCCGATGATACATATCGCGAGAATAGAATTCAGTATCACATACTGGTATTATTCTTGGTCCTGCACATATCTCATATGCGCTCCTATTTCGTTTCGCTTGAGCCAGGAAACCTCTGTGTAGGACTCTAAAGACTCGTCAATACGCCGGCAGTAGGTGATTATCATATCAAACACCCACAAGCCGCAAGCGGTCTGCCAAACGTAACGGCCACCCGGGTATTGAGCGATTAGAAGATCAACGAGCAAGCTCGCTCACACTCCTGTGAATCCAATCAGTAACACTTACCGTACAGTCCGGTCTGTTCGTCTGATATGTCGCATATCTTGCCTAGGGGTGGTAAACGTCAGACCCCAGTAGCTCGATAAGTCGTGTCGATATGTGGTCTATAACAGTTCGAGATACTACTGATAACACTTACCAGTAAATCTCAGCAACCCTGGCCAGGGATTTCCGGTTATAGCCAATCGAACACAGCGCAACATCAACTCCATATACCGGGAGAGACGAATCCCCTCCTATCACTCATTGCCTCCATGTGATTCGGGACTGTACCCAAAAACCACCGTTTTGCACGCCCTCTTGGACGTGGTAAGGTAGAAATCAAAGCACAGTGGGAATCACACAAGACTCTATGACGATCTCGGGTCTACAGACTAACCTGTACCAGTGTCACCAGAGAACTGCCATCTGACGTAAGGTATAATACCATCTGGGAGTTCTCGGCGAGTCCGTCCAGTGTACCCAGTCTCCACTGAGCACCCGTATATTATCTCTGATGTCAAACACCAATGGATATGGGATCATCCATCGCCCATCTGTATGGGTCGAGAAGGTATACGCTAGTCTACTTTGGTATATCGATGCCCCGTCTCGATACACCCACAACTAGGGACCTTGAAGGATGTACTTATGGACTACCATGTCCCCACTAGTATGATCCACATCATAGTCCAGGTAGTCAAGTACACATCCTAAAGGCTTTACCAACATGTAACAGAGAGACAATCAGTGTACACGTTAAGGTAAAAAGCAACCATATAGCATACTATCATGTCGAGCAAGAAAGTCCTCCCCATATATGTCCAAGCATCCACTACAATATACATCCTATGTATAGTAATGGCCTCTAGGGCATACATATAACTAACAATCTCCCACTTGCACTACGGCCATCTGATAGCAGTGGTTGTAGTATCTCATACTCAACCATCCCATAAAAGTCTCTCTCTGGGAAAAGGCCTTTGTGAGTGGATCCGCCGTGTTGTCCTCTGAGTCTACTCTCCTAACCTCGATCTCCTTGGAGATCATCCATCTCCATGATTAGGTGATACTGCCTTAGAATATGTCTGGATCACTGATGGGACGGACGTTCCTTGGCATAAGCCACAACTCCATTGTCACACAATGGAAGGAACTAAGTTCATCTCATGAACTAATATACACCCATACAGCCTCTTTGGTAGCATCTTAAGTAGCGATGTATCCTGCCTTTATCGTCTAGTAAGCCACGGTATCTAGCTTGGAACTCTTCCAACATACCGTCCCTCCACTGAGGGTAAAGACAATGCCTGTGACCGACATTCAGTCATCCTTATCACTCTGGAACCTTTCCAGTGATTCTTCCCAGGATCGATTGATACCATCTCACTACAACTAGTGAGAATCCTAACATCCAATTACTTCTATCTCATAGATCAAAACTCAGGATTTAGGAGGTATCACTTTGATCCTTTATGGAGAATCCTTGCGATAAGCGAAGATTGACCGAGCGTAGCATAGGAAACTCCTTCCCTATCAAGAGTATGTCATCCACGTACTCTATGAGGATCATCACCATACTCCATACTACCTTTTTGTATATACAAGGTTCATCTACCATTTTGATGAAGTCAAACTCTTTGACTACCATATCAAAACAGACGTTCCAACTCCGCGATGCCTGCTTTATCACATAAAACATCTTGCACACGTTTCCACTGCTCCCACTGTCTACGAAGCCCTCTGGCTGTGTTCTTACAGACGTTCTCTTCTAAATCATTATTTAGAAAAGTAGTCATGGCACCCAACCACCAGATATCGTAGTCATGGTATCTAGCCGTGGCAAGTAGGATCTGGATGGACTTAAGCATAGCTCTTTAGAAAAGGTTTCATCATAATCCATACCTGGTCAATGATGCAAACCTTTAACAAGTCTAGCTTTGAAAGTCTTAACTTTTCCATGTACACCAAGTAATCTTCTCAAGATATACTTGCTCCTGATGGGGATTTAACCCTTCAGATAGAGCAACCAAAGTCCATACTTTGTTGGTGTATAAGGATTCCATCTCAGATCGCTAAGCATCCAGCCATTCTTACAGAGTCCCTACTCTTGAAGGCCTGTTCGAAACTAGTTGGGTCATCATCTCATGATGCAATCCTTGATCCCACTGTCATCGAGAAACCGAAGTATCTCTCGGGCGGATGAGGAACCCTACTAGATCGACGGAGAGGCTGAGGTTCGTCGGGGACTATTGAATCCTTTGGTTCTGTCAAATCATCAGCTACAGTTTGTATAGCTGGAACCTTTCCAGTTCTACAGAACTGACCCTGCCTCGATGTTGTCCGGATTTTACTTTTGACATAGGCCGGACAATCCCAAATCTTAACTTACTTAAGAGATAGGCTCTTCCCATACCATATCTTATATGGAGTGGTAGGCACTGATTTGATTCGAACCCAGTTCAATAGGCATGCAGCTTCTCAAGTGCATAACCCCCTAAAAGAAACAGGTAACTCAGTAATACTCATCATAGAGCACACCATATCTAATATGGTGCGGTTGCTCCGCCCCGATACACCGACGTGCTGTGGTGTATACGAAGGAGTAATGCTGAGAGAGAATCTCATTCTCCTTTAGAATAATCCAGGAATTCCGTGCTCAAGTATTCTCCTCCTCGATCACATCAAAGGACATAATACTTATACCCATTTTGGTTCTCTATTTCTAACTTATATTCTGTGAATATCTCAAAAGGTTAGGACTTGTGTTTCAACAGGAACATATGTCTGAATCTTGAGAGATTATCAGAGAATGTAATGAAATACAAAGAACCGGTCTTGGCATGTGTAGACAGGGGACCTACATACATCAACATGTATGATCCCAAGAGTTCACTAACTCTTTCTCTGTTTCCAGTAAACAGAGCTATGGTCATCTTATCTCTGTGACATGACTGGAAAGTTTCACAAGATGTAAATTCAAATTAATTTAAATATGCATCTAAATGTAACTTCAGCCAGTCGGGTCGCATTGATATGACCTAGTCTACAATGCCTCAAGAAGGATTCGTTCATTTCTGAACTCTTCCTCTTGTGTGTGTTCCGTATACTAAGAACTGTAGTTTGATTTAGAACATCAATGCTTTTAGATAACGTGCCTGAACCGATCAACTTTTGATATAGGAAATGTTCAAAACATTATCCAACAATACAAAATTTTATCATTTCTTTACTAATAAAGAGACTGATATGATTTTGTATATCAGGTTCGGTATCTAATAACATTCGTTCAGAATCAATGTATTTAGAATACAGGGTGACAGTGACCAACAGACTTGGCTGCAACACTTGTACCGTTATCTGTCTCATGAAACTTATCACCCGTTCTCAGTTCTCTACCTTTCTGTAGCCCTATGTAACAGATTACATATCTGGGATCCTAATCCGGTATCAAATACCCAGGACGTAGAGGATACAGAGAAACAGTTCTTTGTAATGAACACACCCGAAGGAGATGCATCATATGCACTTTCTTCGTTTGGGCGGCATAGGAATTCTGGTATTCCTCTATTTCCTGCTCTTTCTTATAACAATTATAAGTTGGAGCGGGACCAACGTTCCCCAGCTCAATATAACAAGCGGGTTCGGTCAATATATCCGTTTTATTATCTTGATTAAGGCGTGATATGGTCGCTACCTGGAGAGAAAGAGAAGAAAACACTCAGCGTATGTTCTAGCAAGATCAGATTGGTTATTATTTTATCTAATCAGGATGGCTCCCACTGTTTTTATCAAATCTTCCTTCAAACCCTAAAAGGAAAGACTAGCTGGGATTAATTACACACTACAAGTTCGCCAATCTTTCAGCCAGGCCAGTGCCTGTACTTTGAGGGAGGTCCCCCATGCTTTCGCACGAACCTAATTAAAGTAAATCTCGTTTTCCCAGGGGCGTAACCCCGTTGACACCTTTCTAGACACCTAATTGATCGGCTAGTTGTAATGTATAAAACTCTCCCAGGAGTAACTCTTACTCGCAGCGGGTATCGGGATCCAACTATCTCATAGAAGGTATGCAATCTCATTGCAAATTTCAACACTTGAAATTCCCGATAATATTTTGCCTCTAGCGTCCTATGACCTTGACGCAGGCCAACAAACCATAGTCCGCTAGTCAAGTTCAACCCGTTATTTCTTAATTGAATTAAACCCACCCGCACGACCCTTGACGCAGGCCAACAAAGTCGCACGGCTACCCTAATCCAATCTGCATCATATGCATAAACAGATAAATACTAGTTAGCTACCGCACACTACGCCTTGACGCAGGCCAACAAACGTAGCACGAATACTAAGTAATATTTATCTGAAATGACGGAGGGCTACGACAGGTTTTTAAGAAAACCTATTGCGTAATGAACTTTATATCGTTGTAGAATCGAATGAATTTTGAAATGGAGTGTTTTTGAGGCTTTTCTAGTTTTGATAAAGGGGTCACTCCCGGTGAAGGGATCGTCGGCCCTTTCCTCATCGAATAAGGTGCAGGATATATCATATATACCGCTGTGCAAAGCAAAAACTATAGAAGCAATCAAAAGACAAACCGAGGGTTGTATCATCTGCCAGTTATTGCTAAAGGGGTCACTCCCGGTGAAGGGATCTCGGCCCTTTCCTTATCGAATAAAGTGCAGGATGTTCTACAAGGAACACCGTGATGCAGAGCAAGAACTGTAGCTACCAGTTTTTGAAAATTCGATTCCACAACATCTTAGGTTTCTTTTCTTTCATTAATCACATTAATGAAGTCCCATCATTTAAGTCCACCTAAACATCACAGATAAATATAACGTACGCTTATGCCATCCGCATTCGTCTCGATGTTGTTGGAAATAGTGCCCTCAGAGTCAATTATTGGATCACAGGCACGTGATTGCAATAATTGAGGGATGACCTATTCCGGTAGGACAGTCTTACTCAAGATGATAGTATGCTATCTGGTTTATCTTTATCATCGTGTACTGTTTTAGGTGACCTTACAGGTCGCTATTACACGTTGATAGAGCCCCTAGGATTCTTGCTTGACTACCAGCAGTATGACGGCGATCATATACGTGGGAGCTGGTAGTCTATAAGCACATCCTTAAAAGGTCCCTAGTGTTAGTTATATGTATGCCCTAGAGGCCATTACTGTACATTGGATGTATATTGTAGTGGATGCTGGGACATATATAGGGAGGACTTTCTTGCTCGACATGATAGTATGCTATCTGGTTACTCTTTACCTTAATGTGTACACTGATTGTCTCTCTGTTACATGTTGGTAAAGCCCTTAGGATGTGTACTTGACTACCTGGACTATGATGCGGATCATACTAGTGGGGACATGGTAGTCCATAAGTACATCCTTCAAAGTTCTTAGTCGTGGGTGTATCGAGATGGGGCATCGATATACCAGAGTAGACTAGCGTGTACCTTCTCGACCCATACAGATGGGCGATGGATGATCCCATATCCATTGGTGTTTGACATCAGGGATGATATACGGGTGCTCAGTGGAGACTGGGTAGACTGGATGGACTCGCCGAGAACTCCCAGATGGTATTATACCTCACGTCAGATGGCAGTTCTCTGGTGACACTGGTACAGAGTAGTCTGTTGACCCGAGATCGTCATAGAGTCTTGTGTGGTTCCCACTGTGCTTTGATTTCCATCTTACCACGTCCAATAGGGCGTGCAAAACGGTGGTTTTTGGGTATAGTACCGAGTCACATGGAGGCAATGAGCGATAGGAGGGGATTCGTCTCTCCCGGTATAGGGAGTTGATGTTGCGCTGTGTTCGATTGGCTATAACAGGAAATCCCTGGCCAGGGTTGCTGAGATTTACTGGTAAGTGTTACCAATAGTTTCTCGAATTGTTATAGACCTCATATCGACACGACTTATCGAGCTATTGGGGTCTGACGTTTACCACCCCTAGGCGAGATATGCGACATATCAGACGATCAGACCAGACTGTACGGTAGTGTTACTGGTTGGATTCACTGGAGTGTGAGCGGGCTTGCTCGTCGATCTTCTGATCGCTCAATACCCGGGTGGCCGTTACATTTAGCAGACCGCTTGCGGCTTGTGGGTGTTTGATATGATCATCACCTGCTGCCGGCGTATTGACGAGTCTTTAGAGTCCTACACAGAGGTTTCCTGGCTCAAGCGAAACGAAATAGGAGCGCATATGAGATATGTGCGGGACCGAGAATAATGCGAGTATGTGATACCGTATTTCATTCTCGCGATATATGTATCGAATGGTTGTATGCGATATAACCTAGTTATCGAATCAAGGGTTGATTCGATAAGTCGATACATAGTATACTAGTCGGTTGTGTGCGACATGACCGGATCATTGAATCAAATGTTGATTTAATGATTTAATGCATAATTATATATTTGATATATTACTTTGCATTAACTAGTATTGGTTCACTTTAAATGGTTTTTCTCGCTCGGATGTGCGCATTATATATGTGATATGATTTTGTGCACTTGCTTGTATCATGTTTGATGATACATGCTTTTTGGTTAAGTGTAAAGTATTAAACCTTGGTTAATGAAATGGTTAGGGTTTATTATTTGTTATTCATTTATCTTATTTAGTTATCCATTTATTTTTGATAAATGAATAAAAGAAAATAAAATGAAATGGTGGCTTTCATTTGTTGTTTTCATGAAGCTTCATGAACACTTTGACTAAGTGACCATTTTGTCTCTAGCTTGACCCTAACCATTCCTTTAACCATGATTGATTCTCTACACATTACCATAGTTAGCATTATGATAAGAAATGATTATTATTCTAATTCAATTATTCTTATCATAAGACTTTCTTCTTCTTCTTCATCTTCTTCCATGAAGAAAGCAAGCTCCATCAATGGTGATTGATGGAAATGAGTGAGAAATCCAATTCTAAAGTCTACCCACTTCCTATTTCTTCATCCTCTACCTCTTGCCAAGTAGTAGAGTGTGTTTTCTTCATAAGTTTCTTGACTTGGTGAAGTCGGAGCTTGATTTAGCGATGCCTCGACGTAGATCATCTTCGGCATGGACATCGATGACCTAGCCCGTCCATTCTCCGATGAAGCCGACGCTAGAGCCCGGGACTTGTTATGGACAGCGAGGAGACTTCATTGCGGAGCTATGGAGGTGGAGAACCGGATCTACAAAGGTTGTATTTCCGTATCTCTTAGTTAAGTGTTAACTAGTTTATTGTTTCGCCTAAATATCTAGCCGACGATCCGTAGTCGGGTCTCTCGGCACCCATAAAATTTTATATTGGCATGTTCGATGCCTTGTGAGACCTCTATAGGGTGCCTAGGAACCTTTCACTGGTATCAGAGCCTAGCTAGAACCTTAGGCGAAGTCTAGACGGAATTTGAAACCCGAACGAACCCGAAACCAACTCCAAAATAGCTCTCTGTCCTTTTTTCAAAAACTGGGATTTTTCCAAATTAAAAATTGCTAAAAAATTCAGCAGGGAAATATAAGAATTACGGCGCAAAAAGTTTCCAATGAACAGTATAATGTGCGGCGGAACCGCGGCATAAGCATGGCTTATGCGGCGGTTCCGCGGCCTATTGATGACGTAATCCTCCACTGTTTGCACAGTAACTCTTATTAAATTATGCTGGTTTTTCTGGGAATTTTTGATATTAATTCAAGAGTTGAATTTTCTGGGGTTGTTTTGGGGACTCGGAGTATCGATCAGATTATCAAATTTTGTCTGTGTGGCTTTCCGGATAAATTTTAGAATATGTTAAAAAGTTCGACCGGATATAAATACCCAATTTTTCCCCTGTCGGGAAATTTCCAAGTGTTGGATTTTTCCGTAGTTTAACGACGTTCTAAGTAGTGCAAGTAACGCGATGGACCCTCTAGAAGACAACAAACCTTAACTCGATTATGTGACCGTCTTGAACTGCCCTTTGAACCTTCGGGTTTGGGGCAGTACAGCGTGCCACATGTGAGGCGTTGACTTGACCCTTATACGGCTGGACCGTTGGTACTGAGGCACGAACTGAATGTTGTTAGACTTATTTCATGTGTTGAGCTGTATCGGGAAAACTTGGGTGTTTGACTGTTCGATCGAAAAGTTTAACATTTTCTGTTTATCTGGAATGGGATACAATACTTGGAATTCACAATAAGTTATGAGATAACTAAATGAATGTTATAAACATAGCAGTTTAGTCTCACTTGATCGGTTGCCACGGAATTTTGATGTGATCAAAAGTCCGTCACAATCACGTAGCGTACGCGGATACTCGCCGGGTAAACTTGATAGACAGCCTCACTCCATAGCCCCGACCAAGTGACTGTAGGAGAACCCCGTCGCCGAAAGCATCCGTTCGGGTGCTCGCGGCGGCGGTGTTCCGCCTTGGTGCACTTCGTCGACGGTATCGGGGGTGCGGCCGCCTACTGAAGTTTGCGACGAGCATTCGATCAGGATGTCGGGAATCTTGTTGAATTGCCCGACTTGATATTGAAAAGAGTTTTCGATTTTGAGACTAAAATGCGGGGTTTATAATTGTTAGGCATGCGATGTCTAACTAATTCATTTGGTCAGGCATGCGATGTCTGAGGTGGTTGCGGATTCCAACTGTTGTAGTTTTACACTTTCTTTTCTGTGACCGTAAGTGTAATATGTGATATCGCCGGTTTCGTTGCTATATGTCAACGACAATTGGGATACGCATGTTTACTTACGTTGATGACATGTGATGTTATGTGTTGCTGGATATGTTATATTGGATCGTCGTGATTGAATAGCCGGGGGTTTTTATGTGAGATGAGTGTTTTTCATTTTCATTCATGTAAAAACTTGTATGTAATATTCTTTTATTGGGGCGCTTCCAGGTTGCGGAAGTTGTCACCGTTTGTATATTATTTACTTTACCGCACTAGGATAGACCCAAGGAGGGGAGCACAAGTAACCGGGTTCTGGAGTCCAGTGGGAGACCAACTCGAGGAGTCGAGTCCGGGTCTCCTAACTCTAGAATTGGTAGGGTTGCTTGCCGCTCTCGTAGGGGTCTTGGGGTGTGGGTTTGGCTATTCATCACGACCGTGAATCCGTGTTTTATACTGGCTCGTATTGAAAACACGGACGTCCTAGTATATCCAATATTTCATATGATTCTTCTGCTGTGATATCTGTGATGTGATCATGTGATGTTCTGTGATAGATACAGTATATAGTATATATGATATATTATATAGACGTTACTTATGTTCTACACCCGCGCTAGCCCTGCCCCGCTCTGTCGTTAGTTACCTAACCTAACGGTGCATGAGGGGACATCGAGGCGAATGCGGATGGCATAAGTGTACGTCATATCTATCTGTAATGTTTAGGTATTTAAATGATGGGACTTCATTAATGTGATTAATGAAATAAAAGAAACCTAAAATGTTGTAGAATCGAATTTCAAAATAAAACAGGTAGCTACAGTTCTTGCTTTGCACAGCGGTATATACGATATATCATGCACCTTATTCGATAGGGAAAGGACCGAGATCCCTTCACCGGGAGTGACTCCTTTAGCGATAACTGGCAGATGCTACACACTCGGTTTGTCTTTTGATTGCTTTTTAAGAGTTTTTGCTTTGCACAGTGATATATGTGATATATCCTGCACCTCATTCGACGAGGAAAGGACCGACGATCCCTTCACCGGGAGTGACTCCTTTAGCAAAACTAGAAAAGCCTCAAAAACATTCCATTTAAAAATTCATTTGATTCTACAACGATATCAAGTTCATTACGCAATAGGTTTTCAGAAAAAACCTGTCGTAGCCCTCCGTCATTTTAGATAAGTTGTATATAGTATTCGTGCTGCATTTGTTGGCTTTCGTCAAGGTGCAGTGTGCGGTAGCTATATGCTGCTTATCTGCTAGCATACGATGCGATTGGATTAGGGTAGTCGTGCGACTTTGTTGGCTTTCGTCAAGGGTCGTGCGGGTGGGTTTAATTCGATCAAGAAATGTATGGGTTGAACTTGACTAGCGCGCTATGGTTTGTTGGCTTTCGTCAAGGTCATAGCACGTTAGGGGCAAAATATTATCGGGAATTTCAAGTGTTGAGATTTGCAATGAGATTGCATACCTTCTATGAGATAGTTGGATCCCGATACCCGCTGCGAGTAAGTGTTACTCCTGGGAGAGTTTTATACATTACAATTAGACGATCAAGTAGGTGTCTAGAAAGGTGTCAACGGGGTTACGCCTCTGGGAAAACGAGGTTTACATTAATTAGGTTCGTGCGTAAGCACGGGGGGCCTCCCTCAAAGTACCGACACTGGCCCGGCTGAAAGATTGGCGAACTTGTAGTGTGTAATTAATCTCGGCTAGTCTTTCCTTTTAGGGTTTGAAGGAAGATTTGATAAAAAGCAGTGGGAGCCATCCTGATTAGATAAAATAATAACCAATCTATTCTTGCAGAGCGCACGCTGAGTGTTTTCTTCTCTCTCTCTCCTGGTAGCGACCATGTCACGCCTTAATCAAGATAATAATACGGATTATTGAACGAACCCGCTTGTTTTACTGAGCTGGGGAACGTTGGTCCCGCTCCAACTTATAATTGTTATAAGACAGAGCAGGAAATTGGGGAATACCAGATTTCCCGTGCCGCCCAAACGAAGAGAGTGCATGTTGATGCATCATCTTCGGGTGTGTTCATTATACCGAACTGTTTCTCAGTATCCTCCGCATCCTGGGTATATGATACCGGATCAGGATCCCGGATATGTAATCTGTTACATAGGGCTACAAAAGGGTAGAAAAACTGAGAACGGGTGATAAGTTTCATGAGGCAGAAAACGGGGCAAGTGTTGCAGCCAAGTCTGTTGGTCATTGTCACCCTGTATTGTAATACATTGATTCTGAACGAATGTTATTAGATACCGAACCTGATATACAAAATCATATCTGTCTCTTTATTAGTAAAGAAACGATAAAATTTCGTATTGTTGGATAATGTTTTGAACATTTCCTATATCAAAAGTTGATCGGTTCAGGCGCGGTGTCTAAAAGCATTGACGTTCTAAATCAAACTACAGTTCTTAGTATATCGAACACACATAAGAGGAAGAGTTCAGAAATGAACGGATCCTTCTTAAGGTATTGTAGACTAGGTCATATCAATGTGACCCGACTAGCTAGAGTTACATAAAGATGCATATTTAAATCAGTTTGAATTTACATCTTGTGAAACTCGCCAGTCATGTCACAAAGATAAGATGACCACAGCTCTGTTTATTGGAAACAGAGAAAGAGTTAATGAACTCTTGGGATTGATACATGTTGATGTATGTAGGTCCCCTGTCTACACATGCCAGGACTGGTTCTTTATACTTCATTACGTTCTCTGATGATCTCTTTAGATTCAGACATATGTTCCTGTTGAAACACAAGTCCGAACCTTTTGAGATAATCACAGAATATAAGTTAGAAGTAGAGAACCAAAATACGGGTATAAGTATTATGTCCTTTGATGTGATCTAGGAGGAGAATACTTGAGCATGGAATTCCTGGATAATTCTAAAGGAGAATGAGATTCTCTCTCAGCATTACTCCTCCGAATACACCATAGCACGATGGTATATCGGGGCGGAGCAATCACACCCTATATGATAAGGTGTGCTCTATGATGAGTACTACTGAGTTACCATTTTCCTTAAGGGAGTTGTGCACTTAAGAAGCTGCATACCTATTGAATAGGGTTCCAATCAAATCAGTTGCCTACCATTTCATATGTGATATGGAAAGGGAAGAGCCCATGTATTAAGCTAGTTAAGATTTGGGGTTGTCCGGCTTTGTCTAAAAGCAAAATCCGGACAAGCTCGAGGCAAGATCTGTTATGTAGAACTGGAAATGTTCCAGCTATGCAAATTGCAGCTGATGATTTGACAGAACCAAAGGATTCAGTAGATTCCAACGAACCTCAGCCTCTCCGACGATCTAGTAGGGTTCCTCACCCACCTGAGAGATACTTCGGTTTCTCTATGACAGTGGGAGCGAGGATTACATCATGAGATGATGACCCAACTAGTTTCGAGCTGGCCATCAGGAGTGAGACTCTGTGAGAATGGCTGGATGTTTATTGATCTGAGATGGAATCCTTATACACCAACAAAGTATGGACTTTAGTTGCTATATCTGAAGGGTTAAATCCCCATCAGGAGCAAGTATATCTTGAGAAGATTACTTGGTGTACATGGAAAAGTTGAGACTTTCAAAGCTAGACTTGTTAAAAGTTTGCATCATTGACCAGCTGTGGATAATGATGAAACCTTTTCAAGTAGCTATGCTTAAGTCCATCCAGATCCTACTTGCCACGGCTACATACCATGACTACGATATCTGGCGGTTGGGTGCCATGACTGCTTTTCTAAATATTGATTTAAAAGAGAACGTCTGTAAGTACACAGCCAGAGGGCTTCGTAAACAGTGGGAGCAGCGGAAACGTGTGCAAGATGTTTTATATGATAAAGCAGGCATCGCGGAGTTGGAACGTCTGTTTTGATGTAGTAGTCAAAGAGTTTGACATCATCAAAATGGTAGATGAACCTTGTATAAACAAAAGGGTAGTAGGGAGTATGGTGGTGATCCTCGTAGAGTACATGGATGACATACTCTTGATAAGAAAGGAGTTTCTTATGCTACGCTCGATCAATCTCCGTTTATCACAAAGATTCTCCGTGTAGGATCAAAATGATACCTCCTAAATCCTGAGTTTTGGATCTATGAGATAGATTTAATTGGATGTTAGGATTCTCACTAGTTGTAGTGAGATGATATCAATCGATCCTGGGGAGAATCACTGGAAGGGTTCCAGGGTGATAAAGACGACTGAATGTCAGTCGCAGGCATTGTCTTTACCCTAAGTAAAGGGACGGTATGTTGGAAGACTTCCAAGCTAGATACCGTGGCATACTAGACGATAAAGGCAGGATACATCGCTACTTAAGATGCTACCAAAGAGGCTGTTTGGGTGTATAATGGTTCATGAGATGAACTACGTTCCTACCATTGTGAGACAATGGAGTTGTGGCTTATGCCAAGGAACGCCGGTCCCATCAGTGATCCAGACTTATTCTAAGGCAGTATCGCCTGATCATGGAGATGGTTGATCTCCAGAGTGATCGAGGTAAGGAGAGAAGACTCAGAGGATAACACGGCGGATCCACTCACGAAGGCCTATTCCCAGAGAGAGACTTTTATGGGATGGTTGAGTATGAGATACTACAACCACTGCTACAGATGGCCCTAGTGCAAGTGGGAGATTGTTAGTTATATGTATGCCCTAGAGGCCATTACTGTACATTGGATGTATATTGTAGTGGATGCTGGGACATATATAGGGAGGACTTTCTTGCTCGACATGATAGTATGCTATCTGGTTACTCTTTACCTTAACGTGTACACTGATTGTCTCTCTGTTACATGTTGGTAAAGCCCTTAGGATGTGTACTTGACTACCTGGACTATGATGCGGATCATACTAGTGGGGACATGGTAGTCCATAAGTACATCCTTCAAAGTCCCTAGTCGTGGGTGTATCGAGATGGGGCATCGATATACCAGAGTAGACTAGCGTGTACCTTCTCGACCCATACAGATGGGCGATGGATGATCCCATATCCATTGGTGTTTGACATCAGGGATGATATACGGGTGCTCAGTGGAGACTGGGTACACTGGATGGACTCGCCGAGAACTCCCAGATGGTATTATACCTCACGTCAGATGGCAGTTCTCTGGTGACACTGGTACAGAGTAGTCTGTTGACCCGAGATCGTCATAGAGTCTTGTGTGGTTCCCACTGTGCTTTGATTTCCATCTTACCACGTCCAAGAGGGCGTGCAAAACGGTGGTTTTTGGGTACAGTCCCGAGTCACATGGAGGCAATGAGCGATAGGAGGGGATTCGTCTCTCCCGGTATAGGGAGTTGATGTTGCGCTGTGTTCGATTGGCTATAACAGGAAATCCCTGGCCAGGGTTGCTGAGATTTACTGGTAAGTGTTACCAGTAGTTTCTCGAATTGTTATAGACCTCATATCGACACGACTTATCGAGCTATTGGGGTCTGACGTTTACCACCCCTAGGCGAGATATGCGACATATCAGACGATCAGACCGAACTGTACGGTAGTGTTACTGGTTGGATTCACTGGAGTGTGAGCGGGCTTGCTCGTCGATCTTCTGATCGCTCAATACCCGGGTAGCCGTTACGTTTAGCAGACCGCTTGCGGCTTGTGGGTGTTTGATATGATCATCACCTGCTGCCGGCGTATTGACGAGTCTTTAGAGTCCTACACAGAGGTTTCCTGGCTCAAGCGAAACGAAATAGGAGCGCATATGAGATATGTGCGAGACCGAGAATAATGCGAGTATGTGATACCGTATTTCATTCTCGCGATATATGTATCGAATGGTTGTATGCGATATAACCTAGTTATCGAATCAAGGGTTGATTCGATAAGTCGATACATAGTATACTAGTCGGTTGTGTGCGACATGACCGGATCATTGAATCAAGTGTTGATTTAATGATTTAATGCATAATTATATATTTGATATATTACTTTGCATTAACTAGTATTGGTTCACTTTAAATGGTTTTTCTCGCTCGGATGTGCGCATTATATATGTGATATGATTTTGTGCACTTGCTTGTATCATGTTTGATGATACATGCTTTTTGGTTAAGTGTAAAGTATTAAACCTTGGTTAATGAAATGGTTAGGGTTTATTATTTGTTATTCATTTATCTTATTTAGTTATCCATTTATTTTTGATAAATGAATAAAAGAAAATGAAATGAAATGGTGGCTTTCATTTGTTGTTTTCATGAAGCTTCATGAACACTTTGACTAAGTGACCATTTTGTCTCTAGCTTGACCCTAACCATTCCTTTAACCATGATTGATTCTCTACACATTACCATAGTTAGCATTATGATAAGAAATGATTATTATTCTAATTCAATTATTCTTATCATAAGACTTTCTTCTTCTTCTTCATCTTCTTCCATGAAGAAAGCAAGCTCCATCAATGGTGATTGATGGAAATGAGTGAGAAATTCAATTCTAAAGTCTACCCACTTCCTATTTCTTCATCCTCTACCTCTTGCCAAGTAGTAGAGTGTGTTTTCTTCATAAGTTTCTTGACTTGGTGAAGTCGGAGCTTGATTTAGCGATGCCTCGACGTAGATCATCTTCGGCATGGACATCGATGACCTAGCCCGTCCATTCTCCGATGAAGCCGACGCTAGAGCCCGGGACTTGTTATGGACAGCGAGGAGACTTCATTGCGGAGCTATGGAGGTGGAGAACCGGATCTACAAAGGTTGTATTTTCGTATCTCTTAGTTAAGTGTTAACTAGTTTATTGTTTCACCTAAATATCTAGCCGACGATCCGTAGTCGGGTCTCTCGGCACCCATAAAATTTTATATTGGCATGTTCGATGCCTTGTGAGACCTCTATAGGGTGCCTAGGAACCTTTCACCTAGTCGTGGGAGTTTCGAGACAGGGCATCGATACTACAGAGTAGACTAGTGTATACAGTCGAGACCCCGACGAGGGGCGGTGGCCGGTCTCACAAGCCACTGGTGTCAGTTGGTTCACCTAAGATGTATACAGGTGCTCATTGGGTTATGAGTACACCGGACATGACTCGCCGGGAACATGCTAGTTGGTCTTATACCTGACGTCAGATAGCAGTTTCCTGGTGACATGTGTACAGGTTAGTTCATCAACCTGAGGATCGTCATTTGTCTCGTGTGAGTTCCCACTGTACTTTGATTACTACCCTACCACGCTCAAAGGAGACGTGCAAACAGGTTTTAGTTGGGTACAGTCCTGAGCCACATGGAGGCAGTGAGCGGATCTTCAGGGGTTCGTCTCTCCCGGTATTGGGGGTGAGGTCGCGCTGTGTCTAGGAGAGCCATTACACAAAGCCCTCGGCTGAGGCAGGAGATTTACTGGTAGGTATTCCAGTAGTATCTCAGGGTGTTCTGGGCTACACTCCGATACGACTTGTACCGCTTTTGGGGGTCTGACTTTTACCAACCCCCTAGGCCCGCCATGCGATGCTCATAGACGAACGGACCGGACTGTACGGATATTGTCACTGACAGGCTCAGTAGGGTGTCAGGATGAGTTCGCTCATCGACGTCCCTTTTGGTCAATACCTGGTAGCCTGTCACGTATTGGCTAATACCTCTGACGTGCTAGTGGTTAAATCCACAACCAAAGTATTGACGAGTCTTTAGAGTCCCCCACAGACCAGTTTCTCAAGTTTCGGGCGAAACGCTGTAGAGGCCGTATGGAGATATGGCAAGGTTCGATCAGATACGTGCGGTATTGCACGGATCATGATCGGACGGAATATATTAGCGGGCATTGGTTTAAGCCGGATCCTAGTATAGTACAGTGTAGATTTTGTCTCATTGCATTTGTATTTCGGTCGGAATACAAATGCGGGTATGTATATACAGTAGCGGGGTTTTCCTGTAATTTATTACGGGATCAGTTTTTGGAGTTTCCAGTTTGCTTTCCGTTTCGGCCAATTTTCTTTGTATCTTTCATTGGCTGAAGATTGGTGGAGGAGGGCTTATTTGCATTTGTGCAAATAAGCTTTTTGGAGGGTTGTCTTTGCATTTTGTAGTGTCATGATTGTTGCTCCACCATTGACTTCATAACCTCATGATTGCTTGACTTATGTTTGTGATGATTAGTTGGTGGAGTGTTGGACCTTGTCTTGTGATCATGCTTCATGATAACTCCACACTCTCTCTTGCATTATTGAGATACACCCCCCCTTTGGACTTTGACCCTCTCCTCTTCTTCACATGAGGCCGGACACACTTTGTGGAAGTGGGGGATTTTCATTTGGAATGGGAAAAATGTTCATCGCATTTTTCCTTTTGCTTGCTACAAAATCATTCATCTCCATATACTTCTTTTCCTCCACCAAAAGAGCAACTTCCATAAACCCCAATGAGACATAGAGCACTACACTATTCTACAGCAAATCTTGGGCATGTCGACTCGCCAACTTCGTGCCCGAGTTGCCTCGGTCCAGAGGTGGGATCCCGTAAAAGAAGCCGGCGACGTGGTGCCCTTCCGGCGAGGAGGTGAAGACTGGACATTCCGCGGGAGATCGAGACGACGACGAGAAGACCGAAGGACATGGATCGCTCGGTATATCTCTCTACCCCTTCTCTTGTTAGCTAGGACTAGTTTAATGGCCCGATCTGGGATTTTTGTGCGCGGTGGTACCGGTTCAAAAGTTAAAGTATTTTATCGCTTCCGCATTTTGGCCTCGGAAAGACGGCCGGGCGCCGCCGTCCCCTTACACTGGTATCAGAGCCACGCCATTAACCTAGTCTAGCTTGGTCTAATGTGTTTACATTTCCGATCGAACAAAATTCCAAAACCGCATTTTCAAAAGCATCGGGTTTCTGTCAAAATTTTTTGGGCTCTAAAAATTTTTCAGGTTGTTGCAGAAGCATGTGCAGGGAAATATAAGCACTCTGTAAAAATTTGGTTGCATTAACTCATCATCCCACCGCGGAACCGCGGCCAAACCCATGCTTGGACCGCGGTTCCGCCGCCGGATTTACTGTTCAATGCACCAATTTTTTTACAGAGGCCTCCTGACTTGAAAATAGGGTTTTTGGAACATTCTTTTGGGGCCCAGATTTTCTGTGAGTGCTACAGTAGTGCTTGGGGCCCACTTAGGAAAATTTGTTCGATCAAAAATTTTAAACACATTAGGTCACAGTATTTACATTATATCTGCGACCGTGAATGTCACTTGATCGGTAAATCCTGTCTAACTGCTATAGCCCGGTTAGACGGATTTGCGAACGTGACATTCACGTTGATGTTCTGTGATTGTGCTGTGATGTTGCGGATTGGTCGTGGGGGATAGCCTAGATGCAATGCTAGTATAGTTTTGGTTGTATTATGTACATTTAATATTGCGGGGCGAGCGTCCGACATGTGGACTGCCGTCACTGCCTGTTTGTATATTATTCTTTTGGGGCACGACCGGGGTGAGGTCGATGTACCCATTGTATGTATATTTTACTTTCTGTACTAGGATTACCCCAAGGTGGGGTGCACGGATAGCCGGGTTCTAGAGGGCAACGGGCCCGCATCTCATGGCATTGAGACGGAGGGGGCTTTACTCTAGAATTGGCGGGCTATTCGCCGCACTCGTAGGGGGTACAGGTTGACCCAGGAGGGGTGCCCAAGTTACCGGATTCCGTGAAGTGCTGGGTGGTCCATTCACGTTGTTGAAGGGGGCTGCCTCGCTTCAGGTTTTGGCGGGTAACTTGCCGTGCCCGTAGGGGTCTAGGATTTCATTGCACAGGCTATCCACACGACCAGGGGAACGTCGGGTTTCAGTAGCGGCTCTGTGAAACCCGGGGATCCCAGATATCTGTATTGTTCTGTGATGCTTATTACATTTCTGTGATGTTGCATTTTATCACGCCTTGAGCGAAATATTATATATTGATATATATACTAGTAGATGTTGTATATGTTTTGCATCCGGGCTAGTCCAGTCCCCGCTCTGTCGTTAGTTAACTAACCTAACGGGTAATGACGGGACCCAGTGGCGAATGCGGATGGCATATACGTACGTCATTATTTTCGTTCTTTGTGGTGTGATCAATTGATGAGACTGCGTTGATTCGGATCAATGCAAGTTAAAAACAAACCTATTCTGATGTTGTTGGAACAATTTTTCAAAAAGCTGTTATTGCAAGGGCGTTCTCTTTTGTTTTTCACAGAGGCATTCAGTTATGAATATCCAGCACCGAGATCCTTTCACCGGGAGTGACCCCTTGGACAGAAGTTTGCGTCAGGGCAATACCTTCACTATAGCCGATTACTTTTGCTTTGCATCGTGGTATTCAGTTGGAATATCCTGCACCTCATTCTACGGGGAAAGAGCCGAGATCCCTTCACCGGGAGTGACCTCTTTAGCAATGGTTTCGTCACTATATTTTTATAAAGCTATCCGGTTCCTTCAACGATATCAAGTTCATTACGTTAAAGGTTTTTCGCCAGAAACCATTCGTAGCCCTCCGTCGTTTCATATGGATAGTCAATAGTATTCAAGCTGTGTTTGTTGGCCAAAGTCAAGGCATAGTGATTGGTAGCTGTTGGGTATTCATATGCAGCATAGATAGATGCGTTGATTTGGGACAGTCGTACTACCTTGTTGGCCAAAGTCAAGGGTATGTACGGGTGGGTTCAAATTAACCGGGAGAATGACGGGTAGAACTTGACATGTGACTTATGATTTGTTGGCCAAAGTCAAGGTCATAAGAGCATGGGGAAAAAATCACATTGGGAGTTTCTGAAGAAACTGAAACTTGCCAGATATGCGCATACCTTCTGGAGTGTGATAACGTGAGCGAAGTACGTCACGTTATCATGCGATGATAGTTGGATCCTGATTCCCACTGATGAGTTGGTTTACTCCTCGGGTGATCCCGACTAATTCTTCTTTCAGGTTTGGAGGAGAATTTGACGGTACAGTGGGAGGTTTCCAGATTAGATAAATTGGTAACCATTCTGATCTAGGTTAGAGTGCACGCTGAGTGTTTCTTTTCTCTCTCTCTTTGGCAGCAACCATTGACCCGACCCTAGACTATGACTCAGTGACCAAAATTAACCGAACCTTCTTAAACATTGGCTTTTGGATTGTCAGAGTTGCATACCTCATTGCCACTCCTACTTTTACCCTTTTCTCCAGGACACCCCGTATTACTACGAACGTCCACTTCCATTGGACAAAACCATCGTGTGGTTATATACGAACTCGAAGGAATTTATTCGAGGATGGTTTCCGGTTCTGGAGGAAACGGATAGAACTATTCAGTTGTCTTTTCCTTTTACCTTCTCTCAGGTTGCGAGTACTCCTTGGTTTAGGAGATAATACACCTATTACGCAAATTGGATAGTCTTCTTCCAAACCATAGGGAGGTGCCGACCGGTAGGGAACGAAGAAAACCAATTAGCCTAACGATGGTGTACAGAAGGTATTACGTTAAGACATATAAAGGGATTAGTAAGAGGGCAAAGTAAATTGCGACTGATATTCACGACCAAACCAGGTATTTCATTACCACTCCCACTTCACCTTTGTATTTCTCTAGGACACTCCGTATCACTACGAAGATCCACAGTTTATTGGATACTCCATCGTATGGTTATATACGAACTCGAAAGGAACTTGTTCCAGTTCGGGGATGGATTCTGGTTCAGGAGAAATAGGAATAAGATTTATTCAGGTGTCTTTTATCTTCACCTTCTCTCACATTGCGAGTGCTCCTAGGATTAGGACAGTACACCCATTATGCTTATTGGATAGTCTTCTTCCAAACCATAGGCTGGTACCGAACGGTAGGGAAGGAAGAAAACCAATTGGCCTGAAGGGGAGTGCAGAAAGTAATGACTAAAGACATATGAAGGGATGTGGAGAGATGGTATAGAAATATACGGTTACAGTTGTGAATCTGATAATGGAAGAGGCATTACTAGGAATACCGGGATACCCCATCGAAACATTTCAATGTTTCAGTTTCACCGTGTACTGTTAATGGAAAACTGATTTCCCAATTAGACACTTGTTCCAGGGTATGTATTTACCAGGTATGATTCTCACATCTGTATGGTTTTACAGATGATGAGTGGGAGTAAGTTGTTGGGAATTGGGTGATCATCCTCATTATATCGGGATTCGTTGTAATTGGTGATATTTGAGGAAGTCGCCTGGGTTGATTGTCGGACGACAAATATTTGGTTTTGAATATCCGCTGTTATGCACCAATTTCAAATTTATATATCTGTACGTCTATTTTTATAGAGTGAGATATACCTTTTTGAAATTATGTCTATGACATTTACCTATATCAGTGGATGGTTAGGTAAGGAGCATTAAACGGCGGTGTAATTCTTCTTAACCAAAGGTACAGTTTTCAGCCTACGACACACAGGGATTGAGTTGTTTGACTCAAGGGACTTATACAGAGTATTGTATTCTGTCCAGCATCCATGATGACAGAGGGGTTGGTTCTCGTACTATATTCGGTTTACTTATGACTTCTCTAGTTTTTAGACAAGTGTTTCGTAGAAACACAGGGTCCGAATTTTGAGAAGTTATAGGTATATGAATAAAGTAGAGAACCAGGTATTGCAAGTATCAGGATTCTTCAAAGTGATCGAAGATGTAGATACTTGAGTATGGTATTCAGTTGATAGTAATGATTAAGAGAACTTGCTTCTCTTTCAGGTTACTCATAATTGGAAGCATTCCTAAGTTGAGTAACGCTGATCGGCCTTCTTCCATTTAGTTGACATGCACTGGAGATAGCTGCATGATTTGAATCTGGTTCAATTAAATCAGTGCCTCTGTTTTCTATATTGGATATAGAACAGTTCATATCTTGACATTGTTAAGGTACGGAGAGTTGTCCAGCTTATGCTTAAAATCAGACTCTGGATAACTCAAGGCACGTTTCTGTAATGGCTGTTTGTGGGTTGACCCAGGCTATGATGAGGGTTGACTTTCTACCATCTGGAAGATCAATAGTGATATTGTTCTTGACTCGCCACAGTTTTAATTAAAATGGATTTTTTCTGAAAACAGTAGTGGGAGTATGGTAGAACTGGAAGTGATTCCAGAACCGCAAACGATTACTGAAAATTTGATAAGAACCTAAAGATTCAATCTGGTTTGACATTCCATTGGCCACTCCGCAGATACGGTGGGTAACCTCAGGCACCCGAGAGGTACTCCGGTAGCCTTAAGGACGGTGACAGGGAGGTTCTTGTTTACCCAAACTTTCCATTGCTGTTGTTCCAGACTGCGAGACCCGGCAGGAGGATGAGTATAGCGTCGTTCTAAACTAGCTTTAGAAGTGTACGTCTATATGACTCTGCCAGAGGGTTGTCGTAGTTAGTGGGAGCAGCGGAAGCATAGTGGACAAGTGGCTTATGTCTATTTATAGACTAAAGCAGATATAGCGGAGATAGATCATCTATTTCTGATGTGACAGCCATAGGTTTGACTTCATCAGAATAGGGGATGGATCTGTTAAGAGGGTAGTAGGGTGTGTTGTCATGGTATTTGGATGACATACACAAAGTAGGAAGTGATATTCCTATACTACGATCGGTTATACTTTGGTCGTCACACAGTGGTTTCTCCACAAAGGAAATGGATTTCATATCAAACATTCTGGTTACTGGATCTATGGTTTTAGATCTAGATTTGGGTAGTTTCCCAATCTGGGTACTTAGACAACATTCTAAGAGTATTTAGAATGGACGACTCCTGGCACGGTAGTGTACCTGCAGGTGATGGAGTCACCCTCTCTAAAGGTGTCTTACTGACTAAAGGGGAGAGGGATGTGCATGATTGGCAGATCACTTGCTTAGGCAATTGAGTCAATCATGAGATGTCAAGTACCACACCAGATGTTGTTTTTGCAATAGATGCAATAAGTTGATATTGATCTAATCCTGGAGAAACAGTCGGAAGAAGTTTTAGAACATAAGTGGGTGTTCTAGGGATATGATAACAACAGCCTCTTTTAGGAGACAGTTATCATTCCAGGCATCCAAGGTGACCTGGACGGCAGAGAGGCTGTCAGAGTTATAGTTTTCCTTCTGACGAGGGGCGGTATTATGGACAGGTGGTCCAGGAGGATACTGAAGGAGGCATGGCGCAGGATACTGATTAAGTTCAGTTGACGATACAGTCTAAGAAGTTTGGATTTGGAGTTCATTTATGAGCTAGGTCCCATCAGACATCCAGACACATTCTAAGACAGGTATTGCTCATTTTGGGAGATAGTTTTCTCCGCGAACTTGAGATAAAGAGAGACATAGAAAAAAATATCAAAGCGGATCCACTCACTGAGGCTATTCCTCGAACGCAATAGTTTCGTAAACGAGCTTTGTAAGACTGACTAGTAGAGGAGTTGGGTGTTCGGTATCACACGGGCTGTGAGTATGCGACATCGCAATAATTAGCCTTGAGTGCAAGTGGGAGATTGTTGCAAATAGTGCCCTCAGAGTTAATTATTGGATCACAGGCACGTGATTGCAATGATTGAGGGAGGACCTATTCCGGTAGGACAGTCTTACTCAAGATGATAGTATGCTATCTGGTTTATCTTTATCATCGTGTACTGCTTTAGGAGACCTTACAGGTCGCTATTACACGTTGATAGAGCCCATAGGATTCTTGCTTGACTGCCAGCAGTATGAGGGCGATCATATACGTGGGAGCTGGTAGTCTATAAGCACATCCTTAAAAGGTCCCTAGTCGTGGGAGTTTCGAGACAGGGCATCGATACTCCAGAGTAGACTAGTGTATACAGTCGAGACCCCGACGAGGGGCGGTGGCCGGTCTCACAAGCCACTGGTGTCAGTTAGTTCACCTAAGATGTATACATGTGCTCATTGGGTTATGAGTACACCGGACAGGACTCGCCGGGAACATGCTAGTTGGTCTTATACCTGACGTCAGATAGCAGTTCCCTGGTGACATGTGTACAGGTTAGTTCATCGACCTGAGGATCGTCATTTGTCTGGTGTGAGTTCCTACTGTACTTTGATTACTACCCTACCACGCTCAAAGGAGACGTGCAAACAGGTTTTAGTTGGGTACAGTCCCGAGCCACATGGAGGCAGTGAGCGGATCTTCAGGGGTTCGTCTCTCCCGGTATTGGGGGTGAGGTCGCGCTGTGTCTAGGAAAGCCATTACACAAAGCCCTCGGCCGAGGCAGGAGATTTACTGGTAGGTATTCCAGTAGTATCTCAGGGTGTTCTGGGCTACACTCCGACACGACTTGTACCGTTTTTGGGGGTCTGACTTTTACCAACCCCCTAGGCCCGCCATGCGATGCTCATAGACGAACGGACCGGACTGTACGGATATTGTCACTGACAGGCTCAGTAGGGTGTCAGGATGAGTTCGCTCATCGACGTCCCTTTTGGTCAATACCTGGTAGCCCGTTACGTATTGGCTAATACCTCTGTCGTGCTAGTGGTTAAATCCACAACCAAAGTATTGATGAGTCTTTAGAGTCCCCACAGACCAGTTTCTCAAGTTTCGGGTGAAACGCTGTAGAGGGCGTATGGAGATATGACAGGGTTCGATCAGATACGTGCGGTATTGCACGGATCATGATCGGACGGAATATACTAGCGGGCTTTGGTTTAAGCCGGATCCTAATATAGTACAGTGTAGATTTTGTCTCATTGCATTTGTATTTCGGTCGGAATACAAATGCGGGTATGTATATACAGTAGCGGGGTTTTCCTGTAATTTATTAGGGGATCAGTTTTTGGAGTTGCCAGTTTGCTTTCCGATTCGGCCAATTTTCTTTTTATCTTTCATTGGCTGAAGATTGGTGGAGGAGGGCTTATTTGCATTTGTGCAAATAAGCATTTTGGAGGGTTGTCTTTGCATTTTGTAGTGTCATGATTGTTGCTCCACCATTGACTTCATAACCTCATGATTGCTTGACTTATGTTTGTGATGATTAGTTGGTGGAGTGTTGGACCTTGTCTTGTGATCATGCTTCATGATAACTCCACACTCTCTCTTGCATTATTGAGATACACCCCCTTTTTGAACTTTGACCCTCTCCTCTTCTTCACATGAGGCCGGCCACACTTTGTGGAAGTGGGGGATTTTCATTTGGAATGGGAAAAATGTTCATCGCCTTTTTCCTTTTGCTTGCTACAAAATCATTCATCTCCATATACTTCTTTTCCTCCACCAAAAGAGCAACTTCCATAAACCCCAATGAGACATAGAGCACTACACTATTCTACAGCAAATCTTGGGCACGTCGACTCGCCAACTTCGTGCCCGAGTTGCCTCGGTCCAGAGGTGGGAGCCCGTAAAAGTAGCCGGCGACGTGGTGCCCTTCCGGCGAGGAGGTGAAGGCTGAACATTCCGCGGGAGATCGGGACGACGACGAGAAGACCGAAGGACACGGATCGCTCGGTATATCTCTCTACCCCTTCTCTTGTTAGCTAGGACTAGTTTAATGTCCCGATCCGGGATTTTTGAGCGCGGTGGTGCCGGTTCAAAAGTTAAAGTATTTTATCGCTTCCGCATTTTGGCTCGAAAAGACGGCCGGGGCGCCGCCGTGCACTTACAGTCCCGTCTGCACCGTTAGGTTAGGTAACTAACGCCAGAGTGAGGCAGGGCTAGCGCGGGTGTAAAACATAAGCAACGTCTATATAATATATCATATATACTATATAAAATATCTATCTGAACATATCACATGATCACATCATAGATAACGCAGCAGAAAACAATATATGAAATATTGGATATACGGACGTCCGTGTTTTATTTTGAGCCTGTATAAAACACGGATTCCACGGCCGTGATGTATAGCCAATCCCACACCCCTAGACCCCTACGAGAGCGGCAAGTAACCCTACCAATTCTAGGGTTAGGAGACCCGGACTCGACTCCTCGAGATGGTCTCCCACTGGACCCTAGAACCCGGTTACTTATGCTCCCCTCCTTGGGTCTATCCTAATGCGGAAAAGTAAATAATATACATCAACGGTGACATCTTCCGCAACCTGGAAGTGCCCCAATAAAAGAATATTACATACAAGTTTTACATGAATGAAAATGAAAAACACTCATCTCACATAAAAACCCTCCTGCTATTCAAAACGCGACGATCCAATATAACATATCCAGCAACACATAACATCACATGTCATCAACGTAAGTAAATATGCGCATCCCAATTGTCGTTGACATATAGCAACGAAACCGGCAATATCACATATTATACTTACGGTCACAGAAAAGAAAGTGTAAAACTACAACAGTTGGAATCCGCAACCTGCATAGACATCGCATGCCTAACAATTATAAACCCCGCATTTTAGTCTCATTATCGAAAACATTTTTCAATATTAAGTCGGGCAATTCAACAAGATTCCCGACATACTGAACGAATGCTCGTCGCAAACTTTAGTAGATGGCCGCACCCCCGATACCGTCGACAAGGTGCACTAAGGCGGAACACCGCTGCCGCGAGCACCCGAAGGGATGCTTTCGGCGACGGGGTTCTCCTACAGTCACTTGGTCGGGGATATGGGGCGTGGCTATCTATTAAGTTTACCGGCGAGTATTCGCATACGCAACGTGATTGCGACGGACTTTTGATCACATTAAAATCCCGTGGCAACCGATCAAGTGAGACTAAACTGCTAGATTTATAACATTCAAATCAGTTATCTCATAACTATTTGTGGATTCCAAATATTGTATCACATTCCAGATAAATAGAAAATGTTAAACTTTCCGATTGAACAATCAAACACCCAAGTTTTCCCGAAACAGCTCAACACATAAAATAAGTTTAAAAACATCCACTTCATGCCACAGTACCAACGGTCCAGCCGTAGAAGGGTCAAGCCAACGCCTCACATGTGGCACGCCGTACTGCCCCAAACCCTAAGGTTTAAAGGGCAGTTCAAGACGGTCACATAATCGAGTTAAGGTTTGTTGTCTTCTAGAGAGTCCATCGTGTTACTTGCACTACTTAGACGTTCCTAAACTACGGGAAAAATCCAACACTTAGAAATTTCCCGGCAGGGGAAAAAATGGGTATTTATATCCGGTCGAACTTTTTAACATGTTCTAAAATTATCCGGAAAAACACAAACGAGATTAAATATCCGATCGAATTAACGAGTCCCCGATACACCCCAGAAAACTCAACTGTTGAGCATAGATTAAAAATTCCCAGAAAACAGAGAAACAGCTACGGGCATTACTGTAGAAAACAAAGCGCAAGATCATCACATACGGCCGCGGAACCGCCGCCAAAAGTAGGGTACGGCCGCGGTTCCGCGGCGGTACTGTAGATTTACCTTGTCGTTTTCTGCAGTTTGCCTTAGAATTTCCTGCTCTAGTTTATGAGCATTTTTAATTCACAAAATTCCACAGTTCCAGAAAATGTACAGAGAGGGGTATTCGAATAGGGTTTCGGGTTCGATCGGACTTCTAACATCGTCTACACATCTCCTAAAGCTCTAGCTAGGCTCTGATACCACTGTAGGGTTTCTAGGCACACTCATGAGGTTCCACAAGGCATCAACCATGCCAAATTCAAAAATTTAGGTGCCGAGAAACCCTAACCTAGATCGTTAACTAGAGGATAGGCGAAAGAAAAAGAAAGCAAACGACTTTGCTACTAAGTGAAAGTGACTACAACCTTTGTAGATCCGGTCCTCCACCTCTTTAGCTCCATGATGACGTCCCTCCGCTGCGACCATCGGGATCCTGGACTCTAGCGTTGGTTTCATCGGAGAAATGATCGGGCTAGGTCGTTGACTTCGATGCCGAAGATGATCTACGTCGAGGCGACTCAAACTCAAGCTCTATCTTCACTTGGTCATGAACCTTGTGAAGAAAACACCCTATACAACATGGAAAGTGGTAGAGGATGAAGAAATAGGAAGTGGGTTCACTTTGGATTTTGATTTCTCACTTGATTTCATCACTTGGAATTTTCTTGCAAGCTTTTCTTTTCTTCATCAAGAAGAAGAAGAAGAAAGAAAAGAATGGGAAAAAAATTCATTTTTTTAAAAGAAAACTCAAGTGATGTCTATCATGTTGCAACCATGGGCGAGATAAACTCATGTAGAGAGTAAACTAGGGTTTAGGCAATGGTTAGGTTTTAGAACAAAACAAAAATGGTAAGACTTTTCAAAGATGCTTGAAGCAACATGAAACTTCTAGCAAAGATGAAGAAAAGCCACCATTTAGTTTTAACAAAATAAATATAGAAAATAAAACCCTAACCATTACCTAAACATGGTTTAAATCAAACACACACCCAAGTTTACATGTATCATCAAACATGATACAAACTAGTGCAGAAACATATATCATGTAAGTGCACGGCGGCGCCCCGGCCGTCAATCCGAGGGCCAAATGCGGAAGCGGTGATAAACTTTAATTTTGCGAACTTAGCAAACCGGCACCACCGCACACTAAAACCCGGATCGAACCACTAACTAGTCCTAGCTAACTACAAGATAGGGAATAGAGATATACCGACTGATCCGAGTCCTCCGGTCTTCTCGTCGTCGTCCCGATCTCTCGCGGAATCTCCGGTCGTCGCCTCCTCGCCGGAAGGGCACCACATCGTCTGCATCTTTTACGGGCTCCCACCTCAATACCGAGGCAACTCGGGCACGAAGCTGGCTAGTCGACGTGCCCAAGGTTTGCTGTAGAATGTAGTGTAGAGGCTATGTCTCATATGGGGTTCATGGAGATGCCATATTGGTGGAGGGATGACACAAGAACAATGTGGAGGGACTTGGGGATTTTTGGAGCATGAAATGAAGCAAAAACCCCACTCCAAAATTTTGGACAGCCCCTCTCCTCTATGAGGCCGGCCATGACAATGGTGGTGGAAAGAATGAGAGTGTAGTGTGATAGAAAATGAGAGAGCCATCCAATAATGCAAGGGAAAGAGAGAGAGAAGGCTATCATGCAAAAAGAATCATCACAAAATCAAACCCACACTCAACCAACAACCATCTCTCATCATCAACAATCATGTCTACAAAAGTCATGCCATCATGACAAGAAGTCAAGTCAAAAGGTCAAGGTATGGAGCAACCATGATGAAGTCAAAAAGTCAAGTGATCATGACATGGCAATATGCAAAAGACCCCCTCCACAAATGCCTATTTGCAACAATGCAAATAAGCCCTCCTCCACCAATCTTCGGTCAATGAACGATACAAAGGAAATTGGCCGAAACGGAAAGCAAACTGGCAACTCCAGAAAACTGGTCCCGTAATAAATTACAGGAAAACCCCGATACTGTGCATACACACCCGCATTTGTATTCCGACCGAAATACAAATGCAATGAGACAAAATCTACACTGTACTATACTAGGATCCGGCTTAAACCAAAGCCGGCTAGTAATATCCGTTCGACCCTGATCCGTGCAATACCGCACGTATCTGATCGAACGCTGCCATATATCCATACGGCCTGTAGTACAAACTGTCCGATCCTGATCCGTGCAATACCGCACGTATCTGATCGGACCTTGCCATATCTCCATACGGCCTCTACAACTTTTCGCCCGAAAGCTGAGTAACTGAATGTGGGGGACTCTAAAGACTCGTCAACACCTTGGTTGTGGATTTAACCACTAGCACGTCAGAGGTATAAGCCAATACGTAACGGGCTACCAGGTATTGACTAAAAGGGACGTCTGTGAGCGAACTCAGCCTGACAACCCTACTGAGCCTGTCAGTGACAATATCCGTACAGTCCGGTCCGTTCGTCTATGAGTATCGCATGGCGGGCCTAGGGGGTTGGTAAAAGTCAGACCCCCAAAAGCGGTACAAGTCGTGTCGGAGTGTAGCCCAGAACACCCTGAGATACTACTGGAATACCTACCAGTAAATCTCCTTGCCTCGGCCGAGGGCTTCGTGTAATGGCTCTCCTAGACACAGCACGACCTCACCCCCAATACCGGGAGAGACGAACCCCTGAAGATACGCTCACTGCCTCCATGTGGCTCGGGACTGTACCCAACTAAAACCTGTTTGCACGACTCCTTTGAGCCGTGGTAGGGTAGTAATCAAAGTACAGTGGGAACTCACACAAGACAAATGACGATCCCCAGGTCGATGAACTAACCTGTACACATGTCACCAGGGAACTGCCATCTGACGTCTGGTATATGACCAACTAGCATGTTCCCGGCGAGTCCTGTCCGGTGTACTCATAATCCAATGAGCACCTGTATACGTCTTAGGTGAACCAACTGACACCAATGGCTTGTGAGACCGGCCACCGCCCCTCGTCGGGGTCTCGAATGTATACACTAGTCTACTCTGGAGTATCGATGCCCTATCTCAAAACTCCCACGACTAGGAACCATTTAAGGATGTGCTTATAGACTACCAGCTCCCACGTATATGATCGCCCTCATACTGCTGGTGGTCAAGCAAGAATCCTATGGGCTCTATCAACGTGCAATAGTGACCTGTCAGGTCACCTAAAGCAGTACACGATGATAAAGATAAACCAGATAGCATACTATCATCTCGAGTAAGACTGTCCTATCGGGATAGGTCCTCCATCAATCATTGTAATCACGTGCCTGCGATCGAATAATTGAATCTGAGGGCACTATCTCCAACAATCTCCCACTTGCACTCAAGGCTAATTATTGCGATGTCGCATACTCACAGCACGTGTGATACCGAACACCCAACTCCTCTACTAGTCAGTCTCACAAAGCTCGCTTGCGAAAACATTGCGTTTGAGGAATAGCCTTAGTGAGTGGATCCGCCTTGATGTCTCTTTCTATGTCTCTCTATATCTCAAGTTCGCGGAGAAAGCCATCTCCCGAAAAGAGCAATACCTGTCTTAGAATGTGTCTGGATGTCTGATGGGACCAAGCTCATAAATGAACTCCAAATCCATACTTCTTAGACTGTACCGTCAACTGAACTTAATCAGTATCCTGCGCCATGCCTCCCTCAGTATTGCCTTGGACCACCTGTCCAAAATACTGCCCCTCGTCAGAAGGAAAACTATAACCCCGACAACCTCCTTGTCGTCCATGTCACCTTGGAAGCCTGGAATGATAACTGTCTCCCGAATGAGGCTGTCGTTATCATATCCCTAGAACATTCACTTATGTTCTAAAACTGCTTCCGACTGTTTCTCCAGGATTGGATCAATGTCAACTTATTGCATCTAGTGCAAGAACATCATCTGGTGTGGTACTTGACATCTCATGATTGACTCAATTGCCTCAGCAAGTGATCTGTCAATCATGCACATCCCTCTCTACTTTAGTCTGTAAGACACCTTTAGAGAGGGTGACTCCATCACCTGCAGGTACACTACCGTGCCAGGAGTCGTCCATTCTAAATACTCTTAGAATGCTGTCAAAGTACCCAGATTGGGAAACCACCCAAATCTAGATCTAAAACCATAGATCTAGTAACCAGTATGTCTGATATAATATCCAAGTCCTGTGTGGAGAAACCACTGTGTGACGACCAAAGTATAACCGATTGTAGTGTAGGAATATCACTTCCTACTCTGTGTATGTCATCCATATACCATGACATCACACCCTACTACCTTCTCAACAGATCCATCCCCTATTCTGATGAAGTCAAACCTATGACTGTCACATCAGAAATTGACGATCTATCTCCGCTATAACTGCTTTAGTCTATAAATAGACATAAGCTACCTGTCCACCAATGCTTCCGCTGCTCCCACTGACTACGACAACCCTCTGCCAGAGTCATATACACGTACACTTCTAAAACTAGTTTAGAACGATGCTATAATCATCCTACTGCCGGGTCTCACAATCTGGAACAACAGCAATGGCAATTGTGGGTAAACAAGAACCTCCCTGCCACCGTCCTTGAGGCTACCGGAGTACCTCTCGGGTGCTTGAGGTTACCCACCTTATCTGCGGAGTGGCCAATGGAATGTCAAGCCAGATTGAATCTTTAGGTTCCTATGAAATCTTCAGTAATCGTTTGTGGTTCTGGAATCACTTCCAGTTCTACCATACTCCCACTACTGTTTTCTGAAAAAATCCATTTTTTAATAAAACTGTGGCGAGTATAGAACAATATCACTATTGATCTTCCAGATGGTAGAAAGTCAACCCTCGTCATAGCCTGGGTCAACCCACAAACAGCCATTACAGAAACGTGCCTTGAGTTTGTAGGGTTCGTAGGCACTCTAGTGAGGTCTCACAAGGCATCAATCATGCCAATTTCAAAAAATATCGGTGCCGAGAAACCCGACTACGGATCGTTGGCTAGAAATCTAGGCGAAAAGCTAACTAGTTAACACTTAACTATGAGAATACGGAAATACAACCTTTGTTGATCCGGTCCACCACCTCCTAGGCTCCGTGATGAAGTCCCTCCACTGTCCAAAACGAACCCATGACTGTAGCGTCGGTATCATCGAAGAATGGGCGGGCTTGATCGTCGGTTCGATGCCGAAGATGATCTACGTCGAGGCATCACAAGAACAAGCTCCGCCTTCGCCAAGTCAAGAAACTTATGAAGACAACACACTCTAATACATGGCAAGTAGTAGAGGATGAAGAAATAGGAAGTGGGTAGACTTTAGTTTTGGATTTCTCACTAGTTTTCTTCACTTGCCATTGGAGTAGCAAGCTTTCTCTTTTGATGAAGAAGATGAAGAAGAAGAAGAAGATATGATAAGTTATTAATTATTTGATAAATAAATCAATACTTATCATGACTTCAACCATGGTTTAGTGTAGAGATTTTACTAAGGTTAGATGAGTGGTTAGGGTTAAAGAAGAGACAAGAATGTTGACTTAGTCAAGGTTTCAAGAAGCTTTAACTAAAAAACAAAATAAGTCCACCATTTATCTCTCTCCTTTTCTTTTCAAATGAAACAAATAAAATAAATAAATAAATGAATGAATAAGCAAATGAAATGATACCCTAACCACTCACTAACCATGGTTCAATACTTTACACAAAACCAAGAAAGAATGTATCATCAAACATGATACAATCATGTGCACAAAATATATTATATATACAATGTGCAATACAAGTGAGTAAATCCATTTAAAGTGAACCAATACTATTTAATGCAAAGTAATATATCAAATATATAATTATACATTAAATCATTAAATCAACACTTGATTTAACGATCCGGTCATATCGCATATAACCGACTAGTATCCTATGTATCGGCTTATCGAATCAATCCTTGATTCGATAACTAGGTTACATCGCATATAACCATTCGATACATTCATCGCGAGAATGGAATACGGTATCACATACACGCATTATTCTCGGTCCCGCACATATCTCATATGCGCTCCTATTTCGTTTCGCTTGAGCCAGGAAACCTCTGTGTAGGACTCTAAAGACTCGTCAATACGCCGGCAGCAGATGATGATCATATCATACACCCACAAGCCGCAAGCGGTCTGCTAAACGTAACGGCCACCCGGGTATTGAGCGATCAGAAGATCGACGAGCAAGCCCGCTCACACTCCTGTGAATCCAACCAGTAACACTTACCGTATAGTCCGATCTGTTCGTCTGATATGTCGCATATCTCGCCTAGGGGTGGTAAACGTCAGACCCCAATAGCTCGATAAGTCATGCCGACGTAAGGTCCATAACATTCGTGAAACTACTGATAACTCTTACCAGTATATCACTGCAACCCTGGCCAGGCATTTCCTGTTATGGCCAGTCGAGCATAGCACAACATCAACCCCCAATACCGGGAGAGACGAATCCCCTCCTATCGCTCATTGCCTCCATGTGAATCGGGACTGTACCCAAAAACCACCTGTTTGCACAACTCAGTAGAGCCGTGGTAGGGTGGAAATCAAAGCACAGTGGGAGACACACAAGACTCTATGACGATTTCGGGTCAACAGACTAAGCTGTACCAGTGTCACCAGAGAACTGCCATCTGACGTGAGGTATAATACCATCTGGGAGTTCTCGGCGAGTCCGTTCAGTGTACCCAGTCTCCACTGAGCACCCGTATACCATCTTCGATGTCAAACACCAATGGATATGGGATCATCCATCGCCCATCGCATGGGTCGAGAAGATATGCGCTAGTCTACTCTGGAATATCGATGCCCCGTCTCGATATTTCCACGACCAGGAACAATGAAGGATGTACTCATTGACTACCCAGGCCCCACTAGTATGATCTGCATCATAGTCCTGGAAGTCGAGTACACATCCTAAGGGCTTTATCAACATGTAATCAGAGAGACAGAAAGTATACATGTTAAGATAAAGAGCAACCAGATAGCGTACTATCATGTTGAGCAAGAAAGTCCTACCTATATATGTCCCAGCATCCACTACAATATACATCCAATGTACAGTAATGGCCTCTAGGGCATACATATAACTAACAATCTCCCACTTGCACTAGGGCCATCTGTAGCAGTGGTCGCAGTATCTAATACTCAACCATCCCATATGAGTCTCTCTCTGGGAAAAGGCCTTCGTGAGTGGATCCGCCGTGTTGTCCTCTGAGTCTACTCTCCTAACCTCGATCACCCCGGAGATCAACTATCTTCATGATCAGGTGATGCTTCCTCAGAATATGTCTGGGTCACTGATGGGACCGGGGTTCCAGGGCCGAAGCCACACTTCCATTGTCATACAATGGCAGGAACCTAGTTCATCTTATGAACCATTATACACCCAAACTTCCTCTTTGGCAGTATCTTCAATAGCGATGTTACCTGCCTTTATCGTCTAGTTTGCCACGGTATCTATCTTGGAACTCTTCCAACATACCGTCCCTTTACTGAGGGTAAAGACAATGCCTGTGACTGACATTCAGTCATCTTTATCACCCTGGAACTCTTCCAGTGATTCTCCTCAGGATCGTTTGATACCATCTCACTACATCTAGTGAGAATCCTAGCATCCAATTACATCTATCTCATAGATGAAAAACTCAGGATTTAGGAGGTATCACTTTGATCCTATTTAGAGAATCCTAGTGATAATAGGAGATTGACCGATCGTAGTATAGGAAACTCTCTTCCTATCAAGAGTATGTTGTCTACGTACAATACGAAGATGACCACCTTACTCTCTACTACCCTTTTGTATATACAAGGTTCGTCTACCATTTTGATGAAGTCAAACACTTTGACTATCACATCAAAACAGACGTTCCAACTCCGCGATGCCTGCTTCATTATGTAAAGCAACTTGCACACGTTTCCGCTGCTCCCACTGTTTACGAAGACCTCTGGCTGTGTTCTTATAGACGTTCTCTTCTAAATCAGTATTTAGAAAAGCAGTCAGGGCACCCAACCACCAGATATCGCAGTCATGGTATGTAGCCGTGGCAAGTAGGATCTGGATGGACTTAAGCATAGTCACTTGGAAAAGGTTTCATCATTATCCATGCCTGGTTGATGACTAAAACCTTTAATAAGCCTAGCTTTGAAAGTCTCAACTTTTCCATCTACACCAAGTAATCTTCTCAAGATATACTTGCTCCTGATGGGGATTTAACCCTTCAGATATAGCAACCAAAGTCCATACTTTGCTGGTGTATATGGATTCCATCTCAGATCGCTAAGCATCCAGCCATTCTTACAGAGTCCCTACTCTCGATGGCCTGCTCGAAACTAGTTGGGTCATCATCTTATGATGCATTCCTCGCTCCCACTGTCATCGAGAAACCAAGGTATCTCTCAGGCGGATGAGGAACCCTACTAGATCGGCGGAGAGGCTGAGGTTCGTCGGGAACTATAGAATCCTTTGGTTCTGTCAAATCATCAACTGCAGTTTTGTATAGCTGGAACCTTTCCAGTTCTACAGAACTGATCCTGCCTCGATCTTGTCCGGATTTTGCTTTTGACATAGGCCGGACAACCCAAATCTTAACTCTCTTAAGAGATGGGTTCTTCCTCCCATACCATATCTCATATGGAGTGGTAGGCATTGATTTGATTCAAACCTAATTCAATAGGTATGCAGCTTCTCAAGTGTATAACTCCAAAAGGAAATAGGTAACTCAGTAATACTCATCATAGAGCACACCATATCTAATATTGTGCAATTGCTCCACCCTGATACACCGTTGTGTTGTGGTGTATTCAGAGGAGTAACACTGAGAGAGAATCTCATTCTCCTTTAGAATAGTCCAGGAATTCTATGCACAAGTATTCTCCTCCCTGATCTTATCAAAGGACATAATACTTATACCCGGTTATTGGTTCTCTACTTCTAACTTATATTCTGTGAATACCTCAAAAGGTTCGGACTTGTGTTTCAACAGGAACATATGACTGAATCTTGAGAGATTATCAGAGAATATAATGAAGTATAAAGAACCAGTTCTGGCATGTGTAGACATGAGACTTTACATACATCATCATGTATCAGTCCCAAGAGTTTACTAACTCTTTCTCTGTTTCTAATAAACAGAGCTATGGTCATCTAATCTTTGTGACATGACTGGCAAGTTTCACAAGATGTAAATTCAAACTGATTTAAATATGCATCTTAAATGTAACTTCAGCCAGTCGGGTCGCATTGATGTGACCTAGTCTACAATGCCTCAAGAAGAATTTGTTCATTTCTGAACTCTTCCTCTTGTGTGTGTTCAGTATACTAGGAACTGTAGTTTGATTTAGAACGTCAATGCTTTTAGATAACGTGCCTGAACCGATCAACTTTTGATATAGGAAATGTTCAAAACATTATCCAACAATACAAAATTATATCATTTCTTTACTAATAAAGAGACTGATATGATTTTATATATCAGGTTCGGTATCTAATAGCATTTGTTCAGAATCAATGTATTGGTAATACAGGGTGACAGTGACCAACAGACTTGGCTGCAACACTTGCCCCAGTTTTTGTCTCATGAAACTTATCACCCGTTCTCAGTTTTTCTACCTTTTTGTAGCCCTATGTAACAACTTACATATCTGGGATCCTGATCCGGTATCATATACCCAGGATGCAGAGGATACTGAGAAACAATTCTTTATAATGAACACACCCGAAGGAGATGCATCATATGCACTTTCTTCGTTTGGGCGGCATAGGAATTCTGGTATTCCTCAATTTCCTGCTCTGTCTTATAACAATTATAAGTTGGAGCGGGACCAACGTTCCCCAGCTCAGTATAACAAGCGGGTTCGGTCAATACATCCATATTATTATCTTGATTAAGGCGTGATATGGTCGCTACCTGGAGAGAGAGAGAAGAAAACACTCTGCGTGCGCTCTTGCAAGATCAGATTGGTTATATTTTATCTAATCAGGATGGCTCCCACTGTTTTTATCAAATCTTCCTTCAAACCCTAAAAGGAAAGACTAGCCGGGATTAATTACACTCTACAAGTTCACCAATCTTTCAGCCAGGCCAGTGTCGGTACTTTGAGGGAGGTTCCCCGTGCTTTCGCACGGACCTAATTACTGTAAACCTCGTTTTCCCAGAGGCGTAACCCCGTTGACACCTTTCTAGACACCTACTTGATCGGCTAATTGTAAAGTGCAAAACTCTCCCAGGAGTAACAATTACTCGCAGTGGGAATCGGGATCCAACTATCATATAGAAGGTATGCAATCTCATTGCAAGTTTCAACACTTGAAACTCCTGATAAAGGTTTTTACCCCTAGCACCTATGACCTTAACTATGGTCAACAAATCATAAGTACTAGTCAAGTTCTACCCGTCATTTCGTGATTAATTAGACCCACCCACATGACCCTTAACTAAGGTCAACAAAGTCATGCGACTGTCCTAACTAATCGCATCATATGCGGTGTAGGAAGACATCACTTAGCTACCGTACACTGTGCCTTGACTATGGTCAACAAACACAGCACGAATACTAAGTACTCTACTTCCTAAAATGACGGAGGGTTGCGGCTGGTTTTTGTGAAAACCTTTAACGCTTTGAACTTGATCTCGTTGCGGAATCAAATGGTTTTTAAATGGAAAGTTTTTGAAGCTTTTCTAGTTTTGCTAAAGGGGTCACTCCCGGTGAAGGGATCGTCGGCCCTTTCCTGGTCGAATGAGGTGCGGGATATATCATATATATCACTGTGCAAAGCGTAAACTATAGAAGCGATCAAATGACAAACCGATTGTTGCAGCATCTGCCAGTTGTTGCTAAAGGAGTCACTCCCGGTGAAGGGATCTCGGTCCTTTCCTTATCGAATAAGGTGCAGGATGTTCTATAAGAACACCGCGATGCAAAGCAAGAACTGTAGCTACCTGTATTATTTTGAAATTTGATTCCACAACATCAATTAGGTTTATTTTCTTTCATTAATCTCATTAATGAATATCCCATCATTTAAATTACCTAAACATCACAGATAAATATGACGTACACTTATGCCATCCGCATTCGCCTCGATGTCCCCTCGTGCACCGTTAGGTTAGGTAACTAACGGCAGAGCGGGGCAGGGCTAGCGCGGGTGTAAAACATAAGCAACGTCTATATAATATATCATATATACTACATATAATACCTGTCACAGAACATCGCATGATCACATCACAGATAAAGCACAGCAAAAGAATCATATGAAATATTGGATATACTAGGACGTCCGTGTTTTCAACACGAGCCAGTATAAAACACGGATTCCACGATCGTGATGAATAGCCAATCCCACACCCCAAGACCCCTACGAGAGCGGCAAGCAACCCTACCAATTCTAGGGTTAGGAGACCCGGACTCGACTCCTCGAGTTGGTCTCCCACTGGACCCCAGAACCCGGTTACTTGTGCTCTCCTCCTTGGGTCTATCCTAGTGCAGAAAAGTAAATAATATACATCAACGGTGACTACTTCCGCAACCTGGAAGTGCCCCAATAAAAGAATATTACATACAAGTTTTTACATGAATGAAAATGAAAAAACACTCATCTCACATAAAAACCCCCGGCTATTCAAACACGACGATCCAATATAACATATCCAGCAACACATAACATCACATGTCATCAACGTAAGTAAATATGCGCATCCCAATTGTCGTTGACATATAGCAACGAAACCGGCGACATCACATATTACACTTACGGTCACAGAAAAGAAAGTGTAAAACTACAACAGTTGGAATCCGCAACCACCTCAGACATCGCATGCCTGACCAAATGAATTCTTTAGACATCGCATGCCTAACAATTATAAACCCCGCATTTTAGTCTCATTATCGAAAACTCTTTTCAATCTCAAGTCGGGCAATTCAACAAGATTCCCGAAAAACTGATCGAATGCTCGTCGCAAACTTTAGTAGGCGGCCACACCCCTGATACCGTCGACGAAGTGCACCAAGGCGGAACACCGCTACCGCGAGCACCCGAACGGATGCTTTCGGCGACGGGGTTCTCCTACAGTCACTTGGTCGGGGCTATGGAGTGAGGCTGTCTATTAAGTTTACCCGGCGAGTATCCGCGTACGCTACGTGATTGCGACGGAATTTTGATCACATCAAAATTCCGTGGCAACCGATCAAGTAAGACTAAACTGCTACGTTTATAATATTCATTCCGTTATCTCATAACAATTTGTGAATTCCAATTATTGTATTACATTCCGGATAAATAGAAAATGCTAAACTTTTCGATCGAACAATCGAACACCCAAGTTTTCCCGATACAGCTCAACACATGAAATAAGTCTAACGACATTCAGTTCGTGCCTCAGTACCAACGGTCCAGCCGTAGAAGGGTCAAGCCAACGCCTCACATGTGGCACACCGTACTGCCCCAAACCCGAAGGTTCAAAGGGCAGTTCAAGACGGTCACATAATCGAGTTAAGGTTTGTTGTCTTCTAGAGGGTCCATCGCGTTACTTGCACTACTTAGAACGTCGTTAAACTACGGAAAAATCCAACAATTGGAAATTTCCCGGCAAGGGAAAAAGTGGGTATTTATATCCGGTCGAACTTTTTAACATATTCTAAAATTACCCGGAAAGCCACACCGACAAAATTAGACAGTCCGATCGAATATACAGAGTTCCCAATACAAGCCAGAAAATAAAACTCTGGAATAAATATTAAAATAATCCCAGGAAAACCAGCACCAGAAAACAAGAATTACTGTGCCAAGTTTAAAGTCCAATCATGTCACGTGACCGCGGAACCGCCGCAGAAGCCAGGCTTCTGCCGCGGTTCCGCCGCTCAATAATGGTATCAATGAAAAATTTTTGCATCGTAATTCTTAGAATTCCCTACTGGATTTTCTGGATATTTTTAATTTCGAAAAATCCACATTTTACAGAAAAGTCCAGAGAGCAATTTTCAAGTCGGGTTTTGGGTCGATCGGACTTCTGATTCCGTCGGGACTTCGCCTAAGGCTCTAGCTAGGCTCTGATACCACTGTAGGGTTCGTAGGCACTCTAGTGAGGTCTCACAAGGCATCAACCATGCCAATTTCAAAAAATATCGGTGCCGAGAAACTCGACTACGGATCGTTGGCTAGAAATCTAGGCGAAAAGCTAACTAGTTAACACTTAACTATGAGAATACGGAAATACAACCTTTGTTGATCCGGTCCACCACCTCCTAGGCTCCGTGATGAATTCCCTCCACTGTCCAAAACGAACCCATGACTGTAGCGTCGGTATCATCGAAGAATGGGCGGGCTTGATCGTCGGTTCGATGCCGAAGATGATCTACGTCGAGGCATCACAAGAACAAGCTCCGCCTTCGCCAAGTCAAGAAACTTGTGAAGACAACACACTCTAATACATGGCAAGTAGTAGAGGATGAAGAAATAGGAAGTGGGTAGACTTTAGTTTTGGATTTCTCACTAGTTTTCTTCACTTGCCATTGGAGTAGCAAGCTTTCTCTTTTGATGAAGAAGATGAAGAAGAAGAAGAAGATATGATAAGTTATTAATTATTTGATAAATAAATCAATACTTATCATGACTTCAACCATGGTTTAGTGTAGAGATTTTACTAAGGTTAGATGAGTGGTTAGGGTTAAAGAAGAGACAAGAATGTTGACTTAGTCAAGGTTTCAAGAAGCTTTAACTAAAAAACAAAATAAGTCCACCATTTATCTCTCTCCTTTTCTTTTCAAATAAAACAAATAAAATAAATAAATAAATGAATGAATAAGCAAATGAAATGATACCCTAACCACTCACTAACCATGGTTCAATACTTTACACAAAACCAAGAAAGAATGTATCATCAAACATGATACAATCATGTGCACAAAATATATCATATATACAATGTGCAATACAAGTGAGTAAATCCATTTAAAGTGAACCAATACTATTTAATGCAAAGTAATATATCAAATATATAATTATATATTAAATCATTAAATCAACACTTGATTTAACGATCCGGTCATATCGCATATAACCGACTAGTATCCTATGTATCGGCTTATCGAATCAATCCTTGATTCGATAACTAGGTTACATCGCATATAACCATTCGATACATTCATCGCGAGAATGGAATACGGTATCACATACACGCATTATTCTCGGTCCCGCACATATCTCATATGCGCTCCTATTTCGTTTCGCTTGAGCCAGGAAACCTCTGTGTAGGACTCTAAAGACTCGTCAATACGCCGGCAGCAGATGATGATCATATCAAACACCCACAAGCCGCAAGCGGTCTGCTAAACGTAACGGCCACCCGGGTATTGAGCGATCAGAAGATCGACGAGCAAGCCCGCTCACACTCCTGTGAATCCAACCAGTAACACTTACCGTATAGTCCGGTCTGTTCGTCTGATATGTCGCATATCTCGCCTAGGAGTGGTAAACGTCAGACCCCAATAGCTCGATAAGTCATGCCGACGTAAGGTCCATAACATTCGTGAAACTACTGATAACTCTTACCAGTATATCACTGCAACCCTGGCCAGGGATTTCCTGTTATGGCCAGTCGAGCATAGCACAACATCAACCCCCAATACCGGGAGAGACGAATCCCCTCCTATCGCTCATTGCCTCCATGTGAATCGGGACTGTACCCAAAAACCACCTGTTTGCACAACTCAGTAGAGCCGTGGTAGGGTGGAAATCAAAGCACAGTGGGAGACACACAAGACTCTATGACGATTTCGGGTCAACAGACTAAGCTGTACCAGTGTCACCAGAGAACTGCCATCTGACGTGAGGTATAATACCATCTGGGAGTTCTCGGCGAGTCCGTTCAGTGTACCCAGTCTCCACTGAGCACCCGCATACCATCTTCGATGTCAAACACCAATGGATATGGGATCATCCATCGCCCATCGCATGGGTCGAGAAGATATGCGCTAGTCTACTCTGGAATATCGATGTCCCGTCTCGATATTCCCACGACCAGGAACAATGAAGGATGTACTCATTGACTACCCAGGCCCCACTAGTATGATCTGCATCATAGTCCTGGAAGTCGAGTACACATCCTAAGGGCTTTATCAACATGTAATCAGAGAGACAGAAAGTATACATGTTAAGATAAAGAGCAACCAGATAGCGTACTATCATGTTGAGCAAGAAAGTCCTACCTATATTTGTCCCAGCATCCACTACAATATACATCCAATGTACAGTAATGGCCTCTAGGGCATACATATAACTAACAGAGTTGTCCAGTGTCTGGTTTTAAGCATAAGCCAGACAACTCCCCGTACCTTAACATCGTTAAGATATGAACTGTTCTATATCCAATATAGAACCAGAGGCACTGATTTAATTGAACCAGATTCAAATCATGCAGCTGTCTCCAGTGCATGTCTACTAAATGGAAGGAGGTCGATCAGCGTTACTCTACTTAGGAATGCTTCCAATTATGAGTAACCTGAAAGAGAAGCAAGTTCTCTTAATCATTACTATCAACTGAATACCATACTCAAGTATCTACATCTTCGATTACTTTGAAGAATCCCGATACTTGCGATACCTGGTTCTCTACTTTATTCAAATACCTATAACTTCTCAAAAATTCGGACCCTGTGTTTCGAAGAAACACCTGTCTAAAAACTAGAGAAGTCATAAGTAAACCGAATATAGTACGAGGACCAACCCCTCTGTCCTGATGGACCCTGGACAACATACAATACTCTGTATAAGTACCTTGAGTCTGATAACTCATTCACTGTGTGTCGTAGGTTGAAAACTGTATTTATGGTTAAGAAGAATTATACCGCTGTTTAATGCTCCTTACCTAACCATCCACTGATATAGGTAAATGTCACAGACATAATTTCAAAAAGATAAATCTCACTCTATAAAAATAGACGTACAGATGTATCAATTTGAAATTGGTGCATAACAGCGGATATTCAAAACCAAACATTTGCCGACCGGCAAACAGCCCAGGTGATTTCCTCAAATATCACCGATTACAACGAATCCCGATATAATGAGGATGATCACCCAATTCCCAATAACTTACTCCCACTCATCATCTGTAAAACCATACAGGTGTGAGAATCATACCTGGTAAATACATACCCTGGAGCAAGTGTCTAACTGGGAAATCAGTTTTCCTTTTAACAGTACATAGTGAAACTGAAACATTGAAATGTTTCATAGGGGTATTCTGGTATTCCTAGTAATGCCTCTTCCATTATCCAGATTCACAACTGTAACCGTGTAATTCTTTGCCACCTCTCCAAATCCCTTCATATGTCTTTAGTCATTACCTTCTGCACACCCCTTTAGGCCAAATGGTTTTCTTCCTTCCCTACCGTTCGGCACCAGCCTATGGTTTGGAAGAAGACTATCCAATAAGCATAATGGGTGTACTGTCCTAATCCTAGGAACACTCGCAATGCGAGAGAAGGTGAAGATAAAAGACACCTGAATAAATCTTATTCCTATTTCTCCTGAACCAGGATCCATCCCCGAACTGGAACAAGTTCCTTTCGAGTTCGTATATAACCATACGATGGAGTATCCAATAAACTGTGGATCTTCGTAGTGATACGGAGTGTCCTGGAGAAATACAAAGGTGATTTAGGATTGGCGAAGGAATACTTGGTTTGGTCGTGAATAGCAGTCGCAATTTACTTTGCCCTCTTACTAATCCCTTGCTTTGTCTTAACTTAATACCTTCTGTACACCGTTTAGGCTAATTGGTATTCTTCATTCCCCACCGTTCGGCACCAGCCTAAGGTTTGGAAGAAGACTATCCAATTTGCGTAATAGGTGTACTATCTCCTAAGCCAAGGAGTACTCGCAATCTGAGAGAGAAGGTAAAAGGAAAAGACAACTGAATAGTCCTATTCGTTTTCTCCAGAACCTGAAACCATCCTCGAATAAATTCTTTCGAGTTCGTATATAACCATACGATGGTTTTGTCCAATGGAAGTGGACGTTCGTAGTAATACGGGGTGTCCTGGAGAAAAGGGTAAAAGTAGGAGTGGCAATGAGGTTTGCAACTCTGACAATCCAAAAAACCAGTGTTTAAGAAAGTTCGGTCAACTTGGTCACTGAGTCATAGTCTTAGGGTCGGGTCAATGGTCGCTGCCAAAGAGAGAGAGAAAAGAAACACTCAGCGTGCACTCTAACCAAGATCAGAATGGTTACCAATTTATCTAATCTGGAAACCTCCCACTGTACCGTCAAATTCTCCTCCAAACCTGTAAGAAGAATTAGTCGGGATCACCCGAGGAGTATACCAACTCATCAGTGGGAATCGGGATCCAACTATCATCGCATGATAACGTGACGGAATCCGCTCACGCCATCACACTCCAGAAGGTATGCGCATATCTGGCAAGTTTCAGTTCTTTTGAAACTCCCGATGTGATTTCTACCCCATGCTCTTATGACCTTGACTAAGGCCAACAAATCATAAGTCACATGTCAAGTTCTGCCCGTCATTGTCCAGGTTGATTTGAACCCACCCGTACAAGCCCTTGACTAAGGCCAACAAGGCTATACGACTGTCCCAAACCAACGCATCTATCTATGCAGCATATGAACACCCAATAGCTACCAAACACTGTGCCTTGACTATGGCCAACAAACACAGCTTGAATACTATTGACTACCCACATGAAACGACGGAGGGCTACGAATGGTTTCTGGCGAAAACCTTTAACGTAATAAACTTGATATCGTTGAAGGAACTTGATAGCTTTTTGAAATATAGTGACGAAAACCTTTGCTAAAGAGGTCACTCCCGGTGAAGGGATCTCGGCTCTTTCCCCGTAGAATGAGGTGCAGGATATTCCAACTGAATACCACGGTGCAAAGCAAAAGTAATCGGCTATAGTGAAGCTAATGCTCTGACGCAAACTTCTGTCCAAGGGGTCACTCCCGGTGAAGGGATCTCGGCCCTTGCCTCGTCGACTGAGGTGCTGGATATTCATAACCGAATATCACTGTGCAAAACAAAAGAGAACGTCCTTGCAATAACAGCTTTTTGAAAAAGTGTTCCAATAACATCAGATTAGGTTTGTTTTTAACTTGCATTGATCCGAATCAACGCAGTCCCATCAATTGATCACACCACAAAGAACGAAAATATACTGATGTACGTATATGCCATCCGCATTCGCCACTGGGTCCCGTCATTACCCGTTAGGTTAGCTAACTAACGACAGAGCGGGGACTGGACTAGCGCGGATGCAAAACATATACAACATCTACTAATATATATACCAATATATTATATTCGCTCAAGGCGTGAAAGAAAATGCAACATCACAGAAAATGTACAGCATCACAGAAACAATACAGATATCTGGGATCCCCGGGTTTCACAGAGCCACTACTGAAACCCGACGTTCCCCTGGTCGTGTGGATAGCCTGTGCAATGAAATCCTAGACCCCTACGGGCGCGGCAAGTCACCCGCCAAAACCTGAAGCGAGGCAGCCCCCTTCAGTACCGTGAATGGACCACCCAGCACTTCACGGAATCCGGCAACTTGGGCACCCCTCCTGGGTCAACCTGTACCCCCTACGAGTGCGGCGAATAGCCCGCCAATCCAAGAGTGAGGCCCCCTCCGTCTCAATGCCATGAGATGCGGGCCTGTTGCCCTCTGGAACCCGGCTATCCGTGCACCCCGCCGCAGGGTAATCCAAGTACAGAAAGTAAAATATACATACAACGGGTACATCGACCGCAACCTGGTCGTGCCCCAAAATAATAATACAATCAGGCAGTGACGGCAGTCCACATGTCGGACGCTCGCCCCGCAATATCAAATGTACATAATACAACCACAACTGTACTAGCATTGCATCCAGGCTATCCCCACCGACCGATCCGCAACATCACAGCAAAAACAGAATATCAACGTGAAAGTCGCGTAAATCCGTCTAACCGGGCTATAGCAGTTAGACTGGATTTACCGATCAAGTGACATTCACGGTCACAGATATAATGTAAATACTGTGAAATAATGTGTTTAAAATATCCGATCAATCAAATTTTAACAAGTGGGCCCCCAAGCATTACTGTAGCAGATCAGGAAATTCTGGGCCCAATATTAATATTCCAAAACCCCAAATTTAATCCCAGAAAGATACTGTAGAAATTTGGTGCAGGGAACCCAACAGTGTGCGGCGGAACCGCAGCCCAAAGGGGTGTTTGGCCGCGGTTCCGCGCTCCAACTGTGGAGTTGTTGCATCGAATTTTTACAAAATTCTTATATCTTCCAGCACATCACTATTTTACAACCTGAAAAATTTTTTGACACCAAAAATTTTCAACAGAAAACTGATGCGAGCAAAAATGCGGATTTTGGAATTTTGGTCGATCGGAAATGCAAAACACATTAAACCAAGCTAGACTAAGTTAATGGCGAGGCTCTGATACCACTGTAAGTGCACGGCGGCGCCCCGGCCGTCAATCCGAGGGCCAAATGTGGAAGCGGTGATAAACTTTAATTTTGCGAACTTAGCAAACCGGCACCACCGCGCACTAAAACCCGGATCGAACCATTAACTAGTCCTAGCTAACTACAAGATAGGGAATAGAGATATACCGACTGATCCGAGTCCTCCGGTCTTCTCGTCGTCGTCCCGATCTCTCGCGGAATCTCCGGTCGTCGCCTCCTCGCCGGAAGGGCACCACATCGTCTGCATCTTTTACGGGCTCCCACCTCAATACCGAGGCAACTCGGGCACGAAGCTGGCTAGTCGACGTGCCCAAGGTTTGCTGTAGAATGTAGTGTAGAGGCTATGTCTCATATGGGGTTCATGGAGATGCCATATTGGTGGAGGGATGACACAAGAACAATGTGGAGGGACTTGGGGATTTTTGGAGCATGAAATGAAGCAAAAACCCCACTCCAAAATTTTGGATAGCCCCTCTCCTCTATGAGGCCGGCCATGACAATGGTGGTGGAAAGAATGAGAGTGTAGTGTGATAGAAAATGAGAGAGCCATCCAATAATGCAAGGGAGAGAGAGAGAGAAGGCTATCATGCAAAAAGAATCATCACAAAATCAAACCCACACTCAACCAACAACCATCTCTCATCATCAACAATCATGTCTACAAAAGTCATGCCATCATGACAAGAAGTCAAGTCAAAAGGTCAAGGTATGGAGCAACCATGATGAAGTCAAAAAGTCAAGTGATCATGACATGGCAATATGCAAAAGACCCCCTCCACAAAAGCCTATTTGCAACAATGCAAATAAGCCCTCCTCCACCAATCTTCGGCCAATGAACGATACAAAGGAAATTGGCCGAAACGGAAAGCAAACTGGCAACTCCAGAAAACTGGTCCCGTAATAAATTACAGGAAAACCCCGATACTGTGCATACACACCCGCATTTGTATTCCGACCGAAATACAAATGCAATGAGACAAAATCTACACTGTACTATACTAGGATCCGGCTTAAACCAAAGCCGGCTAGTAATATCCGTTCGACCCTGATCCGTGCAATACCGCACGTATCTGATCGAACGCTGCCATATATCCATACGGCCTGTAGTACAAAATGTCCGATCCTGATCCGTGCAATACCGCACGTATCTGATCGGACCTTGCCATATCTCCATACGGCCTCTACAACTTTTCGCCCGAAAGCTGAGTAACTGAATGTGGGGGACTCTAAAGACTCGTCAACACCTTGGTTGTGGATTTAACCACTAGCACGTCAGAGGTATAAGCCAATACGTAACGGGCTACCAGGTATTGACTAAAAGGGACGTCTGTGAGCGAACTCAGCCTGACAACCCTACTGAGCCTGTCAGTGACAATATCCGTACAGTCCGGTCCGTTCGTCTATGAGTATCGCATGGCGGGCCTAGGGGGTTGGTAAAAGTCAGACCCCCAAAAGCGGTACAAGTCGTGTCGGAGTGTAGCCCAGAACACCCTGAGATACTACTGGAATACCTACCAGTAAATCTCCTTGCCTCGGCCGAGGGCTTCGTGTAATGGCTCTCCTAGACACAGCGCGACCTCACCCCCAATACCGGGAGAGACGAACCCCTGAAGATACGCTCACTGCCTCCATGTGGCTCGGGACTGTACCCAACTAAAACCTGTTTGCACGACTCCTTTGAGCCGTGGTAGGGTAGTAATCAAAGTACAGTGGGAACTCACACAAGACAAATGACGATCCCCAGGTCGATGAACTAACCTGTACACATGTCACCAGGGAACTGCCATCTGACGTCTGGTATATGACCAACTAGCATGTTCCCGGCGAGTCCTGTCCGGTGTACTCATAACCCAATGAGCACCTGTATACATCTTAGGTGAACCAACTGACACCAGTGGCTTGTGAGACCGGCCACCGCCCCTCGTCGGGGTCTCGAATGTATACACTAGTCTACTCTGGAGTATCGATGCCCTATCTCGAAACTCCCACGACTAGGAACCATTTAAGGATGTGCTTATAGACTACCAGCGCCCACCTATATGATCGCCCTCATACTGCTGGTGATCAAGCAAGAATCCTATGGGCTCTATCAACGTGCAATAGTGACCTGTCAGGTCACCTAAAGCAGTACACGATGATAAAGATAAACCAGATAGCATACTATCATCTCGAGTAAGACTGTCCTATCGGGATAGGTCCTCCATCAATCATTGTAATCACGTGCCTGTGATCGAATAATTGAATCTGAGGGCACTATCTCCAACATATCATATATATACAATGTGCACAATCTAGTGAGAAAAAATAATCTTAAATGAACCAATACTAGTTAATGTAAAGTAATATATCAAATATATAATTATACATTAAATCATTAAATCAACACTTGATTTAATGATCCGGTCATACTGCATATAACCGACTAATATCAAGTGTATCAATATATCGAATCAACATTTGATTCGGTAACCCGGCTATATCTTATATAACCGTCCGATGATACATATCGCGAGAATAGAATTCAGTATCACATACTGGTATTATTCTCGGTCCCGCATATATCTCATATGCTCTCCTATTTCGTTTCGCTTGAGCCAGGAAACCTCTGTGTAGGACTCTAAAGACTCGTCAATACGCCGGCAGTAGGTGATGATCATATCAAACACCCACAAGCCGCAAGCGGTCTGCCAAACGTAACGGCCACCCGGGTATTGAGCGATCAGAAGATCAACGAGCAAGCCCGCTCACACTCCTGTGAATCCAACCAGTAACACTTACCGTACAGTCCGGTCTGTTCGTCTGATATGTCGCATATCTTGCCTAGGGGTAGTAAACGTCAGACCTCAGTAGCTCGATAAGTCGTGTCGATATGTGGTCTATAACAGTTCGAGATACTACTGATAACACTTACCAGTAAATCTCAGCAACCCTGGTCAGGGATTTCCGGTTATAGCCAATCGAACACAGCGCAACATCAACTCCCTATACCGGGAGAGACGAATCCCCTCTTATCACTCATTGCCTCCATGTGATTCGGGACTGTACCCAAAAACCACCGTTTTGCATGCCCTCTTGGACGTGGTAAGGTAGAAATCAAAGCACAGTGGGAATCACACAAGACTCTATGACGATCTCGGGTCTACAGACTAACCTGTACCAGTGTCACCAGAGAACTGCCATCTGACGTAAGGTATAATACCATCTGGGAGTTCTCGGCGAGTCCGTCCAGTGTACCTAGTCTCCACTGAGCACCCGTATATTATCTCTGATGTCAAACACCAATGGATATGGGATCATCCATCGCCCATCTGTATGGGTCGAGAAGGTATACGCTAGTCTACTCTGGTATATCGATGCCCCGTCTCGATACACCCACGACTAGGGACCTTGAAGGATGTACTTATAGACTACCATATCCCCACTAGTATGATCCGCATCATAGTCCAGGTAGTCAAGTACACATCCTAAGGGCTTTACCAACATGTAACAGAGAGACAATCAGTGTACACGTTAAGATAAAGAGCAACCAGATAGCATACTATCATGTCGAGCAAGAAAATCCTCCCTATATATGTCCAAGCATCCATTACAATATACATCCTATGTATAGTAATGGCCTCTAGGGCATACATATAACTAACAATGAGTACACCGGACAGGACTCACCGGGAACATGCTAGTTGGTATTATACATATCGTCAGATAGCAGTTCTTAGGTGACATGTGTACAGGTTAGTCAGTCAACCTGAGATCGTCATTTTTCTCGTGTGAGTTCCCACTGTGCTTTGATTACTACCCTACCACGGCTCAAAGGAGTCGTGCAAACAGGTTTTAGTTGGGTACAGTCCCGAGCCACATGGAGGCAGTGAGCGGATCGTCAGGAATTCGTCTCTCCCGGTATTGGGGGTGAGATCGCGCTGTATTTAGGAGAGCCATTACACGAAATCCCTGGCCAGGGTAATCGAGATTTACTGCTAGGTATTCCAGTAGTATCTCAGGGTGTTCTGGGCTTCACTCCGACACGACTTATACCTCTATTGAAGGTCTGACGTTTACCAGCCCCCTAGGCCCTATATGCGATACTCATAGACGAACAGACCGGACTGTACGGATATTGTCACTGTCAGGCTCAGTAGGGTTTCTAGACGAGTTCGCTCGTCAACTTCCCTTCCGATCAATACATGGGCAACCGTTACATACAGTTAGTACCTCTGACGTGCTTGTGGTTATACTAAGTGCCAGTGTATTGATGAGTCATTAGAGTCCCCCACAGACAGTTTCCCAAGTTCGGGCGAAACGTTGTAGAGGCCGTATGGATCTATGGCAGGGTTCGATCATATTCGTGCACTTATGCACGGATCAGGATCGGACGGATAATACTAGCGGGCTTTGGTTTAAACCGGATCCTAGTATTATATTGTAGGAATGTTTTTGTCTCATTTTATTTGTATTCGGTCGGAATACAAATACGGGTATGTATTTACAGTTAAGGTGTAATCTCGTAATTTATTACGGGATTATTTTGGGAGTTGCCAGTTTTCTTTTTCCGTCCAAAACATCACCATCCATGTTTAATTATTGCGAGCCATTTTCCCTTGCTTTGTTTTTCCCTTGCACTGAAATTCTTGCTCCATCAGTGAGGTAGGGGCAGAATGGGCTTCCATCATTGAGGTGGCTGTTTTTTGTTGTTGGGGGGTCTCCTGCAATTCTGCCTGCATTCCTTTTTTGAGGGGGTTATCTGTGGTGACAGGAAACCCCACAATCTCACTTGATATCAAAAAATCCCCAGAGGCCATTTCATTTTCTTTTTCTGGCCGAACCCTATGTTTTGATTCATTGACTTCAAAAGCAAAATTCTATGGCTCACAAGTTCATCCCCTTGGCAACTCCAATTCACCTCCACCCAATCACTTGGGTACCTTGAGACAATGTATTCTACACTCTCTCTACTACAATCTTGGACATGTCGGCTAGAAAACTTCATGTCCGAGTTGCTTCGGATTGATGCGGGAGCCCGTATAAAGATTCGATGACGTGGTGCCACTTCGACGGACCTGATCGGAGAGCGGATTTTGTCGGCGCAGCAGCGGGGAGCTTAGTGCGGAGACTAAAGACCGAAGGACACGGATTAATCGGTATAATCTTTCCAAACACTTTTATATTTTGCTAGTTTACGATTAATGGAACGATCCGGGAATTTGGGTTGCGGTAGCGCCGGTTTCGTAAAATTTTTTGTTCCGCATTTGGCGTCGGTTTGACGGCCGGGGCGCCGCCGCGGCCCAACAATAGCGGGGGTGCATTTGAAGCGCAAACCAACTCAGCCACAAGCCGGTAATGTCACGACCCAAAGTTTGGCCCGTGACCGGCACTTAACCACGTAACGTCTACAGGCGTAACGCGACGAAGTGAACCGAAAAACCCAGAAATCAAACCAGTAAAAGTATAGAGTGTTTTAAGTTTTAAATGGAATCATTTACAAAGTGATAAGAAATCTTAAGTAAACAATCACCAAGATAGCAATATACGACGCCGTAGCGAAGATCAAGAGCAACAAGTGAGAACATCACAGATGGAATAGACTGCATAAGTACAGTCGGCTCACAACGAGCTCGACACTAGAATACAAATAATATACATCATCGTCCTCACACTGTCTCTAAGTCCAGTACATATATGGTAGATGGAGAATACTAGATACAAAAGTGTGTACTATAAAAATAACCAGATACCACAACCCACCTAATAGCAAAATAACTCTCGCACCAACTGTAGTGGTATCTGTAGCCAAAAGATGCAAAAGACAGCCTGCCGCGACTACTCCAAGGGCAACCTGCAAATACTGTAGCACAACGGGGGTGAGTTGCCAACTCGTGAATAGAAATAACATATAAAGGTAATCGCGAGCATGCACGTATTGCGCTACTCTATCATAAGCTAGCAGATGATATCAATGCGCGATAAGCAGTATGTGCAATAATCATGCAAGTGCTCTATCAGGTAATATAACTACAGGATGAGATGCAATAATGAATGTTGAGTATGGGAATATAACATCTACACGGAATGTCAACGTGGAATATATGTAATCGATGTCCATCAATGCACCGCAAATCCCAACAACCCAGACGCAGGTACTCCCATCGGCTCTCAAATCCTGTACATCCCTGAGAATCACGGGTGCCCAATATCGGCACCCAAATATCATAAATACTCGTGTCAAGCATCGACACGCAAATCCTCCTATATCAGGCATCCGTCAGTCCGGGTCAGCCCTCTCTCAATATATCGGGCATCCATCAGTCCGGGTCAGCCCTCTTTCAATATATCGGGCATCCGTCAGTCCGGGTCAGCCCTCTCTCAATATATCGGGCATCCGTCAGTCCGAGTCAGCCCTCTCTCCATATATCGCTCTAGCACCGAGAAAACATAAGGTGGACGCACTGAAATATCATATCAAGGGAACCGGGTTTTTAAATGATTATATATTTGAAATAGCCACGGTTCCCAAATCCAGAAATCACATGTAATCCAAACCAATATGCAAGTCAATGTGATGTGATATGTGCATCAAGTATGAATATCATGTCAAGTCACATAAAGATGAGCTACAACATAATAATCATGGAAATTCTATAGTGTGAGTGTCATGACAATTACTAACAGTGTGTGTGTAACATGCAGGATAGTGCTCGTGCATCATGAACCGTTAGTAAGGGTGCGGTATTCTATCAATTCTAGTTTATATACATACATCAGGGAACGTGGTTTGCACTAAATAGTAGCCATGAACAGTTAATGTATGGAAATGTAGCTATAAGGTCCTATCAGCCCTGACATAGAACGCCAGGCGGGCGATATCCCCGTAGATGTTAAATCTACTCACCGTAGTCTCTCGCTAGGTATAGCCGACGACTTGTTTTCCCTTCTTCGCGGCGTCCGTCGCAGTCGCCTGCAAACCTAGAATTTCACAATATATCACACATAAGCTCAAAACCATACAAACACGACATTTAAAGTCAACTAGAAACCCGTGTCGCAACCCAAGCGCGCGCGTGCGCGATACGCTAAAACGTGTGATTACGCGTCTGAAGCCACTCCGACGCGTCGCGATACGCAGAAACCCCAAACCCACACACACGTATCACGCGTGTCGCGAAAGATTAAAAATACAGGAAATAGGGTATTCTACTCCAGATTTTGATACATAACAGATATTATAAAAATATATATATGTAACGTTTTCAAAATAATAAAATATGATTTTTGGGAAATTTTATAATTTAATATTATTTTAATGAATATTTTAATATTCTGGTATAATTAAATACAAATAAATGGGGAAAAATTATGGAAAATTCTAAAATAGGGTATTTTATGGAATTATGCCATTTTAAAGTTTTTAAGATTAGTTATATGCTAATTTAGTGCTAATCGCGATTAAAAATCGCTAATTGGATTTTTAGCATTTTTGTGCAAAAATGTGCACATATCATTTTCCACACTTGTTACACTTGTGTTACATTTCTTTTGCCATGGCTTTCTTTTGGGTCTACTATTCAAGTGAGAAGAGTATAGTGAGGAAAAGAAAAGAAAAGGTTTCATGATGAGAGAGAGAAAGGGACAAGTCAACCTTAACCTCTTTTGACCCATGCCCCCCCATCATTCCCTTCTCATTTCCTCTCCCTCCCCTTGTTGGAGCTGCTGCTGCTCTCTCTCTCCCTCTCTCACCCTCTTCACAAAAACCCTAGATCCACCATGAAAACAAAGCCAAAACCCCATTCCCACTTCACAAAACTTACTCCCAAGCTCACTAGCTACACATTGAACCTAGCAAGATTGGATTTGGAGGACTTTGAGCAACTCAAGAATTTTCTTGAGTTGCCAAAGGAGGTAATTTCTGCACCTATTAGAGTAGTATCTCATTACTTGTGCATCTATTCTAGTTTCATATCGATATTGTGTTGTTTGTGGACTTTAGAGAATTCAAGTTAGGGTTTAGGGTAAAACTGAAATTAAAGATGAAATTGAGGATCGTGGTGACCTTAGAACCCCTTGTGTGATGCTAATTTGAACCCAAACCTAAACTTGAAACCAGAATACGGAATTACGGAATCGATATCGGGGAAAACGGTAAATCTGGAAGTGTTTTGTGGAATCTGCTATCACCCCGAGACCCCAAAAATAAAACTGAGTTGACAGTGAGATGTGCAGGCACCAGAGAACCACCACACCAAACCCTAGCCCCCAACTCCTTTACCAGGCCGCCAATTCTTCCTTTCTGGCCACAATTTGCGGCCAGAGCAGGGTGGATCTGCCTCGTTTTGCTTGCATGCCCCTATTTCCTATATTCTTGACCCTGGGTATGTCTAGTTTTGACTGATTCCATCTAGGGTGAAATCTGGGTTGATTTGCTTGAGTTGGTGTATGGTTTATGACTTGTTTTAGCATGGATTTTGGTATTTGGTGATTCATTCCTGTCGGGTGGCGTTTGGACGTCAACGACAAGTGGATATTGAACGTGTTTACATGCGAGTCGATAGGTTTTTATCTATGCGGGTAGCGTGTGCTATTTTGGTTTTCGATGTGATTTTCATGTGCTTTAGCATTGTTATATACTTGTAGGTACCCTACGAGATGTTGAGGCAAAGAAGATAAAGATGGCGACATCGGCACCGACACATGAGAAGCAAGGTGAGTAGATTATATCTACGGGAAGAAGTCGGGTGGATGGCGTATAGCACCCCCGCAGTCCGTGGTGATGTATACGAATACGTATACACACATATATTTATTATGTGTTGTTTAGGATTATTGATGGTAATAATGGATTATTGGTGATAAGGATGTATTGGTTGAGTAATGCGAAACCCTAGAGTAGTGGTTGCACCCACACTCACACATACACACATACTTGCATACATTCTTTCATATATCTGTGCGCATATGGTGGGGTGTATATCTACACATGGGTATGGGACTGTGTGTTCATATACGGGTTTTGAGGATGATACGTGGGATTGATATGAGTCGATGAGATTCGATTGAGGCCGTGAGATTTGGCGACATGACAGAGTCGTATTGGAGATGTGATATGATGGTAGTGATGCCTGTCATGTGATGAGATAGTGTGATATCGACTTAGATTTAGGTGGTTTCCATACCCCTCTCTTTTGACTTGACTGTGGGTCCGTAGTTCGCATAGTAGGCGTTAGACTAGACCCGAGTCATACCTATTTCAAAACTAACGAATCGGGGATATTTTAAAGATAAGCAAAAGGGTTTATACGGATATTTAAAAAGGCGCATCTTTTCTTAAAACACCGTAGCCCTTATTTTACCAAAAGCCCTGATTCGTCTTATTTCAAAAGGCAAGGTTGCATGATATATCTATTGAGGCAGGTTCTCTACTGTTGCGTTGATTACTCGATTCCGCACATTCATGCTGTTTGCATTGCATCGCTTGTATTGTTGATATATTTCAGTCATGCTGCTAGGATACCAGCACCAATATCGATGATGCGTATGTTCCACGTACACTGTTTCCGGCTCACACACTTCATCATCGATAATTGCCATGTCACTACACTGTAGTACTGTTGCATTCCGGATATGACCCTTGCATGACATATTGATATGCTTACCTTTCTGCTATATGTCGCATACATGCTGCTTTCTGATTATACGCATTGAAATATGCTGTTTCCATGATATTTCTGGTTTTGGGAACCATGGGTGTTTCAAAGAGGATATGTAATTGTTTTAAAAACCCGGTTACCCGTGATATGATATTTCAGTGCGTCCACCATGTGTTTTCTCGGTGCTGAGAGCGATATGTGAAACCCGATTCGAGGAGGCGGATGAGGCCGATTGCGGGTACATGGTGGACCCGGTATGGTACCCCGGGGCGAGAACCGTTTCGCTGTGTAGTAGACGGTGAGCCTGACGGAGGGACCACTACCTACCGGTGATTGTATTTGAGCTCGGCGGATATCTGGAGGATACCGACCGGAGTTGAGAGATGGATATGGGCTGACCCGTACTGCCGGGGCCGAGGGCCGACACCGCAGACGGAGCCCAAAGATGGACATGGGTTGACCCGTACTGCCGGGGGCCGAGGGCCGATACCGCAGACGGAGTCCCATATGGACGAGGATTTACGTGCCGATGCTGGGCACAGTTTTCATGATGTTTTCGAGTGCCGATGCTGGGCACTCCGGTTCCATGATTTTGACGTGTCGTGAGGGACACAGGTGGTTTATATCCTCATATTTCCATGCATATGCTGATGATATTTACATGCATGATGGTTATTGTCATTGGGTGACGAGTGGACGGGATCCACGTACATGCAGATTGATTTCATTGATTGTACCTCACATTTATGATATGCTATTACCTGAGGCACTGGCACGAGCACTTGTCATTACACTCATGTATAGAGATTACATTGCCAGTTTAGCATGTTTCAGACTTATTCATATTGAGGTTTATATATATCTGATCGTATTGACCTAGGATGGGTCATGCATTCGATCTCTGCTTGTAGATATTTTCTATTCACGAGTTGGCAACTCACCCCCGTTGTGCCACAGTCCTTGCAGGTTTTGCCGTACAGATTTCATAGCGGCATTTCTGGCACACTGCTTCCATATGGGTGACTTGCGTTGGTAGGTGGGTTCTTTTGTATCAGAACCGCCATTGTTCATGTATTATTTATTGTATCTAGTCATTCCATCAACCAAAACTTGTATATTGTTCCAGACTTAGAAAACAGTGTTGTATTATTTCGACCTTAGAGTCGCGCTAGTAGTATTACGGTTTTCTGGCTGTTTTGAGTTTCTTTTTGGGTTTTGATCCTCGCCCTTTGGCGTTGTATATTATTATTGCTTGCATGGTTGTGACCGTCGATTGACGAAGAGCTAGCTCCCGCTTGGGGATGCCTTTTATCATTTCATATATATTATTCTTGTTGTACCCCGTTTGGGGCCAGTTTTTACAAAGGAAACTCTGCCGAAATTTTCAGGAAAGGTTACACATTTTAAAAATGCATATTCGGCTTAGTTATTTAAAAACTTGATTTTCGAAACGTGATTTCCTTACTTCTTAAAACCAGTTTTCCTTATTTACTCTTTAAATGGTTTTAGATTTCTGGGCTTTTGGCTTACTTGGATCAGATGGGGTCCTATAGACTTCATATGGTTCAAGGGCCAGTCACGTGCTCTTTCGGGTCGTGACAAAGTTAGTATCAAAGCGCTAGGTTAACCTTGGTTCAAGTCTGAGTTTGACTATGTGGAGCCTAGGGCGTTATTTATATACGGAACTTTGGCTTGACCTTACGGAACTTAGACTTAGTCGAGGGGGTATTAGACCCGAACTTTCGTCGTGTAGGATGACCCTTGGTTGATGGAATAGGTGACTAAAGTAGAGTGACGTACCGTGGGTATGTTCCGCGGCATACTTACGACACGCCACTCCGCTTAAGAAACCTTAGGTTGTACTTTTCCTTGCACCGTGTTATATTCCTTCCTATGATTTATCTTCATCGACAGTGGTTATGGTCTTGCTGCCGCGATTGCACGGGCAGAGTGAGCTACGACTCGAGTTGTGTCAGCATGAGCTCGTCGGGGACGAGGGCTGACCGGGGCGTGATTCCAGAGACATACGGATTGCATTGAGGCTTCGTATTTTGTGTTTCCGCACTTTGAGCGTTTGACAGATCGCTGTTGCGAGATTTCTCGGATGTACCGGTCGGTACCAGAGGATTGAGCCACTGATAGAGGCCAACCAGGATGTGATGACTGTTGATATATCGCTTATTCATGATGGTTGAGGCGCTGCTTAGCGTACCGACGAATGAGCCAGTTGTTGCTGCGAGTGATGAGATATCGCCCAGATGATTGGAGCTACTGCAGCATGAGCATATTCTTAGATATATGACGGTAAGTCGCTAGTCACCGAGGATGAATGACTAGGACCTGTGGTTCGTTCGCTTACCCCGATGCGAGGTCATCAGGTAGATTGATTCCAGCTAGAGACGACTTCACGCAGGTTCGTTGAGAGTCGATTGAGACGATCGTATGTCAGGAACCCATTTTCCAAGTTTAAAGTATTCGGAAAGACATGCAAGCGATTCTATGGACCCTCTAGAAGAATGAAACCCTAACTCGACTTAATGACCGTGTGAAAGCCTTTGAACCTCAGGGTTTGCGGCAGTTCCTCGGCGCCATTAGTGAGGCTTGGGTTTGCCCTTCTACGGCTGGACCACCGATGCTGTGGTATATACTCGATACTATTAAACTGTACCCAAGATGTTGAGCTCTTGGGGGATTGTGAGGTTCTGACGAGTCGATCGGATGATTCGACATCATTCGGATATCATGTGATGGGACACTGCTTGGGAGACTCCAGATACGAGCATAGCCGTCGGAGCGCAGTCTGTGTAGCCACGATGAGATGAGTCCGAATCAGTCGATATTGGAGCAAGGTGGAGTAAAGAGTTTGCACGAGATTTCGATGAGATGACGTTTCACTCCGCTGACATCAGAGATGCGATATGCACGCTGAGGACGTGTTCGGCTAGATATCTTCTACTGAGTGATGAAGATACCGAGTTCGTGATTTCGAGTCCGTGTTAGAGACTTCGGATGGACCGTAGCCGAGGACATTGCAGTGCGCAGATAAAGACGCGACGTCGAATGGTCGATGATACAGATAAGCGGGACAAGAAGTTCGTGCGAGAGGCAGACGAGTTGTTACTACACCCCGTTAAGATTAAAGGCCGGACATGCATACAGAGGCGCAGAGATGCGACCAGCTTCCGAGGAGATGTTGTACTAAGGGTGCAGATGTTCAGAAAGCGAGGAAAGATTACGCCAGAGTACCAGCCTCCTTACAGTTTGGCTTAGGCAAGATCAGAAGAGACCTTGAGTAGGATTCCTTCCAGTACACTGCTGCAATAAGAGTTGCACCCAGGATCGGATGCGTGATGTGCATTAAGAGGACCCGAGGTCGGCGCCAGAGATGTGCTGCTTTACGAGCGGTCGTGAGGATTGACCGAGAGATGACCAGGGAAGTGCAAGAACGGAATCGTTCCTGTCAGCACACCTGACCGGGCCGATGAGCCGATGGATTGCGAGATTGGTAATCTACAGGAAAGATCAGGAACCAGAGGCAGAGGACGCCAGCCGCGAGCAAGAGGTAAGTAGGTATGTTGCGCCGCTAGCACCGGATGTACCGGTACCTTCTCGACCCTGAAGAAGGATATACCGACGACGATATTTATGATTTGTGATTTTGTGATTTGACTATCACGTATCCGTTGCTTTGGATTTCGGTATTTTGGGCGATCTATTCGCATGATTTAGTCTTGATGACTGAGTTCCATGATATTTGATTTTGTGCACCATGGTTGCATTTACTGGGTATTTATACCTTGCACATAGTTATTACTCTTGAGGTGTTGATTGCGATTTCATGCCTATTTTATGCCGGTGATTTGATTTACGCTTCCAGCATAGTTTCATATACCTTTAGTGTATTTTGTGCACGCAGTTGCACACGTTTATGATATTCTTTATATCTGGGTACACTTGGTGTTGCTGCTTACGTATTTGAGTTATTGCTGGTATTTGTGCATGGGATGCACCAGTTCTATACTTCGTGCGTTTGTCGCACCAGTTTTATGTTTCTTGCGTTTATCGCATCAGATTTATATTTCGTGCCTTTGTTGCACCGGATTTATATTTTGTGCATTTCGGTTGCACCTGACTTCGATTTGATGCCTTTCGGTATGTCGATTTTGATTGTGATATTGATGTGGATTCTTGCACTTCGTGCTTTTGACTGGACTTACGCATATTCGGCGTTGCTATTGGATTTTTGTGATTCCGTGCATATTGAGTGCGCAGGGTCTAGATTTTCATTCGTGCACGATGGATGCACCGATTTGGATTTTCGCGCATGTTGGGCGCATGTTTTGAGATACGATTTTGGGGCACACCAGATGCACTAAATCGAGATTCTTCGTGCATGTCAGATGCACCTGTTTTGGCTGTCAGGCACACACGTTGCCTATGACAGATGTTTCGTGCACACCCGTTGCACCTAGATGTTGTTTTGTGCACCTGTATGGCACATATATGGATTTTGATTTCCGTGCACACCAGACGCACAGGGTGGTGTTATGTGCACTTTTGGGATTTACTCTTTTTGGAGCAGTACATTTCTATGATATTGGATATTTGTTTTCATACTGAGCAGGACTAGTCAGAGGACAGTACCTGGATATATTTTGCATGCATTGATAGTTCGAAGGGATTTCCAAGAGCGAGCTATGGTCTCGATATATATATACCTACGTGTCCGATATGACACGAAACGTTTTAAACACAGGAAACCCTTCTAAATTGTTTTCAAAACGGCGGAACGTACCTATTAAACAAAGAATATATATATATGTATATAGTTATTTTCTTGTGAAAAACATCCGCCACTGTGCAGTGTTACGCGCATCGCACAGCGACTTAAAAAGATTTGGCATGCATCTACATCAGCTATTCACATGTATAGATTGGATGTCTACATGTATAGTTCTGATTTATATCATATTGATTTTGTATTGGATTTGACATTTGGGTCTTTACCATGACTCCGATGATTGTGGGACGCTTGATGGAGTGTTGCTTTTGAGTTATCTGCTCAGTACTTTTGCGCATGCATTGCGCTATGATGTTTTATGTATAGATGATTTCGGAGCCCCGATGACTTGGAATTTGTATTGCAATATTTTAGTATTTGGGGGTTTAAATTTAAATTCGGGGACCGAATTTTTTTAAGGGGGGTAGATTGTAACGTTTTCAAAATAATAAAATATGATTTTTGGGAAATTTTATAATTTAATATTATTTTAATGAATATTTTAATATTCTGGTATAATTAAATACAAATAAATGGGGAAAAATTATGGAAAATTCTAAAATAGGGTATTTTATGGAATTATGCCATTTTAAAGTTTTTAAGATTAGTTATATGCTAATTTAGTGCTAATCGTGATTAAAAATCGCTAATTGGATTTTTAGCATTTTTGTGCAAAAATGTGCACATATCATTTTCCACACTTGTTACACTTGTGTTACATTTCTTTTTCCATGGCTTTCTTTTGGGTCTACTATTCAAGTGAGAAGAGTATAGTGAGGAAAAGAAAAGAAAAGGTTTCATGATGAGAGAGAGAAAGGGACAAGTCAACCTTAACCTCTTTTGACCCATGCCCCCCCCATCATTCCCTTCTCATTTCCTCTCCCTCCCCTTGTTGGAGCTGCTGCTGCTCTCTCTCCCTCTCTCACCCTCTTCACAAAAACCCTAGATCCACCATGAAAACAAAGCCAAAACCCCATTCCCACTTCACAAAACTTACTCCCAAGCTCACTAGCTACACATTGAACCTAGCAAGATTGGATTTGGAGGACTTTGAGCAACTCAAGAATTTTCTTGAGTTGCCAAAGGAGGTAATTTCTGCACCTATTAGAGTAGTATCTCATTACTTGTGCATCTATTCTAGTTTCATATCGATATTGTGTTGTTTGTGGACTTTAGAGAATTCAAGTTAGGGTTTAGGGTAAAACTGAAATTAAAGATGAAATTGAGGATCGTGGTGACCTTAGAACCCCTTGTGTGATGCTAATTTGAACCCAAACCTGAACTTGAAACCAGAATACGGAATTACGGAATCGATATCGGGGAAAACGGTAAATCTGGAAGTGTTTTGTGGAATCTGCTATCACCCCGAGACCCCAAAAATAAAACTGAGTTGACAGTGAGATGTGCAGGCACAAGAGAACCACCACACCAAACCCTAGCCCCCAACTCCTTTACCAGGCCGCCAATTCTTCCTTTCTGGCCGCAATTTGCGGCCAGAGCAGGGTGGATCTGCCTCGTTTTGCGTGCATGCCCCTATTTCCTCTATTCTTGACCCTGGGTATGTCTAGTTTTGACTGATTCCATCTAGGGTGAAATCTGGGTTGATTTGCTTGAGTTGGTGTATGGTTTACGACTTGTTTTAGCATGGATTTTGGTATTTGGTGATTCATTCCTGTCGGGTGGCGTTTGGACGTCAACGACAAATGCTGGGCACAATTTTCATGATGTTTTCGAGTGCCGATGCTGGGCACTCCGGTTCCATGATTTTGACGTGTCGCGAGGGACACAGGTGGTTTATATCCTCATATTTCCATACATATGCTGATGATATTTACATGCATGATGGTTATTGTCATTGGGTGACGAGTGGACGGGATCCACGTACATGCAGATTGATTTCATTGATTGTACCTCACATTTATGATATGCTATTACCTGAGGCACTGGCACGAGCACTTGTCATTACACTCATGTATAGAGATTACATTGCCAGTTTAGCATGTTTCAGACTTATTCATATTGAGGTTTATATATATCTGATCGTATTGACCTAGGATGGGTCATGCATTCGATCTCTGCTTGTAGATATTTTCTATTCACGAGTTGGCAACTCACCCCCGTTGTGCCACAGTCCTTGCAGGTTTTGCCGTACAGATTTCATAGCGGCATTTCTGGCACACTGCTTCCATATGGGTGACTTGCGTTGGTAGGTGGGTTCTTTTGTATCAGAACCGCCATTGTTCATGTATTATTTGTTGTATCTAGTCATTCCATCAACCAAAACTTGTATATTGTTTCAGACTTAGAAAACAGTGTTGTATTATTTCGACCTTAGAGTCGCGCTAGTAGTATTACGGTTTTCTGGCTGTTTTGAGTTTCTTTTTGGGTTTTGATCCTCGCCCTTTGGCGTTGTATATTATTATTGCTTGCGTGGTTGTGATCGTCGATTGACGAAGAGCTAGCTCCCGCTTGGGGATGGCTTTTATCATTTCATATATATTATTCTTGTTGTTCCCCGTTTGGGGCCAGTTTTTACAAAGGAAACTCTGCCGAAATTTTCAGGAAAGGTTACACATTTTAAAAATGCATATTCGGCTTAGTTATTTAAAAACTTGATTTTCGAAACGTGATTTCCTTACTTCTTAAAACCAGTTTTCCTTATTTACTCTTTAAATGGTTTTAGATTTCTGGGCTTTTGGCTTACTTGGATCAGATGGGGTCCTATAGACTTCATATGGTTCAAGGGCCAGTCACGTGCTCTTTCGGGTCATGACAATATACCAAAATAACCCACATAACAGCAGACTCCAGTGGCCCAACCCCCAACCCCCAACTCACCCATCTGGCCGCAATTTGCGGCCAGAAAGCATTTTCCGGCGGCCGATCTAGGGAATTGGGCCCCCAGGTTTGGTGTGTGCACTCAATACCCCCTATGTATGATACAGTAATTCCAATTACATTCTGAAACACCTCGGGTAGTAGCAGATCCTACAGAGTCCTATTTCTAGTTAAAACCCTCACTTTTTGCACTAAAATGAAACTTTATGGTATTTCTGTGCAAACTGAAACAAAATCCTGGCTTAAATAGCTCTAATAGCTCATAATAGAGTTAACCAAGCTAACAAAACCCTAATCTAACATATGAATCACAAATATCCCTTAATATCACTAATAATGCACAAAAACATGATTTTTGCTAAAGAATACTACAAGTTGTATGGAAAAGGAGTGCTAACATGAGTTAATACCTTCAAAAAACTTTATGAAACACCAAAATCCCAGCTCTAGCCTCAAGTGTGCAGGTTTCCCTCCAAACACCCCAAAAAGCTCATTTTCCCAAGGTTTTTGTGAAGGAAAAGTGTTGTTTTGTGTAGGGTTTTGAATAGAGATCAAAGGGACATGAAAAGGAGAAGAAAAGATGAAGAAAAGATAGGGTTTTCTGCTGGAATTCCTGCAGAAATTCTGAGATGGGGAAAGAGAGAGAGAGAAGAGAAAGAAAATGGGGGTCAAAAAGTCAATTTTCTACCTAACACCATGCTTCATTTTTTTTATTAGGATTTTGATATTTAAAAAGGGTTTTGTTTTGATAAAAGGGTGGGGAAAATAATCATGAACCACGCAAGAAAGAATGGCTAACACTTTAACCTAGGTTACAACATGGCTAAGTGTGCAAGTGTACACTACAAAATGGAAAATTTTCCAATTAGGGTAAACCCGACTAAAAATAACTAATAATCCTATAATTACACATAAATATGTATATATAACACTTCACAACACAAATATTTCCTAGCCAAGAAGGAAAATACGATACTCGGGCTTTTATGAAAAACACGCAAACTTGCTAATTAAAGCGAAAACATCCTAAACGAATTTCAAAGTGTTACAATCTACCCCCCTTAAAGAAATTCGGTCCCCGAATTAAAAAAATCTAACCATACGTACCTTCGAAAAGATGGGGATACCTCTTCCTCATCTCACTCTCGGTCTCCTAAGTGATCTCCTCTCTGCTCGGACCACGCCAAAGTACCTTGACGGACGGTATCTCTTTCGACCTCAATTTCTTCACTTGCCGATCTAAGATCATCACCGGCTGCTCTGCATAGGAAAGGTCACGCTCAAGCTGGATCATCGGGTGCTGAATCGCATGCGACGGATCATGAAGATATCTGTGGAGCATCGAAACGTGAAATACGGGGTGCACGTCTGGAAAACTGGGCGGAAGGGCCAACCGATACGCAACTGCACCAACACGCTCGAGGATCTCGAAGGGGCCCACATATCTGGGACTAAGCTTCCTCTTCTTCTAAAACATCATCACACCTTTCATTGGGGAGACCCTCAAGAAAACATGATCACCAACAGAAAACTCAAGTCTGCGTCGACGACGATCAGCTTAAGATCTTTGCCTACTCTGGGCTGCTCTCATCCTATCGCGAATCAACTGGATCTTCGCGGTCGTCTCCTCCACAATCTGCGGCCCTAAGATACTGCTCTCACTGAGCTCTGTCCAACAGGTGGGCGATCTGCATCTCCTTCCATAGAGAGCCTCAAACGGTGCCATCTGAATGGTCTCCTGGTAGCTGTTATTGTAGCAGAACTCTACTAAGGGTAAATGATGATCCCAGCTACCTCCGAAGTCTAATACGCATGCTCTGAGCATGTCCTCGAGAGTCTGAATAGTCCGCTCTGACTGTCCGTCGGTCTGCGGATGAAATGCTGTGCTGAAACTCAAGCGAGTGCCCAAAGCCTCCTGAAGCCTCTGCCAAAGTCGGCTGGTAAACTGGGTGCCTCTGTCGGACATGATACATGTCGGAACTCCGTGCAGTTGTACGATCTCGTCAATGTAAATCTGGGCATACTGAGCAAATCCGAAAGTCGCCTTCCCCGGTAGGAAGTGAGCCGCTTTCGTCAAACGTTCCACGATTACCCAGATGGAGTCATACCCTCGACTAGTCCTGGATAGACCCACAATGAAGTCCATAGAAATCTGCTCCCATTTCCACTCCGGAATAGTAACGGCTGTAGCTCTCCCGTGGCCTCTGGTGCTCAGCCTTGACATGCTGACAAGTCAAGCATCTCGACACAAAATCTACGATGTCTCTCTTCATTCCGTCCCACCAGTAAACACCTCTCATGTCATGGTACATCTTGGTGGAACCGGGATGAACACTGTATACCGATCGATGTGCCTTCTCAAGAATCTCGCGCCGCAATCCCACAGCTTCTGGTACGCACAGTCTAGTCCCAAATCGTAGTATCCCCTGATCATCGATCACGAACTTGGAAAATCTGCCATGTCCCATCTGTTCCATGATCTCTGAACATCGGTCATCACTGTGTTGTGCCTCGTGTATACGGTCAAGCAACTGTGGGCGTGCACGAACATGCGCAATCTGTCCTCCGATCGGCGTAAACTCGAACTGTACCCGGCTGTCGCATAAAATATGCCAATCTGCCGACGACTGCCTCTGTACTGCTCTCAAATAAGATAGACTACCCTCGGGCCTCCTGCTCAAAGCATCCGCCACTACATTAGCCCTGCCCGGGTGATACAAGATCTCACAATCGTAATCCTTCACTAACTCCATCCATCGGCGCTGTCTAAGGTTCAGGTCTCGCTACTGAAATATATACTTTAAGCTTTTGTGATCAGTGAATATCTGGCATGACTCGCCGTATAGGTAATGTCGCCAGGTCTTAAGTGCAAAGACCACTGCAGCCATCTCCAAATCGTGAGTGGGGTAGTTCTATTCATGTTTCTTTAATTGCTGCTAAGCATACGCGATCACCCTGTCATGCTGCATCAAAACGCACCCTAGCCCCACTCGTGAAGCATCACAATAGACCATAAATCCGCCTGATCCTGAAGGCAACGATAATACTGGTGTCGTAGTCAGTAGAGCCCATAGCTGCTGAAAACTGTGCTCACACTCCTCCGTCCAATCGAAACGAACTCCCTTCCGGGTCAACCCGGTCAAAGGTGTAGCAATGCGAGAGAAATCCTGCACGAATTGCCTGTAGTAGCTTGCCAGACCTAGAAATCTGCGAACCTCCGTCACTGACTTGGGTCTAGGCCAACTCCGAACGGCCTCAATCTTCCTCGGGTCTACACATATACTATCTCGCGTAATCACATGCCCCAAGAAGTCTACGCTGTCCAGCCAGAAAGCACACTTGGAGAATTCTGCGAAAAGCTGATGCTCCCTCAAGGTCTGCAGTGTAGTCCGCGGGTGCTGCTCGTGCTCCTCTCTACTCCGAGAATACACCAGAATATCGTCAATGAATACTATGATGAACAGATCAAGATACGGCCGGAAAATACGGTTCATCAAGTCCATAAATGTTGCTGGCGCGTTGGTGAGTATGAACGACATCACCAAAAACTCATAATGGTCGTAGCGCGTGGGGAAAGCTGTCCTAGGAATGTCCTCCGGTCGAACCCGCAGCTGATGGTAGCCTGATCGCAAATCGATCCTCGAAAAGTATCCTGCCCCCTGAAGCTGGTCGAACAAATCGTCGATGCGTGGCAAAGGATACCTATTCCGCACTGTCACCCTGTTCAGCTGGCGGTAGTCGATACACAAACGCATGCTGCCGTCCTTCTTCTTGACAAACAGGATTGGAGCACCCCAAGGAGAAACACTGGGTCGAATAAGTCCCTTATCCAGCAAATCTTGCAACTGACCCTTCAATTCTCTAAGTTCCGCCGGGGCCATCCGATAAGGCGCTACAGAAATAGGCCCCGTGCCAGGAAGAAAATCAATACAGAAAGAAATATCACGCTCAGGCGGTAGCCCAGGAAGCTCGTCAGGGAACACATCAGGGAACTCGCTAACAACCGGAACCTGATCCATCGGAACCTCTGTAGCCCTAGTATCGCAAACATAGGTGAGAAATCCCTGACATCCCTTCCTCAAAAGCTGTCCAGCGCGAAAAGAAGAAATCACACTGTGAGGGGTGGCACCACGGTCCCCCAACACAATAAAAACCGACTTGCCGGGAAAACAAAATCTAACTGTCTTCTCGCGGCAGTCAACAGAAGCATAGCACGTGGCCAACCAATCCACGCCCAAAAGAACGTCGAAGTCTAACATCTACAGAAGGATCAAATCGACCGGAAACTCTCTCTCGCCAATACGGATGGTACAGGATCGGAAAACGTGCCTAGCAACAAATGACTCTCCCACAGGAGTAGTCACAACAAGCGGCTGATCAAGCAAGCCGGACTCTCTACCCAAACTCGGTACAAAGTGTGTGGATACATACGAGTACGTGGAAATATACGAGCACAAGGATCCGGATCAGATAATACGTGTGCAACAAAGGACATACTGAAAGAGTACCTGAAAGCTCTGTGTTGGACGCCCTCGCATCCCAATGAGTCGAAGCGAAAACTTGTGCCTGTCCGTCATCTGCGACTGACCGAACTCCTCTACTAACCTGATTCCTCTGCGCGAGCCCTCCGCGTCCACGACGTCTCAGAATACGTCCCTGACGTGGTGTGAAGGAATACTGCCTGATGAGGTGTTGAAGGCTCCCACATCGTAAACATCTACGCGCTGGCTGCCATCCTCCCTGGGGATGAGAGCCAAACAACTGTCCTCGTCCTAACCCTCTGCTCTGGGCTGGTACACCAGTATGATTCCTCAACTGTTCTGAAACTCTCACGGTCTCTGGAAGACGTGTCTCGTACACTGGGGCTGCCTCCACCGGTGCTATGTAGGGGACGGAATACTGCATGATGATCGCAAGGAGCGACTGGGTAACAGGGGTGACAACCACCTGTCGCTGTGCTCGAACGACCTTCACCAATGAGCTCATTGTCAGGCGCAAGCCCTGCATCTCTACCACTAGTCTAGCGATCTGAGCTGTCGTAGGGGGAAAAATCTGTCCTGGCACAACAGGGGTACTACTCGGATCAGTCCTCGTCTCAGATGAATCAACTCGAACCTCGGCTCTCACGGCCGCTCTCTGCACCCTCGTAGTCCTTGGCGGCATAATGGCTGAAAAGAAGGTAGGATTCAATGAGGATACGGAAATCGAATCGCAAGGATGTATACAATCATAAGGGAATTTCAATCAATAAGTACTAAGGTCGCTTAGGCGGAGTACCGTGTCGTGAGTATGCCGCGGAACATACGCACGCTACGCCACTCTGCTGCAGCTACCTACTCCATCATACCAGGGTCATCCTACACTCCGAAGGTAAAACCTACGCTCTGATACCAACTTTGTCACAACCCAAAGTTTGGCACGTGACCGGCACTTAACCACGTAACGTCTACAGGCGTAACGCGACTAACTGAACCGAAAAACCCAGAAATCAAACCAGTAAAAGTATTGAGTGTTTTAAGTTTTAAATGGAATCATTTACAAAGTGATAAGAAATCTTAAGCAAAAATCACCAAGATAGCAATATACGACGCCATAGCGAAGATCAAGAGCAACAAGTGAGAACATCACAGATGGAATAGACTGCATAAGTACAGTCGGCTCACAACGAGCTCGACACCAGAATACAAATAATATACATCATCGTCCTCACACTGTCTCTAAGTCCAGTACATATATGGTAGATGGAGAATACTAGATACAAAAGTGTGTACAATGTAAGTCCACGGTAGCGCCCCGGCCGTCTAACAGACGCCAATAAGCGGAACAAAACTTTTACGACTGGCGCTATCGCGTACTATAACCCGGATCTGCCATTAAAGCTAAACAAACAAATTGTAAAGAGGGTAGAATTGTTATACCGAACGATCCGAGTCCTTCGGTCTTTAACCATCATCCCACGCTTTGTTGCGGCGGCTTCGATCTTCTGAAACTCCAGTTTCGTCGTCCAGGTGGCACCACGTCGACGGATCTTTAAACGGGCTCCCGCCTCTGAACCGAGGCAACTCGATCGTCAAGTTTGCCAAAAGAGACGACCAAGATGTTGTAGAGAATGAGTAGAACACTTTGTCTCGTTACGTCAAGGCTATGGACGAACGGTTAAAAGAAGTTGCCAATTGGAAATCGGGTGAATGGAAATTGAACTATATGAAATTTCCATACACTAAAGTATCATAATCTTTTGCAGATGAATCAATCATCCTTTCTACAAGAGGGGGCCGGCCACAATTATAGAAGGAGGGGGTGAGTGTAGGAGCAAGGAGGGTGAGTGTAAGGAAAAATATCAAGGATATTTATCATGAAGAAAGAATGAGTGGTATGAACACATTAAATGAATTAATCCACCTCACTTAACACCTCACCTCACAATTAATGCAAATGATGAGTCACTAATCCTAGTCACCATTTCTAGAATCTTCTAGAACCATGACTCACCCAAAAGACGAAAAGATAAATCACCATTTAACCGAATGTCAAATACGGCTGATAGAAAACTGGAAACTGGCAACTTCCAAAAGTGATCCTGAAACGAATTTCAGGATAACCCCATAACAGTATAAACATACTCGCATTTGTATTACGACCGAAAACAAATGCAACTGAGACAAAGATATTATATCTACACATTATAATACTGGGATCCGGCTTAAACCAAAGCCTACCAGTATTATCTGCCCGAAAAATAACACGTGCAAAAACACACGTGCTTTTTCCGAACCCTGCCATAATACCATACGGCATCTACAACGTTTCGCCCGAACTTGGGAAAGTGTCTGTGGGGGACTCTAATGACTCATCAATATACTGGCACTGGGTATAACCACTAGCACGTCAGAGGTACAAGCTGTACGTAACGGTTTTCCTATGTATTGATTGGAAGGGAAGCTGACGAGCGAACTCATCTATAAACCCTACTGAGCCTGACAGTGACAATATCTGTACAGTCCGGAACATTCGTCTATGAGTATCGCATATTAGGCCTAGGGGGTCGGTAAACGTCAGACCCCCAATAGCTGCATAAGTCGTGTCAGAGAGCAGCCCAGAACACCCTGAGATACTACTGGTATACCTACCAGTATATCTCGATTACCCTGGCCAGGGATTTCGTGTAATGGCTCTCCTAAACACAGCGCGATCTCACCCCCAATACCGGGAGAGACGAATCCCCGAAGATCCGCTCACATGCCTCCAATGTGGCTCGGGACTGTACCCAACTAAAACCTGTTTGCACAACTCCTTTGAGCGTGGTAGGGTAGTAATCTAAGTACAGTGGGAACTCACACGAGACAAATGACGACCTCAGGTCGATGAACTAAACTGTACACATGTCACCAGGGAACTGCTATCTCACGATATGTATAATACCAACTAGCATGTTCCCGGCGAGTCCTGTCCGGTGTACTCATAACCCAATGAGCACCTGTATACATCTTAGGTGATCCTACTGACACCAGTGGCTTGTGAGACCAGCCACCGCCCCTCGTCGGGGTCTCGATTGTATACACTAGTTTACTCTGGAGTATCGATACCCTGTCTCGAAACTCCTACGACTAGGGACACTTTAAGGATGTGCTTATAGACCCCAACTCTCACATATATGATCGCCATCATACTGCTGGTAGTCAAGCAAGAATCCTATGGGCTTTATCAACATATACATGATGATAAAGACAAACCAGATAGCATACTATCATCTCGAGTAAGACTGTTTTATCGGTATAGGTCCTCCCTCAATCATTGCAATCACGTACCTGCGATCCAATAATTGACTTAGAGGGCACTATATCCAACAATCTCCCACTTGCACTCAAGGCTAATTATTGTGATGTCGTGTACTCACAGCTCGTGTGATACCGAGCATCCAACTCCTCTACTAATCAGTTTCACAAAGCTCGTTTGTAAAACTCTTGTGTTCGAGAAATAGCCTCAGTGAGTGGATCCGCTTCGGGGTTTCTTTCTATGTCTCTCTTAATCTCAAGTTCGCGGAGAAAGCCATCTCCCGAATCGAGTAATACCTGTCTTAGAATATGTCTGGATATCTGATGGGACCTAGTTCATAAATGAACTCCAAATCCAAACCTCTTAGACTGTATCGATCACTGAAACTAATCAGTTTCCAGCACTATGCCTCCCACAGTATCTTCTTGGACCACATGTCCATAATACTGTCCCTTGTCTGAGGGAAAACTATAACTCTGACAATCACTCTGTCATCCATGTTACCTTTGAAGCCTAGAGTGATAACCGTCTCCCGAAGGAGGCCGTCGTCATCAACTCCGTAGAACATCCATTCATGTTCTAAAACTGCCTCTTAATGTTTCTCCAGGATTGGATTAATATAAACTTATCACATCTAGTGCAAAGACAACATCTGGTGTGGTACTTGACATCTCATGATTGACTCAATTGCCTAAGAAAGTGATCTGCCAATCATGAACGTCCCTTTCCCATTTAGTCTGTAAGATACCTTCAGAGAGGGTGACTTCATCACCTGCAGGTATACCACCATGCCAGGAGTCATCTATTCTAAAATACTATTAGAATACTGTCAAAGTACCCACATTGGGAAACTACCCAAATCTAGATCTAAAACCATAGATCTAGTAACTAGAATGTCAGATATTATATCCATATTCTTTATGGAGAAACAACTGTGTTACGACCACAGTACGACCGATCGTAGTATAGGAATTTTACTTCCTATTCTGTGTATGTCATCAAAATATCAGGACATAACACCCTACTACCTTCTCAACAGATTCATCCCCTATTCTGACGAAGTCAAACCTATGACTGTCACATCAAAAATAGATGATCTTTCTCCGCTATTTCTGTTCAAGTCTAAAAATAGACACTAGCTACTTGCCCACTATGCTTCTGCTGCTCCCACTGATTACAACAACCCTCTGGCAGAATAATATATACGTGTACTTCTAAAACTAATTTAGAATGACGCTATACATATCCTCCTGCCGGGTCTCATAGTCTGGAACAACAGTAGTGTCAAGTCTGGGTAAACAAGAACCTCCCTGTCACCGTCCTTGAGGCTACCTGAGTACCTCTCGGGTGTCTGAGGTTACCCACCATATCTGCGAAGTGGCTATTGGAATGTCAAACCTGATTGAATATATAGGTCCTATTAAATTTTCCGTAATCGTTTGCGGTTCTGGAATCACTTCCAGTTCTACCATACTCCCACTACTGTTTTCTGAAAAAATCTATTTTATAAAAACTGTGGCGAGTCAAGAACAATATCACTATTGATCTTCCAGATGGTAGAAAATCAACCCTCGTCAAAGCCAGGGTCAACCCACAAACTGCCATTACAGAAACGTGCCTTGAGTTATCCAGTGTCTGGTTTTAAGCATAAGCTGGACAACTCCCCTTACCTTAACATCGTTAAGATATGAAGCATTCTATATCCAATATAGAAACTTTGGCACTTATTTAATTGGAACCAGATTCAAATCATGCAGCTGTCTCCAGTGCATATCAACTTAATGGAGAGAGGCTAATCAGCATTACTCAACTTAGGAATCCATCCAATTATGAGTAACCTGAAAGAGAAACTAGTTTCTCAAAACCATTACTATCAACTGAATACCTATCACAAGAATCTACATCTTCGATTTCTTTGAAGAATCCCGATACTTGCGATACATGGTTCTCTACTTTATTCATATACGCACAACTTCTCAATACTTAGACATTGTATTTCTACGGAACACTTGTCTATAAACTAGAGAAGTCATAAGTAAATAGAATAGAGTACGAGGACCAACCCTTTTGTCCTGATGGACATTGGACAACATACAATACTTTGTATAAGTCCGCTGAGTTGAATAACTCAAAACCTGTGCGTCGTAGGTTGAAAACTGTCCCCAGGCGATTTCCTCAAATATCACCAATTACAACGAATTCCGATATAATGAGGATGATCACCTAATTCCCAATAACTCACTCCCACTCAACATCTGTAAAACCATACAGATGTGAGAATGAAACCTGGTAAATACATACCTTGGAGTAAGTATCTAATCGGGAAATAAGTTTTCCATTAACAATGCACTGAAACAATAAAATGTTTCGTAGGGGTATCCGGGTATTCATAGTAATGCCTTTTTCCATTATTTAGATTCATGACTATAACCGTATATTTCCCTGCCATCTCTCCAATTTCCTTTATTTTGTCTTTAGTCGTTACCTTCTGTACACCATCATTAGGCTAAATGGTTTTCTTCCTTCCCTACCGTTCGGCACTAGCCTATGGTTTGGAAGAAGACTATCCAGTAAGCATAATAGGTGTACCCTCCTAATCCTAGGAGTACTCGCAACTTGAGAGAAGGTGATGATAAAAGACAACTGAATAAACCTTATTCCTATTTCTCCTGAACCGGAATCCATCCTCGAAAAATTATCCTTCGAGTTTGTATATAACCATACGATGGATTTATCCAATGGAATTGGATGTTTGTAGTGATACGGGTTGTTCTGGAGAAATCAAAGGTGAAGTAGGAGTGGCGATGAAATACGTGGTTTGGTCGTGAATGTAAATAGTCGCAATTTACTTTGCCCTCTTTCTAATTCCTTTATCTTGTCTTTACATATTACCTTTTGCACACCCTACTTAGGCTAATTGGTTTTCTTCATTCCCTACCGTTCGACACCAGCCTATGGTTTGGAAGAAGACTATCCAATAAGCGTAATAGGTGTACTCTCCTAAACTAAGGAGCCCTCGCAACCTGAGAGAAGGTGATAATAAAAGACAACTGAATAAACCAATTCTATTTCTCCTGAACCTGGATCCATCCTCGAAGAAGTCCCTTCGAGTTCGTATATAACCATACGATGGATCTATCCAATGGAATTGGATGTCTGTAATAATACGGGGTGTTCTGATAAATACAAAGGGTAAAACAAGGAGCGGTAATGACTTATGCAACTATAGACAATCCGAAAGCCAGTATTTTAAGAAGGTTCGGTCAACTTGGTCATTGAGTCATAGTCTAGGGTCGGTCAAAGGTCGCTGCCAAAAAGAGAGAGAAAAGAAACACTCTGCGTGTACTCTAACTTAGATCAGAATGGTTATCACTTTATCTAATTTAGGAAACCTCCCACTGTAATCTCAAATTCTCCTCCAAACCTGAAAGAAGAATTAGTCGGGATCACCCGAAGAGTAAACCAACTCATCAGTGAGAATCGGGATCCAACTATCATCGCATGATAACTTGATGGAAGCCACTCAAGTTAACACACTCCAGAAGGTATGCACAAGTCTGGCAAGTTTCCTGTATGTTTGAAACTTCCGATATAATTTTTATCCCATGCTCTTATGACCTTGACGTAGGCCAACAAATCATAAGCCACATGTCAAGTTCTACCCGTCGTTGTCCTGATTAATTTAGTACATCGTACAAGCCCTTGACGTAGGCCAACAAGGCTGTACGTCTGTCCTAAAGTTAATGCATCTATCTATGCAACAAACGAATGCTCAGCAGCTACCAAACACTATGCCTTGACGTAGGCCAACAAACATAGCTTGAATACTACTGATCATTCATAAGAAACGACGGAGGTTTACGGCTGGTTTTTGGCGAAAAACCTTTAACGTAATGAACTTGATCTCGTTGAAGGAAACTGATAGCTTTTTATAAAAATATAGTAGCGAAAACTTTTTGCTAAAGAGGTCACTCCCGGTGAAGGGATCTCGGCTCTTTCCTCGTGGAATGAGGTGCTGGATATTCTAACTGAATACCGCGATACAAAGCAACTTGTGATCGACTATATTTAAGTTATTACCCTGACGCAAATTTCTGCCCAAGGGGTCACTCCCGGTGAAGGGATCTCGGCCCTTGCCTCGTCGAATGAGGTGCTGGATATTCTAACTGAATACCGCTATGCATAGCAAAAGGAAACGTCTTTGTAATAACTCATTTTAAAATTTGTTCCAACAACATCAAATATAGGTTTGTTTTATCTTGCATTGATAAGAATCAACGCAGTCCCATCAATCAATCACACCAGAAAAAAACAAAAATAAAATGTACGTATATGCCATCCGCATTCGCCACTGGGTCCCGTCATCACCCGTTAGGTTACTTAACTAACGACAGAGCGGGGGCTGGACTAGCGCGGGTGTAAAACATATACAACATCTAATAGTATATATACTAATATACAATAATCGCTCCAGGCGTGATAATATGCAACATTACAGAAAAGTAATAAGCATCACAGAACAATACAGATAATCTGGGATCCCCGGGTTTCACAGAGCCGCTACTGAAACTCGACGTTCCCCTGGTCGTGTGGATATCCTGTGCAATGAAACCTAGACCCCTACGGGTGCGGCAAGTTACCCGCCAAAACCTGAAGTGAGGTGGTCCCCACAACATAGTGAATGGAACACCCGGTACTTCACGGAATCCGGTAAATTGAGCACCCTTCCTTGGGTCAACCTGTACCCCCTACGAGTGCGGCGAATAGCCTGCCAATTTTAGAGTGAGGTCCCTTTGCCTCTCAAAGCCATAAGATACGGACCCGTTGCCCTCCAGAACCCGGCTATCCGTGCACTCCTTCGCGGGATAAACCTAGTACAGAAATAAAAATATGTACAACGGGTACATCGACCTCAACCCGGTCGTGCCCCAAAAGAATATTATACAACAGGCAGTGACGGCAATCCACAAGTCGGAAGCTCGCCCCGCAATATCAAATGTACAAATAAATCCAAACTGCACTATCATTGCACCCTGCTATCCACCACGACAAATCCGCAACATCACAGCACAACACAGAACATCAACGCGAATGTCACGTTCGCAAACCCGTCTAAAAGAACTATAGCAATCAGACGCGGTTTACCGATCAAATGACATTCCCGGTCGGAGATATAAAGTAAGTACTGTAAACTAACACGTTTAAAATTTCGATCGACAAAATTTCCCGAAGTGGGCCCCACAAACATCTGCTATACAGTAACCAAAACTGGGCCCAAAATAACAATACCAGAAACCACAATTCCCTGTATAGAAGCCTCTGTACAAAATTTGATCACTGTTCCCACTAAACCGCCGCGGATGCACGGTCAAACCCTAGGTTTGACCGCGGATCCACGGTGGTTCTAAGGGATCACGTGACCAAATTTGTACGGTCAGCTTAAAAATTCCTGCTTATATTTCTGTGATATGAAAAATGAATTTTAGAACAGTTTAAAAATCAACAGAAACTGTGGGTACAGGAAAATGCAGTTTCGGAAATTCCGTTCGATCGATCTTTTAAACGCGTTAGCACAACTTAGTATAGCGAAATGGTGAGGCTCTGATACCACTGTAAGTATGTGGCAGCGCCCCGGCCGTCTAACAGACGCCAATATGCGGAACAAAACTTTTACGACTGGCGCTATCGCGTACTATAACCCGGATCTGCCATTAAAGGTAAACTAACAAATTGTAAAGAGGGTAGAATTGTTATACCGAACGATCCGAGTCCTTCGGTCTTTAACCATCATCCCACGCTTTGTTGCGGCGGCTTCGATCTTCTGAAACTCCAGTTTCGTCGTCCAGGTGGCACCACGTCGACGGATCTTTAAACGGGCTCCCGCCTCTGAACCGAGGCAACTCGATCGTCAAGTTTGCCAAAAGAGACGACCAAGATGTTGTAGAGAATGAGTAGAACACTTTGTCTCGTTACGTCCAAGGCTATGTACGAACGGTTAAAAGAAGTTGCCAATTGGAAATCGGGTGAATGGAAATTGAACTATATGAAATTTCCATACACTAAAGTATCATAATCTTTTGCAGATGAATCGATCATCCTTTCTACAAGAGGGGGCCGGCCACAATTATAGAAGGAGGGGGTGAGTGTAGGAGCAAGGAGGGTGAGTGTAAGGAAAAATATCAAGGATATTTATCATGAAGAAAGAATGAGTGGTATGAACACATTAAATGAATTAATCCACCTCACTTAACACCTCACCTCACAATTAATGCAAATGATGAGTCACTAATCCTAGTCACCATTTCTAGAATCTTCTAGAACCATGACTTACCCAAAAGACGAAAAGATAAATCCGCATTTAACCGAATGTCAAATACGGCTGATAGAAAACTGGAAACTGGCAACTTCCAAAAGTGATCCTGAAACGAATTTCAGGATAACCCCGTAACAGTATAAACATACTCGCATTTATATTACGACCGAATACAAATGTAACTGAGACAAAGATATTATATCTACACATTATAATACTGGGATCCGGCTTAAACCAAAGCTTACCAGTATTATCTGCCCGAAAAATAACACGTGCAAAAACGCACGTGCTTTTTCCGAACCCTGCCATAATACCATACGGCATCTACAACGTTTTGCCCGAACTTGGGAAAGTGTCTGTGGGGGGCTCTAATGACTCATCAATATACTGGCACTGGGTATAACCACTAGCACGTCAGAGGTACAAGCTGTACGTAACGGTTTGCCTGTGTATTGATTAGAAGGGAAGCTGACGAGCGAACTCATCTATAAACCCTACTGAGCCTGACAGTGACAATATCCGTACAGTCCGGAACATTCGTCTATGAGTATCGCATATTAGGCCTAGGGGGTCGGTAAACGTCAGACCCCCAATAGCTGCAAAAGTCGTGTCAGAGAGCAGCCCAGAACATCCTGAGATACTACTGGTATACCTACCAGTATATCTCGATTACCCTGGCCAGGGATTTCGTGTAATGGCTCTCCTAAACACAGCGCGATCTCACCCCCAATACCGGGAGAGACGAATCCCAGAAGATCCGCTCACATGCCTCCAATGTGGCTCGGGACTGTACCCAACTAAAACCTGTTTGCTCAACTCCTTTGAGCGTGGTAGGGTAGTAATCTAAGCACAGGGGGAACTCACACGAGACAAATGACGACCTCAGGTCGATGAACTAAACTGTACACATGTCACCAGGGAACTGCTATCTCACGATATGTATAATACCAACTAGCATGTTCCCGGCGAGTCCTGTCTGGTGTAATCATAACCCAATGAGCACATATATACATCTTAGGTGATCCTACTGACACCAGTGGCTTGTGAGACCAGCCACCGCCCCTCGTCGGGGTCTCGACTGAATACACTAGTCTACTCTGGAGTATCGATACCATGTCTCGAAACTCCTACGACTAGGGACACTTTAAGGATGTGCTTATAGACCCCAGCTCTCACATATATGATCGCCATCATACTGCTGGTAGTCAAGCAAGAATCTTATGGGCTTTATCAACATATACATGATGATAAAGACAAACTAGATAGCATACTATCATCTCGAGTAAGACTGTTTTATCGGTATAGGTCCTCCCTCAATCATTGCAATCACGTACCTGCGATCCAATAATTGACTTAGAGGGCACTATATCCAACATACAATAAAAGTAACCAGATACCACAACCCACATAATAGCAAAATAACTCTCGCACCAACTGTAGTGGTATCTATTGCTAAAAGATGCAAAAGACAGCCTGCCGCGACTACTCCAAGGGCAACCTGCAAATACTGTGGCACAACGGGGGTGAGTTGCCAACTCGTGAATAGAAATAACATATAAAGGTAATCGCGAGCATGCACGTACTGCGCTACTCTATCATAAGCTAGCAGATGATATCAATGCGCGATAAGCAGTATGTGCAATAATCATGCAAGTGCTCTATCAGGTAATATAACTACAGAATGAGATGCAATAATGAATGCTGAGTATGGGAATATAACATCTACTCGGAATGTCAACGTGGAATATATGTAATCGATGTCCATCAATGCACCGCAAATCCCAACAACCCAGACGCCGGTACTCCCATCGGCTCTCAAATCCTGTACATCCCTGAGAATCACGAGTGCCCAACATCGGCACCCAAATATCATAAATACTCGTGTCAAGCATCGACATGCAAATCCTCCTATATCGGGCATCCGTCAGTCCGGGTCAGCCCTCTCTCTCATATATATCGGGCATCCGTCAGTCCGGGTCAGCCTTCTCTCAATATATCGGGCATCCGTCAGTCCGGGTCAGCCCTCTCTCAATATATCGGGCATCCGTCAGTCCGGGTCAGCCCTCTCTCAATATATCGGGCATCCGTCAGTCCGGGTCATCCCTCTCTCCATATATCGCTCTAGCACCGAGAAAACATAAGGTGGACACACTGAAATATCATATCAAGGGAACCGGGTTTTTAAATGATTATATATTTGAAATAGCCACGGTTCCCAAATCCTGAAATCACATGTAATCCAAACCAATATGCAAGTCAATGTGATGTGATATGTGCATCAAGTATGAATATCATGTCAAGTCACATAAAGATGAGCTACAACATAATGATCATGGAAATTCTACAGTGTGAGTGTCATGGCAATTACTAACGGTGTGTGTGTAACATGCAGGATAGTGATCGTGCATCATGAACCGTTAGTAAGGGTGCGGTGTTCTATCAATTCTAGTTTATATACATACATCAGGGAACGTGGTTTGCACTAAATAGTAGCCATGAACAGTCAATGTATGGAAATGTAGCTATAAGGTCCTATCAGCCCTGACGTAGAACGCCATGCAGGCGATATCCCCGTAAATGTTAAATCTACTCACCGTAGTCTCTCGCTAGGTATAGCCGACGACTTGTTTTCCTTTCTTCGCAGCGTCCGTCGCACTCGCCTGCGAACCTAGAATTTCACAATATATCACACATAAGCTCAAAACCATACAAACACGACATTTAAAGTCAACTAGAAACCCGTGTCGCAACCCAAGTGCGCGTGTGCGCGATACGCTAAAACGTGTGATTACGCGCCTGAAGCCACTCCGACGCGTCGCGATACGCAGAAACCCCAAACCCACACACACGTATCACGCGTGTCGCGAAAGATTAAAAATACGGGAAATAGGGTATTCTACTCCAGATTTTGATACAGAACAGATATTATAAAAATATATATACCAAAATAACCCACATAACAGCAGACTCCAGTGGCCCAAACCCCAACCCCCAACTCACCCATCTGGCCGCAATTTGCGGCCAGAAAGCATTTTCCGGCGGCCGATCTGGGGAATTGGGCCCCCAGGTTTGGTGTGTGCACTCAATACCCCCTATGTATGCTACAGTAATTCCAATTACATTCTGAAACACCTCGGGTAGTAGCAGATCCTACAGAGTCCTATTTCTAGTTAAAAACCCCACTTTTTGCACTAAAATGAAACTTTATGGTATTTCTGTGCAAACTGAAATAAAATCCTGGCTTAAATAGCTCTAATAGCACATAATAGAGTTAACCAAGCTAACAAAACCCTAATCTAAAATATGAATCACAAATATCACTTAATATCACTAATAATGCACAAAAACATGATTTTTGCTAAAGAATACTACAAGTTGTATGGAAAAGGAGTGCTAACATGAGTTAATACCTTCAAAAGACTTTATGAAACACCAAAATCCCAGCTCTAGCCTCAAGTATGCAGGTTTTCCTCCAAACACCCCAAAAAGCTCATTTTCCCAAGGTTTTTGTGAAGGAAAGTGTTGTTTTGTGTAGGGTTTTGAATAGAGATCAAAGGGACATGAAAAGGAGAAGAAAAGATGAAGAAAAGATAGGGTTTTCTGCTGGAATTCCTGCAGAAATTCTGAGATGGGGAAAGAGAGAGAGAAGAGAAAGAAAATGGGGGTCAAAAAGTCAATTTTCTACCTAACACCATGATTCATTTTTTTTATTAGGATTTTGATATTTAAAAAGGGTTTTGTTTTGATAAAAGGGTGGGGAAAATAATCATGAACCATGCAAGAAAGAATGGCTAACGCTTTAACCTAGGTTACAACATGGCTAAGTGTGCAAGTGTACACTACAAAATGGAAAATTTTCCAATTAGGGTAAACCCGACTAAAAATAACTAATAATCCTATAATTACACATAAATATGTATATATAACACTTCACAACACAAATATTTCCTAGCCAAGAAGAAAAATACGATACTCGGGCTTTTATGAAAAACACGCAAACTTGCTAATTAACGCGAAAACATCCTAAACGAATTTCAAAGTGTTACAGGTAAACCCTATGAAGAACATCTCTTCATCAATGTCTAGGGCGGCAATCTCTGCAAAGGGGACAACTGGAGTATCCGGAATAAAGAAGTTCTTTAAATCTGCCTCCGCAGTCGGCAAGTTGTCCGAACTAAATCCGAACGGGTCATCGAGTTTGGAAAACTTCGCATCTTGTTTAGACAGAGCCTCCGGATGAAGAAAGCGGGCGATGAAATCTGTGAAGCTAACTCCATGCCCACCAGACTCCAGGAATAAACTCTCGTACATGTTCAACACCTTGATCAAGCTCGGAAACTGGTGTTGAACGGCATTATCCGGAGTAAGACCCATTACCACTAATTTGGTGGCAAAGATATACGCATCGGGGGAAAGTGTCTCCTCATAATGTTCCCCTCTGACGGGTAATCTAGATATCTCCGCAAACTCCTCCAATGAGATTGAGACCTCCCGATCCGATAAGAGAAATGTGTGGGTCGGGATATTCCATTGTTCCAGAAAAGATTTGACCCACCACACATGGGGAGTGTAGTAGTGAAAGAGGGACACATAGATCACGGGATATAGCCCGGTCTTTAGTAGCAGCGATTTCTTGACCGACAGGATATATCGGGCCTATTGCAGATAGCCAGCCGAATGACGGGGCGTCATTCCTATCATATAAACTTTCCCCCAAGAACACGACTCTCCTTGGCATATGCGTTGCCCTAGAATGTCCAGGGCCATCGGCGGCTGCACTGGTATTGATGCCATGGAAGGCTGAAGATGACCTTCCGAGGTCCAGTTGACCTCTTCTATTACGTAGGTTACCAGCGGTGGGTCAGCATAATGGATCGTCGGGATCAGTTCCGAAAGCGCTGCGCAAGTAAAACTGCGCCGACCCTGCATAATTTGACTGTACCATGACCCCCCACAGATGAAGAGACTTTTGCTCTGGGTCATAGTCCCGAATAAGTGCGAAGACTTCCCGATCTATAGGTGCGTCGGTGAACGCTTTCCGAGAGAACGAAGAGGAAGAAGGAATCGGAAGCCATAGTACCTGCACAAAATAAAGGAGGGGTTAATTATCGACACAATGTTTAATACTTTAACATTTTTATTACACCTAAAATTGTACTGCATGGTAAAAGTCACCACAGTTCAAAGGGAAAGGAACAAGGGGCCCCACAAAATCAAGGTAACATCCCATCAATGATGAGGCAGTCACTCATTGTAAGAATCCAAAAGGATTCTCATTTAATGAGAAAATTCCATTGAACTGTGGAGTTAAACTCCCTCGAGAAATGTGTTCTACAAACAGATTTCAAATCCGCAAAAAATCCTAAAAGGACAATAAGAAAGGGAATAAAATTCCCAAAAGAATTTATTCAAAATAAATTTTCTCAGAGCCAAGCTCTGTAGAACAATGGGATAAAATCCCAGAAATCCGCTCGGGAAATGGAATTAAATTCCAAACAACCTTAAAAAAAAAATCAAAGTTAGTAACAGGGTGAAACCCTAAAGATCTTGAAGACCCATGGTCTACTCAAGTAAAAATTTTAGATCTCTACGAGATCAATACAAGAGAATAGCAAAGCTCTGTTAATGGGTTAAAAAACCCTAGTACATGGAGAGATTCTTCCAAGAGTTTCTTACCAATTTTTGACAGAGTTTTAACTCTGAGGGAGTTTCTTTGAACAGAGATCTAAGCCCTGAAAAGAGAATTAAATTCTCAAGGAAGAAAGAAGACTCAAGAAGATGATGGAAACGGCAGTCATCTTAAGAGCCAAAGGCCCTATTTATAAAACATGAGAGGACGGTTCAACTCCCCAGGAGATCGAACGGTGGAAAAGGTAACACCGTTGCACCCACGTGTTAGCCACATGAGAGCAATGGTGGGGGCATTTGTTTCCCCAATATATTTAACCTAATAAAAGAGCAAAGCTCTGTCAAATTTAATGAGGCAGCGCCTCACGTGCTTGCCACGAAGGCGCCAGAGCCAATCTTATATGATTAAATCATATGGCAGCGCCTCACGTGCTCTTCAGGAGGGCGCCAGCTCCAGAGCCAATCTTATAGGATTAAATCTTATGGTGGCGCCTCACGTGCTCCTCACGCGGGCGCCAGTGTGCAAAGCACAGAATGCCCACCTTAAGAAACAAAATTCTCGAGTGGCGCCCACGTGCACAATACGTGAGCGCCGGCACCCAGGTAGAATTAAATTCTACTCTTTGTTAAACAGATCCGTTGGATCAAAGATCCAACGGAGATGATAAATCATCAAGATACAGAATTAAATTCTGTTGGGAGAAAACATTTCCCAAATATTTCTAAAATAAGAAAGAAACTTTCGGTTGGATCAAAGATCCAAATATAGAATAAAATTCTATTTTAGGATATATTCCCTCAATCTTTCTAAACAAGAAAGATTGCCCTCTGTAAAAACAGAGAACCTTTGAATTAAAAATCCAATGGTGATAAAAAATCACCATCTTACAGAATAAATTTTGTATAAGGGAAAATATTTCCCAAAACTCGTTAAAAACAAAAATCATATTCTGTAAAACAGAAGTCCTTGGATCAAAGATCCAATGGTGAGTAAAATTCCCCAACTCAATTTTGAGTCCAATTAAATCAATTGGAATCTCTCAATGAGAGATTTTCTCAGAATTAAGTAACAAATTTGCCTCTACTATATAAAGGACCCGAGACTTCAAGTCTCACATACACCGCAGACACCACAGAGGAGAACAGAAAAAGAGGGAATAGAAAGAGACATACAGTGAAGAGAAGGAACTCTCTATAAGGTTCTGCAAAAATACAGTGAGCTCTCAAAAATAATAGAGAATTTAATTCTCACAGAAGAAGATATTCCTCCTCTCAAACCCTAGGTAAAGAAACCACATAGATCAAAACATCTCCTTTACCTTTCATAATATATCTAATGATTTAACCCTTCTCAAGAACTTAGTTCTTTCTCTAAATCTAAGATCCACAAGACAAGTCTCCCACAAGTTGAGAATTTAATTCTCATCGGGAAGATCTTGTTCTTGAGAATCAAACATTTAGGAAAGAACAAATTTAAAAAGAAAGAAGAGAGAGTCCATAATACTCCAGGAACTTAGTTCCTTCAAATCAAGAACCTAGTTCTTTAAAAAAACACAACCCAAAATCCTCAAAAATAGTGATTTTGGTTAATGGTCAAAATACCATTGACAGAGGTCTAATCTCTCTGAAAATATCAACAGAGCTTAAATCTCCATAAAAGGGGGAATCGGCGCCTCACGTGAAAAACACGCGAGCGCCCAAGACAGACGGCCAGCGCCTCACGTGTTCCTCACGTGGGCGCCATATAAAAAGTGCTCAGCACTCCATAAAAAAAAGGCAAATGGCTAAGTGTTCAACACTCATTGGGCAGCGCCCAGCGCCGCACGTGAAAATCACGTGGGCGTCATAAAAGTGCTCAGCACTCCATAATAAAAAGCCAAACGGCTGAGTGTTCTACACTCATTGGGCAGCGCCCAGCTCCTCACGCGCTCCCTACGTGGGCAATGCAAAAGAGAAGAAAATAGTGGTTAGCACTTTACAAATAGCCAAAACGGTTGAGTGTTTAGCACTCATTGGGCAGCGCCGCATGTGAAAAGCACGTGAACGCCATAGAAAGTGCCTAGCACTCCATATAAAGACAAAACGATTAAAGTGTTCAACACTTATTAGGCAATGCCCATGATTGAAAGCTCCACATGATTACATATGGGCATCGGAACTCAAATAAGTGCTCGGCACTTTTTGCATAAAAAAAGGGGACTGAATAAACAGAGCCCAAACAAGTGCTTAGCACTTTTCAAAAAAAAGAGGAAGACTAAGCAGACTAAAGCCCAAATTGGCTAAGTTGCTAAAGTCTTGCAACTGAGTCCAAATGCTCTATTGCTGAGTCTTAAATAAAGAAGATCCTAAAATGTTGTTAAGTGGATCTTAGTCTCAAATTGGACTAACGTATTCTTAGCAAAAAAACAAATCGAGCCTTAAATGCTTACATACATTTAAGTCGATCTTAATCTCAAACTAGATTAACGGTCCTTAAATAAAATAAACCCAAATCTAAAATATACGGATTTGGACTAATCGACGCCCTACGGGCAACGACATAAACCAGTCTCCGTATACAATCCACGGGCAACCTTAAAACAAACAAGATAAACACACGACACGAAGTGAACTCCTGGAGCAGGAGAAAGTGGTTATCGCAAGACGATAACGTAATTAACTGCAGGGACTTGCGCCTGCAGGGAAGAGCATCCCCACAATCAAAAAACCTCTCACAAATGAGGGGGAATCTGATGTAATCACGCTACAATGGTCGCATCTGTCCAAACCTCCGATATACGGTGCCATAAATCAACTTGGTATCTTCGTAGAGGTGGATGGAGAAGTCCAAATAGTATCTGCCCCCAAATTCAGGCATGACGTTCCATCCCGAGTTCGTCTCCATTTTCGGCGGTAAACATGGACCTCTGCCAGCTCATCCTTCATCTTCTCTTCTGCGAAAAAAGCTTGGAACTGATCGGGCTCTTGTAATGCCTTGATCAGAGACTCCCGTGCCTCTTTGAACAGGAGGAGAGTATCCAATATGCTTAGTTGTGAGGGTATTTTCCTCAGACGTGCTAGGACGTTGTAATCCACCTTGTTTTTCTTAGGTGGGTCCCTTGCCGCGAGCTCTTTGACAACTCCATCGTCGAGGGAAATCCCCTCAGAGATTTTCTCTTTCCTTTTGTCTTTTCTGCTCGAACCTTTGTTTGTGGGTCCGAGGTTCTTTTCAGGTAGCGTACGGTAACGCAGCTGAATATTTTCACATTTCTTCTCCTCCTCTTTTTTCCCGAGGCGAAGTCTTCAAAGAGAGGGCTGAGGGGTATTTCGTTCTCAGAATTGCTCCCGAAAGTAAGAACTTGGGGTTTTTCTCCTTCCGGACTGGTATTAACCATATGACAGTTGCCAGTCATTTTTTCATGCGCATCTGTAGCGCTTTTTTGCCGTCGATGAGCTTCGCACTTCGTCCTCTTGAAGTGCTTTTGATGGGCAACGTATCCTTGCCACCACTTCTTGAAGGCACTGCATTCCTCGGTAGGGTGGATAACCTTCCGATGATATAGGCAGTAGTTTGGACGTGAATCCTCGCAGCTTCATCCCCATTGACAGGACTTTGGTGAACCGCTTCTCTGCCTTGATCCTGCTTTTATTTATAGCAGGTATGCTTTAGTTTGGTGGGGGTACTTTATGACTCATCCTTGCCGCAGCTTCTTCATCCTGACGCTGACGTTTAGCCTTTTCGTATATGGTTTTCTCGCGTTCTCGGTCAACTTTGCTTTTTTGAAAGGCTTCGTTTAACAGCCTATCGATCGAGTCTTTTGGCAGTTCTGGGGATTTTAGCGCCGATTATACCCCCAGTTCCTCCGCGTTGTTTTTTGACACTGAAGGAGTTCCTTCATCATATAACGACTAATTGGAGACCATGTGGCAACTTGCTACATGGTCTTCAGTGTCTTTTGATGAGTCATTTTCCTCATCATTGTCACTATCTTCATCCTCAAGAATATGCTTGAGGAATTCTTCGAGCGTGACTGGTGTTCATGCCTTCTGGTTGTATTCTTCCAGCATGTCAATGTATTTTTGTAGATCCGTGTGCTTGTCTTCATACTCGGCAGGCTGCACAGGCTTCTTGGTCTTCTTCTTTTTCCTCGAAGACTTTGAAGGCTTGGCTTGGGGATTTTTTCCCTTGTCAACAATTTTCGGTCTAGGATGAGGTTTTAACATCCCTTCTATTATTTCGGGTTCAAGTAGGCTTTTCCACCTGACTGCTGGACATGCCTGTAGATCCTTCAGCATTCTTTTGGTTTTCGCTGAAAGAACGATTTCCCATGGAGTTTCCTCCACGAGTGAGCATGATGCCCCCTGCACATCCACATTTTTGGGAGCATGCTTATAGGGTGGGTTTACTCTCCAGTAATCAGACAGCGCAAATTTCCCCTGTTGATGCTGGTCTTCGACCCAGTTCTTGAAGACGTAGCAATCTTCAATTGGGTGGCTCACCATTCTATGATAGGAGCAGTAGTTAGGGTTGTTGACATCGCCGGGTTGCGGTGGACATCGTGGATCTGGAAATGTAATGAGTTTATTACGCATCACCAATTCAAACAATCTCCTCGTCTTGTCATGGGGAAATGAGTAAGCGTGTCCAAGTCTTTCCTCCAAGGATGGGCACGGACGCGCGTTGTTTTGGCAAGCAGCCAGTTTTGGGTCACTCGGTTATTGTTGAGTATTGGCAACAAAGGCCGCTTCCCTTTTACCCTTGTTATTTCGAGGGTCCTTGTTTAAGGAGGAAGGCCATGTTGGCTATAATGCCCTCAAGTCAATTATTGGATCACAAGCAAGTGATTGCAATGATTGAGGATGACCTATACCGGTAGAATAGTCTTACTCAAGATGATAGTATGCTATCCGGTTTGTCTTTATCATCGTGTACATGCTTCAGATGACATTACAGATCACTATTACATGTTGATAGAGCCCATAGGATTCATGCTTGACTACCAGCAGTATGATGGCGATCATATACGTGAGAGTTGGGTGGTCTATAAGTATATCCTTAAAGTGTCCCTACTCGTAGGAGTTTCGAGACTGGGCATCGATACTCCAATAGTAGACTAGTGTATACGGATCGAGACCCCGACGAGGGGCGGTGGCCGGTCTCACAAGCCATTGGTGTCAGTTGGTTCACCTAAGATGTATACCGATGCTCATTGGGTTATGAGTACACCGGACGGACTCGCCGAGAACATGCTAGTTGGTATTATACCTATTATCAGATAGCAGTTCCCTGGTGACATGTGTACAGGTTAGTCTATCGACCTGAGATCATCATTTGTCTTGTGTGAGTTCCCACTGTGCTTTGATTACTACCCTACCACGGCTCAAAGGAGTCGTGCAAACAGGTTTTAGTTGGGTACAGTCCCGAGCAATATGGAGCAATATGGAGGCAGTGAGCGGATCGTCAGAGGACTTGTCTCTCCTGGTATTGGGGGTTGATGTCGCGGAGTGCACAGATGGCCATCACCAGAAATCCTCGGCCGGGGTAGTCGAGAATTACCTATCTAGGATCGGTAGTTTCTCAGTTGGTGATAGGTTTCATGCCGACACTAAATTTCAAGTTATTAGGGGTCTGACTTTATCCACCCCCCTAGACTCGATATGCGATACTCATAGACGAACGGACCGGACTGTATTGATATTGTCACTGTCAGGCTCAGCAGGGTTTCAGGATGAGTTCGCTCGTCGGCCTTCCTTTCGCTCAATACCTGGGCAGCCGTTATGTACAGCTAGTGCCTGTCACGACCCGAAATAGCACGTGACTGGCCCTTGAATCATATGAAGTCTATAGGACCCCATCTAATTCAAGTAAGCCAAAAGCCCAGAAATCTAAAACCATTTTAAAGAAGGAAGTGAAGAAAACATGTTTTAAAACAAGTGGTTTTAATAGCATAAGACGAATTATGCGTTTTTAAAATCCCAAGTCTTTTCTGAAAATTTCGGCAGAGTTTCCTTTGTAAAAACTGGCCCCGAACGGGGTACAACATGAATAATATATACCTCAATGATAAAAGGCATCCCCAAGCGGGAGCTAGCTCTTTGTCAATCGACGGTCACAACCACGCAAACAATATAATATACAACGCCGAAGGGCGAGGATCAAAACTCAAAAGGAAACTCAAAGTCATCAAGAAAACCATAATACTACAACGCGCGACTCTAAGGTCGAAATAATATACAAATGGTTTTCTAAGTCTGAAATAAATACAAGTCTGGTTGATGGAATTTTTACTAGATACAACTGAAAATAAATAAGTACAATGGTGGTCACGATGCAAGTGAACCCACCTACCAAAGCAATCACCCAGAAAGGAAGCAGTGTGCCAGAAACCGCAATAAAATCTGTACGGCAAAACCTGCAAGAACTGTGGCACAACGGGGGTGAGTTGCCAACTCATGAGTAGAAAACATCACAGAGCAGAAATCGTATGTATGACTAAATCCTAAGTCAAACGATCAGTAATATATATATCCTCAATATGATAAAGTCTGAAGCATAATAAAAGGCAAGGATAAACATCTAAACATACGTGTAATCCTATGCTCGTGTCAGTGCCTCAGGTAGCAAAATATCGTAAATATGAGGTATGAATGCGGTAAAATGAAAACAGAAGACATCATGAATGAGAAAACTGTTTTCTTAATATAGTGAGATTTTTGAATAAACATTCAAGTATCATTAATGAAATCATCAGAAAATCAGTGTCAAGCATCGACACAAAATATATATCTCAATATCCCAATATCCAGTAAATCTCATGTATCCAATATCCAATATCGAGCACATAGGCCCCTCACATATCGACCATATAGGCCCCTCACATCGAGCACATAGGCCCCGAGCACATAGGCCCCTCACATATCGACCATATAGGCCCCTCACATCGAGCACATAGGCCCCTCTCATCGACCATATAGGCCCACACATCGACCATATAGGCCCCTCACATCGAGCACATAGGCTCCGAGCACATAGGCCCCTCTCATCGACCATATAGGCCCACACATCGACCATATAGGCCCCTCACATCGAGTACATAGGCCCCGAGCACATAGGCCCCGAGCATCGACCATATAGGCCCACACATATATAATGAATAAGTATATTTGCATATATCATTATGATGATATATGTTGTAGATGTATATATATATATATATATATCAGCGTCCCATACCACTGATATATATATATACGATGGGTATACATATATATATCAGCGTCCCATACTACCGATATATATACGCAGGAGTAAAACAATCCAGAAAACATCATATGAAAACCATATCTCAATGCGAAACCCATGAATATAGTATATGCAACATGAAACAGTAATATGAGCATATAAGGAAAAATTGCTATTTAACTGCAACAAGTTATAAAATATATCATGCGGTTCCTAAATTCTCCAAATTCATACATCATATAAAGGTGAACATGTAACTATGTAAAGGCATATGTGTAAGCATGTAGGTATACAGGTATGCTATATGTCATATGAATCAATAACATAAAAGCATGCAATGCAATGCGATCAGCAGAAAAATGGTAAATGAATAATAATGCAGCAATAAAGAAATATACATTCCTAAATACGAGTCATACAGTCTTTGGTATTTGAAAGTTGCACGAATCGTGGTGTTTAGAAAATAGGGCTACGATGTTTTTATGAAAAAGTACATCCTTTGAAAATATCCGTAGTATCCCTTGGCATGTTTTTAAAATACTCACGATTCGTTAGTTTTTGAAATAGGTAGGACTCGAGTCTAGTCTAACATCTGCAAGTAAACTATAGGACTAAACTAACTGGCTAATCAAAAAGATAAGGAAACCACCTAAATCTGAGTCGATACATATAAATATAATAGTCGGTGTGTAAGTCCACGTTGCGACCCCCGGTTCTTACGGGGAGGCGGAAACGGTATAAAAATCAAATTTTTAGCGCAAGGGGCAACATGGACTAAACAAAGTCGGGATCTTTTCCTAAACTAAAACTAGCAAACTAGCTAAAGAGAGTTAGCTACTCGGATGAAGATGGTTATACCTAAACTTATCTTGAACTCCTTCGTCTTCAAGCTCCAATGGTGGTCCGATGGCTTCTTCTCGTCGTCTCCGTACGCCGAAGATAGATCCACCTGAAAGCTCCAACCTTTAGCTCCTTCTTCGTTCTTTGAAGAAACTAGTTCACTTGGTTTGCTAAACCTAGTGAACTAGAATGAGTAGAGAGGAAATAGAATGGGATTTTATCTATGGTTCTTGGTTCTCAACTCATGAGAGATGTGAACCATAGATTAAAGAGAGGGAGCAAGAGCAAGAGGGTGAGAGCAAAATGGAGAGCTCAAGAACAAGAGAGAGAATGAGCAAGAAAGAATGAGGCTCTCTTTTGTCTCTCACCCTCTCATAATCCAAAGTAATCATAACTCATCATATCAATAAAAATCTTATGTGATGGTTGAAGCAACCATAACCTTATCATGTCATGCACTCATTTTACTCAAAAGAACAAGCAAGTAAAAGTCTTTGGCATGAAATGATAGCCATGGTTATCATGATGGTCAACTAGTCAAGCCTAGTCAACCGGTCAACAAAGTCAACAAGTCAACAAAAGTCAACAAAGTCAACAAAAGTCAACAACCAAGTCACCATAATACTTAATTAATATAATAGTTAATCACATATCATATTCTCATTAGGGTTGAGCAAAAAGTCAAAAAGTCAACGGTCAACTGTCAACAACCCTAATGAGAATCCGCTGTCTGTGCCTCCCTGTCAACTGTGCATACACACCCGCATCCGCGTTCCGAGAAACACGAATGCAAACTGGATAAATCCAATCCCATAAGGTACACTAGGATCTGGCTTAAACCAAAGCCCGCTAGTGTAAACTGTCCGGACACTGTACGTGCACAAGTGCACGGATGTGACCGAACCCTGTCGCAAAACCATGCGACCTGTCGCAATACCATGCGACCTCTACTCTTTTGCCTAAAGGCGAAAAGCTTTCTGTGTGGGACTCTAAAGACTCGACACTACGCTGGCAGTGGGTTTAACCACAGACCGCAAGCGGCACTAGCTGTGCGTAACGGTCCCCAGGTAATGCCGACAAGAAGACCGACGAGGCGAAACCCATCTGAACTCCTACTGAGCCTGAGTGTGACATTCTCCGTACAGTCCGGTCTGTTCGTCTGATACATCGCATGGCGGGCCTAAGGGGCGGTAAACGTCAGTCCCCCAATAGCGGTACAAGTCGTGCCGGAGCGAAGCCCAAAACACCCTGAGATAACACTGGAAACCTACCAGTATATCTCGTTTGCCCTGGCCAGGGACTACTCGTGTAATGGCTCTCCTAGACACAGCGCGATGTCAACCCCCAATACCGGGAGAGACGAATCCTGTCTAACCGTCACTGCCTCCAAGTGCTTCGGGACTGCACCCAACCACCACCTGTTTGCACGACTCCTTTGAGCCGTGGTAGGGTAGTGATCAAAGTACAATGGGAACACACCCGAGGCGAAGTGACAGTGTCAAGTCAGCGGACTAAGCTGTACTCATGTCACCTGGGAACTGATAACTGACGATAGGTATAATACCAACTAGTCAGTTCCCGACGAGTCCTGTCCAGTGTACCCGTAACCTAACGAGCACCCGCATACTATCTCAAGTACGACGTACTGACGGCTGTGGGACAGACCGTCTCCCACACTGGGATGAGAAGCGCATGCGCTGGTCTACTCCGGAGTATCGATGCCCTGTCTCGATAGTCCTGCGACCAGGGACCTGCATAAGGATGTGCTTATAGATTACCCAGCCCCACTAGTGTGACGGCCATCACATCGCTGGTAATCAAGCAAAGATCCTAAGGGCTCCACTAATGTGTATAGGCGATATACAAAAGTAAACACATGTACACATTGAAGTAGAAATGAACCAAGTAGCATACTACTATTTTGAGCAAGATTGTATATACAAGGTGAATATCCCAAGCTTCCATTAAGTAATATACATACTAGTATGATACAGTAATGGCCTCTAGGGCATATACACTAACACGGTGATCCCGCCTCAATAGTATCGCATACGATACAATATATATTATGGCATTCTAGAGTCAAGAGTGCAGATCTATCATCAATATATAGCTCGTACGTAAATCCGTCGTACGGCATCCCAAATCTGGGTACGGGTCAAATATCACATTCATCTCATTATTCATTTAGTATCCATTATCATCATATCTCATGAACTGGGGGTACTAATCTAAGTCTAGTACATACCGATACCATATATATATATATATATATATGCGTGTATGAAAACACACGCCAAGAGGCCCGCTATAATCTCATGTCGTATCTCCTAATACGAATCAAAACATATCACCGATCTCATAGCATCATGCCCAATCTCATCGACTCATCTCCAACTATCATCCACTATCCTCATTATCCATGTATATATATATATATATATATATATATATATATATATATATATATATATATATATAAACCTGTGAGTGTGTGTATACGTATCCTCATATACGCACAAGTAATAATAATAACGCATGCAAAGGTGTGTGTGCGTGTGTGCAAACCTATTCTATGGTTCGCGACTAAGAAATCAACCACGACACTATCATCCAAATTCACAACACATATGTAAATATATTACATATCATCAACTACACTACGAACTGTGGGGGTGCTATACGCCATCCATCCGACTTCCCCCGTAGATATATATCTACTCACATTGCTCTATGCTTGCCGTTGCCGACGTCGCCACGCGCTTGCTTGTCGTCTCGAAGTCCTCATGGGGTACCTACACATATAACACAGTCATAAATGCGTATTAAAATCATATCGGAAAACCAAAACGACACGTTAAAGGCCTATAGGTTAGAACCTATGGACCACACCTTCAAAACCACCAACAACCCTCGATATCGTCGTACAAACGTCAAATGATTGAGGTAAAACACAGATACAAAAATCCAGAATTCAAAATACGAGAAACGAAACCCCGAATCAAAACAGCAACTCTTGAAAATGGTCCCAGATTTTACCCTAGGTGAAATTAGCCAATTTTGCATATGCCAAGGGTCTAGTTTAAAGAAAATGGGGACATGAACCAAACACGAACCACATAGCTCCAGGTCTGGCCGCAATTTGCGGCCAGAAAGACTTTATTTGCGGCCAAGAAGAGGGTTTGGGGGCTGGGGTCTTAGGTGATGCTTCCTAGGTGCCTGCTGATCTCTCTGTGTTTGCTAATTAATTTTCAGGTCACCCGGGTGTTAGCAGATTTCATTTAACCAACACAAAACCACAATTTTTCCATATCTGCAGAATTTTAAAGTTCGTATTCTAGGGTTTTGTCTCTGGTTTGGTCCAATATGATATCATTAAAGGGGTTTTTAAGGTCACTACTAATCTCAATCACACATCACAACTCAAGAATTCCATAAACCCTAACTAGAAATTTCCTACCCTCACTAAACATCACTAAAACACCTCTAATTAAACATGGAAGCTAAAGAGGAAGGAATACAATGCAAATGGTATAGGAATTACCTCATTTGGAAACTCAAGAAGTTTCTTGAGTTGCCCCAAGTGTCCAAAATCAAAACTTGCTTGGTCCAAAGTGTTTCCCATGAGCTTGTGCACATTTTTAATGAAATGGAGATGGGGTTTTGGGTTGTTTTTGATGGTGTTGTGTGGCTTAAAGAGGGGGAGGGAGGAGGTGCTGCCATGGGGTTGAGAGGGAGAGAGAATGGTGAAGGAAAAATGAGAGGGAATGAGACCAAGTCAAGGGAACCCCTCACCTCACTCTCTCTCATGCACATCCCTCAATTCTTTAATGTTTTCTTTTCTTTTCTATTTTTCTTTTCTTCTCTCAATATAAAACAACAACCATGATATAAAACATGAAGAAAAACCATGATAAAAATGTAACAAGTGTAAAAATGACATGTGCATGTCATGTGCACAAAACACGCTTAAAGCCCGATTAGCGATTTTTAATCACGATTAGCACTAAATTAGTGTCAAATAAATCATAAACTTTCATAATTTGCATGAATCACATAAAAACCCCTCTTTTAGTAATTTCTATAATTTTCCAAATTTTTCCCAAATTTATCGGTATTTAATTATACCGCCTTATTAAAATATTCAATATATTTATTATTTAATTATAAAAATTCCCAAAAATAATATTTTATTTTTCTGAAATGTTACAGTGCCGCTGACGCGCGTGTGGTTAAACCCACTGCCAGCGTATTGACGAGTCTTTAGAGTCACACACAGAGGGTTTCCCTGATTTGGGCGAAACGTTGTAGAGGCCGTATGGTTTTATGGAAGGGTTCGATCATATACGTACACTTGTACACGGATCATGATCGGACGGATAATACTAGTGGGCTTTGGTTTAAGCCGGATCCTAGTATTATATTGTTGGATTATTTTCGTCTCGTTGTATTCGTATTCATTCGGAATGCGGATGCGGGTATGTATATACGGATGAGGGGTGTTCTTATAATTCGTTACGAGTTTACTTTTGAAGTTGCCATTCTCTTTTTGGTTTAAACATTTAGTTTAATGTTTAATTTTGTGAAAGTGTGAGTATGTTTTTTGTCATGGATTTTTGGCCAATTCATGTGCTGCAATTTCGTGGCAAATTTTGTTGTGTTGGTTAATTCTTAGTCTGGGAAAAATTCGTGAGCAGTGGGCCTTGTTGATGAGTCATCTCTTGCATTAATGAGTTTTGTCTAGTTAAAGATATTTTCTTGAGGTAGATATTTTAGTGAGGGAAATTTTGTGTGTTGTGGTTTTTTTTCCTTAGTTGCTTAAATTAATATATACACCACTTCATATGTCATCTACAGAGAACCATTTTAGGAATTGGCCGAGCCCAATTTTTCATGAAAGCTCATTTTTCCCTTTGCCCAAAACTTGCTCACACTTCCTCACTTGGCAACTTCATTCACCTCCATCCAAACCCATGGATGATTTGTTGACAAAGTATTCACAAACTATCTGTACTTCACCTTGGGTATCTAGGCTAGCAAACTGGATGCCCGAATTGCTTCAGTTTTGAAGCGGGAGCCCGTATTACTAATTCTCGACGTGGATCTTCTTCGACGAAGGAGACCGGAAAGCGAACTTTATCGAGGAAGCCGCGAGGAGTTTGGGACAGATATTTAAGACCGAAGGACACGGATCGATCGGTATAATCTCTTAAACTCACTTTACAGTTTACTAGTATAGGGTTAATGGTTCGATCCGGGAATCGGGTTCCGTTAGCGCCGGATTATTAAAGTTTTTGTTCCGCATTTGGCCACGGATTGATGGCCGGGGCGCTAGCGTAACCTTACATGGTATCAGAGACAACCCATTAACCGCATACTAGTTGTTTAGACAATGTTAAAATATCGAAACCGAAACAAACCCGAAACAATACCAATGATATTTTTGGTGATGAAGGAAATTTTGTGGCTGTTCTTTTTTTGGGCTGTGAAGGAAATAATAGAATGGCTGTTGGTTGTGCAGGGTTTTTTTTTAAGTGGCTGTTTTTTAGGAGTGGGTATTTCTTGTGTTGCTTTAATCCATTATTCTACACACCCTCAAAAAAAATCCACAGAGAACCCATTTTCGAAATTGCAGAGCCATTTTTTTTCTTCACAAATTTTCCTTACAAGCAAAAAAAAATTCTAGTGCTCACATTTTCTTCACCCCAATGGCATTTACTCTCTGGAATATTGGTTCAGTGGTATTGCTAGTTTAGCCCAGTTTTGATATGGATTCATCTTGTTGTTTTTTGGGGCTATTCGGGGTCATTTCGAAGTCGATATTTCTAACATTGTTTAAAGTTTTAAAGTACTTACATTTCTATCTGCGATCGTGAATGTCATTTGATCGGTACAACTTGTCTAATTGCTATAGTTCTTTTAGACGGGTTTACGAAAGTGACATTCTCGTTAGTGTTCTGTGTTGTACTGTGTTGTTGCGGATTCGTCGTGGTGGATAGCTTGGTTGCAATGATAGTGCAGTTTAGTTTTATTTGTACATTTGATATCGCAGGGTGAGTGTCCGACTTGTGGACTGCCGTCACTGCCTGTTTGTATATTGTTTATTTAGGGCATGACCGGGTTGTGATCGATGTCACCGTTGTACATATTTTCTTTTCTGTACTAGGATTACCCCGCGATAGAGTGCACGGATAGCCGGGTTCTAGAGGGCAACGGGTCCGCATCTCATAGCGTTGAGAAGAAGAGGACCTCACTCTAGAATTGGCAAGCTATTCTCCGCACTTGTAGGGGGTACAGGTTGACCCAAGGAGGGGTACTCAAGTTACCAGATTCCGTGAAGTGCCGGGTGGCCCATTCACTATGCTGAAGGGGGCTGCCTCGCTTCTGGTTTTGGCGGGTAACTTGCCGCGCTCGTAGGGGTCTAGGTTTTCATTGCACAGGCTATCCATACGACCAGGGGAACGTCGGGTTTCACTTGCGGCTCAAAGGAAACCCGGGGCTCCCAGATTATCTGTATTGATCTGTGATGCTTATTACTTGTCTGTGATGTTGCATTCATCACGCCTGGAGCGATTATTATATATTGTTATATATACTAGTAGATGTTGTATATTTTTTTCACCCATGCCAGTCCTGTCCCCGCTCTGTCGTTAGTTAAGTAACCTAACGAGTGATGATGGGACCCAGTGGTGAATGCGGATGGCATATACGTACATCATATTTTCGTTCTTTTGTGGTGTGATTAATTGATGGGACTGCGTTGATTCTGATCAATGCAAAGAAAACAGACATATTCGATATTGTTGGAACAATTTTAAAAAGCTATTATTAGAAGGGCGTTTTCTTTTGTTTTGCACAGAGGTATTCGGTTTTGAATATCCAGCACCTCATTCGACGAGGCAAAGGCCGAGATCCCTTCATCGGGAGTGACCCCTTGGGCAGAGGTTTGCGTCAGGGTAATAACTTCACTATAGTCGATTACTTTTTGCTTTGCATCGTGGTATTCAGTTTGGAATATCCTGCATCTCATTCTACGAGAAAAGAGCCGAGATCCCTTCACCGGGAGTGACCTCTTTAGCAAAGGTTTTCGCCACTATATATTTGTACAAAACAATCCGGTTCCTTCAACGATATCAAGTTCATTACGTTAAAAGTTTTTCGCCAAAAACCATCCATAGCCCTCCGTTATTTCAGACGGTAGCACTTAGTATTCATGCTATGTTTGTTGGCCTTAGTTAAGGCATAGTGTATGGTAGCTATTTGTTACTTTTCTGTTGCATAGATAGATGCGTTGGTTTGGGACAGTCGTACAGCCTTGTTGGCCTTAGTCAAGGGCGAGTACGGGTGGGTTCAAATTAACCTGGACGATAACGGGTAGAACTTGACATGTGACTTATAATTTGTTGGCTTTAGTCAAGGTCATAAGAGCATGGGGTAAAAATCACATCGGGAGTTTCAAACATACAGGAAACTTGACAGGCATGTGCATGCCTTCTGGAGTGTGATAACTTGAGTGGATTCCATCAGGTTATCATGCAATGATAGTTGGATCCCGATACCCACTGATGAGTCGGTTTACTCCTCGAGTGATCCCGACTAATTCTTCTTTCAGGTTTAGAGGAGATTTTGAGGATACAGTGGGAGACATCCTGATTAGATAAAGTGATTAACCATTGTGATCTAGGTTAGAGTGCACGCTGAGTGTTTCTTTTCTCTCTCTCTCTTTGGCAGCGACCGTGTCCCGACCCTAGACTATAACTCAGTAACCAAGTTAACCGAACTTTCTTAAAACACTGGCTTTTGAATTGTCAGAGTTGCATACATCATTGCCACTCCTAGTTTTACCCTTTGCTTTTCTCCGGAACATTCCGTATCACTACAAAGATCCACATTTATTTGATATAACCATCATATAGTTACATACGAACTCGAAGAAACTTGTTTCAGATTCGAGGATGGTTTCCGGTTCTGGAGAAATTGAATAGGACTATTCAGTTGTCTTTTCCTTTTACCTTCTCTCAGGTTGTGAGGGCTCCTAGGATTAGGAGAGGGTACACCTATTGCGCTTATTGGATTGTCTTCTTCCAAACCATACGCAGGTGCCGAAAGGTGGGGAAGGAAGAAAACCAATTAGCCTAAGTGTGGTGTATAGAAGGTAATAAGTAAAAACAAATAAAGGGATTAGAAAAAGGGCAAAGTAAATTGTGACTGCTATCATTCATGACCAAACCACGTACATCATTGTCACTCCTACTTCACCTTTGCATTTCTCCTATTCAGGAGAAATTGAATAGGATTATCCAGGTTGTCTTTTATCATTACCTTTTCTCAGGTTGCGAGTAATCCTAGGATTAGAAGCGTACACCTACTACGCTTATTGGATAGTCTTCTTCCAAACTATAGGTTGGTGTCGAACGGTAGGGAAGGAAGAAAACCATTTAGCCTAAAGGTAGTGTACAGAAGGTAATGAGTGAAAACAAATAAAGGGATTTGGAGAGATGGCAAGAAAATATACGGTTACAATCATGAATATGAATAATGGAAGAGGCATTACTAGGAATACCCGGCTACCCCTTCGAAACATTTTCATGATTCAGTTTCACTGTGCGTTGTTAATAGAAACTGATTTCCCAATTAGACCCTTACTCCAGGGTATGTATTTACCAGGTCTGATTCTCACATCTATATGGTTTTACAGATGATGAGTGGGAGTAAGTTATTGGGAATTAGGTAATTATATCCTCATTATATCAGAATTCGTTATAATTGGTGATATTTGAGGAAATCGCCTGGGGTTTTGCCTGACTGCAAATATTTGGTTTTGAATATCCGTTGTTATGCACTAATTTCAAACTGATATATCTGTACGTTTATTTTATAAAGTGAGATATAAATTTTTGAAATTATGTCCATGACATTTACCTATATCAGTTGATGGTTAGGTAAGGAGCATTAAACAGCGGTGTAATTCTTCTTAACCATGGTACAGTTTTCAACCTAACGCACAGGGTTTGAGTTATTCAACTCAGGAGACTTATACAAAGTATTGTATGTCGTCCAGTGTCCATTAGGACAAAGGGGTTGGTCCTCGTACTATATTCTGTTTACATATGACTTCTCCAGTTTTAGACAAGTGTTTCGTAGAAATGTAAGGTCCAAGTTTTGAGAAGTTATAGGTACAAGAATAAAGTAGAGAACCAGGTGTTGCAAGTATCAGGATTCTTCAAGATAATTGAAGATGTAGATACTTGTGGTTGGTATTCAGTTGATAGTAATGGTTTTGAGAAACTTGTTTCTTTTTTTGGTTGCTCATATTTGGATGCACTCCTAATTGAGTAATGCAGATCGTCCTCCTTCTATTTGGTTGACATGCACTGGAGACAACTGCATGATTTGAATCTGGTTCCAATTAAATCAGTGCCTCTGTTTCTATATTGTATATAGAATGGTTCATATCTTAACGATGTTAACGTATATGGAGTTGTCCAGCTTATGCTTAAAACCAGACTCTGGATAACTCAATGCACGTTTCTGTAATGGCAGTTTGTAGGTTATCCCGGGATATGACGAGGGTTAACTTTCTACCATCTGGAAAATCATTAGTGATATTGTTCTTGACTCGCCATAGTTTTAGTAAAATGGATTTTTTCAAAAAATAGTAGTGGGAGTATGGTAGAACTGGAAGCGATTCCAGAACCACAAATGATTACTGAAAATTTAATAGAACCTAAAAATTCAATCAGGTTTGATAGTCCATTAGCCACTCCGCAGATATGGTGGGTAACCTCAGGCGCCCGAGAGGTACTTCGGTATCCTCAAGACGGTAACAGGGAGGTTCTTGTTTACCCAGACTTTCCATTACTGCTGTTCCAGACTATGAGACCCGGCAGGAGGATAAGTAGAGCGTCGTTCTAAACTAGCTTTAGAAGTGCACATGTATATGACTCTGCCAGAGAGTTGTTGTAGTCAGTGGGAGCTGCGGAAGCATAGTGGATAAATAGCTTGTGTCTATTTATAGACTAAAGAAGATATAACGAAGATAAATCATCTATTTTTGATGTGACAGTCAATGGTTTTGACTTCATCAGAATATGAGATGGATCTGTTAAGAAGGTAGTAGGGTGGTATGTCCTGGAATTTGGATGATATACACTTTATAGGAAGTGAAATTCCTATACTATGATCGGTTATACTGTGGTTGTCACACAGTGGTTTCTCCACATAAGATATGGATATTATATCAAACATTCTGGTTACTAGATCTATGGTTTTAGATCTAAATTTGGATAGTTTCCCAATCTGGGTATTTAGACAGTATTCTAAAGGTGTTTTAGAATGGATGACTCCTGGCATGGTAGTTACCTGCAGGTGATGGATTCACCCTCTCTAAAGGTGTCTTACAGACTAAAGTGGAGAGGGATGTGCATGATTGGCATATCACTTGCTTAGGCAATTGAGTCAATCATGAGATGTCAAGTACCACACCAGATGTTGTTTTTGCACGAGTTGCAATAAGTTTATATATTAATTCAATCCTGGAGAAACGTTCGGAAGCAGTTTTAGAACATAAGTGGATGTTCTAGGGATTTGATAATGGCAGCCTCCTTCGAGAGACGGTTATCATTCCAGGCTTCCAATGTGACCTGGATGACAGAGTGACTGTCAGAGTTATAATTTTCCCTCTTTTGAAGGGCAGTAGTTTGGACAGGTGGTCCAAGCGGATACTGAGAGAAGCATGGCGCAGGATACTGATTAAATTCAGTTGACGAAACAGTCTAAGAAGTTTACTGGATTTGGAGTTCATTTGCGAACTGGGTCCCATCAGATATCCAGACATATTCTAAGACAGGTATTGCTCATTTCGGGAGATGGTTTTCTCCACGAACTTGAGATAAAGAGAGACATAGAAAGAAACATTGGAGCGGATCCACTCACTGAGGATATTTCTCAAACACAATAGTTTTACAAACGGGCTTTGTGAAACTGATTAGTAGAGAAGTTGGGTGTTCGGTATCACACGGGCTGTGAGTATGCGAGACAGCAATATTAGCCTTAAGTGCAAGTGGGAGATTGTTGGCTATAGTGCCCTCAAGTCAATTATTGGATCACAGGCACGTGATTGCAATAATTGAGGGAGGACCTATACCGGTAGAACAGTCTTACTCGAGATGATAGTATGCTATCTAGTTTGTCTTTATCATCGTGTACATACTTCAGGTGACATTACAGATCGCTATTACATGTTGATAGAGCCCATAGGATTCTTGTTTGACTACCAGCAGTATGATGGCGATCATATACGTGAGAGTTGGGTGGTCTATAAGCACATCCTTAAAGTGTCCCTAGTCGTGGGAGTTTCGAGACTGGGCATCGATACTCCAATATAGACTATTGTATACGGATCAAGACCCCGACGAGGGGCGGTGGCCGGTCTCATAAGCCATTGGTGTTAGTTGGTTCACCTAAGATATATACAGGTGCTCATTGGGTTATGAGTACACCGGACACTCGCCGAGAACATGCTAATTGGTATTATACCTATTGTCAGATAACAGTTCCCTGGTGACATGTGTACAGGTTAGTCTATCGACCTGAGATCGTCATTTGTCTCGTGTGAGTTCCTACTGTGCTTTGATTACTACCCTACCACGGCTCAAAGGAGTCGTGCAAACAGGTTTTAGTTAGGTACAGTCCCGAGCCATATGGAGGCGGTGAGCGGATCGTCAGGGGATTCGTCTCTCCCGGTATTGGGGGTTGATGTCACGGAGTGCACGGATGGCCATCACCAGAAATCCTCGGCTGGGGTAGTCGAGAATTACCGATCTAGGATCGGTAGTTTCTCAGTTTGTGATGGGTTTCATACCGACACTAAATGTCAAGTTATTAGGGGTCTGACTTTATCCACCCCCCTAGATTCGATATGCGATACTCATAGACGAACGAACCGGACTGTACGGATATTGTCACTGTCGGGCTCAGTAGGGTTTTAGGATGAGTTCGCTCGTCGGCCTCCCTTTCGCTCAATACCTGGGCAGCCGTTACGTACAGCTAGTGCCACTGACATGCTTGTGGTTAAACCCACTACCAGCGTATTGACGGGTCTTTAGAGTCCCACACATAGGGTTTCTTTGATTCGGGCGAAACGTTGTAGAGGCCGTATGGTTTTATTGCAGAGTTCGATCATATACGTGCACTTGTGCACAAATCATGATCGGACGGATAATACTAGTGGGCTTTGGTTTAAGCCGGATCCTTGTATTATATTGTTAGATTATTTTCGTCTCATTGTATTCGTATTCATTCGGAATACGGATGAGGGTATGTATATACGGATGAGAGGTATTCTTGTAATTCGTTACGAGTTTACTTTTGAAGTTGTCATTCTCTTTTTGGTTTAAAATTTTAGTTTAATGTTTAATTTTGTGAAAGTGTGAGTATGTTTTTTGTCATGGAATTTTGGCCAATTCATGTGCTGCAATTTCATGGCAAATTTTGTTGCGTTGGTTAATTCTTAGTCTAGGCAAAATTCGTGAGCAGTGGGCCTTGATGAGTCATCTCATGCATTAATGAGTTGTCTAGTTAAAGATATTTTCTCGAGGTAGATATTTTAGTGAGGGAAAATTTGTGTGCTGTGGTTTTTTTTTTCCTTAGTTGCTTAAATTAATATATACACCACCACTTCATATGTCATCCATAGAAAACCATTTTAGGAATTGGCCGAGCCTAATTTTTCATGAAAGCTCATTTTTCCCTTTGCCCAAAACTTGCTCACACTTCCTCACTTAGCAACTTCATTCACCTCCACCCAAACCCATGGGTGCTTTGAGACAAAATATTCACAAACTATCTCTACTTCACCATGGGTATCTAAGCTAGAAAACTGGATGCCCGAGTTGCTTCCGTTTTGAAGCGGGAGCCCGTATTACTAATCCTCAACGTGGATCGTCTTCGATGAGGGAGATCGGAGAGCGAACTTTATCGAGGATGCCGTGAGGAGCTTGGGACAGAGATTGAAGACCGAAGGACGCGGATCGATTGATATAATCTCTTAAACTCACTTTACAGTTTACTAGCATAGGGTTAATGGTTCGATCCGGGAATCGGGTTCCGTTAGGGCCGGATTATTAAAGTTTTTGTTCCGCGTTTGGCCACGGATTAATGGTCGGAGCGCTAGCGTAACCTTACAGTCCCATGGCCCATCTGCTCTATTTGAGCCAGTTTATCGATCAAAGCCTAGAAGGTGGTTGGTTTGAAGAATGTCATGAACTGGGACACGGTCGTTTGAGGATCAAGAGTCCCGATGAACATGCCCACGGCGGGAGATTCTTCAATGCGTTGTTCACACTTTGACCATAGGTTCCGCTACCGAATCGCGTATTGGACCCAAGTCTCTCCCGGCCTTACCCTGGCATTGATTACTGTCATAATCGGGGTGCGCTCGCTTGTGCTAGCGAACCGCTGTGTGAACAGCAGTTCCATTTCTGTGAATATTTTTACGGAGTCATTTTGGAGCTCCGAATACCATTCAAAGGCCGTTTCTGACAGGCTGCCAACGAACTGGAAAAACAACAGTTTGTCGTCGCCTCCAGTATTGCCGCACAGAGCTCGAAACTGCGCGACGTGCTGGTGGGGGTTGCCTGTCTGTTTGTACACATGGAACTTAGGGATCGTATATCCCGGCGGGTATTTGATTTGGTCATACCAGCTTGGATACGGCCGCCCGGTTCTGACGATTTGGCCAACCGCTACATTAGCTTAATAAGCTCTTATTTGTTGAGCTATATAATCATCAAGAGCAGCCTTGGAGATCGTTTCCTCCTTGGCTGTTGATAAAACCGGAAGAGGGTTTGATGTTTTCCCTCTGTCATCCTCGATGATTATCGATGGATTCTCAGCTGGGGGTTCTGGCTGGATCATCATTCCAACCATATCCTAAAATAAGAGCGCCATCTGCTTTATGTTGGCGGCTTGCTCAACAACTTCTTTGTCTTTTCTTTCGAGTATCCTTCACAGGAACTCAGTATCGGTCTCCTGCTCTTGACGCTGCTCGGCTGCTTTTTCCGAGCTTTCCTTCTGCCCGGTAAGTGCTGCCATTTTGGTCAGCATTTCCTGGAGCTTTTGTTGTTGCTCCTGAGCCTTTGTTAGCGACCGAGTTTGCGGTCGGTGACTCACCGAACCACGTCTTTATTCTTTTCCCGAAGCCATGTGGACCGAATGTATGATCATGTCCCCAGACTTGGGACGTTTGGGTCCATCACCTTTGGAATTTGCCACCGGCGGTGGGATTTTCTCCGGCCTCATCCTTTTGTGGTAGGTTAAAGTTGAAGGAGCCGTTATGACAGGCACCTGTGTAAAAGAAGTTCCTCGCTGTATGACGGAGGGATTGTCTTTTTCTTGTCGAGCCTTCAATTTCTTCGATCAACGAGGGTAGTCTTTGTCGATCACAGAGTCTTGAACTTTTCTCTAGACCCGGTGAATTCGCGAGGAGAGCCGCTGATGGGGCTGCTCCGTCTTTGTCTGCATTGTGGCTTCTGTAGGCGGGGATGATTTCTTTAGCACCACCGTTAGAGAGTTCTTGCGTACGCTCCTAAGCAGATCAAAGCTGTTCCCGGTTGGAACGGCAGCGTCAACTTATACTACTGGAGCTGGTGGGGTGAGTCCAGAGGGGGAGTTGCTCCCAGCTTTCCTCACTCGGCGCTAGTGATGATGTGGAGCGTGTCTTGCAAACGGGACCGCCTCAGTTTTGGAAGCGGTTGCAGCATGCCCCAGGTTTTGCTGAGGAGCTTCGATTGGCGTTAGCCTGTTGAAGACCGACGTCCTGATTGGATTTTAGGGAGGGCCGGCCAATCTTTTGAAGACCGACCTTCTGATGGGGGAAGCGCTTTTGACGGCTTCACCTGCAGAAGTTGGGAGGGCTATTCGTTTTTGGGCGGCCCCTTCAGGTATCACGGGCTTCTTTGCGGGCCTGTTTGTGCTTTGGCTTAGCCTGTTAAAGACTGAGATGCCGACTTTGGACGGTTCATTGAGAGGAGTCATTGTGGTCACCAATCGATCGAAGACAGACCTCTTGGGAGCTTCTTCTTGCGGTGCTGAGCCACCAAAACTCGTTTGTGGGAGAATGGTCCCAAAGAACAATCCAGTAGTGGCTTGTGTTACTTACCCTACCGGCATTGAAAAGATAGAGACCACGTTGGGCCTGTATGTCATTCCTCCAGTTGGGGCAGAGCGAGAGTTGTGAGACCGCGTTGGGCCTGTATGTCACTCCTCCAGTTGGGGCAGAGCGAGAGTTGTTGTTGCATGAAGTGCAGTTGAGAGCCATTGATTTTCTGATTCTACACAGGAGTAAGGCACCAAATTTTAGTACCTCGAATCCAAGGGCAACCATACCGAACCGCGATTTTGTTCGCGAAACACGACACACGAAGTGTGGAGTGGAAAGAGGAAAAGATCCCACCGGGCGTACCAGAATCTGTTTACCGCCGAAAACAGAGACGAACTGGGATGGATCGCCTTGCCTATGTTAGTTATATGTATGCCCTAGAGGCCAGTATTGTACAGATGATGTATATTATATTGGATGCTTGGACATATATAGAGATGACTTTCTTGCTCGATATGATAGTATGCTATCTGGTTGCTCTTTATCTTAACATGTATACTTGTCTCTTTATACTGTCTTATAGTTACATGTTGGTAAAGCCCTTAGGATATGTACTTGACTACCTGGACTATGATGCGGATCATACTAGTGGGGACATGGTAGTCCATAAGTACATCCTTCAAGGTCCCTAGTCGTGGGTGTATCGAGATAGGGCATCGATATACCAGTGTAAACTAGCGTATACGCTTCTCGACCCATGAGATGGGCGATGGATGATCCCATATCCATTGGTGTTTGACATCAGAGATGGTATACGGGTGCTCAGTGGAGACTGGGTACACTGGACGGACTCGCCGAGAACTCCCAGATGGTATTATACCTCACGTCAGATGGCAGTTCTCTAGTGGCACTTGTGCAGGTTAGTCTGTAGACCCGAGATCGTCATAGAGTCTTGTGTGATTCCCACTGTGCTTTGATTTCCACCTTACCACGTCCATGAGGGCGTGCAAAACGGTGGTTTTTGGGTACAGTCCCAAGTCACATGGAGGCAATGAGCGATAGGAGGGGTTTCGTCTCTCCCGGTATTGGGGGTTGATGTTGCGCTGTGCTCGATTGGTCGTAACAGGGAAGTCCCTAGCCAGGGCTGATTAGAGATTTACTGGTAAGTGTTACCAGTAGTTTCTTGACCCGTTATGAGCCTCACATCGGCACGACTTATCGGTTATTGGGGTCTGACGTTTACCACCCCTAGACTTGATATGCGACATATCTGACGAAGAGACCGGACTACACGGTAGTGTTGCCGGTTGGCTCGACGGGAGTTGTAGCAGGTTCGCTTGTTTTCTTCTGATCGCTCAATACCCGGGTGGTCGTTACGTTTAGCTGACCACTTGCGGCTTGGGGGTGCTTGATATGATCATCACCCACTGCCGGCGTATTGACGAGTCTTACAGTCCCACAAAGGAGTTACCTAGTCCAGGCGAAACGTTGTGGTGCACGTATGCAATATGCGCATGGACCCGGTTAAAATGTGCGTATGAGATACCGTATATTGATCGGGCGGCTTGCTTTTGGTAGGGTCGTATGTGATATGGCCGGATTGATAAATCATGTGTTGATTTATCATTTAACCATTAGTTTCTCACTAGAAATCATTTCTTGTATTTTTTGGATGTATGAATGCATGTATGCATTCTTTCTTGATTCATGCACATATGGATGTGCATGCACACATACATACATACATCATCCTTCATGGTTGTATATACATAGAAAATGGTGGCAATATAAGACTCACACCTTGGTTATTTATATGGATTAATATTTCTATTTGTGTTAAAACAAAAAGAAAAAGAAAAGGATAATTCATGGTCTTCATTCTACACTCTTCTTCAACTAACCATGCCCACCTACTTATTAACCATGAGTTAATCTTCCTCTTTTGTTTTAACTCAAGTGAAATAAATATCCATATAATATAACCATGGTTTGAGATGAGAAGTGATACATATATTTTTCATTTTTCATATAAGATTATCTTTTTCTCTTGTTCTAAAAGTCCATCATCTTCTTCCTCCTTCTTCCTTTGCTCTCTAGATTTTTCTAGTGAGCAAAACACTCACCAAGTTAGGATTTTGAAGTGAGAAAAGCCACCACAACACCATTCTACACAAGTCTTGCCCACTTGTGAAGAGTGTTAGCTTCATTTCCTTCTCTTGATCAAGTGAAGTTGTAAGCTTGGACAAAGCGGACTCCGGGTGGATCATCGTGGACCTAGATGAGTTCAATCGGACCTTTTCCAAACCCCAAGTAGCCGAGGAGTCTAGCGTAGGGAGCTACAAAGGTTGTACTCTCAAAACCCTAGCTTTATCTACTTGTGATGATGTGTTGTTTTAGAAACCCTAATTTTCTAGAGATGATTCTTTGTGTGTTTACTTAGCACCCTAAAAATTTAATCTTTGGTACATGTGATGCTTCCAAACCCTCCATGAGGTGCTAGGTAAACCTAACATCCTAAATTTGGGGACAGATACTCTTTGGATTTATCCGTCCACCTCTCCAAAGATACCAAGTTGATTTATGGCACCATATATCTGAGGATTGGACACATACGGCCGTTGTAGCAGACTTCTTTAGATTCCCACTCATTTTATGAGGGGGTTTTATTGTGGGGATGCTCTTCCCTGCAGGCGCAAGCCCCTGCAGTTAATTACGTTATCGTATTGCGATAACCACTTTCTCTTTCTCCAGCAATTAACTTCGTGTCATGTTGTGTTTTTGTTTGTTTTGGTTGCCCGTGGATTGATTACGGAGACTAGTATATGTCGTCGCCCATAGGGCGCAGATTAGTCCAAATCAGTATATTTAAGATTTGGGGTCAAGGATTTGCTTGACGGGGGTTTGAACTTTGGTTGTAGATTCCTTCAGTTCAAAATATTTTGTTTTTTTAAGGATCGTTAATATAGTTTGAGATTAAGATCAACTTAAATCTATAAATGAGAATTTGGGCTCAATCTGTTTTTTGTTAAGGATACATTAGTCCTATTTGAGACTAAGTATTTTAGGATCATCAGTTTTTTTGCTTAAGATCCAGCAAACAGAGCATTTGGGCTCAGCTGCAAGAAAACTTCAGAACTTAGCCAATTTAGGCTTAGTCTGCTTAGTCTTTCTTTTTTCTCAAAAGTGCTAAGCACTTATTTGGGTTCTGTGTTTTTTTCCAGTCCCTTTCCTTTTATATAAAAGTGTTGAGCATTTATTTGATCTCTGACGCCCACATATAATCATGTGAAGCATTCAGTCATGGGTGTTGCCTAATAAATATTGAACACTTTAATCATTTTGTCTTTATATGAAGTGCTAGGCGATTTTTATGGCGTCCACGTGATTTTTACGTGCGGCGCTGGATGCTGCCCAATAAGTGTTGAACACTCGGCCGTTTTGGTTGTTTGTGGAGTGCTAAGCACTTTTTCTCTTTTTTCCCTTTTTTTGTGGCGCCCACGTGAGGAGCACGTGAGGCGCTGGGCGCCGCCCAGCGGTGCTGAGCACTTAGCCGTTTTGGTTATTCATGAAGTGCTAAGCACTCTTTTCTTTTCCTTCATTTTTTGCGGCGCCCACATAAGGAGCACGTTAGGCGTTGGGCGCCGCTCAATCAGTGCTAAGCACTTAGCCGTTTTGGCTATCCATGGAGTGCTAAGCACTCTCTTTCTTTTTCTTCTTTTTTTTTGCGCCCACGTGAGTAGCACATAAGGCACTGGGCGCCGCCCAATCAGTGCTAAGTACTTATCCGTTTTGGCTAATCATGGAGTGCTAAGCACTCTCTTTCTTTTCTTTTATTTAGAGATTGAATCTCTGTTAATGGCGTTTTGACCATTAATGATCACCAAGATCTTTGTTTTGAAGATCTGGGATCAAGTTTTTTCTTTTAAGAACTAAGTTTCTATTAAGGTTAAACCTTATTTTTTTATGGAATTCAATTCCTATAAGACAGGTTCTTTTTTTTCTAGTTCTTCTCTGAATCTTTGATTCTCAAGAATAAGATCTTCCCGATGAGAATTAAATTCTCAACTTGTGGGAGGCTTGTCTTGTGGATCTTTGACCCAAAGAAAGAACAAAGTTCTTTAAGAAGGGTTAAACCATTAAATAGGTAGAAAAGATATTTTTATATCTGTGTTTTCTTTATCTAGCGTTTTTTCTTGAAAGGAAAGTCTTCTCCTTTGAGAAATAAATTCTCTGTTCTTTTAAAAGCTTTCTGTCTTTTTTTAGAAGCTTATAGGGGGTTCCTCTTCTGTCTGTGCCCCTTTTTTGAGATTTGAAGTCTCGGGTCCTTTATATAGTGAAGACAAATTGTTAATCAGTTTTGAGAAAATCTCTCATTGAGAGATTTCAATTGATTTAATTGGTCTCAAAATTGGTTTGGGGAATTTTACCCACCGTTGGATCTTTGATCCTAGTGTTTCAGTTTTACAGAATATGTTTTCTTATTTTTAACAAGATTGGGAAAATATTTTCCCTATACAGAATTTATTCTGTAAAATGGTGATTTTTAATCACCATTGGATTTTTAATCCAAGGATTTTCTGTTTTACAGAGAGCAATCTTTTTTATTTAGAAAGATTGAGGAAATATATTCCCAAAATAGAATTTTATTCTATTATTGGATCATTGATCCAACTGAGAGTATCTTTCTTATTTAGAAAGATTTGAGAGCTATTTTTTCCTAATAGAATTTAATTTTGCATTTTTATGATTTATTATCTCTCTTGGATCTTTAATCCAACGGCTCTGTTTAACAGAGAATATCTTAACTTTTTGTTAGGGAAATGTAGAATTTAATTCTACTAATATGAACTTGGGCACTGACTCTCACGTGTTGTGCACGTGGGCGCCACTTAAGAATTTAATTCTTATGATAGGTATTTATGTGCTTTGCACATTGGCGCCTGCGTGATAAACACGTGCGGCGCTATATAAGAATTTAATTCTTATTCAGAAAGCGTTTCTGTGCTTTGCACATTGGCGCCGGCGTGAGGAGTACGTGCGGTGCACCCATAGGATTTAATCCTATAAAATTAATGCTAGCGCTGACGCCCTCGTGAGAAACACGTGAGGCGCTGCCCCATTAAATTAAAACAGAGCTTTGCTCTTTTGTTAGGTTAAATATTGGGGTAACAATACCGACGAACTATCACTTTTTGTGTGATTGATACCATGAACTAATTTAATTGCAGAAAGATACCATGAACTACCACTTTCAACTGCAACTAAATACCCTTAAATATGGAATCGTCTGCACACGTTTAAATAAATGGTAATATTATCCAAAAATGATGTGTTTTGACTATTTTACCCTTGTCTTCTTCCTCTTATCCTTTTTATTCCTTTCTTCTTCCTTCGATGTCGAGCTTCACCATTGCTATCCATCAAAATCCTTTAAATGATTAAATTCTCAAATTCTTTGATCCATAAGCCTCTAATTCTTTAAATCTCTAATATTATAACTCTTAAATCTAAAGATTCTAAACCCTCAAATTTCTAAATTTCAAACTCCTCTCCATTTCTCTCAACCCATCATTTCAAAACTTTTGAATCACTAAATCTCTAAACTCCTTAATCCCTAAATTTCAAAACCCTAAATCACTATACTTATTTCCACAAAAATCTCTAGATCCCAAATCTCTAAATATCAACAATGAAATGATCATCCCCTCTATATTTGTACACGGAGAACCAACGAAAAGGTGCCGACGAAACTAATCCCAAAACGATTGAAAGCACAAATGCAGGGTGTGTTCGCGTTATAAATTCTTAACTCGTCCACACTACACAAATCTATCGGTTAAAGTATGACTAGTTTTCTCATCACATAAACTTCATGACAGTTATTAGAAACAAACGATTAAATGCTTAGTTTTGATAACTATCACGTAGTTTTATGTTATGATAAAAATCATTGTGTATATAAATAGATAGAGGGGGTGTAAGACACGTTTCATTTTTTAATTGTGAGATCCATGATGATAACACGCAAATTTCATGTTATCATCGAGTTTCATACATTTAGTATAAGATTTTCATATTATTTTGAAGTTCAAGGTTCAATTCATATATTTTTTAAAGTTTTTCATTTCAACTTAAGATTTTGAAGTTCAAGGTTTCATATCAACAATCCTAAGTTTCCGAAATTCTAAAACCGAGTTAAAACTCGTCAAGCCTACCCCACATTCATTCACAACCATTTCATTATCATCACCATTGTCAATACCATCACCAAAATCCAACTCAATACTCACATCATCACCAATATTATCTTCTTCCCCAAATTCAACCCAACTCACCCAAAAGTAAAATTCCTTCAAAAAACCCCCAAGTTTCGATCCTAATCAATTCCTGTCAATCCTATATAATTAAAACTACCCTACACAACGCACATCAACCATAAATGATGAGGATTGCATGCAAAATCGAGAGAAATCGTAAAATTTTGAAGCTTGGCAAAATTTGGGGGAAATTACCTAAACCAATAAATCTGGTGATGATCGAAGATCCTTGCACTCCCAAACACTGCTGCAGAGAGAGATAGTGTGAGTGAGTGAGAGAGAGAGAGACGGAGTGAAGAGGACGATGATGGCTGTATACATTGATGAGGGAGAGAGAGGAGGGTTTATCTGCGCTAGGAGGAGGAGGAGGCGACGGCCTACGCTTGGAGTTGACGGTGGCGATGACTTGGAGAAGGAGGAGGAAGGGTAGGGGGTCAGTGGATTGGAGGGGGAAGGGGAAGGGGCTGTGCCCCGACGAAGAGGAGGTCGGAGTTCTGGGACCAACTGTCGCCGACGATTGGAGGAGGAGGTGGAGCTCCTGGGCCCGAGAGAAGGAGAAGGGATTTAGGAATGAGGGTTTTTTTTTCTTTGGGAAAATTGGGGGATCAAAGCTTAACCTGAGCCTTTATTATTTATTGGGTTATTCCGTTGGGTAACAGCCGGCGGAATAACCCAACACAATTATTAAACCATTTCATTGGCCCATTTGTTTTATTGGGAGTTTATTCCGTTGAATAATAGCCGACAGAATAAACCCCCCGATGAAATAGGTGTGTTTTTCTTGTAGTGCTACAAAAATCCAAATTTTATAATCCTCTAACTTTATCAAGAGCAAAACACGCAACACATAACACTATATTAATTATCTTCATTACTAGGTTTTTGCTCGTGCTATGCATGGGGATGTATCATAATTCGGTAATAAATAATCATGTTACATATTCGTATCATATACGTATTATAATCTTCAAGTCAATCCGTAGCATACCACGTATCTACTTTTGAACTTAAATTTAATTACAACATTACATAACATAACATATATAAGAAGTCATAATTTTAGAAGGATCAATTTACCTAATTATTTATTATGAAGAGATCTTCTTAAATAATATTTCTTAAATATTTACTTTTAAAATATAATTTAACAGTATATAAATTAATAAAACAATTGCATAGTTTGCAAATCTATTTTATTTTTATATATTGCAAACAGCTGTAAATCTTTTATAGTATTTATTCCTGAATTTTCAAATCTTAAAAATCTTTTAACTTCTTAAGACTTAAAAATATTGATAACTGGTTGTAAATCTTTGTATTTTTTATTTTGAATATATCAGGAATTAAAAATAAATATTTTCAAATCTTCCAAGTTATTTGTTAATATTTTTAAATCCATAAGTTTATAGTTTTATTTTTTTTTGGAGTTTTTTAAATATTTAAAAATTATTTTACTTTTTTCTTTATTTTTGGGCTTAGCAATCTTTTCATGTCTTTGAAATCTTTTTATCTTATTATTTTTGGACAATCTAAATATTAAAAATATATCATCTTCAAACTATTTTAGCATAAATTTATTACTATATTCTTAAATTTGTTTCTTTTTAATTTTTATTTTTGGATTTTATTTCTTGTAAATCTGTTTAAATTTTTATATTTATCAAATCTTTGTAAATATTTTTAGTTTTCATTTGAGTTCATCTTTGATCTTTAAAATTATTTTATAATTTTCTTTTATTTTGGAAGTTTTCCATGCACACAATTGTTGCTTAATTAATAAGGAAGAGTTTTATTTTCTTAACTAAAATTTAGATATGTTATTCTCCTAAATATTTATCAAAAAAAACTTCGTTTTAAAAAATTGTCGTTATTACTTTAAATAAAGTTTATAAGAAAGATTTAATTAAAAAAAATTCATATCTTATAAATCTTAGTAATTTTTTAGTATTTTAATATTTTGACTTAAAAATCTTTTCTATTGTATGTAATCTTTTTATTTTTCAACATATTAATTTAAGTTGGGATAGTAATTTTATTTAGTTAGAATAGTAGGATATGAATTGAGATTTTAAATGATGATTTTTGTTATGTTAATAATAGATTTTTAAATGGGAATTTTAGGTAGATGGCAAACCGTTTTGGTTGGAGGGAGATTTTTAGTTAGGATAAAGAATTATTTGAGATATGACGGAACAAACAAACAACATCAATTTGCTTTTTAGAGTGTTATTAAAATAATATTAATATTAATAATTATTATTAATTAATTATAGATTATTCGAAAACCCTCTAACTTTACTATCCTCCCGAATTATGACTCGAATTGTCACATATCTTTATCAGAAACAAAACTTTAATATAATCTGGTGGATGCATGTCAGATACAATTTTTTGGTGTAATTTAAAAATCTCTAATATCCTAGAAATATCCGAGGCTAAACTGTTGAGTGTATAAGTATAATAACTGACTTGGATTTATATAAATTTCATTCTTTGATGATGAAGAAAAAAAAATTGTGTTTTGCTACTATTGATTTATATAACTTGATTATTCTATTTAATTATAACATAATTCTATTAAGCCTCAATGTTAATAGTTCATGGTATAGAAAAACAAAATAGATGCTAGTCGTATTCTCATCGCATCAAATTTATTTATTTCCTAAAACAACTTTATCAGATTGATACACCCCCTCCATAACCATTGTACTTTTTTGTTGATTGCCTGCATTCACCGAATGTTCGCTCAGCCAACATCATACTTAACTACTGGCTAAATTTGAAAGATACAGAATCTATCCATTTCACATTTATCACAATCACTCTTTACCATATGTTGATGACATGAAAATTTCAAATTTTCAAAATTCACCATGTATTGACATATTTTGATTAGTGTGTTCCAGTATTATTTCGAAGAGAAGATGAATTCTCAATGAAAATTAATTCTATCTCTGTCTGTCTCTGCCCATGTGCATTGCATCTGAAACACTGAGTAATTTCTTGTATGCAAGACGATATTGTCTACTCGTCGCCCACTCGTCGTCCACTCGTCGCCTTCTCGCCATCTGCCTGTCCTTCCATTCATAATCCAAAACCTTTAAAAAATTTCCCCTATTAAAAGCCTGAAGGTGAAGAAAGAAAGAAAGCAACCAAAGATCAAAAGAGAGAGAGAGCAATCAAAGAAAAAGAAAAAACAATAAACACAGTTATGAGCTCTTCGAGGCAACGATCATGTGCCCCATGCAAGCAACTAAAACGGAAGTGCTCCCAAGACTGCATCTTCCATCCTTATTTCCCTCAACAGCGCCTTGATGCGTTCCTCAATGTGCATTGGCTCTTCGGAGTCAACAATGTGATCAAGAAGTACAATAGTGTTGACTCCGAGCATCGAGATGCATTAATGGAGTCGCTAATATACGAGGCTGAGATGCGCCGCAAAGACCCTGTGTACGGGTGTATCAGGGTTATATCAGACCGCGAAGCTCAGCTCCACTCAATAAGGCGGGAACTGGAGGTCGCTAAACATCAGCTTGCCTTTCAAAAGAGGTGTGAGCAGCAGAAGTTGCTGATACAAAAGCAGCAGCAGCAGCAACGATTTAGCGAGGTGGAAGTAAAACTAGAGATGAGAGGGGATGGAGCAACGAAGTCGACTTCGAGTAAGAACAAAAAAATGAAGGTGGAAGAATCGTTCGGCAATTTTACAGATACAGAGATGGAAGACATTAAACCTTTCAGCAATCTTTCAGAACAGAAGATTGAAGGCAAGAAATGGATCAGCAATCTCCTAAAGCCGAAGATTGAAAAAGATTAAAAGAAGCTAAGGGGATTAATTAAGTTGGAAATCGATGTCGATGAATAAAAAGAAGCTGGCAGTTGGATGCCAGAGTTGATGAATTAATTATTCTTATTTACCAGTTTTTTATCTTAAGAATAATCTTAGAGTTTTCTTCTCTTTCTTTTCTTTATATGTAACTTGTTACTGAAAGAGTGAAAGTCTATGGAATATTCATTTCTGCAGTTATTTGAATCTGGTTATGATTTTTATAATGAATAAAAAGAAAAGGCCAAATTGCAAGAAATGCCCTTAATTTTTTGGCCCAATCGCAAGAAGAGCTTCTTATTTTTTCAAACCGGGCACTTTGCCTCCCACAACTTTAATTGATTGCCAAAATGCCTTTAATTTAAATATTTATATGAAGTTTGTTTATCATGGGCCCCTAAAAATTCTATGCTAATTTGATATGTTCGATATCACCCCCAAGTTTCTAAAGGTTTTTTAATATACCCCCAACACCGATAAATGATGGTTAACTTAACCAAAATCGATAAAAAAACGTAGTTAACTTAACCGAAATCGATAAAAAAAACGTAAATAACCTCACAATCCCTTCTTACCTCTCATGCTCTCAAATTCTAAGAAAAAGATTGCGTGATCGAATTGGGTTTTCTTATAAGATTTAATAGATTTGGATTATTTTGGGTTAGAATTTGCATAATGTTAGGTGTCTCTTGGATTAGAATTTACTGAATTATGGATTCATTTACATAAGGGTTTCTTGATTTGAGAATAAATACAGAAGAAGAGGAGAGAAGAAGAAACAAAAAGCTTATGGAAACAATGCCTAAGAGAAGAGAATTAGAATGAATCAGATAGATAGAGAGGCAAAGTGCTAATTTAGGGCCTATTTGGGATGGCCTTTTTAACTCCCAAAAGCTCTTTTGGAGCTAAAAAAAAAATGCTTCTGAAAAATTAATGCCAAACAAGCTTTTTAGAAAAAAAGCTCTTTTACAAGAAAAGGAAGAAGATTTTCTTCAATTTGGAGAAGCCAAAAAATAAAGCAATACCGCAAAAAAAAGAAGCTATATCCCGTTCCATTTCCACCCCGTTCTCAAATCCCATCCCGTACCCTTTCTTTCCTCTTTTCCCTTTCCTTTTCCTTTCATAGCCGACGAGATTTCCACCGCTAGGGTTTTGATCTCGTTCGTCATTAGGGCTTCGACGGCGAGATTAGGGTTTGGGATCGAGGCTGCTCGGCAGGGGCTTTTGATCTGGCCTCCGGTTGTTTTCGAAGACTTCGAAGCAACCCATCCAATTTATGTTGATTTTTTGAGTAAATTTCTTTGTGTTGATTCAATTTGTGCGTTGTTTTGGAGTTTTGGATTAAATTTATAGATTTACAGCAAGTATCTTTGTGTTGATTCAATTTGTGCATTGATTAATATTTTGGATTAATAACTTGAATTGTTGGTATCGAACTTGATTGGAGTTTCATTTCTTAGCTTTTTAATTATTGCCTTGAGTGCTTCTGATGATGCCGAGCTGCCTCCCTCCCTCCCTCCCATATTCTCCTCTCAATTTCTTATTCATTAAATCAGCTAAAAAAAAAGATCAGAAAATACCTATATTTTTTCATATTCTCCTCTTCTTTCAATTTCTTATTCATTAATCATGTTTTTTAGATCTTGACTTGATGGGTATTGAGGGAAGAATGATACTTGGTGGCGTTGTTCAATGTCAACCTACAAAATATTCTTATTAAGACCGAGTCAAAGATCCTTGTGGATTGCATAAAGGGGCAATGTGATGTGCCTTGGAAGTTGAAACACATTGTAAAAGCTATAAATAAGCTTTTACAGGAATTGAATGCTAAAGTCATCACATTTTCAGGGAGAAGGTAATAGAGTTCTTAATTTTTTTGGCTAAGGAAGCCTCGCAGGATCAATTCTGTAGTTCTTATATCTCTTTCAATATCCCATGCTCACAAAAAGGGTAGTTAATACACACCTGTTAGAGGGACTGGATATCTATTCATTCGTGAAATATTACAAGGACATGATACTAGATGTTAGGAGCAATTTAGAATGGAGAATCATGTTTTTTATTTATTTTGTGAGATTTTAAAGTCGTATGGTTTGATGAAAAGAAGAACCACATCTGTAGAAGAAATGGTTGGAATGTTTTAACGACGCTTGGACATGGCCTAGGAAATATAATGAATCAAGAACGTTGGCAAGACTCCGGTGAGACAATTAGTAGGCATTTCCATAAAGTGTTAGAATCTGCATGCAAGATGTCAGTAGATTGGATTAATCCAGTTGATACCGAATTCAATGAGATACCCAATTTCATATGGGATGATGCACGTTATTGGCCCTACTTTAAAGATTGTGTTGGTGCTATTGATGGTACCCTGGTTGATTGTATCGTAACTGGAAAAAATAAGGCGGCGTATATTAAAAGGAAGGCACATCCTTGCCAAAATGTGATGGTCGTATGTGATTTTAACATGTGCTTCACATTTGCATGGGTTGTATGGGAGGACACTGCTCATGATGCATAGATATTTTTGACAGCTCTAAGAAAAAGAGAGCTAAATTTTCCTCACCCTCCAACAGGCAATATGAATAGTAATATTGATTTGTAATCGACATATTTTCTTCCAAATCTCATTTGTTTTATGTTATATATATATATATATATAGGAAAATATTATCTTGTTAATTCTGATTATCCGAATCCTCATGGATATATCGGAACTTACAAGACCATGCGAAACCATATTCTGGATTTTCAACGTAATAGACACTTTGCTAACAACAATAAGCGATTTAACTATTATCATTCAGTTTGAGAGGGATTATTGAAAGGGCATTTGGCGTATGGAAGAATAGATTCAAGATTATTCGTTGCATGCCTTCTTATAGTTTTCAAACACAGTTTAAAATTGTAACGGCTTCAATGGCTATCCATAACTTTATTGGGAGGAATGCACGTATTGATTTTGATGCGGAAGCATATGATCATGAATAAGTACATTTGCAACGACAAGAGGGTACTTCAGAAGTTCTTTCTCAAGTTCCATCAACATTTGAGACATGCCCTAGATGGAGATTATTCGTGATAACAAAAAAAATTGACGCAAATATATAATGTATATGGTTTATGATCATTTTGAGATGGCTCATGATCATTTTTTTTTTGTTACTTATATTCTTTATGTTTATTTTTTTTCTTTCAACTTTGATCACTGTTTTTTGGTTACTTGTATCTTTTATGTTTATTTAAGATAAGAGAAGAAACTATGTGATCAATTTTTTTCCATCTCTCATTTTTTTGTTACTTATATTCTTTTTGTTTATAATAAATTTGTTGCACTGGATGAGCTCATATAAATTATAATTGAGTATTCTGCAAAATGAGTCATAGAAAAACACTTCTGGAACCAAACAGCTTTCAAAAAAGCCCTTCTGTATACCCGTAATTTAAACAGTCAACAGCATTTCTACAACTCCTAACAGCTTTTTGAACCAAACAACTTTTCAAATTAAAAGTCACTTTCTACAACTAACACTTTTGCCAAAAGAGCTTTTTGAAACAACACTTTTGCTAAAAGTACTTTTCGTAACAGCCCAATCAAATGGGCCTTCAGAAAGTTAAAGCGTTAGCGGTATTTCTTGCAATTTAGCCAAAAAGGACAAAAAAAATTGGCACAAGCCTTGAGAAAGAATCTGTACAATTTTAATGTATTGAAAAGGAAGGCATGTGACACTTCCAATTTCAATTACATGAGAAAATTGTATAAAGGGGAAAAAATTCTTATTCTTAGATTATCCACTTAATCAAGAGAAAATTTCTTTATTCTTAAATCTTATATATACTCACACACATGTATGAATGTGTGTGTATAGAGAGGAGACACACACACATAAACAATGATGTGCGGCGTCACTACTACAGATCCCTATATGGTTATGGTTTTATTCGTTACCATAACCAGTTTGGGTCACGATTTTGACCGTTACAGACCCGACCCAAAGCCCCGTAACCATATGTGTGGTAACGAATTAAACCGTGACCATAAATAAATATGGTAACAGTTTAATACGTTACCATAAAAGAGGCATTACCAATATTGGTTCAAAATATCAAACCAATCCTGGATGGGGCCCATATTTGTGGTAATGGTTATGACCGTTACCATTTGAAAAAGTAACAGTTAAAACCGTTACAGTTAGGAAGATATGATAACGGTTTTCACTGTTACTATATCTTATAAGCTAACTAATACCTTATGTCTTTCAGGTATCAGTTAGCTGATACCCCCTATAGTAACGATTATACCCGTGAGCATAGGGAAGTGGTCATGGTTATAACTGTTACCACTGAAGAACTTAATTTTTTTAAAACCAAAAAATTCCGCGCCCCACACGCGATACTTTCAATCACAAACAGCAACAGATGATAATATTCAGAATATCAAATCTCACTTAGTTATAATAAGCAATAAGTAATATCAATCGAATCGTAAGCAATAACAAACAAAAAATATATACAATCCATCAAATCAACCGACAAACAAATATTTGGATCAACAAAAAAATAAGTTTATGATCCACGGAATGATCCATCTCCATCGTTTCGTGGCTTGAAGAAACTTCCTAACTCCTCCTGTATGGTCTAGCGGATGGACTCAACGTGCGACTGTCTTAGATTCTGAACCTCCGCCGTAAGGTTCTGCAGCTGCTCCCGCATTTGCTGATGCTCGTGCTGATGCTGTGCCACCTGGTTGCGGAGCTGACGGATCTTCTCCTAAGACGCAGTTGCCGCATCCGCCCTTGTCAGGATCACGGCGTACTCATGGATGGACGCACACCTAGCAAAGTGTAGGTGGGCCTCGGAACAAACCCCACGCTTAAAGCCACCGTGATGCCCGCCGGATAGCGAATCCAGGACAGGGACAATGGCGGTAATCGGGTCGTCGGGTCCAAGTCCTAAAGCGTCCGTCATCTCCTGAAACTGAGTCTGTAAAGAATAAACACACGCGTGTTAACTTAAAATACATGATCGGCTTAATTATATGAAACTTACCATGTACTCGTCCGTGCTCCTATGTAACGCGGATCATCTCTTGGCAGCATTGTAGTTAGAGGGGTCTTTTCGTTTCTGCGATAAAATTAAGATTTATTTTAATAAGTAATTTGCGGTAATAAAAACATATATTCTTAAACGCCGAAATACTTACGAGCCGGTGCTGAGCGTTAGCCTGCGAGCGCTTTCCTTGGATCGGGACTGCATGGTTTCTAACGACGTTTCGGTTCTCCTTGTTGTGAACCGACGCCACCTTGCAAATATAAAGAAGATTATATTATATAATTCAAAATATGATTTCATGTTGTATTATTATAATCTTAAAAATTAAATTTATACCCGAACTTTCTAACGTTCAAAATATGCGACCAGCCGTGGCCAATTCTCTCTCAGGACATCTAGCGCTACGACATCCATCATCGGGCTCCGCTCCTCCTCAGTCGCCGCGGCCCAGGGAATGTAATGATGCATCTTTACATCACTTCGGCATCTCCTCTTGAGAACCTGACACTCAGTTATGACTCAGGTAATAGCGCGATGTGGATCGAACGGCACGTGCACGCCATCCTCGTCGGTGATGTCGATGAATCTGTAATATCCTTCGACCTAAAATTATAAAATTTTAAGTAAATAAATAAATATATATAACGAAGATTGAAATTTCAATGTATAAAAGGGTATGTGATGCCCTGGCGTTCGCAAAAAACGGCCAAACTAACTCGGTCTCATGCGGGGTCCACCTCTGATGGAGTGGATACTTATAGTAAGTATGGATATCTGTTCCCATGTAGTCCCCCCACTTGGTCGAGCAATCACCAACAGGCACACCCTGGTTGTTCCACTCTAGCGTCCATGGACCAATGCATGCGGCTTGCCTGGAGCAGGCGGCTGTGGTAGGACCCCTCCTCCTAACACTGGTGGAGCCTGCAAAAAGATAGATATACAAACAAAATATTATAATATTCATAATATATATATAGCATTTGACAAATTTAAATTACAATCCTTATTTAAAACTTTAGGAAATAATGATTATACCTGTCGTTCCTGGAGTGGCGTTAGAACCGACGATAGATGCCAGCTCGCCAGTACTATACGGACCTGCAAATAATAAACTGTTAGATGATTTGATAGAATAATTTTAATAGATAACTAAAAAAATCAATAGATAACAATATACCATATGCAAGAGGTATGACTGGGGTAGGAGGATCTCCTACCTCGCTAATAGGGGTAGGCAGCGGGTTCTGTGTGTTAGTTATATGTATGCCCTAGAGGCCATTACTATACATAGGATGTATATTGTAGTGGATGCTGGGACATATATAGGGAGGACTTTCTTGCTCGACATGATAGTATGCTATCTGGTTACTCTTTACCTTAACGTGTATACTGATTGTCTCTCTATTACATGTTGGTAAAGCCCTTAGGATGTGTACTTGACTACCTGGACTATGATGCGGATCATACTAGTGAGGACAAGGTAGTCCATAAGTACATCCTTCAAAGTCCCTAGTCGTGGGTGTATCGAGATGGGGCATCGATATACCAGAGTAGACTAGCGTGTACCTTCTCGACCCATACAGATGGGCGATGGATGATCCCATATTCATCGGTGTTTGACATCAGAGATGATATACGGGTGCTCAGTAGAGACTGGGTACACTGGACGGACTCGCCGAGAACTCCCAGATGGTATTATACCTCACGTCAGATGGCGGTTCTCAGGTGACACTGGTACAGAGTAGTCTGTTGACCCGAGATCGTCATAGAGTCTTGTGTGGTTCCCACTGTGCTTTGATTTCCATCTTACCACGTCCAAGAGGGCGTGCAAAACGGTGGTTTTTGGGTACAGTCCCGAGTCACATGAAGGCAATGAGCCATAGGAGGGGATTCGTCTCTCCCGGTATAGGGAGTTGATGTTGCGCTGTGTTCGATTGGCTATAACAGGAAATCCCTGGCCAGGGTTGCTGAGATTTACTGGTAAGTGTTACCAGTAGTTTCTCGAATTGTTATAGACCTCATATCGACACGACTTATCGAGCTATTGGGGTCTGACGTTTACCACCCCTAGGCGAGATATGCGACATATCAGACGATCAGACCGGACTGTACGGTAGTGTTACTGGTTGGATTCACTGGAGTGTGAGCGGGCTTGCTCGTCGATCTTCTGATCGCTCAATACCCGGGTGGCCGTTACGTTTAGCAGACCGCTTGCGGCTTGCGGGTGTTTGATATGATCATCACCTGCTGCCGGCGTATTGACGAGTCTTTAGAGTCCTACACAGAGGTTTCGTGGCTCAAGCGAAACGAAATAGGAGAGCATATGAGATATGTGCGGGACCGAGAATATTGCGTGTATGTGATACCGTATTTCATTCTCGCGATGAATGTATCGAATGGTTGTATGCGATATAACCTAGTTATCGAATCAAGGATTGATTCGGTAAGCCGATACATAGGATACTAGTCGGTTATATGCGATATGACCGGATCGTTAAATCAAGTGTTGATTTAATGATTTAATGTATAATTATATATTTGATATATTACTTTGCATTAACTAGTATCGGTTCACTTAAGATGGATTTTCTCACTCGGATGTGCGCATTGTATATGCGATATACTTTTGTGCACTTGATTGTATCATAATTGATGATACATGCTTATTTGGTTAAGTGTAAAGAATTAAACCTTGGTTAAGTAAATGGTTTGGGTTTTTATTTATTTATTCATTCATTTATCTATTTATTTTTGGATGAAAAGAATGAGAAAAGAAAACAAATGGTTGCTTTTTTGGAAGCTTCTTCAAGCTTCATGTAACTTTGACCAAAGCAACCATTTTTGTCTTCTTCTCTAACCCTAACCATTCCACCTAACTCAAGTTAATTCTCTACACTTTACCATGGTTAAAGTTATGATAAGAATTGATTTTCTTTTCTATTTTGATTATTCTTATCATAACACTTATCATATTCTTTCTTGCTTCTTCTTCTTCTTCACTTGAAGAAAGCTTGCTTCAACAATAGCAACTTGAGAAAATGAGTGAGAAATCCAAATATAAAGAGAACCCGCTTCCTATTTCTTCATCCTCTACCTCTTGCCAAGTAGTAGAGTGTGTTTCCTTCACAAGCTTTCATGGCTTGGTGAAGGTGGAGCTTGACCTAGTGATGCCTCGACGTAGATCATCTTCGGCACGTCGTCGATGACCTAGCCCGTCCATTCTCCGATGAAGCCGACGCTAGAGCCTGGGGTTCGACTTGGACAGCGAGGAGACTTCATTGCGGAGCTATGGAGGTGGAGCACCGGATCTACAAAGGTTGTATTTCCGTTCACGTAGTTAATTTTTTAACTAGTTTGTTTTGTTGCCTAGAAATCTAGTTAACGATCCGTAGTCTAGGGTTTCTCGGCATCGCAATTTTTGAAATTGGCATGGTTGATGCCTTGTGAGACCTCTTGAGAGTGCCTAGGAACCCTACACTGTGGCGCTGCGATTGCTGGGGGTGTGGGAGTCCTGTAGCGCTGGTCAGGCCTGCTACAGTTGTTGTGGCTGATGGGGCGCTAGTTTGGAGGGCGCGGGTAGGGATAGGCGCTACTGCTATTGAGCTCCCGCCAATCTGGTCTAGGTGTTTTTAATGATGTTTGGAGCCTGAGCCACAACTTCCCATCATACCCTACATATTTAACCAAATATTAAAAATTTACTTATAATCATTATACAATTTAAAACATTTAGTTTAATTTCATTACTTAGTACGTCTGTTCGGTGTTTTAGCTAAAGATTCGTTAGGTGGATTATCGAAATCTTGATCTGTTGTGATCAATTGGCCGATGTCACGTCTTACTAACGTATTGGATGGCGCAGAATAGTTTGGATTGCTGGTACGTTCAATAAAAGAACTGAGACGTGTTATCACATCTTCCTAGTCACTCTCATCTTCAGAGTCAGTCAACGTTAGCATATTATTGTTAGTTATATGTATGCCCTAGAGGCCATTACTGTACATTGGATGTATATTGTAGTGGATGCTGGGACATATATAGGGAGGACATTCTTGCTCGACATGATAGTATGCTATCTGGTTACTCTTTAAATTAACGTGTATCCTGATTGTCTCTCTGTTACATGTTGGTAAAGCCCTTAGGATGTGTACTTGACTACCTGGACTATGATGCGGATCATACTAGTGGGGACATGGTAGTCCATAAGTACATCCTTCAAAGTCCCTAGTCGTGGGTGTATCGAGATGGGGCATCGATATACCAGAGTAGGCCCTGAGATAACACTGGAAACCTACCAGTATATCTCGTTTGCCCTGGCCAGGGACTACTCGTGTAATGGCTCTCCTAGACACAGCGTGATGTCAACCCCCAATACCGGGAGAGACGAATCCTGTCTAACCGTCACTGCCTCCAAGTGCTTCGGGACTGCACCCAACCACTACCTGTTTGCACGACTCCTTTGAGCCGTGGTAGGGTAGTGATCAAAGTACAGTGGGAACACACTCGAGGCGAAGTGACAGTGTCAAGTCAGCGGACTAAGCTGTACTCATGTCACCTGGGAACTGATAACTGACGATAGGCATAATACCAACTAGTCAGTTCCCGACGAGTCCTGTCCAGTGTACCCGTAACCTAACGAGCACCCGCATACTATCTCAAGTACGACGTACTGACGGCTGTGGGACAGACCGTCTCCCACACTGGGATGAGAAGCGCATGCGCTGGTCTACTCCGGAGTATCGATGCCCTGTCTCGATAGTCCTGCGACCAGGGACCTGCAAAAGGATGTGCTTATAGATTACCCAGCCCCACTAGTGTGACGGCCATCACATCGCCGGTAATCAAGCAAAGATCCTAAGGGCTCCACTAATGTGTATAGGCGATATACAAAAAATAAACACATGTACACATTGAAGTAGAAACAAACCAAGTAGCATACTACTATTTTGAGCAAGATTGTATATACAAGGTGAATATCCCAAGCTTCCATTAAGTAATATACAAACTAGTATGATACAGTAATGGCCTCTAGGGCATATACACTAACAATCTCCCACTTGCACTAAGGCCATGTACTGGCGTATCGAAGACCTATCATCTCGATCAGCCGCTCGAACTGAGTCTGGGGCAGGGCCTTGGTGAATGGATCTGCAGTGTTATCTTCTGAAGCGACTCTCCGAACCTCGATCTCCTGGCGATCCACGATCTCCCTGATCAGGTGATACCGCCTCAAGATGTGCCTGGATCTCTGATGGGACCTGGGTTCCTTCGCTAAAGCTATAGCCCCGTTGTTGTCGCAATACAGAGGTATTGGATCAACAATGGACGGAACTACCTGAAGTTCTTTCAAGAACTTCCTCATCCAGACAGCTTCTTTTGCGGCATCAGATGCAGCGATGTATTCCGCTTCCATCGTCGAGTCTGCAACGGTTTCCTGTTTGGAGCTCTTCCAACTCACCGCCCCTCCATTGAGGGTGAAGACAAAACCCGACATGGACTTGGAATCATCCTTGTCACTCTGGAAGCTGGAGTCAGCAAAGGCCTCGATCTGGAGGTCCTTTCCGCCATACACCAAGAACATCTCCTTAGTCCTTCTCAGGTACTTGAGAATGTTCTTTACCGCTATCCAGTGTTTCTCCCCAGGGTTTGACTGATACCGGCTTACCACACTCAGTGCATAAGCTACATCCGGTCTGGTACACAACATCGCATACATTATAGAGCCTACCGCAGAAGCGTAGGGTATAATAGACATGCGATCCCTCTCCAAATCAGTCTTGGGAGACATCTCTTTAGAGAGGGTGATCCCGTGACAAGCCGGTAGGTTACCGCGCTTGGAATCTTCCATACTGAATCTCTTCAGTATAGTGTCGATGTACCTGGACTGTGAAAGTCCTAATATCCTCTTGGATCTGTCACGGTAGATCCGGATACCCAGAATGTACGAGGCATCACCCAGGTCTTTCATGGAGAACCTGTGTGACAAGAACCCCTTGACAAATTGTAGCATAGGAATGTCATTTCCTATTAAGAGAATGTCATCCACGTATAAAACGAGGAATACTACAGTTCTCGCTACAAATCTACTATAGATGCATGGTTCATCTGGATTTTTGATAAAGCCAAATTCTTTGACCGTCTCATCAAAGCAGATGTTCCAACTCCGCGATGCCTGCTTTAGTCCATAGATGGACTTAAGCAACTTGCACACCTTTCCGCTGCTCCCACTCTGAATGAAACCCTCTGGCTGGTCCATATAGACACACTCCTCTAAATTTCCATTTAGAAAAGCTGTCTTTACGTCCATCTGCCAAATCTCATAATCGTGGAAGGCAGCAATGGCAAGAAGGATCCGAATGGATTTCAGCATGGCTACTGGAGAAAAGGTTTCGTCATAGTCCACGCCAGGTCTTTGACGAAAACCCTTTGCTACCAGCCTAGCTTTATAGGTCTCAACCTGTCCATCTACACCAATCTTCCTTTTGAAGATCCACTTGCATCCTATGGGTTTTACCCCGTCTGGAGCAATGTCCAACGTCCATACCTTGTTGGTGTACATGGACTCCATTTCGGTCCGCATTGCATCCAGCCATTTCACTGAGTCAACGTTCTGAACGGCCTGCTGGAAGCTAGTAGGCTCATCATAATCTATGATGCAATCCTCTCTATCCCCGTCTATGAGAAAACCGTAGTATCTCTCGGGCGGATGAGTCTGCCTACTACTCCTGCGGAGCGGCGTAGGAATGTCCTGTTCTGTTGAACCCTCTGGTTCCACTAAGCTTTCAGTAACAGTCTGTGGTTCTGGAACTTCTTCCAGTTCTATTGTGCTCCCACTTATCTGGGTTTCCAAAACTCAGTTTCCAAGAAGCGGGCATGCTGAGAAACAAAAACCTTTTGTTCCTCAGCGGAATAGAAAAGATACCCCCTGGAGTTCCTTGGGTATCCCACAAACTTACACTGTACTGAACGTGCCTCAAGCTTGTCCGCATGCTGCTTTTTTACAAAAGCTGGACATCCCCATATCTTAAGATACTTAAGACAAGGTTTCTTCCCAGTCCACATCTCATATAGGGTGGTAGGCACAGTCTTGGTGGGAGCCTTGTTCAAGAGATACGCAGCTGCTTCTAGCGCATATCCCCAGAATGATCGCGGTAACTCAGCGTTACTCATCATGGACCGAACCATATCCAATAGGGTTCGGTTCCGTCTCTCCGATACACCGTTATGTTGCGGAGTGTATGGAGGAGTAAGCTGAGAGAGAATACCATTCTCTTTTAAGTAATTCAGGAATTCGGCACTTAAGTATTCTCCACCTCGATCCGATCTTAGAATCTTAATACTTTTGCCGGTCTGTTTCTCTACTTCATTCTTATACTCCTGGAATTTTCCAAAGGCTTCGGACTTATGTTTCATTAAGAAGACATAACCGTACCTTGAGAAGTCATCCGTAAAAGTAATGAAGTAAGAATATCCGCTTCTCGCATGTGTAGACATTGGACCGCACACGTCACTGTGTACGAGTCCCAAGAGCTCGCTCACTCTTACTCCATGTCCAGTAAACGGAGTCTTTGTCATCTTTCCTTTGAGACAGGATTGACAAGTGGCATACGATTGATATTCGAACGCATTCAAATACCCTTCTGTATGTAACTTCGTCAACCTTCTCTCATTGATGTGACCCAGTCTACAATGCCACAAGAAAGTCTGATTCATTTCCGGAGACTTTCTTTTGTGTGTATTCTAGACAGTGAAAATCCGTGGTTGGTTCAATACGTATATACCATTACTCAATGTACCTGACCTAATCAGAACTTGATTAAGGTGAATGTTTACAACATTACTTACAAACGCAAATTCATAACCTTCTTTAGAAACTAAAGATACAGAAATGATATTACAAGTTGCGTTGGGTACAAAAAAGCAATTACGCAAAACCAAAACATGTCCATCTGACATTCCCAGGTGATAGTCCCCCACGGCTTTAGCATCCATGCTAGCTCCGTTCGCAACTCTGAGGGTCATGTCACCTGCTTTCAAAACACTACGGTTTCTCAACGCCTGCAAAGAATTACAGATATGAGATCCTGATCCGGTATCCAATACCCAGGAAGTAGAGTTTATTGAAAGACAGTTTTCAATAACATACACACCTGAAGCTGAAGCTGCAACCTGCTTCAATTCCTGTATTCTGGCCTTCCAGGCCCTGCAATCATTCTTCCAGTGACCTTTCTTATGACAAAAGAAGCATTCTTCCTTATCTACAAGCTTCCCCGCTATCTTTGTTGCTTTAGCTTTTCCCTTCGTATCCACTTTACTAACACCGCCCCTTGGTTTGGCGGGGGCTTTCTTCTTCTTTCCCTTGGCTTTCGCCTTGGACCTAGAAGAAGATGATCCTCCTACAAACAAAGTGGATGTTTCCCTACCTTTCTGTAGGGTGCCCTCTGCGCTCCTCAGCATGTTGAGGAGCTCTGAAAGTTCAACCTCTTTTTCTTGTAAGTTGAAGTTTAGTATGAACTGGGCGTAAGTGGAAGGAAGGGACTGGAGAACTATATCCGTATAGAGTTCACCCTCCAATGTGGTCCCTAGGTCCGCGAGCTCCTCAATGTAGCCGATCATCTTTAGCACGTGCTCGGCTACTGATGATCCGACGGCCATCTTTGCCGAAAATAACTTTTTCGACGCTTCGTATCTTGCGATACGAGATTGCTCTCCATACAGTTCTTTTGTATGGAGAAATATGGATTCAAGGTCCATATTCTCGTGCCTCCTCTGATGTTCGTTGTCCATCGAGGCAAGTACGAGGCACTTGGCCTTCGCGCTATCAATCTCCCAAGTCTTGCGGATTTCCTTATCCGCGACGCTGGAAGTGGGACCAGGGGCAGGGGGAGCTTTGGTGGTAAGAAGATACCCCAGCTTGTCGTAAGTGATTGCCATCTTGACATTCCTGAGCCAATCTTTGTAGTTTGGCCCTGTCAGTATATTTTTATCTAGGAGTAACTTAAGTCCAGTCATGTTGATTGGTCGCTGCAATTAGGAGAGAGAAGAAGAAACACTCAGCATGATGCTCTTGCAAGTTTAGAGTGGTTTTTAGTTTGTCTAAACAGGATGGCTCCCACTGTTTCTCGAATCCCTCCTTAAAACCAAAAAAGGAAGAATTAGTCGGGATCAATCCCACCGCACAATTCTTGCTTAACCGTTCGGCCAGGCTGGTGTCGGTACTTCGAGGGAGGTTTTCCAACGCTTTCGCGAAGTTCCTTAATTCAAGAACCTCTTTTCCCTGGGGGCGTAGCCCCGCTAACACCTTTCTAGGCACCTACTAGGTTTATAGCATTGATCGATTAGTGAGAAATTTCCCGAGGAGTAGCATATACTCACAGTAGGACCGGGATCCAAATATCATCGCGTGACGAAACTGAAGGAATCCTACCAGAATCATCACACTCCAAATGGTATGCAAATCTAGCAAGTTTCAGTACTTATGAAACTCCCGATGTGGATTTTTGCCCCATGCTCTTATGACCTTGACGAAGGTCAACAAATCATAAGTCACATATCAAGTTCTGCCCGTCATTATCCAGGTTAATTTGAATCCACCCGTATATACCCTTGACGAAGGTCAACAAGGTAATGCGAATGTCCCAAACCAACGCATCTATCTATGCTACATATGAATACCCAACAGCTACCAATCACTATGCCTTGACGAAGGTCAACAAACACAGCTTGAATACTATTGAATATTCATACGAAACGACGGAGGGCTACGAATGGTTTTGGCAAAACCGTGAACGTAGTGAACTTGATTTGGTCGATAGAACGAGATAGCTTTTAAAAGGAGTGGCTCAAGCTCCGCATTTAAAAGTTGGTTTTGAAAAGAACCGAGTGATTTTTCGAAAGTGTTCCAACGACTTTAACTTGGTTTATTATCTTGCATTAGTTCTTTTAACGCGTGATATTCTTGCATTAGTTCTTTTAATGCGTCCCATCATTTAATCCTACCATTGCAGAAAACAACCAAAATATGACGTACGCTTATGCCATTCGCATTAAACACTGGGCCCCGTCATTACCCGTTAGGTTACTTAACTAACGACAGAGCGGGGGCTGGGCTAGCGCGTCTGTAAAACATAAGCAACGCCTAAATAATATCATATATAGATATACTGCAATGATAAACATTTCAGATCACAGATGAATACATTGGATATACTAGGAATCTGTAATTCGTACGAGCCTGTAACGAAAGACAGATTACACGGTCGCAGTGAATAGCCAATACCCCACCTAAGACCCCTACGGGTGCGGCAAACTACCCGCCAAGTACCCGAAGCGTAGCAACCTCCCTCATCTCCATGAGTAGGCCACTCGACACTTCGGCATACCCGGTAGTTTGTGCACCCCCTCCATGGGTCTATCCTAGGAGCAAAAACAGTAAAAAGAAATTATACAATGACGGCTACAACCCCGACCCGGTTGTGCGGCCATACAAATAATTATTACATCAATTTACAAATTTACATGAATAGAAAGAAAAGAAAACTCTCGTCTCACAACCCCCGGCTATTCACCCGCGACAATCCAACATATTCATATACAAATTCCAGCAACATTACAGATCACAGATTTGTATAACCCCCACTAATCGACATATAGTGATTAGTAGACGTTCAATACAAATATCACATTACAGAAAACCCGTTAGCTTAAGTCTTTTAGAAGTTTGATCAAAAATACGGATTTTCGGGACCCCAAAATAAAATTTTCGTTCTGGAAAATCTGGGTTGAAAATACATGTACCAAAATTCCCAAAATACCCCCAGATGCACACTGTATCAAAAAAACACCAGAGAGGCGCCAAGGAGGCCGCGGAACCGCGGCAATAGCAAGCTATTTCCGCGTTTCCGCGGTCGTTTAGGGGGATCACATGGTGATTTTTCTACAGTGTCTTTTAAAAACCCTGAGCCGATTTTAGGTGTTAAAATAATCAACTTTAGAACAGTAAAAAAATCGACAGAAACTCGAATTTTTGGGGTTCGTTTTTGGGACTTTTTCTTTGATCGATCTTCTAGTTACTTGCTAACATGTTAGATAGAGTTTAACTAGGCTCTGATACCACTGTAAGTCCATGCTACCTCTCCCGGTACTTTCGGGAATGCGGAATTTGGTAAAAAACGATTTTTACGGAGGTGGTAACATGGACCTAAAACCCGGATCTTGGTTAAACATCTATCTAACAACCTAACTATGAGTTTCTAGCTACTCGGTTAGGGGGTTATACCTTGCTTGTCTTGAACTCCTTCGTCTTCAAGCTCCGATGGTGGTCCGATTGGCTTCTTCTCGTCGTCTCCGTACGCCGAAGATAGATCCACCTGAAAGCTCCAACCTTTAGCTCCTTCTTCGTTCTTTGAAGAAACTAGTTCACTTGGTTTGCTAAACCTAGTGAACTAGAATGAGTAGAGAAGAATTAGAATGGGATTTTATCTATGGTTCTTGATTCTCAACTCATGAGAGATATGAACCATAGAGTCAAGAGAGGGAGCAAGAGGATGAGAGCAAAACAAGAGAGCTCAAGAACAAGAGAGAGAATGAGCAAGAAAGAATGAGCAAGTCTTTTGTCTCTCACCCTCTCATAATCCAAAGTAATGATAACTCATCATATCAAAAAAGTCTTATGTGATGGTTGAAGCAACCATAACCATATCATATCATGCACTCATTTTACACAAATGAGCAAGTAAGTAAAAGTCTTTGCCATGAAATGATGGCTATGGTTATCATGATGGTCAACTAGTCAAGCCTAGTCAACCGGTCAACAAAGTCAACAAGTCAACAAAAGTCAACAAGTCAACAAAGTCAACAAAAGTCAACAACCATGTCACCATAATACTTAATTAATATAATAGTTAATCACATATCATATTCTCATTAGGGTTGAGCAAAAATTCAAATAGTCAACGGTCAACTGTCAACAACCCTAATGAGAATCCGCTGCCTCTGCCTCCCTGTCAACTGTGCATACACACCCGCATCCGCGTTCCGAGGAACACGAATGCATACTGGATAAATCCAATCCCAAAAGGTACACTAGGATCTGGTTTAAACCAAAGCCCGCTAGTGTAAACTGTCCGGACACTGTACGTGCACAAGTGCACGGATGTGACCGAACCCTGTCGCAAAACCATGCGACCTGTCGCAATACCATGCGACCTCTACTCTTTTGCCTAAAGGCGAAAAAGCTTTCTGTGTGGGACTCTAAAGACTCGACACTACGCTGGCAGTGGGTTTAACCACAGACCGCAAGCGGCACTAGCTGTGCGTAACGGTCCCCAGGTAATGCCGACAAGAAGACCAACGAGGCGAAACCCATCTGAACTCCTACTGAGCCTGAGTGTGACATTCTCCGTACAGTCCGGTTTGTTCGTCTGATACATCGCATGGCGGGCCTAGGAGCGGTAAACGTCAGTCCCCCAATAGTGGTACAAGTCGTGCCGGAGCGAAGCCCAAAACACCCTGAGATAACACTGGAAACCTACCAGTATATCTCGTTTGCCCTGGTCAGGGACTACTCGTGTAATGGCTCTCCTAGACACAGTGCGATGTCAACCCCCAATACCGGGAGAGACGAATCCTGTCTAACCGTCACTGCCTCCAAGTGCTTCGGGACTGCACCCAACCACTACCTGTTTGCACGACTCCTTTGAGCCGTGGTAGGGTAGTGATCAAAGTACAGTGGGAACACACTCGAGGCGAAGTGACAGTGTCAAGTCAGCGGACTAAGCTGTACTCATGTCACCTGGGAACTGATAACTGACGATAGGCATAATACCAACTAGTCAGTTCCCGACGAGTCCTGTCCAGTGTACCCGTAACCTAACGAGCACCCGCATACTATCTCAAGTACGACGTACTGATGGCTGTGGGACAGACCGTCTCCCACACTGGGATGAGAAGCGCATGCGCTGGTCTACTCCGGAGTATCGATGCCCTGTCTCGATAGTCCTGCGACCAGGGACCTGTAAAAGGATGTGCTTATAGATTACCCAGCCCTACTAGTGTGACGGCCATCACATCGCTGGTAATCAAGCAAAGATCCTAAGGGCTCCACTAATGTGTATAGGCGATATACAAAAAATAAACACATGTACACATTGAAGTAGAAACAAACCAAGTAGCATACTACTATTTTGTGCAAGATTGTATATACAAGGTGAATATCCCAAGCTTCCATTAAGTAATATACAAACTAGTATGATACAGTAATGGCCTCTAGGGCATATACACTAACAATTGGATGTCGACCTATGGGGGGTTCTCATTGTGTGACAGTGTGGCGAAGCATAGGCTCTTACCCCCAGGGTGTCCCGAGACCGGAAGGTGTTCCGGCGGGTTGTAGTCCTCGCGAGGGGGCATGCGTAAAAAGTAGCGGCTGAGGGACCCGTTGGTGCCACGGCGACCCCATTGGATGGGGTGGCTGCTTAACCCTACAGTGGTATCGGAGCCTAGCTAGAGCCTTAGGCGAAGTCCAGACGGAGTTTGAAGTCCGAACGACCCGAAACCCCAACCCCAAAATTGCTCTCTGGACTTTTTTCAAAAACAGGGTTTTTTGTGAATTAAAAATATTCAGAAAAATCAGAAGGATAATATAAGAGTTACTGTGAATTTCGATGGAGTAATTCCTTCAATGAGCCGCGGATCCGCGGCATGAGCATGGCTCGTGCGGTGGTTCCGCGGCCTCTTTGTCGTTTTGTGTATTTATATTTTCACAGTAATTCTCAGTTTTCTGTGCTGGTTTTCCTGGGAATTTTTAATATTTATTCAAGAGTTGAATTTTCTGGGGTTGTATTGGGGATTCGGTGTTTCGATCGAAGTATCAAATTTTGTCTGTGTGGCTTTCCAGATAAATTTTAGAATATGTTAAAAAAGTTCGACCGGATAAAAATACCCAATTTTTCCCCTGTCGGGAAATTTCCAAATGTTGGATTTTTCCGTAGTTTAACGACGTTCTAAGTAGTGCAAGTAACGCAATGGACCCTCTAGAAGACAACAAACCTTAACTCGATTATGTGACCGTCTTGAACTGCCCTTTAAACCTTCGGGTTTGGGGCAGTACGGCGTGCCACATGTGAGGCGTTGGCTTGACCCTTCTACGGCTGGACCGTTGGTACTGAGGCACGAACTGAATGTTGTTAGACTTATTTCATGTGTTGAGCTGTATCGGGAAAACTTGGGTGTTCGATTGTTCGATCGGAAAGTTTAACATTTTCTATTTATCCGGAATGTGATACAATAATTGGAATTCACAAATAGTTATGTGATAACTGAATGAATATTATAAACATAGCAGTTTAGTCTCACTTGATCGGTTGCCACGGAATTTTGATGTGATCAAAAGTCCGTCGTAATCACGTAGCGTACGCGGATACTCGCCGGGTAAACTTAATAGACAGCCTCACTCCATAGCCCCGACCAAGTGACTGTAGGAGAACCCCGTCGCCGAAAGCATCCGTCCGGGTGCTCGCGGCAGCGGTGTTCCGCCTTGGTGCACTTCGTCGACGGTATCAGGGGTGCGGCCGCCTACTAAAGTTTGCGACGAGCATTCGATCAGGATGTCGGGAATCCAGTTGAATTCCCCGACTTGATATCGAAAAGTGTTTTCGATAATGAGACTAAAATGCGGGGTTTATAATTGTTAGGCATGCGATGTCTAAAGAATTCATTTGGTCAGGCATGCGATGTCTGAGGAGGTTGCGGATTCCAACTGTTGTAGTTTTACACTTTCTTTTCTGCGACCGTAAGTGTAATATGTGATATCGCCGGTTTCGTTGCTATATGTCAACGACAATTGGGATGCGCATATTTACTTACGTTGATGACATGTGATGTTATGTGTTGCTGGATATGTTATATTGGATCGTCGTGTTTGAATAGCCGGGTTTTTTTATGTGAGATGAGTGTTTTTCATTTTCATTCATGTAAAAACTTGTATGTAATATTCTTTTATTGGGGCGCTTCCAGGTTGCGGAAGTTGTCACCTTTTGTATATTATTTACTTTTCCGCACTAGGATAGACCCAAGGAGGGGAGCATAAGTAACCGGGTTCTGGAGTCCAGTGGGAGACCAACTCGAGGAGTCGAGTCCGGGTCTGCTAACTCCAGAATTGGTAGGGTTGCTTGCCGCTCTCGTAGGGGTCTAGGGGTGTGGGTTTGGCTATTCATCACGACCGTGGAATCCGTGTTTTATACTGGCTCGTATTGAAAACACGGACGTCCTAGTATATCCAATATTTCATATGTTTCTTCTGCTGCGATATCTGTGATGTGATCATGTGATGTTCTGTGATAGATACAGTATATAGTATATTTGATATATTATATAGGCGTTACTTATGTTTTACACCCGCGCTAGCCCTGCCCCGCTCTGCCGTTAGTTACCTAACCTAATGGTGCATGAGTGGACTCGAGGCGAATGCGGATGGCATAAGTGTACGTCGTATTTATCTGTGATGTTTAGGTACATTAAATGATGGGACTTCATTAATATGATTAATAAAATAAAAGAAACCTAAGATGTTGTAGAATCGAATTTCAAAATAAAACAGGTAGCTACAGTTTTTGCTTTGCACAGCGGTATATATGATATATCCTGCACCTTATTCGATAAGGAAAGGACCGAGATCCCTTCACCGGGAGTGACTCCTTTAGCAATAACTGGCAGATGCTACACCCCTCGGTTTGTCTTTTGATTGCTTTTAAGTGTTTTTGCTTTGCACAGTGATATATATGATATATCCCGCACCTCATTCGACGAGGAAAGGACCGACGATCCTTTCACCGGGAGTGACTCCTTTAGCAAAACTAGAAAAGCCTCAAAAGCACTCCATTTTTAAAATCGTTTGATTCTACAACGATATCAAGTTCATTACGCAATAGGTTTTCAGAAAAACCTGTCGTAGCCCTCCGTCATTTCAGATAAGTCCTATTTAGTATTCGTGCTACGTTTGTTGACCTCCGTCAAGGCGTAGTGTGCGGTAGCTAATTAGTATTTATCTGCTTATGCATATGATGCAGATTGGATTAGGGTAGTCGTGCGGCCTTGTTGACCTCCGTCAAGGGTCGTGCGGGTGGGTTTAATTCGATCAAGAAATGACGGGTTGAACTTGACTAGTAGCCTATGGTTTGTTGACCTCCGTCAAGGTCATAGGGTGCTGGGGGCAAAATATTATCGGGAATTTCAAGTGTTGAAATTTGCAATGAGATTGCATACCTTCTATGAGATAGTTGGATCCCGATACCCGCTGTGAGTAATTGTTACTCCCGGGAGAGTTTTACACATTACAATTAGCCGATCAAGTAGGTGTCTAGAAAGGTGTTAACGAGGTTACGCCTCTGGGAAAACGAGGTTTACATTAATTAGGTCCGTGCGAAAGCACGGGGCACCTCCCTCAAAGTACCGACACTGGCCTGGCTGAAAGATTGGCGAACTTGTAGTGTGTAATTAATCTCGGCTAGTCTTTCTTTTTAGGGTTTGAAGGAAGATTTGATAAAAAGCAGTGGGAGCCATCCTGATTAGATAAAATAATAACCAATCTATTCTTGCAAGAGCGCACGCTGAGTGTTTTCTTCTCTCTCTCTCCTGGTAGCGACCATATCACGCCTTAATCAAGATAATAATACGGATTATTGACCGAACCCGCTTGTTATACTGAGCTGGGGAACGTTGGTCCCGCTCCAACTTATAATTGTTATAAGACAGAGCAGGAAATTGGGGAATACCAGATTTCCCGTGCCGCCCAAACGAAGAGAGTGCATGTTGATGCATCATCTTCAGGTGTGTTCATTACAAAGAACTATTTCTCAGTATCCTCCGTATCCTGGGTATTTGATACCGGATCAGGATCCCAGATATGTAAGATGTTACATAGGGCTACAAAAGGGTAGAAAAACTGAGAACGGGTGATAAGTTTCATGAGGCAGAAAACGGGGCAAGTGTTGCATCCAAGTCTGTTGGTCACTGTCACCCTGTATTGTAATACATTGATTCTGAACGAATGTTATTAGATACCGAACCTGATATACAAAATCATATCTGTCTCTTTATTAGTAAAGAAACGATAAAATTTTGTATTGTTGGATAATGTTTTGAACATTTCCTATATCAAAAGTTGATCGGTTCAGGCACGTTATCTAAAAGCGTTGATGTTCTAAATCAAACTACAGTTCTTAGTATTCGGAACACACACAAGAGGAAGAGTTTAGAAATGAACGAATTCTTCTTGAGGTATTGTAGACTAGGTCAGATCAATGCGACCTGACTGGCTGAAGTTGCATTTAGATGTATATTTAAATCAGTTTGAATTTACATCTTGTGAAACTCGCCAGTCATGTCACAAAGATAAGATGACCATAGCTCTGTTTATTGGAAACAGAGAAAGAGTTAGTGAACTCTTAGGATGATACATGTTGATGTATGTAGGTCCCCTGTCTACACATACCAAGACCGGTTCTTTGTACTTCATTACATTCTATGATAATCTCTCAAGATTCAGACATATGTTCCTGTTGAAACACAAGTCCGAACCTTTTGAGATATTCACAGAATATTAGTTAGAAGTAGAGAACCAAAATACGGGTATAAGTATTATGTCTTATGATGAGATCAGGGAGGAGAATACTTGTGCATGGAATTCCTGGACTATTCTGAAGGAGAATGAGATTCTCTCTCAGCATTACTCCTCCGTATACACCATAGCACGATGGTATGTCGGGACGGAGCAGATACACCCTATTTGATATGGTGTGCTCTATGATGAGTACTACTGAGTTACCTTTTTCCTTTGGGGGTTATGCACTTGAGAAGCTGCATACCTATTGAATTAGGGTTCGAATCAAATCTATTGCCTACCACTTCATATTTGATATGGTAAGGGAAGAGCCCATCTCTTAAGTCGGTTAAGATTTGGGGTTGTCCGGCCAATGTCTAAAAGTAAAATCAGGACAAGCTCGAGGCAACGTCTGTTATGTACAACTGGAAATGTTCCAGCTATACAAACTGCAGCTAATGATTTGACAGAACCAAAGGATTCAGCAGATTCCAATGAACCTCAGCCTCTCCGCCGATCTAGTAGGGTTCCTCACCCACCTGAGAGATACTTCGGTTTCTCTATGACAGTGGGAGCGAGGATTGCATCATGAGATGATGACCCAACTGGTTTCGAGCTGGCCATCAGGAGTAAGACTCTGTAAGAATGGCTGGATGCTTAGCGATCTGAGATGGAATCCTTATACACCAACAAAGTATGGACTTTGGTTGCTATATCTGAAGGGTTAAATCCCTATCAGGAGCAAGTATATCTTGAGAAGATTACTTGGTGTACATGGAAAAGTTGAGACTTTCAAAGCTAGACTTGTTAAAGGTTTGCATCATTGACCAGGTATGGATTATGTTGAAACCTTTTCTAAGGAGCTATGCTTAAGTCCATCCAGATCCTACTTGCCACGGCTACATACCATGACTACGATATCTGGCGGTTGGGTGCCATGACTGCTTTTCTAAATGTTGTTTTAGAAGAGTGTGTCTATAAGTACACAGCCAGAGGTCCTCGTAGACAGTGGGAGCAGCGGAAACATGTGCAAGATGTTTTATATGATAAAGCAGGCATCGCGGAGTTGGAACGTCTGTTTTGATGTAGTAGTCAAAGAGTTTGACTTCATCAAAATGGTAGATGAACCTTGTATAAACAAAAAGGTAGTAGGGAGTATGGTGGTGATCCTCGTAGAGCACGTGGATGACATACTCTTGATAAGAAAGGAGTTTCCTATGCTACGCTCGATCAATCTCCGCATATCACAATGATTCTCCATAAAGGATCAAAGTGATACCTACAAAATCCTAAGCTTTGGATCTATGAGATAGATCTAATTAGATGTTAGGATACTCACTAGTTGTAGTGAGATGGTATCAATCGATCCTGGGGAGAATCACTGGAAGTGTTCCAGGGTGATAAAGACGACTGAATGTCAGTCGCAGGCATTGTCTTTACCCTCAGTAAAGGGACGGTATGTTGGAAGAGTTCCAAGCTAGATACCGTGACATACTAGACGATAAAGGCTAGATACATCGCTACTTAAGATGCTACCAAAGAGGCTGTTTGGGTGTATATTGGTTCATGAGATGAACTATGTTCCTCCCATTGTGTGACAATGGAGTTGTGGCTTATGCCAAGGAACGTCCATCCCATCAGTGATCCAGACATATTCTAAGACAGTATCACTTGATCATGGAGATGGTTGATCTCTAAGGGATCGAGGTTAGGAGAGTAGACTCAGAGGACAACACGGCGGATCCACTCATGAAGGCCTATTCCCAGAGAGAGACTTTTATGGGATGGTTGAGTATGAGATACTACAACCACTGCTACAGATGGCCCTAGTGCAAGTGGGAGATTGTTAGTTATATGTATGCCCTAGAGGCCATTACTATACATAGGATGTATATTGTAGTGGATGCTGGGATATATATAGGGAGGACTTTCTTGGTCGACATGATAGTATGCTATCTGGTTACTCTTTACCTTAACGTGTATACTGATTGTCTCTCTATTACATATTGGTAAAGCCCTTAGGATGTGTACTTGACTACCTGGACTATGATGCGGATCATACTAGTGAGGACAAGGTAGTCCATAAGTACATCCTTCAAAGTCCCTAGTCGTGGGTGTATCGAGACGGGGCATCGATATACCAGAGTAGACTAGCGTGTACCTTCTCGACCCATACAGATGGGCGATGGATGATCCCATATTCATCGGTGTTTGATATCAGAGATGATATACGGGTGCTCAGTAGAGACTGGGTACACTGGACGGACCCGCCGAGAACTCCCAGATGGTATTATACCTCACGTCAGATGGCGGTTCTCAGGTGACACTGGTACAGAGTAGTCTGTTGACCCGAGATCGTCATAGAGTCTTGTGTGGTTCCCACTGTGCTTTGATTTCCATCTTACCACGTCCAAGAGGGCGTGCAAAACGGTGGTTTTTGGGTACAGTCCCGAGTCACATGGAGGCAATGAGCGATAGGAGGGGATTCGTCTCTCCCGGTATAGGGAGTTGATGTTGCGCTGTGTTCGATTGGCTATAACAGGAAATCCCTGGCCAAGGTTGCTGAGATTTACTGGTAAGTGTTACCAGTAGTTTTTCGAATTGTTATAGACCTCATATCGACACGACTTATCGAGCTATTGGGGTCTGACGTTTACCACCCCTAGGCGAGATATGCGACATATCAGACGATCAGACCGGACTGTACGGTAGTGTTACTGGTTGGATTCACTGGAGTGTGAGCGGGCTTGCTCGTCGATCTTCTGATCGCTCAATACCCGGGTGGCCGTTACGTTTAGCAGACCGCTTGCGACTTGTGGGTGTTTGATATGATCATCACCTGCTGCCGGCGTATTGACGAGTCTTTAGAGTCCTACACAGAGGTTTCCTGGCTCAAGCGAAACGAAATAGGAGCGCATATGAGATATGTGCGGGACCGAGAATATTGCGTGTATGTGATACCGTATTTCATTCTCGCGATGAATGTATCGAATGGTTGTATGCGATATAACCTAGTTATCGAATCAAGGATTGATTCGGTAAGCCGATACATAGGATACTAGTCGGTTATATGCGATATGACCGGATCGTTAAATCAAGTGTTGATTTAATGATTTAATGTATAATTATATATTTGATATATTACTTTGCATTAACTAGTATCGGTTCACTTAAGATGGATTTTCTCACTCGGATGTGCGCATTGTATATGCGATATACTTTTGTGCACTTGATTGTATCATAATTGATGATACATGCTTATTTGGTTAAGTGTAAAGAATTAAACCTTGGTTAAGTAAATGGTTTGGGTTTTTATTTATTTATTCATTCATTTATCTATTTATTTTTGGATGAAAAGAATGAGAAAAGAAAACAAATGGTTGCTTTTTTGGAAGCTTCTTCAAGCTTCATGTAACTTTGACCAAAGCAACCATTTTTGTCTTCTTCTCTAACCCTAACCATTCCACCTAACTCAAGTTAATTCTCTACACTTTACCATGGTTAAAGTTATGATAAGAATTGATTTTCTTTTCTATTTTGATTATTCTTATCATAACACTTATCATATTCTTTCTTGCTTCTTCTTCTTCTTCACTTGAAGAAAGCTTGCTTCAACAATGGCAACTTGAGCAAATGAGTGAGAAATCCAAATCTAAAGAGAACCCACTTCCTATTTCTTCATCCTCTACCTCTTGCCAAGTAGTAGAGTGTGTTTCCTTCACAAGCTTTCATGGCTTGGTGAAGGTGGAGCTTGACCTAGTGATGCCTCGACGTAGATCATCTTCGGCACGTCGTCGATGACCTAGCCCGTCCATTCTCCGACGAAGCCGACGCTAGAGCCTGGGGTTCGACTTGGACAGTGAGGAGACTTCATTGCGGAGCTATGGAGGTGGAGCACCGGATCTACAAAGGTTGTATTTCCGTTCACGTAGTTAATTTGTTAACTAGTTTGTTTTGTCGCCTAGAAATCTAGTTAACGATCCGTAGTCTAGGGTTTCTCGGCACCGCAATTTTTGAAATTGGCATGGTTGATGCCTTGTGAGACCTCTTGAGAGTGCCTAGGAACCCTACACTGTGGCGCTGCGATTGCTGGGGGTGTGGGAGTCCTGTAGCGCTGGTCAGGCCTGCTACAGTTGTTGTGGCTGATGGGGCGCTAGTTTGGAGGGCGCGGGTAGGGATAGGCGCTACTGCTATTGAGCTCCCGCCAATCTGGTCTAGGTGTTTTTAATGATGTTTGGAGCCTGAGCCACAACTTCCCATCATACCCTACATATTTAACCAAATATTAAAAATTTACTTATAATCATTATACAATTTAAAACATTTAGTTTAATTTCATTACCTAGTACGTCTGTTCGGTGTTTTAGCTAAAGATTCGTTAGGTGGATTATCGAAATCTTGATCTGTTGTGATCAATTGGCCGATGTCACGTCTTACTAACGTATTGGATGGCGCAGAATAGTTTGGATTGCTGGTACGTTCAATAAAAGAACTGAGACGTGTTATCACATCTTCCTAGTCACTCTCATCTTCAGAGTCAGTCAACGTTAGCATATTATTGTTAGTTATATGTATGCCCTAGAGGCCATTACTGTACATTGGATGTATATTGTAGTGGATGCTGGGACATATATAGGGAGGACATTCTTGCTCGACATGATAGTATGCTATCTGGTTACTCTTTACCTTAACGTGTATCCTGATTGTCTCTCTGTTACATGTTGGTAAAGCCCTTAGGATGTGTACTTGACTACCTGGACTATGATGCGGATCATACTAGTGGGGACATGGTAGTCCATAAGTACATCCTTCAAAGTCCCTAGTCGTGGGTGTATCGAGATGGGGCATCGATATACCAGAGTAGACTAGCGTGTACCTTCTCGACCCATACAGATGGGCGATGGATGATCCCATATCCATCGGTGTTTGACATCAGAGATCATATACGGGTGCTCAGTAGAGACTGGGTACACTGGACGGACTCGCCGAGAACTCCCAGATGGTATTATACCTCACGTCAGATGGCAGTTCTCTGGTGACACTGGTACAGAGTAGTCTGTTGACCCGAGATCGTCATAGAGTCTTGTGTGGTTCCCACTGTGCTTTGATTTCCATCTTACCACGTCCAAGAGGGCGTGCAAAACGGTGGTTTTTGGGTACATTCCCGAGTCACATGGAGGCAATGAGCGATAGGAGGGGATTCGTCTCTCCCGGTATAGGGGGTTGATGTTGCGCTGTGTTCGATTGGCTATAACAGGAAATCCCTGGCCAGGGTTGCTGAGATTTACTGGTAAGTGTTACCAGTAGTTTCTCGAATTGTTATAGACCTCATATCGACACGACTTATCGAGCTATTGGGGTCTGACGTTTACCACCCCTAGGCGAGATATGCGACATATCAGACGATCAGACCGGACTGTACGGTAGTGTTACTGGTTGGATTCACAGGAGTGTGAGCGGGCTTGCTCGTCGATCTTCTGATCGCTCAATACCCGGGTGGCCGTTACGTTTAGCAGACCGCTTGCGGCTTGTGGGTGTTTGATATGATCATCATCTGCTGCCGGCGTATTGACGAGTCTTTAGAGTCCTACACAGAGGTTTCCTGGCTCAAGCGAAACGAAATAGGAGCGCATATGAGATATGTGCGGGACCGAGAATAATGCGTGTATGTGATACCGTATTCCATTCTCGCGATGAATGTATCGAATGGTTGTATGCGATATAACCTAGTTATCGATTCAAGCGTTGATTCGATAAGCCGATACATAGGATACTAGTCGGTTATATGCGATATGACCGGATCGTTAAATCAAGTGTTGATTTAATGATTTAATGTATAATTATATATTTGATATATTACTTTTCATTAACTAGTATCGGTTCACTTTAAATGGATTTTCTCGCTCGGGTGTGCGCATTGCATATGCGATATGATTTTGTGCACTTGCTTGTATCATGTTTGATGATACATGCAATACTTGGTTAAATGTATGTTTAAACCATAGTTAGTTAATGGTTAAGGGTTTTAAATGATTTATTTATTGTTTTATTTATTTTTGGCAAAAGGAAAATGGTGGCTTTATTTATTTCTTTTGTTGAAGTTTCTTGAACTTTTGAAAAGTCCATCATTTTTATTTTATGCCAAACCCTAACCACTCACTAACTTTGGTTAACTCTCTACACTTAACTATGGTAAGTGTTATGATAAGATTGAATTTTCTTTTCCATTCATTTTTAACTTATCATAATATTTATAACACTTTCTTCTTCTTCTTCATCACTTGAAGAAACCTCCACTTCATCAATGGTGATTGATGAAGATGAGTGAGAAATCCAATTCTAAAGTCTACCCACTTCCTATTTCTTCATCCTCTACCTCTTGCCAAGTAGTAGAGTGTGTTCTCTTCACAAGTTTTTGGACTTGGTGAAGTCGGAGCTTGATTTAGCGATGCCTCGACGTAGATCATCTTCGGCATGGACATCGACGACCTAGCTCGCCATTTCTCCGACGAAGCCGACACTAGAGCCCGGATTTTGATTTGGACAGCGGAGACGACTTCGTTGCGGAGCCGTGGAGGTGGAGCACCGTATCTACAAAGGTTGTATTTCCGTATCTCTTAGTTAAGTGTTAACTAGTTAGCTTATTCGCCTAGAAATCTAGTCTACGATCCGTAGTCGGGTCTCTCGGCACCCATAATTTTTGAAATTGGCATGGTTGATGCCTTGTGAGACCTCACTAGAGTGCCTAGGAACCCTACAGTGGTATCAGAGCCTAGCTAGAGCCTTAGGCGAAGTCTAGACGGAATTTGAACTCCGATCGAATCAAAACCAAAACCCTAAAATTGCTCTCTGTCCTTTTTTCAAAATCTGGGATTTTTCGCAATTAAAAATATTCAGAAAATCAAGCAGGGTTTATTAGGAATTACTGTAAATTTCGTGGGCCCAATTCAACTTTTCCACCGCGGTTCCGCGGCATGAGCAGGGCTCATGCGGCGGTTCCGCGGCCGTACGACCGACTTATTTTATGTTATTTGCACAGTAATTCTTTATTTCCAGTGCTTCTGTTTCTGGGAATTTTTAATTGTTTTTCAAGAGTTGAATTTTTCTGGAGTTGTTTTCGGGATTCGGTGTTTCGATCGGGGTATCAAATTTTGTCTATTTGCCTTTCCGGATAAATTTTAGAATATGTTAAAAAGTTCGACCGGATATAAATACCCAATTTTTCCCCTGTCGGGAAATTTCCAAGTGTTGGATTTTTCCGTAGTTTAACGACGTTCTAAGTAGTGCAAGTAACGCGATGGACCCTCTAGAAGACAACAAACCTTAACTCGATTATGTGACCGTCTTGAACTGCCCTTTGAACCTTCGGGTTTGGGGCAGTACGGCGTGCCACATGTGAGGCGTTGGCTTGACCCTTCTATGGCTGGACCGTTGGTACTGAGGCACGAACTGAATGTTTTTAGACTTGTTTCATGTGTTGAGCTGTATCGGGAAAACTTGGGTGTTCGATTGTTCGATCGAAAAGTTTAGCATTTTCTATTTATCCGGAATGTGATACAATACTTGGAATTCACAAAAAGTTATGAGATAACTGAATGAATGTTATAAACGTAGCAGTTTAGTCTCACTTGATCGGTTACCACGGAATTTTGATGTGATCAAAAGTCCGTCGCGATCACGTAGCGTACGCGGATACTCGCCGGGTAAACTTAATAGACAGCCTCGCTCCATTGCCCCGACCAAGTGACTGTAAGAGAACCCCGTCGCCGAAAGCATCCGTTCGGGTGCTCGCGGCAGCGGTGTTCCGCCTTGGTGCACTTCGTCGACGGCATCGGGGGTGCGGCCGTCTACTGAAGTTTGCGACGAGCATTCGATCAGGATGTCGGGAATCTTGTTGAATTGCCCGACTTGATATTGAAAAGTGTTTTCGATTTTGAGACTAAAATGCGGGGTTTATAATTGTTAGGCATGCGATGTCTAAGTAATTCATTTGATTAGGCATGCGATGTCTAAAGAGATTGCGGATTCCAACTGTTGTAGTTTTACACTTTCTTTTCTATGACCGTAAGTGTAATATGTGAGATCGCCGGTTTCGTTGCTATATGTCAACGACAATTGGGATGCGCATATTTACTTACGTTGATGACATGTGATGTTATGTGTTGCTGGATATGTTATATTGGATCGTTGTGTTCGAATAGCCGGGGGTTTTTATGTGAGATGAGTGTTTTTCATTTTCATTCATGTAAAAACTTGTATGTAATATTCTTTTATTGGGGAACTTCCAGGTTGCGGAAGTTGTCACCGTTGTTGTATATTATTTACTTTTCCGCACTAGGATAGACCCAAGGAGGGGAGCACAAGTAACCGGGTTCTGGAGTCCAGTGGGAGACCAACTCGAGGAGTCGAGGCCGGGTCTCCTAACTCTAGAATTGGTGGGGTTGCTTGCCGCTCTCGTAGGGGTCTAGGGGTGTGGGTTTGGTTATTCATCACAACCGTGGAATCCGTGTTTTATACTGGCTCGTATTAAAAACACGGACGTCCTAGTATATCCAATATTTCATATGATTCTTCTGCTGCAATATCTGTGATGTGATCATGTGATGTTCTGTGATAGATACAGTATATAGTATATATGATATATTATATAGACGTTACTTATGTTTTACACCCGTGCTAGCCCTGCCCCGCTCTGCCGTTAGTTACCTAACCTAACGGTGCACGAGGGGACATCGAGGCGAATGCGGATGGCATAAGTGTACGTCGTATTTATCTGTGATGTTTAGGTACTTAAATGATGGGACTTCATTAATATGATTAATGAAATAAAAGAAACCTAAGATGTTGTAGAATCGAATTTCAAAATAAAACAGGTAGCTACAGTTCTTGCTTTGCACAGCGGTATATATGATATATCCTGCACCTTATTCGATAGGGAAAGGACCGAGATCCCTTCATCGGGAGTGACTCCTTTAGCAATAACTGGCAGATGCTACACCCTCGGTTTGTCTTTTGATTGCTTTTAAGTGTTTTTGCTTTGCACAGCGGTATATATGATATATCCTGCACCTTATTCGATAGGGAAAGGACCGACGATCCCTTCATCGGGAGTGACTCCTTTAGCAAAACTAGAAAAGCCTAAAAAACACTCCATTTCAAAATCATTTGATTCTACAACGATATCAAGTTCATTACGCAATAGGTTTTCAGAAAAACCTGTCGTAGCCCTCCGTCATTTCAGATATGTACTGGTTAGTATTCGTGCTACGTTTGTTGACTATGTTAAGGCGTAGTGTGCGGTAGCTAATTAGTGCTTATCTGTATAAGCATATGATGCGATTGGATTAGGGTAGTCGTGCGACTTTGTTGACTATGTTAAGGGTCGTGCGGGTGGGTTTAATTCAATCGGGAAATGACGGGTTGAACTTGACTAGCACTTATGATTTGTTAACTATGTTAAGGTCATATAGCTGCTAGGGGGCAAAATATTATCGGGAATTTCAAGTGTTGAAATTTGCAATGAGATTGCATACCTTCTATGAGATAGTTGGATCCCGATACCCGCTGCGAGTAAGAGTTACTCCTGGGAGAGTTTTATACATTACAATTAGCCAATCAAGTAGGTGTCTAGAAAGGTGTTAACGAGGTTATGCCTCTGGGAAAACGAGGTTTACATTAATTAGGTCCGTGCGAAAGCACGGGGCACCTCCCTCAAAGTACCGACACTGGCCTAGCTGAAAGATTGGCGAACTTGTAGTGTGTAATTAATCCCGGCTAGTCTTTCCTTTTAGGGTTTGAAGGAAGATTTGATAAAAAGCAGTGGGAGCCATCCTGATTAGATAAAATAATAACCAATCTATTCTTGCAAGAGCGCACGCTGAGTGTTTTCTTCTCTCTCTCTCCTGGTAGCGACCATATCACGCCTTAATCAAGATAATAAAACGAATTATTGACCGAACCCTCTTGTTATACTGAGCTGGGAACGTTGGTCCCGCTCTAACTTATAATTGTTATAAGACAGAGCAGGAAATTGGGGAATACCAGATTTCCCGTGCCGCCCAAACAAAGAGAGTGCATGCTGATGCATCATCTTCGGGTGTGTTCATTATACAGAACTGTTTCTCAGTATCCTCCGCATCCTGGGTATATGATACCGGATCAGGATCCCAAATATGTAATCTGTTACATAGGGCTACAAAAAGGTAGAAAAACTGAGAACGGGTGATAAGTTTCATGACGCAGAAAATGGGGCAAGTGTTGCAGCCAAGTCTGTTGGTCACTGTCACCCTGTATTGTAATACATTGATTCTGAACGAATGTTATTAGATACCGAACCTGATATACAAAATCATATCTGTCTCTTTATTAGTAAAGAAACGATAAAATTTTGTATTGTTGGATAATGTTTTGAACATTTCCTATATCAAAAGTTGATCGGATCAGGCACGTTATCTAAAAGCATTAATGTTCTAAATCAAACTACAGTTCTTAGTATACAGAACACACACAAGAGGAAGAGTTCAGAATTGAACGAATTCTTCTTGAGGTATTGTAGACTAGGTCAGATCAATATGACCCGACTAGCTAGAGTTACATAAAGATGTATATTTAAATTAGTTTGAATTTACATCTTGTGAAACTCGCCAGTCATGTCACAAAGATAAGATGACCATAGCTCCGTTTACTTGAAACAGAGAAAGTGTTAATAAACTCTTGGGATGATACATGTTGATGTATGTAAGTCCCCAGTCTACACATACCAGGACTGGTTCTTTATACTTCATTACGTTCTCTGATGATCTTTCGAGATTCAGACCTATGTTCCTGTTGAAACACAAGTCCGAACCTTTTGAGATATTCACAGAATATAAGTAAGAAGTAAAGAACCAAAATATGGGTATAAGTATTATGTCCTATGATGAGATCAAGGAGGAGAATACTTGAGCACGGAATTCCTGGATAATTCTAAAGAAGAATGAGATTCTCTCTCAGCATTACTCCTCTGAATACACCATAGCACGATGGTATATCGGGGCGGAGCAGATACACCCTATTTGATATGGTGTGCTCTATGATGAGTACTACTGAGTTACCTATTTTCTTTTTGGGAGTTATGCACTTGAGAAGCTGCATACCTATTGAATAGGGTTCCAATCAAATCAATTGCCTACCACTTCATATGTGATATGGTATGGGAAGAGCCCATGTCTTAAGCTAGTTAAGATTTGGGGTTGTCCGGCTAATGTCTAAAAGCAAAATCCGGACAAGCTCGAGGCAAGGTCTGTAATATAGAACTGGAAATGTTCCAGCTACACAAACTACAGCACATGATTTGATAGAACCAAAGGATTCAGTAGATTCCAACGAACCTCAGCCTCTCCGCCGATCTAGTAGGGTTCCTCACCCACCTGAGAGATACTTCGGTTTCTCTATGACAGTGGGAGCGAGGATTACATCATGAGATGATGACCCAACTAGTTTCGAGCTGGCCATCAGGAGTGAGACTCTGTGAGAATGGCTGGATGTTTATCGATCTGAGATGGAATCCTTATACACCAACAAAGTATGGACTTTAGTTGCTATATCTGAAGGGTTAAATCCCCATCAGGAGCAAGTATATATTGAGAAGATTACTTGGTGTAAATGGAAAGGTTGAGACTTTCAAAGCTAGACTTGTTAAAGGTTTTCGTCATTGACCAGGCGTGGATAATGATGAAACCTTTTCCCGTACCTATGCTTAAGTCCATCCAGATCCTACTTGCCACGGCTACATACCATAAATACGATATCTGGCGGTTGGGTGCCATGACTGCTTTTCTAAATGATGTTTTAGAATAGTGCGTCTATAAGTACACGGCCAGAGGGCTTCGTAGACAGTGGGAGCAGCGGAAACGTGTGTAAGATGCTTTATATGATAAAGCAGGCATCGCGGAGTTGGAACATCTGTTTTGATGGATTAGTCAAAGAAGTTGACATCATCATAATGGTAGATGAACCTTGTATGAACAAAAAGGTAGTAGGGAGTATGGTGACGATCCTCGTAGAGTACGTGGATGACATACTCTTGATAGGGAAGGAGTTTCCTATGCTACGCTCGATCAATCTCCGCTTATCACAAATATTCTCCACATAGGATCAAAGTGATACCTACTAAATCCTGGGTTTTGGATCTATGAGATAGATCTAATTGGATGTTAGAATACTCACTAGTTGTAGTGAGATGGTATCAATCGATCCTGGGAAGAATCACTGGAAGTGTTCCAGGGTGATAAAGACGACTGAATGTCAGTCGCAGGCATTGTCTTTACCCTCATTAAAGGGACGGTATGTTGGAAGAGTTCCAAGCTAGATACCGTGACATACTAGACGATAAAGGCAGGATACATCGCTACTAAAGATGCTACCAAAGAGGCTGTTTGGATGTATAATGGTTCATGAGATGAACTATGTTCCTCCCATTGTGTGACAATGGAGTTGTGGCTTATGCCAAGGAACGCAGGTCCCATCAGTGATCCAGACTTATTCTAAGGCAGTATCACCTGATCATGGAGATGCTTGATCTCCAGGATGATCGAGGCAAGGAGAGCAGACTTAGAGGATAACGCAGCGGATCCACTCACGAAGGCCTATTCCCAGAGAGAGACTTTTATGGGATGGTTGAGTATGAGATACTACAACCACTGCTACAGATGGACCTAGTGCAAGTGGGAGATTGTTAGTTATATGTATGCCCTAGAGGCCATTACTGTACATTGGATGTATATTGTAGTGGATGCTGGGACATATATAGGGAGGACATTCTTGCTCGACATGATAGTATGCTATCTGGTTACTCTTTATCTTAACGTGTATCCTGATTGTCTCTCTGTTACATGTTGGTAAAGCCCTTAGGATGTGTACTTGACTACCTGGACTATGATGCGGATCATACTAGTGGGGACATGGTAGTCCATAAGTACATCCTTCAAAGTCCCTAGTCGTGGGTGTATCGAGATGGGGCATCGATATACCAGAGTAGACTAGCGTGTACCTTCTCGACCCATACAGATGGGCGATGGATGATCCCATATCCATCGGTGTTTGACATCAGAGATCATATACGGGTGCTCAGTAGAGACTGGGTACACTGGACGGACTCGCCGAGAACTCCCAGATGGTATTATACCTCACGTCAGATGGCAGTTCTCTGGTGACACTGGTACAGAGTAGTCTGTTGACCCGAGATCGTCATAGAGTCTTGTGTGGTTCCCACTGTGCTTTGATTTCCATCTTACCACGTCCAAGAGGGCGTGCAAAATGGTGGTTTTTGGGTACAGTCCCGAGTCACATGGAGGCAATGAGCGATAGGAGGGGATTCGTCTCTCCCGGTATAGGGGGTTGATGTTGCGCTGTGTTCGATTGGCTATAACAGGAAATCCCTGGCCAGGGTTGCTGAGATTTACTGGTAAGTGTTACCAGTAGTTTCTCGAATTGTTATAGACCTCATATCGACACGACTTATCGAGCTATTGGGGTCTGACGTTTACCACCCCTAGGCGAGATATGCGACATATCATACGATCAGACCGGACTGTACGGTAGTGTTACTGGTTGGATTCACAGGAGTGTGAGCGGGCTTGCTCGTCGATCTTCTGATCGCTCAATACCCGGGTGGCCGTTACGTTTAGCAGACCGCTTGCGGCTTGTGGGTGTTTGATATGATCATCATCTGCTGCCGGCGTATTGACGAGTCTTTAGAGTCCTACACAGAGGTTTCCTGGCTCAAGCGAAACGAAATAGGAGCGCATATGAGATATGTGCGGGACCGAGAATAATGCGTGTATGTGATACCGTATTCCATTCTCGCGATGAATGTATCGAATGGTTGTATGCGATATAACCTAGTTATCGATTCAAGCGTTGATTCGATAAGCCGATACATAGGATACTAGTCGGTTATATGCGATATGACCGGATCGTTAAATCAAGTGTTGATTTAATGATTTAATGTATAATTATATATTTGATATATTACTTTTCATTAACTAGTATCGGTTCACTTTAAATGGATTTTCTCGCTCGGGTGTGCGCATTGCATATGCGATATGATTTTGTGCACTTGCTTGTATCATGTTTGATGATACATGCAATACTTGGTTAAATGTATGTTTAAACCATAGTTAGTTAATGGTTAAGGGTTTTAAATGATTTATCTATTGTTTTATTTATTTTTGGCAAAAGGAAAATGGTGGCTTTATTTATTTCTTTTGTTGAAGTTTCTTGAACTTTTGAAAAGTCCACCATTTTTGTTTTATGCCAAACCCTAACCACTCACTAACTTTGGTTAACTCTCTACACTTAACTATGGTAAGTGTTATGATAAGATTGAATTTTCTTTTCCATTCATTTTTAACTTATCATAATATTTATAACACTTTCTTCTTCTTCATCATCACTTGAAGAAACCTCCACTTCATCAATGGTGATTGATGAAGATGAGTGAGAAATCCAATTCTAAAGTCTACCCACTTCCTATTTCTTCATCCTCTACCTCTTGCCAAGTAGTAGAGTGTGTTCTCTTCACAATTTTTTGGACTTGGTGAAGTCGGAGCTTGATTTAGCGATGCCTCGACGTAGATCATCTTCGGCATGGACATCGACGACCTGGCTCGCCATTTCTCCGACGAAGCCGACACTAGAGCCCGGATTTTGATTTGGACAGCGGAGACGACTTCGTTGCGGAGCCGTGGAGGTGGAGCACCGTATCTACAAAGGTTGTATTTCCGTATCTCTTAGTTAAGTGTTAACTAGTTAGCTTATTCGCCTAGAAATCTAGTCTACGATCCGTAGTCGGGTCTCTCGGCACCCATAATTTTTGAAATTGGCATGGTTGATGCCTTGTGAGACCTCACTAGAGTGCCTAGGAACCCTACAATTATAATAATCTCTTGGTTTCCAAGGACAAACAACACTCAAGTCAATCTTCTTCAAGTCCTAAGAATAATATATTTGTGTTGCCATTGAGGGAAAGATAAAGTTATCGTATTTGTAGGCTGTCCATTTGGTATTTACCAAAGTGAGTTTGTATTCATCGACCTTTATACCCCGTTCAGACTTGGTATTGTACCATTTTCATTGGAATATAAAAAAGGGGACAACCTTATGCATGTATGAGATTGCTACAACCTGTTCAAGAACACCGTAGTAGGGATTTCTTCAATCGTCGGAGGTTGCGACGCCACTATTTTGTATAGCTCTAATACGTTTCGTCCTTTCAATCATAAATTTGTAGCCGGAAACTCCGTACCCGTTGTAAAATGTAGCTGCAATCGATGGACCGATTAAAAGGTCCTGAACCTCTTTATCTCTATCATTAATTTTTCCTTTGAATTTTCTATACCAAGCAACGAAAGTGTGCTTCTGTTCTTCTTCGATTCTATCATTCGACCACGTCCTAGGATTCGATCTCTTGAGTATAGTTTTATGCGCTATGTTCGTTAATTTACAGTTATATCAGTTATATTATATTTAATTTCAAATGGTTTAAATGGATGAAATTAGAAAAACTTACTCCGCATATTTAGCAAAACATTCATTGTTTGGCAAGATGAACGCAAGTAAACCGCCATTGAGATCGTAAGACATGTTTTTTAGCCTTCCTGCTTCAATTGGACCATCAGGAACACGCGGCGGTTTGTTCAGCTTCGTCCTGACATCGTCGTTCAGGAAACGAGCACAGAAAGATATGACTTCTTCCAAGAGATAACTTTCCGCAATCGAACCTTCAGGACGATACTTCTTGCGGATATAGTTTTTTAAAAAAATTAATAGATATCTATTGAAATTAATATATATTAATAATTCACGATAATGTTTTGCAATTTAAATGATTAATAATAAACATTTTCATGTCTCTTGATGGTATACATCCAACAATAATGTACTGGACTGCCAATATTGACCTCGGTTGCCAAATGGACGGACATGTGAACAGTAATGTCAAAAAAGAAAGGTGGAAAGATAGTTTCGAGCTTGCAGTAGATCAAAGGAATATCTTTTTCGAGCTCTGCTATCTCATTGACGTCCACGTTTTTGGAACACAATTGACGAAAATACATGCAAAAGTCATTAAGAACGAGACCAATTTCGGATTTTATCGATGCTCTGAAGCATAAAAGAAGAAGATGTTGCATCAATATATGGTAGTCGTGGGTCTTGAGTCCTACGATTTTTCCATTTTCTACTTGTACCTGTTTGGAAATGTTTGATGAGAAACCATTGAGAACTTTCAATTCTTTCAACACCCGCACGAACCGCCGCTTCTCCTCTTTGTCCAGGTTGTAGATTGCCGGTGGGATCTCGTAATAAACCGGTTTACCAGCCACAGGTTCTTTAATGGACAAACCATCCAAATCCGTCAAATCACGACGAGCGTTGAGACTGTCCTTCTTTTTTCATCCTTATACAGCAGAAGATTGAGGACGTGTTAAGAGACACCTTTCTCGATATGTGTTCATACCAGAATATTGCATTTAATACCGCCCATTCTTATGCTCGTTTTTTATAGGCAGATGCTTTTAATCCATGTTTTCTACATATTTACAGGCTACAAGTTCCTAGTCCAAAATAACGCAAATGATACAAAATCTCCACTATTACGCCAACATCCAGAACATCTGTTGCCAAAAGATAAAAGCTGGGTTTCGGTCATCCGTATCCGTCCTGTGCCGCTTACCAGTTCCAGAGACAAGACAAATGACAGTGGTCATTCGTGTCTCGGACAAGAACAGAGCACGAGAGGGACAGTACAAGATTCAATGAGTGCACAGATCTCGAGGGAGATAAGGTCAAAAGAATTATTTTTTATGCCAATTTGGACCGTTGCAGATCTGAAGAAATTGTGGATGCAATTTGCATTTTGGAACATGTAGAACAACAGAAGAGAGCAACACAAGAAACCCCACAAAAAACGACAAGCCAACTCCTCAAAATAGCTGCGGAACCGGGACCAAAGTGGCGACTCGGTCGCGAATCCGCGGCCGAGTTGACTCAGTGTCAACTCGAAATTTTGGGGTAGTTTGGTCATTTCATTTGGGCTCAGAATCTTGCCCTAAGGTTTCAGCACTCAGCCTATAAGTAGCCCAGTTTTGTGCCAAGTTAAGGGTCTTTTTTTGGTTAGGATTTAGTTTGTCTTTAGTTCTCCTTCTTCTTCTTCTTCATGTATTCCTCCATTAAAATATAGTGAGAGCATTGAGTGGATGATGAAATGAAGATGAGGGTTTGTTATTTTTTTAACTTGTATCTTTTAATTCTTGCATTGTCTTTTAATTCTAGTGTAACTTTTATAATTGTTGTTAAGTAGTTGTTGTTATTTCTTGCTCTTTTCTTTTCTTCTCTTATCCGTATTATTTTCAAGCTGTGATACTCGACGGAGTTCCTTGCTTAGGTGAAGACCCAAGTAGTTAGCTTGCATCATTTGTAAAACCATTTTTTTCCTTTTCCTTCTTTTCTTCCTTCTTGTTTTGTTTTATTTTCTTTTATAATATGTGAATAATTCCTCACTTGTTAAGGTTAAGAAAGGTGGTATGAGGGACGAAAAAATCCCTTGTGCTTCTCTTCGCGCAAATATCTTGAAATGAACCCCGACCAAACAAATGCAACCCCCTCACTTAGGCGCACTATACGTGACATATAACCGTGACCTAAGTCGAGAAGTCCTTTAAGCGCACTACAACGTGACATGTAGTTGTGACTTAATTGGATACATGGTTGCGGGTGTTTGACCGAAGGTTGGGATAAGCGTATTTAGCGGATGGACAAGGGGCACTAGGAATGGATTAAGCATTGGAAAGCTCGCTTAAACTCGCAAATCTCATTCCTATGTCCTCCTAATCCTCTCTACTTTCGATTATCCCAACATCGTTTTAAGAATGGCAAAAGATAAGCACAAGACTAATCCTAACTCTACTAACCAACGTTAACCTTAACAAGCTTACTTGAACATAAATACGAACGCTTAGGATAGAACTGAACATACATATATACATTCATTATTGACTTGTCTAAAACTCGAACGGACATACAACCATCTCCCTGGGGATCGACCCGTGCTCAACCGGCTAGCTGCAAAGCGACACCGTCCTTGATCGCGGTTAACTTTAGAATTTTGAATACGCGACACGCCAAAAGCGTGCGATCAAATGGCGCCGTTGCCGGGGAGACGGTAACGTATATCTTTCTTGTTATTCGGGTTAATATTTCTTTTTTTTGTATATATATAAAATAAAAAAATATAACAAAAACCCTTTTTGTTATTTTTGATATTTTTCTGTGTGCAAGTGTGCAGGCTATCTGAAGCAAGTACAGTAATCAGAGCATTTTATTTTGGTTTAGAGAATAAAGGAAGTGCAGTGACCAAAGACGAAGTCCCAAATCCATAGTTTGACCGCGGAACCACGGTCAAAACTTGGATTTCGCGGCGGTTCCGCGGTTACATTGAGGATTCTGAGCCACAATTTTTTTCCACCCTTTCTCTTTCCTTTTATCTCCTCTGTGAACCCTATTGAACTGTATTTTCTACAGGTTTATTTGCACAGATTTTGCCGCCGCCAAATAATTTTTTTTTGTTGTTTTAGATTTTGTTTGTTTATACGCTTTGCATATAATAATACAGACATTAAGGGGCTTGAACACTAATTAAGATTGGGTGGGGATTTCATCAGTCCTACTAAGACCCCACAAATCACAAAAGCATATGCATTACCATGAGTTAATAAAAAATATCTAGACCAAACCTATAAGGACTTGTCGCGCTTATTTAGGACAAGTGAAGGTTGCGGGGAATCGGTCGTTTATCTAAACTTGACTTTGTGGTGCCTAGGCTAGACAAGTGAGGAGGTAATTTTAAAAGGCCCGTCTCACGGTGATTCGTGAGCGGAACCCTCCTTCCCTTACTTGTGCTTACCTGGCCATAATTGGCAGTGAAGAGGCGATTCGAGGGTTATCCTACAACTTGTCGCTTGGAAGTATAGGAGCGGTCTAGTTGGACTTTAAAGACCCTAGCTCTAGGTGTTGTTTGTGCATATTGTGATTGTGATTGTGCTTGTATAAAATTTAGTCCCATAATTCCGTATTCTTTTAAAAACCAAACAAACAATTTCGAAAACTCAAAAACAAATTCAAAAATTTATAAAAATTCACCCACTTTCCCCCCTCCATACCTTTTCATAACATGGGTACCTCAAAACGACCAACTCTTGCCAAACTTTGGTACCCACAACCAGACATTTCTTCTTACGGTTCTTGCTTTGGCCGAACTTTGAACGATCCATCCATGCCTAAAATTTCATTGAGAGATCGGATAGATGCGTCTAGGACAAACAATTGGACTCCGCGATCCACTTTGTATCAACCATTTCAACCAACCCAACCATCTTATGTTGATAGCCCTTTTGAGAGTCCTGTTGTAACTCCATGACCTATGTCTATTGCTGAACGTATTGAACAATCCCGTAGCCGACCTTTCACTTCTTTCACCACTTCCAATTCTTTGGATCAACAATTCCATTCACCTTCTTATCCAAATGTTGATCCTACTTGTAAGTCCATGCTACCCTTCCCCGGTACTTACGGGGTTGCGGAAGTGGTGAAAAACGATTTTCAAGAGGGTGGTAATATGGACTCATAATACGGATCTTTGTTAAACGACTAACTAACAACCTAACAAGAGTTTATCTACTCGGTTAGGGGGCTATACCTTTCTTGAACTTCTTCGTCTTCAACTCCTCCCGGTGTTCGGATCGGCCTCGCCTCGTCGTCTCCTTGCGCCGAAGATGGATCCACCCGAAAGCTTCTACCTTTGGCTTCTTCTTCGAACTTTGAAGAAACTAGATCACTTGGCTTGCTAGGCCTTGTGAACTAGAATGAGTAGAGGAATGTTTTGGTGTCTTTTTATCTCTAAGGCAATGAGTCTCAACACATGAGAATGGTTTGCCTTGAGCTAGAGAGAGCAAGAGGAAGAGGGAGAGCTTGAGAAAAATGAGAGAGCTCAAGAGAGAGAAAACTAATGAAAGAAATGAGCCTCACTTTTCTCATACACCCTCTCATCATCCAAAAGTATCATGAGCCATAATGATAATCAAGTATTATGTGATGGTTATCATTTCACAAAAGGCAATATCATTTCATGCACTCATTTTGCAAACCACAACAAGCAAGCAAAAGTCTTTGCATGAAAATGACAACCATTGTAATGATGATGGTCAACTAGTCCAACCTAGTCAACCGGTCAACAAAGTCAACAAGTCAACAAAGTCAACCCCTCAACAACCATGTCACTATAATACTTAATTAATATTATTGCTAATCATATTTCTTATTCTCATTAGGGTTTAACAAAAAGTCAATGGTTAACAGTCAACAGTCAACAACCCCAATGAGAATCCTTTGCCCCTGTCTCTCTGTCAACTGTGCATACACACCCGCATCTGCGTTCCGAGGAACACGAATACAAACGAGATAAAACCAATCCCAAAATGTACACTAGGATCTGGCTTAAACCAAAGCCCGCTAGTGTTAACTGTCCGGACACTGAACGTGCATAAGTGCACGGATGTGACCGAACCCTGTCGCAAAACCATGCGACCTGTCGCAAAACCATGCGACCTCTACTCTTTTGCCTAAAGGCGAATAGCTCTCTGTGTGGGACTCTAAAGACTCGACACTACGCTGGCAGTGGGTTTAACCACAAACCGCAAGCGGCACTAGCTGTACGTAACGGCCCCCAGGTAGATGCCGATAAGAAGACGGACGGGATGAAACCCATCTGAACTCCTACTGAGTCTGAATGTGATAGTCTTCGTACAGTCCGGTCTGTTCGTCTGATACATCGCATGGCGGGCCTAGGGGGCGGTGAACGTCAGTCCCCTAATAGCAGTACAAGTCGCGTCGGAGTGTAGCCCAGAACACCCTGAGATAACACTGGAAACCTACCAGTATATCTCGCTTGCCCTGGCCAGGGACTGCTTGTGTAATGGCTCTCCTGGACACAGCGCGATGTCAACCCCCAATACCGGGAGAGACGAATCCTGTCTAACCGTCACTGCCTCCAAGTGCTTCGGGACTGCACCCAAAAACTACCTGTTTGCACGACTCCTTTGAGCCGTGGTAGGGTAGTGATCAAAGTACAGTGGGAACACACTCGAGGCGAAGTGACAGTGTCAAGTCAGCAGACTAAGCTGTACTCATGTCACCTGGGAACTGATAACTGACGATAGGTATAATACCAACCAATCAGTTCCCGACGAGTCCTGTCCAGTGTACTCGTAACCTAACGAGCACCCGCATACTATCTCAAGTACGACGTACTGACGGCTGTGGGACAGACCGTCTCCCGTGCTGGGATGAGAAGCGCATACGCTAGTCTACTCCGGAGTATCGATGCCCTGTCTCGATAGTCCTACGACTAGGGACCTGTATAAGGATGTGCTTGTGGATTACCCAGCCCCCACGGCTGTGACTGCCATCGCAACACTGGTAATCAAGCAAAGATCCTAAGGGCTCCACTAATGTGTATAGGTGATATACTAAAATAAACACATGTACATATTAAAGCAGAAACAAACCAAGTAGCATACTACCATTTTGAGCAAGATTGTATATACAACTGTGAATATCCCAAGCTCCCATTAAGTAATATACAAACTAGTATGATACAGTAATGGCCTCTAGGGCATATACACTAACAATCTCCCACTTGCACTAAGGCCATGTACTGGCGTATCGAAAACCTATCATCTCGATCAGCCGCTCGAACTGAGTCTGGGGAAAGGCCTTCGTGAGTGGATCAGCAGTGTTATCTTCCGTATTTACTCTCTTCACCTCGATCTCCCAGCGATCTACGATCTCCCTGATCAGGTGGTACCGCCTCAAAATGTGCCTGAACTTTTGATGGGACCTGGGTTCCTTCGCTAAAGCTATAGCGCCGTTGTTGTCACAATACAGCGGTATTGGATCAATACTGGTAGGAACCACCTGAAGCTCCGTGAGTAACTTCTTCATCCAGACAGCTTCCTTTGCGGCATCACAAGCAGCTATGTACTCTGCTTCCATAGTTGAGTCAGCAACGGTTTCCTTCTTGGAACTCTTCCAGCAAACCGCCCCTCCATTGAGGGTAAAGACATAACCCGACATGGACTTGGAGTCATCCTTGTCACTCTGGAAGCTGGAGTCAGCAAAGGCCTCGATCTGGAGGTCTTTTCCGCCATACACCAAGAACATCTCCTTAGTCCTTCTTAGGTACTTGAGAATGTTCTTTACTGCTATCCAGTGTTTCTCCCCTGGGTTCGACTGATACCGGCTTACAACGCTCAATGCGTATGCTACATCTGGTCTGGTACACAACATCGCATACATAATAGAGCCTACCACAGATGCGTAGGGTATTGATGACATGCGAGCCCTTTCCAAATCAGTCTTGGGAGACATCTCTTTGGAGAGGGTGATTCCGTGACAAGCCGGTAGATTACCGCGCTTGGAATCTTCCATACTGAATCGTTTAAGTATGGTGTCGATGTACCTTGACTGTGAAAGTCCCAACATCCTTTTAGATCTATCACGATAGATCTGGATCCCCAGAATGTAGTTGGCATCGCCCAGGTCCTTCATGGAGAACCTCTGTGACAAGAATCCTTTGACTGACTGTAGCATAGGAATATCATTTCCTATTAGGAGAATGTCATCGACGTACAAGACGAGGAATACCACATTTCTCCCTACAATCTTACTGTAAATGCATGGTTCATTTGGGTTTTTGACAAAGTCGAATTCTTTGACAGTGTCATCAAAGCAGATGTTCCAACTCCGCGATGCCTGCTTCAGTCCATAGATGGACTTGAGCAACTTGCACACTTTACCGCTGCTCCCACTCTGAATGAATCCCTCTGGCTGATCCATATAGACGCACTCTTCCAAATTTCCATTTAGGAAAGCCGTCTTTACGTCCATCTGCCAGATTTCATAATCGTGGAAGGCAGCAATGGCAAGAAGGATCCGAATGGATTTCAGCATAGCCACTGGAGAAAAGGTCTCGTCATAGTCCAAACCAGGTCTTTGACGAAAACCCTTTGCAACAAGTCTAGTTTTATAGGTCTCAACCTGCCCATCTACACCAATCTTCTTTCTGAAGATCCATTTGCAGCCTACGGGTTTTACCCCTTTTGGAGCAAAGTCCAAAGTCCAAACTTTGTTGGTGTACATGGACTCCATCTCGGCCCGCATTGCATCCAGCCATTTTACCGAGTCACCGCTCTGAATGGCTTGCTGGAAGCTGGTAGGCTCACCATAATCCATAGTGCAATCCTCTCTATCCCCGTCTATGAGAAAACCGTAGTATCTCTCGGGCGGATGAGACTGCCTACTACTCCTGCGGAGTGGCGCTGGGATGTCCGGTTCTCTTGAAACTTCTGGTTCCTTCAAGCTTTCAGTAATAGCTTGTGGCTCTGGAATTTCTTCCAGTTCTATTGCGCTCCCACTTAACTGATTTTCTAAAAATTCAGTTTCCAAGAAGTGGGCATGCTGAGAAACAAAAACCTTTTGTTCCTCTGCGGAATAGAAAAGATACCCCCTGGAGTTCTTTGGGTATCCCACAAACTTACACAGTACTGAGCGTGCCTCGAACTTGTCCACATGCTGCTTTTTTACAAAAGCTGGACATCCCCATGTCTTAAGGTACTTAAGACAGGGTTTCTTCCCACTCCACATCTGATATAGGGTGGTAGGCACAGTCTTGGTTGGAGCCTTGTTCAAGAGATATGCAGTTGTTTCTAGTGCATAACCCCAGAAAGATCGCGGCAACTCAGTCTTACCCATCATGGAACGAACCATATCCAATAGGGTTCGATTCCTCCTTTCCGATACACCATTGTGTTGTGGTGTGTATGGAGGAGTAAGCTGAGAGAGAATTCCATTCTCTTTTAAGTAGCCCAGAAACTCGGTACTCAAGTATTCACCACCTCGATCAGATCTTAGTGTCTTGATACTTTTGCCTGTTTGTTTTTCAACTTCATTCTTGTATTCCTGAAATTTCTCAAATACCTCGGATCTGTGCTTCATCAAGAATACATGCCCATACCTAGAGAAATCATCTGTGAAAGTAATGAAGTATGAATAACCACTTCGCGCATGTGTAGACATTGGACCACACATATCACTGTGTATGAGTCCCAAGAGCTCGCTTGCTCTTTCTCCGTGTCCAGTGAACGGATTCTTTGTCATCTTTCCCATGAGACAAGATTCACAAGTGGCATAAGACTGATACTCGAACGGATTCAAGTATCCCTCTTTATGTAACTTTGTCAACCGTGTCTCATTAATGTGACCCAGTCTACAATGCCATAAGAAAGCCTGATTTGTTTCCGGAGACTTTCTTTTAAGTGTGTTCTGGACACTGAAAACCTGAGCTTGATTTAACACGTATATTCCGTTTTGTAATGTACCTGACCCAATCAGAACTTGATTTATGTGGATGTTTATTACATCGCTTACAAAAGTAAAATCATATCCTTCCTTAGAAAGTAAGGATACAGATATGATATTACAAGTCGCGCCTGGTACATAAAAAACAGTCGCGTAGAATCAATATCTGCCCAGTTGTCAGTCCAAGATGATATTCTCCTACGGATTCAGCGTACATGCTCATTCCGTTAGCAACCCTGAGAGTCATATCACCTTTCTTGATAACCCAACGGTTTCTCAGAGCCTGTAACGAATTACAGAGATGAGATCCTGATCCGGTATCCAATACCCAGGAAGTAGGGTTAACTGACATACAGTTCTCTATTACAAACACACCCGAAGCCGAAGCCACAACATGCTTCGAATTCTGGCTACTGGCTTTGCAAGCCCTGCAATCCTTCTGCCAATGTTCATTCCTGTAACAATAGGAACATCCCTCTTTCTCTTCATCCAGTCCCGAAACTTCTGCCCTTCCCTTTCTTTCTACTTCCCTGGTTTCCTTCAGGGTAGTAGGTAGAGACTGTTGAACTAAGTCAGTATCTGACCCGTTCTTCAATGTGGTCTTCAGGTCCTTGAGCTCAAAAGAGCTGGTCTCAGTAAGGACGTTGCCCCCTATAGAAGACCCGATAGCCAACCTCGCTGGAAGCAATTCGTTCGAGGTCTCATATCTTGCGATACGAGATTGCTCTCCATATAAATCATTGTTATGGAGGAAGATAGAAACTAAGTCCATCTTCTCGTGCTGCCTCTGGTATGCACCATCAACTGAGGCTAACACGAGGCACTTGGCTTTCGCACTGTCCTTTTCCGATGTCTTACGAATATGAATATCCGTGACAGGGAAAACTGGACCTGAGACGGCAGGGGTTGGATCAGTTAAGAGGTGCCCCATCTTGTCATGGGCAATGGACATCTGGACAGACCTTTGCCAGTCATAACAGTCAGATTCAGTCATTTTATTATCTAGATGTAACCTAGGTGTGGTCACTGGGTCGCTGCAGTTAAGAAAGAGAGAAGAAAACACTCAGCATGATGCTCTTGCAAGTTTAGATTGGTTTTTAATTTATCTAAACAGGATGGCTCCCACTGTCTCTCGAATCCCTCCTCAAACCATAAAGGAAGAATTAGTCAGGATCAATCTCACCGTACAATTCTTGCTTAACCGTTCAGCCAGGCTAGTGTCAGTTCTTCGAGGGAGGTTTTCCAACGCTTTCGCGAAGTTCCTTAATTAAATAACCTCTTTTCCCTGTGGACGTAGCCCCGCTAACACCTTTCTAGACACCTACTTGGTTTATAGCATTGATCGTTAAGTGAGAAATTTCCCGAGGAGTAGCATATACTCACAGTAGGATCGGGATCCAAATATCATTGCGTGACAAAACTGAAAGAATCCTACCAGAATCATCACACTCCAAATGGTATGCAGCGCTAGCAAGTTTCAGTTCTTTTGAAACTCCCGATGTGGATTTTTGCCCCATGCTCTTATGACCTTGACGAAGGTCAACAAATCATAAGTCACATGTCAATTTCTACCCGTCATTGTCCAGGTTAATTTGAACCCACCCGTATATACCCTTGACGAAGGTCAACAAGATAATACGACTGTCCCAAACCAACGCATCTATCTATGCTACATATGAACATCCAACAGCTACCAATCACTATGCCTTGACGAAGGTCAACAAACATAGCTTGAATACTATTGAATATTCATACGAAACGACGGAGGGCTACGAATAGTTTTGGCGAAACCGTGAACGTAGTGAACTTGATATAATCGAAGGAACCTTGATAGCTTTTAAAAGGAGTTGCTTAAGCTCCGCGTTTAAAAGTTGTTTTTGAAAAGAACCGAGTGGTTTTGAAAGTGTTCCAACGACTTTTACTTGGTTTATTTTCTTGCATTAGTTCTTTTAATGCGTCCCATCATTTAATCCTACCATTGCAGAAAACAACCAAAATATGACGTACGCTTATGCCATTCGCATTCGCCACGGGGCCCCGTCATTACCCGTTAGGTTACTTAACTAACGACAGAGCGGGGGCTGGGCTAGCACGGCTGAAAAACATAAGCAACGCCTAAATAATATCATATATAGATATATTGCAATGATAGCCATTTCAGATCACAGATGAACACATTGGATATACTAGGAATCCGCAATTCGTACGAGCCTGTAACGAAAAGCGGATTACACGGTCGCGGTGAATAGCCAAACCCCACCCTAGACCCCTACGGGTGCGACAAACTACCCGCCAAGTACCCGAAGCGAAGCAACCTCCCTCAACTCGTGAGTAGGCCACTCGGCACTTCGGGATACCCGGTAGTTTGTGCACCCCCTCCATGGGTCTATCCTAGGAGCAAAAACAGTAAAAAGAAATTATACAATGACGGCTACAACCCCGACCCGGTTGTGCAGTCATATAAATAATATTACATCAATTTACAAATTTACATGAATTGAAAGAAAAGAAAACTCTCATCTCACAACCCCCAGCTATTCACCCGCGACAATCCAATGAATTCATATACACATACCATCAACATTACAGATCACAGATTTGTATAACCCCCACTAATCGACATATAGCGATTAGCAGACGTTCAATACAAATATCACATCACAGATATATACCCGTCAGCTTAAGTCATTAGAAACTCGATCAAAATACGGTTTTTAAAGCCCCAAAAACAAATTTTTCTTTCTGGAAAATCTGGGCTGAAAAAACATATTCCAAAAATCCCAAAATACCCCATAGACCTCACTGCAAGAAAAATGGTCCACGGCCGAGTCAACTCGGCCGCGGAACTGCGGCACGAGCAAGCTCCTGCCGCGTTTCCGCGGCGCTTTGATGGGCTCTCTGGACCGTTTTTTCTACAGTGAGATCTAAAAACCCTGAGTCGAATTTTAAGGCATGATTTATTATTTTTACAGCACTTTAAAAATCGACAGAAAGTTTGATTTCTGGGTGTATTTCGCGACTTTTTCTCCGATCGAATTTCTACTAACTTTGCTAACATGTTAGATAGTGTTTAACTAGTCTCTGATACCACTGTAAGTCCATGCTACCCTTCCCCGGTACTTACGGGGTTGCGGAAGTGGTGAAAAACGATTTTCAAGAGGGTGGTAACATAGACTCATAATACGGATCTTTCTTAAACGACTAACGAACAATCTAACAAGAGTTTACCTACTCGGTTAGGGGGCTATACCTTTCTTGAACTCCTTCGTCTTCAACTCCTCCCGGTGTTCGGATCGGCCTCACCTCGTCGTCTCCTTGCACCGAAGATGGATCCACCCGAAAGCTTCTACCTTTGGCTTCTTCTTCGAACTTTGAAGAAACTAGATCACTTGGCTTGCTAGGCCTTGTGAACAAGAATGAGTAGAGGAATGTTTTGGTGTCTTTTTATCTCTAAGGAAATGAGTCTCAACACATGAGAATGGATTGCCTTGAGCTAGAGAGAGCAAGAGGAAGAGGGAGAGCTTGAGAAAAATGAGAGAGCTCAAGAGAGAGAAAACTAATGAAAGAAATGAGCCTCACTTTTCTCATACACCCTCTCATCATCCAAAAGCATCATGAGCCATAATGATAATCAAGTATTATGTGATGGTTATCATTTCACAAAAGGCAATATCATTTCATGCACTCATTTTGCAAACCACAACAAGCAAGCAAAAGTCTTTGCATGAAAATGACAACCATTGTAATGATGACGGTCAACTAGTCCAACCTAGTCAACCGGTCAACAAAGTCAACAAGTCAACGAAGTCAACCCCTCAACAACCATGTCACTATAATACTTAATTAATATTATTGCTAATCATATTTCTTATTCTCATTAGGGTTTAACAAAAAGTCAATAGTCAACAGTCAACAGTCAACAACCCCAATGCGAATCCTCTGCCCCTATCTCTCTGTCAACTGTGCATACACACCCGCATCCGCGTTCTGAGGAACACGAATACAAACGAGATAAAACCAATCCCAAAATGTACACTAGGATCTGGCTTAAACCAAAGCCCGCTAGTGTTAACTGTCCGGACACTGAACGTGCACAAGTGCACGGATGTGACCGGACCCTGTCGCAAAACCATGCGACCTGTCGCAAAACCATGCGACCTGTCGCAAAACCATGCGACCTCTACTCTTTTGCCTAAAGGCGAATAACTCTCTGTGTGGGACTCTAAAGACTCGACACTACGCTGGCAGTGGGTTTAACCACAGACCGCAAGTGGCACTAGCTGTGCGTAACGGCCCCCATGTAGATGCCGATAAGAAGACGGACGAGGTGAAACCCATCTGAACTCCTACTGAGCCTGAATGTGACAGTCTCCGTACAGTCCGGTCTGTTCGTCTGATACATTGCATGGCGGGCCTAGGGGGTGGTGAACGTCAGTCCCCTAATAGCGGTACAAGTCGTGTCGGAGTGCAGCCCAGAACACCTTGAGATAACACTGGAAACCTACCAGTATATCTCGCTTGCCCTGGCCAGGGACTACTCGTGTAATGGCTCTCCTAGACACAGCGCGATGTCAACCCCCAATACCGGGAGAGACGAATCCTGTCTAACCGTCACTGCCTCCAAGTGCTTCGGGACTGCACCCAAAAACTACCTGTTTGCACGACTCCTTTGAGCCGTGGTAGGGTAGTGATCAAAGTACAGTGGGAACACACTCGAGGCGAAATGACAGTGTCAAGTCAGCAGACTAAGCTGTACTCATGTCACCTGGGAACTGATAACTGACGATAGGTATAATACCAACCAATCAGTTCCCGACGAGTCCTGTCCAGTGTACTCGTAACCTACCGAGCACCCGCATACGATCTCAAGTACGACGTACTGACGGCTGTGGGACAGACCGTCTCCCGTACTGGGATGAGAAGCGCATACGCTAGTCTACTCCGGAGTATCGATGCCCTGTCTCGATAGTCCTACGACTAGGGACCTGTATAAGGATGTGCTTGTGGATTACCCAGCCCCCACGGGTGTGACTGGCATCACAACGCTGGTAATCAAGCAAAGATCCTAAGGGCTCCACTAATTTGTATAGGTGATATACTAAAATAAACACATGTACACATTAAAGCAGAAACAAACCAAGTAGCATACTACCATTTTGAGCAAGATTGTATATACAACTGTGAATATCCCAAGCTCCCATTAAGTAATATACAAATTAGTATGATACAGTAATGGCCTCTAGGGCATATACACTAACACTACTCCTGTCCAACCATTCGATTCCTACCAGTCCTACCCGACTTTTACACCTTCCCTAGACATTGCTTATGAACAGCCCTTTGGGAGTTTCCAATATCCAAACGAGTTTGAATTTTTTACTGAAACCTCTTCACAACCCATGTCTAGTCTGGAACAGTCATTAGAAGACTTTTGGGTAGCGTCGTACAAACAGATGATGGATTTGAATGCATCCATGGTCGCCCTCATACAACCTAGTGACCCGGTAGCTAGTTTCCAACTAGCTCCAAATTTTCCAATGTATGATGAGGCGATAGGACAGATTGAGAATTTGAGTAGTGAGAGCGAGCAATCCACCCTTCCAAATCAAACAACCCCATTCCAATTTGAATTCCACAACTCCGGTTTTGAAAGTCTATCGAGTGTCCCAAATGAATCACAAATTGAAGATAGAATGTTTGATGAGTTGTGCGACTTTGTAGTGTTTGATTTACCCGATTGTGAAGAGTACATTCCAAGTGAAACCAATCCCAACCATTTTGACCTCTACACCTCCACTCTAGAACCTGAATTGATTGATATCCATGCTTTTGTTGAGGTGTCTGAGAAAATTGATTTTCACTTGATTGAGAATATTGACGCAGGGAATATTTTGGATGATGAACCCACCGCTTTGGATGAGTTTTTCTCACCAATTCATCATGTCTTTTCACTTCCGTATGGACATCATCCCGAGTCATTAATTGTTTTTCCCGAACTTCATATGCGTCTAGATATTGATGAAAAATGCATGGATGAGCGAATTTTTGAGGAGAATTTTGAGAATATTTTTGAGGATGAACCAGTTTGCTTGATGAGTCGGATTTTCCAATTCATCCTGTCCCTTTCACTAACTGTGTAAACCCTCCTGAACCTTTAACTGATACCCTTCCTCGATAACTCCTCTCCATCCGTTCCATCGTTTCGACTTTGCAAGAGACCGTATCACTTTCATTTCCAGTGTCTGGTTTACTAAGTTCGGTCTACCCATGTTTTCTCACGAATCTTGAGCGATTTGACCCCATTTCTCGACAGGTTGATAGATTAGCACAATCGCTTTTTACACATCGGTCATTACAAATTGTGCTAATTTATTCACTCCATTTCCACCCTCAAGTTCGTATTCCATTTCTTTTCCGTTCCTCCATTCTTCTCCTCCACCGAGACCGTATACCACTTCTATCCCTATACGGTTTCGCGTATTCTCCACTTCTTTCATCTCCGCATTCTTTCTCTAGCCATTGCATTATAGCGATAGAATTTTTGAATGGTTGGTGCTCACTTTTGGCCTGTGTAAGGCCTTGTATAGATTGATACTGTTCTCTCCCCCTAATCCTGAACTTCACCGCTTAAACAGTGGAAACACTGTTTTACTTAAGTTTGGGTGGGGGGACCTTTAGGTGTCTATATATTTTTGGTTTTCTTTTTGTTTTTTATAAAATAAATATAAAAAAAAGAAGAAATAAAAAAGAAAACAAAAACAAAAACAAAAACAAAAACAAAACCAAGGGAGCGTCGAAAATTTTGACCCTCTTGGTGTAGCCTGACAGTGAGGGCACTGTCAAGTTTATGTTTGGGGGTGTGCTTAGTAAGCTTTCTTCCTTCGCATTCATTTGTATATTCTGCATTTGCACACTTTTTAAAAACCATAAAAATCAATTTTTTTTACAATAATATAAAAACTTTGTCGTCAAGTTAGCTAATAGGGTAACCTAGATTTTGATTCCGAAAGTTTAGTTGATACGTTAGAAATAATTAAATCCTAGACTTAGGAATTGAAAACCCTAAAAATAACCATCATTCTGTTTAACCTTTGTAATTATACGTCCTTACAGTTTTTTTTATAGAAGTAGGTAATCTTGAGTTCAGTTCTTGAGTTAAGTCGAGATGAAGGGAAAGTATTGAAAGGTTTATTGAAGGATAAGTCTGAAAAATTGTTTCTATTCTTGAGTCCAAATTTAGAAAGTATATACCCTACAAACTGCACTTACACACACCTTGAAGCTTGGGATAGTAGAGGATACCTAGAAATATTCTTGCCTGAAAACCTAGTATGAAAGAAGAACGGTATTTAAAGCTAACCACCAAAAGAGTATCAGTGAAAAAAATATATCCGGTCTTGAAAAGAAAAAAAAGAAATAAAATAAAATAAAATCAAGACCTGGAAACTGCTATTTACGCTTTAAGATTACACATTCAGTAATCGGCTGGTTAGTGCCTCAAGAAGCATTAAGAGTCGCATGAAAGGTGTGTGAGCAACACCGTCCATCATTAACGAAAATAAGTAGTATTAGGTATTAGTGCAAGAGTACTATAGCTTGAATTGAATTCTTAAGTGTAGGGGTGAAATAATATACACACGTAGGGGTATACAATCGATGTTTGGAGGAAAGATAGAAATAAAGAATAAGACTTATGTTTTCCGTAAAACTGATAAAAATCCCTGATTTGAGACCGCACTTTAGAAGGAAAATTCAAGAGAAGCCGAGATCTTTCTAAACTGTAAAACGTATAGGATCTGAGATTGAATAAATATGAGGTGTAAAAAAAATAAGGGTTGAATATTTCTAACTTAAGATGATAGAATTTCTAACCTAGATACTAAACTGTAGGAGTAGAATCGACGTTAACTTATGAAACTAGCCTGACGGGATTTTGTGGGTAGTATCCGCTGAAAACCCTCAGGAGACAACACTCCTCCTACTAGGGACACCTAGAGGTTTAACGGCTTGTTGCATGAGCTCAGTGCAATCGCGTTCCCTGCGAAAGTGAGGTTAGGACTTTTTGTGAATAATTGGTTTTGCTCGGGACAAGCAAAAGTTAAGTTTGGGGGTATTTGTTCGTACCAGAATATTGCATTTAATACCGTCCATTCTTATGCTCGTTTGTTTATAGGCAGGTGCTTTTAATCCGTGTTTGCTACATATTTACAGGCTACACGTTCCTAGTCCAAAATAACGCAAATGATACAAAATCTCCATTGTTACGCCAAAATCCAGAACATCTGTTGCCAACAGATAAAAGCCGGGTTCCGGTCATCCGTATTCGTCCTGTGCCACTTACCAGTTCCAGAGACAAGACAAATGACAGTGACCATTCGTGTCTTGGACAAGCACAGAGCACGAGAGGGGCATCACAAGATTTAATGGGTGCATGGAACTCGAGGGAGATAAGGTCAAAAGAATTATTTTTGATGCCAATTTGGACCGTTGCAGATCTGAAGAAATTGTGGATGCAATTTGCAATTTGGAACATGTAGAACAACATAAGAGAGCAACACAAGAAACCCCACAAAAAACGACAAGCCAACTCATCAAAATAGCCGCGGAACCGCGGCCAAAATGGTGACGCGGCCGCGAATCCGCGGCCGAGTTGACTCAGTGTCAACTCGGAATTTTGGGGTAGTTTGGTCATTTCATTTGGGCTCAGAATCTTGCCCTAGGGTTTCAGCACTCAGCCTATAAATAGCCCAGTTTTGTGCCATGTTAAGGGTCTTTTTTTTGTTAGGATTTAGTTTGGCTTTAGTTCTCCTTCTTCTTCTTCTTCATGTATTCCTCCATTAAAATGTAGTGAGAGTATTGAGTGGATGATGAAATGAAGATGAGGGTTTGTTATTATTTTAACTTGTATCTTTTAATTCTTGCATTGTATTTTAATTCTAGTGTAACTTTTATAATTGTTGTTATGTAGTTGTTGTTATTTCTTGCTCTTCTCTTCTCTTCTCTTATCCGTATTATTTTCAAGCTGTGATACTCGACATAGTATCTTGCTTGGGTGAGGACCCAAGTAGTTAGCTTGCATCATTTGTAAAACCTTTTTTTCGTTTTCCTTCTTTTCTTCCTTCTTTTTTTGTTTTATTTTATTTTATAATGTGTGAATAATTCCTCACTTGTTAAGGCTAAGGAAGGTGGTATGAGGGACGGAAAAATCCCTTGTGCTTCTCTTCGCCAAACATCTTGAAACAAACCCCGACCAAACAAACACAACCCCCTCACTTAGGTGTGCTATACGTGATATATAGCCGCGACCTAAGTCGAGAAGTCCTTTAAGCGCACTACAACGTGACATGTAGTTGTGACTTAATTGGATACATGGTTGCGGGTGTTTGGCCGAGGGTTGGGATAAGCGTATTTAGCGGACGGACAAGGGGCACTGGGAATGGATTTAGCGTTGGAAAGCTCGCTTAAACTTGTAAATCCCATTCCTATGTCCTCCTAATCCCTGCTACTTTCGATTATCCCAACATCGTTTTAAAAATGGCAAAAGATAAGCACAAGACTAATCCTAACTCTACTAACCAACCTTAACCTTAACAAGCTTACTTGAACATAAATACGAACCCTTAGGATAGAACTGAACATACACATATACATTCTTTATTGACTCGTCTAAGACTCGAACGGACATACAACCATCTCCCTGCGGATCGACCCGTGCTCAACCGGCTAGCTGCAAAGCGACACCGTTCTTGATCGCGGTTAACTTTAAAATTTTGAATACGTGCGCCAAAAGCGTGCGATCAATATGCATAATATTTAAATTATAGCGCAGCGGTAGATCGGACCAGTACGGAAGTTGTTATAAACCACTAAGCTTCTTTCAACCGGATAGGCATGACATTGCATCTTCGTTTTTTTTCTTTCTAAATGTGACATTCTGATAACCTCTCCATTGTTGCAATATGTCGTTACCAGACAATAGTTTAGGAGGCCTACCGGTTTCCGTCTTGCCGTTGAAAAATTCTTTATTCTTAATGAATCTGAGAGTTATAGGTAAAAAACGTTGGTGACCCATAAATGATTCTTTCCCTCTAAACTTCAAACGTACGATGCTCGTATGAATATGACAATAGGGGTACGTAAGCTTACCTTGAATTGTCCACCTTGAAAGCATACCGTAGGCAGGAAAATCATTAATAGTCCACAATAAAGCAACCCACGTCTGAAAAAATTGTTTATCATCTGCGCCATTGGTTCTCACGCCAAGTTCCCACAGCAACTTTAACTCATTGATCAAGGGTTAAAAGTGCCAACGTAAAATAAGACTGCTTCATAACCTTCCATGGCGGCAGGTTGTATATAGTCACCACAACGGGCCAAGTACTGTGAGTACGCCTGCCACGAACAATCCTAAATGGACTGAAACCGTCGCTCATAATTCCCAATCTTACGTTATGAGAGTCTACGCCGAATGAAGGATGTTTTTCATCTAAAAATTTCTACGATATCGAATCTTTGGGATGACTCAATTTTCCCTCTTTACGAGATGCTTTATGGTGCCACTACATTTCGGACGCCGTCTCCTCGCACAAAAATAACTGTTGCAGCATTGGTATTAATGGAAAATGATGAAGAATTTTCACGGGCACATCACTCAACTGAGGATCTTTCTTAGGCTTGAATCGGATGGTCCCGAACACGGGGCAGTTTCTGTGTGTGACGTGTTCATTCCGGAACAAAACGCAATCATTCTCTCATGCATGTATCTTATGATACTTCAGGCCGATATTTGTGATTATGTTTTGCGCCTCATACCAGCTCGGCGACACTTCATTTCTATCGGGAAAATCTTCCTTCGGTAATTCTAGGAGATCGGTGAAAGACCGGTCACTCTATCTACTTGTTCACACCAGAATATTGCATTTAATACTGCCCATTCTTCTGCTTGTTTGTTTATAGGCAGGTGTTTTTGATCCGTGTTTGCTATATATTTACAGGTTACAGGTTCCCAGTCCAAAATAACGCAAATCATACAAAATCTCTACAGTTATGCCAAAATCCAGAACATCTGTCACAAACAGATAAAATACGGGTTCTGGTCATCCGCATCCGTCCAGTGCCATTTACCAGTTCAAGAGACAAGACAAATAACAGTGGTCATTCGTGTCTCGGTCAAGCACAGAGCACGAGAGGGGCAGCACGAAATTCAATGGGTGTGCGGAGCTCGAGAGAGATAAAGGTCAAATGAATTAAAAGTGAAGCCATGTTGGACTGTTGAAAATCTGAGCATATTTTGGAACCATTTTGTAATTTGAGATCTGTAAAACAGAAGTACAAAGCAACATGGAAGAGCCTAAGAATTACGATGCATCAAGGCCTCCAAATTGCGGCGGAACCGCGGCAAATATGCCCTTTTGGCGGCGGTTCTGCGGCGACATCTTGTCGTCTCCATAAGATATTTTGGGGGTAGTTTGGTAATCATGTAAAGGCTCAGAATATGGGTCTAGGGTTTCAGTTCTCTGCCTATAAATAGTCCAGTTTTGAGCCAAGTGATGATGCTTTTTTTTAGTAGAATTAGTGTAGTTTAGTTTGTATCTTCTTCTTCGTTTTCATATATTCTCCATGAAAGTGTAGTGAGAGTTCTTGAGTGGAAGTTAATGAAGATGAGGGTTATTATTTCTTAACTTGTATTTTCATTTCCTTGTCTTATAATTTTAATTCCTATTGTAATTTTGTTTATTGTTGTTAAGTAGTTGTTATTTCTTTTCTTGTTTTGTTTTTCTTTTCTTCTCTAAACCGTATTTTCAAGCCATGATACTCTATGGAGTCCCCTTGCTTAGGTGAGGGCCTAAGTATTTAGCTTGCTACCATTTTGTAAAACCGTATTTTTTCCTTTCTTACTTTTCTTCTTTCTTGTTTTGTTTTTCTTTAAAATGTGTGAATAATTTCCATACTTGTTAGGGGCTAAGGAAGATTAGTATGAGAGACGGAAAATCCTTTGTGTTTCTCTTCGCCAAACATCCTAAAATGAACCTAGACCAAACAAACGCAACCCTCTCATTTAGGCGCGCTATACGTGACATATAGCCGCGACCTAAGTCAAGAAGTCCTTTGGGTGCATTACAACGTGGTATTTAGTTGTGACCCAATTGGATACATGGTTTTGGGTGTTTAGCCTAGAGTTGGAAATAAGCACACGTAGCGGACGGACAAGAGGCACTAGAAATGGATTTAGCGTTGGAAAACTTGCTTAAACTCGCAAATCCCATTCCTATGTCTTCCTAATCCTCGCTACCTCCGAGTATCCCAACATCATTTTAAGAATGGCAAAAGATAAGCACAAGATTAATCCTAACTCTACTAACCAACCTTAACCCTAACAAGTTTACTTGAACATAAAATACGAACACATAGGATAGAATTGAACATACACATATACAACTTTATTAACTCGTCCAAAGCAAGAACGAACAATACAAACCATCTCTTAGTGGACGACTCGTACTCAACCGGCAAGCTACAATCGAAATAGACTTGATTGCAGTAAGTAGAGAACAAAGTAGAACACATATCATAAACACATATTACGGTTTTTCTGCTTCAATCAAATGTGCCATTGTCGGAGAGACGGTAACGTATTTCTTTCTTGTTATTCGGATTAATATTTTTTGTATATATATATATAATACATAAATAAAAAAATATCTTGTTATTTTTGATATTTTTTGTGCAAGTGTGCAGGAAAATTTGGAGTAAGTACAGTGGTCTAATCAAGAAACAAAGTTTTGGATACAGAAGAGAATAAAGATGGGGAGTGCACAGAACCAACTTGAAGCCCCAAGTCAACAATTCCACCGTGGAACCGCGATCAAGTTAGGTTCCAGCAGTGGTTCAGCGGTCATATTGTAGCTTTTGAGCCCAAAATTTTTTGCACCCTTTCTACTTCTCCAATCATCTCTGTAAACTCCACTGAACTGTATTTCTGTAGGTGTCTGCACAAATTGACGCCGCCGCCAAATAAATTTTTGTTGTTTTAGATTTTGTTTGTTAAACGCTTTGCATATAATAATACGGACATTAAGGGGCTGGATACCAATTAAGATTAGGTGGGGATTTCATCACCCTTCCTAAGACCCTACAAATCACAAAAGGCATACGCATCATCTTGAGTTAATAAAAAATATCTAGACCGAATCTATAAGGACTTGTCGCGCTCATTTAGGACAAGTGAAGGTTGCGGAGAATCAGTCATTTATCTAAACTTGATTTTGTGGTGCCTAGGCTAAACAAGTGAGGAGGTAATTTTAAAAGGCCCGTCTCATGGTGATTCGTGAGCGGAACCCTCCTTACATCACTTGTGCTTACCTGGCCATAATTGGTAGTGAAGAAGCGATTCGAGTGTTATTCTGCAATTTGTCGCTTGGAAATCTAGGAGCGGTCTAGTTGGATTTTGAAGACTCTAGCTCTAGGTATTGTTTGTGCATATTATGTTGTGTTGTGTTTGTGTAAAGTTTAGTCTCATAATTCCGTATTTTTTTTTCTAAAACCAAACAAACAATTTCAAAAACTCCAAAATAAATTATAAAAATTCACCCACTTTCCACCCTTCACTCTTTTCATAACATGGGTACCCCAAAACGACCAACTCTTGCTGAACTTTGGTACCCACAACCAGACATTTCTTCATACAGTTCTTGCTTCGGTCGAACTTCAAACGATCCATTCATGCCCAAAATTTCTTTGAGAGATCGGATAGACGCGTCTAGGACCAACAAATGGACTCCGCGATCCACTTCGTATCAACCGTTTCAACCTCCCCCAGCTTCTTACATTGATACCCCTTTTGAGAGTCATGTTGCGACTCCAAAACCCATGTCCATTACTGACAGAATTGAACAATCCCGTAGCTGATCTTTCACTATTTTCACCACTGCAAATTTCTTAGGACAACAATTCCAATTATCTTCATATCATAATGTTGATCCTAATCCTGTCCATTTTTCACATCCATCCGATTTCTATCAATCCTACCCGACTTATACACCTTCTCTAGACATTTCTTCTGAACGGCCATTTGGGAGTTTCACGTATCCAGACAACTTTGAATCTTTTACTGAAATCCCTTCACAACCCATGTCTAGTCTTGAACAGTCATTAGAAGAATTTCGGGTAGCGTTGTGCAACAGATGGTAGATTTGAATGCGTCTATGGCCGCCCTCATACAACCTAACGAACCGGCAACTAGTTTCCAACTAGCTCTGAATTTTCTAATATATGATGAGGCGATAGGACAATTTGAGTATTTGAGTAGTGAGAGTGAGCAGTGCATCCTTCCAAATCAAACCTACCCGTTTCAAATTGAATTCCACAACTCCGGTTTCGAAAGTCTATCGAGTGTCCCACATGAATCACCAATTGAAGATAGAATATTTGATGAGCTGTGTGACCTTGTACTGCTTGATTTACCCGATTGTGAAGGGTCCATTTCAAGTGAATTCAATCCCAATCCCTTTGATCTCTACACTTCCAATCTAGAACCATAATTGATTGAAATCCATACTTTTGATGAAGTGTCTGAGAAATTTGACTTTCACTTGATTGAGGATATCAACGCTGGGAATATTTTGGATGATGAATCCACAATTTTGGATGAGTTTTTCTCACCAATTCATTATGTCCTTTCACTTTCGTGTAGGCATCATTCCGAACCATTAACTGTTTTTCCCGAACGCCATATGCGTCTGAAAATTGATGATGATGAATGCATGGATGAGCTGAATTTTAAGAAGAGTCTTGAGGATAGCATTGAGGATGAACCGGTTTTATTAGATGAGTCGGATTTTCCAAATCATCATGTCTCTTTCATTGACAGTGACCACCCTCTTGAACGTTTAACCGATACCATTCCTCGATCACTTCCTTCCATCCTTTCTATCGTTCCCACTTTGCCAGATGCCGTATCACCTTCATTTCTTACGTTTAGTTCACCAAGTTTGGTCGACCCATGTTTTCTTACGAATCTTGAGAGGTTTGACCACATTCTCGACATGTTGATAGATTAGTACAATCCATTTTTTCACTTTGATCATTACAAATTGTACTAATTTATTCACTCCATTTCCACCCTTAAGTTCGTATTCCATTTCTTTTTCCCCTCTGCCATTCGTCTCCTCCATCAAGACCGTATCTCGCTTCCATCCACACACGGTCTCATGTATTCTTCATTTCTTTTTTCTACGCATTCTTCCACCAACCCGGGCATTATCACGATAAAATTTTTGAATGGTTGGTGTTAACTTTTGGCCTGTGTAAGGCCTTGTATAGATTGATACTGTTCTTTCCCCCTAACTCTGAACTTCACCGCTTAAACAGTGGAAACTGTTTCACTTAAGTTTGAGGGGCCTTTTTTATGTTTATATATTTTGTTTGCTTTTTCTTTTATAAAACAAAAAAATAGGGGAGCACCGACAATTTTGACCCCCTTGGTGTAGCATGACAGTGAGGCCACTGTCAAGTTTAAGTTTTGGGATGTGCTCGGGCATTATCTTCGCATTCATATGTATATTTTGCATTTGCATACTTATTTAAAAACCCACAAAAATCGAAATTTTTTCCAAAAATATAAAAAATTTGTCGTCAAGTTAGCTAGTAGGGTAACTTAGATTTTTATTCCGAAAATTTAGTTTGACAGGTTAGAAATAACTAAATTCTAGGCTTAGCAATTGAAAACCCTAAAAATAACCCTCCTTCTGTTTAACCTTGGTAAATATACGTTCTTACATTTTTTTAGAAGTAGATAATCTTGTTGAGTTAAGTCGAGATAAAGGAAAAGTATTGAAAGCTTTATTGAAGGATAAATCTGAAAAATAGTTCATATTCTTCAATCCAAATTCAGAAAGTATATACCCTACAAATCGCACTTACATGCACCTTGAAACTTGGGATAGTAGAGGATACCTAGAAATACTTTTGTCTGAAAGTCTATTATAAAAGAAAAAAACGGTATTTAAAGCTAACCACCAAAATAGTATTATTGAAAAATATATCCGGTCTTGAAAAGAAAAAAAAGAAAAAATTACAAGACCTGGAAACTGCTATTTACGCTTTAAGCTCACACATTCAGTAATCGGCGGATTAGTGCATTAGGAAGCAGTAATAATCGCATGAAAGGCGTGTGAGTAAATCCATCCATCATTAATGAAAAGAAATGGTATTAGGTATTAAGGCAAGCATACTATAGCTTGAATTGAATTTTTAAGTGTAGGGGTGAAAATTTACACACACGTAGAGGTATACGATCGATGTTGGGAGGAAAGATAGGGATGAAGAATAAGATCTATGTTTCCCGTAAAATTGATAAAAATTCCGGATTGGAGACTGTGCTTTAGAAGGAAAATTCAAGAGAAACCGAGATCTTTCTAAACTGTCAAAACGTATAGGATCTTAGGTTAAATAAATAGGACGTGTGAAACATAAGGGATGGATATTTCTAACATAGGATGATAGAATTTCTAATTTTGATACTAAACCGTAGGATTAAAATCAAGGTTATCTTATGAAGCTAGCTTGACGGGATTTTGTGGGTAGTATCTGCTGAAAACCTTCAGAAGACGACACTCCTCCTATTAGGGACACCTAGAGGTTTAACGGCTTTTTGCACATGCTCAGTGCAACCATGATGCCTACGAAAGTGAGCTTAGGACTTTTTGAAAATAATTGGTTTTGCTCGTGACGAGGAAAAGATAAGTTTGGGGGTATTTGTTCACACCAGAATATTGCATTTAATAACGCCCATTCTTCTGGTCGTTTGTTTATAGGCAGGTGCTTTTGATCCGTGTTTGCTACATATTTACAGGTTATAGGTTTCCAGTCCAAAATAATGCAAATCATACAAAATCTCCACAGTTATGCCAAAATCCAGAACATCTGTCGCAAACAGATAAAATCCGGATTCCGGTCATCCGCATCCGTCCAGTGCCTCTTACCAGTTCAAGAGACAAGACAAATAATAGTGGTCATTCATGTCTCGGTCAAGCACAGAGCATAAGAGGGGTAGCACAAAATTCAATGGGTGCACGGAGCTCGAGGGAGATAAATGTCAAATGAATTAAAAGTGAAGCCATGTTGGACTGTTGAAAATCTGAACATATTTTAGAATCATTTTGCAATTTGGGACCTGTAAAACATAAGTACAAAGCAACATGGAGGAGCCCGAGAATTATGATGCATCAAGGCCTCTAAACCGCGGCGGAACCACGGCAAATATGCCTTTTTGGCGGCGGTTCCGTAGCGACATCTTGTCGTTTCCATAAGATATTTCGGGGGTAGTTTGGTAATTATGTAAAGGCTCAGAATATGGGTCTAGGGTTTCAGTTCTCTGCCTATAAATAATCCAGTTTTGAGCCAAGTGATGATGCTTTTTTAGTAGAATTAGTATAGTTTAGTTTGTATCTTCTTCTTCTTCATCATCTATTCTCCATGAAAGTGTAGTGAGAGCTCTTGAGTGGAAGTTAATGAAGTTGAGGGTTATTTTTTCTTAACTTGTATTTTCATTTCCTTGTCTTGTAATTTTAATTCCTATTGTAATTTTGTTTATTGTTGTTAAGTAGTTGTTATTTCTTTTCTTGTTTTGTTTTTCTTTTCTTCTCTAAACCGTTTTTTCAAGCCATGATACTCTATGGAGTCTTTTGCTTAGGTGATGGCCCAAGTAGTTAGCTTGCTACCATTTTGTAAAACCGTATTTTTTCCTTTCTTTCTTTTCTTCTTTCTTGTTTTGTTTTTCTTTTAAATGTGTGAATAATTCCACACTTGCTAAGGGCTAAGGAAGGTCAGTATAAGAGACAAAAAAAATCCCTTGTGCTTCTCTTCGCCAAACATCCTAAAACGAATCTAGACCAAACAAACACAACCCCTCACTTAAGCACGCTATACATGACATATAGTTGTGAATTAAGTCGAGAAGTCCTTTGGGCGCACTACAATGTGACATGCAGTTGACCCAATTGGATACATGGTTGCAGGTGTTTGGCCTAGGCTTGGAAATAAACACACGTAGAGGACGGACAAGAGGCACTAGAAATGGATTTAGCGTTGGAAAACTTGCTTAAACTCGCAAATCCCATTCCTATGTCCTCCTAATCCTCGCTACCTCCGAGTATCCCAACATCATTTTAAGAATGGCAAAAGATAAGCACAAGATTAATCCTAACTCTACTAACCAACCTTAACCCTAACAAGTTTACTTGAATATAAAATACGAACACATAGGATAGAATTGAACATACACATATACAATTTTATTAACTCGTCTAAAACAAGAATGAACAATACGAACCATCTTTCAATGGACGACTCGTACTCAACCGGCTAGCTACAAGCGAAACCGACTTGATTGCGGTAAGTAGAGAACAAAGTAGAACGCATATCATAAACACATATCGCGGTTTTTCTACTTCAATCACTACTCACTTGATCTGGAAGAGACGTACGAAAAAGAACAGTTTTGAAAACCCTTTGCAATTTGGATATAGCGGGATTCTAGAGTCAGCCTTATACTTCTCCAATAATGAGGGTCCTGTGCTTTCCGTATCATAAAAAAGTCCAGCGGCATTTATAAGCTCATCCATGTCATCGATTGGTGAGAATACAACATCATCTTCTTCGATGGCTTCATCTTCTTCAAACTGCCATTCCTCTTCCTCCTCTTCTTCTACTATCCCTTGTCACTCTGCAGTTTCTGTTTTGATGAATCCGTTTTCCGTCTTTTGCACTAACTAAGTATCATCTTCCGTTAGAACGACTTCTTTTTCTCTGTGAAGTTCCCACATGGTGTAATTTCTAACGAAACCGTTTTTCAAAATATGTAACTCAACATCCGATTTCTTGAGCAATCATATGTTCATACGCTTAGAGTAAGGACAATAGATTTCGTGCTTTTTTGATAACATAAGACGTGTGTAGGCAAAATTAGTGAAAAAGTAAACACCGTTAAGGAAAAATTCATTGGCTCTCGAGGGAACGTCAACATACATACAATTCTTGTCGTGGAGGTACGGGAATGCTATATTGGAACAGTTTGGACGAAGCAAGGTTCCTATAGACAAGACTCATCGGATTAAGATTTCTTGACAGATACGCGATAGAAGGGATACTAAGAAAGATTAAGTTTCAATTGACGACTTGGTTAATTTAAGTTTCAATTGACGATTTAGCTATAAAGATTATCAGGGACTGAGAGCAAATGCTCATAGCCAGAGAGTTGGACTCTTCTTCCAAGAAAGATGACGATGATATTAAATGTTCTATATTGGATGTAGAGGGTAGCGACTGTCAGGGGTAAGGCACCTATCCCATTAAGAATGTATAAAGTATAGACCCATCTACTTACGCTTTCATCCATTTCGAGAAAATTTCGGCAGCACCTCCCCGCTGTTTTCCGAGTACACTGTAATAGAAAAGATGATCATTTCAATGCTGTCAAATAGTACTGAAATGAACATCTAATCTATCGTTGTACACGGAGAACCAGCGGAAAGCTACCGACGAAATATCTCGAAACGAATGAAATACATAAGTGAATGCAAGTGTTTGCGTTATACATTTCTAACTTGTCCATACGGAACAAATCTATCGGTTATCATACGATTGAATATTCTCGTCACATAAACTATACGACGGTTGTTAGAACTGAACAATACCGTCCGATATTTAACAACTTTCGTGTAATTTTATATCATGACGAACATCGAATGTATGTTAACTGATAGACGGGAACTAAGTCACGTTTTCATTTTCATATATGATTATCGATAAGAATATGAAAATTTCATATTATCATCGAGTATTATACACTTAGTTTAAAATTTTATTTGAATTAGTTTTACGTTTATGTATCAATTTCAAGGTTTCGAATTTTTTGGTTTGGGGTAAACTTATTAACGGTTATCGTAATCAAGTTTAATATTTTGGATATAGGATTTTCTTAATGAAATTTGATATTTTGGTTTTAGGGTGGTTTTGATAAGAGTTCAATATAGAAGAGAATGATGATGAATTAAAGTTTGGCTTTATGTGTGTGTGACTGTGCGTGCGTGCATGTGTTTAAGTGCGCGCGTGCGCGTTTTTGACTAAGATACCCATAATTGTTGTTACTTTTCACTAAGATACCCTTAACTGATGTTGGTTTTTCACTAAACTGCATAAACAAATTTAAATAAACAATTCATCTTCTTAAATTATGTAAATTGCTATAAATTTCACTAAAATACCCTTAGCTGCTGTTGTTTTTCCACTAAACTACCTTAAAATTTTTCTTAAAACCCTCTTTTGCTCAAATTTACATTTCTACACTAAAATACCCTTAACTATTGTTGCAATTTCACTAAAATACGCTTAACTACTATTGTTGTAATTTTACACTAAAATACCCTAACACTTAGTCCTATCCCGAACCCAAACCTTAATCCCCAACCCAAACCCAAACCCTAACCCTCAACCCAAACCTAACTCTCCTCAAGCTACAACATCACCCCCAACATCAACACAAACAAAATCACCCCCAATACCAACAAAAATCAACACAAACAAAATCACCATCGACAAACAACACCAACAAAACAACACCACCACCACCAACATCAATTTAACTTACATCTTCACCAACAAACAACACCAAAAAAATCAACACTAACAACATCGATTCAACAAACAAACTTTAATTTAATTTAGGGAAAAATATAATTAATTAAACCAAAATAAAATAAAATTAAAACTTACCTGAAGAGATCGGCGGCGACTTCAACGACGATGGAGGCGACGACTTCAGCAACGATGACTATCTCGCTCTGGCAACGGCTAGGGCTTCGATCCACGGCGCTTCGTGCCGGGGTCAACCATGGAGGAGATGCGGAGAGGGCTTCGAAGGGGGACGGGCCACGGAGGAGACGTCAGGCAGCGCCGACGGAGGAGGAGGCAGCGGCGGCCGAGGCGATGAGGGCGACGAAGGAAATTTGGCGCTCATAATGAAAATTTGGGGGGAAAAGAGATTGATGAAATATTGGGAAGGTATTGGGATTTTTTCTTCAGTGCATTGTGAGGCCGACCACTTCTTTGATTAGGTAACGGTTCAAACAGTTACCAAAACCTTTAAACCGTTACCATAAATTAGGTAACGATTGTAACAGTTACCAAATCTCCATTACCAAAACCCATATCTATATTAGTGCGTGTGGTGTTTGCAGCAGCGTCCTGCGGAAGGAGACAGACTTTGGAATCCAACGATGTCTAACGGCTAGTGCCTAAAGACGGTTAGCTGCCGATAGTGACATGGAGGTAGAGGACGACCGACGGATGAGGACGACCAATAGGTGATAAAAAAAATGGCCGATGGAGGGTTGAGAACAGTGACAAACGAAGACCAACGATAGGCAATAACCCACGGTTGGCGAAGGGCGATTGATGGTGGCGAGAAAACGACGAAAAATGGAGGCCGATGGTTGGTAGAGGTCGGCAACAAATGAAGACCAACAACGGGTAGCAATGGACGGTCAGCGGCGGGCGATGAAGGCTAGGTAGGGAGCTGCAAATAGAAACAAGAGGCGGCCGACGGAGAGTAGTGGACATCAATAAACCATGACCAACGAAGGAAAACAACAGCCGATGATAGATGACGTCCGGCCGGCGAATGACCATTGCTGTCGACGGTGGTCATGGACAAAGTCATGTTAGCGTTATGGATGTGGTGAGATCAAATATGTCGTGGAAAATTCAAATAAACACCAATCTGTAAATAAAAATATTCTCATGATTTGCGAGTATCTGATTTCTATTGGGAAAATTTCTAGAAAATTATTTTCGTTAAAACAAGTGTGGAAAAAACTTATGTAAATCTAGAAATTCCTTCTAAATTATCAAGTATCGAGCGAGCCCTTAGAAAATGAATTTGGAAAAAAGAAAAGAGCTTGAGAGAATAATACAAGAGAAATGAGCTCAACAAGATTTTTATTTCATAAACTCACGCCTAAGTTAAATAACCCAACTCAAGCCAAAAATTTAAAAAGCTAGCTGGATGGAGATATTTCTCAATAAAATCAATATTGTGGAGGCGGTACATAAAATATCATTGATTGGCATTGGCATGGGTAGATCCATATAGAGTCTAGCCAGGGCAATGCCTCCACTGGACATTTTTGAAAAAAATTGATGCAAGCAAGTGGTACAATTTACTACATACATTATACGTGAGCTTTACTGGCCCTATGAATGCAGTTGCGAATGCAGGCCAAAAAAATTAGGGCTGGGTGGCCCTGTCTACATGGAGGAAGGTCCCACCTGCCCCAATGTGCCTGCGTTCAGAGGCATAGGCCCTGCGATAATTCGAAGGGCCGATTTTTCCCATTATACATGCTAGTATTTTTGCATGCGTGATGCACGTAAATGGATAGTGAATATTGTATTGTATCTAAATAAATAAATATTATGCCATATAAATACTTTGGATAATTTGAGAATATAATTTTAAAATGAGTTGAATGTATAATCTTATTATTGCTCTTTGGTTTTAAGATGCGGGAAATAGAGGTAGTTAGATAGGTAAGGGTAGGATTAGTTTTCATAACTAAATATTTTGGTTTCCATGAATGAATTTGAAAGGCCCACCTAATTTTAGCAACATTTTTCCTTTTTCCATTTTCAAATAAAAAAGAGAGAGACACATGTTCTCTTTTTAAGTGGTTTTAGTTGAAATTGAGACTCAATAAGAGATTACACGAGTTTTGAAGTTATAAAAGACCGGTATGTTGCACGTGTGATGCATGTTTGTATATTTTAACATCACTGAAAAGATTTTTAAAGAATAATTAGTTGGAGAGATAAGAATGTGGGAGTGATGAGAGTTATAGAGATAATGGGGACATAAAATCTGTTGTGGGGAGTTTGTTATGGGTGAATAGTAACAATAACCCTAAAATCTTCATATTTTATTTTTTAGTTCAAGTTTAATATAAATCAATATTATCAATTTTTGACACATCAGCATTACTGACATGACAGAAAATTAGAGGGGTTTCTTTTGCATGTGCTTCGTACACCCCTTCTTTGGCATTAATATAGTTGAGATATATTAGCGTTTTGCGTTACACGTCATTATATATATTTTATTGATGATTTTTTTATTAATTTAACTTCGTTCATCACACTTTTTAAATAATATTGAAGTGGCAATATAATTACGTGTATTTGTAGAATAATAATGGCGCGACATTTAATTACATGCATTGCACATAGAACAATGATATTTTTTTGTTTGATTTTTTTGAATAAATAAGAAACCACATCATCGATCAATTTCAAAATTAAATGAGCGCTTTTCTTTTGCCCCATAACAGTAGAGATAATAGAAGAAATAGAGATATTACAGCTATAATCATTAATTACATTAAAAAAAAGTTTTAAAAATAGTATTTAGCATGTGCGATGCACGTTTTTATATTTTAACATGGACAAATATTTTAGATTTTTTTAAATGAATATATATCTATATAAATTTAGGTTTTTGCTATTAATACCTTTCCTTATATTCTTGGCCATGTTTTAATATTTATACAATAATAATAATAGTAATAATAATATAGTAGTAGTAGTAGTAATAATAATAATATAACATTTATAAAATAATAATAATAGTAACACTAATAATATAGTAATAGTAATAATATAGTAGTAATATATATCTATATAAATTTAGGTTTTTGCCATTAATACCTTTCCTTATATTCTTGATCATGTTTTAACATTTATGAAATAATAATATAGCAGCAGCAGCAGCAGAATAAAAATAAGAATTATAGTAATAGTAATAATATTGTAATGGTTGTAATAATAAAAATAATAGTATAATATATGTGTGTGTGTAGGTTTTGCGATTAATATCTTTTCTTATATTCTTAGCCATGTTAAAATAATAATAATATTTATAGTAATAGTAATAATATAGTAATGGAGTTAATATATATATAGTGTGGATCCGTTAGGACGGGTTCGTGTTTTTTCAAATTCACGAACTTTTTATGTGATCTCCTTTTAACGATCCGCTCCATCCAAGGTGTTCTACATGTCGTAGATAGTGTATGGATAAAAAATTACATCGAATGGAAGTGTTTTGCATGTGAAAAACCTTGTTTAAAAATTTTAAAAACTATACGACTGAAATAAATCCACACATTTTGAACATTCAAAACACTTCCATACGCAGTGATTTTTCATCCATACACTATCTATAACATGTAAAACACCTTGGACTGAGCGAACGTTGAAAGGAGTTTATACAAAAAAGGCCGTGAATTTGAAAAAATACGAACCCGTCCTAAGGGATCCCTCCACACATACTTTGCAAACCGGTCCGCGTTTTTTAAAAACGGGAACTCCTAATCTACGACATATTTTAACGATCCGATCCGTTCAAGTTGATCACCTTACCCTCAATTATATGTCTATGAAAAATCAAAGAATTTAACGATCTCTAGCATATGCACTGAATGACGTTTATATTGCATTATCGAAAGACGTTCATTTTTGCATCCATCGATGCATAAGCTAGAGGTCTTTAAATCCTTTGATTTTTCATACACATATATTTGAGGGTTGGATGATCAACTTGAACGGATCGGATCGTTAAAATATGTCGTAGATCGGGACTTCCCGTTTTTAAAAAACGTGGACCGTTTTGCAATGAATTACTCTCATATACATACATACATACATACATACATATACATACAGAAAAAGGGGTATACGGTGGCGGCCCCTTTTCCGAAAAGGGCCCCCCCGCCTCGCAACACACCTACCCCCATGTATTTTGATGTCTTATGGATTTTCATAATCGTACTATTTAGTTTTGATAATATTATACAATATTAATATATATATATATATATATATATATATATATATATATATATATATATATATATATATATATATATATGTTTCATATTGCATACTTTATAACACTATATATGAGCTTGGACGTATTTGAGAAAGATTTCAGGATATCAACCGATACAAGCTTAAGATGGAGGATGGAGGAGATTGAGCTTAAACGGCAAATCTATTGGAGTTTAATAGACTAGAGTTTATCAATGATCACATTTAAGCTTTATGAAGAGAAAACGAACATTCAAGAGCTCATATCGAGATATCGGAATATTCATGATTTGGCAAAACGAATGATATCGACATAGGAAATCGATGTAAGTACTTCACAGTTTATAAGAATAGCATGAAAAAGCTCAAAACAGATACACTTTGCATGCATTAGATCATTGGGCAAAACTTGGCAAAGTTTTTCATTCAAAACATTTTTCTATTTCAAGTTCAAAATTTTTTGTGCATTCCTTCTTCAAACGTTTGTCCAGGTCTTATTCAGACTTTTGGTATTTATTGTAAAATATGCACAAGGCTTGAAATATCTATTTCTTCTTCAGAACAAACGTCTGAAGCATGCCAGAACAAACGTCTGGTTGTTCTCTGGTTTTTCAATATTTAAAACATTTTTCAGAACAAACGTCTGATCATGCTTCTTCATACGTCTGTTTGTTCTCTCGATTTTCATTGGTCTAAATTTTTTTATGGAACAAACGTATTATCATGCTTCTTCATACATCTTCATTGGCCTAAAATTTTTTATGGAACAAATGTCTGTCAAAATTTCTTTAGACGTCTCGATGTTCTCTGTGTTTTCATAGCTTTCAAACTTTTTATGAGAACAAACGTCTGAACCTTATTTGAACACATCTAAAAGTTTTAAACTTTGGAAACCTTGTGTTCTTCAGACATGTGTCACTTTGTCTTGAAACGTCCGGTTGGTTTCTGTTCTTTCGTTGGCCATATTTTGAAAACCATGGCAAACGTCTGAGGCTCATGACGACAGACGCCTGAAGTTATATTTGTTTGAAAAGTATCACCGTTACGTGCATTTAATGTTATAACGGCTGGTTTTATTTTTCCTTTAGACATTAGTTCCTTTTGCCTTCAGACATATGTTTCTTTGCCTGAGGCGTAAAAAATGCATGTACCTGTTTGTTTTTGTGTGGGGTCATAAAAGGATTTTTGTGTAGTTATTGTACAACAAATATTCTAAAAATTTGCATTCAATCTTTGAGTTCATCCCCACCCACCAAAAAGAACAATTGTAAATCTTATACTCTATTGAAATATACTAGAGCTTCAATTGTAAACCCTTAAGAAGAGTATCTTGGATTGTAATCTTCTTCTTCTTCTCTCTTTGTGTGGAATTTCTTGAGTGAAAGAGAATTCTTGTAAGTGAGGAGAAGTGTTGTGAAAAGGGTCACTCGTGTGTCGAGTGACGCGTTGTTGTGGATGCGCAACGTGTTGTCTCAGTGGAGATGTGATTTAATTGGAACGAGCTCGTCTCCTAAAGAAAGAGGACTAGGAGATCTCCCAAATCTCTCTAAATCGCTTGTGTTTGCGTTTTGATTCTCTCTTACCATTTCTTACTTGCATATTATCTTTTGATATATTTGTGTTTTATTTTATTTTGCAAGTACAATTTTTAATTTATGGGTTTTGTTAGTATAATCCTAGTCACCCCCTCTAGGATTATTTCATATTTCACCGATTCAAACCGGTCTTGTTGATCTACGTATGATGAAACCCTTATGTATAAAAAAATCTTGAGATTTAAAGACCTCTAACACGTCTATCTAGTGATCTTATTTTTCGTATATCGATAAACCATTAATTTTTCAATCCGCTTGATGAACACATCATAGGTCTTTAAATCACGGAATTGTTTGAACATAAGGGTTTTTTAATAAGTAGATTAAGGTGGCAAGTTTGGATCCGTAAAAAATATAGGGGTAATGTGTGTTTTAGGCGCGGGCCCATTTTTAAAAAAAGGGCTGCAACCTCATATACCTTTTCCTATATATATATATATATATATATATATAATTTTAACATGGCCAAGAATATAAGGAAAGTTATTAATGAAACACACACACACACACACACATAGGCTTTTGCCAATAATAACTTTCCTTATATTCTTGGCCACGTTAAAATGATAATTATAATCATAATTATAGTATTAGTTATAATATAGTAATGGTGGTGATAATAACAATAATAGTAATGTGTGTGTGTGTGTTTTCTATTAAGACATTTCCTTATATTCTTGGCCATGTTAAAATAATAATAATAATAATAATTATAGTAATAGTAATAATATAATAAAGGTGGTAATAATAACAATATAGTATAATAATAATCTATATCTATCTATATATCTATATATAAATTTAGGTTTCTACTATTAATATCTTTTCTTATATTCTTGGCCATGTTTTAACATTTATAAAATATCTATTCATGTATGTGTATGTATATATATAGAGAGAATAATAGAGGACAAAGGCCATAGGAGGCTTTTTCCTCAGGTGGAGTGATGTGGCACAATTCTGGTCTCTCATCATGGGGGGGGGGGGGGGGAAATAAGGGTGTATTTGCAAATTATACACCTTTACCGAAGAAAAAGAAAATAAGAAATCCATTGACCCCAACCTTTATCTCCCTCCCCCCTCTCTCATCTCTCTGTCCCTCTCTGAGATCAGATTGATCCCTCGCCTCCTCCGCTCCGGGCCCTCCGCTTGTGAAAGTCGATCTTAGCACCACCATGAGGTTCTAGAGGCATCAAGCATGCCAAATTTTAATTTTTATTAGGTGCTAAGCTAGACTAACAAGATCTTTACTAGATTATTAGGATTTGCTTTTGTGATGTGATGAACTAAAGAGAAGAAAAGAGCATACAACCTTTATAGTTCTAGTCCTTCTCTTCTATAGCTCCGGGTTGAAGTCCACGCGACTCTACTAGGCTCCTCTTCGAGTTGAACGAACCTCCTTCGTGATCTTCGCGCCAAAGACGATCCACCCGAAGTTCCTCTAACCCAAGCTAACTCTACACTAAACTCCTTTAGTGTAGCAAACACACCACACCAAATTGCTGGCTTGGTGTGGGATGGTGAAGTAGGGGATGTTAAAAGCTCACAAGATTGTGTTCAAGCTTCATGATTCACATCTCATGTGAGGGTTGAATCTTGAACCATGGCAATTGAGGAAGAAGATGAAGCTAGAGAGAAACATGGGAGACACTCAAGAAAATGGCTAAGTGTTGAGAATGAGTAAAGAATGAATGACAATTCTTGACCCCCACCCATTCAAGCATGGAATTTTGCAATATAAAATTGCAACCATGCTTGAATAGTGAGTCAAGACGAATAAACTATGAATAAAGCCCATGCTTGCAACCATGCTCTCATTTTCCACCTCTTTTTCTACTTTTCTGAAAAATAGAAATCATGCCATGTTTCATTATATATATATATATATATATATATATATATTATGAAGAATAATTAGTGAGCTAATGATATTAGTTAAGATATAATTATATCACATATAATGTATATCACATTATTAAATCAACACTTGATTTAATAATCTGGTTATATCGCATATGACCGACTAATATCATATATCTGTATATCACATTATCAAATCAACACTTGATTGGACAATCTGGTTATATCACATATAACCGAACCGATAACTACCAGATTACAATACGGTATCATATACACGTATTTAATCAGGCCCACACACATATCACATATGTGTCCTACTTCGTTTCGCTTGAACCAGGGAACTTCTGTGTGGGACTCTAAAGACTCGTCAATACGCCAGCAGTAGGTGATGATCACATCAGTCACTTACAAGCCATCAGCGGTACTAGCTGGACGTAACGGCTACCCGGGTATTGAGCGATATGAAGATCAACAAGCAAGTTTGTCCATAGTCTCCATGAAGCCTATCAGTAACACTTCCGTACAGTCCGGTCTCTTCATCTGATATGTAGCATATCATATCTAGGGGTGGTAAACGTCTGCCCCACTAACGTGATAAGTCATGCAGATATCTGGCCTATAACGGTTTGAGAAACTACTGATAACACTTATCAGTAAATCTCGGCAGCAGCCCTGGCCAGGGACTTCCAGTTATAGCCAATCGAGCATAGCGCAACATCAACCCCCAATACCGGGAGAGACGAAATCCCTCCTATCGCTCATTGCCTCCATGTGACTCGGGACTGTACCCAAAATCCACCTGTTTGCACGACTCCTTTGAAACGTGGTAGGGAGGAAATCAAAGCACAGTGGGAGCCACACAAGACTTTATGACGATCTCCCGTCTACAGGCTAACCTGTACCAGTGTCACCAGAAGACTGCTATCTGACGATAGGTATACTACCACATAGAAGTCCTCGGCGAGTCCTGTTCGGTGTACCTATTCTTTAATGAGCACCTGTGTACAATCTTTGATGTCACACACCAATGGTTATGGGATCAACCTGTAAGTCCACGTTGCGACCCCCGGTTCTTGCGGGGAGGCGGAAACGGTATACAAATCAAAATTTTTAGCGCATGGGGCAACATGGACTAACAAAGTCGGGATCTTTTCTGAACTAAAACTAGCTATCATGCTAAAGGGAGTTAGCTACTCTGAAAAGAGGTTATACCTAACTTGAACTCCTTCTTCTTGAAACCTTTGTAGGGAGTTGATGATGCTTTCCTCGTCGCCTTCTTCCGTCAAAGATGGATCCACCTGAGGGTTCAACCTTCGGGCTCTTTCTCGAACTTTGAGTGAACTAGGATCTTCGGCTTGCTAAACCTCTAACCCTAGAGTGAGTAGAGAGTGTCTTTGGGGTGTTTTTGTCTCAAGGAGAGGGATTCTAAACACATGAGAAGGATTCTCCTTTAACTAGAGGAGGAAGAAGAAGAAGTGAGGAGAGAGAAGTCTTATGATAGAATGAGCTCTCTTTTCTTTTTACAACCATAACAAAAAGAAAAGCAATTATCAAATTAACAATAATAATAAAAATGAAATAGTTTATGGATGGTTTGGAATGACCATTATCATTACATTCATTAAATGAATTTTGCTAGAATCAAAGAGCAACTTTGTAAAGTAATGATGATGGTCAAACCTTCAACCATGGTCAACAAGTCAACAAAACCCAACCATGACATAATTTCATTTAATTAATATTATTAATTGATATATCATAATTCCATTAGGGTTTGGAAAAAGACGACTGTCAACTGTGCATACGCATCCGTTCCGAAACCCTAATGAAAATCCTCTTCCTCCGCCTCAAACAACTGTGCATACACACCCGCATTCTTGTTTCGAGGAACATGAATACCAAGAGATAAAATCAACCCCAAAACATATACCAGTATCTGGCTCAAACCAGAGCCTACTAGTAATATCTGTCCGGACTCCAAACGTGCACAAGTGCGTGGATGAGAACGAACCCTGTCGCAAAACCATGCGACCTCTACTCTGTTTTGCCCAGAGACGAATAGCCCTCTGTGTGGGACTCTAAAGACTCGACACTACGCTGGCAGTGGGTTTAACCACAGACCGCAAGCGGCACTAGCTGTGCGTAATGGTCCCCAGGTAGATGCCGATAAGAAGACTGACGAGGTGAACCCCATCTGAACTCCTACTGAGTCTGAATGTGACAGTCTCCGTACAGTCCGGTCTGTTCGTCTAATACATCGCATGTCGGGCCTAGGGGGCGGTAAACGTCAGTCCTCTAATAGCGGTACAAGTCGTGTCGGAGTGAAGCCCAAAACACCCTGAGATAACACTGGAAGCCTACCAGTATATCTCGCTTGCCCTGGCCAGGGACTACTCGTGTAATGGCTCTCCTAGACACAGCACGATGTCAACCCCCAATACCGGGAGAGACGAATCCTGTCTAACCGTCACTGCCTCCAAGTGCTTCGGGACTGCACCCAACCATTACCTGTTTGCACGACTCCTTTGAGCCGTGGTAGGGAAGTGATCAAAGTGCAGTGGGAACACACTCGAGGCGAAGTGCCAGTGTCAAGTCAGCGGACTAAGCTGTACTCATGTCACCTAGGAACTGATAACTGACGATAGGTATAATACCAACTTATCAGTTCCCGACGAGTCCTGTCCAGTGTACTCGTAACCCAACGAGCACCCGTATACTATCTCCAGTACGACGTACTGATGGCTGTGGGACAGACCATCTCCCACACTGGGATGAGAAGCGCATACGCTAGTCTACTCCGGAGTATCGATGCCCTGTCTCGATAGTCCTGCGACTAGGGACCTGTATAAGGATGTGCTTATAGATTACCCAGCCCCCACTAGTGTGACTGCCATCACAACGCTGGTAATCAAGCAAAGATCCTAAGGGCTCCACTAATGCGTATAGGTGATATACTAAAATAAACACATGTACACATTGAAGTAGAAACAAACCAAGTAGCATACTACTATATTGAGCAAGATTGTTTATACAAGGTGAATATCTGTTCAGACCATAATATTGCATTTATCATTCCCCTATTCTTATCCTTTTTATAAATAAACAGGTACTCTTGACGCACTTTTGTTGCATATTACAGGATACAGGTTTCTGGAGCAAATACAGTGAAAAAGACACAAAACAACAGAAAAGTAACTTTTGACCAACTATTAGACGGATCCTAGTAAAGCCTAGACGGAGAACAGTACAAGGTCCAAAATGTCAAGTGAACGGTCTAAAGATACGAACAACTCTTTACTGAAGATCTGGAGAAGACCTAGAAGTCCAACAGAGAAAATACATATAAAAATACATAGCCCAAGAAGCTCTGAAGAAAACCCAAACTTTTGGCAGCCCAAGACCACCAAAGGGCCGCGGATCCGCGGCCCAAGCCATCCAATGCCGCGGATCCGCGGCCTTACAGAGAGCTTGTCGGTGGAAATTTGATGCGTCGGTGCGTCGGTGCAGATGTTAGGATTTTTAGGGGGCAAATCAGTAATTGCGCATGTGCGAGACTCTGAAACCCTAATTCTCCTGTTTACTTATAAATTGTAATCTAAAATTGTAAAACCCGATGCCTCTTTTCAATAAATGAAATTCAGAATTTCTGGGAGTGACAATCAGATCTATTCTGTCTTCTACTTGGAGGGAGCCATCAAATCTGTAGGTAATTTATTTACTTGCTTTTATTTTCTAGTATAATTTTCCATCCCCTAATGAGCGAGTAGTCTCCTCGCTTGTTAGGGTTAGCCTTAGCGAAAGGGTTGAGAGATAAGATCTCTCATCCCTTTCAATGTCATCTTCACTTTAGAGTTAGAACTCCATGCATAAGCACACATCCGCTCCCTACGACATCCTACCCCTCGAGGTAACGATGAACCGTAGTATAAAGGGCCGGTTGCGCGTGTTTTCCATGGGGGTTAGTGTAATTATCAACAAAGGAAGGATACGAATCTAGAGGAAGAAACATCTTCCCAAAAGATTCGTATCCACTTTATTGATAATTAACTTAACACCTAATAGATCTAAAAAAGAAGGCATTGAAAGCGGTGAAGGAAACATTAATCTCCAAAACTTCCCCTAAGCCTAACCCTAGCATGACTTTTAATTAGATTAATTAGATCTAGTTTTTATAGATTTTTATAAACCAATCAAAACGACAAATAGAATCAACTCGTTAAAACACATAAAAGGAATTTACCCGTCTCTGTGGATCGACCCGTACTCACCGGCTAGCTGCGAAGCGACGCCGTTTCTGATTGCGGTAAATACAAGTTTTCGGACCAATCAAATGGCGCCGTTGCCGGGGATGGCGTAGAATTTTCTTTTCGCGATTTCGGGTTAATCAAAATTAAAAAAAAATCATAAAAATCTAAAAAACCCAAAAATTATAAAAATATATCAATTGTTATTTTTTGGAAAGGGTACTTTGTTGTTTGAAATTTTGCAGGTACAAAATCGGATCTGGAAATTTCCAGAAAGCGAAACAAAAATCAGAAGATCAGAATAGAGGGGGATTTTCAAAACGAAACAACTGAAAAATTCTCGAGACGTGAGCCGCCCACTAGACTGCGATTCCGCGGCAAAAACCGCCTTCTGCCGCTCTTCCGCGGCACTCTGGTGAAATCTCGGGATCTGCGTCCGCGCCGAAGCCGCGTTTCCGCCGCTCCAAGCCGCTCATACCGCGGATCCGCGGTCCCCCTGTGTTATCAGCTGGAGAAAATTGCACTGTAAGTTCCTCTTTTCTTGCTCTGGAAATCTAGATAAATATTTTCTGAAAATTCCTGCAGGATTCCGTGCGCTATAAAAATATTTCCGCTTCCAAATAACAATTTTGTGCAGGATTTTTTTGGGCCCCACTCAAAATTGAAATTGATTGCAAGTAATATTTTTTGTTGCATATCTTTTCTCGAATATCTTTTTGCAACAATTTTTTCCAAATAAAGATTCTTGTCATATGCTTCAAATAATAACCAATTGCAAGTAATATTTTGCTGTTGCATATCTTTTCTATAAAATATTTTGCTGTTGCATATCTTTTCTCTAAAATCTTTTTGCAACAAAATTTTTCCAAATAAAGAGAAAGAAAAAATTAATGAAAAATGAAAATAAAAACGACAAATATTTTATAGAACTTGCAAAATTTTTTAGCCCCAAATAAATCCTTGCACCATCCAACCTTCCTTCTAGTCACCTTTCTTCTTCTAACATGGGTACCCCACACAATAAATCGTTAGCCGAACTTTGGTATCCCGAACCTAATTTTGCGTCATATGTTAATGTGTTCGGTCAATTTAAAAACGATCCCTCCATGCCTAAAAAAATCTCTGAAAGATCACATAGAGGAGTCTAGGAGAAACAGTTTGACTTTTCAACCCACTTTGTGTCAACCTAGTTAACCTTTACCACCTACATATGTTGACACCACTTTTCCAAGTCCTGCTGTAACTCCTAGGCCGATGTCCATTGCTGAGCATATTGCTCAAGCTCGCAGTCGATCTTTCACCCCTCTCCACTCATCTAGTTCTAGGGATCCACACGACTATTCACCTTCTTATCCATATGTTGACCCTACCCCTGTCCTACCACCCACTTCCTACCAGTCATACCCAACCTTCCTACCTTCACTAGACACTGTTTCGACACAGCCATTAGGGAGTTTCACATATCCAACCAATTTTGAATCTTTTACTGAAACCCCCTCACCACCTAAGTCTAGTTTGGAAGAGGCGTTGGAGGCGTATATCGCAGCAACAAACAAAATGGTTAGGAATGTGGAAGCGTCCGTGGCCACCCTTATGCAACCTAGTGAACCGGTAGCTAGTGTCCCGCTAGCTCCAAATTTTTCAATGTATGAGGCGGCAAGTGGACAGAGTGAGAATGAGAGAGGATTTTCAAATCAAACCTACCCTTACCCAATTGAAGCCCACAACTCCTGTTTTCCATCGATTGCCCTAAATAGTTCACCTGTTGAAAATAAAAATGAGTTGTGTGATTTTGTAGTGTTTGATTTGCCAAATTGTGAGGAACCCCTTTCGAGTGAAACCGCACCTAATCCTTTTGATCTTTACACCTCCACTCTAGAACCTAAATCGATAGATATCCATGCTTTTGATGAGGTGTCTAAAGAAATTGATTTTCACTTGATTGAGGATATAGACGCCGGGAATATTTCAGATGATGAACCTGTCGATTTAATTGAAATTTTATGTTCAAATCATCATCCTGAGTTATTAAATGTTTCTCCCGAATCTCATATGCGTCTAGATTTTGATGATAATGGCATGGATGAGTTAAATATTGAGGATAGTATTGAGGAGAGTCTTGAGGATGATATTGAGGTTGAATCATTTTTGTTTGATGTGTCTGATTTTCCAATTCATCCTCCTGAACCTTTGACTGTTATATCACCCTCCTTCCTTCCCATCGTTCCGACCCTGCTTGAAGACTGTGAGCTTGAAACCTTTTCCTTTGAATCTGACACAGATCTCACAGATGATAACACTTACGAGTGTTTCACTTTTTCGGACGCTGTTGATGACTCACCGCCCGAGTTTGAGTCCTTTACATTTTCAGATGAGCCATCAGACTCGGTTGATTATAGTAGTTTTGAACCATTAATGGAATCTTTCAAGTTTGAAACAGTTTACTACGGTGAGAAAGATACTATTCCTAATTCACTCCCTTTTGTCTTTCCCATTGTTCCGACCGAACAAATGACCGTTACGCTTTCATCACAAATACCAAGTTCGGTGTACCCATGTTTTCTTGCGAATCTTGAGGGATTTGATCCCATTTCTTGACGAGTAGATAGGTTAGCGCAATCACTTATAACATATCGGTCATCACATATTGCGCTAATTTATTCACTAAATTTACACCCTCAAGATCGTACTCCACTTCCTTCTTCTTTTCGCCATTCTTCTCCCCCACCGAGACCATATTCTACCATTCTTCTTTCCACACGGTCTCGCGTGTTTCTCATTTTCTTACACCAACTATACCATTACCACGATAAGATTTTTGAATGGTTGGTGCTAACTTTTGGCTTATGCAAGGCCAAGCTTAAGTTTAGGGGACTCTTTGTATATATGTACATATATTTTTTGTTTTCTTTTTCTATAAAAAATAAAAAAAAAAATTATAAATAAATAAACAGGGGAGTATCGGTATTTTGACCCTCTTGGTTTAGCATGACAGTGAGGACACTGTCAAGTTCAAGTTTGGGGGTATGCTCGGTACGTCTTCTTCCTTCGCATTCATTTGTACATATTTTTGCATTTGCATACTTATTTTAAAACCCATAAAAAATGAAAATTTTCAAAATTTATAAAAATTACTGTATTCAATTTTGGCTAATTGACTTGAGTTTGACAGATAGGTTAACTGGCTAGGAACAACTAGATCTTAGACTTAGTGAATTAAAAACCCTAAAAATAACCTTCCTTAAAGTTTAACGGTAGAAAGCATACGCCTTGTAGTTTATTTAGAAATAGGCAAATTTTGGGTTCACTTCTTGGGCTAAGTCGAAACAAGGGAGGAGTATTGATGTTCTTATTAGAGTATAAGTTTGAAAAATAGTTCCTAGCTTAAGTCTAGATTCTGAAAATGTATACCCTACAATTTGCACAATCACGCACCTTGAAACTTGGAATAGTAGAAGAGACCTTGAAATGCTCTTGTCTTAAGTCCTTAGTACGATGAAAATAAAAGAAAAAGATATAAAAAAATGGACACTGGTTTTTGTGATTACTTAAGGCTGCAAAAATAGAAAAATATTTAGCGAGGGTGCTTCATCACCTAGTGCCTTAGACCAACTGGTTTGGGAGTCACTGCTAAAGCCTTGGGTGTTGCAAAGACTAGGAAGTACGCTTTAAAGTGCAAACGCATTTTGTAATCGGTCGTTGGTACCTCAAGAAGTATTAACGGTCGCATGAAGGATGTGTAAGCAAATTTCATTTTAATAAGTGCTTTGGACGAGAGTATGATTGCTTGATTTGAATTTCCAAGTGTAGGGGTAATATATACACACACGTAGGGATATGTGATTGGAATTTAGATAAGAGAAAGGAATGAAGAATAGAACTTGTATCTTTAGTAGAGTTGATAAAAATTCCTAAGTGGAGATGGAACCCTAGAAGGAAAACTTAGGAAATGCCGAAAGCTAAATAGGTCTACATAACATATATATTCTTAAGTTAAATAATGAGGAAGCGTGAAGAATATGGGTGGATAATTTACAAGTAGAAGATAATAGAATTCCTTATTAGAAGACCTAATTGGAGAACAAAAGTTAATGGGCTGAATTGATAGGATTTTGTGGGTAGTATCCGCTGAAAACCCTCAGGAGACAACACTCCTCCTACTAGGGACACCTAGAGGTTTAACGGCTTGTTGCACGTGCTCAGTGCAATCGCGTTTCCCTGCGAAAGTGTGGTTAGGATTTTAGTGAATAAATAATAAGTTTGCTCGAGGACGAGCAAAAGGTAAGTTTGGGGGTATTTGTTCAGACCATAATATTGCATTTATCATTCCCCTATTCTTATCCTTTTTATAAATAAACAGGTACTCTTGACGCACTTTTGTTGCATATTACAGGATACAGGTTTCTGGAGCAAATACAGTGAAAAAGACACAAAACAACATAAAAGGAACTTTTGACCAACTATTAGACGGATCCTAGTAAAGCCTAGACGGAGAACAGTACAAGGTCCAAAATGTCAAGTGAACGGTCAAAAGATACGAACAACTCTTCACTGAAGATCTGGAGAAGACCTAGAAGTCCAACAGAGAAAATACATATAAAAATACATAGCCCAAGAAGCTCTGAAGAAAACCCAAACTTTTGGCAGCCCAAGACCACCAAAGGGCCGCGGATCCGCGGCCCAAGCCATCCAATGCCGCGGATCCGCGGCCTTACAGAGAGCTTGTCGGTGGAAATTTGATGCGTCGGTGCGTCGGTGCAGATGTTAGGATTTTTAGGGGGCAAATCAGTAATTGCGCATGTGCGAGACTCTGAAACCCTAATTCTCCTGTTTACTTATAAATTGTAATCTAAAATTGTAAAACCCGATGCCTCTTTTCAATAAATGAAATTCAGAATTTCTGGGAATGACAATCAGATCTATTCTGTCTTCTACTTGGAGGGAGCCATCAAATCTGTAGGTAATTTATTTACTTGCTTTTATTTTCTAGTATAATTTTCCATCCCCTAATGAGCGAGTAGTCTCCTCGCTTGTTAGGGTTAGCCTTAGCGAAAGGGTTGAGAGATAAGATCTCTCATCCCTTTCAATGTCATCTTCACTTTAGAGTTAGAACTCCATGCATAAGCACACATCCGCTCCCTACGGCATCCTACCCCTCGAGGTAACGGTGAACCGTAGTATAAAGGGCCGGTTGCACACGTTTTCCATGGGGGTTAGTGTAATTATCAACAAAGGAAGGATACGAATCTAGAGGAAGAAATATCTTCCTAAAAGATTCGTATCCACTTTATTGATAATTAACTTAACACCTAATAGATCTAAAAAAGAAGGCATTGAAAGCGGTGAAGGAAACATTAATCTCCAAAACTTCCCCTAAGCCTAACCTTAGCAAGACTTTTAATTAGATTAATTAGATCTAGTTTTTATAGATTTTTATAAACCAGTCAAAACGACAAATAGAATCAACTCGTTAAAACACATAAAAGGAATTTACCCGTCTCTGTGGATCGACCCGTACTCACCGGCTAGCTGCGAAGCGATGCCGTTTCTGATTGCGGTAAATACAAGTTTTCGGACCAATCAAATGGCGCCGTTGCCGGGGATGGCGTAGAATTTTCTTTTCGCGATTTCGGGTTAATCAAAATTAAAAAAAAATCATAAAAATCTAAAAAACCCAAAAATTATAAAAATATATCAATTGTTATTTTTTGAAAGGTTACTTTGTTGTTTGAAATTTTGCAGGTACAAAATCGGATCTGGAAATTTCCAGAAAGCGAAACAGAAATCAGAAGATCAGAATAGAGGGGGATTTTCAAAACGAAACAACTGAAAAATTCTCGAGACGTGAGCCGCCCACTAGACTGCGATTCCGCGGCAAAAACCGCCTTCTGCCGCTCTTCCGCGGCACTCTGGTGAAATCTCGGGATCTGCGCCCGCGCCGAAGCCGCGTTTCCGCCGCTCCAAGCCGCTCATACCGCGGATCCGCGGTCCCCCTGTGTTATCAGCCGGAGAAAATTGCACTGTAAGTTCCTCTTTTCTTGCTCTGGAAATCTAGATAAATATATTCTGAAAATTCCTGCAGGATTCCGTGCGCTATAAAAATATTTCCGCTTCCAAATAACAATTTTGTGCAAGATTTTTTTGGGCCCCACTCAAAATTGAAATTGATTGCAAGTAATATTTTTTGTTGCATATCTTTTCTCGAATATCTTTTTGCAACAATTTTTTCCAAATAAAGATTCTTGTCATATGCTTCAAATAATAACCAATTGCAAGTAATATTTTGCTGTTGCATATCTTTTCTATAAAATATTTTGCTGTTGCATATCTTTTCTCTAAAATCTTTTTGCAACAAAATTTTTCCAAATAAAGAGAAAGAAAAAATTAATGAAAAATGAAAATAAAAACGACAAATATTTTATAGAACTTGCAAAATTTTTTAGCCCCAAATAAATCCTGGCACCATCCAACCTTCCTTCTAGTCACCTTTCTTCTTCTAACATGGGTACCCCACACAATAAATCGTTAGCCGAACTTTGGTATCCCGAACCTAATTTTGCGTCATATGTCAATGTGTTCGGTCAATTTAAAAACGATCCCTCCATGCCTAAAAAAATCTCTGAAAGATCACATAGAGGAGTCTAGGAGAAACAGTTTGACTTTTCAACCCACTTTGTGTCAACCTAGTCAACCTTTACCACCTACATATGTTGACACCACTTTTCCAAGTCCTGCTGTAACTCCTAGGCCGATGTCCATTGCTGAGCATATTGCTCAAGCTCGCAGTCGATCTTTCACCCCTCTCCACTCATCTAGTTCTAGGGATCCACACGACTATTCACCTTCTTATCCATATGTTGACCCTACCACTGTCCTACCACCCAATTCCTACCAGTCATACCCAACCTTCCCACCTTCACTAGACACTGTTTCGACACAGCCATTAGGGAGTTTCACATATCCAACCAATTTTGAATCTTTTACTGAAAACCCCTCACCACCTAAGTCTAGTTTGGAAGAGGAGTTGGAGGCGTATATCGCAGCAACAAACAAAATGGTTAGGAATGTGGAAGCGTCCGTGGCCACCCTTATGCAACCTAGTGAACCGGTAGCTAGTGTCCCGCTAGCTCCAAATTTTTCAATGTATGAGGCGGCAAGTGGACAGAGTGAGAATGAGAGAGGATTTTCAAATCAAACCTACCCTTACCCAATTGAAGCCCACAACTCCTGTTTTCCATCGATTGCCCTAAATAGTTCACCTGTTGAAAATAAAAATGAGTTGTGTGATTTTGTAGTGTTTGATTTGCCAAATTGTGAGGAACCCCTTTCGAGTGAAACCGCACCAAATCCTTTTGATCTTTACACCTCCACTCTAGAACCTAAATCGATAGATATCCATGCTTTTGATAAGGTGTCTAAAGAAATTGATTTTCACTTGATTGAGGATATAGACGCCGGGAATATTTCAGATGATGAACCTGTCGATTTAATTGAAATTTTATGTTCAAATCATCATCCTGAGTTATTAAATGTTTCTCCCGAATCTCATATGCGTCTAGATTTTGATGATAATGGCATGGATGAGTTAAATATTGAGGATAGTATTGAGGAGAGTCTTGAGGATGATATTGAGGTTGAATCATTTTTGTTTGATGTATCTGATTTTCCAATTCATCCTCCTGAACCTTTGACTGTTATATCACCCTCCCTCCTTCCCATCGTTCCGACTCTGCTTGAAGACTGTGAGCTTGAAACCTTTTCCTTTGAATCTGACACAGATCTCACAGATGATAACACTTACGAGTGTTTCACTTTTTCGGACGCTGTTGATGACTCACCGCCCGAGTTTGAGTCCTTTACATTTTCAGATGAGCCATCAGACTCGGTTGATTATAGTAGTTTTGAACCATTAATGGAATCTTTCAAGTTTGAAACAGTTTACTACGGTGAGAAAGATACTATCCCTAATTCACTCCCTTTCGTCTTTCCCATTGTTCCGACCGAACAAATGACCGTTACGCTTTCATCACAAATACCAAGTTCGGTGTACCCATGTTTTCTTGCGAATCTTGAGGGATTTGATCCCATTTCTCGACGAGTAGATAGGTTAGCGCAATCGCTTATAACATATCGGTCATCACATATTGCGCTAATTTATTCACTAAATTTACACCCTCAAGATCGTACTCCATTTCCTTCTTCTTTTCGCCATTCTTCTCCCCCACCGAGACCATATTCTACCATTCTTCTTTCCACACGGTCTCGCGTGTTTCTCATTTTCTTACACCAACTATACCATTACCACGATAAGATTTTTGAATGGTTGGTGCTAACTTTTGGCTTGTGCAAGGCCAAGCTTAAGTTTAGGGGACTCTTTGTATATATGTACATATATTTTTTGTTTTCTTTTTCTATAAAAAATAAAAAAAAAATTATAAATAAATAAACAGGGGAGTATCGGTATTTTGACCCTCTTGGTTTAGCATGACAGTGAGGACACTGTCAAGTTCAAGTTTGGGGGTATGCTCGGTACGTCTTCTTCCTTCGCATTCATTTGTACATATTTTTGCATTTGCATACTTATTTTAAAACCCATAAAAAATGAAAATTTTCAAAATTTATAAAAATTACTGTATTCAATTTTGGCTAATTGACTTGAGTTTGACAGATAGGTTAACTGGCTAGGAACAACTAGATCTTAGACTTAGTGAATTAAAAACCCTAAAAATAACCTTCCTTAAAGTTTAACGGTAGAAAGCATACGCCTTGTAGTTTATTTAGAAATAGGCAAATTTTGGGTTCACTTCTTGGGCTAAGTCGAAACAAGGGAGGATTATTGATGTTCTTATTAGAGTATAAGTTTGAAAAATAGTTCCTAGCTTAAGTCTAGATTCTGAAAATGTATACCCTACAATTTGCACAATCACGCACCTTGAAACTTGGAATAGTAGAAGAGACCTTGAAATGCTCTTGTCTTAAGTCCTTAGTACGATGAAAATAAAAGAAAAAGATATAAAAAAATGGACACTGGTTTTTGTGATTACTTAAGGCTGCAAAAATAGAAAAATATTTAGCGAGGGTGCTTCATCACCTAGTGCCTTAGACCAACTGGTTTGGGAGTCACTGCTAAAGCCTTGGGTGTTGCAAAGACTAGGAAGTACGCTTTAAAGTGCAAACGCATTTTGTAATCGGTCGTTGGTACCTCAAGAAGTATTAACGGTCGCATGAAGGATGTGTAAGCAAATTTCATTTTAATAAGTGCTTTGGACGAGAGTATGATTGCTTGATTTGAATTTCCAAGTGTAGGGGTAATATATACACACACGTAGGGATATGTGATTGGAATTTAGATAAGAGAAAGGAATGAAGAATAGAACTTGTATCTTTAGTAGAGTTGATAAAAATTCCTAAGTGGAGATGGAACCCTAGAAGGAAAACTTAGGAAATGCCGAAAGCTAAATAGGTCTACATAACATATATATTCTTAAGTTAAATAATGAGGAAGCGTGAAGAATATGGGTGGATAATTTACAAGTAGAAGATAATAGAATTCCTTATTAGAAGACCTAATTGGAGAACAAAAGTTAATGGGCTGAATTGATAGGATTTTGTGGGTAGTATCCGCTGAAAACCCTCAGGAGACAACACTCCTCCTACTAGGGACACCTAGAGGTTTAACGGCTTGTTGCACGTGCTCAGTGCAATCGCGTTTCCCTGCGAAAGTGTGGTTAGGATTTTAGTGAATAAATAATAAGTTTGCTCGAGGACGAGCAAAAGGTAAGTTTGGGGGTATTTGTTCAGACCATAATATTGCATTTATCATTCCCCTATTCTTATCCTTTTTATAAATAAACAGGTACTCTTGACGCACTTTTGTTGCATATTACAGGATACAGGTTTCTGGAGCAAATACAGTGAAAAAGACACAAAACAACATAAAAGGAACTTTTGACCAACTATTAGACGGATCCTAGTAAAGCCTAGACGGAGAACAGTACAAGGTCCAAAATGTCAAGTGAACGGTCAAAAGATACGAACAACTCTTCACTGAAGATCTGGAGAAGACCTAGAAGTCCAACAGAGAAAATACATATAAAAATACATAGCCCAAGAAGCTCTGAAGAAAACCCAAACTTTTGGCAGCCCAAGACCACCAAAGGGCCGCGGATCCGCGGCCCAAGCCATCCAATGTCGCGGATCCGCGGCCTTACAGAGAGCTTGTCGGTGGAAATTTGATGCGTCGGTGCGTCGGTGCAGATGTTAGGATTTTTAGGGGGCAAATCAGTAATTGTGCATGTGCGAGACTCTGAAACCCTAATTCTCCTGTTTACTTATAAATTGTAATCTAAAATTGTAAAACCCGATGCCTCTTTTCAATAAATGAAATTCAGAATTTCTGGGAGTGACAATCAGATCTATTCTGTCTTCTACTTGGAGGGAGCCATCAAATCTGTAGGTAATTTATTTACTTGCTTTTATTTTCTAGTATAATTTTCCATCCCCTAATGAGCGAGTAGTCTCCTCGCTTGTTAGGGTTAGCCTTAGCGAAAGGGTTGAGAGATAAGATCTCTCACCCCTTTTAATGTCATCTTCATTTTAGAGTTAGAACTCCATGCATAAGCACACATCCGCTCCCTACGGCACCCTACCCCTCGAGGTAACGGTGAACCGTAGTATAAAGGGCCGGTTGCGCGCGTTTTCCATGGGGGTTAGTGTAATTATCAACAAAGGAAGGATACGAATCTAGAGGAAGAAACATCTTCCCAAAAGATTCGTATCCACTTTATTGATAATTAACTTAACACCTAATAGATCTAAAAAAGAAGGCATTGAAAGCGGTGAAGGAAACATTAATCTCCAAAACTTCCCCTAAGCCTAACCCTAGCAAGACTTTTAATTAGATTAATTAGATCTAGTTTTTATAGATTTTTATAAACCAATCAAAACGACAAATAGAATCAACTCGTTAAAACACATAAAAGGAATTTACCCGTCTCTGTGGATCGACCCGTACTCACCGGCTAGCTGCGAAGCGACGCCGTTTCTGATTGCGGTAAATACAAGTTTTCGGACTAATCAATATCCCAAGCTTCCATTAAGTAATATACAAACTAGTATGATACAGTAATGGCCTCTAGGGCATATACACTAACAATCTCCCACTTGCACTAAGGCCATGTACTGGCGTATCGAAGACCTATCATCTCGATCAGCCGCTCGAACTGAGTCTGGGGCAGGGCCTTGGTGAATGGATCTGCAGTGTTTTCTTCTGAAGCAACCCTCCGAACCTCGATCTCCTTGCGATCCACGATCTCCCTGATCAGGTGATACCGCCTCAAGATGTGTCTGGATCTCTGATGGGACCTGGGTTCCTTCGCTAAAGCTATAGCCCCGTTGTTGTCGCAATACAGAGGTATTGGGTCAACAATGGACGGAACCACCTGAAGTTCTTTCAAGAACTTCCTCATCCAGACAGCTTCTTTTGCGGCATCAGATGCAGCGATGTATTCCGCTTCCATCGTCGAGTCTGCAACGGTTTCCTGTTTGGAACTCTTCCAACACACCGCCCTTCCATTGAGGGTAAAGACAAAACACGACATGGACTTGGAATCATCCTTGTCACTGTGGAAGCTGGAGTCAGCAAAGGCCTCGATCTGGAGGTCTTTTCCGCCATACACCAAGAACATCTCCTTAGTCCTTCTCAGGTACTTGAGAATGTTCTTTACCGCTATCCAGTATTTCTCCCCAGGGTTTGACTGATACCGGCTTACCACACTCAGTGCATAAGCTACATCCGGTCTGGTACACAACATTGCATACATTATAGAGCCTACCGCAAAAGCGTAGGTTATAATAGACATGTGATCCCTCTCCAAATCAGTCTTGGGGGACATCTCTTTAGAGAGGGTGATCTCGTGACAAGCCGGTAGGTTACCGCGCTTGGAATCTTCCATACTGAATCTTTTCAGTATGGTGTCGATGTACCTGGACTGTGAAAGTCCTAATATCCTCTTGGATCTATCACGATGGATCCGGATCCCCAGGATGTATGAGGCATCACCCAGGTCTTTCATGGAGAACCTGTGTGACAAGAATCCCTTGACAGATTGTAGCATAGGAATGTCATTTCCTATTAAGAGAATGTCATCCACGTATAAAACGAGGAATACTACAGTTCTCGCTACAAATCTACTATAGATGCATGGTTCATCTGGATTTTTGATAAAGCCAAATTCCTTGACCGTTTCATCAAAACAGATGTTCCAACTCCGCGATGCCTGCTTTAGTCCAAAGATGGACTTAAGAAACTTGCACACCTTTCCGCTGCTCCCACTCTGAATGAAACCCTCTGGCTGGTCCATATAGACACACTCCTCTAAATTTCCATTTAGAAAAGCGATTTTTACGTCCATTTGCCAAATCTCATAATCGTGGAAGGCAGCAATGGCAAGAAGGATCCGAATGGATTTCAGCATAGCCACTGGAGAAAAGGTTTCGTCATAGTCCAAACCAGGTCTTTGACGAAAACCCTTTGCTACAAGTCTAGCTTTATAGGTCTCAACCTGTCCATCTACACCAATCTTCCTTTTGAAGATCCACTTGCATCCTACGGGTTTTACCCCGTCTGGAGCAATGTCCAACGTCCATACTTTGTTGGTGTACATGGACTCCATTTCGGTCCGCATTGCATCCAGCCATTTTACCGAGTCAACGCTCTGAACGGCCTGCTGGAAGCCAGTAGGCTCATCATAATCTATGATGCAATCCTCTCTATCCCCGTCTATGAGAAAACCGTAGTATCTCTCGGGCGGATGAGACTGCCTACTACTCCTGCGGAGCGGCGTAGGAATGTCCTGTTCTTTTGAACCCTCTGGTTCCACTAAGCTTTCAGTAATAGTCTGTGGTTCTGGAATTTCTTCCAGTTCTACTGCGCTCCCACTTATTTCTTTTTCTAAGAACTGGTGTTCTAGAAAGTGGGCATGACGAGAAACAAGAACTTTTTGTTCCTCTTCGTAGTAGAAGAGATATCCCTTGGAATTCTTTGGATATCCTACAAACTTACACTGTACTGAGCGCGCCTCGAGCTTGTCCGCATGCTGCTTTTTAACAAAAGCTGGACTTCCCCAAGTCTTAATGTGACTGAGATGGGGTCTCTTCCCACACCACATCTCATATGGTGTAGTAGGCACAGTCTTAGTAGGAACTCGGTTCAAAAGGTACGCAGCTGATTCTAGCGCATACCCCCAGAATGATCGCGGTAACTCAGCGTTACTCATCATGGACCGTACCATATCTAATAGGGTTCGGTTCCGTCTCTCCGATACACCGTTATGTTGCGGAGTGTATGGAGGAGTAAGCTGAGAGAGAATTCCGTTCTCTTTTAAATAATTCAGGAACTCGGCACTTAAGTATTCTCCACCTCGATCCGATCTTAGAATCTTGATACTTTTGCCGGTTTGTTTTTCTACTTCATTCTTATATTCTTGGAACTTTTCAAAGGCTTCGGACTTATGTTTCATTAAGAAGACATAACCGTACCTTGAAAAATCATCCGTAAAAGTAATGAAGTAAGAGTAACCGCTTCGCGCATGTGTAGACATTGGATCGCACACGTCACGGTGTACGAGTCCCAAGAGCTCGCTCGCTCTTACTCCGTGTCCAGTGAACGGAGTCTTTGTCATCTTTCCTTTGAGACAGGATTGACAAGTGGCATACGATTGATATTCGAACGGATCCAAATATCCTTCTGTATGTAACTTAGTCAACCTTCTCTCATTGATGTGACCCAGTCTACAATGCCATAAGAAAGTCTGATTGATTTCCGAAGACTTTCTTTTGTGTGTATTCTGGACATTGAAAATCTGTGGTTGGTTTAACACGTATATACCATTGCTCAGTGTACCTGACCCAATCAGAACTTGATTAAGGTGAATGTTTACAACATTACTTACAAACGCAAATTCATAACCTTCTTTAGAAACCAAAGATACAGAAATGATATTACAAGTTGCGTTGGGTACAAAAAAGCAATTGCGTAAAACCAAAACATGTCCATCTGACATTCCCAGGTGATAGTCCCCCACGGCTTTAGCATCCATGCTAGCTCCGTTCGCAACTCTGAGGGTCATGTCACCTGCCTTCAAAACCCTACGGTTTCTCAACGCTTGCAAAGAATTACAGATATGAGATCCTGATCCGGTATCCAATACCCAGGAAGTAGAGTTTATAAAAAGACAATTTTCAATAACATACACACCTGAAGCTGAAGTCGCAACCTGCTTCAGTTCCTGTGTCCTGGCCTTCCAAGCCCTGCAATCTTTCTTCCAGTGTCCACTCTTATGACAATAGAAGCATTCTTCTTTTCCCACAAGCTTCCCCGCTATCTTTGTTGCCTTTTCCTTTCCCTTCGTACCCACTTTACTAACACCGCCCTTTGGTTTGGCGGGGGCTTTCTTCTTCTTTCCCTTGGCTTTCGTCTTGGACCTAGAAGAAGAAGATCCTCCTACAAACAAAGTGGGTGTTTCCCTACCTTTCTGTAGGGTGCCCTCTGCGCTTCTCAACATGTTGAGGAGTTCTGAAAGTTCAACTTCTTTTTCTTGTAAGTTGAAGTTCAGTATAAACTGGGCGTAAGTGGATGGAAGGGACTGGAGAACAAAGTCCGTATAGAGCTCATTTTCCAACGTGGTCCCAAGTTCCGCGAGCTCCTCAATATAGCCAATCATCTTAAGCACGTGGTCCGCTACCGATGATCCGACGGCCAATTTTGCCGAAAATAACTTCTTCGACACTTCGTATCTTGCGATACGAGACTGCTCTCCATACAGTTCTTTTGTATGAAGAAATATGGATTCCAGGTCCATATTCTCGTGCCTCCTCTGGTGTTCGTTGTCCATAGAGGCAAGCACGAGGCACTTGGCCTTCGCGCAATCAATCTCCCAAGTCTTACGGATTTCCTTATCCGCGACACTGGAGGTGGGACCTGGGACGGGGGGAGCTTTGGTGGTAAGAAGATACCCCAGCTTGTCGTAAATGATTGCCATTTTGACATTCCTGAGCCAATCTTTGTAGTTTGGCCCTGTCAGTATGTTTTTATCTAGAAGTAACTTAAGTCCAGTCATGTCGATTGGTCGCTGCAATTAGGAGAGAGAAGAAGAAACACTCAGCATGATGCTCTTGCAAGTTTAGAATGGTTTTTAATTTGTCTAAACAGGATGGCTCCCACTGTCTCTCGAATCCCTCCTCAAACCATAAAGGAAGAATTAGTCGGGATCAATCCCACCGCACAATACTTGCTTACCCGTTCAGCCAGGCCAGTGTCGGTACTTCGAGGGAGGTTTTCCAACGCTTTCGCGAAGTTCCTTAATTAAATAACCTCTTTTCCCTGGGAGCTTAGCCCCGCTAACACCTTTCTAGACACCTACTTGGTTTATAGCATTGATTGTTTAGTGAGAAATTTCCCGAGGAGTAGCATATACTCACAGTAGGATCGGGATCCAAATATCATCGCGTGACGAAACTGAAGGAATCCTACCAGAATCACCACACTCCAAATGGTATGCAAATCTAGCAAGTTTCAGTACTTATGAAACTCCCGATGTGGATTTTTGCCCCATGCTCTTATGACCTTGACTTTGGCCAAAATATCATAAGTCACATGTCAAGTTCTACCCGTCACTATCCAGGTTAATTTGGATCCATCCGTACCTACCCTTGACTTTGGCCAAAATGGCAGTACGACTGTCCCAAACCAACACATCTATCTATGCTACACATGAACACCCAATAGCTACCAATCACTATGCCTTGACTTTGGCCAACATACATCGCTTGAATACTATTGCCTATTCATGTGAAACGACGGAGGGCTACGAATGGTTTTGGTAAAACCGTGAACGTAGTGAACTTGATATAATCGATAGAACGAGATAACTTTTAGAAGGAGTGGCTCAAGCTCCGCATTTAAAAGTTAGTTTTGAAAAGAATCGAGTGGTTTTTCGAAAGTGTTCCAACGACTTTAGCTTGGTTTATTATCTTGCATTAGTTCTTTTAATGCGTGATATTCTTGCATTAGTTCTTTTAATGCGTCCCATCATTTAATCCTACCATTGCAGAAAACAACTAAAATATGACGTACGCTTATGCCATTCGCATTCGCCACGGGGCCCCGTCATTACCCGTTAGGTTACTTAACTAACGACAGAGCGGGGGCTGGGCTAGCGCGGCTGTAAAACATAAGTAACGCCTAAATAGTTATAAATATATAGTAATGATAGACATTACAGATCACAGATGAATACATTGGATATACTAGGAATCCACAATTCGTTCGAGCCTGCAACGAAAAGCGGATTACACGGTCGCGGTGAATAGCCAATACCCCACCCAAGACCCCTACGGGTGTGGCAAACTACCCGCCAAGTACCCGGTAATTTGTGCACCCCTCCATGGGTCTATCCTAGGAGCAAAAACAGTAAAAAGAATTATACAATGACGGCTACAACCCCGACCCGGTTGTGCGGCCATACAAATAATAATATTACATCAATTTACATATTACAAATGAATGAAAGAAAAACAACACTCATCTCACATCCATCCCGGCTATTCACCCGCGACAATCCAATCCATTCATATACACATACCATCAATAAACACAGATCACAGATATGTATAACCCCGACTAATCGACATATAGCGATTAGCCGACGTTCAATACATACAAACATCACAGATATAACCAATATAGTCAAAGTGTAGTGAAGTTCGATAAAAATACGGATTTATAGGCCCCCAAAAACAAATTTCTTTTCTGGAAAATCTGGGCACAAATAACCCATCTGAAAAATCCCAAAACCCTACCAGAAGAACACTGCACAAAACCCGATCACGAGAGGAGCCTAAACGGCGGCGGTTCCGCGCCAAATGCATACCTATTGCCGCGGAACCGCGGCGGTTTGAGGGAATCAGGGGATCGTTTTTCGTGGGTGTTCTCACAAAACCCTAAGCCGATTTTAGGAGTAAAACTTTTTCACTTTCGAGCACAAAAAATTTCAACAGAAAGTTAGGGTTTTGTTTCTCCGGTTTTTTTGCAATTTTTCCGTTCGAAATTCCATACACTTTACTACTAAGCTAGTTTAAGTTTAGTTAGGCTCTGATACCACTGTAAGTCCACGTTGCGACCCCCGGTTCTTGCGGGGAGGCGGAAACGGTATACAAATCAAAATTTTTAGCGCATGGGGCAACATGGACTAACAAAGTCGGGATCTTTTCTAAACTAAAACTAGCTATCATGCTAAAGGGAGTTAGCTACTCTGAAAAGAGGTTATACCTAACTTGAACTCCTTCTTCTTAAAACCTTTGTAGGGAGTTGATGATGCTTTCCTCGTCGCCTTCTTCCGTCAAAGATGGATCCACCTGAGGGTTCAACCTTCGGGCTCTTTCTCGAACTTTGAGTGAACTAGGATCTTCGGCTTGCTAAACCTCTAACCCTAGAGTGAGTAGAGAGTTTCTTTGGGGTGTTTTTGTCTCAAGGAGAGGGATTCTCAACACATGAGAAGGATTCTCCTTTAACTAGAGGAGGAAGAAGAAGAAGTGAGGAGAGAGAAGTCTTATGATAGAATGAGCTCTTTTTTCTTTTTACAACCATAACAAAAAGAAAAGCAATTATCAAATTAACAATAATAATAAAAATGAAATAGTTGATGGATGGTTTGGAATGACCATTATCATTACATTCATTAAATGAATTTTGCTAGAATCAAAGAGCATCTTTGTAAAGTAATGATGATGGTCAAACCTTCAACCATGGTCAACAAGTCAACCATGGTCAACAAAACCCAACCATGACACAATTTCATTTAATTAATATTATTAATTGATATATCATAATTCCATTAGGGTTTGGAAAAAGACGACTGTTAACTGTGCATACGCACCCGTTCCGAAACCCTAATGAAAATCCTCTTCCTCCGCCTCAAACAACTGTGCATACACACCCGCATTCTTGTTCCGAGGAACATGAATAACAAGAGATAAAATCAACCCCAAAACATATACCAGTATCTGGCTCAAACCAGAGCCTACTAGTAATATCTGTCCGGACTCCAAGCGTGCACAAGTGCGCGGATGAGAACGAACCCTGTCGCAAAACCATGCGACCTCTACTCTGTTTTGCCCAGAGGCGAATAGCCCTCTGTGTGGGACTCTAAAGACTCGACACTACGCTGGCAGTGGGTTTAACCACAGACCGCAAGCGGCACTAGCTGTGTGTAACGGTCCCCAGGTAGATGCCGATAAGAAGACTGACGAGGTGAACCCCATCTGAACTCCTACTGAGTCTGAATGTGACAGTCTCCGTACAGTCCGGTCTGTTCGTCTAATACATCGCATGTCGGGCCTAGGGGGCGGTAAACGTCAGTCCCCTAATAGCGGTACAAGTCGTGTCGGAGTGAAGCCCAAAACACCCTGAGATAACACTGGAAGCCTACCAGTATATCTCGCTTGCCCTGGCCAGGGACTACTCGTGTAATGGCTCTCCTAGACACAGCGCGATGTCAACCCCCAATACCGGGAGAGACGAATCCTGTCTAACCGTTACTGCCTCCAAGTGCTTCGGGACTGCACCCAACCATTACCTGTTTGCACGACTCCATTGAGCCGTGGTAGGGTAGTGATCAAAGTGCAGTGGGAACACACTCGAGGCGAAGTGCCAGTGTCAAGTCAGCGGACTAAGCTGTACTCATGTCACCTGGGAACTGATAACTGACGATAGGTATAATACCAACTTGTCAGTTCCCGACGAGTCCTGTCCAGTGTACTCGTAACCCAACGAGCACCCGTATACTATCTCCAGTACGACGTACTGATGGCTGTGGGACAGACCATCTCCCATACTGGGATGAGAAGCGCATACGCTAGTCTACTCCGGAGTATCGATGCCTTGTCTCGATAGTCCTGCGACTAGGGACCTGTATAAGGATGTGCTTATAGATTACCCAGCCCCCACTAGTGTGACTGCCATCACAACGCTGGTAATCAAGCAAAGATCCTAAGGGCTCCACTAATGCGTATAGGTGATATACTAAAATAAACACATGTACACATTGAAGTAGAAACAAACCAAGTAGCATACTACTATATTGAGCAAGATTGTTTATACAAGGTGAATATCCCAAGCTTCCATTAAGTAATATATAAACTAGTATGATGCAGTAATGGCCTCTAGGGCATATACACTAACACAACCATCGCCCTCCAAGGGACAAGAAACGTACACACCAGTCTACACTGAAATATCGATGCCCTGGTCTCGATATTCCCACGACTAGGAACTGATTGAAGGATGTACTTGTAGACCACCCTGGCCCCACTAGTATGATCTCTTCATAATCCTGGTAGTCAAGTACATATCCTAAGGGCTTTATCAACATGTGAGAGAAAGACAGTAAAGAATACCAGTCAACATGTTAAGATAAAGAGTAACCAGATAGAATACTATCATGTCGAGAAAGAAAGTCCTCTCTATATATGTCCAAGCATCCACTATAATATACATCACATGTACAATAATGGCCTCTAGGGCAAACATATTCCTAACAATCTCCCACTTGCACTAATGCTATGTGTTATAGTATCTCATACCCAACATCCCAAAAAGTCTCTCAAACTGTATCTGGGGGAGGGCCTTCATGAGTGGATCCGCTATGTTGTCCTTCGTGTCAACTCTCCTGACCTCGATTTCCCGGCGATCTACTATCTCCCTGATCAGGTGATACTGCCTCAGAATATGTCTGGATCTCTGATGAGACCTGGGTTCCTTGGCCAAATCCACCACTTCATTGTTATCACAATACACAGGTATTGGATGCTCAATGGATGGAACCACAACAAGCTTAGCAACGAACTTCTTCATCCAGACAACTTCTTTGGCAGCATCGTTGGCAGCGATGTTTTCATCCTCCATCGTTGAGTCTGCTACGGTGTCTTGCTTGGAACTCTTCCAACACACCGCCCCTCCGTTGAGGGTAAAGACAAAATCCGAGACCGACTTACTGTTGTCCTTATCACTCTGGAATCTCGAATCGGTAAAGGACTCCATCTGGAGTTCACTGTTACCATACACCAAGAACATTTCTTTAGTCCTTCTCAAGTACTTAAGAATGTTCTTCACAACTGTCCAGTGTTTCTCCCCAGGATCTGATTGATACCTGCTCATTACACCTAGTGAGTAAGCTACATCCGGTCTGGTACATAACATCGCATACATGATAGAGCCTACTGCCAAAGCATAGGGTATCGCTTGCATGCGAGCCTTTACAAATCAGTCTTGGGAGGCATCTCTTTAGAGAGAGTGATTCCTGAACAAGCGGGTACATTACCTGGCTTGGAATCTTCCATACTAAACCTCTTTATTATGGTGTCTATGTATCTGGATTAGGACAATCCCAAAATTTGTTTAGATCTATCTCTATAGATCTTTATCCCCAGAATGTAGGAGGCATCACCAACATCTTTCATAGAGAACTTGAGTGATAAGAAGAGCTTGACCGAGTGTAGCATAGGAACATCGTTTCCTATCAAGAGTATGTCATCCACGTACAATACGAGGAAGTCCGCCTTACTCTCTACAGCCTTCTTATATATACAAGGTTCATCTACATTTTTGATGAAGTCAAGCTCTTTGATAGCTTCATCAAAACAGTTGTTCCAACTCCGCGACGCCTGTTTTAATCCATAAATGGATTTAAGCAGCTTGCACACTTTTCCGCTGCTCCCACTGTCTACGAAGCCCTCTGGCTGTGTCATATACACGCTCTCTTCTAAATCACCATTTAGAAAAACGGTCTTGACATCCATCTGCCAGATTTCGTAGTCATGGTATGCAGTAATGGCAAGTAGGATCCTGATGGACTTAAGCATAGCGACAGGAGAAAAAGATTCATCATAGTCGACACCAGGTCGTTGACGAAAACCTTTTGATACAAGTTTAGCTTTGAAAGTCTTAACTTTTCCATCTACACCTATCTTCTTTTTAAAAATCCATTTGCTCCCAATAGGTTTTACCCCTTCAGGAGCAACTTCCAAAGTCCATACTTGGTTAGTGTACATGGATTCCATCTCGGATCTCATAGCATCCAGCCATTTCACTGGGTCTCCACTTGTGATGGACTGCTTGAAACTAGTCGGGTCATCATCTTCCATAATGCAATCCTCGCTCCGACCATCTATAAGAAAACCGTAGTATCTCTCAGGTGGATGAGGAACCCTACTAGATCTGTAGAGTGGCTGGGGTTCGTTGGGTACTATTGGATCCTCTGGTTCCACTAAATCGTCAGTTGTAGTATGTGTTGCTGGAATTTCTTCCAGTTATACCTCATTGCCACTAATTTCTTTCATAAGAAAACCCTTTTCTAAAAAGGTGGCATATCGAGAAACAAACACCTTTTGTTCCTCGGAGTAGTAGAAGATATACCCTCGCGAATGTTTGGGATATCCTATAAATTTGCACAGAACCGACCTTGCCTTGAGCTTGTCCTGATTTTGTGTTTTCACATAGGCCCGACAGCCCCATATCTTAGCATATTAAGGTATGGTCTCTTTCCTTTCCATATCGCATATGGAGTGGTAGGCACAGATTTGGTGGGAACCATATTTAATAGGTCTGCAGCTGTTTCAAACGCATATCCCTAAAAAGAAATAGGCAACTCAGCAGTACTCATCATAGAGCGCACCATATCTAATAGGGTGCGATTCCTCCGTTCCGATACACCGTTGTGCTGTGGCGTATACAGAGGAGTAAGCTGGGAGAGAATCCCATTCTCTTTTAGATAATCACGGAATTCCCCGCTCAAGTATTCTCCTCCCCGATCAGATCGTAGGATTTTAATACTTTTGCCCATCTGGTTTTCTACTTCGCACTTATATTCCTTGAATTTCTCAAAATCTTCAGACTTGTGTCTCAACAAGAACACATGTACGAACCTTGAGAGATCATCGGTGAATGTAATAAAGTACGAATAACCATTCCTGGCATGTGTAGACATAGGACCGCATACATCACTATGTATCAGTCTTAAGAGTTCAGAAGTTCTTTCTCCGTGTCCAGTAAACGGAGTTTTGGTCATCTTGCCTTTGAGATATGACTGACAAGTTTCATAAGATGAAAATTCAAACGGATTCAAATATCCATCTTTATGCAACTTAGCCAGTCTTTTCGCATTGATATGAGTGCCACAAAAAGGCTTCGTTCATTTCTGAACTTTTCCTCTTGTTTGTGTTCTGTATGTTAAGAACTGTACTTTGATTAAGAACGTATATACCGTTACATAACGTACCAGATCCAATCAACACTGGATTCTGGAAAATGTTCATAACATTATCCTCTAATGTGAGATTATATCCTTCTTTAGGTAGCAAAGAAACCGATATAATGTTGCACATCATCTTTGGTATGTAGTAACAGTCATTCAGAATCAATGTATTACCAGTTGGTAATACAAGGTGATAATCGCCAACTGCCTTGGCTGCAACAATTGTACCATTCCCTACTGTTAGGGATTTATCACCCTTTCACAGTTCTCTACCTTTCTTTAGCCCATGTAACAAATTACATACGTGGGATCCTGATCCGGTATCTAATACCCAGGACGTAGAACAAACTGAGAAACAGTTCTCGGTAACGAACACACCCGAAGAAGATGCATCAACATGCTGTTTCTTCGTACGGGTGGCAAAGGAATCCTGATATTCCCCTGTCCCTTGCTCAGACTTATGACAGTCATAAGATAGAGCAGGACCTACATTCCCTAGCCCTGTATAAAAGGAGGGTTCAGTCAATACATCCATATTATTTTCTTGATTAAGGCGTGACATTGGTTGCTGCCTGGAGAGAAAGAGAAGGAAACGCGTTAGCGTGCGCTCTTTGCAAGATTAGATTGGTTATTATCTTATCTAATCAGGAAGGCTCCCACCGTTTTTATTCAATCTTCCTTCAAACCCTAAAAGGTAAGATTAGCCGAGATTAATTACACCCTACAGGTTCACCAATCGTTCGGCCAGGCAGGTATTGGTACTCCAAGGGAGGTTCCCCGTGCTTTCGCACGGACCTAATTAAAATAAATCTCGTTTTCCCAGAGGCATAACCCCATTGACACCTTTCTAGACACCTACTTGATCGGATAATTGTAAAGTGCAAAATTCTCTCAAGAGTAACTCTTACTCGCAGTGGGTATCGGGATCCAACTATCATATAGAAAGTATGCAATCTCATTTCAAATTTCAACACTTGAAATTCCCGATAATGGTTTTTACCCCTAGCTTCCTATGACCTTGACGGAGGTCAACAAACCATAGGCCGCTAGTCAAGTTCAACCCGTTCATTTCTTGATTGAATTAAACCCACCCGCACAACCCTTGACGAAGGTCAACAAGGCCGTACGACTACCCTAATCCAATCGCATCACATGCGGCAGATAAGCGCTAATCAGCTACCGCACACTACGCCTTGATGTAGGTCAACAAACGCAGTACGGATACTAAATAGTTGTTATCTGAAATGACGGAGGGCTACGCAGGTTTTTAAGAAAACCATGAGCGTAATAAACTTGATATCGTTGTAGAATCTAGTGTTTTTGAAAATGAGTGTTTTTGAGGCTTTTGCTAGTTTCGCTATAGAGGTCACTCCTGGTGAAGGGATTTCGGCTCTTTCCTCATCGAATGAGGTGCTGGATATTCATCAAGGAATACCACTATGAAAAGAAAGAACTAGAGAAGCAGTCAAAAGACAAAACCGAGTGGGTTGTAGCATTTGCTAGTTTCTCTAAAGAGGTCACTCCCAGTGAAGGGATCTCGGCTCTTTCCTTATCGAATGAGGTGCTGGATATTCATCAAGGAATACCACTGTGCAAAGCAAAAACAAGAGCTACCCTTTTTGAAAATTTGATTCTACAACATCTTTTGGTTTCTTTCTTTTCATTAATCTCATTAACGAAGTCCCATCATTTAATGTTTCCTAAACATTATAGAAAAATGAAACGAAAATAGAACGTATGCTTATGCCATCCGCATTTGCCACGGGGCCCCGTCATGCACCGTTAGGTTACTTAACTACTGGCAGAGCGGGGGCTGGACTAGCGCGTGTGCAAAACATAAGCAACGTTTATTATATATCACATATATAATATTACATCCGTCTCACGCAGTTATATGATCAACATCACAGAATCAAGCAGCAGAAGCAAAATATAAAATATTAGATATACTTGGATGTCCGTGTTTTAAAGTTTAGCCAGTAATGTAAAACACGGATTCCACGGTCGTGATGAATAGCCAAACCCACATCCCTAGACCCCTACGAGAACGACAAGTAACCATGCCAAATCTAGAGTTAGGAGACCCGGTCTCAACTCCTTGAGATGGTCTCCCACTGGACTCTAGAACCTGGTTACTTGTGCTTCCCGCCTTGGGTCATCCTAATGCGGAAAAGTAAATAATATACAACAGTGGTGACATCATCCTCAACCCGGAAGTGTCCCAATAAAATAATATTACATACAGATTTTACATGAATGAAAATAAAAACCCTCATCTCACATAAAACCCCCCGACTATTCTTTCACGACGATCCAATAAATCATATCAACAGCAACACATGATATCACATATCATCAAAGTAAGCAAATATGCATATCCCTAAAACTTGTTGACATATAGAAACGAGATTGGGATACCCCACATATTACACTTACGATCGCAGAAAAGAAAACAGAAAACTACAATAATTAGAATCCGCAATATCCTTAGACATCATAAACCCGGAATATCTCATATTCCGGATTTCATGCCTAACTTATAAAACTTGCATTTTAGTCTCAAATTGAAAACTCTTTTCAATTGGTTGTCGGATAATTCAACAAGATTCCCGTCTTAGTCATCGCGTACAATACGCAATTGCGACGGAGTTTTGATCCGAATCAAAACTTCGTGGCAATCGATCAATTGAGACTAAACGGCTAGCTTTACAATATACTAACTAGTTTTCATAAAACTAATTAATTCGGATTCTAATAATTGTATCACACACATCACAAAGCTTGTAAAGTAACCGCGACATTAGAATTCCGCACGCAATTAGCAAACTTAACCAATTTTCCAAAACACGAAAAATCCTGTGAGCTAAAGTTTCAAACCGATCGTTTTAAGCCAATCCGGGAGTCGAAACGAACTCGAAACCCGCCCGAATATTTGCGGCTGCGAAGATCACAAAATTAATTGTCGAATGGGGTCCTCGGGGGGGGGGGTACCCAACCCCGGGGGCTACTACGAAGTGGCCCCCTAGGGTAGGCAGACCCGAGAGCACCCAGTTGGGGTGCTCTCGGGTTACCCAACCCCAAGGTCACCTTGTGGTGGTCTTGGGGTGTGGGTCTGGCCTCTGGTCCCCCCGGGGTGCGCACGCTCCACCCCGCGGCTTCTTGGTTAAAACCGTGAGTCCGCGGGGTGTGCAAAAAAATCAAAACATCATTTTTGAAACTGTTTTTATCGGCAGTTTTTGCGCGAAAAAATGGCGGATTTCTAACGTCGCTACAAGTTACCCTTGTTAGTTATATGTATGCCCTAGAGGCCATTACTGTACATGTGATGCATATTGTAGTGGATGCTTGGACATATATGGGGAGGACTTTCTTGCTCGACATGATAGTATGCTATCTGGTTGCTCTTTATCTTAACATGTACACTTATTGTCTCTCTATTACATGTTGATAAAGCCCTTAGGATGAGTACTTGACTACCAAGATTATGATGCAGATCATACTAGTGGGGATAGGGTAGTCGGTAAGTACATCCTTCAAATGTTCCTAGTCGTGGGGGTATCGAGATGTGGCATCGATATTCCAGAGTAGACTAGCGTATACGCTTCTAGACCCATATGATGGGCGATGGATGATCCCATATCCATTGGTGTTTGACATCAGAGAAGGTATACGGGTGCTCAGTGGAGACTAGGTACACTGAACGGACTCACCGAGAACTCCTAGATGGTAATCGTCAGATAGCAATTCTCTGGTGACACTGGTACAGGTTAGTCTGTCGACTTGAGATCGTCATAGAGTCTTGTGTGATTCCCACCGTGCTTTGATTTCCACCATACCACGTTCAAGAGATCGTGCAAAAAGGTGGTTTTTGGGTACAGTCCCGAGTCACATGGAGGCAATGAGCGATAGGAGGGGATTCGTCTCTCCTGGTATTGGGGGTTGATGTTGCGCTATGCTCGATTGACCATAACAGGAAATCCCTGGCCAGGGTTGCCGAGATCTACTGGTAAGTGTTATCAGTAGTTTCCTGAACCGTTATGAGCCTCACATCGGCATGCCTTATCAGGCTATTGGGGTCTGACGTTTTAGCACCCCAGGCTGTGATATGCGACATATCAGACGAAGAGACCGGACTGTACGGTAGAGTTACTGATTAGATTCGCAGGAGTATGAGCAGGCTTGCTTGTTGATCTTCTGATCGCTCAATACCTGGGTGGCCGTTACGTTTAGCAGACCGCTTGCGGCTTGTGGGTGTTTGATATGATCATCACCTACTGCCGGCGTATTGACGAGTCTTTAGAGTCCTACACAGAGGTTTCCTGGTTCATGCGAAACGAAGTAGGAGCATATATGTGATATGTGCGGGACCGATATTAATGCGCGTATGTGATACCGCATTCTATTCTCGCGATATGTGATATCGGTCGGTTATATGTGATATAGCCAGGTTATCGGATCAAGTGTTGATTCGATAAGTTGTTACATTTGATATTAGCTGGTTGTATGTGATATAGCCGGATTATTAAATCAAGTGTTGATTTAATAATTTAATGTATAATTATATATGTGATATATTAATTTACATTAACTAATATTAGCTCACTTAAACATTTCTTTTTCTCACTTTGTGCTTTAGTATATATGTGATATATATTAATGTACATTTTATTGTGTCATGTTTGTTGCCACATGCTTCATGGGTGTATGAGACTTACACCATGCTTATAAAAATGTGAGGGTTTTGTTTATTTAAAGTAAATCAAATTAGTTGGTAATTAGTCACATGGTTCAAGTTTGTAGAAGCTTGTGGAACTATTGACCAAGTCCACTAATTTTATTTTACTTGTAGATATTTATTAACCTAACTATTATTATTAGCCATAGTTTATTCTCTATATGAGTTAGTGTATGCCACTAACTCACCCATGGTTGCTATTCTCACCTCATGAGTTTTCATTCTCATCTCCACTTCATCTTCTTCTTCCTCATGAAAAAGCTTTCTAGCTTTTGAAATGATGAAGAAATATTGTGAGAAAAATAAATCTAAAGTGAGCCCAATTCCTACTTCATCATCCTCTACTATATTAGCCATTTAGTTTAGGGTGTTTTCTTCACTAATATACAATTAGTGAATAGGTAGCATGAGCTTGAGTCTCCTCGACGTAGATCATCTTTGGCCTCGAAGACTTCGAGCAAGCTTGTTCATTTCTTCATATGAACCCTTACCAGAGTTCGGGTGTTCACTACTTGGAGCGAAGGGACTACTACACGGAGCTTTAGAAGTGAAGGACCGGTCTACAAAGGTTGTATTCCTCATTCACTTAGATGTAAAGTTGTTTACATTGTTGTTTTGTCTAAATCTCTAGTTAAGATTCTAGGGTTAGGGTTCTTTAGTACGGCAAAAATTTGAAAACGACATGGACGATGCCTCCCCAAACCTTGCTGTCGTGCTAGGTAACCCTACAGTGGTATCAGAGCCAAGCTAGAGAATTATACGATGTTTGTTAGATTACGAAACCGAAACAACTCCGAAACACCCGATATACAATCCTAGTTTCTGTCGAATTTTAAATGTCCTCTAAAAATATTTTTAGCAACTGCAGAATGTTGTATGTGATATAACATGAACACCATAAAATTTGATGCAAATTGTACTGAAGATGTCCGGCCACATAGGCAAAAAATCCGAGCTCACCGGTTTTTTGGTGGGATTTTGGCTTCAAATTTTTAGGGTGTTCCAGTCTCTGGGTTTTGGTGTTTCAGGTGTTGCTTGTTTTTGCTAAATTTGCATGTGATGTTAACTTTCTGCAAAGGCAATTCGGAGTGTTTCGTAGTCGTAATTCTAACATCTATTCGGGTTATTTAGACGACGTTAAAAAGTTCGAACGGATATCAATAACCCATATTTTCCCTCGCTGGAAATTTTCCAAGAGTTGGATTTTTCCGAGTTTAAAATCTTCAGAAAATCATGCAAGCGATTCTGTGGACCCTCTAGAAGAACGATACCCAAACTCGACTTTTTGGATCGCAGAACCGCGGTCAAACCCTAGGGTTTGCGGCAGTTTCATGGCGACATGAGTGAGGCATGGGCCGGCCCTTCTTCGGATGGTTCATAGGTGCTGTGGTATGTTCTGGGTACTTTTTGAACTCCGCTCAAGTGTTGAGCTCTTTGGGAAATTTTGGGTGTTTTTTTATTCGATCGAAAAGTTTAACATCGTCTAGCTATTTGTGATTACGATACAATATTTTGAATCCATATAATTAGTTATGTGATAACTAGTTTGAATTTTATAAATCTAGCAATTTAGTCTCATTTGATCGGTTGCCACGGGATTTTGATGTGGATCAAAAGTCCGTCGCAATTACGTAGCGTACGCGGATACTCGCCGGGTAACCTTACTAGATAGCCACGCCCCATAGCCCCGACCAAGTGACTGTAGGAGAACCCCATCGCCAAAAGCATCCATTCGGGTGCTCGCGGCCGCGGTGTTCCGCCTAAGTGCACTTCGTAGACGGCATCGGGGGTGCTCCCGTCTACTAAAGTTTCCGACGAGCATTCGATCAGGTTATCGGGAAACTTGTTGAATTACCCGACAGGTTATTGAAAAGTGTTTTCAATATCGAGACTAAAATGCGGGGTTTATAATTGTTAGGCATGGGATGTCTAAGGAATTCATTTGGTAAGGCATGAAATCCAAAGTATGTGATACATTGGGCTTATGATGTCTAAAGTGGTTGCGGATTCCAATTGTTGTAGTTTTTCACTTTCTTTTCTGCGACCGTAAGTGTAATATGTGGTGTATCGCCGGTTTCGTTGCTATATGTCAACGACAATTGGGATACGCATATTTACTTACGTTGATGACATGTGATGTTATGAGTTGTTGTGATATGTTATATTGGATCGTCGTGTTTTGAATAGCCGAGGGTTTTTATGTGAGATGAGAGTTTTTCATTTTCATTCATGTAAGAGCTTGTATGTAATATTCTTTTATTGGGGAACTTCCGGGTTGAGGATGATGTCACCATTGATGTATATTATTTACTTTTCCACATTAGGATAGACCCAAGGAGGAGAACACAAGTAACCGGGTTCTAGAGTCCAGTGGAAGACCATCTCGAGGAGTCGAGACCGGGTCTCCTAACTCTAGAATTGGTAGGGTTGCTTGCTGCTCTTGTAGGGGTATAGGGATGTGGGTTTGGCTATTCATCATGACCGTGGAATTCGCGTTTTTTACTGGCTTAATTTAAAACACGAAATTCCTAGTATATCCAATATTTCATATGTGATTCTTCTGCTGCTGATATTCTGTGATGTGATCACTTGACATGTTGAGACGATTGCTTATATTATATATATGAGATATAATAAATATTGATGCTTTCGTTTCTTATGTGATGCTTAGAAAGCATAATTGATAGGACTTCATTAATGAGATTAATGAAATAAAAGAAACCTAAAGATGTTGCAGAATCTTGTTTTAAAAACTGGCAGCTCTAGTTCTTGCTTTGCATAGCGGTATTCCTTTTAGAATATACAACACCTTATTCGATAAGGAAAGAGCCGAGATCCCTTCACCGGGAGTGACCTCTTTAGAGAAACTAGGAGATGCTACAACCCACTCGGTTTCGTCTTTTGATTGCTTTTCTAGTTCTTGTTTTGCATAGTGGTATTTGTGAAATATCCTGCGCCTTATTCGATAAGGAAAAAGACGAGATCCCTTCACCGGGAGTGACCTCTTTAGCAAAACTAGTAAAATCCTAAAAAACACTCCTTTTCAAAAATCACTCGATTCTACAACGATATCAAGTTCATTACGCAAAAGGTTTTCTTAAAACCCTATCGCAGCCCTCCGTCATTTCAGATAAGTACTACTTAGTATTCGTACTACGTTTGTTGGCCTCCGTCAAGGTGTAGTGTGCGGTAGCTAACTAGTGCTTATCTGCAACATTAGATGAGATTGGATTAGGGTAGTCGTGCGACTTTGTTGGCCTCTGTCAAGGGTCGTGCGGGTGGGTTTAATTCAATCATGAAATGTACGGGTTGAACTTGACTAGCAGTCTATGGTTTGTTGGCCTCCGTCAAGGTCATAGGACGCTAGGCGAAATATACTATCGGGAATTTCAAGTGTTGAAATTTGCAATGAGATTGCATACCTTCTCTTCTATGAGATAGTTGGATCCCGATACCCACTGCGAGTAAGAGTTACTCCTGGGAGAGTTTTACACATTACAAATAGACGATCAAGTAGGTGTCTAGAAAGGTGTTAACGGGGTTATGCCCCTAGGAAAATGAGGTTTGTTTTAATTAGATCTGTGTGAAAGCACGGGGAACCTCCCTCAAAGTACCGACACTGGCCTGGCCGAAAGATTGGCGAACTTGTAGGGTGTAATTAATCCCGGCTAGTCTTGCCTTTTAGGGTTTGAAGGAAGATTTGATAAAAACAGTGGGAGCCATCCTGATTAGATAAGATAATAACCAATCTAATCTTGCAAGAGCGCACGCAGAGTGTTTTCTTCTCTCTCTCTCTCCTGGTAGCGACCGTAACATGCTTTAATCAAGATAATAATATGGATGCATTGACCGAACCTGCTTATTATACTGAGCTAGGGAACGTTGGTTCTGCTCTATCTTATAATTGTTATAAGTCCGAGCAGGAAATAAGGGAATATCCGGATTCCATGCGACCCAATCGAGGAATAAGCATGTTGATGCATATTCTTCGGGTGTGTTCGTTACCAAGAACTGTTTCTCAGTTTCCTTTACGTCCTAGGTATGAGATACTGGATTAGGATCCCATATGTGTAAATTGTTACATGGGCTAAAGAGAGGTAGAGAACTGGGAATGGGTGATATGTTTCTAAGTGTTAGAGAATGGTGCAATTGTTGTAGCTAAATCAGTTGGCAGATATCACCTTGTATTTCCAAATGGTAAATACATTGATTCTGAACGAATGTTATTAGATACCGAACCTGATATACAACATTACATCAGATTCTTTATTAAGTTAAAGAAGGATATAATTTTGTATTACAGGAAAATGTTGTGAACATTTTCCTGAATCAAGAGTTGATTGGATCAGGCACGTTATGTAATAGCATATACGTTCTAAATCAAACCACAGTTCAAAGTATGTAGAACACACACAAGAGGAGTAGTGCAGAAATGAACGAATCCTTCTTGTGGTATTGTAGACTAGGTCATATCTATGCGACACGACCAACTAAGTTACAAAAGAATGAATATTAGAATCCGTTCGAATTTTCATCTTATGATACTTGCCAGTCTTGTCTCAAAGGTAAATTGACCAATCTTCGTTTACTGGAAACAGAGAAAGAGTTACTGAACTCTTGGGACGGATACATGATGATGTATTCGGTCCTATGTATACTAATGCCAGGGTTGGTTCTTCGTACATCATTATATTCACTGATCATCTCTCGAGATTCGGACATATGTTCCTGTTGAAACACAAGTCTGAAACTTTTGAGAAATTCAAGGAATATAAGGTTGAAGTTAAGAACCAAATGGGTAGAAGTATTAAGTCCTTTGATATGATCGAGGAGGAGAATACTTGCGTATGGAGTTCCTGGAGTTTCTAAAAGGAGAATGGGATTCTCTCTTAGCTTACTCCTTCGTATACACCACAGCACATCGGTGTATCGGGGCAGAGCTATCGCACCCTATGAGATATGGTGCGCTCTATGATGAGTAATGCTGAGTTACCTGTTTCCTTTTGGAGTTATGCACTTGAGAAGCTGCATACCTATTGAATGGGGTTCCATCCAAATCAGTGCCTACCACTCCATATGAGATATGGAATGGGAAGAGACCATGTCTTAAACGAGTTAAAATAAAGGGTTGTCCGGCCTATGTTGAAAAGCAAAATCCGGACAAGCTCGAGGCAAGGTCAGATTTGTATAAGTTTGTTGGATATCCCAAACATTTGCGAGGGAATATCTTCTACCACACTGAGGAGCAAAAGGTGTTTTGTTTCTCAGCATGCCACCTTTTTGGAAAAGAAATTTCTTATGAAGAAATTTGTTGTCACGATGTAGAACTGGAAGGAGTTCCAGCTGGACAAACTAACAGCCGATGATTTGGTAAAACCAAAGGATTCAATAGTCTCCAACAAACCTCAGCCTCTCCGCGAATCTGGTAGGGTTCCTCCTGCACTTGAGAGATACTACGGTCTTCTCGGTGACAGTGGGAGCGCGGATTGCATCATGGTAGATGATGACCCAACTAGGTTCAGGCAGGCCATCACAAGTGGAGAATTTTTGAAAAGGCTGGATGCTATGCGATCAAAGATGGAATCTATGTACACCAACAAAGTATGACTTTGAATGTTGCACCTGAAGGGGTAACACCCATTGGGAGCAAATTGATCTTGAGAAAATTCTTTGTGTAGATGGAAAAGTTAAGACTTTCAAAGCTATGCTTAAGACCATCAGGATTAAAGCAAGTATCACGGAGTTGGAACAACTTTTTTGATGTGGCAGTCAAAGAGTTTGACTTCATCAAAAAGATAGATGAACCTTGTATATACTAGAAGGTGGTAGAGAGTGAGGTTGTCTTACGCGTATTGTACGTAGATGACATACTCTTGATAGGAAATGGTTTCCTATGCTACACTTAGTCAAGCTCCTCTTATCACGAGGATTCTTCATGGAAGATCTGGATGATACCTACTATATCTTGTCGATTATGATCTATGGTGATAGATATAAGTGGATGTTGGGAGTGTCCCAAATCCAGGTACATAAACACCATACTAAAGAGGTTTAGTATGGAAGATTCTAAGCATGGTGGTTCGCCCACTTACTCATGGATCACTCTTTCCAAAAAAGATGTCTCCCAAGACTGATTTGGAGAGAGCTCGCATGCAAAGGATACCCTATACTTCGGCAGTAGGCTCTATCATGTGTGCGATGTTATGTACCAGACCAGATGCAGCTAACTCACCAGGTGTAGTGATCAGGAATCAATCGGATCTTGGGAGAATCACTGGACAACTATGGAGGACATTCTTAAGTACTTGAGAAGCACTAAAAGAATGTTCTTGGTCCGAGCTTCCAGAGTGATAAGGTCGACTGAAACTCAGTCACGGGCATTGTCTTTACCCTCAGTGGAGGGACGGTATGTTGGAAGAGTTCCAAGCTATATACCGTGGCAAACTAGACAATAAAGGCTGAATACATTGCTACCAACGATGCTGCCAAAGTGGCTATCTGGGCATTTCTTGTTCATGAGATGAACATGGTTCCTACCATTGAGCGTTCAATAACTGTTATTGTGACAACAATGGAGTTGTGGCTTTGGCCTAGGAACGCCGGTCCCTTCAGCGATCCAGACATATTCTGAGGCAAGTATCACCTGATCGGAGAGATGGTTAATCTCCAAGAGATCGAGGTTAGGAGAATTGACGCGAAGGACAACACTGAGGATCTACTCACAAAGGCCTTTCCCTAGAAAGACTTCTATAGGACTTTGAGTATGAGATACTACAACAAAAGGCCTTAGTGCAAGTGGGAGATTATTGGTTATATGTATGCCCAAGAGGCCATTACTATACATGTGATGTATATTGTAGTGGATGCTTGGACATATATATGGGGAGGACTTTCTTGCTCGACATGATAGTATGCTATCTGGTTGCTCTTTATCTTAATATGTACACTTATAGTCTCTCGATTACATGTTGATAAAACCCTTATGATGAGTACTTGACTACCAGGATTATGATGCAGATCATACTAGTGGGGACAGGGTAGTCGGTAAGTACATTCTTCAAATGTTCCTAGTCATGGGGGTATCGAGACGGGGCATCGATATTCCAGAGTAGACTAGCGTATACGCTTCTCGACCCATATGATGGGCGATGGATGATCCCATATCCATTGGTGTCTGATATCAAAGAAGGTATACGGGTGCTCAGTGGAGACTGGGTACACTGAACGGACTCGTCGAGAACTCCTAGATGGTATTATACCTATCGTCAGATAGCAGTTCTCTGGTGACACTGGTACAGGTTAGTCTGTCGACTCGAGATCGTCATAGAGTCTTGTGCGATTCCTACGGTGTTTTGATTTCCACCATACCATGTTCAAGAGATCGTGCAAAAAGGTGGTTTTTGGGTACTGTCCCGAGTCACATGGAGGCAATGAGCGATAAGAGGGGATTCATCTCTCCCGGTATTGGGGTTTGATGTTGTGCTATGCTCGATTGGCCATAACAGGAAATCCCTGGCCAGGGTTGCTGAGATCTACTGGTAAGTGTTATCATTATTAACTCGAACCGTTATGAGCCTTACATTGGTATGACTTATCAGGCTATTGGGGTCTGACGTTTTACCACCCCAGGCTGTGATATGCGACATATCAGACGAAGAGACCTGACTGTACGGTAGTGTTACTGATTGGATTAGCAGGAGTATGAGCATGCTTGCTTGTTGATCTTCTGATCGCTCAATACCCGGGTGGCCTTTATGTTTAGTAGACCGCTTGCGGCTTGTGGGTGTTTGATATGATCATCACCTACTGCCGGCGTATTGACGAGTCTTTAGAGTCCTACACAGAGGTTTCCTAGTTCATGCGAAACGAAATAGGAGCACATATGTGATATGTGCGGGACCGAGATTAATGCGCGTATGTGATACCGCATTCTATTCTCGCGATATGTGATATCGGTCGGTTATATGTGATATAGCCGGGTTATCGGATCAAGTGTTGATTCGATAAGTTGTTACATTTGATATTAGCCGGTTGTATGTGATATAGCCGGATTATTAAATCAAGTGTTGATTTAATAATTTAATGTATAATTATATATGTGATATATTAATTTACATTAACTAATATTAGCTCACTTAAACATTTCTTTTTCTCACTTTGTGCTTTAGTATATATGTGATATATATTAATGTACATTTTATTGTGTTAGGCTTGATGCCACATGCTTCATGGGTGTATGAGACTTATATCATGCTTATAATAATGTGAGGGTTTTGTTTATTTAAAGTAAATCAAATTAGTTGGTAATTAGTCACATGGTTCAAGCTTGTAGAAGCTTGTGGAACTATTGATCAAGTCCTCTAATTTTGTTTTACTTGTAGATATTTATTAACCTAACCATTATTGTTAGCCCTGGTTTATTCTCTACATGAGTTAGTGTATGACACTAACTCACCCATGGTTGCTATTCTCACCTCATGAGTTTTCATTCTCATCTCCACTTCATTTTCTTCTTCCTCATTCAAAAGCTTTCTAGCTTTTAAAATGGTGAAGAAATACCGTGAGAAAAATGAATCTAAAATGAGCCTAATTCATACTTCATCATCCTCTACTATATTAGCCATTTAGTTTAGGGTGTTTGCTTCACTAATCTACAATTAGTGAAGAGGTAGCATGAGCTTGAGTCTCTTCGATATAGATCATCTTCGGCCTCGAAAACTTCGAGCAAGCTTATTCATTTTTTCATGTGAACCCTTACTAGAGTTCGGGTGTTCACTACTTAGAGCGAAGGGACTACTACACGGAGCTTTATAAGTGAAGGACCGGTCTACAAAGGTTGTATTCCTCATTCACTTAGATGTAAAGTTGTTTACATTGTTGTTTCGTCTAAATCTCTAGTTAAGATTCTAGGGTTAGGGTTCTTTAGTACGGCAAAAATTTGAAAACGGCATGGACGATGCCTCCCGAAACCTTGCTGTCGTGATAGGTAACCCTGCAACCCTAATATTCTAGCTTGGCTCTGATACCATGAAAGTCAAGAAGCCACCCCATCTAATGGGTCGCCGTGGCACCTACAGGTCCCCCAGCAGCTACTTTTTACGCATGGCCCCTCGCAAGGACTACAACCCGCCGGAATACCTTCCGGTCTCGGGACACCCTGAGGGTAAGAGCCTATGCTTCGCCACACTGTCATATAGTGAGAACCATCCATAGGTCGACATCCAATGCCTAGTAGCTCTGATACCATGAAAGTGGACCTTATCACCACCATGAGGTTCTAGAGGCATCAAGCATGAAAAATTTTAATTTTTATTAGGTGCTAAGCTAGACTAACAAGATCTCTACTAGATTATTAGGGTTTGCCTTTGTGATTTGATGAACTAAAGAGAAGAAAAGAGCATACAACCTTTATAGTTCTAGTCCTTCTCTTCTATAGCTTCGGGTTGAAGTCCACGCGACTCTACTAGGCTCCTCTTCGAGTTGAACGAACCTCCTTCGTGATCTTCGCGCTAAAGACGATCCACCCGAAGTTCCTCTAGCCCAAGCTAACTCTACACTAAACACCTTTAGTGTAGCAAACACACCACACCAAATTGCTAGTTTGGTGTGGGATGGTGAAGTAGGGGATGTTAAAAGCTTACAAGTTTGTGTTCAAGCTTCATGATTCACATCTTATATGAGGTTTGAAGTTTGAACCATGGCAATTGAGGAAGAAGATGAAGCTAGAGAGAAACCATGGGAGCAACTCAAGGAAATGGCTAAGTGTTGAGAATGAGCAAAGAATGAATGACAACTCTTGACCCCCACTCATTCAAGCATGGAATTTTGCAATATAAAATTGCAACCATGCTTGAATAGTGAGTCAAGATGAATAAACTATGAATAAAGCCTATGCTTGCAACCATGCTCTCATTTTCCACCTCTTTTTCTATTTTTCTCAAAAATAGAAATCATGCCATGCTTCATTATATATGTATATATCATATATATTAATATATATATTATGAAGAATAATTAGTGAGCTAATGATATTAGTTAAGATATAATTATATCACATATAATGTATATCATATTATTAAATCAACACTTGATTTAATAATCCGGTTATATTACATATGACCGACTAATATCATATATCTGTATATCACATTATCAAATCAACACTTGATTCGACAATCTGGTTATATCACATATAACCGAATCGATAACAGATAACTGCCAGATTACATTACGATATCACATACACGTATTTAATCAGGCCCACACACATATCACATATGTGTCCTACTTCATTTCTCTTGAACGAGGGAACTTCTGTATGGGACTCTAAAGACTCGTCAATACGCCAGCAGTAGGTGATGATCACATCAGTCACCTACAAGCCGTCAGCAGTGCTAGCTGGACGTAATGGCTATCCGGGTATTGAGCGATATGAAGATTAACAAGCAAGCTTGTCCATAGTCTCTATGAAGCCTATCAGTAACACTTCCATACAGTCCGGTCTTTTCGTCTGATATGTCGCATATCATGTTTAGGAGTAGTAAACGTCAGCCCCCCGTAATGTGATAAGTCATGCCGATGTCAGGCCTATAACGGTTCGAGAAACTACTGATAACACTTATCAGTAAATCTCGACAGCAGCCCTGGACATGGACTTCCAGTTATAACCAATCGAGCATAGCGCAACATCAACCACCAATACCGGGAGAGACAAAACCCCTCCTATCGCTCATTGCCTCTATGTGACTCGGGACTGTACCCAAAATACACCTGTTTGCGTGCTCCTTTGAGCCGTGGTAGGGAGGAAATCAAAGCACAGTGGGAGCCATACAAGACTCTATGACGATCTCGGGTCTACAGACTAACCTGTACCAGTGTCACCGGAGGACTGCCATCTGGTGATAGGTATACTACCACATAGGAGTCCTCGGCGAGTCCTGTTTGGTGTACCCATTCTCCAATGAGCACCTGTGTACAATCTTTGATGTTACACACCAATGGTTGTGGGATCAACCATCGCCCTCCAACGGACAAGAAACGTACACACTAGTCTACACTGGAATATCGATGCCCTGGTCTCGATATTCTCACGACTAGGAACTGATTAAAGGATGTACTTATGGAACACCCTAGCCCCACTAGTATGATCTCATCATAATCCTGGTAGTCAAGTACATATCCTAAGGGCTTTATCAACACATGAGAGCAAGACAATAAAGAATACCAGTCAACATGTTAAGATAAAGAGTAACCAAATAACATACTATCATGTCGAGAAAGAAAGTTCTCTATATATATTTCCAAGCATCCACTATAATATACATCACATGTACAATAATGGCCTCTAGGGCATACATATTCCTAACAGCTTGCTCCCACTCGCCCTCCGCCTCCTCCGTCCCCACTCTTCCTTTTCCTCCATCTCAATGCCTCCGCTCCCTCATCCTCCTCCCCCAGTCGCCATCTCTTCCACCTCATCGCCTCCGCTCCTTCCTTCTCCACGCTCTCTTCCGCCTCCTTCGCACCAGTCCTTTAGCTCGCTCCTTCGCCTCCCAGCCCTCTTCTTTGCATCCTCTCTTTCACTCGCCCTTCCTCTGCCTTCACCCACACGCTACTCTACCCAATCTCTTCAATCTCTATCATCCTTTTGTTCTCATCCTTTAACGATTTCTGTCAATGGCTCTTAATTTTCCCTAAATCGACAATAATTTCTCTATTAAATCGATCTCCATCTCTCGGCCAACAATCCTCAATGGCTGCTACACATCACAGATCAAGGTAAATATTATAAATTCTCTTAGATAATTTCAAAAGATTTTGGATTTTCCGGAATTTTAGAAAATTATTGATTTGTTGTATTTTAATATCATTGATTTTTTAGGATTTCCTTCAACTATCTGAAATATAAAGTTTGTAATAGATGCTGAATGTGATGAGTTTGAGCTCAGTGGTACGTGGACGACGGCATCTCTATGATCTGAAATACAAAATCTGTCTGCCGAATGTGATTGTTTTGAGCCCAGGGGTGTATGGGTTACTTATTCTCATCAATGGCTAGCTCATGAAAGTTCATTGACACTTGATTTGTACACTTCTGTCACGACCCAAAAATGGCACGTGACCGGCACTTGAATCACGTGAAGTCTATAGGACCCCACTGTAACCCAAGTAAGCTGAAAACCAAGAATCTAAACCTTTTAAAGAAAATAGTGGAGGTGAAGTTTTGAAAAATGGGTATAAATGAAATCAAGTTCCCTTTTTAAAATATAAATAAGGTTCGTTGAAAATACAAGTGGAAAGTATACAAAGGTTTGAAAATATTTTCGTCATTTGAAATTTAGGCAGCACCTCCTTTGTAAATCTTGATCAAAACCAGTACATATACAATAATAATATTGACATCCCTAAGCGGGAGCTAGCTCATCGCCAATCGGCAGAAACACAACCACGCAAATAAGTATATACTGTTGGGGTTAAAATTCACACCCCATTGACCAAAAGTCAAAATCAAACCGTGAACAAGTAGGCTTAAGCCAAAGTAAATGGACCCTACTGTCGAATCCAAGCCGGGCCCATGCCCGTACCTAAGCCGGGCTAGGTGGGCCTAAGCCCAGACCAGCCCCCATGCCAAAGGAATAATCATCAAGCAATAAATAGGTTTGATATAATTTTCATGAATAAATGTAAAATAAACTGGCAAAAAGCAAAATTTTGTAAAGCCCATGGCTTATGTACAAAAAGAAATAAGCACATGAGCATGGGATGGGCAAAATGCTAATTTTGTAAAAGCCATGGGACTAAATGAAAATATGTAAGCTTATAAAAGGCCCCTCATGATAATTTGATGAAAAATAAGAACTAATCTTAATTCCCCAAAAAACAAAAATCTTGAGTTTTGAGCTACTCTTTAGTGCAGAGGTCTCTCTTTCACTTTTCCTTTCTTTTTTCAAGTGCGCACGTCGGGAGGCTTCGAAAAAAGGAAAAAGAGCCCATTTTGATCTTCAAAAATCAAATTCTTTGTGATTTTGAACTGTTGCTTCATTGGGTTTCGACCCTACTTGCACCATGCTAGGTGTGCACTGCGCTAGGTGCCCATTTGGCTAAGTGTTGGGTGTACATCGAGCCAAGTGGACACCGGCCCAGGTGTGCACCATGCTAGGTCGTATTTCCCTGAGTGCGCACCTTACTGGACATTTGGGCCCATCCGGGACGCTTTGACCCCCTTCACTCCCTCGCACTTTGTTAAGTGCGCACCTTGCTAGGTGCTGTCTCGGCAGGTGCGCACTTGTCATGTGCGCCCCTCGCCAGGTGTGTACCTTGCTAGGTGCGCATCTCGGTAGGTGCACACTTATCATGTGCGCCCCCTTACTAGGCGCGCAACTTGCTAAGTACGTGTTTTGGCAGGTGTGCATTTGTCACGTGCGCACCTTACCAAGCATGCACTTGACATATATACACTCATCACCTCTCCCGTTAGGAAAAAAATTTCTAGTGTGACCCCCATAAAAACTCTACGAGGCCCCTGATATGTCCGAAGCACCCGCAGCTTGTTCCCAAACACAAAACGCACATATTGCATATTGAGTTCGCATGATCTGTTTGACCTGTAATCGAAGGTTCTATCGCTCCAAAAGCGATGGGTAATTAACGGTAGCTTAGTCCGCGGCTGCCGGAGATTTGGATCCCCACAATCATTAAACCCCATCCTACCCCAAGGTAGAAGGAATCTATAATATGCCTGACAAGCGACGCTCATTTATATCTCAATAGGGTAACGAAAAACACTCAACAGATTCCGGCATACCCGGTAGGACCTTTTCTCTCCTCCCATATTTCGGGTTAAACGTTCATGCGAACTCAATCAACATACATATCGATATTTATACTAAAATAATGCTCTTTCATGCAGGCTTTCAAGCAATCAATTTACAACTATGTCTCCAAAAATGAACATTGTCTCTGATGCAACTCTGGTGACCAACCTGGTCAAAACGAACACACGCGTGATCCTCCCTGTGAGTCTCATGAGGCAATGGGAGGATCCTCCACGCCAATTTGGTTCAGTCATGATCTACCCAGCCGGCAGTGCTCCTATTGCGGAGTCCTTACCAGAGAAATTGGCCAAACCAGCCTCGAAAGGCAAGAGGCCAAATGTGGTGGTCGTGAAGGCATATCAAATCAATCGCAAATTTGTTTTTGAACGGTTCTCTGTTGCTCCATCTGGGGGCAAGGCCGTAGACACAGAAGAAATCATAAGGCATCGCGAGCAAGCTCAAGCAGTGCCCTCAACCATTGCATGACTGGATGTCTTCTCGAAACTCTCCATCAACCGACTTACGGCGATTTCCCGGAAAGAGGATGCCCGTTAAGCCCTCAAAGCGGAGAAATTAAGGCAGAAGCGGCTTAGATATAGAGTCAACAGGTGGGCCAGGGCACCGGCTAAGTTGAATTTTGTGAAGTTCCAAGAATAGGGTTATCTCGAAATGACAACAGAGTCAGTCGTGAAAGTCAACAAGTCCTTCGAACCCTTGAAATGGGTTCAGAAAAATGCCTTTATTGCCAAAATCAAGAAGACATCGATCCGAACGATGTTATGAAGGGATGTGTCTAAGCCCTAGTACAAAAGGAGTGATACCCTCTCTTCAGAAGTCTACCAAGCACTTTGTTTCACGCAAAAGCAGCGGGATAAACCCAGAAAAGAGGCGCCAGCGCCACCCATGGACCCATCCAAGCTAACCGTCTTCAGTCGCTTGTCCTTTCCGAAAGAGGAAGGGCCACAATGGCAGTCCGAGAAATTAGCCACTAAAGATAAAGAGATAGCTAGATATATAATCCACACTGTCTACTTGGTAGGAACACGCAGCAAGAGAAAGAATGGAGCCACCACATCCCAAGACCAATCCAGCTTGAATGTAACCGCCACTTCCCAAGATCAGCCTCCTCCACATGATAATGAAAACCCCTTTGATGAGGCCAATAAGCAGAAGGATCCCTCTGTCCACATGGAATCAAGCTCGGATAGTGAAGAGAAGCCGACTTTCTGCCCTAAGACCGCAGAGCAACGACTCCTTCAAGAGTTCTAAAAGCATCTCAGAAACAAAAATAAGGAGATGGCCAAGCTTTACTAAAAAATTGACGTCATGACAAGTGTCGTCTTACAGCTCACGGCCCAAGTTTCCCCTCAACAGCCCAATCAAGCACAAAATTCTACTCGGAGGCTAGGTGACAACCACCCGAAGCAGCCGACGCCTGTTTCCTTAAGCCCAAAGGAAAGCGAGCCTCATGAAAGTCGACCACATTCCACTTCAGAAAATGTCTTGACTCTCGATAACAGTGGCCCACTAACTCAAGATAAAATCATAGACTTGGTCACCAACAAAGTTAAAGCATTGGCGGCCGAAGCCGAAGCGCAAAAAGATGTCAGCAGTAGTGGGAGACCATATCCTTCTCGGTATGATCTAATTGAGTTTCCTAATGGCTATGTCATCCCCAAATTCAGAAGAATCGACGGGACGGAAAATGCGAATCAACACATCGTCCACTTTAAAGCATCATGCAGGAATACTGGGGGCAATGATGCACTTCTCCTCCGCCAGTTCGTTAATAGCTTAACCGATGTCTTTTTCAACTGGTACGTGAGCATACCGGATGGCTACGTTAATACTTACGCCCAAATGGAATCTCTGTTTCGGCAAAGGTTCATGAGTGTTAGCGATAAGATTACCATTACCGACCTCGTAAGGACTAAGCCAAAGAACAACAAAAGCAGCATGGATTTTATAACCGGATGGCGCAATCTCTCCGTCAAAAGTGAGCCACCGTTGGAAAAAGGAAAATCCGTCAATCTCCTTATCAGAAATCTCGGCACATGGATGAATCTTTTTCTATACACTGCGGGTCTCAAGACATTCCAAGAGCTGACCAAGAAAGTTCAAATGTTGGAGCGCTCAAAGCAAAAATTCCCTTCGGACCCCAAAACTAACAACAGATCTTAGATGAACTGAAAGGACGATAATCACAAAAGCGTAAAGTCCAACGATGTTGAATCTTTTAACACTTCGGTGGATCGAAATAAGCAAGGGACAGGCAGGCCCAATGCTAACTAATCCCGGGAGCCAATTTTGGAGGAAAGGAGAAATAGGGTCTACTCTTTCAGAAAAGACAAGGTCTACAAAATATTCAAGGATGCTCTTAAGAATGGCCTGCAGAAGCCGGAACTAAAGAGGCCGAGTGAAGAAAACAGGACTGATCATCCCAATTTTTGCCCATACCACCGAGTGTTGGGACACACTATCGAAGACTGTTGCATTTTTAAGGATTGGGTCGAGAAACAATACAAGACGGGAGAAATCTCGTTGTCCCCTGGCGTGTTGACAAACGATAAAGCCGTGATCGTCAATTTTATACAAACAGAGGCCGAGATATTTCGGGAACTGGCCGCTCTCAATTGTTCACCCTTCCCAGAAAGGAGCAAACCACGACGACAATCCAAAGGTTCAGCAAGTAACTGTAACATTTTGAAAAATTATAAATATTAATTTATAATTTTAAATATGAATATAATGAGTTTACAAAATGATATCGCATATGAATTTTGGTATCGGATTGATATCCACAAAAATGTAATTATTTTGGTAAAAATGAAGAAAATGTGTGATATCATAAAAAATAATATTTAAATTGTTTTAATATGACATGAGATTTTATTATAATATTGTGGTATTTAAGTGTTATGATAAGTGTTTTATTTCTTTCAAAAACATGAATTGAGATTTAGTGTAACATGGAGGTATTTGTTTGAAAAGGTTTTTATTTTTGTTAAAAGGGTGGGTATATATTTATGTTAGCATAAACCTTCACAACCAACACACCTCACACACACTTTCCCCACTCCACCTCATCCTTCTATGTTGACACCTCCTACTTACTCTACACAAACTCTTTACACCTCCTACTTGTTCACACCCTCTTACACTTTACCAACAAATGGTTGTGTTCTTTCACTCATTCACAAACTGAACAAACACATTTTTTCAAGCTCCAACACCAAAAACATTCAAGCATTCATTATATCAAAAGAGAAATGAGATGGTTCCTTCATCAATATTGCTCATACTATCAAGTTAGAGCAACAACCACTTTAAAAAACCTCAAGTCACCAATTCATGAGCTGGAATTCCTTGTGCGCTATCCCTATAGGTAAATCTCCTTCCTTCTTACAAGTTTTATTTTGAAAAATATTAGTTTTAGTGTACAAATATCAGAAACTAGAATTTTTGTGATATTTGTGATGATAATCTTGAATCTGGAACTATGAGATTAATCCACTAGAAAAAATAGCAATATTAGGATATGGTGAGACCATTAGAAGATGTCACCTAAAACCCGAGCCCCTAACTCCACAATAAAACCGCCGGTTTTCCCCATTTTTCCGCTACCACTGTTTTTTGTGAAGGGTTATGTTTTGAGTTTTGGTCAGTAACTTTAATTGGTGATAATTTAAGCTACTGTTTTGTTTGTTTTGTCCCAGATGTTATATAGAGAAATCTGGGAGTGTTCTAATATTGTTTTAACAATGTTTCCGATATTTATGATACGGTTTTTCGTATTTCTATATCTCGACTGAAATATTGACGTTCGTACGTTAATGTTAGGGGTATTTGGTCATATTTGGAGTAAGTGAGATATAGGTTCTAACCTATGTGCGTTTAGCTCGTTAAATTTCTTTTTGATATGATTTTTACGCCGATATGTATAACTACGATTGTAGGTACGATCGCGGAGATTTTAGAGACGGCAAGGACGGACAAAGCAATCGTGGACTTCGACTAGCTCGACAAGTTGGTGAGTAGATTTATATCTACGGGGGAAGTCGGGTGGATGGCGCATAGCACCTCCGCACCCATTTAACTAGGATCGTTATGATATCTAGTTAGATTTTTATGATATGATGTTTATTTCGCATCTAGTAGGTTATACATGTGGTTATATTGAATATATGGTTATGGTGATATACGTACGTGACGATAGATCCGTACGATATGGATATGATATTGGATGAACATTCTACGAGGGATCATACTGTAGTTGTGATAATGAGGATAGTGTGCTGGATAGGGCCAAGTTTCTTTTGGACTCGTGGAGTCATGAGTTATCCCGACTTGGAACATTACGTTTGATTGAGCTATACTCTTTTAAAAAACAACGATTCGTTTTCCCTTTTAAATGATAAATGATAAGGACGCGATGCTATTTTCCAAAACGAATATCTATTTTAACTTAATGCAGCTTCCTTATTTCAAAATAACGTTTCGTTCCATTTTCAAAGATAATAGTATAGCTCATAGCAATTAGTTACGTTTAATAATTACGCGATACACTTAGATTTCTATTATATGTTCGCGATACGCTTACCGATTATATATGTCATCTTTTATACGAACACACTGATAGAACACTGCACAATTACCAATGAGTACTATGTTGCACGAGCATAGACGCATATGTTACACTACACTTCATTGGTACTGCCATGACACTGTAGGAATGCTATACCACGCGATGTCTATATAAATGCCGATACGATGCGTTATGAATTCCCTATATCCGGGGAATTGGATTGTATTTATATGCTATGGATATGGGTAGAATTACATTCTGCTTTAAACACTTATAGAACACTTACACAAATACTAATGATTGCCATGCTGCATGAGCACACACGAGTATGCTACACTACACATCATTAGTATTGCCATGACACAGTAGAACTGTTGCGTTTGTTTGACCGATTGCTTATATTTATGTACGATGCCATTATTACCTGTTGATTAATTACGAATACCTTTACCATGGGTATTCGTATTTGATTCTTATGAGTTTTTATGATGTTTTTACCTTCGATGATATATATCAGTGGGATGGGACGCTGATATATATATACATATCATCAGAAAGATATATGCAATTATTATTCTTCTTTACTTGATGTTTTCTGAATACGATGAGTTGATGTCCACCATGAGTTTGATATTTTCTGATTTGATTTTATTCTGAACCGAGTGGGGGAGCTATACGGTTACAGACGTGTTACATATCCGGACTGAGTGGGAGAGTATACAGTCGGATACATGGTGGACCCGGTCGAGACCGAGGGACAGAAAAGCCGCGATTGAGACGAGGAGCCTAGCGAGGACACTCGATACCGGAGATAGATGTGAGCAAGGAGGATATTTAGGGGATACTGACCGGGGCTAGTGTTATTGAGATGCGACTGATCTGATGAGACGGTGTCGATGATATCTGGATTTGCGTGTCAGTGATGGACACCAGAGATTTGATATTTTTTGGATGTCGGTGATGGACACGAGAGATATGATGATTTAGGGTGTCGATGCTGGACACTCATATATTGATGTTTTGTGATCGTTCAAGATACGCCATTATAGTTTATGCGATATAGTAACCAATCAGGACTGATCCGGGGGACAGTACCTGAATACTATTTTACCTATTGATATAGATAAAAGGGTTTCTAAACGAGCTATATTCTCATTTTTTTGACGTGTCTAGGAGGACACAAGGAACTTTTAAATGGTAAACCTCTTAAAACTCTTTACTAAATAGCGAGACGTATATTTTAAATAAAATACATATTATACTTCATACTATTACGTCTGCTTCTTATGCCGTGACATACGTATCCCGCGGCTATTTTAAAAAGGGGTTTTACATTTCAGCTACCTTATAGGTTTATACCTGGATGCATGTTATATACATACGAGATGATATATTTTGGGTTTACGTGATGGATAGTGTTGCATTTATAGTATTTATGCATTATTCATATATTAGTACAGGATATGATAATACTATACTTTATGACCTAGGTATAGCGTTATGCATTTCAATTTCTATTTTGTGAAATACTTTTATTCACTGAGTTGGCAACTCACCCCTGTTGTGCCCCAGTTTCTTATAAGATATACCGCTCGGATCATCAGCGGCTTGCAGCATACCCTTCTTTTCGGTGATTGCTTTGGTAGGTAGGCTACTCTTATATCATACCCACACTTGTATATATATATATATATATATATATATATATTCTTTTGTATCTAGTTAAAACTCCATCGACCTAAAATTGTATAGTGTGGACTTAGAAGCGAGACTTAGAGTTTATGTGTTTTGGGGCGTCGCACTCGATGGAGTCGACTCTTTTATACTTGTTTGTTTTGTTTCTCTTTTCTTTTCTTCGCCATTGGGCGTTGTATATTATTTGCGTGGTTGCTCCGCCGTTTGGGCGTGGAAGCTAGCTCCCGTTGGGATGCTCCATATATTATTATGCTTGTATCAGGTTTTATTCAAAATTTATTAAGGAGGTGCTGCTGATTTTTAAAACATCATAGATGCTTTTCAAACACTATTATTTAGACTTAAATGATTATTTTTAAACTGAATCCATCTAATGACTATTTTTAAACTTCATTTCCCATATTTTCATAGAAAGGTTTATATTCCGGGTTCTGGCTTACTTGGATCATGTCGACGTCTTTAGATGTCACGTGATTTAAGTGCCGGTCACGTGCCACTTTCGGGTCGTGACAAAGTTGGTATCAAAGCGTTTGGTTTAACCTTCGTTCGAGTCTAGGTTTGACTACGTGGAGTCTAAGCATACACTTTCGTTACCTAGGCTTGACCTTATGGAGTTTAGACTTGACTTTGGAGGTCTTATACCAGAACTTTCATTATGTAGGTTGACCTTGGTTGATGGAGTCGATACTAAGTAGAGTGACATACCATACATATGTTCCATGGCATATTTACGATACGATACTCCGCCTAAGTTATCTTAGGATATATATCTTGAGATCTTTTCTTCTATTCGTTCAGTTGATCTATGTAGGGTTATTAGGCACTAGAACAAGGTTCTACAAGGCATCAACCATGCCAAAATCAAAATTTTCATGTGCCGAACAACCCAAGCAAGATCTTAAACTAGAGATTAGGCAAAACAATGAGCAAGTAAACAACTTTACTTCTAAGAGAAGGGATTACAACATTTATAGTCCGTTCCTTTGCTTCATAAGCTCCGACTAGTAGTCCCTTCGCCGCGATCCATGAACTCTCGGACTCTAGAAAAGCTCCATAAGTCGAATGATCCATGCTTGCTAGAAATCTTCCTTTTCGATGATGATCTACCTTGAAGAAACCCAAACCCAAGCTCTTGCTTCACTAATCAAGTATTAGCAAAGCAAACACCCTAATCTAAGTGGCTAGAATAGATGAGGATGATGAAGTAGGAATTTAGCTCTCTTTTGTTTTCAATTTCTCACTCATTATCATCACATGTCAAAAAGCTAGAAAGCTTTTTCAAGAGGAGGAGGAAGAAGAAATCTATTTGTGATGAATAATGAAAACATTGTATGAGGTTAGAATTGCAACCATGGGTTAAGAATGAAGATTTAACCCTTGTAGAGAATTAACTATGGTAAAGGGTTTGGGTTGGGTTAAGAAATATCTACACAAAATATCATAAGTCAAAGTCAAAGCTTCTTGAAAGCTTCATCCAAGCTTAACCCTAATCCAAACCCTAACCATATTTAAAATCCACAAAGCATATTGCATTTGTAACCCTAACTTGTTACAATATTATATATCACATATACAATATTTATTGTAACAAAATATAATAATACAATTAACATATATCACATATATATCAATTTATTATCCAAGTGAGAAAAAGAATCTTTAAGTGAGCTAATATTAGTTAATGTAATATAATATATCAAATATATAATTATACATTAAATTATCGAATCAACACTTGATCCGATAATCCGGCTATTTCACAAATAACCGACTAATATAATCTGTATCAGTTCATCGAATCAACACTTGATCCGATGATCCGGCTATATCACATATACCCGGCCGATATCACATATCCCGAGAATCAAATACGGTATCACATACACGTATTGTTCTCGGTCCCGCATATATCGCATATGTGCTCCTACTCTGTTTGCCTGAGCCAGGAAATCTCTGTGTAGGACTCTAAAGAATCGTCAATACGCCTGCAGTAGGTGATGATCATATCAAACACCTACAAGCTGCAAGCGGTCAGCTAAACATAACAGCCAACCAGGTATTGAGCGATCAGAAGGTCAACAAGAAAGCCTGTACATTCTCCTGCGAATCCAATCAGTAACACTCCCGTATAGTCCGGTCTCTTCGTCTGATATGTCGCATATCTCGCCTAGGGGTGGTAAACGTTAGACCCCAGTAGCTTGATAAGTCGAGTCGATATGAGGTCCATAACAGTTCGAGAAAACTACTGATAACACTTACCAGTAAATCTCAGCAACCCTGGCTAGGGATTTCCAGTTATAGCCTATAGCCAACCGAACACAGCACAACATCAACTCCCTATACCGGGAGAGACGAAACCCCTCCTATCGCTCATTGCCTCCATGCGATTCGGGATTGTACCCAAAAGCCACCGTTTTGCACGCCCTCTTGGACGTGGTATGATGGAAATCAAAGCACAGTAGGAATCACACAAGACTCTATGACGATCTCGGGTCTACAGACTAACCTGTACCAGTGTCACCATAGAACTGCTATCTGACGTGAGGTATAATACCATCTGGGAGTTCTCGGCGAGTCCGTCCAGTGTACCCTGTCTCCACTGAGCACCCGTATACCTTCTCTGATGTCAAACAGCAATGGATATAGGATCATCAATCGCCCATCATATGGGTGAAGAAGCGCATACGCTAGTCTACTCTGGAGTATCGATGCCTTGTCACGGTACTCCCACGACTAGGAACATTTGAAGGATGTACTTAGCGACTGTAAGTCTACGGTAGCGCCCCGGCCGTCAATCTGATGCCAAATGCGGTACAAAAACTTTTATAACTGGCGCTATCGCATACTATAACCCGGATCTTGCCATTAACGCTAAACTAACAAACTGTAAAGAGGTAGAAAGGCTATACCAATCGATCCGAGTCCTTCGGTCTTTAGCCATCATCCTATGCTCCTTTGCGGCGAATCCGATCTCCTGGCTCCTCGTCGAGGTGGAACCACATCTACGAATCTTTAAACGGGCTCCCGCCTTTATACCGAGGCAACTCGGTCATCAAGTCTGCTAAAAGAGATGACCAAGATGAAGTAGAGAACGAGTAGAATACTTTATCTCATAACACTCTTTGGTTCTCATCACATGAAAGGGTAAGAGTGGAGGTTGAAGAAGATGCTAGGGTTTGGAAATGGTGAACTCAAGAAATGAATCAAGTGAGCAAAAACCCAAGCATGAAACTTGCCCATGGCTGTCCAAATAATGAGTGGTGAAATTATAAGGCTTTTGTGCTTTGAAAACCAAGAAAAAATCTATACAAAATATCTTCACAAAGCCTTCATAATATCCTACCCAAAACAAACATCATTAATTCTCTAATGACTCACTAGATGACTCATTACATGAGTCATTAGTGATCATTCTAGAATCAATGAGTCACAAAGAATGAGTCACCCTTTCCAAAACAAAATAATCATTTAAACCAAAATGATTAATCCAAAAAGAAATGCATCTTCTAAAATATTCTCATAACGGATTACGAAAATACCCCTCACCTGTATATACATACCTGTATCCGTATTCCGACCGAATACAAATACGAGAGACTAAAATATTCCGACTCAATATAATACATGGATCCGGCTTAAACCAAAGCCCACCAGTATTATCTGCCCGAAATATGACACGTGCATAAATGCACGTGCATTTTCTGAACCTTGCCATAAAACCATACGGCCTCTACAACGTTTCGCCCGAACTTGGGAAACTATCTGTGTGGGACTCTAATGACTCATCAGTACCCTGGCAGTGGGTTTAACCATAAGCACGTCAGCGGCACTAGCAGTGCGTAACAGCTGCCCATGTACTGACCTCAAGGGAAGCCGTTGAGCGAACTCATCCTGGAACCCTACTGAGCCTAACAGTGACAATATACATACAGTCCGGTCCGTTCGTCTATGAGTATCGGATATCAGGCCTAGGGGGCTGGTAACGTCAGACCGCCAATAGCGGTATAAGTCGTGTCGGAGACAAGCCCTGAACACCCTGAGAAACTACTGGAATACTTACCAGTAATTCTCACCTGCCTTGGCTAAGAACTTGGTGTAATGGCTTTGCTAGACGCAACGCGATCTCACCCCCAATACCGGGAGAGACGAATCCCCTGCCAATCCGCTCACTTGCCTCCATGTGGCTCGGGACTGTACCCAAAAAAGACCTGTTTGCATGACTCCTTTGAGCCGTGGTAGGGTAGAAATCAAAGAACAGTGGGAACTCATAAGAGACCAATGACGACCTCAGGTCGATGAACTAACCTGTATACATGTCACCAGGGAACTACTATCTGACGCTAGGTAGAAATACAAACTAGCAGGTTCCCGGCGAGTCCTGTCCGGTGTACTCATAACCCAATGAGCACCTGTATACATCTTAGGTGATCCAACTGACACTAGTGGCTTGTGAGACCGGCCACCGCCCCTCGTCGGGGTCTTGACTGTATACACTAGTCTACTCCGGAGTATCGATGCTCTGTCCAGAAACTCCCACGACTAGGGACCACAATTAAGGATGTACTTATAGACTACCCAACTCTCACGTATATGATCGCCATCATACTGTTGGTATTCAAGCAATATCCTAAGGGCTCTATCAACGTGTAATAGTGATCAGTCACCTGAACCTGTACATGACTGATAAAGGCAAACCAGATAGCATACTATCATCTCGAGTAAGACTGTGCTACCGGTATAGGTCCTCCTTAATCATTGTAATCACGTACCTGCGATCCAATAATTGACTTTGAGGGCACTATATCCAACAATCACCCACTTGCACTTAAGGCTAATTATTGCGATGTCGCATACTTACAGCCCGTGTGATACCGAACACCCAACTCCTCTACTAAACAGTTTCACAAAGCTCGTTTGTAAAACTCTTGTGTTCGAGAAATAGCCTCAGCGAGTGGATCCGCCTCGATGTTTCTTTCTATGTCTCTCTTAATCTCAAGTTCGCGGAGAAAGCCATCTCCCGAATTGAGTAATACTTGTCTTAGAATATGTCTGGTATCTGATGGGACCTAGTTCATAAATGAACTCCAAATCCAAACTTCTTAGACTGTATCGTCAACTGAACCTAATCAATATCCTGCACCATGCCTCCCACAGTATCCTCTTGGACCACCTGTCCATAATACTGTCCCTCGTCAGAGGGAAAACTATAACTCTGACAATCACTCTGTCATCCATGTCACCTTTGAAGCCTGGAATGATAACCGTCTCCCGAAGGAGGCTGCCGTCATCAAATCCGTAGAATATTCACTTATGTTCTAAAACTGCTTCCTTATATTTCTTCAGGATTGGATTAATATAAACTTATCGCATCTAGTGCAAAAACAACATCTGGTGTGGTACATGACATCTCATGATTGACTCAATTGCCTAAGCAAGTGATCTGCCAATCATGCACATTCCTCTCCCCTTTAGTCTGTAAGAAACCTTTAGAGAGGGTGACTCCATCACCTGCAGGTACACCACCATATAAGGAGTCCTCTATTCTAAAATACCATTAGAATACTGTTAAATTACCCACATTGGGAAACTACCCAAATCTAGATATAAAACCATAGATCTAGAAACCAGAATATCAGATATTATATCCATATCCTTTGTGGAGAAACAACTGTGTGACGACCACAGTACAACCGATCGTAGTATAGGAATTTTACTTCCTACTCTGTGTATGTCATCCAAATACCAGGACATCACACCATACTACCTTCTTAATAGATCCATCTCCTATTCTGATGAAGTCAAAGCCATGACTGTCACATCAAAATTAGATGATCTATCTCCGCTATATCTGCTCTAGTCTATAAATAGACATAAGCTACTTGCCCACTATGCTTCCTCAGCTCCCACTGACCACAACAACCCTCTGGCAGAATAATATATACGTGCACTTCTAAAGCTAGTTTAGAACGACGCTATACTTAACCTCCTACCGGATCTCATAGTCTGGAACAACAGTAATGTCAAGTCTGGATAAACAAGAACCTCCCTGTCACCGTCCTTGCGGCTACCGGAGTACCTCTCGGGTGTCTGAGGTTACCCACCATATCTGCGGAGTGGCTAATGGAATGTCAAACCTGATTGAATCTTTAGGTCCTATTAAATTTTCCATAATCGTTTGCAGTTCTGGAATCACTTCCAGTTCTACCATACTCCCATTACTGTTTTCTGAAAAAATCCATTTTACTAAAACTGTGGCGAGTCAAGAACAATATCACTATTGTTCTTCCAGATGGTAGAAAGTCAACCCTCGACATAGCCCGGGTCAACCCACAAACTGCCATTATAGAAACGTGCCTTGAGTTATCCAGAGTCTGGTTTTAAGCATAAGCTGGACAACTCCCCGTACCTTAACATCGTTAAGATATGAACCATTCTATATCCAATATAGAAACTTTGGCACTTATTTAATTGGAACCGGATTCTAATCATGCAGCTGTCTCCAGTGCATATCAACATAATGGAGAGAGGCTAATCAACATTACTCAACTTAGGAATCCATCAAATTATGAGTAATCTGAAAGAGAAATAAGTTTCTCAAAACCATTACTATCATCTGAATACCAATCACAAGAATCTACATCTTCGATCTCGTTGAAGAATCCCGATACTTGCGACATCTGGTTCTCTACTTTATTCCTATTCCCACAACTTCTCAAAACATAGACATTGTATTTCTACGAAACACTTGTCTAAAAACTAGAGAACTCATAAGTAAACAGAACATAGTACGAGGAACAACCCCTTTGTCCTGATAGACACTGGACAACATACAATACTCTGTATAAGTCCCCTGAGTCGAATAACTCAAAACCTGTGCATCGTAGGTTGAAACTGTACTTATGGTTAAGAACCACTCCGCTGTTCAATTCTCCTTACCCAATCGTCAACTGATATAGGTAAATGTCACGGACATAATTTCAAAAAGTTATATCTCACTTTACAAAAATAAACGTGCAGATATATCATTTTGAAATTGGTGCACAACAACGGATACTCAAAACCAAATACATGCCATCCGGCAAAAACCCAGGCGACTTCCTCAAATATCACCAATTACAACGAATTCCGATATAATGAGGATGATCACCATATTCCCAATAACTTACTCCCACTCATCATCTGTAAAACCATACAGATGTGAGAATCATACCTAGTAAATACATACCCTGGAGTAAGTGTCTAATCGGGAAATCAGTTTTCCTTTAACAATGCACAGTGAAACTGAAACATGAAAATGTTTCATAGGGGTATCCTGGTATTCCTAGCAATGCCTCTTCCATAATCCAATTCATGACTATAACCGTATATTTCTTTGCCATCTCTCCAAATCCCTTTATTTATCTTTATTCATTACCTTCTGTACACCCCTTTAGGCCAAGTGGTTTTCTTCCTTCCCTACCGTTCGGCACCAGCCTATGGTTTGGAAGAAGACTATCCAATAAGCGTAATAGGTGTACTCTCCTAAACCAAGGAGTACTCGCAACTTGAGAAAAGGTGATGATAAAAGACAACTGAATAATACCTTATTCTATTTCTCCCGAACTGGGGAAAAAAGCAAAGGTGAAATATTAGTGGCAATGAAGTACGCGGTTTGGTAGTGAAAGATAGTAGTCGCAATTTACTTTGCCCTCTTTCTAATCCCTTTATTTTGTCTTTAGTTATCACCTTCTGTATACCCTACTTAGGCTAATTGGTTTTCTTCATTCCCTACCTTTCGGCACCTGCCTATGGTTTGGAAGAAGACTATCCAATAAGCGTAATAGGTGTACTCTTTTAAACTAAGGAGCCCTCGGAACCTGAGAGAAGGTGATAATAAAAGACAACTGAATAAACCAATTCTATTTCTCCTGAACCTGGATCCATCCTCGAAGAAGTCCCTTCGAGTTCGTATATAACCATATGATGGATCTTTCCAATGGAAGTGGATGTCCGTGTTAGTGTATATGCCCTAGAGGCCATTACTGTATCATACTAGTTTGTATATTACTTGATGGAAGCTTGGGATATTCACAGTTGTATATACAATCTTGCTCGAAATGGTAGTATTCTACTTGGTTTGTCTCTGCTTTAATATGTGCATGTGTTTCTTTTAGCATATTGCTGATATACATATTAGTAGAGCCCTTAGGATCTTTGCTTGATTACCAGCGTTGTGATGGCGCTCACACTCGTGGGAGCTGGGTGATCTATAAGCACATCCTTATACAGGTCCCTAGTCGTTGGACTATCGAGACAGGGCATCGATACTCCGGAGTAGACTAGCGTATGCGCTTCTCATCCCAGTGTGGGAGACGGTCTGTCCCACAGCCGTCAGTACGTCGTACTTGAGATAGTATACGGGTGCTCGTTAGGTTACGAGTACACTGGACAGGACTCGTCGGGAACTGTTGGTTGGTATTATACCTATCGTCAGTTATCAGTTCCCAGGTGATATGAGTACAGCTTAGTCCGCTGACTTGACACTGCCGCTTCGCCTCGAGTGTGTTCCCACTGCACTTTGATTACTACCCTACCACGGCTCAAAGGAGTCGTGCAAACAGGTAGTTTTTTGGTGCAGTCCCGAAGCACTTGGAGGCAGTGACGGTTAGACAGGATTCGTCTCTCCCGGTATTGGGGGTTGACATTGCGCTGTGTCCAGGAGAGCCATTACACGAGTAGTCCCTGGCCAGGGCAAGCGAGATATACTGGTAGGTTTCCAGTGTTATCTCAGGGTGTTCTGGGCTACACTCCGACACGACTTGTACCGCTATTAGGGGACTGACTTTCACCGCCCCCCTAGGCCCGCCATGCGATGTATCAGACGAACAGACCGGACGGTACGGAGATTGTCACACACAGGCTCAGTAGGAGTTCAGATGGGGTTCACCTCGTCAGTCTTCTTATCGACATCTACCTGGGGACCGTTACGTACAGCTAGTGCCGCTTGCGGTCTGTGGTTAAACCCACTGCCAGCGTAGTGTCGAGTCTTTAGAGTCCCACACAGAGAGCTATTCTCCTTTAGGCAAAATGAGTAGAGGTCGCATGGTTTTGCGACAGGGTTCGTTCACATCCGCGCACTTGTGCACGTTTGCTGTCCGGACAGTTTATACTAGCGAGCTTTGGTTTAAGCCGGATCCTAGTATATGATTTGGGATTGGTTTTTCTCTTTGTATTCGTGTTCCTCGGATCACGAATGCGGGTGCGTATGCACAGTTACTTGAGACAGAGGGAGAGGACCTTGATTAGGGTTAATGGCTATCGTCATATTATTAACCCTAATGTTTATGTGTGTATTATTGTTAATTGATATTAGTTTAATAATTGAGCATGGTTATGGATGTTGACCATTTGACTTTATTGACTTGTTGACCTTGGTTGACACTTTGGCCATCATCATTTCATTTGGAAGATGCTTTTTGATCCTTGCAATTTGTATTTAAAATGAAATGATAATGGTCATGTCTTGATTAAGCCATGACAATTATCTTACTAATTATCTAATTAAAATAATACACATATATTAGTGAGAATGGTTTATTCTATTCTCATTCTATCATATCTTTTCTCTCTCTTGTTCTTCCTCTCCCTCAAGCTCTCTCCCTCTCATGTGTTGAGAAACAATTGAGCTTGAGAAAAACCCTCTCTTGATCATCTCTACTCTCATCTAGGGTTCAAGGACTAGCACTTCTTGCACCCTAGTTACTTCTAGCTTGGAGTTGAAGCCAAAGGTTGAGGCTTTCGGGTGGATTTTTCTTCGACGTGAGAAGACGACCAAGGTGACCTCCTTCCACCACTCCAAGGAGCAAGGAGAGAAGGACTTAAAGCCCAAGGTATAACCTTTCTAGCACTTAGCTAGTTACTAGTTAGCTTTAGCAAGTTTTTGTTTAGCAAAGATCCTTCTAGCTCTAGTCCATGTTGCCTAAGCTCATAAAAATCCGATTTTTATTCCGTTTTCTGCCTCCCCGTAAGCACCGGGGTGGGCAACGTGGACTTACAGTGGTATCAGAGCCTAACTAAACATAAACTAGCTAAGTAGTGAAGTGTGTCGATGTTCGAAACGGAAAAATCGAAAAACCAAAATATCAAAACCCTAGTTTTCTGTTAAATTTTTTTCTGGTCAAAACAAAATTTGTTATACTCCAAAAATCGTCTCAGGGTTTTTTGAAGAAAACCACCAAACCCGGTCCAGTGAGTCGTCTAAACCGCCTCGGTTCAGCGGCAATAGCAAGCTATTGCCGCGGAACCGCCGCCGTTTTGACTCTTCACTGAGTCGAGTTTGGTGCAGTTTTCTTATGGCTTGGTTTTGGGATTTTTGAGATGGTTTATATGTGCCCAGATTTTCCAGAATAGAAATTTATTTTTGGGGGCCTATAAATCCGTATTTTTTTTCGAACTTCAATACACTTTGACTATAAGGGTTATATCTGTGATGTTTGCATGTATTGAACGTCGGCTAATCGCTATATGTCGATTAGTCGGGGTTATACATATCTGTGATCTGTGATTGATACTGGTTTGTGTATATGAATGGGTTGGATTGTCGCGGGTGAATAGCCGGGGTGGATGTGAGATGAGTGTTGCTTTTTCTTTCATTCATTGTAATATGTAAATTGATGTAATATTATTATTTGTTTGGCCGCACAACCGGGTAGGGGTTGTTGCCGTCATTGTATAATTCTTTTTACTGTTTTTTCTCCTAGGATAGACCCATGGAGGGGTGCACAAACTTCCGGGTATCTCGAAGTGCCGAGTGGCCTACTCACGGTGGTGAGGGAGGTTGCTTCGCTTCGGGTACTTGGCGGGTAGTTTGCCGCACCCGTAGGGGTCTTGGGTGGGGTATTGGCTATTCACCGCGACCGTGTAATCAGCTTTTCATTGTAGGCTCGAACGGATTGCGGATTCTTAGTATATCCAATGTATTCATCTGTGATCTGTGATGTCTATCATTGCTATATATTTATATATGATAACTATTTAGGTGTTGCTTATGTTTTGCATCCGCGCTAGTCCTGCCCCCGCTCTGTCGTTAGTTAAGTAACCTAACGGGTGATGACGGGACCCCGTGGCGAATGCGGATGGCATAAGCGTACACCATATTTTGGTTGTTTTCTGCAATGGTAGGATTAAATGATGGGACGCATTAAAAGAACTAATGCAAGAAAATAAACCAAGTAAAAGTCGACTGGAACACTTTGAAAACCACTCGGTTCTTTTCAAAACTAAACTTTTAAACGCGGAGCTTGAACCACTCCTTTTAAAAGCTATCTCGTTCCTTCGATTATATCAAGTTCACTACGTTCACGGTTTCGCCAAAACCATTCGTAGCCCTCCATCGTTTCGTATGGATATTCAATAGTATTCAAGCTATATTTGTTGACCTTCGTCAAGGCATAGTGATTGGTAGCTGTTGGGTGTTCATATGTAGCATAGATAGATGCGTTGGTTTGGGACAGTCGTACTACCTTGTTGACCTTCGTCAAGGGTATGTACGGGTGGGTTCAAATTAACCTGGATAATGACGGGTAGAACTTGACATGTGACTTATGATTTGTTGACATTCGTCAAGGTCATAAGAGCATGGGGCAAAAATCCACATCGGGAGTTTCATAAGTACTGAAACTTGCTAGCGCTGCATACCATTTGGAGTGTGATGATTCTGGTAGGATTCCTTCGGTTTTATCACGCGATGATATTTGGATCCCGATCCTACTGTGAGTATATGCTACTCCTCGGGAAAACTCTCACTTAACGATCAATGCTATAAACCTAGTAAGTGTCTAGAAAGGTGTTAGCGGGGCTACGCCCACAGGGAAAAGAGGTTACTTAATTAAGGAACTTCGCGAAAGCGTTGGAAAACCTCCCTCGAAGTACCGACACTGGCCTGGCTGAACGGTTAAGCAAGTATTGTACGGTGAGATTGATCCTGACTAATCCTTCCTTTATGGTTTGGGGGGGGGGGATTCGAGAGACAGTGGGAGCCATCCTGTTTAGATAAATTAAAAACCAATCTAAACTTGCAAGAGCATCATGCTAAGTGTTTTCTTCTCTCTCTCTTAATTGCAGCGACCCAGTGACCGCACCTAGGTTACATCTAGATAATAAAATGACTGAATCTGACTGTTATGACTGGCAAAGGTCTGTCCAGATGTCCATTGCCCAGGACAAGCTGGGACACCTCTTGACTGATCCAACCCCTGCCGTCTCAGGTCCAGTTTCCCCTGTCACGGATATTGATATTCGTAGGACATCGTAAGAAGACTGTGCGAAAGCCAAGTGCCTCGTGTTAGCCTCAGTTGATGGTATATACCAGAGGCAGCACGAGAAGATGGACTCAGCTTCTATCTTCCTCCATAACAAAGTTTTATATGGAGAGCAATCTCGTATCGCAAGATATGAGACCTCGAACGAATTGCTTCCAGCGAGGTTGGCTATCGGGTCATCTGTAGGGGGCAACGTCCTTACAGAGATCAGCTCTTTTGAGCTCTCGGACCTGAAGACCACGTTGAAGAACGGGTCAGATGCTGACTTAGTTCAACAGTCTCTACCTACTACCCTAAAGGAAACTAGGGAAGTAGAAAGAAAGGGAAGGGCAGAAGTTTCAGGAATAGATATAGTCAAAGAAGGATGTTCCTATTGTTACGGGAATGAACATAGGCAGAAGGATTGCAGGGCTTGTAAAGCCAGTAGCCAGAATTCGAAGCATGTTGTGGCTTCTGCTTCGGGTGTGTTTGTGATAGAGAACTGTATGTCAGTTAACCCTACTTCCTGGATATTGGATACCGGATCAGGATCTCATATCTGTAATTCGTTACAGGCTTTGAGAAACCGTAGGGTTATCAGGAAATTGATATGACTCTCAGGGTTGCTAACGGAATGAGCATGTATGCTGAATCCGTAGGGGAATATCATCTAGGACTGACAACTGGGCAGATATTGATTCTGCGTAACTGTTTTTATGTACCAGGTGCGACATGTAATATCATATCTTTATCCTTAATTTCTAAGGAAGGATATGATTTTACTTTTATAAGCGATGTAGTTAACATCCACCTAAATCAAGTTCTGATTGGGTCAGGTACATTACAAAACGGTATATACGTATTGAATCAAGCTCAGATCTTCAGTGTCTAGAACACACTTAAAAGAAAGTCTCCGGAAACAAATCAGGCTTTCTTATGGCATTATAGACTTGGTCACATTAATGAGACACGGTTAACAAAGTTACATAGAGAGGGATACTTTAATCCGTTCGAGTATCAGTCTTATGCCACTTGTGAATCTTGTCTCATGGGAAAGATGACAAAGACTCCGTTTACTGGACACGGAGAAAGAGCAAGCGAGCTCTTGGGACTCATACACAGTGATGTGTGTGGTCCAATGTCTACACATGCACGAAGTGGTTATTCATACTTCATTACTTTCACAGATGATTTCTCTAGGTATGGGCATGTCTTCTTGATGAAGCACAAATCCGAGGCCTTTGAGAAATTTCAAGAATACAAGAATGAAGTTGAAAAACAAACAGGCAAAAGTATCAAGACATTGAGATCTGATCGAGGTGGTGAATACTTGAGTGCCGAGTTTCTGGGCTACTTAAAAGAGAATGGAATTCTCTCTCAGCTTACTCCTCCATACACGCCACAACACAACGGTGTATCGGAAAGGCGGAATCGAACCCTATTGGATATGGTTCGTTCTATGATGAGTAAGGCTGAGTTGCCGCGATCCTTCTGGGGTTATGCGCTAGAAACAGCTGCATATCTCTTGAACAAGGCTCCAACCAAGACTGTGCCTACCACCCCATATCAGATATGGAGTGGGAAGAAACCCTGTCTCAAGTACCTTAAGACATGGGGATGTCCAGCTTTTGTAAAAAAACAGCATGCGGACAAGCTCGAGGCACGCTCAGTACTATGTAAGTTTGTGGGATACCCAAAGAACTCCAGGGGGTATCTTTTCTATTCCGCAGAGGAACAAAAAGTTTTTGTTTCTCAGCATGCCCACTTCTTGGAAACTGAATTTTTAGAAAATCAGATAAGTGGGAGCGCAATAGAACTGGAAGAAATTCCAGAACCACAAGCTATTACTGAAAGCTTGGAAGAACCAGAAGTTTCAAGAGAACCGGACATCCCAACGCCACTCCGCAGGAGCAGTAGGCAGTCTCATCCGCCCGAGAGATACTACGGTTTTCTCATAGACGGGGATAGAGAGGATTGCACCATGGATTATGGTGAGCCTACTAGCTTCCAGCAAGCCATCCAGAGCGGCGACTCGGTAAAATGGATGGATGCAATGCGGGCCGAAATGGAGTCTATGTACACCAACAAAGTTTGGACTTTGGACTTTGCTCCAGAAGGGGTAAAACCCGTAGGCTGCAAATGGATCTTCAGAAAGAAGATTGGTGTAGATGGGCAGGTTGAGACCTATAAAGCTAGACTTGTTGCAAAGGGTTTTCGTCAAAGACCTGGTTTGGACTATGACGAGACTTTTTCTCCAGTGGCTATGCTGAAATCCATTCGGATCCTTCTTGCCATTGCTGCCTTCCACGATTATGAAATCTGTCAGATGGACGTAAAGACGGCTTTCCTAAATGGAAATTTGGAAGAGTGCGTCTATATGGATCAGCCGGAGGGATTCATTCAGAGTGGGAGCAGCGGTAGAGTGTGAAAGTTGCTAAAGTCCATCTATGAACTTAAGCAGGCATCACGGAGTTGGAACATCTGCTTTGATGATACTGTCAAAGAATTCGACTTTATCAAAAACCCAGATGAACCATGCATTTACAGTAAGATTGTAGGGAGAACTGTAGTATTCCTCGTCTTGTACATGGATGACATTCTCCTAATAGGAAATGATATTCCTATGCTACAGTCAGTCAAAGGATTCTTGTCACAGAGGTTCTCCATGAAGGACCTGGGCGATGCCAACTACATTCTGGGGATCCAGATCTATCGTGATAGATCTAAGAGGATGTTGGGACTTTCACAGTCAAGGTACATTGACACCATACTGAAAAGGTTCAGTATAGAAGATTCCAAGCGCGGTAATTTACCGGCTTGTCACGGGATCACCCTCTCCAAAGAGATGTCTCCCAAGAATGATTTGGAAAGGGATCGCATGTCTATCATACCCTACGCTTCTGCTGTAGGCTCTATAATGTATGCGATGTTGTGTACCAGACCAGATGTAGCATACGCATTGAGCGTTTTAAGCCGGTATCAGTCGAACCCAGGGGAGAAACACTGGATAGCGGTAAAGAACATTCTCAAGTACCTGAGAAGGACTAAGGAGATATTCTTGGTGTATGGCGGAAAAGACCTCCAGCTTGAGGCCTTTGCGGACTCCAGCTTCCAGAGTGACAAGGATGACTCCAAGTCCATGTCGGGTTATGTCTTTACCCTCAATGGAGGGGCGGTTTGCTGGAAGAGTGCCAAGCAGGAGACCGTTGCTGACTCAACTATGGAAGCGGAGTACATAGCTGCTTGCGATGCCGCAAAGGAAGCTGTCTGGATGAGGAAGTTCTTGAAAGAACTTCTGGTGGTTCCGTCCATTGTTGACCCAATACCTCTGTATTGCGACAACAACGGAGCTATAGCTTTAGCGAAGGAACCTAGGTCCCATCAGAAATCCAGGCACATCTTGAGGCGGTATCACCTGATCAGGGAGATCGTGGATCGCCAGGAGATCGAGGTTCGGAGGGTTGCTTCAGAAGATAACACAGCAGATCCATTCACCAAGGCCTTGCCCCAGACTCAGTTCGAGCGGCTGATCGAGATGATAGGTCTTCGATACGCCGGTACATGGCCTTAGTGCAAGTGGGAGATTGTTAGTGTATATGCCCTAGAGGCCATTACTGTATCATACTAGTTTGTATATTACTTGATGGAAGCTTGGGATATTCACAGTTGTATATACAATCTTGCTCGAAATGGTAGTATGCTACTTGGTTTGTCTCTGCTTTAATATGTGCATGTGTTTCTTTTAGCATATTGCTGATATACATATTAGTAGAGCCCTTAGGATCTTTGCTTGATTACCAGCGTTGTGATGGCGCTCACACTCGTGGGAGCTGGGTGATCTATAAGCACATCCTTATACAGGTCTCTAGTCATTGGACTATCGAGATAGGGCATCGATACTCCGGAGTAGACTAGCGTATGCGCTTCTCATCCCAGTGTGGGAGACGGTCTGTCCCACAGCCGTCAGTATGTCGTACTTGAGATAGTATACGGGTGCTCGTTAGGTTACGAGTACACTGGATAGGACTCGTCGGGAACTGTTGGTTGGTATTATACCTATCGTCAATTATCAGTTCCCAGGTGACATGAGTACAGCTTAGTCCGCTGACTTGACACTGCCGCTTCGCCTCGAGTGTGTTTCCACTGCACTTTGATTACTACCCTACCACGGCTCAAAGGAGTCGTGCAAACAGGTAGTTTTTGGGTGCAGTCCCGAAGCACTTGGAGGCAGTGACGGATAGACAGGATTCGTCTCTCCCGGTATTGGGGGTTGACATCGCGCTGTGTCCAGGAGAGCCATTACACGAGTAGTCCCTGGCCAGGGCAAGCGAGATATACTGGTAGGTTTCCAGTGTTATCTCAGGGTGTTCTGGGCTACACTCCGACACGACTTGTACCGCTATTAGGGGACTGACTTTCACCGCCCCCTAGGCCCGCCATGCGATGTATCAGACGAACAGACCGGACTGTACGGAGATTGTCACATACAGGCTCAGTAGGAGTTCAGATGGGGTTCACCTCGTCAGTCTTCTTATCGACATCTACCTGGGGACCGTTACGTACAGCTAGTGCCGCTTGCGGTCTGTGTTTAAACCCACTGCCAGCGTAGTGTCGAGTCTTTAGAGTCCCACACAGAGAGCTATTCGCCTTTAGGCAAAATGAGTAGAGGTCGCATGGTTTTGCGACAGGGTTCGTTCACATCCGCGCACTTGTGCACGTTTGCTATCCGGACAGTTTATACTAGCGGGCTTTGGTTTAAGCCGGATCCTAGTATATGATTTGGGATTGGTTTTTCTCTTTGTATTCGTGTTCCTTGGATCACGAATGCGGGTGCGTATGCACAGTTACTTGAGACAGAGGGAGATGACCTTGATTAGGGTTAATGGCTATTGTCATATTATTAACCCTAATGTTTATGTGTGTATTATTGTTAATTGATATTAGTTTAATAATTGAGCATGGTTATGGATGTTGACCATTTGACCTTATTGACTTGTTGACCTTGGTTGACACTTTGACCATCATCATTTCATTTGGAAGATGCTTTTTGATCTTTGCAATTTGCATTTAAAATGAAATGATAATGGTCATGTCTTGATTAAGCCATGACAATTATCTTACTAAATATCTAATTAAAATAGTACACATATATTAGTGAGAATGGTTTATTCTATTCTCATTCTTTCATATCTTTTCTCTCTCTTGTTCTTCCTCTCCCTCAAGCTCTCTCCCTCTCATGTGTTGAGAAACACTTGAGCTTGAGAAAAACCCTCTCTTGATCATCTCTACTCTCATCTAGGGTTCAAGGACTAGCACTTGTTGCACCCTAGTTACTTCTAGCTTGGAGTTGAAGCCAAAGGTTGAGGCTTTCGGGTGGATCTTTCTTCGACGTGAGAAGACGACCAAGGTGACCTCCTTCCATCACTCCAAGGAGCAAGGAGAGAAGGACTTAAAGCCCAAGGTATAACCTTTCTAGCACTTAGCTAGTTACTAGTTAGCTTTAGCAAGTTTTTGTTTAGCAAAGATCCTTCTAGCTCTAGTCCATGTTGCCTAAGCTCATAAAAATCCGATTTTTATTCCGTTTTCCGCCTCCCCGCAAGCACCGGGGTGGAAAACGTGGACTTACAGTCCGTAGTAATACGGGGTGTTCTAAGAAATGCAAAGGGTAAAAGAAGGAGCGGCAATGACTTATGCAACTCAGACAATCCAAAAGCCAGTATTTTAAGAAGGTTTGGTCAACTTTGGTCACTGAGTCATAGTCTAGGGTCGGTCAAAGGTCGCTGCCAAAGAAAGAGAGAGAAAAGAAACACTATGCATGCACTCTAACCTAGATCAGAATGGTTATCACTTTATTTAATCAGGAAACCTCCCACTGTACTGTCAAATTCTCCTCCAAACCTAAAAGAAGAATCAATCGGGATCACCCGAAGAGTAAACTAACTCATCAGTGGGAATCGGGATCCAACTCTCATCGCATGATAACATGACGGAATCCACTCACGTTATCATACTCCAGAAGGTATGCGCATGCCTGGCAAGTTTCAGTTTCTTTAGAAACTCCCGATGTGATTTTTACCCCATGTTCTTATGACCTTGACGAAGGCCAACAAATCACAAGTCACATGTCAAGTTCTACCCGTCATTATCTTGTCAATTCGAACCCATCCGTACATACCCTTGACGAAGGTCAACAAGGTAATACGACTGTCCCAAACCAACTCATCTATCTATGCAACAGAAAAGTAACAGGCAGCTACCATCCACTATGCCTTGACGAAGGCCAACAAACATAGCATGAATACTATGTGCTACCGTCTGAAATGACGGAGGGCTATGGCTGGTTTTTGGCGAAAAACCTTTAACGTAATGAACTTGATCTCGTTGAAGGAACCTGATAGCTTTTAGAAAAAATATAGTGGCGAAAACCTTTGTTAAAGAGGTCACTCCCGGTGAAGGGATCTCGGCTCTTTCCTCGTGGAATGAGGTGCAGGATATTCCAACTGAATACCGCGATGCAAAGCAACATGTAATCGACTATAGTAAAGTTATTACCCTAACGCAAACTTCTGCCTATGGGGTCACTCCCGGTGAAGGGATCTCGGACCTTGCCTCGTCGAATGAGGTGCAGGATATTCCAACCGAATACCACTGTGCAAAACAAAAGGAAACATTTTTGTAATAACACTTTTTAAAACTCTTCCAACAATATCCAAACATGTTTGTTTTCTTTTGCATTGATCAGAATCAACGCAGTCGCATCAATTAATCACACCAGAAAAGAACGAAAATAAAATGTACGTATATGCCATCCGCATTCGTTACTGGGTCCCGTCATTACCCGTTAGGTTACTTAACTAACGACAGAGCTGGGACTGGACTAGCGTGGGTGTAAAACATATACAACATCTACTAGTATATATACCAATATACAATAATCGCTCCAGGCATGATAAATGCAACATTACAGAAAAGTAATAAGCATCACAGAACCATACAGATAATCTAGGATCCCCGGGTTTCACAGAGCCGCTGTTGAAACCCGACGTTCCCCTGGTCGTGTGGATAGCCTATGCAATGAAACCTAGACCCCTACGGGTGCGGCAAGTTACCCGCCAAAACCTGAAGCGAGGCAGCCCCCTACAGCAAAGTGAATGGACCACACTGCACTTCATGGAATCCGGTAACTTGAGCACCCCTCCTTGGGTTAACTTGTACCCCCTACGAGTGCGGCGAATAGTCTGCCAATTCTAGAGTGAGGCCCCTCTGCCTCTCAAAGCCATGAGATGCGGACCCGTTGCCCTCCAGAACCCGGCTATCCGTGCACTCCATCGCGGGGTAAACCTAGTACAGTAATGAAAAATATGTACAGCGAGTACATCGACCTCAGCCCGGTCGTTCCCCAAAAGAATATTATACAAACATGCAGTGACGGCAGTCCACATGTTGGACGCTCGCCCCGCAATATCAAATGTACAAATAAATCCAAACTGCACTACCATTGTGATTGATCTCAAAAACTATCTATAACCGCAATCAAGAACGGCGTCGCTTTGCAGCTAGCCGGTGATTACGGGTCGGTCCACAGGGATGTTGTGAATCTCCTAATCACGCTAACGAGTTAATTCCGATTGTGGTCGGACAGATTATTAAATCTAAAAAAAAACTAAATCTATCTATACTAAGATTATCTAGATCTAAATCTTGCTAGGGTTAGGTTTAGGAATGGTTTGGAAATGTAAATAAATCTCAACGCTTTCTATAACCAAATTAGGATCTAAGAGGAGTTATTGTAATTATTAATAAAGGGGATTAGATCCATTCGGGAAGGTGTTCCTTCCTCTAGGTTCTTGTCCTTCCTTTATCAATCCTTACCCTAACCTTCATGGAAAACATCATAACCGGGCCTTTATACTACGGTATCACCGCTACCTCGTGGGATAGAGCACCGTAGGGAGCGGTGTGTGCATGTATGCATGAAGTCCTATGAAAATATATAATGGGCAAGAAAGGGATGAGAGATCTCATCTCTCAAAAGCCTTCCCCAAAGCTAACATCTAGGGCAAGGAATTAAAATCTAAACTAGAGCAATTAAATAAAACTACTTACAGATGGCTCTCTCCAAATATCAACACAGGGTTGTTAGATCTGAATTCATGAAATGAAAAGAGGCACCGATGCTCTCCAAAAGATTTCTAAATTTTATTCATAGAAAGAGGCATAGGGAGGCATCTAATACAATGATTTAGGGTTCCTATTTATAGAGGATAGGAAACCCTAGGTTACAATTGATTCGCACGTCTGCATTTACAAATTTGCCCTTAGGTAGACTAGTCAAAGACACCAACAAATTATGGTAAAAGATATTTCTTCTATCTGCGCAATACCGCCGCGGAACCGCGGCCCGAGGCCTGGTCTGGCCGCGGTTCCACGGCCAAAAGATTTCTTTGGGCCTTCAAATCTCCTGGGTTGATTCTGGGCATTTTGGGCTTTCTGTATCTTTTGTTCTTTTCTCCATTTTGCTTCTGGGTCTTCTCCAGATCTTTCAGTGAATACTTGTAGTGGACTTTCATTGTTCTTCGTGTCGCTGCCTTTATACTTGGTGAACTGTTGTTCATTGTTCTTCATTGTTCCTCAAAATGTAGGCGCGATCAAGATTTCACCATTTATCGTTCGTAGTCTCACTTTTGCATTGTCTTTTCATTATTCTCACTGTTTTATATCCCAGAACCTGTAACCTGTAATATGTAGCAGACATGCGTCAAAAGCACCTGTTTATTTATAAAACAAATAAGGATGGGGAATATAATAATACAATATTATGGTGTGAACAAATACCCCCAAACTTATTTTTTGCTCGTCCTCGAGCAAACTTATTTTTATTCTCTACAAAAAACCTAACCGCACTTTCATTGGGAAACGCGATTGCACTGAGCACGTACAACAAGCCGTTAAACCTCTAGGTGTCCCTAGTAGGAGGAGTGTTGTCTCCTGAGGGTTTTCAGCGGACACTACCCACAAAATCCTATCAATTTGGCCCATTTACTTTTGTTCTCCAATTAGGTTTTCTAACAAGGAATTCTATTATCATCGACTCGTAAATTATCCACCCATATTCTTCACACTTCCTCATCATCCAACTTAAGATTATATATGTTCTGCAGACCTACTTAGATTTCGGCATCTCTTAAGTTTCCTTCTAGGGTTCCATCTCCACTTATGAATTTTTATCAACTCTACTAAAGATACAAGTTCTATTCTTCATTCCTTTCTCTTATCTAAACTCCAATCACATACCCCTACGTGTGTATATATCACCCCTATACTTGGAAATTCAAATCAAGCAATCGTACTCTTGTCCGTTGTCCAAAGCACATCTTAATTGGTGAATTTTAATGAATTTTGCTTACACATCCTTCATGCGACCGTTAATACTTCTTGAGGTACCAACGACCGATTACAAAATGCGTTTGCACTTTAAAGCGTACTTCCTAGTCTTGCAACACCCAAGGCTTTTTAGCAGTGACTCCCAAACCAGTTGGTCTAAGGCACTAGGTGATGAAGCACCCTCGCTAAATATTTTTTCTATTTTTGCAGCCTTAAGTAATCACAAAAACCAGTGTTCATTTTTTTCTTTATTCACACTTGTAATTTTTTTATTTTTCATCGTACTAAGGACTTTAGACAAGAGCATTTCAAGGTCTCTTCTACTATTCCAAGCTTCAAGGTGCGTGATTGTGCAAATTGTAGGGTATACATTTTTAGAATCTAGACATAAGCTAGGAATTATTTTTCAAACTCATACTCTAATAAAAATATCAATATTTTTCCTTTGTTTTGACTTTGCCCAAGAAGTGAACTCAAAATTTGTCTATTTCTAAATAAACTATAAAGACATATACTTTCTACCGTTAAACTTTAAGAAAGGTTATTTTTAGGGTTTTTAATTTACTAAGTGTAAGATCTAGTTGTTCCTAGCTAGTTAACCTATTTGTCAAACTCAAGTCAATTAGGCCAAAATTGAATACATTAATTTTTATAATTTTTGAAATTTTTGAAATTTTTATGGGGTTTCAAATAAATATGCAAATGCAAAAATATGTAAATGAATGCGAAGGAAGAAGACGTACCGAGCATACCCCCAAACTTAAACTTGACAGTGTCCTCACTGTCATGCTACACCAAGAGGGTCAAAATGTCGGTACTCCCCTGTTTATTTATTTATAATTTTTTTTATTTTTTATTGTTAAAAGAAAAACAAAATAATATACAACAAGGTTCCCCCCAAACTTAAACTTGGCCTTACACAAGCCAAAGGTTAGCACCAACCATTCAAAAATCTTATCGTGGTAATGGTAGAGTTGGTGAAAGAATGGAGTGGAAAGAAAAGAAATGAGAAGCACACGAGACCGTGTGGGAAGAAAGATAGAATATGGTCTCGGTGGAGGAGAAGAATGGAGGAAAAGAGAAAGAAGTGGAGTATGATCTTGAGGGTGTAAATCGAGTGAATAAATTAGCATAATTTGTGATGACCGATGTGTTAAAAACGATTGTGCTAATCTATCAATCCGTCGAGAAATGGGGTCAAATCCCTCAAGATTCGCAAGAAAACATGGGTACATCGAACTTGGTATAGGAGATGAGAGCGTAACAGTCTCTTGCAAGGTCGGAACGATAGGAAGGACGAAAGGGAGTGAATTAGGGATAGTCTCATTCTCACCGTAGTAAACTGTCTCGAACTTGAAAGATTCCATCAATAGTTCGAAACGACTGTAAGCAACCGAGTCTGATGGTTCAACTAACTCATCTGAAAATTCAAAGGACTCAAACACGGGCGGTGAGTCTTCTACATCGTCCGAAAAAGTGAAACACTCGTAAGTGTTAACGGCTGTGAGAACTGTGTCAGATTCAAAGGGAAAATTTTCAAGCTCACAGTCTTCAAGCGTGATCTTTTGCATGGTCGGAACGATGGAAAGGAGGGAGGGTGATATAACAGTTAAAGGTTCATGAGGTTGAATTGGAAAATCCGACACATCAAACAAAAATGGTTCAACCTCAATAATATCCTCATTACTCTCCTCAATACTATCCTCATAATTCTCCTCAATATTTAGCTCATCCATGCCATTATCATTAACATCAAGACGCATATGAAGTTCGGAAGAAACAATTAATGACTCGGGATGATAAATTGGACATAAAATTTCAATCAAATCGACGGGTTCATCATCCAAAATATTCCCGGCGTCTATATCCTCAATCAAGTGAAAATAAATTTTTTCTGACACCTCATCAAAAGCACGGATATTTATCAATTTAGGTTCTAGAGTGGAGGTGTAAAGTTCAAAAGGATTAGGTGTGGTTTCACTCGAATGGGGTTCTTCACAAGCTGGCAAATCAAGCACTACAAATTCACACAACTCGTTTTTATTTTCAACTGGTGAACTATTTGGGAAAATCGATGGAAAACCGGAGTTGTGGGCTTCAATTGGGTATGGGTAGGTTTGATTTGGAAATCCTCTCAAATTCTCACTCTGTCCAACCGCCCCATCATACATTGAAAAATTTAAAGCAAGTTGAAAACTAGCTACCGGTTCACTAGGTTGTATAAGGGCGGCTACGGACGCATCCATATTCCTAACCATTTTGTTTGTTGCTGAAATATAAGCTTCCAACGACTGTTCCAAACTAGACATGGGTTGTGAAGGGGTTTCGGTAAAAGATTCAAAACTGTTTGGATACGTGAAACTCCCAATTGGATGTATAGATGCAATATCTAGTGAAGGTGGGAAAGTCGGGTAGGACTGGTAGGAATTGGATGGTTGGACAGGAGTATGATCAACAGTTGTATAAAAAGATGAATGGACTTGTTGATCCCGATAACTGGATGTGTGGAGAGGAGTGAAAGATCGGCTACGAGATTGGGCAATGTGCTCAGCAATAGACATCGGCTTAGGAGTTACAACAGGACTCGAAAAAGTGGTATCAACGTACGAAGGTGGTAAATGTTGACATGGTTGACACAAAGTGGGTTGCAACGTCGAACTGTTTCTCCTAGACGCTTCTATTTGATCTTTCAAAGAAATTTTTGGCACGGAGGGATCTTCTTTAAATCGAACGAAACAATTAACGTACGAGGCAAAGTTAAGTTCAGGATACCAAAGTTCGGAAAGAGATTTATGATGTGGGGTATCCATGATAGAAGAAAGAGAAGAGAAAGAAGGTAGGTGGTGCAAGGATTTCTTAGCGGCAAACTTTGCAAGTTTTGGTAAATTTTTTTTCCTTTTTCTCTATATTTGGAAATTTCTGCCAAAAAGATTTTTGATAAAGGTATGCAAACAGAAAAGATCACTTGCAATCAATTTTTAATTTACGCGTGGCGCAAAGATTCCTGCACAAGATTTTTTATTTGGAAGGGGGAAGAATTTTAAAGCGCAAAGAATCCTGCAGGATATTTGACAAAAGATATATTTTAGGTTGCAGAGGGGGGAAAAAGGAAACAAACAGTAAAAATTTAGCGAGATGAAGAGCCAGAAGGACCGCGGAAACTCGGCGGGAGAGCGCTTGTACGGCGGAAGGGCGGCGGCTTTGAAGCTTCAGGTCTCCAAAAAAATTGTGCTGCTCTGTTGTTCCAATCCCTTTCTGTTCTGATCTACCTTTTTCTGTTTCGCTCTGTAGATTTTTCCAGATCCGTCTCGATTGTAGATCCTGCAAAATTCAAACAAAAAAATACCCTTCACAAAATACAAAGATGATAAAATTTTTATATTTTTTAATATTTCAGTTTTTATGATTTTTTTTAATTTATATTAACCCGAAATTGCAAAAAGGGAATAACACGCCATCCCCGGCAACAGCGCCATTTGATTGAATGGCATCGCTTTGCAGCTAGCCGGTGATTACGGGTCGGTCCACAGGGATGTTGTGAATCTCCTAATCGCGCTAACGAGTTAATTCCGATTGTGGTCGGACAGATTATTAAATCTAAAAAAAAACTAAATCAATCTATACTAAGATTATCTAGATCTAAATCTTGCTAGGGTTAGGTTTAGGAATGGTTTGGAAATGTAAATAAATCTCAACGCTTTCTGTACCCAAATTAGGATCTAAGAGGAGTTATTGTAATTATTAATAAAGGGGAATAGATCCATTAGGGAAGGTGTTCCTTCCTCTAGGTTCTTGTCCTTCCTTTATCAATCCTTACCCTAACCTTCATGGAAAACATCACAACCGGGCCTTTATACTACGGTATCACCGCTACCTCGTGGGATAGAGCGCCGTAGGGAGCGGTGTGTGCATGTATGCATGAAGTCCTATGAAAATATATAATGGGCAAGAAAGGGATGAGATATCTCATCTCTCAAAAGCCTTCCCCAAAGCTAACATCTAGGGCAAGGAATTAAAATCTAAACTAGAGCAATTAAATAAAACTACTTACAGATGGCTCTCTCCAAATATCAACACAGGGTTGTCAGATCTGCATTCATGAAATGAAAAGAGGCACCGATGCTCTCCAAAAGATTTCTAAATTTTATTCATAGAAAGAGGCATAGGGAGGCATCTAATACAATGATTTAGGGTTCCTATTTATAGAGGATAGGAAACCCTATGTTACAATTGATTCGCACGTCTGCATTTACAAATTTGCCCTTAGATAAACTAGTCAAAGACACCAACAAATTATGGTAAAAATATTTCTTCTATCTGCGCAATACCGTCGCGGAACCGCGGCCTGAGGCCTGGTTTGGCCGCGGTTCCGCGGCCAAAAGATGTCTTTGGGCCTTCAAATCTCTTGGGTTGATTCTGGGCATTTTGGGCTTTCTGTATCTTTTGTTCTTTTCTCCATTTTCTTCTGGGTCTTCTCCAGATCTTTCAGTGAATACTTGTAGTGGACTTTCATTGTTCTTCGTGTCGCTGCCTTTATACTTGGTGAACTGTTGTTCATTGTTCCTCAAAATGTAGGCGCGATCAAGATTTCACCATTTATCTTTCGTAGTCTCACTTTTGCATTGTCTTTTCATTATTCTCACTGTTTTATATCCCAGAACCTGTAATATGTAGCAGACATGCGTCAAAAGCACCTGTTTATTTATAAAACAAATAAAGATGGGGAATATAATAATACAATATTATGGTGTGAACACTTGCACACTGCTATCCACCACGACAAATCCGCAACATCACAGTACAACACAGAACATCAACGCGAATGTCACGTTCGCAAACCCGTATAAAAGAACTATAGCAATTAGACACGGTTTACCGCTCGAATGACATTCACGGTCGGAGATATAATGTAAGTACTGTAAACTAACAAGTTTAAAATTTCGATCGATAAAACTTCCCGAAGTGGGCCCCACGTACATCTGCAGTACAGTAGCAAAATCTGGGCCCAAAATAACCATTCCAGAAACCACAATTTCCTATGAAAAACCCATAGAATAAGTACGGTACACTGAAGCACCAAGACTACGGCGGAACCGCGGCCAAACCTTCGTATGTATCGAGGTTCCGCGGCCGTACGGTCGAATCAGTGGGCCAAATTTCTACTGGGCTCTTAAAAAAGCCTGCTCGATTTTCTGAGATACTCAAAATAATTTTTAGACCAGTTTTTAAAATCGACAGAAACTTTAAACTGAAAAATGTGGTTTTCGAAATTTCGTTCGATCGATATTTTAAACGCGTTAGAACAAGTTAGTAAAGCTTAATGGTTTGGCCCTGATACCATGTAAATTTACGGTAGCGCCCCGGCTATCAATCTGACGCCAAACGCAGAACAAAAACTTTTATAACTGGCGCTATCGCATACTATAACCCGGATCTTGCCATTATTGCTAAACTAACAAACTGTAAAGAGGTAGAAAGGCTATACCGATCGATCCGAGTCCTTCGGTCTTTAGCCATCATCCCACGCTCCTTTGCGGCGAATCCGATCCTCTGGCTCCTCGTCGAGGTGGCACCACATCTACGGATCTTTAAACGGGCTCCCGCCTCTATACCGAGGCAACTCGGTCATCAAGTCTGCTAAAAGAGATGACCAAGATGAAGTAGAGAACGAGTAGAATACTTTGTCTCATAACACTCTTTGGTTCTCATCACATGAGAGGGTAAGAGTGGAGGTTGAAAAAGATGCTAGGGTTTGGAAATGGTGAACTCAAGAAATGAATCAAGTGAGCAAAAACCGAAGCATGAAATTTGCCCATGGCTGTCCAAATAATGAGTGGTGATATTATAAGGCTTTTGTGCTTTGAAAACCAAGAAAAAATCTATACAAAATATCTTCACAAAGCCTTCATAATATCCTACCCAAAACAAACATCATTAATTCTCTAATGACTCACTAGATGACTCATTACATGAGTTATTAGTGATCATTCTAGAATCAATGAGTCACAAAGAATGAGTCACCCTTTCCAAAAGAAAATAATCATTTAAACCAAAATGATTAATCCAAAAAGAAATGCATCTTCTAAAATATTCTCATAACGGATTACGAAAATACCCCTCACCTGTATATACATACCTGTATCCGTATTCCGACCGAATACGAATACGAGAGACTAAAATATTCCGACTCAATATAATATATGGATGCGGCTTAAACCAAAGCCCACCAGTATTATCTGCCCGAAATATGAAACGTGCATAAATGCACGTGCATTTTCCGAACATTGCCATAAAGCCATACGGCCTCTACAACGTTTCGTCCGAACTTGGGAAACTATCTGTGGGGGACTCTAATGACTCATTAGTACCCTGGCAGTGGGTTTAACCACAAGCACGTCAGCGGCACTAGCAGTGCGTAACGGCTGCCCATGTACTGACCTCAAGGGAAGCCGATGAGCGAACTCATCCTGGAACCCTACTGAGCCTAACAGTGACAATATACATACAGTACGGTCCGTTCGTCTATGAGCATCGCATATCAGGCGTAGGCGGCTGATAACGTCAGACACCCAATAGCGGTATAAGTCGTGTCGGAGACAAGCCCTGAACACCCTGAGAAACTAATGGAATACTTACCAGTAATTCTCACCTGCCTTGGCCAAGGACTTGGTGTAATGGCTTTCCTAGACACAGCGCGATCTCACCCCCAATATCGGGATAGACGAATCCTCTGCCGATCCGCTCACTTGCCTCCATGTGGCTCGGGACTGTACCCAAAAAAGACCTGTTTGCATGATTCCTTTGAGCCGTGGTAGGGTAGAAATCAAAGCACAGTGGGAACTCACATGAGACAAATGACGACCTCAGGTCGTTGAACTAACCTGTACACATGCCACCAGAGAACTGCTATCTGACGCTAGGTATAAATACCAACTAGCAGGTTCCCGGCGAGTCCGGTCTGGTGTATTCATAACCCAATGAGCACCTGTATACATCTTAGGTGATCCAACTGACACCAGTGGCTTGTGAGATCGGCCACCGCCCCTCGTCGGGGTCTCGACTGTATACACTAGTCTACTCTGAAGTATCGATGCCCTGTCTCGAAACTCCCACGACTAGGGACCACAATTAAGGATGTGCTTATAGACTACCCAACTCTCACGTATATGATCGCCATCATACTGTTGGTAGTCAAGCAAGATCCTAAGGGCTCTATCAACGTGTAATAGTGATCAGTCACCTGAACCTGTACACGACTGATAAAGGCAAACCAGATAGCATACTATCATCTCGAGTAAGACTGTGCTACCGGTATAGGTCCTCCTCAATCATTGCAATCACGTACCTGCGATCCAATAATTGACTTTGAGGGCACTATATCCAACAACGACTACTCTGTCCCCACTAGTATGATCTGCATCATAGTCCTGGTAGTCAAGTACTCATCCTAAGGGCTTTATCAACATGTAACATTGAGACAATCAGAGTACATGTTAAGATAAAGAGTAACCAGATAGCATACTATCATGTCGAGCAAGAAATTCCTACCTATATATGTCCAAGCATCCACTACAATATACATCGTATGTACAATAATGGCCTCTAGGGCATACATATAACTAACAATCTCCCACTTGCACTAGGTCCAACTGTTGTGGTATCACATACCTAAGAATTAGCTGTGGTTGAAGTATCTCATACTCAACCATCCCATAAAAGTCTCTACTGGGAAATAGGCCTTTGTGAGTGGATCCACGCTGGTGTCTTCTGTGTCTACTCTCCTAACCTCAATCTCCCTGGATATCAACCATCTCCATGATCAGGTGATACTGCCTTAGAATATGTCTGGATCACATATGGGACGGGGTTTCCTTGGCAAAATCCAAAACTCCATTATTACACAATGGTAGGAACGAAGTTCATCTCATGAACTAGTGTACATCCAGACTATTTCTTTGGTAGCATCCTTGGTAACGATGTATCCAGCCTTTAATCGTCTAGTATGTCACGGTATCTAGCTTGGAACTCTTCCAACATACCGTCCCTCCACTGAGAGTAAAGACAATGCCTGTGACTGACATTCAGTCGTCCTTATCACCCTGGAACCTTTCCAGTGATTCTCTCCAGGACCGATTGATACCATCTCACTACAACTAGTGAAAATCCTAACATCCAATTAGATCTATCTCATAGATATAAAACCTAGGATTTAGGAGGTATCACTTTGATCCTTATATGGAGAATCCTTGTGATAAGAGGAGATTGACCGAGCGTAGCATAGGAAACTCCTTTCCTATCAAGAGTATGTCATCCACGTACAATACGAGGATCATCACCATACTCTCTACTACCTTTTTATATATACAAGGTTCATCTACCATTTTGATGAAGTCAAACTCTTTGGCTACCACAAAACAGACGTTCCAACTCCGCGATGCCTGCTTTATCCCATAAAGCACCTTGCACACGTTTCCGCTGTTCCCACTTTCTACGAAGTCCTCTGGCTGTGTACTTACAGACGCCTTCTTCTAAATCATCATTTAGAATAGCAGTCATGACACCCAACCGTCAGATATTATAGTCATGGTATATAGCTGCGACAAGTAGGATCTGGATGGACTTAAGCATAGCTTTGAAAGTCTCAACTTTTCCATGTACACCAAGTAATCTTTTCAAGATATACTTGCTTCTGATGGGGATTTAACCCTTCAGATAAAGCAACCAAAGTCCATACCTTGTTGGTGAATAAGGATTCCATGTCAGATCGCTAAGCATCCAGCCATTCTTACAGAGTCCCACTCCTGATGGCCTGCTCGAAACTAGTTGGGTCATCATCTCATGATGCAATCCTCTCTTCTACTGTCATAGAGAAAACCGAAGTATCTCTCAGGTGGGTGAGGAATCCTACTAGATCGGCGGAGAGGCTGAGGTTCGTTGGTTACTATTGAATCCTTCGGTTCTACTAAATCATCTGCCGCAGTTTGTATAGCTGGAACTCCTTCCAGTTCTACCTCATGACCACTAATTTCTTCACAAGAAATTCCCATTCTCAAAGGTGGCATGCTGAGAAACAAAACACCTTTTGTTCCTCGGTTAGGTAAAAGATATTCCCTTGCGAATGCTTGGGATATCCAACAAACTTCCACAGAACTGACTTTGCCTCAAGCTTGTCCGGATTTTGCTTTTAGACATAGGCCGGACAACCCCAAATCTTAATATCCTTAAGAGATGGGCTCTTCCCATACCATATCACATATGGAGTGGTAGGCATCTGATTTGATTGGAACCCTATTCTATGTTAGTTGTATGTATGCCCTAGAGGCCAGTATTATACAGATGATGTATATTATATTGGATGCTTGGACATATATAGAGAGGGCTTTCTTGCTCGATATGATAGTATTCTATCTGGTTGCTCTTTATCTTAATATGTATACTTGTCTCTTTATACCGTCTTATAGTTACATGTTGGTAAAGCCCTTAGGATGTGTACTTGACTACCTGTACTATGATGTGGATCATACCAGTGGGGACAAGGTAGTCCATAAGTACATCCTTCAAGGTCCCTAGTCGTGGGTGTATCGAGACGGGGCATCGATATACCAGAGTAGACTAGCGTATATGCTTCTCGACCCATGAGATGGGAAATGGATGATCCCATATCCATTGGTGTTTGACATTAGAGATGGTATACAGGTGCTCAGTGGAGACTGGGTATACTGGACGGACTCGCCGAGAACTCCCAGATGGTATTATACCTTACGTCAGATGGTAGTTCTCTGGTGACACTTGTGCAGGTTAGTCTGTAGACCCGAGATCGTCATAGAGTCTTGTGTGATTCCCACTGTGCTTTGATTTCCACCTTACCACGTCCATGAGGGCGTGCAAAACGGTGGTTTTTTGGTACAATCCCGAGTCACATGAAGGCAATGAGCGATAGGAGGGGTTTCGTCTCTCCCGGTATTGGGGGTTGATGTTGCGCTGTGCTCGATTGGCCGTAACAGGGAAGTCCCTGGCCAGGGCTGATTTAGAGATTTACTGGTAAGTGTTACCAGTAGTTTCTCGACCTGTTATGAGCCTCACATCGGCACGACTTATCGGTTATTGGGGTCTGACGTTTACCACCCCTAGACTTGATATGCGACATATCAGACGAGGAGACCGGACTGTACGGGAAGTGTTGCCGGAAGGCTTTTACAGGAGTTGGAGCGGGCTTGCTTGCTGATCTTCTAATCGCTCAATACCTGGGTAGCCGTCACGTCCAGCTAGTACCGCTGACGGTTTGTGGGTGCTTGATATGATCATCACCTACTGCCGGCGTATTGACGAGTCTTTAGAGTCCTACATAGAGGTTTTACTGGCTCAGGCGAAACGAAATAGGAGCACATATGTGATATGTGTGGGACCGAGAATAATGCGTGTATGTGATACCATATTCTATTCTCGCGATGTTTGTGTCGATCGGTTATATGCGATATAACCAAGTTATTGAATCAAGGGTTGATTCAATAAGTCGATACATTGAGTGTTAGTCGGTTATATATGATATAACCGAATTATTAAGTCAAGTGTTGATTTAATAATTTAGTGTATAATTGTATATATGATATACTAATTTACATTAACTAACATTGGTTCACTTAAGCACTTGTTTTTCTCACTTGTGCACAAGTTAATATATATATGATATATATTTATTTGTGTACATATTGTATCATGGTTGTTGATACAAGTTTCATGGGTGTACAAGACTTATACCATACTAATTATAGTGTTAGGTTTTCATATTTAAAGTAATTCTAAAATTAGTGGATAATGAGTACAAATGCATGAAGCTTCATGAAGCTTATGCTTGCATTGACTTTGTCTACTAGTTTTGTTCTACTTAAGATATTAACTAACCTAACTACTGTAATTACCCATGGTAATGTCTCTACATGAGTTAGTATATGATACTCACTCACCATGGTTAATACACACTCTCTCTTGATTAGTTTCATATTCATTTTTGAGCTCATCTTCTTCCTTCTTGATTTTCTTTCTAGGGTTTGAAAAGGAGAGAGAACCAAAGTGAGAAAAGAAATTCTAAAGTGTACCCATTTCCTATTTCCTCATCCTCTACTAGACTAGAACTTTAGTTTAGGGTGTTTGCTTCACTAATTCTCTAGTTAGTGAAGTAGAAGCTTGAGTTCGTATTTCCTCGACGTAGATCATCTTCGGCCTCGAAGACTTCAAGCAATACCGTTGCAATTTCCTCATGGAGCCGTCTGAGAGTCCGGGAGCATGATGATCACAGCGAAGGGACTACTACAAGGAGCATATGAAGTGAAGGACCGATCTACAAAGGTTGTATTTCCTATTCACTTAGAGTTAAAGCGTTTAACTTGTTCGTTTTCGCCTAATAGTCTAGCAAAGATCTTGTTTAGGATTATTCGGCACAGTTAAAATTTTAATCCGGCATGGTTGATACCTTGTAGAACCTTCTTAGAGTGCCTAGTAACCCTACATTCTATAGGTATGCAGCTTCACAAGTGCATAACAGCCAAAAGGAAATAGGCAACTCAGTAGTACTCATCATAGAGCACACCATATCACATAGGGTGCGATTGCTCCGCCCCGATCCACCGACGTGCTGTGGTGTATACGGAGGAGTAATGCTGAGAAAAAATCTCATTCTCGTTTAGAATAGTTCAGGATCTCCGTGCTCAAGTATTCTCCACCCTGATCACATCAAAAGACATAATACTTATACCCGTTTTGGTTCTCTACTTCTGACTTATATTCATTGAATTTCTCAAAAGGTTCAGACTTGTGTTTCAACAGGAACATATGTCCGAATCTTGAGAGATAATCAATGAATGTAATGAAGTACAAAGAACCAGTCCTGACATGTGTAGACATGGGACCTTACATACATCATCATGTATCAATCCCAAAAGTTCACTAACTCTTTCTCTGTTTCCAATAAACAGAGCCGTGGTCATTTTATCTTTGTGACGTGACTGGCAAGTTTCACAAGATGTAAATTCAAATAGATTTAAATATGCATCTCTATGTAACTTAGCTAGTCGGGTCGCATTGACATGATCTAGTCTACAATGGCTCAAGAAGGATTTGTTCATTTCTGAACTCTTCCTCTTGTGTGTGTTCTGTACGTTAAGAACTGTAGTTTGATTTAGAACGTCTATGCTTTTAGATAACGTGCCTGAACCGATCAACTCTTGATATAGGAAATGTTCAAAACATTATCCAACTATACAAAATTATATCCTTCTTTACTAAATAAAGAGACTGATATGATGTTGTATATCAGATTCGGTATCTAATAACATTCATTCAGAATCAATGTATTTGGTAATACAGGGTGATAACTGCCAACATACTTGGCTGCAACAATTGCACCGTTTTCAACTCTTGAAACTTATCACCCGTTCACAGTTCTCTATCTTTCTGTAGCCCATGTAACATATTACATATGTGGGATCCTGATCCGGCATCTCATACCCAGGACGTAAAGGATACTGAGAAACAATTCTGTGTAATGAACATATCCGAAGAAGATGCATCAATATGTACTTTCTTCGTTTGGGTGGCACGGGAATTCTGGTAATCCTCTATTTCCTGCTCAATCTTATAACAATTATAAGTTGGAGCGGGACCAATATTCCCTAGCGCAGTATAACAAGCGGGTTCGGTCAATACATCCGTATTATTATCTTGATTAAGGCGTGACATGGTCGCTACCTGGAGAGAGAGAGAAGAAAACACTCAGTGTATGCTCTTGCAAGATTAGATTGGTTATTAATATATCTAATCAGGATGTCTCCCACTGTTTTAGTCAAATCTTCCTTCAAACCCTAAAAGGAAAGACAAGCCGGGATTAATTACACCCTACAAACTCGCCAATCTTTCGGCCAGGCCAGTGTCGGTACTTTGAGGGAGGTTCCCCGTGCTTTCGCACGGACCAAATTAAAATAAATCTCATTTTCCAGGGGCGTAACCCCGTTAACACCTTTCTAGACACCTACTTGATCGGCTAATAGTAATGGGTAAAACTCTCCCAAGAGTAACTCTTACTCGCAGTGGCTATCGGGATCCAACTATCTCATAGAAGGTATGCAATCTCATTGCAAATTTCAACACTTAAAATTCCCGATAATATTTTGCCCCTAGCGTCCTATGACCTTGACGGAGGTCAACAAACCATAGGCTACTAGTCAAGTTCAACCCGTCATTTCCCGATTGAATTAAACCCACCCGCATGACCTTTGACGGAGGTTAACAAGGCCGCACGACTACCCTAATCCAATCTGCATCATATGCATAAGCAGATAAATACTAGTCAGCTACCGCACACTACGCCTTGACGGAGGTCAACAAACGCAGCACGAATACTAACTATTACTTATCTGAAATGACGGAGGGCTACGACAGGTTTTTAAGAAAACCTTTTGCGTAATGAACTTGATATCGTTGTAGAATCGAGTGATTTAAATGGAATATTTTTGAGGCCTTTTCTAGTTTTGCTAAAGAGGTCACTCCCGGTGAAGGGATCGTCGGCTCTTACCTCATCGAATAAGGTGCGGGATATATCATATATATCACTATGCAAAGCAAAAACTATAGAAGCAATCAAAAGACAAACCGTGTTTGTAGCATCTGCTAGTTTCGCTAAAGAGGTCACTCCCGGTGAAGGGATCTCGGCTCTTTCCTTATCGAATAAGGTGCTGGATATTCTACAAGGAATACCGCTATGCAAAGCAAGACTAGAGCTACCAGTTTTGAAACAAGTTTCTACAACATCTTTAGGTTTCTTTTATTTCATTAATCTTATTAATGAAGTCCCATTTTATTATGCTTCACAAGCATCAGATATGAAACGAAATCAATAATATATAATATATATATATCATATATATAATATAAACATTCGTCTCAGGCAATAATATAATCTCATCACAGAACATTGCAGCAGAAGAACATATGAAATATTGGACATACTAGGAGGTCCGTGTTTTATTGCGAGCCTGTATAAAACACGGATTCCACGGTCACGATGAATAGCCAATCCCACACCCCTAGACCCCTACGAGAGCGGTAAGTAACCCTACCAGTTCTAGAGTTAGGAGACCCGGTCTCGACTCCTCGAGATAGTCTCCCACTGAACCCTAGAACCTGGTTACTTGTGCTCCCCGCCTTGGGTCTATCCTAATGCGGAAAAGTAAATAATATACAATGGTGACATCATCCTCAGCCCGGAAGTGCCCCAATAAAATAATATTACATACAAATGAATTTTACATGAATGAAAAAGAAAAACTCTCATCTCACATAAAACCCCCGGCTATTCAAAACAAGACGATCCAATATAACATATCACAACATCATATAATATCACATATCATCAACGTAAGTAAATATGCGTATCCCAGTTGTCGTTGATGTATAGCAATGAAACCGGCGATACACCACATATTACACTTACGGTCGCAGAAAAGAAAGTGTAAAACTACAACAGTTGGAATCCGCAACCTCCTTAGACATCGCATGCCTAACCAAATGAATTCCTTAGACATTGAATGCCTAACAATTATAAACTCCGCATTTTAGTCTCATTATCGAAAACATTTTTCAATATCAAGTCGGGCAATTCAACAAGAATCCCGACATCCTGATCGAATGCTCGTCGAAAACTTTAGTAGACAGCCGCACCCCCGATGCCGTCGACGAAATGCACTAAGGCGGAACACCACTGCTGCGAGCACCCGAACGGATGCTTTTGGCGACGGGGTTCTCCTACAGTCACTTGGTCGGGGCTATGGGGCATGGCTATCTATTAAGTTTACCCGGCGAGTATCCGCGTACGCTACGTGATTGCAACGGACTTTTGATCGCATCAAAATCCCGTGGCAACCGATCATCTGAGACTAAACTGCTAGATTTATAACATTCAAATTAGTTATCTCATAACTACATGTAGATTCCAAATATTGTAACACATTCAGATAAATAGACAATGTTAAACTTTTCGATCGAATAATCAAACACCCAAGATTTCCCTAATAGCTCAACACTTGAGCGGAGTTCAAAAATCCCAGAACATGTCATAGCCCCAATGAACCAGCCGTAGAAGGGTCAAACCAATGCTTCACATGTGGCAACGCTAAACTACCACAAACCCTAGAGTTCAGTGGCAGTTTTGACGGTCACATAATTGAGTTAAGGTTACGTTCTTCTAGAGGGTCCACAGATACGTTTGCATCATTTTCCGAAAGTTTCAAACTCGTGAAAAAATCCAACACTTAAAAGTTTTCCGACAGGGGAAAAAATGAGTTATTGATATCCGTTCGAACTTTTTAACACGTTCTAAATTACCCGGAAACAAAACGAATTTAAACATTCCGATCGAATCAACGAGTTCCTAATAGTTCCCAGAAATCTCAACACTTGAGTAGAATTAAAAATTCCCAGAAGTATGAAAAAGTACCTAAGAATAATACCCTGAAGTATTAGCCCCTGACTCCCTAAGTTGGCCGCGGAACCGCCGCCAAACACATGGTTTGGCCTCGGTTCCACGGTCTTTTGAGGGAGTTAGGGCTTCGTACTTCACAGTAATTCTTAGAATTCCCTGCATGATTTTCTGAGTATTTTTAATATTAAAAATTTCACCTTTTGAAAAAATTTCCAGAGAAGGGGTTTTATTCGGGGTTTCGGGGTTCGATCGGACTTTAAACTTCGTCTAGACAACGCCTAAAACTCTAGCTTGGCTCTGATACCACCGTAGGGTTATTAGGCACTAAAACAAGATTCTACAAGGCATCAACCATGCCAAAATCAAATTTTTCATGTGCCGAACAGCCCAAGCAAGATCTTAGACTAGAGATTAGGTAAAACAATGAGCAAGTAAACAACTTTAGTTCTAAGAGAAGGGATTACAACCTTTGTAGTCCGTTCCTTCACTTCATAAGCTCCGAGTAGTAGTCCCTACGCCGCAATCCATGAACTCCCGGACTCTAGAAAAGCTCCATAAGTCGAATGATCCATACTTGCTAGAAATCTTCCTTTTCGAAGATGATCTACCTTGAAGAAACTCAAACCCAAGCTCTTGCTTCACTAATCAAGTATTAGCAAAGCAAACACCCTAATCTAAGTGGCTAGAATAGATGAGGATGATGAAGTAGGAATTTAGCTCTCTTTTGTTTTCAATTTCTCACTCATTATCATCACATGTCAAAAAGCTAAAAGCTTTTTCAAGAGGAAGAAGAAGAAGAAATCTATTTGTGATGAATAATGAAAACATTGTGTGAGGTTAGAATTGCAACCATGGGTTAAGAATGAAGACTTAACCCTTATAGAGAATTAACTATGGTTAAGGGTTTGGGTTGGGTTAAGAAATATCTACACAAAATATCATAAGTCTAAGTTAAAGCTTCATGAAGGTTCATCCAAGCTTAACCCTAATTCAAACCCTAACCATATTTAAACTCCACAAAGCATGTTGCATTTGTAACCCTAACTTGTTACAATATTATATATCATATAGACAATATTTATTGTAACAAAATAAAATAATACAATTAACATATATCACATATATATCAATGTATTATCCAAGTGAGAAAAAGAATCTTTAAGTGAGCTAATATTAGTTAATGTAATATAATATATCAAATATATAATTATATATTAAATTTTCGAATCAACACTTGATCCGATAATCCGGCTATTTCACAAATAACCGACTAATATAATCTGTATCAGTTCATCGAATCAACACTTGATCCGATGACCCGGCTATATCACATATACCCTGCTGATATCACATATCGCGAGAATCTAATACGGTATCGCATACACATATTGTTCTCGGTCCCGCACATATCATATATGTGCTCCTACTCCGTTTTTCCTGAGCCAGGAAACCTCTGTGTGTGACTCGAAAGAATCGTCAATACGCCGACAGTAGGTGATGATCATATCAAACACCCATAAGCTTCAAGCGGTCAGCTAAACGTAACAGCCACCCAGGTATTGAGCAATCAGAAGATCAACAAGCAAGCCTGTACATTCTCCTGCGAATCCAATCAGTAACACTCCCGTACAGTCCGGTCACTTCGTCTGATATGTCGCATATCTCGCCTAAGGGTGGTAAATGTCAGACCCCAGTAGATTGATAAGTCATGTCGATATGAGGTCCATAACAGTTCGAGAAACTACTGATAACACTTACCAGTAAATCTCAGCAACCCGGGCCAGGGATTTCCAGTTATAGCCAATCGAACACAGCGCAACATCAACTCCCTATACCAGGAGAGACGAAACTCCTCTTATCGCTCATTGCCTCCATGCGATTCGGGACTGTACCCAAAAGCCTCCGTTTTGCATGCCCTCTTGGACGTGGTATGATGGAAATCAAAGCACAGTGGGAATCACACAAGACTCTATGACGATCTCGGGTCTACAGACTAACCTGTACCAGTGTCACCAGAGAACTGCCATCTGACATGAGGTATAATACCATCTGGGAGTTCTCGGCGAGTCCGTCCAGTGTACCCAGTCTCCACTGAGCACCCGTATACTTTCTCTAATGTCAAACACCAATGGATATGGGATCATCCATCGCCCATCATATGGGTCAAGAAGCGCATACGCTAGTATACTCTGGAGTATCGTTGCCCTGTCTCGGTACTCCCACGACTAGGAACATTTGAAGGATGTACTTAGCGACTACTCTGTCCCCACTAGTATGATCTGCATCATAGTCCTGGTAGTCAAGTACTCATCCTAAGGGCTTTATCAACATGTAACATAGAGACAATCAGAGTACATGTTAAGATAAAGAGTAACCAGATAGCATACTATCATGTCGAGCAAGAAAGTCCTACCTATATATGTCCAAGCATCCACTACAATATACATCGTATGTACAATAATGGCCTCTAGGGCATATATATAACTAACAATCTATCCTCATTGATACATGTTGGTTGTTCCGGTCACCATGTCTACGCAAGCCGAGAGGGCTGCGGTTAGAGACACGGTCTGGGCAGACTTGTCTGGGACGAGGACTGACCAGAGTGATATTCCGATGACATAGAAACATGTTGTTTATCCTTATATGATTGTATTTCTAATTTTGAAGCGAGTTTCTTTGGGATCCGTACCAAGGGGTCGGGTCATCGCTGGAGACCAGACGGACTTGGAGGCATGATTTTTACCCTACTCTGAAGGTCGTTGTGTTGCCTACTATTCAGACGGTTGTACCAACCGTTGCTGAGATTATCGAGGTGTCACTTTCAGAGTTCATGAAACTAAAAATTCACCGATGTTTACGAGTATAGATGGGCCAGAGAATTCTTAGTCATTCAGGGGTGTGATGGCTAGGATATTTAATTTATTATGACGCTCCGATACGAGATTAGTGAAGATGACCAACTTCTTTTGATGGGTCTTGCTCAGACCTGATGTGAGTCGCTCGAGAGAGACAGTGTAGTGAGTCTGCCTCCGATGAATTGGGACTAGTTCTCTAAGGTGGGCTTATCCAGATTCTTCCACAGAGAGTCAAAGATGTCGAATTCGTATTTTGGAGTCTTTGTGTAAGACTTCGGGCTTGATCATAGCCGCGTATGACTTGCAATTCACGTAGCTATTGCGATACGCTCCTTATTTGATCGATATTGAAGAGTATTGGAATACGAGATTTGTGCGAAGTCTCAATGCGCATTAGTTCTTCTCCGTCGATACTGGCGATTCGATATGTATGCAGATGCATTGTGTACAAATACACATTCAGAGGAAAATCTTGATGAGATTGCAGTTGTTCCGGAACGGAAGTGGATTCACTAGAGAGTGCTAGTTCCAGGCAGATTGGATAGATGAGATCGGTAGAAGACATGAAGGGTTCTTTCCACAGTTCTATAGTGATTAAGATCGGACCCAGGGTCGGTTGTATCATGAATACACAGAGGTTAGAGATCGCCGTCGTCAACGTGTTACATTGCAAGAGACCAGGCTACTTGGAAAGGAAGTATCTTGAGAAGTGTCAGCATAGGACTGTTTGTGTCGCTGCTCCTAACTAGAAGATTATATAAAGAGACCATGGTTTTAATGATTCACAGAGAGAACAAGAATCCAGATACAGAGAACGCTAGACCGTGGGCAGAAGGAAAGTAATAATCCTTGCTCTGCCAGTTTCGGGTGTATAGACACTTTTCGACATTGAAGGAGGTGTACTTCGATGTCATTTGTTTTTTATTTGCGTTTTGATGATCCGAATATCTCATTTTCGACGTTGAAGAAAGGATAACTCGACGTCTGTTATTTTGACTTATGTGTTTTAAGGATTTGAGGGTCACCTATGATATGTGCACACCAGGTGCACTTGTTTTAGATTTCCGTGCACAGTAACTGCACTTGATTGGCGTTTTGTGCATACCAGTTGCACTTGATTAAGATTTTTATACACTTTAGACGTATTTGATATGATTTTGTTCACACCAGTTACATGTGTTGATGATTTGTGCACCTATATGCGCTTGAGATTGATTTTGTGCACACCGATGCACTTGAGATTGATTTTGTGCACCCCGATGCACTTGATGTTAATTTTGTGCACCCCGATGCACTTGATAATGTTTTGTGAATCCCGATGCACCGGATGTTGATTTCGTGTGCTCTAGATTCACTTGATATTGGTTCCATGCACATTCGATGTAATGGATATTGTTGTCGTGCACACCTGTTGCACTTGGTGTTGTTTTTGTTTTCATGCACCCCCGTGGCATGTGATTTGGGATTTTGTGCAACCCCGTTTGGGTTGATTTTGTTTTCGTGCATTGCACTTGATGAGGTATACTATAGAATTGATTTTATATTTTCGCTTGGTCGCGTGCTATAGATATTGCACTACGGCTATAGTAATGATCATGTACCTGATGTACAAAGTTGATTTCGTAGTTGGAATTTTGCATCATAACTGATATAATTTTCATAGGAGCTGCTAGAGTTACAGTTATGCGAGTTATATATTTTTAAGTTTTCACGTGCACGGGTTGCGAAGTATACGTCTTAGCTCGTGTGGGACTTCGGAGTTCCGTTAATTGGAGCGGATTATATGTTTTAAAATTTGGACCCCAGCAACTTGATTTGAATTGATTTGATTTGACTGGGAAAAATGTTTTAAGATGGGGGTTAAATTTAAAATTCAGGGACCGAATTTATTTTAGGAGGGGTGATTGTTAGAGATTCTGCGTGTTCAAGTTTTAGTTAAATACCGTAATCAAGACGGTTTCGCTTGTAGCTAGCCGGTTGAGTACGGGTCGTCCGCAGGGAGATGGGAATCTTTTTCTATGTGCTTTAACGAGTTAAGTCCAGTTTTTCAGATTTTGTTGTGATTAATTAAGCGGTAAAATGATATGTAAAGAGAGCTTGTTAGGGTTAGGATTAGGTTAGTTTGAGTTAGGAGTCTCCCACATCTTTCGTTGCCCCTCTTAATCTCGGTGTTACGGTAATCGGCAACAACGGGGATTAGCACGACTAGGAAGGAACTTGCGAGTATAAGCTAGGCTTTCCAACGCATAAGGTCTTCCTTTTGGTGCTTGTCCGTCCGTTCTTGGCTCTTAGCCATAACCTCTGGTTAATTCAACCACAACCGGTCTCACTACGGAATCACCGCTATCATGTAGGATAGGGTGCCGTAAGGAGCGGATTGTAGTTCAATTAACGGGAGTCGAATTAAGCTGTTGGGTAAGGAAAGAGTGAGAGAGATTTCCTTCTCTCAAACTTCCCTCATCCTACCCTAACAAGTATGAAACTACTCACACATCATGATACGGAAAAATAAAACAAAACAAAAGAGGAAGATAGAAAGAAGGAGATTAGAAGATATCAACTAGGTATTTGCGACCTCACCTTGGCAAGGATCAAGCGTAAGCATCATGGTTGTGTTAAGGATAAAGAAAAAGAGAGAAGAAAGAAACAACAAGAAATAACAACAACTAGTTAACAAATTAAGATGACAACAATTAACAAGATAATTAGACAAGCAAAATAATAAACGGTTCTTCTTTATTCATCATTCTTCACTCACAAGCTCACTACAAGTTTTAATGGAGAAGAGATGAGAAGAGGAAGAAGAACATGTATTCTAAAACCTAGAAAAAAAAATACAAGATTATGGATCCTTTGGCTTCACAAGGTTCTGGGGTATTTATAGGCTGAAGACTGAAAACCTAGGGCAGAATTCTGAACCCATGTAAAAGGACAAAACTACCCCCAAAAGACCATCACCTTTGGCGCCAGAACGGCCGCGGAACCGCGGCCTAGACCCCCCTTTGGCCGCGGTTCCGCGGCCATATAGAGGAATTGGGCTGTCTGCTTTTTTGTGCTTCCCTGGTTTTTCATGTACTTTATTCTGGTATATGTATTTTCTCAAATTGTCTTCACGATTTTTCCAGAATTTCTGTTGATCAAAAGGTGGATCTTTTGTCATGATTTTCTTGAGCTCCGCGTAGATTTCTTGGATCTTGTGTTGCCATTGAGCCTTGTGCATGAAGGTGACAATCGATTTGCCATTTTGTCTCCCAAACTGGCGTGTGGCAACAGACGGATAAAGAACGGAGACCGTGTTTTCTCAGTGGTTGGCAGGAACCCGGGTTTTGTCGTGTTTTTCCATGAATTCCACCATTTAGATCCGAGAACCTGTATCCTGCATTAACTAGCAAACACGGCTCAAGAGTACCTACCGACATGCAATGTGATAAAAATTGGGCGGTATGAAAATGCAAAAATCTGATATGAACAAATACCCCCAAACTTATCATTTGCTCGTCCCGAGCAAAGCCAATTTATTCACAAAAAATTTCCTAATCTCACTTTCGCAGGGAACGCGATTGCACTGAGCATGTGCAACAAGCCGTTTAAACCTCTAGGTGTCCCTAGTAGGAGGAGTGTTGTCTCCTGAGGGTTTTCAGCGGATACTACCCACAAAATCCGGTCAAGTTGGTTTTGTAAAATAACTAAGATTCAAACCCTAAAGTTTTGTTTCAGAAAATAACAATTCTATAATCCTAAGTCTAGACTATCGAACCTTTATTTTTCACACCTCGCTTCTTATTTAACTACAGATTTTTTATGTCTTTACGTGCAGTGCAAATAGTGTCGTTAAGTTCCAGAAGGATCGATTAAAGTCATCATGTCGCACAATAAAGCCCAGATAACAATTTTAAAAGGATCACATAAGTTTTATAAAGAGTTAAGCATTTTTCAAGTTTCATTTTCCAGTAAGGTTTCAACTTCAGAATTTCTATCTTCCTTAACAGGAAACTACGTCATATTTTTCACTCCACCTTTTTCTTGTTTTCATTTCATACACACCTCTGTGAACGTGCAATAGTCTTTATCATAGAATAAAACCTTCATATCTCCGTTAAATTTTTTTTTATAAAAGCCTGTCTTTTATCAAGATTATTCTCACACAAGGAACCGTTAGGAATTTTAACTCAGAGAGAACACTTGCTTGACTTTGTTTTAATCTGGACTTTCTAGGCTTCTTAGCGAGCTTTGGGCCAATGCACCCAAACCAGTTGATTTTAGGGCATTAGGTGTAGAAACACCCCAGCGGACTTAATTACCCAAGTTACCTAGGTCCAAAAACAAAAGACAGTTTGGCGTGAAAATCAGATGATTTAATACGAACGGAGATATAACCGGCAGTTCAATTATTTTTTTGGATAAAAGACGTGTTTAGTGGGTTCGGTGTGTAATCATTCCAATCAAGTTTCAGATGGGTTATTTTTCAGACTTAGTTCCAATTACGGCATCAATAACATTCCTTCATATCGCTTTACTTCATAAACTATTCTTGACATTACTTATTTCAGAACAAACCTATTTGATCCTCAGAAAATCATTTATCTGTTTAAAAGTTTTTTAAACATAAAAGACTTGTCATCTAATTCTCAAAACTCACGACACGTGTAGTGTGATGTAAAGACGTATATCAGCTATAGTTAACTTCAAAGGAGAGTTATCTTTCAGGTTTTCAGAATCTAAACATAAGATTTAGTTATTCCATTTTTTCAAACAAAAACCGTCGAAATGTTGATTCAGAGTTCTTCCACAAGCTAACTTGACAGAAAAGTTTTTATGTTTTTAGAAAATTTTCAGATTTTTATGGATTTTATGGGTTTTAATATGCAGATGCAAAATATACATATGAATGCGAAGGTAAGAAATGCGTACCGAGCGTACCTCCAAACTTAAACTGGACAGTGTCCTCACTGTCATTGCATGAAGAGATCATTTGAAGGGTCAAAATTGTCGGTTAGCGAAACACATTGTTTTTTTGTATTTGTTTTTAAAGAAAAGAAAAAGAAAAAGAATATACACAAATATATACAAAATGGTTTATACATACCCCCAAACTTATTTGGAACAGTGTCCACTGTTCTTGGCTGGATAACCGAAGTTTGGTGGTAGGCAGAGGAAGATCAGGCAGGGTAAACCGGCTCCTGTAAGAACAGGAGCTCCTCTGTTGGTTCGGCGCTAAGGTACGGTTTGCATTGGTGTCCGTTCACTTTGAAAAATGAACCGTCCTTTGGATTTTCCAAATCCACAGCGCCCTGCGGATATACATTCCGCACAAAATACGGCCCTTTCCAGCGAGATCTGAGCTTTCCTGGATGGAAGTGAAGTCGGGTGTCGTAAAGCAGTACCTGCTGACCAGGTACGAAGATTTTGCGCAAAAGGTGTTTATCGTGAAACACCTTCGTTCGATTCTTAACGACAGCCGCGTTATCGTAAGCCTCATCCCTAAGCTCGCTTAGTTCGTTCAACAGCAGCTTCCGATGGCTGCCCGCATCCTCGAGAGACAGATTCAGCTCCTTTATCGCCCAAAATGAGCGATGCTCTATTTCGACAGGTAGGTGGCAGGCTTTTCCGTACACAAGCCGATAGGAAGACATGCCAAGGTCGGTCTTATAAGCGGTTTGAAATGCCCAAAGGGCATCAGTGAGTTTCAGCGACCAATCCTTACGGTTCTTGGAAACCGTCTTCTCCAGTATCTGCTTGATTTGACGATTTGGAACTTTGGCCTGCCCTTAGGTTTGGGGGTGGTAGGGCGTGGATAGCTTATGATTAATGGAGTATTTCCGCATCAAGGCCTCGAAAGTCTTATTGCAGAAATGACTTCCATTGTCGCTAATGATCGCTCGGGGGTGCCCAAACCGGGAGAAAATGTTTTCTCTAAGGAACCTTGTTGTCGTTAGTCCGGCTGGGCACAGCCTCGACCCATTTAGAGACGTAATCAATAGCTAGAAGGATGTACAAGTTCCCGAAAGAGCTGGGAAACGGCCCCATGAAATCTATCCCCCAAACATCGAAAATCTCCACAACCAAGATCGGTTGGAGCGGCATCTTGTTCCTCCGGGATATCCGGCCCATGTGTTGGCACCGGGAGCAAGTCTTACAATAGTCATGAGTGTCTTTGAAGAGTTGTGGCCAGTAGAAACCACATTGCAAGATCTTCTCAGCTGTCTTTCTGGGGCCAAAATGCCCGCCACATGCTTGATCGTGGCAAAATGACAGCACACTCTTGAATTCCTCGTCAGGGACACACCGACGAATAATCAGGTCGGGACAGTACTTGAACAGATAAGGTTCGTCCCAGTAAAAGTGTTTTACTTGGGATAAGAAGCGAATTCTGTCCTGACTTGACCATTCAGTCGGTAGTAATCCCGTGGCCAAATAGTTCACAATATCTGCGAACCAGGGTTCGCAAGATACTGTCAAGAGCTGTTCATCCGGGAAAACGTCGTTGATCGGAATTGGAAGCGAAGGCGAAGAAGGAAGTCGTGAGAGATGGTCGGCAACTACGTTTTCACATCCTCGTTTGTCCTTAATGACAAGGTCAAACTCTTGAAGCAAGAGGATCCAACGTATTAACCGAGATTTTGCATATTTCTTCGCAAAAAGATGGCGCAGAGCAGAATGGTCAGTGTAGACAATGACTGGAGAGCCGATGAGGTAGGGCCTGAACTTTTCTAAAGCAAATACAACAGCTAAGAATTCCTTCTCAGTTGTTGTATAATTGAGTTGGGCGTCGTTCAGGGTTCGGCTCGCATAGTAGATTACGTGCGGCATCTTGTTGATGTGTTGTCCAAGGACAGCACCAATGGCAAAGTCGGATGCATCGCACATAATCTCAAATGGGTGCGTCCAGTCAGGTGAAGAAAGAACGGGAGCAGAAGTGAGTGAGCGTTTCAATGACTCGAATGCAGTCATACAGCTCGAGTTGAAGTCGAATGGCGTGTCCTTGGCCAGCAAAAGAGTCAAGGGCCTAGCAATCTTGCTAAAGTCCTTGATGAACCGTCTATAGAAACCGGCATGGCCAAGGAAGGCTCGGATATCTCTGACGCATCGGGGAGGAGGTAGATTGGAAATGACCTCAATCTTTGCTTTGTCAACCACTATGCCATTTTGCGAGATGATATGTCCTAAGACAATACCTTCGCGCACCATGAAGTGGCATTTCTCCCAATTCAAAGTGAGATTCTTGTCCTTACATCGGGTAAGGACAGCGTCAAGATGCAGCAAACACTCGTTGAAGGAATCGCCGAAGATGGAGAAGTCATCCATGAAAATCTCCAGAAATTTTTCCACCATGTCTGAGAAAATTCCAATCATACACCGCTGGAAGGTAGCGGGCGCATTGCATAACCCAAAGGGCATGCGACAATATGCAAACGTGCCGAAAGGACAAGTGAAAGTGGTCTTGTCCTGGTCTTTTTCGGCGATGGGAATTTGATTATAGCCGGAGTAGCCATCAAGAAAGCAGTAGTACTCGTGTTCGGCCAATCGTTCAAGCATCTGGTCAATGAAAGGTAGCGGAAAGTGGTCTTTCCACGTTGCGGCGTTGAGTTTTCTGTAATCAATGCATACTCGCCACCCAGTTTGGGTGCGAGTAGGGATTAACTCGTTCGCCTCGTTGGTTATGACCGTGATGCCCGACTTCTTGGGGACAACGTGGATGGGGCTAACCCACTGGCTATCAGAGATAGGGTAAATGATACCACTATCTAGACATTTTACGATCTCCTTCTTCACAGCCTCTTTCATGATTGGATTGAGACGTCTTTGTGGATCCCGGGCTGGTTTGGCATCATCCATCAGATGAATGTGATGCTCAACGATCAGGGGACTAATCCCCTTGATGTCCGCCATGGACCAGCCAAAAGCTTGCCTGTTGCTGTGCAAGACCGCGAGAAGGGCTTTCTCTTGCTCGGGAGCTAGAGAAGCCGAAATGATGACAGGGAGGGTCTCGTTCTCACCTAAGTAAGCGTACTTAAGGTGAGACGGCAAAGGCTTGAGTTTGAGCGTTGGAGGTGAAACGATTGAAGGCAAGATTGGTGCAAAGGTCTCGAACTCAAAGGACTCCAGCAAAGGTTCAAAGCGAGTGTAGGCAACCGAGTTGGATGGTTCAGGTAACTCATCCGGAAAGTCGAAGGATTCAAACTCGGGTTGTGCGCGGCTAAGATCGTTCGAAAACGTGAAACACTCGTAGTCGTTGTCGGGCGCAGAAACAGCAGCAGGTTCGAAGAGAAACGCACTAGTGGCGTCAAGATTATCGTGATCAAACAGAAACTCCTCTAATTCACACTCTTCTGGGGTGATCTCCTGGATTGAGCAGACGTCCAGTATATGAGCATTAGGTTCGGCGGGCTGATTCCCCAACCTAAAAATGTTGAGTTCAATCGTCATATTTCCAAAAGAGAGGTTCATCGAACCATTGCGACAATTGATCACAGCATTTGAGGTTGCAAGGAATGGGCGACCGAGTATCACCGGAATTTGATTCCGGGGGTTAGCTACAGGCTGTGTGTCTAATACAATGAAGTCAATGGGGAATATGAAGTCCCCGACTTTTATTAACACATCCTCTAGCTCACCCGTAGGATGGGTGATCGATCGGTCGGCCATTTGGAGAGTGCAGTGCGTGGGTTTCAGCTCTCCGACACCTAATTGCTCGTATACTGAATACGGAAGCAGGTTAACACTGGCACCAAGATCTAATAGTGCATGATTGATGTTCTTATCCCCAATAGTAATAGAAATCGTAGGACAGCCAGGGTCCTTCCGTTTTTGTGGTAAAGATTGGGTAAGGGCATCACTCACAGCACTAGCCAAGAAAACTTTCTTGGGTACCTGAGACTTCCTCTTTTTCGTGCACAAGTCCTTTAAGATTTTCGCGTAGGACGGGACTTGTTGGACAGCATCTAAAAGAGGAATGTTAATGTTAACCTGCTTAAATAACTCCAGAATCTTCTCCATTTGAGGATTTTGTTTATTAGACCTCAACCGGTTTGGAAATGGAACATTTTGAAAATTGGTTGAGTCTAATGCTGGAGGAGGAGATTGTGGAGTTGGAACGGATCCCAGAACAGGTGTTTTCATGGAGTGAGAAGTGGGTCCATTCAGAGCAGAAGAAGAGGAAGGAGAGCCTTGTGAAGAACGGGGAATAGGCTCAGAAGACGAAGAAGAAGAAGAAGAAGCGGCCGGGGTGTCATCGTTGATCCGTTTGCCAATGTTGTTTTGCAGCATCCTTCCCGATCTCAATGTGGTCACGGCACTCACATTATGGTTCTGTTGTTCAAGAGCAACATGTGCATTATGTGGGTGACCAGGATTTGGAAATGGTTAGGACGGGAGCTTCCCCTTCTCTCGCTCGCTTAAGGCCGCGTTCAGCTGTGCAATCTGGGCCTCGATTGTCTTGATGCTTTGCCCGTGTGCGGCAGTGTGTTGCACTAAGGATTGAATGGAAGACTGGATGTTGGCGGTGGACTGAGTCGACTGTTTAACGAACGCCTCCAGACTTCGTAAAAGCGAGGAAACCTTTTCGTTGTTTGACGGAACAAAGTTGTTTGGTGGAAAAGAATTGTTTGGTGCAAAGTTGTTCGTCTGATTTTGGAAAGGCTGGGGTTGGTAGGGCTGCTGAAATTGATGTTGAGTTTGTTGTTGCGCTTGTTGTTGCGGCGGAGGGGCCCTTTGAAAATTGTTGCCTTGGAATTGATTCTGATTCTGATTCCAGGCGAAATTGGGGTGGTTCCTCCAACCGGGATTGTAGGTGGAAGAGTATGGATCATTCCTCGGTCTTTGCTGGAATGCAGCATTAACCTGATCCTGTCCTTGCGATGGTGGATTGTAAGGACACTCTTCGGTCAAGTGAGAAGGATCGGAACAACAAGCGCAAATGGTACGAAGGGGGAGAACAGGGGCAGGAGCAGGAGAAGAAAATTTGCTCTCTATCGCTTCAAGCTTTCTCGTTATTGCAGCCATTTCAGCTTTCATCGCAGTAGAGACATCAAGTTGGTGAATTCCTACCCTAAACTGACCGGTAGAAGTGGAGGCAGAAGAAGAAGAAGTCGGTCTGGTGCTCTCCCATTGTAGCGTTTGCTCCGCAAGGTCGTCAAAAAACTGCCACGCTTCCTCGTCAGATTTCGATAGGAAGTGGCCCTGACAGATGGTTTCCAACAACTGCTTCGTTGCTGGGTTCAGGCCCTCGTATAAGGTTGGGCAAAGTTGCCATTTTTCTATACCGTGGTGAGGACACTGAACAAGAAGGTCTTTGTACCGGTCAAAGCACTTCCAGAAGGGTTTAGAAGGAAGCTGAGAGAATTGGTTGATTTCATTTCGAATCCTTGCGGTTTTATGATTCGGATAGAACTTTTTGAGAAACGCTTTAACAAACTCCTCCCAACTGGTTATGGAGTGGGAAGCGGTGCTATACAGCCATTTTTCAGCGAGATCGCATAAAGTGAACGGAATGACCCGTAGACGTATAGCATCGTCCGACAGTTGGGTGGTTTTCATCATGGCACAGACGTTTTGAAATTTGTTGATGAAGATATAGGCATCTTCAGATTCAAGCCCATGAAATCGTGGAAGCATATTGATGAAGTGGGGCTTAATTTCAAAGTTGTCCCCATTGGCCGGTGGAAGAGAAAGGCAGGTGGGAAGTGCAGAACGGGTGGGATAGAAACGGTCCTGGAGCGCGATTCGCTGCGGCACTACAACATGCGGTGGTGGTGGGATATTGGTCTCCGTAGGAGGTGGAGCCAATCCAGGGGTAGTCAAAGAGATGTTCGGATTAAATCCTGACATCGCGGAAGAAGAGGTTGGTGAAGGTGAAGGTGAAGATGTATGAACAGAATTCCGGTCAATGTCGGAGTTGGCCGGCAAAGGAAGGGGTGAAAGAGGAGTGGACGGAGTATCGACTTCGGAGTCGATCGCGTAGTCGGTAGAGACTAACGTAACACGGACAAGACGGGCGCTAGTGTCCCGAGTCCAAGCGGACATACACTAAACGAGTTTAGTATAGTCAAAGCGGAGAAGGTGAGGGTAAGAAAACGTCAATGGAGAAAGGCGATGGGTAGTGGGTGAAAAATGGATTTGGCGACAAAGGGCAAGTTTTTATAAAAGTTTTTGATTTTTTCTTTTTTTTTCTTTTTTTCTTTTAATTTTTAGAAAGATATTTACAGAAATATGTACGGATATACGGCTTAAGTAATCACAAACAAGATATGCACAATCACACCTAGATCTAGGATCACCTAGGTCTGCTAGACCTGCTCCAGAACTTGATTGTCGAAGTAAAACAGTGTCGAGAAATGGTCTTAAGATACACTGATCACGAGGCCAAGTAAGTGCAGAGATAAGGGGAGGTTTTCCAACGCTTTCGCGAAGTTCCTTAATGAAATAACCCTTTCTCTTTTGGCGGTTGCGCCGTTAACACTTTCCTAGACACCCCGTAAACAATATACCGTTAAGCGAGGTTCTAAACACAGTTTAACCTCTCCTAATGAGCGCGAAGTCCTTAGGGCTGAAGTCTAGTATTTTTTAATTTACAATGGATAATGTATATGCTTTTGTGATTTTTGGGCTCCTGGGAAGGGTGATGAAATCCCCACCCAATCTGGATTGGTTTCAAGCCCCTTAAGTCCGTATTAAGAAATGCAAAGCAGTAACAAATCAACTGCAAACAATTTTTATTTTTAGCGCGGCGCAAAGAATCCTGCACAAGAACGGTTTATTGGAAGGGGGAAGAGAGTTTGCGCAAAGAAGGCTGCAGAAAACACAGTTTATAGGAGTTCAGAGGAGTGGAGAGGAGAACAGGGAAACTTACAGAGAAATTGGGGCCCTGAGGCCACCAAGTGGCCGCGGATCCGCGGCCTAAGCCTCCTTATGCCGCGGTTCCGCGGCAGGAACATGGGGTTGGGCCTTCAATTTTTGTGTGGGTGCTGGTATGGGTCTCCTCTGCTTGTCTGGAGCTACTGAAATTGGATTTGCTCACTGGAACTTCTCCAGAATCTTACAGTAGACCTTTTGGTTCGTTTCAATCCATCGCGGTGTAGCCGCGAGATGTGGGTCTATCTTCCCACGTCTTTGGCATTGTACTTGAACTCCGTATTATCCGACGTCTTTGGCGCCGATCTTGAACTTCGTATTTTCCTGCACACTTGCACAAAAGCTAATCAAAAATAACAAGATGATTTTTTTACAAAGTATATTTTTTTGTTTTGTTTTTCGGTTATATTCACAAGTTAACCCGAAATTACACAAAGAAATAAACTACCGTCTCCCCGGCAACGGCGCCATTTGATTGTTAGAGATTCTGCGTGTTCAAGTTTTAGTTAAATACCGCAATCAAGACGGTTTCGCTTGTAGCTAGCCGGTTGAGTACGGGTCGTCCGCAGGGAGATGGGAATCTTTTTCTATGTGCTTTAACGAGTTAAGTCCAGTTTTTCAGATTTTGTTGTGATTAATTAAGCGGTAAAATGATATGTAAAGAGAGCTTGTTAGGGTTAGGATTATGTTAGTTTGAGTTAGGAGTCTCCCACATCTTTCGTTGCCCCTCTTAATCTCGGTGTTACGGTAATCGGCAACAACGGGGATTAGCACGACTAGGAAGGAACTTGCGAGTATAAGCTAGGCTTTCCAACGCATAAGTTCTTCCTTTTGGTGCTTGTCCGTCCATTCTTGGCTCTTAGCCATAACCTCCGGTTAATTCAATCACAACCGGTCTCACTACGGAATCACCGCTATCATGTAGGATAGGGTGCTGTAAGGAGCGGATTGTAGTTCAATTAACGGGAGTCGAATTAAGCTGTTGGGCAAGGAAAGAGTGAGAGAGATTTTCTTCTCTCAAACTTCCCTCATCCTACCCTAACAAGTATGAAACTACTCACACATCATGATACAGAAAAATAAAACAAAACAAAAGAGGAAGATAAAAAGAAAAAGATTAGAAGATAACAACTAGCTATTTGCAACCTCACCTTGGCAATGATCAAGCGTAAGCATCATGGTTGTGTTAAGGATAAAGAAAAAGAGAGAAGAAAGAAACAACAAGAAATAACAACAACTAGTTAACAAATTAAGATGACAACAATTAACAAGATAATTAGACAAGCAAAATAATAAACGGTTCTTCTTTATTCATCATTCTTCACTCACAAGCTCACTACAAGTTTTAATGGAGAAGAGATGAGAAGAGGAAGAAGAACATGTATTCTAAAACCTAGAAAAAAAATACAAGATTATGGATCCTTTGGCTTCACAAGGTTCTGGGGTATTTATAGGCTGAAGACTGAAAACCTAGGGCAGAATTCTGAACCCATGTAAAAGGAAAAAACTACCCCCAAAAGACCATCACCTTTGGCGCTAGAACGGCCGCGGAACCGCGGCCTAGACCCCCCTTTGGCCGCGGTTCCGCGGCCATATAGAGGAATTGGGCTGTCTGCTTTTTTGTGCTTCCCTGGTTTTTCATGTACTTTATTCTGGTATATGTATTTTCTCAAATTGTCTTCACGATTTTTCCAGAATTTCTGTTGATCAAAAGGTGGATATTTTGTCATGATTTTCTTGAGCTCCGCGTAGATTTTTTGGATCTTGTGTAGCCATTGAGCCTTGTGCATGAAGGTGACAATCGATTTGCCATTTTGTCTCCCAAACTGGTGTGTGGCAACAGACGGATAAAGAGCGGAGACCGTGTTTTCTCAGTAGTTGGCAGGAACCCGGGTTTTGTCGTGTTTTTCCATGAATTCCACCATTTAGATCCGAGAACCTGTATCCTGCAATTAACTAGCAAATACGACTCAAGAGTACCTACCGACATGCAATGTGATAAAAATTGGGCGGTATGAAAATGCAAAAATCTGATATGAACAAGAGGATATTGTAATATTTTGGAAAATTATAAATATTAATTTATAATTTTAAATATGAATATAATGAGTTTACAAAAATGATATAGCATATGAATTTTGGTATCGGATTGATACCCGCAAAAATGTAATTATTTTGGTAAAAATGAAGAAAATGTGTGATATCATAAAAAAATAATATTTAAATTATTTTAATCTGACATGAGATTTTATTATAATGTTGTGGTATTTAAGTGTTATGATAAGTGTTTTATTTCTTTTAAAAACATGAATTGAGATTTAATGTAACATGGAGTTATTTGTTTGGAAAGGTTTTTATTTTTGTTAAAAGGGTGGGTAGATGTTTAGGTTAGCATAAACCCTTGATTGATAGAGATTTGGTGTGCTTAGTTTTAATTACAGCAATCAAGACGGTTTCGCTTGGTAGCTATCCGGATGAGTACGGGTCGGTCCACGGAGAGATGATAATCTTTTTCTTAGTGTTTTAACGAGTTAAGTCCAAATTGTCCAGATTTGTTTAAGATTAACTATGTGATAAATATGTATTAAAAGAGCTTGTTAGGGTTAGTATTATGTTAGTTTAAGTTAGGAGTCGCTCACTTCTTTCGTTGCCATCTTAATATCGATATTACGGTAATCAGCAACAACGGGGCTTAGCACGACTAGGAAGGAAACTTGCGAGTATAAGATAGGTTTTCCAATGCTTAGTTCCTTCCTTTTGGTCCTTATTCGTCCGTTCTTGGCTCTTAGCCATAACCTCCAGTCAATTCAACCACAACCGGTCTCAGTAGGGTGTCACCGCTATCATGTAGGATAGGGTGCCGTAGGAAGCAGATTGTGGTTAAATTGACGGGAGTCCGAATCAAGATGTTGGGCAAAGAAAAGAGTGAGAGAGATTTCCTTCTCTCAATCATCCCTTATCCTACCCTAACAAGTGAGAAACTACTCACCCATTATAAAGAAAAAGAAAATAAAACAAAGAAAGAAGATAGAAAGAAATGAGTTAGAGAATCACAACTAGCTAATTGGGACCTCACTTAAGCAAGGATCACACTTGAGCATCATTGTTGCAAAGATAAAGGAAAAGAGAAAAAGAAAGCAAACAAACAAACAAATAACAACAACTATTTTAACAAAGAAAATTATAAGCAAAATATAAGAACACAATTATAAGACATGCATGTATCATTTACTCAAAAATCTCACTACAATATCAATGGAGAATAGATGAAGAGGAAGAGGAAGTTACAAATTATTATCCTAAATCCTAATACAAGAAAATCATCCTTTACTTGGCTTGAAACTGGGCTATTTATAGGCAGATACAAGAAACCCTAGGGATAAAATCTGAGCCCTTACACAATTACAAAACTACCATGAAAATATCTCCTGTCTCTGAGACAACTTGGCCGCGGATCCGCCGCATATGTGCCACATTGGTCGCGGTTCCGCGGCCCTTTGGGTGAGTTGATGTGTCGTTTTTTCTGGGGTTCTCAATGTTGCTGTTCTTATCAGTTTAGTACACTTGGTTTCTCAGAATCTCTTCATTCTTCTCCTAGATTTTCAGCAGTCCAGAAAGGTGAAAGAATGTGGACTTTTGCCTTGATTTTCTTGAGCTCCGCGTTGTAAACTTGGTTCTTATGCTGCCTCCTTGTGCTTTGTTCATGAAATGACCATTGATTTCCATTTTGTCCCTCGAACTGGTAGGCGGCATCTGACGGATGGTGAGCGGAGACCCGTATTTTATCTATTGTTGGCAGTGGTTCTGGATTTGTTGCGACTCTTCATGATTTTCATTGTTTAGAGCTGAGAACCTGTAACCTGCAATTATTTAGCAAACATGGATTAAGAGTACCTACCTATATGCAATGTGATCAAGAATGGGCGGTATAAAAGTGCAAAAATATGATATGAACAAATACCCCCAAACTTATCTTTTACTCGTCCCGAGCAAAGCCATTTTATTCAAAAAAAGACCTAACCTCACTTTCGAAGGGAACGCGATTGCACTGAGCTCGTGCAACAAGCCGTTAAACCTCTACGTTGCCCTAGATAGGAGTTTTGTCTCCTGAGGGTTTTCAGCGGATACTACCCACAAAATCCGATCAAATTGGCCGTCGTCTCTAATCCTACAGTTCAACATTCTAGCAAGAAACTCTATCATCTTTAACTTAGAAATCATCATCCCTTATTCTTCACACTTCCTTTTCATTTAACTTAAGATCCTTTACGTTTTGCAAGTTTATAAAGCTCTCAGCGTCTCTTGAGTTTTCCTTCTAGAACGCAATCTCAAATCCGGAATTTTTATCATCTTTATTGAAGATATAAGACCTATTTTTCATTCCTATCTCTCCTCCAAACTCCGATCATATACCTCTACGTGTGTGTAAATATCACCCATACACTTGGAAATTCAATTCAAGCTATAATACCCTTGCCTTAATACCAAGCACTGCTTCTTCTTTATTAATGGTGGACGGATTTGCTCACACATCTTTCATGCGACTATTACAGCTTCTTGAGGCATTAATCACCCGATTACTGAATTTGTGAGCATTAAAGCGTAAATAGCAGTTTCCAGGTCTTGTATTTATTATTATTTTTTTTCCTTTTCTTTTCCTCTTTTTTTTTATTTCAAGACCGGATATATTTTTCAATGATGCTTTTATGGTAGTTAGCTTTAAATACCGTTTTTTCTTTCATACTAGGTTTTCAGGCAAGAGTATTTTTAGGTATCCTCTACTATCCCAAGTTTCAAGGTGCGTGTATGTGCGATTTGTATGGTATATATTTTTAGAATTTGGACTTAAGATTTAGAATTATTTTTCAGACTTGCTTCTTCAAATAGAGCTTTCAATACTCTTCTCTCATTTCAACTTAGCCCAAGAACTGAACTCAAAATTGCTTATTTCTAAATAAACTGGAAGGACGTATATTTTCTACGGTTATACTCCAAGGAAGGTTATTTTTAGGGTTTTTAATTTACTAAGTTTATGATTTAGTTTTTTTCTAACTAGTCAACCGTCATGTCGAACTTGAGTCAAAGATGGCCAATATTGAATTTTTTCATTTTTTTCATTTATATATATATATATATTTTATTTTTATTTTTTTTATAGGATAATAATGCAATGCATAAAAATGCGATGCGGAATTTAAACATGCAAAGTAAAAGAACAAATATTTACATAAATAAAAAAAACGTGCACATGCAGAATGCAAGGATAACTATTTACAACAAAAACCCAGCCCCAAACTGACTCACAGCGGTGCCCTCACTGCTGCCTACGGCATCTCCTAGACGCGGCATCACTCGTTCCGGCTTCACTCCTGTCCGTTCCACGACCCCTCGATCTCGCTCATTCATCTCGTGCCAATAGGGTAGACATCCCCTGTTCAAGACTCTTCAAACGCTGATCAAAATTTGTCAGCATCCCCAACACTCTTTCTACCCCCCTATGGGTACGTCATAGTAAGCGTGCTTGCGCGGCGGGGGTGAGCTCTTCATCTCTCGCTGTGGAGCTCGAGCTGGGCGTTTTCGCCATCACATCTTCGGTCGGCTCAGTGCGCGACTATAACCCATGGAGTCTCGTGTATGATGTGGAGACACCTTCAAGAAGGGGTCGAATGGGAACCCCACCATGCATAAAAACATCGAATTCCTCAACAGAAAGTAAATAGAGACACAATTGCGTCACTAACATTGGGCATGGGTAATTGGCTGCCTTCCCGCCGGCGCTAATCGATTGTAAAAGCACAGTGCACATGGCATAGCTAGGGTTCTTCATCATTAATGTGTGCACTATGTGTAGGGATGGGGTGAAAAAGGTGGTGTTATGTGTTCATATCAGAATATTGCATTTTATACCGCCCATTCTTACGCTCGTGTGTTTATAGGTAGGTTCTTTTAATCCGTGTTTGTTACATGTTTACAGATTACAGGTTTCCAGTACAAAGATTGCAAATCAACACTAAAACTCCACAGTTACGCCCAAATCCAGAACAACTGTCACAGACAGATAAAAGCCGGGTTTCTGTCATCCGCATCCGTCTAGTACCGCTTACCAGTTCAAAAGTGCAGGACGAAAACAGTCGTCATTTCTGGTCAAGCGTGGGGCCCACTGAAGATATTCAAAGATGCGTGGGGCCCACTGAAGATATTCAAAGATGTGTGGGACCCGAGGGAGTAGAATGTCAAAAGTGTTGAAAAGTAAAAGCCATTAATGTTGACTCTGGAAACTGAGGAAATTGTGGAAAGATATTGAAATTCTGTACATATATAACAGCAAAGGACAAAATATCAGAGCATGCCACAAAAGACCAGCACCCAATCCCACTGTACGGCCGCGCATGCGCGGCCAAAGCAGGGGTTTGGCCGCGCATGCGCCGCAGTATGGGGCCCACTCTCTGCCGAACTTCAGGGGTGTTTTGGTACTTTCATTTGTGGACTTCTGGTTGCCCTAGAACTCCATTCTACTGCCTATAAATACAGCAGACCAGAGCTTAACCAAAAGGAAAAATTTTGGAGCTTTTCTTGTTCTTCATTTTTGTTGTTTTGTTCTTCTTCTTCTTCCTCTTCTTCATTCTTTCTCCATGACATTGTAGTGAGAGCTTTTGAGTGGAAGATTAATGAAGATGAGGGTTCTTTATCTTTCTTGTTAGTTTGCCCCCCCTTGAGATTTTTGCTTTCTCTTGCTCATTCAATCTCTTCATTGAGGTTGAATGGTTAAGAGTTAGTTATTGATCTCAAGGGTCGTATTTTCTCACGGACTAGCACTTCATTTCACATGCGTTCTCTACCCTTCCCTTGATCTTGCAAGTTCTTCATTGAGCTTGCAAGTTTAAGGGTTGGCTATTGAGCACATGCTTGGCTTGGGTCCTAGTTCCGTATTCTTTTTATTACTCGCTTTTTATTACTTGTCTTTTTATTACTTGCATTTTATTTCATGCATTTTATTCATGCTCTTTAATACTTGTATCTTTTCTTTTCTTTGTTCTTTTCTTTTTGTTCTCTTTTGTTTATATTGTGAATGTTGTAATTATTGTTCTTGTTAAGAATTAATACGGTTTCATAAGTTAACAGTTCTTTGCCAATTCCTTTTCCCGTTATTTTCCATTTGAACTTCGCCCGAACCATACGCAAGCGCTCCGTTAGGCACCGTACCCTGACAAGGTAACGGTGATTCCTAACCGCGACCGGTTGCGTTCGGTTTGGCCGGAGGCGAAAGCAAGAGACAAGAACGGAAGGACAAGGGTAAATAAGCCGGATTCCACGAATACCGCGCTTAAATCCCCTAATCCACGTTGTTGCCGATTGCTTAGCTTCAATTGGTCAAGACTCGGCTCAAAGGTTTTTGAGTACGGATTTCTTAGCTTACAATCTCGTATTTTTCTTAACAACTTTATACTTGCAGATAAACACATAGGTTAGACCGAACAAACATACAGATTCTTTATTAACTCGTCTAAAACAAGAAGGTAAGATACCACCATCTCCCTGTGGACCGACCCGTGCTCAACCGGCTAGCTGCAAAGCGACACCGTCCTGATCGCGGTTATACTTTAATTCTTTGAACATCCGACACGCCAAAAGCGTGCGATCAAATGGCGCCGTTGCGGGGGAGACGGTAGCGTATTTTCTTTCTTGTTATTCGGGTTAATATTCTTTTTGTATATATTTATAAAAAAAAATATTCTTTTTTGTTTTTTATCATTTTTGTTGGCAAGAGTGCAGATTTTTGCAAGTTTGCAAACTGCGATTGTGGGAGCAAAGTGTGCATTCAAGGCAAAGGTGATTACGGAGTACAGTGCCAAAGATCCGGGTAGTTTGACCCGCGCAAGCGAACTTTTCAAGCTAACCGGATTTGATTCAACGGGGGTTTCCTAACCCAAAACTTAACGGTACGTATTTTACTAACACCTTCTTCTCAAATCCGACGCTTCCAATATACTATTCTTTGCAGGATTCTTTGCAAGTTCGCTAGCAAACGCTAAAAATTGACTAACCCGTATTTGTTGCAGCGCCGCGCTTAAAATAAAAAACGATTGTTTTATTCTTTATAGAATTTTTGAATTGCGCATTGCATACATTAATACGGACTTAAGGGCAAGCGAACCCCACAACATACGGTAAAGGATTTCATCACCTTTTCCGTGGCCCACAAATCACGAACTTGCGCATAACGTTTACCCACACAAATTTAAAAGAAACTAGACATTAAGCCTTAAGGACTTCGCGCTCACTTGGAGAAGTTAACTGTGTTTAGAACCTTGCTTAACGGTATATTGTTTACGGGGTGTCTAGGAAAGTGTTAACGGCGAAACCGCCAAAAGAGAAAGGGTTATTTAATTAAGGAACTTCGCGAAAGCGTTGGAAAACCTCCCCTTATCTCTGCACTTACCTGGCCTCGTGATCAGTGTATCTTGAGCCTGTTTCTCGATACAGTTTTACTTCGACAATCAAGTTCTCGAGCAAGTCTAGTTGACCTAGGTGAACCCTAGAACGATTAGGTGTGTGGTATTTTTGTGTCGTGATTATTTTTTGTCCATATTCTTTTTTGTGTATATTTCATTCTTTTGCTAACAACTAACTAAAAAAAAAAAATCACATTCTTTTTCCCCTCCTTTTCTCTACCTTTCTCTCTCTCTCTCTTCATATCATGGGTACTCCACCTCGCAAAACTCTTGCCGAACTTTGGTACCCACAACCAGACATTACTTCATACGGTTCTTGTTTTGGTCGAACTTCAAACGACCCCTCCATGCCGAAAATTTCTTTGAAAGATCGGATAGACGCGTCTAGGACAAACAATTTGACTCCGCAATTCACTTCGTATCAACCATTTCAAACAGTCACCCCTTCTTACGTTGATACCCCTTCTTCGAGTCATGTTGCCACTCCGAGGCCAATATCTCTTGCTGAACATATCGAACAATCCCGTAGCCGATCTTTCACTCCTTTCACCACTACAAATTCTTGGGATCAACAATTCCATTCACCGTCTTATCTACCTGTTGATCCCACTCCTGTCCAGCCATTCAAGTCCTACCAATCATACCCTACTTTTGCACCTTCCCTAGAAATTGCTTCAGAACCGCCTTTTGGGAGTTTTCAGTATCCATACAACTGTGAATCTTTCACTGAAACCCCTTCACAACCAATGTCTAGTCTAGAATAGTCGTTGGAAGACTTTAGGGTAGCGTCAAGCCAACAAATGATGAATTTGAATGCGTCCATGGACGCCCTCATACAACCTAGTGATCCGGTAGCTAGTTTTCAACTAGCTCCAACTTTTTCAATGTATGATGCGGCGGCAGGACAGGCTGTGACTTTGAGTGGAGAGAGTGAGATGTACCCCCTTCCAAATCAAACCTACCCGCCCCAAATTGAATCCCACAACTCCTGTTTTGAAAGTCTATCGAGTATCCCACATGATTTATCAATTGAAGATAGAATGATGAATGAGTTGTGCGACTTCGTAGTGTTTGATTTGCCCGCTTATGAAGGGTCTCTTCCAAGTGAAACCGATCCTAAACCTTTTAACCTCTACACCTCCATCTTAGAACCTGAATTGATTAATATCCATACTTTGGTTGAGGTGTCTGAGAATATTGAATTCCACTTGATTGAGGATATTGACGCCGGGAATATTTTGGATGATGAACCCATAGACTTCGCTGAATTTTTCTCTCCAACTCATCATCCCGAGTCATTAAATGTTTTTCCCGAACTTCATAGGCGTCTTGATTTTGATGAAATAGGCATGGATGAGCTTAACTTTGAGGAGAACTCTGAGGATAGATTTGAGGATGAACCAGTTATAATTGATGAGTCGGATTTTCCAATTCATCCTATCCCTTCCACTGAATGTGTACACCCTCCTGAACCTTTAAACGAAAACCTTCCTCAACCGCTTCCCTCCACCCTTTCCATCGTTCCGACCTTGTAAGAACCCGTATCATTTTCACTTCATATGTCTGGTTTACCAAGTTCGGCGTACCCATGGTTTCTTGCGAATCTTGAGGGATTCGACCCCATTTCTCGACGAGTAAATATATTAGCACAATCACTTTCCACACATCGTTTATCACAAATTGTGCTAATCTATTTACTCCATTTGCACCCTCAAGTTCGTACTCCACTTCTTTTTCCCTTCCGCCATTCTTCCTCTCATCTACCGAGACCGCATTCCACTTCTCTCCACAAGCGGTCTCGCGTAGTCTCCATTTCTTACCTCTCCGCATTCTTCCACCAGCCACTGCTTTATGACGATAAGATCTTTGAATGGTTGGTGCTAACTTTTGGCCTGTGTAAGGCCTTGTATAGTTTGATACTGTTTTCTTTCCCCCCTAATCCTGAATTTCAACGCTTAACAGTGGAAACACTGTTTTACTTAAGTTTGGGGGGGGGCTCTTTTTTGTATATATTTTTTGTTTTCTCTTTTTTTTTGTTTTGTATATAAATTGTTTTTAGGGAGCGCCGGCAATTTTGACCCTCTTGGTATAGCCTGACAGTGAGGGCACTGTCAAGTTTAAGTTTGGGGGTGTGCTCGGTAAGCTTTCTTCCTTCGCATTCATTTGTATATTTTGCATTTGCATACCTTATTAAAAATCCATAAAAATCTGAAAATTTTCTAAAAATATAAAAACTTTTTGTCAAGATAGCTTGTGGAAGAACTCTGATTCAACATTCGACGGTTTTTGTTTGAAAAGATAGGAATAACTAAATCCTATGTTTGGATTTTGAAAACCTGAAAGATAACTCTCCTTTGAAGTTAACTATAGCTGATATACGTCTTTACATTACACTACACGTGTTGTGAGTCTTGGAAATTAGATGACAAGTCTTTTATGTTTAAAAACAACTTTTAAATAGATAAATGATTTTCTGAGGATCAAATAGGTTTGTTCTGAAATAAGTAATATATCAAGAATAGTTTATGAAGTAAGTGAATATGAAGGAATGTTATTGATGCCTTAATTGGAACTAAGTCTGAAAAATAACCCATCTGAAACTTGATTGAAATGATTACACACCAAACCCACTAAACACGTCTTTTATCCAAAAAATAATTGAACTACCGGTTATATCTCCGTTCGTATTGAATCATCATGTTTTTCACGCCAAACTGTCTTTTGTTTTTGGACCTAGGTAACTTGAGTAATTAAGTCCGCTGGGGTGTTTCTACACCTAATGCCCTAAAACCAACTGGTTTGGGTGCATTGGCCCAAAGCTCGCTAAGAAGCCTAGAAAGTCCAGTTTTAAAACAAAGTCAGGCAAGTGTTCTTTCCGAGTTAAAATTCCTAACGGTTCTTTGTGTGAGAATAATCTTGATAAAAGACAGGCTTTTAAAAAAATTTCTTAACGGAGATATGAAGGTCTTACTCTTTGATAAAGACTATTGCACATTCACAGAGGTATGTATGAAATGAAAACAAGAATAAGGTGGAGTGAAAAATACGACTTAGTTTCCTGTTAAGGAAGATAGAAATTCTGAAGTTGAAACCTTACTGGAAAACGAAACTTGAAAAATGCTTAACTCTCTATAAAACTTATGTGATCCTTTTAAAATAGTTATCTGGGCTTTATTGTGCGACATGATGACTTTAATCGATCCTTCTGGAACTTAACGACTCTATTTGCACTGCACGTAAAGACATATAAAATCTGTAGTTAAATAAGAAGTGAGGTGTGAAAAATAAAGGTTCGATGATCTAGACCTAGGATAATAGAATTGTTATTTTCTTAAACAAAACTTTAGGGTTTGAATCTTAGTCATTTTACAAACTAGCTTGACGGGATTTTGTGGGTGTAATCCGCTGAAAACCCTCAGGAGACAACACTCCTCCTACTAGGGACACCTAGAGGTTTAACGGCTTGTTGCACATGCTCAGTGCAATCGCGTTCCCTACGAAAGTGCGGTTATCATTTTATTTTTGTGAATAATTGGTTTTGCTCGGGGCGAGCAAAAGTTAAGTTTGGGGGTATTTGTTCATATCAGAATATTGCATTTTATACCGCCCATTCTTACGCTCGTGTGTTTATAGGTAGGTGCTTTTAATCCGTGTTTGTTACATGTTTACAGATTACAGGTTTCCAGTACAAAGATTGCAAATCAACACTAAAACTCCACAGTTACGCCCAAATCCAGAACAACTGTCACAGACAGATAAAAGCCGGGTTTCTGTCATCCGCATCTGTCTAGTACCGCTTACCAGTTCAAAAGTGCAGGACGAAAACAGTCGTCATTTCTGGTCAAGCGTGGGGCCCACTGAAGATATTCAAAGATGCGTGGGGCCCACTGAAGATATTCAAAGATGTGTGGGACCCGAGGGAGTAGAATGTCAAAAGTGTTGAAAAGTAAAAGCCATCAATGTTGACTCTGGAAACTGAGGAAATCGTGGAAATATATTGAAATTCTGTACATATATAACAGCAAAGAACAAAATATCAGAGCATGCCACAAAAGACCAGCACCCAATCCCACTGTACGGCCGCGCATGCGCGGCCAAAGCAGGGGTTTGGCCGCGCATGCGCCGCAGTATGGGGCCCACTCTCTGCCGAACTTCAGGGGTGTTTTGGTACTTTCATTTGTGGACTTCTGGTTGCCCTAGAACTCCATTCTACTGCCTATAAATACAGCAGACCAGAGCTTAACCAAAAGGAAAAATTTTGGAGCTTTTCTTTGTTCTTCATTTTTGTTGTTTTGTTCTTCTTCTTCTTCCTCTTCTTCATTCTTTCTCCATGACATTGTAGTGAGAGCTTTTGAGTGGAAGATTAATGAAGATGAGGGTTCTTTATCTTTCTTGTTAGTTTGCTCCCCCTTGAGATTTCTGCTTTCTCTTGCTCATTCAATCTCTTCATTGAGGTTGAATGGTTAAGAGTTAGTTATTGATCTCAAGGGTCGTATTTTCTCACGGACTAGCACTTCATTTCACATGCGTTCTCTACCCTTCCCTTGATCTTGCAAGTTCTTCATTGAGCTTGCAAGTTTAAGGGTTGGCTATTGAGCACATGCTTGGCTTGGGTCCTAGTTCCGTATTCTTTTTATTACTCGCTTTTTATTACTTGTCTTTTTATTACTTGCATTTTATTTCATGCATTTTATTCATGCTCTTTAATACTTGTATCTTTTCTTTTCTTTGTTCTTTTCTTTTTGTTCTCTTTTGTTTATATTGTGAATGTTGTAATTATTGTTCTTGTTAAGAATTAATACGGTTTCATAAGTTAACAGTTCTTTGCCAATTCCTTTTCCCGTTATTTTACATTTGAACTTCGCCCAAACCATACGCAAGCGCTCCGTTAGGCACCGTACCCTGACAAGGTAACGGTGATTCCTAACCACGACCGGTTGCGTTCGGTTTGGCCGGAGGCGAAAGCAAGAGACAAGAACGGAAGGACAAGGGTAAATAAGCCGGTTTCCACAAATACAGCGCTTAAATCCCCTAATCCACGTTGTTGCCGATTGCTTAGCTTCAATTGGTCAAGACTCGGCTCAAAGGTTTTTGAGTACGGATTTCTGAGCTTACAATCTCGTATTTTTCTTAACAACTTTATACTTGCAGATAAACACATAGGTTAGACCGAACAAACATACAGATTCTTTATTAACTCGTCTAAAACAAGAAGGTAAGATACCACCATCTCCCTGTGGACCGACCCGTGCTCAACCGGCTAGCTGCAAAGCGACACCGTCCTGATCGCGGTTATACTTTAATTCTTTGAACATCCGACACGCCAAAAGCGTGCGATCAAGAAGGGGTCGAATGGGAACCCCACCATGCATAAAAACATCGAATTCCTCAACAGAAAGTAAATAGAGACACAATTGCGTCACTAACATTGGGCATGGGTAATTGGCTGCCTTCCCGCCGGCGCTAATCGATTGTAAAAGCACAGTGCACATGGCATAGCTAGGGTTCTTCATCATTAATGTGTGCACTATGTGTAGGGATGGGGTGAAAAAGGTGGTGTTATGCGAACTTCCAAAGATGTTGTTTTGTGCCCAACGGCACACGGTTAATATGTTCGCATACAACGTTCGTGCTGGAATGCCCTTCCTAGGCTCCCTAGAACAACCATTGCCCATTAACGGCATATAATCCTCAAAACGGAGGGGTTGATTGTGTACGGGGATACGAGGTATCAAAGTGACTTCATGAATGAAGTTCCTGTCTATAACAATTTCCCGATCCCCCCACAACAAGCATATGAACCCGTATTTTGCTAAACAACCCTCCTCCATACTTTCAAAGAAACGCGCAACGAGATCCGGAATCGTGAACGCGTTTGGATGGTTATACAACAGGAAATTCCATCCGCGTTTCCGGATCTCATCACCAAAATAGCTACCATAAACGTCATGGGTAAATAATTGGGAGAAATCCCGTTCAAATTGAAAAGTATGAGCCATGGACAACAAATGCAGAAATATTAAATTACAGAGAGGAGAAGAGAAAATCAAACCTCCTCTGAAAATTTCAGAGGGAGAAGTGGCGTAGCCGCGGCGGCGCTTCCGCGGCGGAAAGGAGAGATCGGTGATGGAAATTTCTGTGGCGGCTAGGGGGACTTACAGTGGTATCAGAGCTTCGCCATTAAGCTTTACTAACTTATGCTAACGCGTTTAAAATATCGATCGAACGGAATTTCGAAAACTACAATTTTCTGTACAAAAGTTTCTGTCGATTTTAAATCTGGCCTAAAAATTATTTTGAGCAACACAGAAATTCTTGCAGGCTTTTATAAGAAAACTAGTGAAATTTGGTCACGTGATCTCACAGTACGGCCGCGGATCCGCCGCGAGTTTGTGGGAACAGTGAGCCAAATTTCTACAGTGTGTTCTTCATGGTAAATTGTGGTTTCTGGAATATTTCTTTTGGGCCCATATTTTGTTACTGTACAGCAGATGTTTGTGGGGCCCACTTCGGAAAGTTTTGTCGATCGAAATTTTAAACGTGTTAGTTTACAGTACTTACATTATATCTCCGACCGTGAATGTCATTCGAGCGTTAAATTGCATCTAATTGCTACAGTTCTTTTAGACGGATTTGCGAACGTGACATTCGCGTTGATGTTCTGTGTTGTGCTGTGATATTGCGGATTTATCGTGGTGGATAGCAGTGTGCAATGGTAGTGCTGTTTGGATTTATTTGTACATTTGATATTGCGGGGCAAGTGTCCAATATGTGGACTGCCGTCACTGCCTGTTTGTATAATATTCTTTTGGGGCACGACCGGGCTGAGGTCGATGTACCCGTTGTACATATTTTTCATTTCTGTACTAGGATTACCCCGCTGTAGGGTGCAAGGATAACCGGGTTCTAGAGGGCAACGGGCCCGCATCTCATGGCATTAAGACGGAGGGGGCTTCACTCTAGAATTGGCGGGCTATTCGCCGCACTCGTAGGGGGTACAGGTTGACCCAAGGAGGGGTGCTCAAGTTACCGGATTCTGTGAAGTGCTGGGTGGTCCATTCACTTTGCTGTAGGGGGCTGCCTCGCTTCAGGTTTTGGCGGGTAACTTGCCGCGCTCGTAAGGGTCTAGGTTTCATTGAACAGGCTATCCACATGACCAGGGGAACGTCGGGTTTCAGTAGCGACTCTGTGAAACCCGAGGATCCCAGATTATCTGTATTGTTCTGTGATGCTTATTACTTTTCTGTAATGTTGCATATTATCACGCCTGGAGCGATTACTGTATATTGGTATATATACTACTAGATGTTGTATATGTTTTAAACCCGCGCTAGTCCAGTCCCCGCTCTGTTGTTAGTTAAGTAACCTAACGAGTGATGACGGGACCCAGTGACGAATGCGGATAGCATATACGTACATTTTATTTTCGTTCTTTTCTGGTGTGATTAATTGATGGGACTGCATTGATTCTTATCAATATAAGGATAAAACAAACCTATATTTGATGTTGTTGGAACAATTTTAAAATGTGTTATTACAAAGACGTTTCCTTTTGTTATGCATAGTGATATTTAGTTGGAATATCCTGCACCTCATTCGACGAGGCAAGGGCTGATATCCCTTCACCGGGAGAGACCCCTTGGGCAGAAGTTTGCGTCAGGGTAATAACTTCATTATAGTCGATTACAAGTTGCTTTACATCGTGGCATTCAGTTGGAATATCCTGCATCTCATTCCACGAGGAAAGAGCCGAGATCCCTTCACCGGGAGTGACCTCTTTAGCAAAAGGTTTTCACCACTATATTTTTATAAAAAGCTATCAGGTTCCTTCAACGAGATCAAGTTCATTACGTTAAAGGTTTTTTCGCCAAAAACCAGCCGTAGCCCTCCGTCATTTCTTTTGGGCATTCAGTAGTATTCAAGCTATGTATTTTGACCTAACATCAAGGCATAGTGTTTGGTAGCTACTGAGTATTCATTTGTTGCATAGATAGATGAGTTGGTTTGGGACAGTCGTTCTACCATTTTGACCTAACGCCAAGGGCATGTACGGGTGGGTTCAAATTAACCTGGATAATGACGGGTAGAACTTTGCATGTGACTTATGACATTTTAACCTAACGCCAAGGTTATAAGAGCATGGGGCAAAAATCACATCGGGAGTTTCAAACATACTGAAACTTGCCAGGCATGCGCATACCTTCTGGAGTGTGATAACATGAGTGGATTTCGTCACGTTATCATGCGATGAGAGTTGGATCCCGATTCCCACTGATGAGTTGGTTTACTCTTCGGGTGATCCCGACAAATTCTTCTTTCAGGTTTGGAGGAGAATTTGAGATTACAGTGGGTGGTTTCCTGATTAGATAAAGTGATAACTATTCTGATCTAGGTTATAGTGCACACAGAGTGTTTCTTTTCTCTCTCTCTCTTTGGCAGCGACCTTTGACCGACCCTAGATTATGACTCAACGACCAAGTTGACCGAACCTTCTTAAAATACTGGCTTTTGGATTGTCCGAGTTGCATAAGTCATTGCCGCTCCTTCTTTTACCCTTTGCTTTTCTCAGAACACCCCGTATTACTACGGATATCCACTTCCATTGGATAGATCCATCGTATGGTTATATACGAACTCGGAGGGACTTCTTCGAGGATGGATCCAGGTTCAGGAGAAATTGAATTGGTTTATTCAGTTGTCTTTTATTATCACCTTCTCTCAGGTTGCGAGGGCTCCTTAGTTTAGGAGAGTACACCTATTACGCTTATTGGATAGTCTTATTCCAAACCATAGGCAGGTGCCGAAAGGTAAGGAATGAAGAAAACCAATTAGCCTAAGTAGGGTGTACAGAAGGTAATAACTAAAGACAAAATAAAGGGATTAGAAAGAGGGCAAAGTAAATTGCGACTGCTATCATTCACGACCAAACCACGTACTTCATCACCACTCATATTTCACCTTTGCCTTTTTTCCCAGTTCGGGAGAAATAGAATAAGGTATTATTCAGTTGTCTTTTATCATCACCTTCTCTCAAGTTGCGAGTACTCCTTGGTTTAGGAGGGTACACCTATTATGCTTACTGGATAGTCTTCTTCCAAACCATAGGCTGGTGCCGAACGGTAGGGAAGGAAGAAAACCATTAGCCTAACGATGGTGTACAGAAGGTAATGAATAAAGACAAATAAAGGGATTTTGGGGAGATGGCAAACAAATATACGGTTAAAGTCATGAATTGGATTATGGAAGAGGCATTACTAGGAATACCAGGATACCCCTACGAAACATTTTCATGTTTCAGTGCATTGTTAAAGGAAAACTGATTTCCCGATTTGATACTTACTCCAGGGTATGTATTTACCAGGTTTCATTCTCATATCTTTATGGTTTTACAGATGATGAGTGGAAGTAAGTTATTGGGAATTAGGTGATCATCCTCATTATATCGGAATTCATTGTAATTGGTGATATTTGAGAAAACTCCTGGGTACAATTTTCAACCTACGACGCACAGGTTTTTGAGTTATTCAACTCAGCAGACTTATACAGAGTATTGTATGTTGTCCAGTGTCCGTAAGAACTAAGGGGTTGGTCCTCGTACTATGTTCTGTTTACTTGTGACTTCTCTAGTTTTTAGACAAGTGTTTCGTAGAAATACAATGTCTAAGTTTTGAGAAGTTATAGGTATAAGAATAAAGTAGAGAACCAGAGATTGCAAGTATCGGGATTCTTCAAAGAGATCGAAGATGTAGATACTTGTGATTAGTATTCAGATGATAGTAATGGTTTTGAGAAACTTGTTTCTCTTTCAGATTACTCATAATTGGATGTGTTCCTAAGTTGAGTAATGCTGATTAGCCTCTCTCCATTAAAATGATATGCACTGGAAACAACTGCATGATTTGAATATGATTCCAATTAAATAAGTGCCAAAAGTTTCTATATTGGATATAGAATGGTTCATATTTTAACGATGTTAAGGTACGGTGAGTTTTCCAGCTTATGCTTAAAACCAGACTCTGGATAACTCAAGGCACGTTTCTGTAATGGCAGTTTGTAGGTTGGCCCAGACTATGTCGAGGGTTGACTTTCTACCATCTTGAAGATCAATAGTGATATTGTTCTTGACTCGCCACAGTTTTAGTAAAATTGATTTTTTCAGAAAACAGTAGTAACAGTATGGTAGAACTGGAAGTGATTCCAGAACCGCAAACGATTACGGAAAATTTAATAGGACCTATATATTCAATCAGGTTTGACATTCCAATAGCCACTCCACAGACATGGTGGGTAACCTCAGACACCCGAAAGGTACTCCGGTAGCCTCAAGGACGGTAACAGGGAGGTTCTTGTTTACCCTGACTTGACACTACTGTTGTTCTAGGCTATGAGACCCGGCAGAAAGTTAAGTATAGCGCCGTTCTAAACTAGCTTTAGAAGTGTACGTATATATTATTCTGCCAGAGGGTTGTCGTAGTCAGTGTGAGCAGCGGAAGCATAGTGGGCAAGTAGCTTATGTCTATTTATAGGCTTGAGCAGATATAGCGGAGATAAGATCTTCTATTTTTGATGTGACAGTCATGGGTTTGACTTCATCAGAATAGAGGATGGATCTGTTAAGAAGGTAGTAAGGTGTGATGTCCTGGTATTTGGATAACATACACAGAGTAGGAAGTAAAATTCCTATATTACGATCGGTTGTACTTTGGTCATCACACAGTTGTTTCTCTACAAGGGATTTGGATATAATATCAGACATTCTGCTTACTAGATCTATGGTTTTAGATCTAGAATTGGGTAGTTTCCCAATCTGGGTACTTTGACAGTATTCTAATGGAATTTTAGAATAGATGACTCCTGGCATGGTGGTGTACCTGCAGGTGATGGAGTCACCCTCTCTAAAGGTGTCTTACAGACTAAAGAGGAGAGGGATATGCATGATTGGCAGATCACTTGCTTAGGCAATTGAGTCAATCGTGAGATGTCAAGTACCACACCAGATGTTGTTTTTGCACTAGATGCGATAAGTTTATATTAATCCAATCCTGAAGAAATATAAGGAAGCAGTTTTAGAACATAAGTGCATGTTCTACGGATTTGATGACGGCAACCTCCTTCGGGAGACGGTTATCATTCCAGGCTTCAAAGGTGACATGGATGACAGAGTGATTGTCAAAGTTATAGTTTTCCCTCTGATGAGGGACAGTATTATGGACAGGTGGTCCAAGAGGATGCTGTAGGAGGCATGGTGCTGGATACTGATTAGGTTCAGTGATCACTACAGTCTAAGAAGTTTGGATTTGAAGTTCATTTATGAACTAGGTCCCATCAGATATCCAGACATATTCTAAGACACCTATTACTCGAATCGGGAGATGGCTTTCTCCGCGAACTTGAGATTAAGAGAGACATAGAAAGAAACATCAGGGCGGATCCACTCACTTAGGCTATTTCTCGAACACAATAGTTTTAAAAACGGGATTTATGAAACTGATTTGTAGAGGAGTTGGATGTTCGGTATCACACGGGCTGTGAGTATGCGACATCGCAATAATTAGCCTTAAGTGCAAGTGGGAGATTGTTGGATATAGTGCCCTCTAAGTCAATTATTGGATCGCAGGTACGTGATTGCAATGATTGAGGGAGGACCTATACCGATATGACTGTCTTACTCGAGATGATAGTATGCTATCTGGTTTGTCTTTATCATCGTATATATGCTTTAGTTCACTATAGCATGTTGATAGAGCCCATAGGATTCTGCTTGACTGCCAGCAGTATGATGGCGATCATATACGTGGGAGCTGGCGTCTATAAGCACATCCTTAAAGTGTCCTTAGTCGTGGGAGTTTCGAGACAGGGCATCGATACTCCAGAGTAGACTAGTGTATACAGTCGAGACCCCGACGAGGGGCGGGGGCCGGTCTCACAAGCCACTGGTGTCAGTTGGATCATCTAAGATGTATACAGGTGTTCATTGGGTTATGAGTACACCAGACAAGACTCGCCGGGAATATGCTAGTCGGTATTATACATATCGTCAGATAGCAGTTCCCTGGTGACATGTGTACAAGTCAGTTTGTCGAACTGAGATCGTCATTTATCTCGTGTGAGTTCCCACTGTGCTTTGATTACTACCCTACCACGCTCAAAGGAGACGTGCAAACAGGTTTTAGTTGGGTACAGTCCCGAGCCACATGGAGGCAGTGAGCGGATCGTCGGGGATTCGTCTCTCCCGGTATTGGGGGTTGATGTCGCACCGTACACGGGTGGCCATCACTAGAAATCCTCGGCCGAGCTAGTGGAGAATTACTGATTTGGATCAGTAGTTTCTTAGGTGGTGATGGGCTTCATACCGACACGAATCATCGCGTTATTAGGGGTCTGACTTTATCCACCCCCTAGACTCGATATGCGAACTCTTAGACGAACAGACCGGACTGTACGGATATTGTCACTGTCAGGCTCAGTAGGGTTTCTGGGTGAGTTCGCTCGTCAGCTTCCCTTCCGATCAATACATAGGCAACCGTTACGTACAGCTAGTACCTCTGACGTGATAGTGGTTATACCCAATGCCAGTGTGTTGATGAGTCATTAGAGTCCCCCACAGATAGTTTCCCAAGTTCGGACGAAACGTTGTAGAGGCCGTATGGTTTTATGGCAGGGTTCGGAAAATGCACATGCGTTTACGCACGTGTCATATTTCGGGCAGATAATACTGGTAGGCTTTTGTTTAAGCCGGGTCCGAGTATTATACTGTGTAGATATAATATCTTTGTCTCAGTTGCATTTGTATTCGGTCGTAATACAAATGCGGGTGTGTTTATACTGATACGGGGTTATCCTGAAATTCGTTTCGGGATCGCTTTTGGAAGTTGCCAGTTTCCAGTTTTTTATTTAAAGACGGATTTATCTTTTCTTTATGAGTGTAGAAGATTCTAGAAGGTTCTAGATGGTGACTAGGATGATGAGGTGGCTAGTGAGTCATTTGTACATTAATTGTGCATTTAATGATAGCATAACTAGGTTTTGATGATTCATTTGTATGCATTAATGTAATGCAAGGTGTATTATGACTCACTCTCTTCATTTAATCTTATACTCACCATTTTTTCCTCCTACACTCACTTTCCCCCCTTAAGTGGCCGGCCCCCTCTAGAAAAGATGATGGTTGCTTGGAAAAAAGATTAATGTTATGGATTCATGGAAATTAGTATACTCATTTCTCATTTCACCCGATTCCAAAAGGCAACTTCATTAACCATTCGTCCATAGCTTTGGACGAAGCGAGACAAAGTGTTCTACTCATTCTCTACATCAATCTTGGTCATCTCTATTAGCAAACTTGATGATCGAGTTGCCTCGGTTCAGAGGCGGGAGCCCGTTTAAAGATCCGTTGACGTGGTGCCACCTGGACGAGGAGACTGGAGATTCAGGAGATCGGAGCAGCCGCAACAAAGCGTGGGATGATGGTTGAAGACCGAAGGACTCGGATCGTTCGGTATAACAATTCTACCCACTTTGTAGTTTGTTAGTTTAGCTTTAATGGCAGATCCGGGTTAAAGTACACGATATCGCCAGTTGTAAAAGTTTTTGTTCCGCATTTGGCATCTGTTAGACGGCCGGGGCACTACCGTGGACTTACAGTTTTCTGTTTGGTTTGAGTGGAGGCTCGGGAAATGTAGAAAAAAAGAGAGAGGGTATTTATAGGGGCTGTTAATAAAAGGGGTTTATTTGTACAAAAGTCCTCCCAAAAAGAAGAAATTATTTATAATTTTTTAAAATATTTTTATAGATAGAACTGAATATTTACAAAAGCACCCCCTTCTTTTTTTTATTTTTCTATTTAAATTTTTTAATTTCAAATGGGAATTTCAGCAGGCAAAAAATATCCCGACACAAAAAAAAAACAAAATGGATATGTACCGGATAAGAATATCCATTATATATACACAAAATGGTATGTACATACCCCCAAACTTATTTGAAACAGTGTTTCCACTGTTTATGGCTGGATAACCGAAGTTTGGAGGTAAGCAGAAGAAGATTAGTCAATGTAAACCGGCTCCTACAACATTAGGAGCTCCTCCGATGGTTCTGCGGTGAGGAACAGTTTTACCCTGTGTCTGTTCACTTTGAATAGTGAACCGTCCTCTGAATTCTCCAAATCCACCGCGCCGTGCGGGTATACACTCTGCACAAAAAAGGGTCATTTCCAGCGAGATCGAAGCTTACCGGGATGGAAATGGAGTCGGGTGTCGTAAAGAAGTACCTGTTGTCCAGGCATGAAGGTTTTGCACGTAAGGTATTTATTATGAAACACCTTCGTTCGGTTCTTTGTAACAACCGCGTTCTCATAAGCTTCATCCCGAAGCTCGTTTAGTTCGTTGAGTTGCAACTTCCGATAGCTGCCCGCATCTTCAAGGTTTAGGTTCAGCTTTTTGATCGTCCAAAATGCGCGATGCTCGATTTCTACAGGAAGGTGGCAAGCCTTTCCATACACAAGCCGATAGGGAGACATTCCAAGATCAGTCTTGTATGCAGTGCGGAATGCCCAAAGGGCATCAGTTAGTTTCAAAGACCAATCTTTACGGTTCTTGGAAATCGTTTTCTCCAAATTCTACTTGATTTGCCGATTTGAAACTTCGGCTTGCCCACATGTTTGGGGGTGGTAGGGCGTGGATAGCTTATGATTAATAGAGTATTTCCGCATCAAGGCCTCGAAAGTCTTATTACAAAAATGCGTTCCATTGTCACTAATGATCACGCGGGGGTGCCCAAACGGGAGAAAATATTTTTTTTAAGGAATCTAACGACAACCTTGTTGTCGTTCCTCCGGCTTGGCACTGCCTCTACCCATTTAGAGACATAATCAATAGCTAAGAGAATATACAGGTTCCCAAAAGAGCCGGGAAACGACCCCATGAAATCAATTCCCCAAACATCGAAAATCTCAACAACCAGGATTGGTTGGAGCGGCATCTCGTTTCTCCTGGAAATCCAGTCCAAGTGTTGGCACCGGGAGCAAGTCTTGCAGTAATCATGGGCATCTTTGAAGAGTTGTGGCCAGTAAAAGTTACATTGCAAGACTTTCTCAGCTGTCTTTCTTGGGCCAAAATGCCCGCCACACGCTTGATCGTAGCAAAACGACAACACACTCTTAAACTCATTATCAGGAACACACCGACGAATAATTTGGTCTGGACAGTACTTAAACAGGTAGGGTTCGTCCCAATAAAAGTGTTTTACTTGGGATAAAAATCTAAGTCTGTCCTGACTTGACCATTCGTTCGGTTGTAGTCCTATCGCCAAATAGTTCACAATATCTGCGAACCAGGGTTCGCACGTTACAGTCAAGAGTTGTTCATCTGGAAAAACATCGTTAATTGGGAGAGGAAGCATCGGCGAAGAAGGAAGTCGTGAAAGATGGTCGGCCACTATGTTTTCACATCCTCTTTTGTCCTTAATGACAAGGTCAAATTCTTGAAGTAAGAGGATCCAACGTATTAACCGAGATTTTGCATCCTTTTTCGCAAAAAGATGTCGCAGAGCTGAGTGATCGGTGTAGACAATGACTGGAGAGCTGATAAAATAAGGCCTGAATTTCTCTAAAGCAAACACAACAGCCAAGAATTCTTTCTAGGTTGTTGTGTAATTCATTAAGGCGTCATTCAAGGTCCGTCTTGTGCAGTAGATTACGTGCGGCATTTTATCGATGTGCTGTCCTAGGACTGCACCTATAGCAAAGTCGGATGCATCACACATAATCTTAAAGGGATACGTCCAGTCAGGTGAAGAAAGAACGAGAGCATAGGTGAGTGAGCTTTTCAGCGATTCGAAAGCAGTCAAACAGCTCGAGTCGAAGTCGAATGTGGTATCCTTGGTCAGAAAAAGAGTCAAGGGTCCAGCAATCTTGCTAAAGTCCTTGATAAACCGTTTGTAAAAACCGACGTGGTCAAGGAAAGCTCGGATATCTCTGACGCATTTGGGAGGAGGGAGATTGGAAATGATTTCAATCTTTGCTTTGTCAACCTCAATGCCATTTTGCGAAATGATATGTCCTAGGAAAATATCTTCGCATACTATGAAGTGACATTTTCCCCAGTTTAAAGTGAGGTTTTTATCCTTACATCGGGTAAGGACAGCGTCGAGATGTTGCAGACACTCGTCAAAAGAATCGCCAAAGATGGTGAAATCGTCCATGAATATCTCCAAAAATTTCTCAACCATGTCATAGAAAATTTCCATCATACACCGCTGAAAGGCAGTGGGAGCATTTCATAGCCCAAAGGGTATGCGGCGATATGCGAACGTGCCGAATGGATAGGTGAATGTGGTTTTGTCCTGGTCTTTCTCGGCGATGGGAATCTGGTTGTAGCCTGAGTAGCCGTTTAGAAAACAGTAGTACTCATGTCCAGCTAATCTTTCGAGCATTTGGTCAATGAATGGTAGCGGAAAGTGGTCCTTCCGCGTTGCGGCATTGAGTTTTCGATAATCAATGCATACTCGCCACCCTGTCTAGGTGCGAGTAGGGATCAATTCATTCGCCTCGTTTGTGATGACCGTAATGCCCGACTTCATAGGGACATGTATAAGACTGACCCACTGGCTGTCTGAGATATGGTAAATGATACCACTATCCAGACATTTGACGATTTCCTTTTTCACAGCCTCCTTCATGACTGGATTTAACCGCCTCTGTAGATCCCTAGCTGGTTTGGCATCATCCATTAGGTGAATGTGATGTTCAACGATCAGGGGACTAATCCCCTTGATGTCCGCCATCGTCCAGCCGAAAGCTTGCCGATTGGATTGCAAGACCGTGAGAAGGGCTTTCTCCTGCTCTGGAGCTAGAGAAGCCGACATGATGACTGGAAGGGTCTCGTTCTCACCTAAGTAAGCATACTTGAGGTGAGATGGCAGAGGCTTGAGTTCGAGCGTCGGAGGTGAAACAACTGAAGGCAAGGTTGGCGAAAATGTCTCGAACTCAAAAGATTCCAATAGAGGCTCAAAGTGAGTGTATGCGACCGAGTTGGATGGTTCTGAAGGGTTACTAGGCACACTAACAAGGCTCTACAAGGCATCGACCATGCCAAAATAAAAATTTTATGTGCCGAACAACCCTAAGCAAGATCGTATACTAGAGTTTAGGCGAAACTAATAGCAAGTAAACAACTTTACTCTAAAGGGAATACGAAATACAACCTTTGTAGATCGGTCCTTCACTTCTTTAGCTCCTTGATGAAGTCCCTTCGCTGCGATCGTGGTTCTTCCGGACCCTTGCATGGCTTCACGAGGCGAAAGGTGCGACCTTGCTTGAAGTCTCCGAGGCCGAAGATGATCTACGTCGAGGGAATTCCGACTCAAGCTTCTAGTTCACTAACTTGAGAATTAGTGAAGCAAACACCCTAAACAAAAGTGCTAGTCTAGTAGAGGATGGAGAAATAGGAAGTGGGTTCTCTTTCGAATTTAGTTTCTCACAATTTATCTCACTTTGGATCAAACCCTAACAAGCTTTTTCTTTCTAGTTATGAAGAAGAAGAAGAAAAGAAAGAGATGAGGATAATGATCAAGTCAAGTGAGCTAACCATGGTGAGTGAGTATCATATACTAACTCTTGTAGAGACATTACCATGGCTAAGTGTTAAGGTTAGGTTAAAACCCAAAGTAAAAACAAATTTAGTGGACTTTAGTCAATGCATCCACAAGCTTCCACAAGCTTCATGCATTTTCTAATTTACCACTAATTTTGTAATTACTTTTAAATGTTAAAACCCAACATAACAAATAGCATGGTGTATGTCTCATACACCAAAGTGTAGTGTATCATCAACCATGATACAATAATATAACACATTTTAATATATATCATATATATATTGTAAAGATGTGTACATGTGAGAGAAAACCCTAAGTGAACTTGTGTTAGTAAATGTAAACTAGTATATCTAATATACAATTATACACTTAATTATTAAATCAACACTAGACTTAATAATCCGGTCATATCATATATAACCGACTAACATCCAATGTATCGCCTTATCGAATCAACACTTGATTCGATAACCCGGCTATATCCTATATATAACCGACCGATACAGAAAGTCGTGAGAATAGAATACGGTATCACATACACGCATAATTCTCGGTCCCGCACATATCACATATGCGCTCCTATCTCGTTTTGCCTGAGCCAGTAAAACCTTTATGTAGGACTCTAAAGACTCGTCAATACGCCGGCAGTAGGTAATGATCACATCAAGCACCCACAAGCCGTCAGCGGTACTAGCTGGACGTAACGGCTACCCGGGTATTGAGCGATCAGAAGACCAGCAAGCAAGCCCGCTACAACTCCTGTAAAAGCCTGCCGGTAACACTTCCCGTACAGTCCGGTCTCCTCGTCTGATATGTCGCATATCAAGTCTAGGGGTGGTTAATGTCAGACCCCAATAACCGATAAGTCATGCCGATGTGAGGCTCATAACGGGTCGAGAAACTACTGATAACACTTACCAGTAAATCTCTAAATCAGCCCTGGCCAGGGACTTCCCCGTTACGGCCAATCGAGCACAGCGCAACATCAACCCCCAATACCGGGGGAGACGAAACCCCTCCCATCGCTCATTGAATCCATATGACTCGGGACTGTACCCAAAAACCACCGTTTTGCATGCCTTCATGGACGTGGTAAGTTGGAAATCAAAGCACAGTGGGAATCACAAAAGACTCTATGACGATCTCGGGTCTACAGACTAACCTGCACAAGTGTCACCAGAGAACTGCCATCTGACGTGAGGTATAATACCATCTTGGAGTTCTCGGCGAGTCCGTCCAGTGTACCCAGTCTCCACTGAGCACCCGAATACCATCTCTGATGTCAAACACCAATGGATATGGGATCATCCATCGCCCATCTCATGGGTCGAGAAGCGTATACGCTAGTCTACTCTGGTATATCGATGCCCTGTCTCGATACACCCACGACTAGGGACCTTGAAGGATGTACTTATGGACTACTATGTCCCCACCAGTATGATCCGCATCATAGTCCAGGTAGTCAAGTACACATCCTAAGGGCTTTACCAACATGTAATGATAAGACAGTATAAAGAGACTAGTATACATGTTAAAGTAAAGAGCAATCAGATAGCATACTATCATATCGAGCAAGAAAGTTCTCTCTATATATGTCCAAGCATCCAATATAATATACATCATCTGTACAATACTGGCCTCTAGGGCATACATACAACTAACAATCTCCCACTTGCACTAGGGCCAGCTGCTATAATATCGCATACCGAGCATCCCGAAGAGTCTCTCAAACTGTATCTGGGGAATGGCCTTCGTGAGTGAATCCGCTGTGTTGTTCTTCGTGTCAATACTCCTGACCTCGCTCTCCCGGCGATCAACTATCTCCCGGATCAGGTGATACCGCCTCAGAATATGCCTGGATCGCTGATGGGACCTGGGTTCCTTAGCCAAAGCCATCGCTCCATTGTTATCGCAATACAAAGGTATTGGATGCTCAATGGATGGAACCACTCCAAGTTCAGTAATGAACTTCTTGATCCAGACAACCTCTTTGGCAGCATCGTTGGCAGCGATGTATTCAGCCTCCATCGTCAAGTCTGCCACGGTTTCCTTCTTGGAACTCTTCCAACTAACCGCCCCTCCGTAAAGGGTAAAGACAAATCCCGACTGCGACGTAGAGTCGTCCTTATCACTCTGGAAGCTTGAATCGGTAAAGGACTCTACTTGGAGTTCTCCATTACCATACACCAAGAGCATCTCTTTAGTCCTTCATAAGTACTTGAGAATGCTCTTCACAGCTGTCCAGTGACTCTCTCCAGGATCAGCTTGATTCCTACTCCCTACACTTAGTGAGTATGCTACATCGGGTCTGGTACATAGCATCGCGTACATGATAGAGCCTACTGCCGAAGCATAGGGTATCCCTTGCATGCGAGCTCTCTCTAAATCAGTCTTGAGAGACATCTCTTTGGAGAGAGTGAGCCCTGAGATCGTGGGTAAAAACCCACGTTTGGACTCTTCCATACTAAACCTCTTTAGTATGGTGTCAATGTACCCGGACCGGGACAATCCCAATATCCTTTTAGATCTATCTCTATAGATCCTAATTCCCAATATGCAGGAGGCATCACCAAGATCTTTCATTGAGAATCTTTGTGATGAGAAGAGCTTGACCGATTGCAGCATAGGAATGTCATTTCCTATCAAGAGTATGTCATCCACGTACAATACGAGGAAGACAACCTTACTCTCTGCCACCTTCTTGTAGATACAAGGTTCATCTACGTTTTTGACGAAATCAAACACTTTGATAACGACGTCAAAGAAGATGTTCCAACTCCGCGATGCTTTCTTTAATCCATAAATGGATTTAAGAAGCTTGCACAACTTCCCGCTTCTCCCACTATCTACGAAGCCCTCTGGCTGAGTCATGTACACGCACTCTTCCAAATCACCGTTTAGAAAGGCGGTCTTAACATCCATTTGCCAGATTTCGTAATCATGATATGCAGCGATGGCAAGCATGATCCGGATGGATTTAAGCATAGCCACTGGAGAAAAGGTTTCGTCATAGTCCACACCTGGTCTTTGACGAAAACCCTTTGCAACAAGTCTAGCTTTGAAAGTCTCCACTTTCCCATCTAAACCAAGTTTTTTCTTGAAGATCCACTTGCTCCCAATGGGTTTTACCCCTTCAGGAGCATCTTCCAAAGTCCATACTTTGTTGGTGTACATGGATTCCATCTCGGACCGAATTGCATCCAGCCATTTCACTGAGTCCCCACTCGTGATGGCCTGGTCGAAGCTAGTTGGGTCATCATCAACCATGATGCAATCCTCTCTCCCACCGTCCATGAGAAAACTGTAGTATCTCCCAGGTGGGTGAGAAACCCTACTAGATCGGCGGAGAGGCCGAGGTTCGTTGGGAACTCCCGAATCCTCCGGTTCCACTAAATCTTCAGTTTAAGTTTGTGTAGCCGGAATTTCTTCCAGTTCTACCTTGTCGCCACTAATTTCTTTTGTAAGAAATTCCTTTTCTAAAATGGTGGCATGTCGAGAAATAAACACTTTTTGTTCCTCAGTATGGTAGAAAAGATATCCATGAGAATGTTTGGGATATCCCACAAACTTGCATAAAACTGACCGTGCCTCGAGTTTTTCCGGATTTTGTGTTTTGACATAGGCCGGACAACCCCATATCTTAACTCGTTTAAGACATGGTCTCTTCCCACTCCATATCTCATATGGTGTGGTAGGTACAGATTTAGATGGAACTTAATTCAATAGGTATGTGATCGCATGCCAAAAGCGTGTCGGATGTTCAAAGTTCTAAAGTTTACCGCGATCAGGACGGTGTCGCTATGCAGCTAGCCGGTTGAGCACAGGTCGATCCACAGGGAGATGGTTGTATTTCCGTTCTTGTCTTAGACGAGTCAATAAAGAATTTGTATGTGTTTGTTCGATTCTATCCTAAGTGTTTTATTTGCAAGTATAAAGTTGTTAAGAAAAAGATACGAGATTATAAGCTAAAGAAATCTGTACTTAAAACCTTTGAGCCGAGTCTTGACCAATTGAAGCTAGAGCAATCGGCAACAACGTGGATTAGGGGATTTAAGCGCGGTATTCGTGGAATACGGCTTATTTACCCTTGTCCTTCCGTTCTTGTCTCTTGCTTTCGCCTCCGGCCAAACCGAACGCAACTGGTCGCGGTTAGGAATCACCGTTACCTTGTCAGCGTAGGGTGCCTAACGGAGCGCTTGCGTATAGTTCGGGCGGAGTTCAAAGGAAAATAACGGGAAAAGGAAATGAGCAAAGAAAATCTTAACTTACAATACCGTATTGATTCTTAACAATGATAATTACAACATTCATAAAATGAACAACAAAGAGCAAAAGAAAAGAACAAAGAAAAGAAAATATTACAAGTAAGTAAGTGCATGAAATGAAATTGCAAGAAAGTAAAGCAAGGTAATAAAAAGCAAGTAATAAATAAGCAATAAAAAGAATTAGAAACTAGAACTCAAGACAAGCATGGGATCAATAGCCAATCCTTGAACTTGCAAGCTCAATCAAGAGGTTGCAAGATCAAGAGAAGGGTAGAGAACGTATGTGAAATGAAGTGCTAATTCCATAAAAAAAATACGACCCTTGAGATCAATAACAAACTCTTAAACTTTCAAGCTCAATGAAGAGGTTGAAAGATCAAGAGAAAGAAAGAATCTCAAGGGAAAGTTAAACAAAAGAGAATGATACAAAAACCCTCATCTTCATTGATCTTCCACTCAAAAATCTCTCACTACAATTTCCATGGAGGAAGAATGAAGAAGAAGAAGAAGAACTACACTAAAAACTACAAAAGAGGAACAAAGAATGAACACCTTGGCTTGGCTCAGTTCTGGAGTATTTATAGGCAGTTTACAGAAACCCTAGGGCAAGAATCTGCCCCCAAATAGAATGACCAAAAAGCCCCTGAAACATGACAACCTAAAGGCACTATACGGCCGCGGTTCCGCGGCCTAAGCATGCTTAGGCCGCGGTTCCGCGGCCATTATAAGGAGTTGGGCCATGTGGTTTTTTGTGGGTTCCTGGTTGGATGTTTCCTTGTGTTTGTCAACTCTATAATGTACAAAGTCTTCCAGAATATCTTCGGATTTCTTAGTCCAAGATTGCATTATCTTTTTCACTTTTGACTTCTCTCTCCCTCGAGCTCCGCGCACCCATTGATTCTCGTGCTGCCCCCCCTCGTGCTCTGTGCTTGTCCGAGACACGAATGACCACTGTCATATGTCTTGTCTCTGGAACTTGTAAGCGGTACTGGACGGATACGGATGACCGGAAGCCGGCTTTTATCTGCTGTCAACAGATGTTCTGTATTTGGCGTAACTGTGGAGATTTTGTCTTGATTTGCAATATTTGTACTGGAAACCTGTACTCTGTAAATATGTAACAAACACGGATTAAAAGTACCTACCTATAAACACACGAGCATAAGAATGGGTGGTATAAAATGCAATATTCTGGTATGAACAAATACCCCCAAACTTAACTTTTGCTCGTCCTGAGCAAAACCAATTATTCACAAAAATAAAATCCTAACCGCACTTTCGCAGGGAACGCGATTGCACTGAGCACGTGCAACAAGCCGTTAAACCTCTAGGTGTCCCTAGTAGGAGGAGTGTTGTCTCCTGAGGGTTTTCAGCGGATACTACCCACAAAATCCCGTCAAGCTAGTGTCATAAGTTAACAATGATTCTACTCCTACAGTTTAGTATTTACATTAGAAACTCTATCATCCTAAGTTAGAAATATTCAACCCTTATTTTTCACACCTCCTATCTATTTAACCTTGGGTCCTATACGTTCCAAAAAAAAGTTTAGAAAGTTGTTGGTTCTCCTGAGTTTTCCTTCTAAAGTGCGGCCTCAAATTAGGGATTTTTATCACCTTTACAGAAAACACAAGTCTTATTCCTCATTTCTATCTTTTATTCAAACATCGATTATATACCCCTACGTGTGTGTGTATTTGCACCCCTACACTCAAGAATTCAATTCAAGCTATAATACCCTTGCCCTAATACCTAATACTACTTCTTTTCATTAAGGATGGACGGATTTTCTCACACACCTTTCATGCGACTATTAATGCTTCTTGAGGCACTAACGACCGATTACTGAATGTGTGAACTTTAAAGCGTAAATAGCAGTTTCCAGGTCTTGACTTTATTCTATTTTTTCCTTTTTCTTTTTCTTTTTCTTTTTCAAGACCGGATATATTTTTCAATATGCTCTTTTTGGTGTTTAGCTTTAAATACCGTTTTTTCTTTCATACTAGGCTTTTAGGCAAGAGTATTTCTAGGTATCCTCTACTATCCCAAGTTTCATGGTGCGTGTAAGTGCGGTTTGTAGGGTATATACTTTCTAAATTTGAACTCAAGAAAAGAAACTATTTTTCATACTTATCCTCCAGTAAAGCTTCAATACTTTCCCTTCATCTTGACTTGACTCAAGAACTGAACTCAAAAATTGTAAGGACGTATACTTACCAAAGTTAGACAGAATGAGGGTTATTTTAAGGATTTTCAATTCCTAAGTCTAGAATTTAGTTGTTTCTAACATATCAACTAAAACTTTCAGAATAAAAATCTAAGTTACCCTACTGGCTAACTTGACGATAAAGTTTTTATATTTTTGGAAAATTTTCAATTTTTGTGGGTTTTTAAATAAGGTATGCAAATGCAAAATATACAAATGAATGCGAAGGAGGAAAGCTTACCGAGCACACCCCCAAACTTAAACTAGACAGTGCCCTCACTGTCAGGCTACACCAAGAGGGTCAAAATTTTCGGCGCTCCTTAAAAAAAAATTATATACAAAACAAAAAGGAAAACAAAAAAAATATATACAAAAAAAGTGTCCCCCCAAACTTAAGTAAAACAGTGTTTCCATTGTTAAGCGTTGAAGTTTAGGATTAGGGGGGAAAGAACAGTATCAAACTATACAAGGCCTTACACAGGCCAAAAGTGAGTACCAACCATTCAAAGATTTTATCATGGTAAAGCAGTGGTTGGTGAAAGAAGGTGAAGAGGTAAGAAATGGAGAATACACGAGACCGTATGGAGATAGAAGCGGGATACGGTCTCGGTATTTCAGAAGAAGAATGGCGGAAGGAAAAAAGAAGTGGAGTACGAACTTGAGGGTGCAAATGGAGTGAATAGATTAGCACGATTTGTGATGAGCGATGTGTAAACAGCGATTGTGCTAATCTATTAACCCGGCGAGAGATTGGGTCAAATCCCTCAAGATTCGTAAGAAACCATGGGTACGCCGAACTTGGTAAACCAGACATAGTAAATGGACGTGAGATGGGTTCTTGCAAGGTCGGAACGATGGAAATGATGGAGGGAAGTGGTTGAGGAAGGTTATCGGTTAAAGGTTCAGGAGGGTGTACACAGTCAGTGGAAGGAACAGGATGAATTAGAAAATCCGACTCATCAAGCAAAACTGGTTCATCCTCAAAACTATCCTCAATATTCTCCTCAAAATTTAGCACATCCATGCACTTCTCTTTAAAATCCAGACGCATATGGGGTTCGGGAAAAACATTTAATGACTCGGGTTGATGATTTGAAGAGACAAACTCAGCCAAATCTACGGGTTCATCATCCGAAATATTCCCGATGTCAATATCCTTAATTAAGTGAAAATCAAAATTCTCTGACACCTCAACAAAAGCATGGATATCAATAGATTCAGGTTCTAAAGTGGAGGTGTAGAGGTCAAAAGGTTTAGGATCGGTTTCACTTGGAAGAGACCCTTCACAATCGGGCAAATCAAATACTACGAAGTCGCACAACTCATTCATCATTCTATCTTCAATTGATAAATCATGTGGGATACTCGATAGACGTTCAAAACAGGAGTTGTGGGATTCAATTTGGGACGGGTAGGTTTGATTTGGAAGGGGGTACATCTCACTCTCTCCACTCAAATTCACAGCCTGTCCGACCGTCTCATCATACATTGGAAAATTTGGAGCTAGCTGGAAACTAGCTACCGGGTCAGTAGGTTGTATGAGAGCGGCCATGGACGCATTCAAATCCATCATCTGTTGGCTTGACGCTACCCTAAACTCTTCCAAGGACTGTTCTAGACTAGACATTGGTTGTGAAGGGGTTTCAGTAAAACATTCAAAGTTGTTTGGATACTGAAAATTCCCAAAAGGCTGTGTAGAAGCAATGTCTAGGGAAGGTGCAAAAGTCGGGTAGGACTGGTAGGAATTGAATGGTTGGACCGGGGTAGGATCAACAGTTGGATAAGAAGGTGAATGAAATTGTTGATCCCAAGAATTTGAAGTGGTGAAAGGAGTGAAAGATCGGCTACGGGATTGTTCAATACGTTCAGCGATGGACAAAGGATGACTTGTAAATGGGGTATCAACATAAGAGGGTGGGGGAGATTGAAAAGGTTGATACAAAGTGGATTGCGGAGGGCAAGTGTTTGTCCTAGACGCGTCTATCCGATCTCTCAATGAAATTTTGGGCAAGGATGGATCATTCGAAGTTCGGCCAAAGCAAGAACCGTAGGAAGTTATGTCTGGTTGTGGGTACCAAAGTTCGGCAAGAGTTTTTCGAGGTGGGGTACCCATGATATGAAGAGAGAAAGAAAGAAAGGAAGTGAAAAGGAAGGAAAAAGAATGTGGATTTTTTTTATATATATTTTAAATATTAACAGAAGAATGAAATATACAAAAAAAAAGAATATGGACAAAAACAATCACGACACAAAAATACCACACACCTAATCGTTCTAGGGTTCACCTAGATCAACTAGACCTGCTCCAGAACTTGATTGTCGAAGTAAAACTGTGTCGAGAAACGGGCTCAAGATACACTGATCACGAGGCCAGGTAAGTGCAGAGATAAGGGGAGGTTTTCCAACGCTTTCGCGAAGTTCCTTAATTAAATAACCATTTCTCTTTTGGTGGTTTCGCCGTTAACACTTTCCTAGACACCCCGTAAACAATATACCGTTAAGCGAGGTTCTAAACACAGTTAACTTCTCCTAGTGAGCGCGAAGTCCTTAAGGCTTAAAGTCTAATTTCTTTTAAAATTTGTGCGGGTAAATGTTATGCTCAAGTTCGTGATTTGTGGGCCACGGAAAAGGTGATGAAATCCTTTACCGTATGTTGTGGGGTTCGCTTGCCCTTAAGTCCGTATTAATGTATGCAATGCGCAATTCAAAAAATTCTATAAAGAATCAAACAATAGTTTTTTAGTTTAAGCGCGGCACTGCAACAAATACGGGTTAGTCAATTTTTAGCGTTTGCTAGCGAACTTGCAAAGAATCCTGTAAAGAATAGTATATTGGATGCGTCGGATTTGAGAAGAAGGTGTTAGTAAAATATGTACCGTTAAGTTTTGGGTTAGGAAACCCCCGTTGAATCAAATCCGGTAAGCTTGAAAAGTTCGCTTGCGCGGGTCAAACTATCCGGATCTTTGGCACTGTACTTCGTAATCACCTTAACCTTGAACGTACACTTTGCACCCCACAATTGCAGTTTGCAAATACGCAAAAATCTGCACACTTTCCCACAAAGATGATCAAAAATAATTTTTTTTTATATATACAAAAAGAATATTAACCCGAATAACAAGAAAGAAAATACGCTACCGTCTCCCCGGCAACGGCGCCATTTGATCGCACGCTAAAAGCGTGTCGGGTGTTCAAAGTTCTAAAGTTTACCGCGATCAGGACGGTGTCGCTATGCAGCTAGCCGGTTGAGCACGGGTCGATCCACAGGGAGATGGTTGTATTTCCGTTCTTGTCTTAGACGAGTCAATAAAGAATTTGTATGTGTTTGTTCGATTCTATCCTAAGTGTTTTATTTGCAAGTATAAAGTTGTTAAGAAAAAGATACGAGATTATAAGCTAAAGAAATCTGTACTCAAAACCTTTGAGCCGAGTCTTGACCAATTGAAGCTAGAGCAATCGGCAACAACGTGGATTAGGGGATTTAAGCGCGGTATTCGTGGAATACGGCTTATTTAGCCTTGTCCTTCCGTTCTTGTCTCTTGCTTTCGCCTCCGGCCAAACCGAACTCAACCGGTCGCGGTTAGGAATCACCGTTACCTTGTCAGGGTAGGGTGCCTAACGGAGCGCTTGCGTATGGTTCGGGTGGAGTTCAAAGGAAAATAACGGGAAAAGGAAATGAGCAAAGAAAATCTTAACTTACAATACCGTATTGATTCTTAACAATGATAATTACAACATTCACAAAATGAACAACAAAGAGCAAAAGAAAAGAACAAAGAAAAGAAAACATTACAAGTAAGTAAGTGCATGAAATGAAATTGCAAGAAAGTAAAGCAAGGTAATAAAAAGCAAGTAATAAATAAGCAATAAAAAGAATTAGAAACTAGAACTCAAGACAAGCATGGGATCAATAGCCAACCCTTAAACTTGCAAGCTCAATCAAGAGGTTGCAAGATCAAGAGAAGGGTAGAGAACGCATGTGAAATGAAGTGCTAATTCCATAAGAAAATACGACCCTTGAGATCAATAACAAACTCTTAAACTTTCAAGCTCAATGAAGAGGTTGAAAGATCAAGAGAAAGCAAGAATCTCAAGGGGAAGTTAAACAAAAGAGAATGATACAAAAACCCTCATCTTCATTGATCTTCCACTCAAAAAGCTCTCACTACAATTTCCATGGAGGAAGAATGAAGAAGAAGAAGAAGAACTACACTAAAAACTACAAAAGAGGAACAAAGAATGAACACCTTGGCTTGGCTCAGTTCTGGAGTATTTATAGGCAGTTTACAGAAACCCTAGGGCAAGAATCTGCCCCCAAATAGAATGACCAAAAAGCCCCTGAAACATGACAACCTGAAGGCACTATACGGCCGCGGTTCCGCGGCCTAAGCATGCTTAGGCCGCGGTTCCGCAGCCATTATAAGGAGTTGGGCCATGTGGTTTTTTGTGGATTCCTGGTTGGATGTTTTCTTGTGTTTGTCAACTCTATAATGTACAAAGTCTTCCAGAATATCTTCGGATTTCTTAGTCCAAGATTGCATTATCTTTTTCACTATTGACTTCTCTCTCCCTCGAGCTCCGCGCACCCATTGATTCTCGTGCTGCCCCCCTCGTGCTCTGTGCTTGTCCGAGACACGAATGACCACTGTCATATGTCTTGTCTCTGGAACTGGTAAGCGGCACTGGACGGATACGGATGACCGGAAGCCGGCTTTTATCTGCTGTCAACAGATGTTCTGTATTTGGCGTAACTGTGGAGATTTTGTCTTGATTTGCAATATTTGTACTGGAAACCTGTACTATGTAAATATGTAACAAACACGGATTAAAAATACCTACCTATAAACACACGAGCATAAGAATGGGTGGTATAAAATGCAATATTCTGGTATGAACAGTATGCTGCTGTTTCCAGCGCATATTCCCAGAAAGAAATAGGTAACTCAGCTGTGCTCATTATAGAGCGCACCATATCTAATAGGGTGCGGTTCCTCCGTTCTGATACACCGTTGTGCTGTGGTGTATATGGAGGAGCCAGCTCAGAGAGAATCCCATTCTCTTTTAGGAAGTCCAGGAATTCATTGCTCAAGTATTCACCTCCTCGATCAGATCGAAGGATTTTAATACTTTTCCCGGTTTGGTTCTCGACTTCTTGTTTATATTCTCTAAATTTCTCAAAAGCTTCTGATTTGTGTTTCATCAGGAACACATATCCGAATCTAGAGAGATAGTCAGTGAATGTAATGAAGTACGCAGAACCATTCCTGGCATGTATAGACATAGGGCTGCATACATCACTATGTACCAGTCCCAAGAGTTCCGTAACTCTTTCTCCGTGTCCCGTAAACGTAGTTTTGGTCATCTTGCCTTTGAGACATGACTGGCAAGTGTCATAAGATGAAAATTCAAACGGATTTAAATATCCATCCTTATGCAACTTAGCTAGTCGTGTCGCATTGATGTGACCCAGTCTACAATGCCACAAGAAGGACTCGTTCATTTCTGAACTCTTCCTCTTGTGTGTGTTTGTTATGCTCAGAACTGTTGATTGATTTAGAACATAAATGCCATTGCACAACGTGCCTGATCCAACCAACTTTTGGTTAAGGAAAATGTTCATAACATTATCCTGTAATACAAAATTATATCCCTCTTTAATCAACAAAGAAACCGATATAATGTTGCATATCAGGTTCGGCATGAAATAGCATTCTTTCAGAATCAATGTATTACCAGTTGGCAATACAAGGTGATATTCCTCGACGGTTTTAGCTGCAACAATTGCACCATTTCCAACCCTTATGTCTTTATCACCTTCTCCAAGTTCTCTACCTTTCCTAAGCCCATTTAACTGATTACATATATGGGATCCTGACCCGGTATCTAATACCCAGGACGTAGAGGAAATGGAGAAACAGTTCTCTGTAACGAACACATCCGAAGAAAATGCATCAACATGTACTTTCTTCATACAGGCGGCATGGGAATCCTGGTATTCCCCTATATCCTGTTCTGTCTTATAACTCTTATAAGAAAGAACGGAACCAACATTCCCCAGCACAGTATAATATGCGGGTTCGGTCAATACATCCATATTATTATCTTGATTAAGGCATGATATGGTCGCTACCTGGAGAGAGAGAGAAGAAAACACTTTAGCGTATGCTCTTTCAAGATCAGGTTGGTTATTATTTTGTCTAATCAGGATGGCTCCCACAGTTTTTATCAAATCTTCCTTCAAACCCTAAAAGGAAAGACTAGCCGGGATTAATTACACCCTACAACTTCGCCAATCTTTCAGCCAGGCCAGTGTCGGTACTTTGAGGGAGGTTCCCCGTGCTTTCGTACGGACCTAATTAAAGTAAACTTCGTTTTCCCAGAGGCGTAACCCCGTTGACACCTTTCTAGACACCTACTTGATCGGCTAATTGTCCTGTGTAAAACTCTCCCGGGAGTAACAATTACTCGCAGTGGGTATCGGGATCCAACTATCTCATAGAAGGTATGCAATCTCATTGCAAATTTCAACACTTGAAATTCCCGATAATATTTTGCCCCTAACCCCTATGACCTTGACAAAGACCAACAAATCATAGGATGCTAATCAAGTTCAACCCGTCATTTCTTGATTGAATCAAACCCACCCACACGACCCTTGACAAAGGCCAACAAGGTCGTACGACTACCCCAAAATAATCTGCATCATATGCATAGGCAGATAAGCACCATTCAGCTACCGCACACTACGCCTTGACAAAGGCCAACAAACGCAGCACGAATACTAAACAGTTCCTATCTGAAATGACGGAGGGCTAAGACAGGTTTTTCTGAAAACCTATTGCGTAATGAACTTGATATCGTCGTAGAATCGAGTGAATTTTGAAATGGAGTGATTTTGAGGCTTTCATTAGTTTTGCTAAAGAGGTCACTCCCGGTGAAGGGATCTCGGCTCTTTCCTCATCGAATAAGGTGTGGGATATATCATATATATCGCTATGCAAAGCAAAACTCCAAAAGCAATCAAAAGCAAACCGAGTGTTGTAGCATTTGCCAGTTTTGCTAAAGAGGTCACTCCCGTTGAAGGGATCTCGGCTCTTTCCCCACCGAATAAGGTGCAGGGTATATCATATATACCGCTATGTAAAGCAAAACTGTAGCTACCCTTTTTGAAAAATTTGATTCTACAACATCTTTTAGGTTTATTTTCTTTCATTAATCACATTAATGAAGTCCCATCATTTAAGTCACCTAAACATCACAGATAAATACGACGTACACTTATGCCATCCGCATTCGCCTCGATGTCCCCTCGTGCACCGCTAGGTTAGGTAACTAACGGCAGAGCAGGGCAGGGCTAGCGCGGGTGTAAAACATAAGTAACGCCTATATAATATATCATATATACTATATACAGTATTTATCACAGAACATCAAATGATCACATCACAGATATCGCAGCAGAAGAAACATATGAAACATTGGATATACTAGGACGTCCGTGTTTTATTTTGAGCCACTATAAAACACGGATTCCACGGTCACGATGAATAGCCAAACCCACACCCCTAGACCCCTACGAGAGCGGCAAGCAACCCTACCAATTCTAGAGTTAGGAGACCCGGACTCGACCCCTCGAGTTGGTCTCCCACTGGACTCTAGAACCCGTCTACTTGTACTCTCCTCCTTGGGTCTATCCTAGTGCGGAAAAGTAAATAATATACAAATGGTGACATCAACCTAAGTGCCCCAATAAAAGAATATTACATACATTTAATTTTACATGAATGAAAATAAAAACTCTCATCTCACAAAAAAACCCCGGCTATTCAAAACGCGATGATCCAATATAACATATCCAGCAACACACAACATCACATGTCATCAACGTAAGTAAGTATGCATACACCGATCGTCGTTTATGTATAGCAACGAAAACCGTCAATACCATTACATACTACACTTTACGGTCACAGAAAAGAAAGAGTAAAACTACAACATTTGGAATCCACAATCTCTTTAGACATCGTAAATCCGAAATATCACATATTTCGCATTTCATGTCTAACTGTATGAATTCCACATATTGTATCACATTCCAGATAAATAGACAGTACTAAACTTTCCGATCGAATAATCAAATACCCAAGATTTTCAAACTAGCTCAACACTTGAGCGGAGTTCAGAAAATCCAGAATACGTCACAGTAGCAACGGTCCAGCCGTAGACGGGTCAAGCCAACGCCTCACATGTGGCATGCCGTACTGCCTCAAACCCTAAGGTTCAAAAGGCAGTTCAAGACGGTCACATAATCGAGTTAAGGTTTGTTGTCTTCTAGAGGGTCCGTCACATTTCTTGCACGTTTTTCCGAAAGATTTAAACCCGAGAAAAATTCAACACTTGAATGTTTTTCGTGCCGGGAAAAATTGAGTTAATGATATCCGTTCGAACATTTTAATACTTACTAAATTATCCGGAAGTACAGTACGAAATAAAATCTTCCGATCGAATTAATGAATACAAAAGGATCCCCAGAAAACTCAACACATGGGTCAGTTTAAAAATACCCATAAAATATAACTAACAGAATCTAACATTACTGTGCAAACAGAGAAGCCCAAGGTCACTGTACGGCCGCGGTTCCGCGGCACAAAGAGGTATTTGCCGCGGAAACACGGTCGTCCGTACGATTTAGGTCATCAATTTTGCACCGTAATTCTTAGAAAACCCTGCTGAATATTTTAGGTATTTTTAATACTGAAAAATCACAGAATTTGAAAAAAGTCCAGAGAGGGGGTCGTTTTGACGTTTTCGAGTTCGATCGGGGTTTTAACTTCGTTAACACATCGCCTAATGCTCTAGCTAGGCTCTGATACCACTGTAGGGTTACTAGACACACTAATAAGGCTCTACAAGGCATCGAACATGCCAAAATAAAAATTTTATGTGCCGAACAACCCTAAGCAAGATCGTATACTAGAGTTTAGGAGAAACTAATAGCAAGTAAACAACTTTACTCCAAAGGGAATACGAAATACAACCTTTGTAGATCAGTCCTTCACTTCTTTAGCTCCTTGATGAAGTCCCTTCGCTGCGATCGTGGTTCTCCCGGACCCTTGCATGGCTTCACGAGGCGAAAGGTGCGACCTTGCTTGAAGTCTCCGAGGCCGAAGATGATCTACGTCGAGGGAATTCCGACTCAAGCTTCTACTTCACTAACTTGAGAATTAGTGAAGCAAACACCATAAACTAAAGTGCTAGTCTAGTAGAGGATGGAGAAATAGGAAGTGGGTTCTCTTTAGAATTTTTTTTCTCACAATTTATCTCACTTTGGATCAAACCCTAACAAGCTTTTTCTTTCTAGTTATGAAGAAGAAGAAGAAAAGAAAGAGATGAGGATAGTGATCAAGTCAAGTGATCTAACCATGGTGAGTGAGTATCATATACTAACTCTTGTAGAGACATTACCATGGCTAAGTGTTAAGGTTAGGTTAAAACCCAAAGTAAAAACAAATTTAGTGGACTTTAGTCAATGCATCCACAAGCTTCCACAAGCTTCATGCATTTTCTAATTTACCACTAATTTTGTAATTACTTTTAAATGTTAAAACCCAACATAACAAATAGCATGGTGTATGTCTCATACACCCAAGTCTAGTGTATCATCAACCATGATACAATAATATAACACATTTTAATATATATCATATATATATTGTAAAGATGTGTACATGTGAGAAAAAACCCTAAGTGAACTTGTGTTAGTAAATGTAAACTAGTATATCTAATATACAATTATACACTTAATTATTAAATCAACACTAGACTTAATAATCCGGTCATATCACATATAACCGACTAACATCCAATGTATCGCCTTATCGAATCAACACTTGATTCGATAACCCGGCTATATCCTATATATAACCGACCGATACAGAAAGTCGTGAGAATAGAATACGGTATCACATACACGCATAATTCTCGGTCCCGCACATATCACATATGCGCTCCTATCTCGTTTTGCCTGAGCCAGTAAAACCTTTATGTAGGACTCTAAAGATTCGTTAATACGCCGGCAGTAGGTGATGATCACATCAAGCACCCACAAGCCGTCAGCGGTACTAGCTGGACGTAACGGCTACCCGGGTATTGAGCGATCAGAAGACCAGCAAGCAAGCCCGCTCCAACTCCTGTAAAAGCCTGCCGGTAACACTTCCCGTACAGTTCGGTCTCCTCGTCTGATATGTCGCATATCAAGTCTAGGGGTGGTTAACGTCAGACCCCAATAACCGATAAGTCGTGCCGATGTGAGGCTCATAACGGGTCGAGAAACTACTGGTAACACTTACCAATAAATCTCAAAATCAGCCCTGGCCAGGGACTTCCCTGTTACGGCCAATCGAGCACAGCGCAACATCAACCCCCAATACCGGGAGAGACGAAACCCCTCCTATCGCTCATTGCCTCCATGTGACTCGGGACTGTACCCAAAAACCACCGTTTTGCATTCCCTCATGGACGTGGTAAGGTGGAAATCAAAGCACAGTGGGAATCACACAAGACTCTATGACGATGTCGGGTCTACAGACTAACCTGCACAAGTGTCACCAGAGAACTGCCATCTGACGTGAGGTATAATACCATCTGGGAGTTCTCGGCGAGTCCGTCCAGTGTACCCTGTCTCCACTGAGCACCCGAATACCATCTCTGATGTCAAACACCAATGGATATGGGATCATCCATCGCCCATCTGATGGGTCGAGAAGCTTATACGCTAGTCTACTCTGGTATATTGATGCCCTGTCTCGATACACCCACGACTAGGGACCTTGAAGGATGTACTTATGGACTACCATGTCCCCACTAGTATGATCCGCATCATAATCCAGGTAGTCAAGTACACATCCTAAGGGCTTTACCAACATGTAACGATAAGACAGTATAAAGAGACTAGTATACATGTTAAAGTAAAGAGCAACCAGATAGCATACTATCATATCGAGCAAGAAAGTCCGCTCTATATATGTCCAAGCATCCAATATAATATACATCATCTGTACAATACTGGCCCCTAGGGCATACATACAACTAACAGGTTCAACTAACGCATCTGAAAATTCCAAAGATTCAAACTTGGGTGGCGACAAGCCAAGATAGTTCGAAAACGTGAAGCATTCATAATCATTGTCGGGAGCGGAAGCAGCAGGTTCAAAGAGGGACGCACTAGTGGCGTCAAGTTCACTGTGATCAAATAAGAATTCCTCAAATTCACAGTCCTCGTGGGTGATCTCCTGGATGGAACAAACATCGAGTATATGACCACTTGGTTCAGATGGTTGATTCCCTAACCTAAAAATGTTGAGTTCAATTGTCATGTTGCCAAAAGATAGGTTCATCAAACCATTTCGACAATTGATCACAGCATTTGAGGTTGCAAGGAATGGGCGACCGAGTATCACCGGAATTTGATTCCGGGGGTTAGCTACAGATTGTGTGTCTAAAATAATGAAGTCAATGGGGAATATGAAGTCCCCAACCTTTATTAACACATCCCCTAGCTCACCCCTAAGATGGGTAATAGATCGGTCGGCCATTTGAAGAGTACAGTGTATGGGTTTTAGCTCTCCTACACCTAGTTGCTTATATACAGAATACGGAAGCAGGTTAACACTGGCACCAAGATCCAAAAGAGCGCGGTTGATGTTCTTATCCCCAATGGTTATTGAAATCGTAGGACAGCCAGGGTCCTTACGTTTCTGAGGTAAAGCTTGAGTAAGAGCATCACTCACGGTACTAGCTAAGAAAACCTTCTTGGGTACCTGAGATTTCCTCTTCTTAGTGCATAAGTCCTTCAATATTTTTGCGTAGGAAGGGACTTGTTAGACTGCATTTAAGAGGGGAATGTTGATGTTAACCTGTTTAAACAACTCCAGAATCTTCTCCATTTGTGGATTTTGTTTATCGGACCTCAACCGGTTTGGAAATGGAACGTTTTTGAAATTGGTTGAGTCCAATGCTTGTGGAGGAAATTGTGGAGTTGGAACGGATCCCAAAAATGGAGTTTTAGTAGAGTGAGATGTGGATCCATTCGGAGCAGCGGTTGAAGAAGAAGAGCCTTTTGAAGAATGGAGAATAGGCTCAGAAGACGAAGAAGAAGAAGAAGAATCAGAAGAAACGGCCGGGGTGTCATCATCAATTCGGGTGTCGACGTTGTTGTTCAGTATTTTTCCAGATCTCAATACAGTCACGGCACTCACATTATGGTTCTGTTGTTCAAGAGAAATATGTACATTATGTGGGTGACCAGGATTTGGGAGTGGTTGAGATGGAAGCCTTCCTTTCTCTCGCTCGCTTAATGCCGCGTTTAGCTGTGCAATCTGGGCTTCGATAGTCTTGATGCTTTGCCCGTGTGCAGCGGTGTGTTGCACCAAAGACCGAATAGAAGACTGGATGTTGGCGGTGGATTGAGTCGATTGCTTTAAAAATGCCTCCAGACTCCGTTCTAGCGAGGAAACCTTATCGTTGTTTGATGGAAAAAAGTTGTTTTGAGGAAAAGAATTGTTGCAGGGTGCAAAGTTGTTCGTCGGATTTTGAAAAGGTTGGGGTTGGAAGGGCTGCTGAAATTATTGTTGAGTTTGTTGCTGAGCTTGTTGTTGAGGAGGAGGAGGCCTCTGGAAGTTGTTGTGGCCTTGGAACTGATGCTGGTTCTGATTCCAAGCGAAATTGGGGTGGTTCCTCCAACTGGGATTGTATGTGAAAGAGTATGGATCGTTTCTTGGTCTTTGCTGAAATGCAGCATTAACCTGATCCTGTCCTTGAGATGGTAGGTTGTAAGGACACTCTTCGGTCAAATGGGATGGATCCGAACAATAAGCACAAATGGTACGAGGGGGAAGAGCAGGGGCAGGAGAGGGAGATGAGAATTTGCTCTCAATTGCTTCCACTTTCCGTGTGATTGCAGCCATCTCGGCGTTCATTGCAATTGAGATGTCGAGTTGATGAACTCCTGCCCTAAAAAGACCGGAAGAAGTAGAAGAAGAGGAAGAAGTGTTCGGTCTGGTGCTCTCCCATTGAAGCATTTGTTCCGTAAGATCATCAAAGAATTGCCAACCTTCCTCGTCAGATTTGGATAGGAAGTGGCCTTGACAAATGGTCTCCAGCAACTACTTAGTTGCTGGATTCAGGCCCTTATATAAAGTTTGACAAAGTTGCCATTTCTCTATACCGTGATGAGGACACTGAACAAGGAGGTCCTTGTACCGGTCAAAGCACTTCCAAAAAGGTTCGATTGGAAGCTGGGTGAATTGATTTATTTCGTTTCGGATCCATGCGGTCTTAAGATTTAGGTAAATTTTTTTAAGAAACGCTTTTACAAACTCGTCCCAAATGGTTATCGAATGAGATGCGGTGCTATACAACCACTTCTCAGCACGGTCACACAGAGTGAAATGAATGACTCGTAGCCGTATAGCATCATCGGACAGTTGGGTTGTCTTCATCATCGCACAAACGTTCTGGAACTTATTGACGAAGATGTAGGCATCTCCGGATTCCAGCCCGTGAAATTTGGGCAACATGTTGATGAAGTGGGGCTTAATTTCGAAATTATCCCCAATGGCCGGTGGAAGTGAAAGACAAGTTGGAAGTGCAGCGCGGGTAGGATAGAAACGATCCTGGAGCGCGATTCGCTGTGGCGCTTCTACAGGAGGTGGTTGCGGGTTATTCGCACCCAATGGAGGTGGAATTAGTCCCGGGGGAGATAAAGGGATGTTAGGAGGAAATCCTGACATCTCGGAATAAGAATTTAGTGATGGTGATGGTGAAGGTGAGGATGTATGAACAGAATCCCGGTCAACGTCGGAGTTGGCCGGCAAAGGTAAGGGTGAAAGAGGCGTGGAGGGAGTTTCGACGTCGGAGTCGATCGCGTAGTCGGTAGAGACTAACGTAACGCGGACTAGGCGGGCACTAGTGTCCCGATTCCAACTGGACATACACTAAACGTGTTTAGTATAGTCAAAGCGTAGAATGTCAGGGTAAGAAAACGTCAATGGAGAAATATTGATGAAAGGTGAGTGAAATGGAATTCTGGTGACAAAGGGCAAGTTTTTATAAATTTTTTTTGTTTTGTTGTTTTTTTTAGAAAGAGTTTTTGAAAAATATATACGGATTTATGGCACAACTTCAAACAATCACAGTCAAAACATGCACAATCACACCTAGAACTATTGTCTTCAAAGTCCACTAGACTGCTCCTAACTGTTCCAAAGTGACAAGTTGTGAGATAACCCTCAAATCGTCTCTTCATTGCCAATTGTGGCCAGGTAAGCACAAGTGAGGTAAGTGTTAGTGTATATGCCCTAGAGGCCATTACTGTATCATACTAGCTTGTATATTACTTGATGGAAGCATGGGATATTCACAGTTGTATAGACAATCTTGCTCAAAATGGTAGTATGCTACTTGGTTTGTCTCTACTTCAATATATGCATGTGTTTCTTTTAGCATATCGCTTATATACATATTAGTAGAGCCCTTAGGATCTTTGCTTGATTACCAGCGTTGTGATGGCTCTCACACTCGTGGGGGCTGGGTAATCCATAAGCACATCCTTATACAGGTCCCTAGTCGTAGGACTATCAAGACAGGGCATCGATACTCCGGAGTAGACTAGCGTATGCGCTTCTCATCCCAGCGGGGGAGATGGTTTGTCCCACAGGCGTCAGTACGTCGTACTTGAGATAGTATGCGGGTGCTCGTTGGGTTACAAGTACACTGGACAGGACTCGTCGGGAACTGTTGGTTGGTATTATACCTATCGTCAGTTATCAGTTCCCAGGTGACATGAGTACAGCTTAGTCCGCCGACTTGACACTGTCACTTCGCCTCGAGTGTGTTCCCACTGTACTTAGATTACTACCCTACCACGGCTCAAAAGAGTCGTGCAAACAGGTAGTAGTTGGGTGCAGTCCCGAAGCACTTGGAGGCAGTGACGGTTAGACAGGATTCGTCTCTCCCGGTATTGGGGGTTGACATCGCGCTATGTCTAGGAGAGCCATTACACAAGTAGTCCCTGGCCAGGGGAAGCGAGATATACTGGTAGGTTTCCAGTGTCATCTCAGGGTGTTCTGGGCTACACTCTGACACGACTTGTACCGCTATTAGGGGACTGACGTTCACCACGCCCTTAGGCCCGCCATGCGATGTATCAGACGAACAGACCTGACTGTACGGAGATTGTCACATACAGGCTCAGTAGGAGTTCGGATGGGTTTACCTCATCGGCCTTCTTATCGACATCTACCTGGGGACCGTTACGTACAGATAGTGCCGCTTGCGGTCTGTGGTTAAACCCACTGCAAACGTAGTGTCGAGTCTTTAGAGTCCCACACAGAGAGTTTCCCTGCATTGAGCGAAACGTGTAGAGGCCGTATGGTTTTACGGCAGGGCTACGATCACTTACATGCACTTGTGTGCGTATGCTGTTCGGGCAGGCAATACTAGTGGGATTTGGTTTAAGCCAGATCCTAGTATTGCACAGATGGATTTGATTTGTCTTCTGTGCATTCGCATTCTACGGAATGCGGATGCGGGTGTGTATGCACAGTTTTGAGGAGCGATGAAGGAGGAGGTGCCCCATTAGGGTTTTGGCAGTTGGTTCGGCCAAAACCGTAATGTGGCACACTCATTAGGGTTTTGATAATTCGTTTGGTCAAAACCGTTATGAGCCGGAGACATTGTTTACTAATCCTTTTAGTGATAGATTAGTGATGGCTAATTGCATTGACCATTTGACCACTTAGACCTCTCTTGACTTTGTTGACCCGTTGACCGTGTTGACCATTTACCTTCAAGGGAGATCTACACTCTTCTTTCATTTTCTTTTTAATTCTTGAGTTATGATAATGTTCAATTCAATGTGCCATCAACTTTATCATGATAGGATTAGTAATGATGATTTTAGTGTATTATTGCAACCATGGTTCATTTTCATTTGGGTTAATCTTTTCATTATTCTCTTCTAATTCTCTCTCTTAAAGGGAGAAGAAAAAGAAAAGCTCCATGGTTCCTTAGTTTCTCCTTTTTCTTCCTCCTCTTGATCTCATCTTTTGATCTCATGTGTTGAGAGAAAAAGATCCCACAAAGACAAACATACCCATACATCTCCTTTACACATCCTAGGGCTTCTTGACTAGCAATCTCTTTGCCCTAGTTGCCTCGGCTCGAGGTGGAGCTCGGTGTACATCTCTCGGGTGGATCGTCTTCGACTCAAGAAGGCTGCGGAGGTGCCCAAGGTCCGGATCGACGCTTGGAGCTTGGAAGGACGAGCGGGACAGTGGAATGAAGACCCGAAGGACCGGTTCCATGAGGTATACTTTCTACAGCATAGTAGCTAAAACCTCTAGTAGCTACTAGTTTCTAGTTTATCCAAGATCCTTGCTTTTGAGTCCATGTTGCCTTGAGCCAAAATTATTGTTTTTCTCCGTTTCTGCCTCCCCGTAAGAACCGGGGTGAGCAACGTGGACTTACAGTGGTATCAGAGCCTAGCTAAACATAAACTAGTAAGTTAGCAAAAATGTTTAGAATATCGATCGGAAAAAAGTCGCAAAACACGTCCGCAAAACCTCAAGTTTCTGTTGATTTTTATACTGCTCAAAAAGTGATTTAAAATATATGAAAAATCGTCTCAGGGTTTTGTAAAAACACTGCAGAAAAACGATCCTGTGATTCGATCAAACCGCCGCGGTTCCGCGGCAATAACATGCTTATTGCCGCGGTTCTGCGCTCGATTTAACTCGGCAGTTGATCGGGTTTTGTGCAGTGTTTTAGTTCGGCTGTTTTGGGATTTTTAAGACATGTTTTTTCTACCCAGACTTTCCAGAGAGCAAATTGACTTTTGGGGTGGTTAAAAATCCGTATTTTGATCGATATTCCGTAGACTTTGGCTAATGCATATTTTCTGTGATGTGATATATGTAATGAACGTCCGCTAATCGCTATACGTCGATTAGTGGGGTTATACATATCTGTGATCTGTAATGTTGTTGGTTTGTGTATATGAACTCGTTGGATTGTCACGGATGAATAGCCGAGAATGGATGTGATATGAGAGTTTCTTTTTCTTTCATTCATTGTAAAATTTGTAAATTGATGTAATATTATTTGTATGGCCGCACAACCGGGTCGGGGTTGTAGCCGTCATTGTATAATTTCTTTTTACGGTTTTTGCTCCTACGATAGACCCAAGGTGGGGTGCACAAACTACCGGGTACCTCGAAGTGCCGAGTGGCCTACTCACGGTGTTGAGGGAGGTTGCTTCGCTTCGGGTACTTGGTGGGTAGTTTGCCGCACCCGTAGGGGTCTAGGGTGGGGTTTGGCTATTCATCGCGACTGTGTAATCCTCTTTTCGTTGCAGGCTCGAACGAATCGCGGATTCCTAGTATATCCAAAGTGTTCATCCGTGATCTGTAATGGCTATCATTGCTATATATCTATAAATGATATCTATTTAGGTGTTGCTTATGTTTTGCATCCGCGCTAGTCCAACCCCCGTTCTGTCGTTAGTTAAGTAACCTAACGGGTGATGACGGGGCCCCATGGCGAATGCGGATGGCATAAGCGTACACCATATTTTGGTTGTTTTCTGCAATGGTAGGATTAAATGATGGTACGCATTGGAATTAATGCAAGAAAATAAACCAAGTAAAAGTCGGTTGGAACACTTTCAAAACCATTCGGTTCTTTTTCAAAAACCAGCTTTTTTAAACGCGGAGCTTGAACCACTCCTTTTAAAAGCTATCTCGTTCCATCGATTATATCAAGTTCACTACGTTCACGGTTTCGCCAAAACCATTCGTAGCCCTCCGTCATTTCGTATGAATATTCAATAGTATTCAAGCTATGTTTATTGACCTTCGTCAAGGCATAGTGATTGGTAGCTGTTGGTGAAAGGTTCCTAGGCACCCTAATGAGGTATCACAAGGCATCAACCATGCCAATTTCAAATTTTAACGGTGCCGAGAAACCCTAACAAGATCGTTGGCTAGAAGTTTAGGTGACAAAGCAAACTAGTTAACACTTAACTACTAGAATACGGAAATACAACCTTTGTAGATCCGGTCCTCCACCTCCACGGCTCCGTGATGAAGTCCTCTCCGCTGTCCAAATCAAATCCCGGGCTCTAGCGTCGGCTTCATCGGAGAAAAAGCGGGCTAGGTCATCGACGACGTGCCGAAGATGATCTACGTCGAGGCATCACTAGATCAAGCTCCCACTTCACCAAGTGATGAAACTTGTGAAGAAAACACACTCTACTACTTGGCAAGAGGTAGAGGATGAAGAAATAGGAAGTGGGTTCACTTTAGAATTGAATTTCTCACTTGTTTGCTCAATTCACCATTGATGAAGAAAGCTTTTTCTTCTTGAGTTCAAGGAAGAAGAAGAAGAAATGTTATGATAAGTTAATTGTAAAATGAAAATAATAATAATACTTATCATAACATGACCATGATTAGGTGTAGAGACTAAACTAGGGTTAGTGGGAATGGTTAGGGTTAAGCATGAGACAAAAGGGTGACTTTGGTCAAAGCTTCAAGAAGCTTTAGCTAGAAAACAAATTAAGCCACCATTTTCTCTTAATGCTTATCATTTTCCAAAAAGAATAAATAAATAAATAAGTGAATAAGAAAATGAAAAACCCAAACCATTACACAACCATGGTTTAATCTTTACACAAACCCAAGTTAGCATGCATCATCAAACATGATACAAACTTGTATACAAAAGTATATCACATATACAATGTGCACAATCCAAGTGAGAAAATCCATTTAAAGTGAACCAATAGTAGTTAATGCAAAGTAATATATCAAATATATAATTATGCATTAAAACATTAAATCAACACTTGATTCAATGATCCGGTCATGTCGCACACAACCGACTAGTATACAATGCATCGGTTTATCGAATCAACGCTTGAATCGATAACTAGGTTATATCGCATACAACCATTCGACACATTGATCGCGAGAATGAAATACGGTATCACATACACGCATTATTCTTGGTCCCGCACATATCTCATATGCGCTCCTATTTCGTTTCGCTTGAGCCAGGAAACCTCTGTGTAGGACTTTAAAGACCCGTCAATACGCCGGCAGCAGATGATGATCATATCAAACACCCACAAGCCGCAAGCGGTCTGCTAAACGTAACGGCCACCCGGGTATTGAGCGATCAGAAGATCGACGAGCAAGCCCGCTCACACTCCAGTGAATCCAACCAGTAACACTACCGTACAGTCCGGTCTGATCGTCTGATATGTCGCATATCTTGCCTAGGGGTGGTAAACGTCAGACCCCAATAGCTCGATAAGTCGTGTCGATATGAGGTCTATAACAATTCGAGAAACTACTGGTAACACTTACCAGTAAATCTCAGCAACCCTGGCCAGGGATTTCCTGTTATAGCCAATCGAACACAGCACAACATCAACTCCCTATACCGGGAGAGACGAATCCCCTCCTATCGCTCATTGCCTCCATGTGACTCGGGACTGTACCCAAAAACCACCATTTTGCACGCCCTCTTGGACGTGGTAAGATGGAAATCAAAGCACAGTGGGAACCACACAAGACTCTATGACGATCTCGGGTCAACAGACTACTCTGTACCAGTGTCACCAGAGAACTGCCATCTGACGTAAGGTATAATACCATCTGGGAGTTCTCGGCGAGTCCGTCTAGTGTACCCAGTCTCTACTGAGCACCCGTATATCATCTCTGATGTCAAACACCGATGGATATGGGATCATCCATCGCCCATCTGTATGGGTCGAGAAGGTACACGCTAGTCTACTCTGGTATATCGATGCCCCATCTCGATACACCCACGACTAGGGACTTTCAAGGATGCGCTTATGGACTACCATGTCCCCACTAGTATGATCCGCATCATAGTCCAGGTAGTCAAGTACACATCCTAAGGGCTTTACCAACATGTAATAGAGAGACAATCTGTGCACACGTTAAGGTAAAGAGCAACCAGATAGCATACTATCATGTCGAGCAAGAAAGTCCTCCCTATATATGTCCCAGCATCCACTACAATATACATCCAATGTACAGTAATGGCCTCTAGGGCATACATATAACTAACAGTTGGGTGTTCATATGTAGTATAGATAGATGCGTTGGTTTGGGACAGTCGTATTACCTTGTTGACCTTCGTCAAGGGTATGTGCGGGTGGGTTCAAATTAACCTGGATAATGAAGGGTAGAACTTGACATGTGACTTATGATTTGTTGACCTTCGTCAAGGTCATAAGAGCATGGGGCAAAAATCTACATCGGGAGTTTCATAAGTACTGAAACTTGCTAGCGCTGCATACCATTTAGAGTGTGATGATTCTGGTAGGATTCCTTCGGTTTTATCACACGATGATATTTGGATCCCGATCCTACTGTGAGTATATGCTATTCCTCAAGAACTCTTTCACTTAACGATCAATGCTATAAACCAAGTAGGTGTCTAGAAAGGTGTTAGCGGGGCTACGCCCACAGGGAAAAGAGGTTACTTAATTAAAGAACTTCGCGAAAGCGTTGGAAAACCTCCCTCGAAGTACCAACACTGGCCTGGCTGAACGGTTAAGCAAGTATTGTACGGTGAGATTGATCCTGACTAATTCTTCCTTTATGGCTTGAGGAGGGATTCGAGAGACAGTGGGAGCCATCCTGTTTAGATAAATTAAAAACCAATCTAAACTTGCAAGAGCATCATGCTAAGTGTTTTCTTCTCTCTCTCTTAATTGCAGCGACCCAGTGACCGCACCTAGGTTACATCTAGATAATAAAACGACTGAATCTGACTGTTATGACTGGCAAAGGTCTGTCCAGATATCCATTGCCCATGACAAGCTGGGACACCTCTTGACTGATCCAACCCCTGCCGTCTCAGGTCCAGTTTCCCCTGTCACGGATATTGATATCCGTAGGACATCGGAAGAAGACTGTGTGAAAGCCAAGTGCCTCGTGTTAGCCTCAGTTGATTGTATATACCAGAGGCAGCACGAGAAGATGGACTCAGTTTCTATCTTCCTCCATAACAAAGATTCATATGGAGAGCAATCTCGTATCGCAAGATATGAGATCTCGAACGAATTTCTTCCAGCGAGGTTGGCTATCGGGTTATCTATAGGGGGCAACGTCTTTACAGAGACCAGCCCTTTTGAGCTCACGGACCTGAAGACCACGTTGAAGAACGGGTCAGATACTGACTTAGTTCAACAGTCTCTAGCTACTACCCTGAAGGAAACCAGGGAAGTAGAAAGAAAGGGAATGGCAGAAGTTTCGGGACTGGATGTAGTAAAAGCAGGACGTTCCTATTGTTACGGGAATGAACATAGGCAGAAGGATTGCAGGGCTTGCAAAGCCAGTAGCCAGAATTCGAAGCATGTTGTGGCTTCGGCTTCGGGTGTGTTTGTAATAGAGAACTGTATGTCAGTTAACCCTACTTCCTGGGTATTGGATACCGGATCAGAATCTCATATCAGTAATTCGTTACAGGCTCTAAGAAACCGTAGGGTTATCAGGAAAGGTGATATGACTCTCAGGGTTGCTAACGGAATGAGCATGTATGCTGAATCCGTAGGGGAATATCATCTAGGACTGACAACTGGGCAGATATTGATTCTACGTAACTATTTTTATGTACCAGGTGCGACCTGTAATATCATATCTGTATCCTTAATTTCTAAGGAAGGATATGATTTTACTTTTGTAAGCGATGTAGTAAACATCCACCTAAATCAAGTCCTGATTGGGTCAGGTACATTACAAAACGGAATATACGTATTGAATCAAGCTCAGATCTTCAGTGTCCAGAACACACTTAAAAGAAAGTCTCCGGAAACAAATCAGGCTTTCTTATGGCATTGTAGACTGGGTCACATTAATGAGACACGGTTAACAAAGTTACATAAAGAGGGATACTTGAATCCGTTTGAGTATCAGTCTTATGCCACTTGTGAATCTTGTCTCATGGGAAAGATGACAAAGACTCCGTTCACTGGACACGGAGAAAGAGCGAGCGAGCTCTTAGGACTCATACACAGTGATGTGTGTGGTCCAATGTCTACACATGCGCGAAGTGGTTATTCATACTTCATTACTTTCACTGATGATTTCTCTAAGTATGGGCATGTCTTCTTGATGAAGCACAAATGCGAGGCCTTTGAGAAATTTCAAGAATACAAGAATGAAGTTGAAAAACAAACAGGCAAAAGTATCAAGACACTGAGATCTGATCGAGGTGGTGAATACTTAAGTGCCGAGTTTCTGGGCTACTTAAAAGAGAATGGAATTCTCTCTCAGCTTACTCCTCCATACACACCACAACACAACGGTGTATCGGAAAGGAGGAATCGAACCCTATTGGATATGGTTCGTTCCATGATGAGTAAGGCTGAGTTGCCGCGATCCTTCTGGGGTTATGCGCTAGAAACAACAGCATATCTCTTGAACAAGGCTCCAACCAAGACTGTTCCTACCACCCCATATCAGATGTGGAGTGGGAAGAAACCCTGTCTCAAGTACCTTAAGACATGGGGATGTCCAGCTTTTGTAAAAAAGCAGCATGCGGACAAGCTCGAGGCACGCTCAGTACTGTGTAAGTTTATGGGATACCCAAAGAACTCCAGGGGGTATCTTTTCTATTCCGCAGAGGAACAAAAGGTTTTTGTTTCTCAGCATGCCCACTTCTTGGAAACTAAATTTTTAGAAAATCAGATAAGTGGGAGCGCAATAGAACTGGAAGAAATTCCAGAACCACAAACTATTACTGAAAGCTTGAAGGAACCAGAAGTTTCAAGAGAACCGGACATCCCAGCGCCACTCCGCAGGAGTAGTAGGCAGTCTCATCCGCCCGAGAGATACTACGGTTTTCTCATAGACGGGGATAGAGAGGATTGCACCATGGATTATGGTGAGCCTACTAGCTTCCAGCAAGCCATTCAGAGCGGTGACTTGGTAAAATGGCTGGATGCAATGCGGGCCGAGATGGAGTCTATGTACACCAACAAAGTTTGGACTTTGGACTTTGCTCCAGAAGGGGTAAAACCCGTAGGCTGCAAATGGATCTTCAGAAGGAAGATTGGTGTGGATGGGCAGGTTGAGACCTATAAAGCTAGACTTGTTGCAAAGGGTTTTCGTCAAAGACCTGGTTTGGACTATGACGAGACCTTTTCCCCAGTGGCTATGCTGAAATCCATTCGGATCCTTCTTGCCATTGCTGCCTTCCACGATTATGAAAATCTGGCAGATGGACGTAAAGACGGCTTTCCTAAATGGAAATTTGGAAGAGTGCGTCTATATGGATCAGCCGGAGGGGTTCATTTAGAGTGGGAGCAGCGGTAGAGTGTGCAAGTTGCTCAAGTACATTTATGGACTTAAGCAGGCATCGCGGAGTTGGAACATCTGCTTTGATGATACTGTCAAAGAATTAGACAGTATCAAAAACCCAGATGAACCATGCATTACAGTAAGATTGTAGGGAGAACTGTAGTATTCCTTGTTTTGTACGTGGATGACATTCTCCTAATAGGAAATGATATTCCTATGCTACAGTCAATCAAAGGATTCTTGTCATAGAGGTTCTCCATGAAGGACCTGGGCGATGCCAACTACATTCTGGGGATCCAGATCTATCGTGATAGATCTAAGAGGATGTTGGGACTTTCACAGTCAAGGTACATCGACACCATACCGAAAAGATTCAGTATGGAAGATTCCAAGCACGATAATTTACCGGCTTGTCACGGGATCACCCTATCCAAAGAGATGTCTCCCAAGACTGATTTGGAAAGGGATCGCATGTCTATTATACCTTACGCTTTTGCGGTAGGCTCTATAATGTATGCGATGTTGTGTACCAGACCAGATGTAGCATACGCATTGAGCGTTGTAAGCCGGTATCAGTCGAACCCTGGGGAGAAACACTGGATAGCGGTAAAGAACATTCTCAAGTACCTGAGAAGGACTAAGGAGATGTTCTTGGTGTATGGCAGAAAAGACCTCCAGCTTAAGGCCTTTGCTGACTCCAGCTTCCAGAGTGACAAGGATGACTCCATGTCCATGTCGGGTTATGTCTTTACCCTCAATAGCGGGGCGATTTGCTGGAAGAGTTCCAAGCAGGAGACCGTTGCTGACTCAACTATGGAAGTGGAGTACATAGCTACTTGCGATGCCGCAAAGGAAGCTGTCTGGATGAAGAAGTTCTTCACGGAGCTTCAGGTAGTTCCTACCATTGTTGATCCAATACCGCTGTATTGCGACAAAAACGGCGCTATAGCTTTAGCGAAGAAAACCAGGTCCCATCAGAAGTCCAGGAACATTTTGAGGCGGTACCACCTGATCAGGGAGATCGTAGATCGCCGGGAGATCGAGGTGAAGAGAGTACATACGGAGAACAACACTGCAGATCCACTCACGAAGGCCCTACCCCAGACTCAGTTCGAGCGGCTGATCGAGATGATAGGTCTTCGATACGCCAGTAAATGGCCTTAGTGCAAGTGGGAGATTGTTAGTGTATATGCCCTAGAGGCCATTACTGTATCATACTAGCTTGTATATTACTTGATGGAAGCTTGGGATATTCACAGTTGTATAGACAATCTTGATCAAAATGGTAGTATGCTACTTGGTTTGTCTCTACTTCAATATGTGCATGTGTTTCTTTTAGCATATCGCTTATATACATATTAGTAGAGCCCTTAGGATCTTTGCTTGATTACCAGGATTGCGATGGCGCTTACACTCGTGGGGGCTGGGTAATCTATAACCACATCCTTATACAGGTCCCTAGTCGTAGGACTATCGAGACAGGGTATCGATACTCCGGAGTAGACTAGCGTATGCGCTTCTCATCCCAGCGGAGGAGACGATCTGTCCCACAGCCGTCAGTACGTCGTACTTGAGATAGTATGCGGGTGCTCGTTAGGTTACGAGTAAACTGGACAGGACTCGTCGGGAACTGTTGGTTGGTATTATACCTATCGTCAGTTATCAGTTCCCAGGTGACATGAGTACAGCTTAGTGCGCCGACTTGACACTGTCACTTCGCCTCGAGTGTGTTCCCACTGTACTTAGATTACTACCCTACCACGGCTCAAAGGAGTCGTGCAAACATGTAGTATTTGGGTGCAGTCCCGAAGCACTTGGAGGCAGTGACAGTTAGACAGGATTCGTCTCTCCCGGTATTGGGGGTTGACATCGCGCTGTGTCTAGGAGAGCCATTACACAAGTAGTCACTGGCCAGGGCAAGCGAGATATACTGGTAGGTTTCCAGTGTCATCTCAGGGTGTTCTGGGCTACACTCCGACACGACTTGTACCGCTATTAGGGGACTGACGTTCACCGCCCCCTAGGCCCGCCATGGATGTATCAGACGAACAGACCTGACTGTATGGAGATTGTCACATACAGGCTCAGTAGGAGTTCGGATGGGTTTACCTCACCGGCCTTCTTATCGACATCTACCTAGGGACCGTTACGTACAGCTAGTGCCGCTTGCGGTCTGTGGATAAACCCACTGCCAGCGTAGTGTCGAGTCTTTAGAGTCCCACACAGAGAGTTTCCCTGCATTGAGCGAAACATGTAGAGGCCGTATGGTTTTACGGCAGGGCTACGATCACTTACGTGCACTTGTGTGCGTATGCTGTTCAGACAGGCAATACTAGTGGGCTTTGGTTTAAGCCAGATCCTAGTATTGCACAGATGGATTTGATTTGTCTTCTGTGCATTCGCATTCTACGGAATGCGGATGCGGGTGTGTATGCACAGTTTTGAGGAGCGATGAAGGATGAGGTGCCCCATTAGGGTTTTAGCAATTGGTTCGGCCAAAACCGTAATGTGGCACACTCATTAGGGTTTTGACAATTCGTTTGGTCAAAACCGTTATGAGCCGGAGACATTGTTTACTAATCCTTTTAGTGATAGATTAGTGATGGCTAATTGCATTGACCATTTGACCACTTAGACCTCTCTTGACTTTGTTGACCCGTTGACCGTGTTGACCATTGACCTTCAAGAGAGATCTACACTCTTCTTTCATTTTCTTTTTAATTCTTGAGTTATGATAATGGTCAATTCAATGTGCTATCAACTTTATCATGATAGGATTAGTAATGATGATTTTAGTGTATTATTGCAACCATGGTTCATTTTCATTTGGGTTAATCTTTTCATTATTCTCTTCTAATTCTCTCTCTTAAAGGGAGAAGAAAAAGAAAAGCTCCATGGTTGCTAAGTTTCGCCTTCTTCTTCCTCCTCTTGATCTCATCTTTTGATCTCATGTGTTGAGAGAAAAAGATCCCACAAAGACAAACACATCCATACATCGCCTCTACACATCCTAGGGCTTCTTGACTAGCAATCTCTTTGCCCTAGTTGCCTCGGCTCGAGGTGGAGCTCGGTGTATATCTCTCCGGTGGATCGTCATCGACTCAAGAAGGCCGCGGAGGTGCCCAAGGTCCGAATCGACACTTGGAGCTTGGAAGGACGAGCGGGACAGCGGAATGAAGACCCGAAGGACCGGTTCCGTGAAATATACTTTCTACAGCATAGTGGCTAAAACCTCTAGTAGTTTACTAGTTTCTAGTTTAGCCAAGATCCTTGCTTTTGAGTCCATGTTGCCTTGAGCCAAAATTATTGTTTTTCGCCGTTTCCGCCTCCCCGTAAGAACCGGGGTGAGCAACGTGGATTTACAGTAAGGAGGGTTCCGCTCACGAATCACCGTGAGACGGGCCTTTTAAAATTACCTCCTCACTTGTCTAGCCTAGGAATCACAAAGTCAAGTTTAGATAAACGACCGAATGCCCACAACCTTCCTCTGTCCTACTGAACACGACAGTCCTTAGTTGGCTGAGTCTAGATATTTTTTTAATTAAGCTCAAGGGTAATGCGTATGCTTTCAGTGATTTTTGGGGTCTTAGGAAGGGTGATGAAATCCCCACCCAATCTGAATTGGTGTTATAGCCCCTTAAAGTCCATATTATTATGCAAAACAATAACAAACAAAAATCTAACACACTTGCAAAAATTTATTTGGCGGCGGCGCAAAGAATCCTGCATAAAAACAGTTTTATTGGAGAGGAAGAGAGTTTGCGCAAAGAATGCTCCAGAAAGAATAGTTCAGTGGAGTTCAGAGGAGGAGAAAAGAGGAGTGGAATACTCACAGAAGATTTTGGGTGCTGACGTCACAGATTGACCGCGGTTTCACGGTCAAACCTACACTTGTGCCGCAGTTCCGCGGCTTGACGGTCGATTGGGAGCTTCAAACTTCTTCACTGAGCTCACAGTCTCTCCTCTCCAAGGTTAGATCCCCTGAATCTTGAGTTGGTCACTGAATTTGCTCCAGAATTGTACAGTTAATTGTTAGTTATATGTATGCCCTAGAGGCCAGTACTGTACATACGATGTATATTGTAGTGGATGCTTGGACATATATAGGAAGGACTTTCTTGCTCGACATGATAGTATGCTATCTGGTTACTCTTTATCTTAATATGTACTCTGATTGTCTCTATTTTACATGTTGATAAAGCCCTTAAGATGAGTACTTGACTACCAGGACTATGATGCAGATCATACTAGTGGGGACAGAGTAGTCGCTAAGTACATCCTTCAAATGTTCCTAGTCGTGGGAGTACCGAGACAGGGCATCGATACTCCAGAGTAGACTAGTGTATGCACTTCATGACCCATATGATGGGCGATGAATGATCCCATATCCATTGGTGTTTGACATCAAAGAAGGTTTACGGGTGCTCAGTGGAGACTCGGTACACTGAACGGACTCGCCGAGAACTCCCAGATGGTATTATACCACACGTCAGATGGCAGTTCTTTGGTGACACTGTTATAGGTTAGTCTGTAGACCCGAGATCGTCATAGAGACTTGTGTGATTCTTACTGTGCTTTGATTTCTATCATACCACGTCCAAGAGGGCGTACAAAATGATGGCTTCTGGGTACAGTCCCGAATCGCATGGAGGCAATGAGCGATAGGAGGGGTTTCGTCTCTCCCAGTATAGGGAGTTGATGTTGCGCTGTGTTCGATAGGCTATAACTGGAAATACCTGGCCGGGGTTGCTGAGATTTACTGGTAAGTGTTATCAGTAGTTTCTCGACCTGTTATGGACCTTATATCGACACGACTTATCAGGCTACTGGGGTCTGACGTTTACCATCCTTAGGCGAGATATGCGACATATCAGACAGTGCGGCTTGGCTGGTCTTCATGGCATGAGGAACTCGGATTCGACAAAAGAATCGAAGAGACTGGACTGTATGGGAGTGTTACTGATTGGATTCGCAGGAGAATGTACAGGCTTGCTTGTTGATCTTCTGATCGCTCAATACCTAGGTGGCTGTTACGTTTAGCTTACCACTTGCAGCTTGTGGGTGTTTGATATGATTATCACCTACTGCCGGCGTATTGACGATTCTTTAGAGTCCTACACAGAGGTTTCCTGGCTCAGGCAAAATGGAGTTGGAGCACATATGCGATATGTCCGGGACCGAGAACAATACGTGTATGTGATACCGTATTAGATTCTCGCGATATGTGATATCGGCCTGGTATATGTGATATAGCCAGGTCATCGGATCAAGTGTTGATTTGATGAACTGATACAGATTATATTAGTCGATTATTTGTGAAATAGCCGGATTATCGGAGCAAGTGTTGATTTGATAATTTAATGTATAATTATATATTTGATATATTATATTACATTAACTAATAATAGCTCACTTAAAGATTCTTTTTCTCTCTTGGATAATACATTGATATATATGTGATATATGTTAATTGTTTTATTTTATTTTGTTACAATAAATATTGTATATGTGATATATAATATTGTAACAAGTTATAATTACAAATACAACATAATTTATAGAGATTAAACAAGTTAGGGTTTGATTTGGGTTAGCATTTGGGTTAGCTTTTTCATGAAGCTTCTAGAAGCTTTATTTTTGTTTTAAGCTTAGATATTTTGTTATGATATTTTGTGGAGATATTTTTTAACCTAACCCAAACCCTTAACTCTAGTCGATTCTCTACATGAGTTAATACTTGATATGATTAACTTAATGGTTGTTTTGTAACCATAGTAACAATTCATTATTCATCACAAAAGACTTCTTCTTCTTCTTCCTCCTTGAAAAGCTTTCTAGCTTTTTGACTTGTAATGTTTTAAAGTGAGAAAATGAAAACGAAAGAGAGCAAAATTCCTACTTCATCATCATCATCTATTCTAGCCACTTACATTAGTGTGTTTACTTCACTAATACTTGATTAGAGAAGTAAAAGCTTGATCTTGAGATTCTTCAAGATAGATCATCTTCGAAAAGGAAGACTTCAAGCAAGAATGGATCATTCGACTTGTGGAGTCTCTCTTGAGTCCGGGAGTTCATGGATTGAGGCGAAGGGACTACTACTCGGAGCTTTTGAAGCGAAGGAACGGACTAGAAAGGTTGTAATCCCTTTCTCTTAGAAGTAAAGTTGTTTACTTGCTCATTGTTTCGCCTAATCTCTAGTCTACGATCTTGGTTAGGGTTGTTCGGCACATGAAAAGTTTGATTTTGGCATGGTTGATGCCTTGTAGAACCGTGTTCTATTGCCTAGTAACCCTACAGTGGTATCAGAGCCAAGCTTGAGCTTTAGGCGTTGTCTAGACGATGTTTAAAGTCCGATCGAACCCCGAAACATCATGTTTTACCTCCTCTCTGGAAATTTTTTAAAATGTTGATTTTTTCTTTATTAAAAATACTCAGAAAATTAAGCAGGGAATTCTAAGGATTACTGTGAAAAACGAGCCCCTAATCCCCTCAAGTCGCCACGGAACCGCTGCAATACCATGCCTTGCGCGGCGGTTCCGCGGCTGTACTTGGGTATTAGGGTTAGATTTTTCTAGGGTTCATCCGTATGTATTACTACATGCTTCTGGGAATTTTTAATATTACTCAAGTGTTGAGTTTTCTGGAGATCTTTTGTATACGTTGATTCGATCGGAAAGTTTAACATCGTTTAGTTTTTCCGGGTAATTTAGAACGTGTTAAAAAGTTCGAACGGATATCAATAACTCACTTTTTCCCCTGTAGGAAAACTTTCAAGTGTTGGATTTTTTCACGAGTTTGAAACTTTCGGGAAATCATGCAAGCGTATCTGTGGACCCTCTAGAAGAACGTAATTTTAACTCGATTATGTGACCGTCAAAACTACTACTGAACCCTAGGGTTTATGGTAGTTTAGCGTTGCCACATGTGAGGCGTTGGTTTGACCCTTCTACGGCTGGTTCATTGGGGCTGTGACATGTTCTGGGATTTTTGAACTCCGCTCAAGTGTTGGGCTATTTGGGAAATCTTGGGTGTTTGATTATTCGATCGGAAAGTTTAACATTGTCTATTTATCTGGATTGTGGTACAATATTTGGAATCCACAAGTAGTTATGAGATAACTAATATGAATGTTATAAATCTAGCAGTTTAGTCTCAGATGATCGGTTGCCACGGGATTTTGATGCGATCAAAAGTCCGTCGCAATCACGTAGCGTACGCGGATACTTGCCGGATAAACTTAATAGATAGCAACGCCCCATAGCCCCGAGCAAGTGACTGTAGGAGAACCCCGTCGCCAAAAGCATCCGTTCGGGTGCTCGCGGCAGCGGTGTTCCGCCTTAGTGCACTTCGTCGATGGCATCGGGGGTGCGGCCGTCTACTAAAGTTTTCGATGAGCATTCAATCAGGATGTCGGGAATCTTGTTGAATTGCCCGACTTGATATTGAAAAGTGTTTTCGATAATGAGACTAAAATGTGGAGTTTATAATTGTTAGGCATGCGATGTATAAGGAATTCATTTGGTTAGGCATGCGATGTCTAAGGAGGTTGCGGATTCCAACTGTTGTAGTTTTACACTTTCTTTTCTGCGACCTAAGTGTAATATGTGGTGTATTGCCGGTTTCGTTGCTATACATCAACGACAACTGGGATACGCATATTTACTTACGTTGATGATATGTGATATTATGTGTTGCTTTGATATGTTATATTGGATCGTCGTATTTGAATAGCCGGGGTTTTTATGTGAGATGAGAGTTTTTCATTTTCATTCATGTAAAATTCATTTGTATGTAATATTCTTTTATTGGGGCACTTCCGGGCTGAGGATGATGTCACCATTGTATATTATTTACTTTTCCGCATTAGGATAGACCCAAGACGGGGAGCACAAGTAACCGGGTTCTAGGGTCCAGTGGGAGACTATCTGGAGGAGTCGAGACAGGGTCTCCTAACTCTAGAACTGGAAGGGTTACTTGCCGCTCTCGTAGGGGTCTAGGGGTGTGGGATTGGCTATTCATCGCGACCGTGGAATCCGTGTTTTAAACATGCTCGTATTAAAACACGGACCTCCTAGTATATCCAATATTTCATATATGTTCTTCTACTGCAATGTTCTGTGATGAGATCATATTACTGCCTGAGACGAATGTTTATATTATATATATGTGATATATATTATATATTGTTGATTTTGTTTTATATCTGATGCTTGTGAAGCATAATAAAATGGGACTTCATTAATGAGATTAATGAAACTAAATGAAACCTAAAGATGTTGTAGAAACTTGTTTCGAAAACTGGTAGCTCTAGTTCTTGCTTTGCATAGCGGTATTCCTTGTAGAATATCCAGCACCTTATTCGATAAGGAAAGAGCCGGGATCCCTTCACCGGGAGTGACCTCTTTAGCGAAACTAGCAGATGATACACACTCGGTTTGTCTTTTGATTGCTTCTATAGTTCATGCTTTGCATAGTGGTATTTGTGAAATATCCTGCACCTTATTCGATAAGGAAATAGCCGATGATCCCTTCACCGGGAGTGACCTCTTTCGAAAAAATAGAAAAGACTAAAAAACACTCCATTTAAAATCACTCGATTCTACAACGATATCAAGTTCATTACGGAAAAGGGTTTCTTAAAAACTTGTCGTAGCCCTCCGTCATTTCAGATAAGTATTTCATAGTATTCGTGCCGCGTTTGTTGGCTTTCGTCAAGGCGTAGTGTGCGGTAGCTATTTATGCTTATCTGTATAAGCATATGATGCGATTGAGTTAGGGTAGTCGTGCGACTTTGTTGGCTTTCGTCAAGGGTCGTGCGGGTGGGTTTAATTCAATCAGGAAATGACGGGTTGAACTTGACTAGTAGCCTATGGTTTGTTGGCTTTCGTCAAGGTCATAGGATGCTAGGGGTAAAATATTATCGGGAATTTCAAGTGTTGAAATTTCCAATGAGATTGCATACCTCCTATGAGATAGTTGGATCCCGATACCCGCTGCGAGTAAGAGTTACTCCTGGGAGAGTTTTACATATTACTATTAGCCGATCAAGTAGGTGTCTAGAAAGGTGTGAATGGGGTTACGCCCCTAGGAAAATGAGGTTTATTTTAATTAGGTCCGTGCGAAAGCACGGGGAACCTCCCTCAAAGTACCGACACTAGCCTGGTTGAAAGATTGGCGAACTTGTAGAGTGTAATTAATCCCGGCTAGTCTTACCATTTAGGGTTTGAAGGAAGATTTGACTAAAATAGTGGGAGACATCCTGATTAGATATATTAATAACCAATCTAATCTTGCAAGAGAATACACTGATTGTTTTCTTCTCTTTTTCTCCAGGTAGAGACCATGTCACGCCTTAATCAAGATAGTAATACGGATGTATTGACTGAACCCGCTTGTCATACTACGCTAGGGAACGTTGGTCCCGCTCCAACTTATAATTGTTATAAGATCGAGCAGGAAATTGGGGATTACCAGAATTCCCGTGCCGCCCAAACGAAGAATGTGCATGCTGATGCATCTTCTTCGGGTGTGTTCATTACCAAGAACTGTTTCTCAGTATCCTTTACGTCCTGGGTATGAGATACCGGATTAGGATCCCGCTTATGTAATCTGTTACATGGGCTACAGATAGGTAGAGAACTGAGATCGGGTGATAAGTTTCAAGAGTTGGAAATAATGCAATTGTTGCAAGCCAAGTCTGTTGGCAGTTATCACCCTGTATTACCAGAATACATTGATTCTGAACGAATGTTATTAGATACCAAACCTGATGTACAACATCATATCAGTCTATTTATTTATTAAAGAAGGATATAAGTTTTTATTGTTGGATAATGTTTTGAACATTTCCTATATCAAGAGTTGATCCGTTCAGGCACGTTATCTAAAAGCATAGACGTTCTAAATCAAACCACAGTTAACATACAAAACACACATAAGAGGAAGAGTTCAGATATGAACGAATCCTTCTTGAGGTATTGTAGACTAGGTCATATCAATGCGACCCGACTAGCTAAGTTACATATAGATGCATATTTAAATCTGTTTGAATTTACATCTTGTGAAACTTTCCTGTCATGTCACAAAGATAAAATGACCACGGCTCTGTTTATTGGAAACAGAGAAAGAGTTAGTGAACTTTTGGGATTGATACATGATGATGTATGTAAGGTCCCCTGTCTACACATGCCAGGACTGGTTCTTTGTACTTCATTACATTCACTGATTATCTCTCAAGATTCGGACATATGTTCCTGTTGAAACACAAGTCTGAATCTTTTGAGAAATTCAATGAATATAAGTCAGAAGTAGAGAACCAAAACGGGTATAAGTATTATGTCCTTTGATGTGATCAGGGAGGAGAATACTTGAGCACGGAGATCCTAGACTATTCTAAAGGAGAATGAGATTCTCTCTCGGCATTACTCCTCCGTATACACTACAGCACGTCGGTGTATTGGGGCGGAGCAATCACACCCTATGTGATATGGTTTGCTCTATGATGAGTACTACTGAGTTTCCTATTTCCTTTTAGGAGTTATGCACCTGAGAAGCTGCATACCTATAGAATAGTGTTCCAATCAAATCAGATGCCTACCACTCCATATGTGATATAGTATGGGAAGAGCCCATCTCTTAAGGATATTAAGATTTGTGGTTGTCCGGCCTATGTCTAAAAGCAAAATCCGGACAAGCTCGAGGCAAAGTCAGTTCTGTGGAAGTTTGTTTGATATCCCAAGCATTCGCAAGGGAATATCTTCTATCTAACCGACGGACAAAAGGTGTTTTGTTTCTCAGCATGCCACCCTTGAGAAAGGGAATTTCTTGTGAAGAAATTAGTGGTCATGAGGTAGAACTGGAAGGAGTTCCAGCTATACAAACTGCAGCAGATGATTTGGTAGAACCGAAGGGATCAATAGTAACCAACGAACCTCAGCCTCTCCGCCGATCTAGTAGGATTCCTCACCCACCTGAGAGATACTTCGGTTTTTTCTATAACAGTGGGTGCGAGGATTGCATCATGAGATGATGACCCAACTAGTTTCGAGCAGGCCATCAGGAGTGGGGACTCTGTAAGAATGACTGGATGCTAAGCGATCTGATATGGAATCCATATACACCAACAAAGTATAGACTTTTGTTGCTTTATCTGAAGGGTTAAATCCCCATCAGGAGCAAGTATATCTTGAGATGATTACTAGGTGTACATGGAAAAGTTGAGACATTCAAAGCTATGCTTAAGTCCATCCAGATCCTAGTTGTTACTGCTACATACCATGACTATGATATCTGACAGTTGGGTGTCATGACTGCTTTTCTAAATACAGATTTAGAAGAGAGCATCTATAAGTATACAGTCAGAGGGCTTCATAGACAGTGGGAGCAGCGGAAACGTGTGCAAGTTGCTTTATGGGATAAAGGAGGCATCGTGGAGTTGGAACGTCTGTTTTGATGTGGTAGTCAAAGAATTTGACTTCATCAAAATGGGAGATGAACCTTGTATATATAGAAGGGTAGTAGAGAGTATGGTGATGATCCTCGTATTATACGTGGATCACATACTCTTGATAGGGAAGGAGTTTCTTATGTTACACTCGGCCAATCTCCTCTTATCACAAGGATTCTCCATATAAGGATCAAAGTGATACCTCATAAATCCTAGGTTTTATATCTATGAGATAGATTTAATTGGATGTTGGGATTCTCACTAGTTGTAGTGAGATGGTATCAATCGATCCTGGGGAGAATCACTGGAAAGGTTCTAGGGTGATAAAGACGACTGAATGTCAGTCACAGGCATTGTCTTTACCCTTAGTGGAGGGACGGTATGTTGGAAGTGTTCCAAGCTAGATACCGTGACATACTAGAAGATAAAGGCAGGATAAATCACTACCAAGGATGCTACCAAAGAAATAATCTAGATGTACACTAGTTCATGAGATGAACTTCGTTCCTACCACTGTGTGACAATGGAGTTTTGGATTTTGCCAAGGAAACCCCGTCCTATCTGTGATCCAGACATATTCTAAGACAGTATCACCTGATCATGGAGATGGTTGATCTCCAGGGAGATCGAGGTTAGGAGAGTAGACACAGAGGAAAACAGCGCGGATCCACTCACAAAGGCCTATTTCCCAGTAGAGACTTTTAAGGGATGGTTGAGTATGAGATACTTCAACCACAGCTGATTGTTGGGTATGCGATACCATAACAGATGGCCCTAGTGCAAGTGGGAGATTATTAATTATATGTATACCCTAGAGGCCATTACTGTACATACGATGTATATTGTAGTGGATGCTTGGACATATATAGGTAGGACTTTCTTGCTCGACATGATAGTATGCTATCTGGTTACTTTTTATCTTAACATGTACTCTGATTGTCTCTATGTTACATGTTGATAAAGCCCTTAGGATGAGTACTTGACTACCAGGACTATGATGCAGATCATACTAGTGGGGATAGAGTAGTCGCTAAGTACATCCTTCAAATGTTCCTAGTCGTGGGAGTACCGAGACAGGGCATCGATACTCCAGAGTAGACTAGCGTATGCGCTTCTTGACCCATATGATGGCGATGGATGATCCCATATCCATTGGTGTTTGACATCAGAGAAGGTATACGAGTGCTCAGTGGAGACTGGGTACACTGGAAGGACTCGCCGAGAACTCCCAGATGGTATTATATCTCACGTCAGATGGCAGTTTTTTGGTGACACTGGTATAGGTTAGTCTGTAGACCCGAGATCGTCATAGAGACTTGTGTGATTCCCACTGTGCTTTGATTTCCATCATACCACGTCTAAGAGGGCATGCAAAATGGTGGCTTTTGGGTACAGTCCCGAATCGCATGGAGGCAATGAGCGATAGGAGGGGTTTCGTCTCTCTCGGTATAGGGAGTTGATGTTGCGCTGTGTTCGATAGGCTATAACTGGAAATCCCAGGCCAGGGTTGCTGAGATTTACTGGTAAGTGTTATCAGTAGTTTCTCGATCTGTTATGGACCTCATATCGACAGGAATTATCAAGCTACTGGGGTCTGACGTTTACCATCCCTAGGCGAGATATGCGACATATCAGACGAAGAGACCGGACTGTACGGGAGTATTACTGATTGGATTCGCAGGAGAATGTGCAGGCTTGCTTGTTGATCTTCTGATCGCTCAATACCTGGGTAGCTGTTATGTTTAGCTGACCGCTTGCAGCTTGTGCGTGTTTGATATGATCATCAACTACTGCCGGCGTATTGACGATTCTTTAGAGTCCTACGCAGAGGTTTCCTGGCTCAGGAAAAATGGAGTAGGAGCACATATGCGATATGTGCGGGACCGAGAACAATACGTGTATGTGATACCATATTAGATTCTCATGATATGTGATATCGGCCGGGTATATGTGATATAGCCGGGTCATCGGATCAAGTGTTGATTCGATGAACTGATACAGATTATATTAATCGGTTATTTATGAAATAGCCGGATTATCAGATCAAGTGTTGATTTGATAATTTAATGTATAATTATATATTTGATATATTATATTACATTAACTAATAATAGCTCACTTAAAGATTCTTTTTCTCACTTGGATAATACATTGATATATATGTGATATATGTTAATTGTATTATTTTATATTGTTACAATAAATATTGTATATGTGATATATAATATTGTAACAAGTTATGATTACAAATACAACATAATTTGTGGAGATTAAACAAGTTAGGGTCTGATTTGGGTTAGCATTTGGATTAGCTTTTTCATGAAGCTTCTAGAAGCTTTATTTTTGTTTTAAGCTTAGATATTTTGTTATGATATTTTGTGGAGATATTTTTTAACCCAACCCAAACCCTTAACTCTAGTTGATTCTCTACATGAGTTAATACTTGATATGATTAACTCAAGGGTTGTTTTGTAACCATAGTAACAATTCATTATTCATCACAGAAGACTTCTTCTTCTTCTTCCTCCTTGAAAAGCTATCTAGCTTTTTGACTTGTGATGTTTTAAAGTGAGAAAATGAAAACAAAAGAGAGCAAAATTCCTACTTCATCATCCTCATCTATTCTAGCCACTCAGATTAGGGTGTTTACTTCACTAATACTTGATTAGAGAAGTAAAAGCTTGATCTTGAGATTCTTCAAGGTAGATCATCTTCGAAAAGGAAGACTTCAAGTAAGAATGGATCATTCGACTTGTGGAGCTTCTCTTGAGTCCAGGAGTTCATGGATTGCAGCGAAGGGACAACTACTTGGAGCTTATGAAGCGAAGGAACGGAATACAAAGGTTGTAATCCCTTTCTCTTAGAAGTAAAGTTGTTTACTTGCTCATTGTTTCGCCTAATCTCTAATCTACGATCTTGGTTAGGGTTGTTCGGCACATGAAAACTTTGATTTTAGCATGGTTGATGCCTTCTAGAACCTTGTTCTAGTTCCTAGTAACCCTACATTAACTGTGGTTCTGTCTTGATCCGCCGCGGTTTAGCCGCGAGATATGGGTCTAACTCCCCACGACTTTGTCACTGAACTTGATCTTCTTCCTATTCTGCACACTTGCACGAAAAAGAATAAAAAATAACAAGATGATTTTTACAGTTTTTTTTGTTTTGTTTTTGGTTATATATATATTCACAAATTAATCCGAAATGACACTAAGAAATAAACTACCGTCTCCTCGGCAACGGCGCCATTTGATTGATAGAGATTTGGTGTGCTTAGTTTTAATTACCACAATCAATACGGTTTCGCTTGGTAGCTAGCCGGATGAGTACGGGTCGGTCCACGGAGAGATGGGAATCTTTTTCTTAGTGTTTTAACGAGTTAAGTCTAAATTGTCCAGGTTTGTTTAAGATTAACTATGTGCTAAATATGTATAAAAAGAGCTTGTTAGGGTTTGGATTAGATTAGTTTGAGTTAGGAGTCGCTCACTTCTTTCGTTGCCACTCTTAATATCGATGTTACGGTAATCGGAAACAACGAGGATTAGGACGACTAGGAAGGAAACTCGCGAGTATAAGCTAGGCTTTCCAACGCTTAGTTCCTTCCTTTTGGTCCTTGTCCGTCCGTTCTTGGCTCTTAGCCATAACCTCCGGTCAATTCAATCACAACCGGTCTCACTAGGGTGTCATTGCTATCATGTAGGATAGGGTGCCGTAGGGAGAGGATTGTGGTTAAATTGACGGGAGTCCGAATCAAGATGTTGGGCAAAGAAAAGAGTGAGAGAGATTTCCTTCTCTCAAACTTCCCTTATCCTACCCTAACAAGTGAGAAACTACTCACCCATTATAAAGAAAAAGAAAATAAAACAAAGAAAGTAGATAGAAAGAAATGAGTTAGAGAATCACAACTAGCTAATTGGGACCTCACTTAGGCAAAGCATCATTGTTGCAAAGATAAAGGAAAAGAGAAAAAGAAAGCAAACAAACAAACAAAAAAATAGCAACAACTATTTTAACAAAGAAAATTACAAGCAAAATATAAGAACACAATTATAAGACATGCTTGTATCATTCACGCAAAAAGCTCACTACAATATCAATGGAGAATAGATGAAGAGCAAGAGGAAGTTACAAATTATTATCCTAAATCCTAATATAAGAAAAGCATCCTTTACATGGCTGGAAATTGGGCTATTTATAGGCAGATACAAGAAACCCTAGGGATAAAATCTAAGCCCTTCAACAATTACAAAACTACCCTGAAAATATCTCCTATCTCTGAGTCAACTCGGCCGCGGATCCGCCGCATAAGTGCCACAATGGCCGCGGTTCCGCGGCCCTTTGGGTGAGTTGATGTGTCATTTTTTCTGGGGTTCTCCATGTTGTTCTTATATGTTTAGTACACTTGGTTTCTCAGAATCTCTTCATTCTTCTCCCAGATTATCAACAGTCCAAAAAGGTGAAAGAATATGGAATTTTGCCTTGATTTTCTTGAGCTCCACGTTGTAAACTTGTTTCTTGTGCTGCCTCCTTATGCTTTGTGCATGAAATGACCATTGATTTCCATTTTGTTCCTCGAAATGGTAGGCGGCATCTGACGGATGGTGAACGGAGACCCGTATTTTATCTGTTGTTGGCAGTGGTCCTGGATTTGTTGCGACTATTCATGATTTTCATTGTTTAGAGCTGAGAACCTGTAACATGCAATTATTTAGCAAACACGGATCAAGAGTACCTACCTTTATGCAATGTGATCAGGAATGGGCGGTATAAAAGTGCAAAAATCTGATATGATCATATCTCCACAAAATATCTAGATATTTCCACAAAATATCAACCATGTGAGAATAGTAAACCATGAGTCACTACATGACTCATCACTTAGCCATGCTTCATTCAATGAATGATAACACCTCACCCTCCACCTCATTAAACCATTTAACTAAAATGGTTAATACAAAATAATGAGGTGTCTTCTTCTAGAAGCACCTTGCATAATTACAAGAATGCTCCTCACCTGTATATACATACCCGTATCCATATTCCAAGAAAATACGAATACATAGAGACGAAAATAATCCATCAATATAATAGTAGGATTCAGCTTAAACCAAAGACCACTAATATTATTCGCCCGAACATCATACGTGAATGAGTGCACGCACGTGATCGATCCCTTGCCGTAAAACAATACGGCTTCTACATTGTTTCGCCCTAAGCAGAGAAACCCTCTTTGTGGGACTCTAAAGACTCGACAGTATGCCGACAGTGCGTTACTGGATAAATCCATAACCACAAGCACGTTATCGGCACTGGCTGTAAGTAACGGCTACCCGGGTACCTGTCGAAAAAGAAAGCCGACGAGCAAACTCATCCGGATCCCAACTGAGCCTATCTATGACAATCTCCATACAGTTCGGTCTCTTCATCTAAGAATATCGCATACCGGATCTAGGGGGTGGTAAACGTCAGAACCTAATAATCCGATAATTTATGCTGATGCGGCTCAGGACTAATCCGGGAAACTACTGATCAACCTATCAGTAAATCCTAACTGCCTTGGCCAAGGTCTTGTGGTCCTAGCCAATCGAACACAGTATGATATCAACTCCCAATACCGGGAGAGACAAATCCCTGACAATCACTCACTGCCTCCATGTGGCTCGGGACTGTACCCAACCAAAACCTATTTGCACGACTCAGTAGAGTCGTAGTAGGGTAGTGATCAAAGCACAGTAGGAACTCACACGAGACAAATGACGATCTTAGGTCCAAAGACTAACATGTACACATGTCACAAGAGAACCGCTATCTGACCATAAGTATAATACTATCTAGAGGTTCTTGGCAAGTCCGTCCAGTGTACTCACCCCCAGTGAGTACCCGTATACAATCTTAGGTGATCACACCAATGGTTGTGGGACCAACCATCGCCCATCGTCGGGGTCTAGAAACATATACACAAGTCTACGCTGGAGTATAAATGCCCGATCTCAATACTCCTGCGACTTGGGACTATTAAAGATGTGCTTATAGACTACCTAGCTCCCACAAGTATGATCACCATCATAACGCTGGTGGTCAAGCAAGATCCTACGGGCTTTATTATCATGTGTTCGACATATATAACATATGCACATGTTAAGATAAAGACAAACCATAATAGTATATTACTGTATTGAGTTTTTATCAATATGTGCAAGCTGGATAAAACATCAATAGAAATAAATACACATATCCTGACAAAGACAAGTCAAATAATATACTATATAACTGAGCAAGATTGTCCTATACATATCCCGAGTATCCATATGTATACATATACAATACTGGGCTCTAGGGCATACATATCCAACAACGAGACTTTGATACGACTAGAAATAAGAGAGAGAGAGAGAGAGAGAATGAGAGAGAGAGAGGGGGATGGTTCTAGTAACCATGAAGCCTTCAGCCTATTATTTTCTTCACCTCCTTCATTATTTCCTTCTTCATCTCCTCATTCTCCACCTCCTCCACTTCACTATCCCTATGAAACCATTCCCAAAACTTCATCAAAATTACACAAAACCTTCACAAAAATTGCTCATCACTTCATCCTACACCCCATGGTGAGATCAAGTTAAAGTTTTGAGCACCTTGGACCACCAAAGAACTTTCTTAAGTTGCTTCCATGAGATAAAACCTTCACCTTCTTTCAAGTTATTAAGTTTCTCAATCTCCTACATATGTTTAGAGTTCAAAGATGCATGATTGGTGATCTTGGAAAATTTTAGGATGATATTTAGTGGATATTTTGAATTTTGGAGATGTAATTGGAGCTTAGTTAGTGACCACAAACCTATTAGTGATAGAATTCTGGACCGATCTTGAGTATAGAAGTCCCAAACATGAACTTGGAATTTTCCGATATCGGGTTTTTGCTGAAATGTGATGATCAATTAGAATTTGCTATGAATCGAGGACTCTAAAAATTTAGTTGCAAACACAATGAGATGTGCAGGCTAATTAGAGATTACCCTAGAAACCCGAGCCTCCAACTCCCACTTTAGGCTACCAATTTATCTAATATGGCCGCAATTTGAGGCCAGATCCTAGAACTAGGGTTTGGATTTTTGTGCATAGCTCAAACATCTTATAACTAGGCCTATCCAATGTGTAGAATGTCCTAATTTCACCTAAGGAAAAATCTTGGAGAGTTTTTCTAAGTTGCTGATTTCGATTTACGACTTTTGAAAACTTGGTTTTGATATTTGAGTTTTGACTCGGTCGTTTGATGTTTGTACGTCAACGTCGGGAGTTGTTTAGTTAATCTTGCATGTGTGGACCATAGGTTCTAACATATGCGCATTTCGCGTGCCGTATCGGTTTTTGGATTTGATTTTGTTTACGATACGATATTCCTTGAATTGTAGGTACCTTCGCGTGGACTTTCGGGACGGCGAAGGAGAACAATACGCTCATCGATTTCAGCTAGCGTGAGGATAGTGGGTGAGTATATGTATATCTACGAGAGAAGTCGGGTGGATGGCGTATGGCACCCCCGCAACCATAGTAATAAGAAGGACAGAGATGTAGTGTGTGTGTGTGTGTGTGTGTGTATAAACAAACGCTTATGTACTTACGGATATAACCATAAGAATAAGTACGAGATGATATGATGAGATGAGGACATGATGAAACGAGATGACACAAGTTGATATGTTTGACATGAGGATGCAATGCGATATATATACATATATACATATGCTAAGATATGATATGAGATGATATATATATATATATATATATATATATATATATGAGAATATGAGATAATATGATGTACGTGACCATAGATCCGTACCCTTGATTTATGATATCACACGACAGATTATACCATACGCGATATAATGTACAGGATGATAGATCCTTACTTTGATTAATGATACCGTACGATAGATTATACCGTACGTGATATGATATACCGGATAATTGATCCGCACTCTTTGAATCGAGGATGACATACGATGGCTTATACAATATCTAACACTATGAGGCTGGATCGCCGACTTATGGATTATCTTGATTTGGAAAATTATTGTTTTCTAATCACTTTGGTAGATAATAGATTACATTTGAACCATACCTATTTTTAAACTAACGAATCGTTAGCCACTTTAAATGATAACCTCATGGGACGCTACGGATTTCCAAATAGTATCTTTTTTCAAAACACTGTAGCCCCATTTTCAAAACCTACAATTCGTATTATTTAAACTATAACTGTATGGTCCATGTGTAGTAACGTATTTTATGTCGTTCATGTTTACGCTGTATTATTTCCTCGCGACATACGTACTACGTTCCCGACACTTATCTTTATATTGCTTCGTCTGCTAGGACACACGCACCATTACCGATGATGCGCATGTTGCACGTACACAGATTTGCCGGCTCACACACTCATCATCGGTAATTGCCATGCCACTCACACATTAGAACAGCTATATCGTCGTATTGTTCTTAAACTGTAGAATTATAGGCATTGTTTAGTACTTATTACCACACATGCTAGTTTAGATATCGCACTTCCTTACTTGGCTACGCGACATGCTTACATGTAAACACTTGCAATACTTTACAGTACTGTTCTGTGCTTGCATTTATTGTACCTTTATGGTTACATACATATGAGATTCTGTTTTCATGAAATCTATGAATTTGAGAACCGTGGATAATTTTTTTAAAGTCTTATGATTGTTTTTAAAACGCGGTTTCTCTTGATATGATATTTCGATGTTCACCATGAGTTTTCTCGGTTCTGAGTTATGTGTATACCTGATTCGAGGAGAGAGGAGGCACCGTTTGCGGATACATGGTGGACCCGGTATGATACCCCGGGGTAAGAAGATCGTATAGAGAGATGTTGAGCCCGGCAGGAGCGCTAACGACCGGTGATAGTTTGGGCTCGGTGGATATCCAGAGGATACCGACTGGAGTCGTGTGATCGGATGGATATGAAGGCCGACCCGATGAGACGGTGCCCGAGATATGAGGATTCACGTGTCGATACTGGACATGGTTTTTTATGATATTTTCGAGTGTCGATGCTGGACACTCAGGCTTGAGGATGATTTGATGTGTCATTGATGGACACACGTTGGATGATACACATGTATATATGCATATGATTTCAGATGACTTGATACTATATACTGATACTGGCACGACATTGGTATTTTATACATATGTATACACGATCACCCTAGATACCACATAGTATGTTAGTTATATGTATGCCCTAGAGGCCATTACTGTACATATGATGTATATTGTAGTGGATTCTTGGACATATATATGGAGGACTTTCTTTCTCGACATGATAGTATGCTATCTGGTTGCTTTTTATCTTAACGTGTACATTGATTGTCTCTATGTTACATGTTGATAAAGCCCTTAGGATGAGTACTTGACTACCAGGATTATGATGAAACAAGATCATACTAGCGGGGACAATGTAGTCGCTAAGTACATCCTTCAAATGTTCCTAGTCGTGGGTGTATCGAGATAAGGCATCGATATACCAGAGTAGACTAGCGTATAGATTCTCGACCCATGTAGATAGGCGATGGATGATCCCATATCTATTGGTGTTTGACATCAGAGACAGTATACTGGTGCTCAGTGGAGACTGGGTACACTGGACAGACTCACCGATAACTCCTAGATGGAATTATACCTCACGTCAGATGTAAGTTCTCTGGTGACACTGGTACAGGTTAGTCTGTAGACCCGAGATCGTCATAGAGTCTTGTGTGATTCCCACCGTGCTTTGATTTCCACCTTACCACGTTCATGAGAACGTGCAAAACGGTGGCTTTTGGGTACAATCCTGAATCACATGGTGGCAATGAGCGATAGGAGGGGTTTCGTCTATCCCGGTATTGGGGGTTGATGTTGCACTGTGCTCGATTGGCTATAACAGGAAGTCCTTGGCCAAGGCTGTTTCAGAGATATACTGGTAAGTGTTATCATTAGTTTCTCGACCCGTTATGAGCCTCATATTGGAATGACTTATCGAGTTACTAGGGTCTGACGTTTACCACCCCTAGACGAGATATGAGACATATCAGACGAAGAGACCAGACTGTACGGTAGTGTTACTGATTGGATTCGCAGGAGTATGAGCAGGCTTGCTTGTTGATCTTCTGATCGCTCAATACCTGGGTGGCCGTTACGTTTAGCAGACCGCCTGCGGCTTTTGAGTGTTTGATATGATCATCACCTACTGCCGGCGTATTGACGAGTCTTTAGAGTCCTACACAGGGGTTTCCTGGCTCAAGCGAAACGGAATAGGAGCACATATGTGATACGTGCGGGACCGATATTGATGCGAGTATGTGATACCATATTGTATTCTCACGATTTGTGACATTGATCGGTTATATGCGATATAGCCGGGTTATCGGATCATGTGTTGATTCGATAAGTTGTTACATTTGATATTAGTCGGTTATATATGATATAACCGGATTATTAAATCAAGTGTTGATTTAATAATTTAATGTATAATTATATATTTGATATATTATATTACATTAACTAATATTAAGCTCACTTATGATTTCTTTTTCTCACTTTGTGCATAAGTATATATGTGATATATATAAGTGTACATTATTTTGTGTCATGCTTGATGATACATGCAACAAAGGTGTGTGTATGACATACACCATGCTTGGTTTAATTGCTAGGGTTTTATTTATTTTGGTAATTACAAAAGGTGGCATTTTTGTAGGGTTGCTGGACACGCGCACACGGGTCTATGAGGCATCAACCATGCCCGATTAAAATTTAGCCGTGCCGAACAACCCGAATACGGATCTTTAAACTAGAGTTTTGGCGAAAAATGACATGCTAAACACTTTAACACTAATTGAGAGGGATTACAACCTTTGTAGATCCGGTCCTTCACTTCATATGCTCCGTGTTGTGGTCCCTTCGCTGCGATCATCGGGTTCCGGACTCTCGAGAGATTCCACGAAGAGAAAGATGCAACCTTTGCTTCCGATCTTCGATACTAAGATGATCTACCTTGAAGTTTCGTTAACACAAGCTAACACTCATGAAATTATATGAACACCCTCATCTAAATGGCAAGGGAAGATGAGGATGATGAAGTAGGATTTTTGCTCTCTTTATTTATCTTTTTCTCACATTTATTCATCACTTGAAGAAAATCTAGAAAGCTTTTTCATGAAAGAATGAAGGAAGAAGAAGATGAATCATATGTGTCACGACCCGAAGTTTGGCCCGTAACCGGCAACTTAACCACGTAACGTCTACAGGCGTGACGCAGCTAAGTGAACCGAAAAACCCAGAAAATCAAACCAGTGAAAGTATAGAGTGATAGAAGTTTTAAATGGAAACACTTACGAACATGATAAGAAATCTAAGTAAACAAGCACCAGATAGTAATATACGACGCCGTAGCGAAGATCAAGATCCACAAGTGGGAACATCACAGATAGAATAAACTAAAAGTATAGCCGGCTTACAACGAGCTCGACACCAGAATACAAAATAATACAACATCGTCCTCACACTGTTTCTAAGTCAAATACATACATGGTAGATGGAGAATACTAGATACAACAATGTACATACTGAAAGATAAACAGATACCGCACAAAACCCACCTATCAGCAAAAGAGCTAGTACACCAACTGTGGGGGTATCTGCGTCAAAAGATGCAAGGCAGCCTGCCGCGACTACTCCGAAGGGCAACCTGCAAACACTGTGGCACAACGGGGGTGAGTTGCCAACTCGTGAATAGAAACATCTACAAGCAGAAATCGAATGCAAGACATAATCCTAAGTCAACGATCAGTAATATAATCCACAAGAGTATATCTGAGTGTGATAAGGTGGCAAGGTAACATCTAAATATGTATGTAGTGCCAGGTACTCAGGTAATAACATGTCATCAGTGTAAGGTATGTTTGCATGAAGTATATATGATGAAGTATCAACGATATCAATACACATATATTAGCGTCCCATACCACTAATATTGGTGTAAGGGTATATATAACAGCGCCCTCATACCCTGTTATATATACAATGAAGTATGATCAGTGTAAATGCATGTCTGTAAATATATGTGGAACCCGTCCACCCGTCACCCATTGACAATAAGCATCATATATGCAATGCATATGCAATAAATAGGGGGTAGGGGAATATAATATACCATCTACCATAAAGGTCCCGAGCACATAGGCTCCTCTCCAATCGAGCTCATAGGCTCCGAGCACATAGGCTCCCATCACATCGAGCTCATAGGCTCCTCTCACATCGAGCTCATAGGCTCCGAGCACATAGGCTCCTCTCACATCGAGCTCATAGGCTCCGAGCACATAGGCTCCTCTCACATCGAGCTCATAGGCTCCGAGCACATAGGCTCCTCTCACATCGAGCTCATAGGCTCCGAGCACATAGGCTCCTCTCACATCGAGCTCATAGGCTCCGAGAACATAGGCTCCTCTCACATCGAGCTCATAGGCTCCGAGCACATAGGCTCCCATCAGAGATCATCATGATAAAATATTAAGTATGCGATACAATGCGAGCTGTAGAGTGAATAGTAAATGGACAGTAACGCGGCTTGCCATTTGAAATGAGCATGACTCGGGAATAGTCAACCCCACAGTGAAGAATCTACTATGCAAACTACATCTAAGTATCAGGTCAAATCAGGGGGGGGTAAGTGTGGAAACTACCTAAATCTGAGTCAATGTATATCTATAGGTATATAGTCGGTGATCTCGCCTCAATGTCATATCGTAAGATATCCTCAAGTATGAGTGCGGATCTATCATCAATATCGGCTCGTACCGTAAATCATCGTACGGCATCCCCAAAGCTGGGTACAGGTCAATACCTCACTATCTCGTCACATAACAGGTATCTCTATCATCAGATCATACAGTCTGGGGGTACTACTCTATGTCTAGTACAAGTCGATACCATCAAAGAATATACAAGTAATTGTGATGTGATATGTGTATCAGGTATGAATATCAAGTCATGTCACATATAGATAAGCTACAATGCAATGATCCTCTGTGATATAGGTATCAAATATGAGTATCAAATCATGTCACATATAGATGAGCTACAATGCAATGATCCAATGTGATATAGGTATCAAATATGAGTATCGAGTCATGTCACATATAAATGAGCTACAATGCAATGATCCAATGTGATATAGGTATCAAGTATGAGTATCAAGTCATGTCACATATAAATGAGCTACAATGCAATGATCCAATGTGATATAGGTATCAAGTATGAGTATCAAGTCATGTCACATATAAATGAGCTACAATGCAATGATCCAATGTGATATAGGTATCAAGTATGAGTATCAAGTCATGTCACATATAAATGAGCTACAATGCAATGATCCAATGTGATATAGGTATCAAGTATGAGTATCAAGTCATGTCACATATAAATGAGCTACAATGCAATGATCCAATGTGATATAGGTATCAAGTATGAGTATCAAGTCATGTCACATATAAATGAGCTACAATACAATGATCCAATGTGATATAGGTATCAAGTATGAGTATCAAGTCATGTCACATATAAATGAGCTACAATGCAATGATCCAATGTGATATAGGTATCAAGTATGAGTATCAAGTCATGTCACATATAAATGAGCTACAATGCAATGATCCAATGTGATATAGGTATCAAGTATGAGTATCAAGTCATGTCACATATAAATGAGCTACAATGCAATGATCCAATGTGATATAGGTATCAAGTATGCAATGCACTAGCTAGTAACTATGAACATGCAATATATATATAGAACACTATAAGGTCCTATCAGCCCTGACGTAGAACGCCATGCGGGCGATACCCCCGTAGATGTGAAATCTACTCACCGTAGCCTCCCGCTAGGTATAGCCAACAACCTGCTTCCCTTCCTGCGCGGCGTCTTCCGTACTTTCCTGCCAACCTAGAGTTACACAATATATCACACGTAAGCTTGAAATCACGAAAACGCGACATTTAAACCGAACCAATAACTCGTGTCGCGAACCAAGCGCGCGTGTGCGCGATACGCTAAAACGTGTGGTTACGCACCTAAACGCATCCTGACGCGTCGCGATACGCAGAAACCCACACACACGTATCACGCGTGTCGCGAAAGGTTGAAAATACGGGAAAATAGGTATTCTACCCCAGATTTTGATACAGGAAAGATTTTGCAAAACTATATATACCAAAACAACCCAAATAGCAGCAGACACCCACACCCCAAACCCCAACCCATGGCTCCCCCATCTGGCCGCAAATTGCTGCCAGAATGCAATATTTGGCGGCCTCACCTGGGAATTGGGCTCCCAGGTTTGGTTGGTGCACTCAAGTTCCCCCATACATGCTGCAGTAACATCTAGATTTCTACTGAAAAGTCTCGGGTGACAGCAGATCCTACAGTGCCCAAATTCTAGTTAAAATCCACACTTTGCACTAAAAATGAAACTTTAGGGTATTTTTTGTGCAACCTGTGGTATAACCTAGTTAAAATAGCTCTAATAACACTTAAAGGAGCTAACCAAACTATGAGAACACCAATCTAACATATACATCACAAATATCCTATAATTTCACTAAAAATGCACGAAAAGGGGATTTTTGCTAAGCAATACAACAAGTTGTGGAAAAAGAGGTTAAGACTAGAGTTTATACCTTCTAGAGGCCTTGCTAAACACCAAAGTCTCAGCTTTTCCACTCGTGTATGCAGATTTGCCTCAAACACCCTAAAAAGCTCACTTTTCTTAAATTTTTGTGATGAAAAGGTGTGGTTTTTGTGTAGGATTTGCTTGGGAATTGAAGGGAATGAAAAGGGGAAGAAGAGGTGAAGAGAATGGAAGGGTTTCCTCTGCTGGAGCTCCAGAATTTCTGAAGTGGGAAAAGGAGAGAGAGAGAAGGGAAGAAAAGGGTCTCAAGTCAACCTTTTACCTACTCCCCCATGCCTCATTGTTTAATGGTATTTTGAATTATGATAAAGGTTTAGAAAAGATCAAAATGGTGGGGAAAAGATAAGTTAACAACCATGCACAAGGAATGGTTAACAAGTCACAAGAAAAAGTCTAAGTGTGCAAGTGTGCTCAACAAGGGAAAATTTCTAATATGCTAACACCACCAATAATAACTATAAATCCTATGAACACACAAATATAAAAACATGCACGACTACTAATTATCACCAAAACAATCAACGAAATTTCAAAGTGTTACAATCTACCCCCCTTAAGGAAATTCGGTCCCCGAATTTAAAAAAATCTAACAATACGCACCTTCAAAAAGGTGGGGATACCTCTTCCTCATCCCGCTCTCAGTCTCCCAAGTGACTTCCTCGACGCTCTGGCCACGCCAAAGCACTTTGACGGACGGTATCTCTTCGACCTCAATTTCTTCACTCGTCGGTCTAAGATTATCACTGGCTGCTCTGCGTAGGCAAGGTCGCGCTCACGCTGGGTCGTCGGATGCTGAATCGCATGCGAAGGATCATGAAGATATCTGCGGAGCATCGAAACGTGAAATACGGGGTGCACGTCTGGAAAACTGGGCGGAAGGGCTAAACGATACGCAACTGCACCAATTCGCTCAAGGACCTCAAATGGGGCCCACAAATCTGGTACTAAGCTTCCCCTTCTTTCCAAACCTCATTACGCCCTTCATTGGGGAGACCCTCAAGAAAACATGATCACCAACATAAAACTCAAATCTGCGTCGACGACGGTCCGCATAAGATTTCTGCCTACCCTGGCTGCTCTCATCCTATCGCGAAACAATTGGATCTTCGCTGTCTTCCACAACCTGTGGCCCTAATACACTGCTCTCACCGAGTTCCGTCCAACAGGTGGGTGATCTGCATCTCCTCCCATAGAGAGCCTCAAATGGTGCCTCCTGAATGGTCTCCTGGTAGCTGTTATTGTAGGAGAACTCTACTAAGGGCAAATGATGATCCCAGCTACCTCCGAAATCTACAACGCATGCTCTGATCATGTCCTCGAGAGTCTGAATAGTTCGCTCTGACTGTCCGTCGGTCTGCGGATGGAACGCTGTGCTGAAACTCAAACGGGTGCCCCAAAGCCTCTTGAAGCCTCTGCTATGGCCGGCTGATAAATTGGGTGCCTCCATCGGACACGATGCATGTCGGAACTCGGTGCAGTCGTACAATCTCATCAATGTAAATCTGGCATACTGGGCAAATCCGGATGGCGTCTTTGCCGGTAGGAAGTGAGCCGCTTCCGTCAAACGATCCCCGATCACCCAGGTGGAGTTATACCCTTGACTAGTCCTGGGTAGACTTACAATGAAATCCATAGATATATGTTCTTATTTCCACTCCGGGATGGGTAACGGCTGTAGCTCTCCCGTTGGCCTCTGATGCTCAGCCTCGACTTGTTGACAAGTCAGGCATCTCGATACAAAATCTGTAATATACCTCTTCATACCGTCTCACCAGTAAACATCTCTCAAGTCATGGTACATCTTGGTGAAACCGGGATGAACACCATATACCGATCGATGTGCCTCCTCGATAGTCTCGCGCCGCAATCCCTCAGCATCTGGTACGCACAGTCTAGCTCCAAATTGTAGTATCTCCTGATCATCGATCACGAACTCGGAAAGTCTGCTATGTCCCATCTGTGTCCTGATCTCTGAACAGCGGTCAACACTGTGCTGTGCCTCTTATATACGGTTAAGCAACTGTGGGCATGCACGAACATGCGCAATCTGTCTTCCGGTCGGCGTAAACTCGAACTGTACCCGGCTGTCACATAAGATCTATCAATCTGCCGACGGCTGTCTCTGTACTGCGCTCAAACAAGAGAGACTACCCCCGGGCCTCCTATTCAAGCATCCGCCACTACATTAGCCCTGCCCGGTTGATGCAAGATCTCACAATCGTAGTCCCTCACTAACTACATCCGTCGGTGCTGTCTAAGGTTCGGGTCTCGCTGCTGACATATGTACTTTAAGCTCTTGTGGTCGGTGAATATCTGGCACGACTCCCCATACCGATAATGTCGCCAGATCTTGAATGCAAAGACCACTGTAGCCATCTCCAGATCATGAGTAGGGTAATTCTGCTTATGTTTCTTTACTTGCCGTAAAGCATACGCAATCCCCCTGTCATACTGCGTCAAAACGCATCCCAACCCTACTCGTGAAGCATCGCAGTAAACCACAAATCCGACTGATCCCAAAGGCAATGATAACACTGGTGTCGTAGCGAGTAGAGCCCGTAGCTGCTGGAAACTGTGCTCACACTCCTCCGTCCAATCGAAGTGAACTCCCTTCCGGGTCAACACATATACCATCTCGTGAAATCACGTGCCCTAAGATGTCCACACTATCTAGCCAGAAGGCATACTTGGAGAATTTGGCGAAAAGCTGATGCTCCCTCAAGGTCTGCAGTGGAATCCGCAGGTGCTGCTCGTGCTCCTCTCTACTCCAAGAATATACCAAGATATCGTCCATAAACACCATAATGAACCGATCAAGATACGTCCGAAGAGTACGGTTCATCATGTCCATAAATGCTGCTGGCGCGTTGGTGAGTCCGAACGACATCACCAAAAACTCATAATGGCCGTAACGTGTGCGGAAGGCCGTCCTAGGAATGTCCTCCCGTCGAACCCGCAGCTGATGATAACCCGATTGTAAATCGATCCTCGAAAAGTATCCTGCCCCCTGAAGCTGGTCGAACAAACCGTCGATGTGTGGCAAAGGATATTGATTCCGCACAGTCACCTTATTCCGCTGGTGGTAGTCAATACACAAACGCAACAGCCGTCTTTCTTCTTGACGAACAGGACTGGAGCGCCCCAAGGAGAAACACTGGGTCGAATAAATCCTTTATCCAGCAAGTCCTACACTGGGTCGAATAAATTCTTCTCGTGGCCGTCAACAGAAGCATTGCACGTGGCTAACCAATCCATGCCCAAAAGAACGTCGAAGTCCAACATCTCATGAAGGATCAAACCGACCGGCAACTCTCTATCGCCGATACGGACGGTACAGGATCGGAACACGTGCCTAGCAACAAACGACTCTCCCGCAGGAGTAGTCACAACTAGCGGTTGACCAAGCAAACCGGACTCTCTACTCAAACTCAGCACAAAAGTGTGTGGATACATAAGAGCACAAGGATCCGGATCAAACAATACGTGTGCAACAAAGGACAAACTAAAAGAGTACCTGAAACCACAGCATCGGACACCCGCAAGTCCCGATGAGTCGAAGCAAAAACTTGTGCCTGTCCTTCGTTTGCGACCGACTGAACTCCTCCTCTACTAGCCTGACCCCTCCGTGCAAACCCCCCGCGTCCACGACGTCTCCGAGCACGACCCTGACGTGCTGTGAAGAAGCACTGCCTGATGAGGTGTTGAAGGCTTCCGCATCGTAAACACCTACGCACTGAATGCTGTCCTGCCTGGGGATGAAAGCCAAACGACTGTCCTCGTCCTAAGCCTCTGCTCTGGGCTGGTATACCAGTGTGATTCCTCAACTGTTCCGGAATTCTCACGGCCTCTGGAAGATGTGTCTCGTACTCGGGAGCTGCCTCCACCGGTGCTATGTAGGGAACGGAATACTGCATGATGATCGCAAGGAACAACTGGGTAACAGGGGTGGCAACCATCTGTCGCTGCGCTCGAACGACCTCTACCAATGAGCTCATCGCCTGGCATAGGCCCTGCATCTCTACCACTAGTCTAGCGACCTGAGCTGCCGTAGGGGAAATAATCTGTCCTGGTGCAACAGGAGTACTACTCGGATTAGTCCTTGTCTCAGATGAATCAACTCGAACCACGGCCCTCGCGGCCGCTCTCTGTGCCCTCGTAGTCCTTGGCGGCATATTGGCTATCAGAAACAACAGGATTCGATAAGGATACGGAAAATCGAATCACAAGAATGTATATACTCAAGGAGGAATTTAAATCAACAAGTCCTAAGGTCGCGTAGGCGAAGTACCGCGTCGTGAGTATGCCGCGGAACATACACACGCTACGCTACCCTGCCGCAGCTACCTACTCCATCATACCAGGGTCATCCTACACTCCGAAAGGTAAAACCTACGCTTTGATACCAACTTTGTCACGACCCGAAGTTTGGCCCGTAACCGGCAACTTAACCACGTAACGTCTACAGGCGTGACGCAGCTAAGTGAACCGAAAAACCCAGAAAATCAAACCAGTGAAAGTATTGAGTGATAGAAGTTTTAAATGGAAACACTTACGAACATGATAAGAAATCTAAGTAAACAAGCACCAGATAGTAATATACGACGCCGTAGCGAAGATCAAGATCCACAAGTGGGAACATCACAGATAGAATAAACTAAAAGTATAGCCGGCTTACAACGAGCTCGACACCAGAATACAAAATAATACAACATCATCCTCACACTGTTTCTAAGTCAAATACATACATGGTAGATGGAGAATACTAGATACAACAATGTACATACTGAAAGATAAACAGATACCGCACAAAACCCACCTATCAGCAAAGGAGCTAGTACACCAACTGTGGGGGTATCTGCGTCAAAAGATGCAAGGTAGCCTGCCGCGACTACTCCGAAGGGCAACCTGCAAACACTGTGGCACAACGGGGGTGAGTTGCCAACTCGTGAATAGAAACATCTACAAGCAGAAATCGAATGCAAGACATAATCCTAAGTCAACGATCAGTATTATAATCCACAAGAGTATATCTGAGAGTGATAAGGTGGCAAGGTAACATCTAAATATGTATGTAGTGCCAGGTACTCAGGTAATAACATGTCATCAGTGTAAGGTATGTTTGCATGAAGTATATATGATGAAGTATCAACGATATCAATACACATATATTAGCGTCCCATACCACTAATATTGGTGTAAGGGTATATATAACAGCGCCCTCATACCCTGTTATATATACAATGAAGTATGATCAGTGTAAATGCATGTCTGTAAATATATGTGGAACCCGTCCACCCGTCATCCACTGACAATAAGCATCATATATGCAATGCATATGCAATAAATAGGGGGTAGGGGAATATAATATACCATCTACCATAAAGGTCCCGAGCACATAGGCTCCTCTCCAATCGAGCTCATAGGCTCCGAGCACATAGGCTCCCATCACATCGAGCTCATAGGCTCCTCTCACATCGAGCTCATAGGCTCCGAGCACATAGGCTCCTCTCACATCGAGCTCATAGGCTCCGAGCACATAGGCTCCTCTCACATCGAGCTCATAGGCTCCGAGCACATAGGCTCCTCTCACATCGAGCTCATAGGCTCCGAGCACATAGGCTCCTCTCACATCGAGCTCATAGGCTCCGAGCACATAGGCTCCTCTCACATCGAGCTCATAGGCTCCGAGCACATAGGCTCCCATCAGAGATCATCATGATAAAATATTAAGTATGCGATACAATGCGAGCTGTAGAGTGAATAGTAAATGGACAGTAACGCGGCTTGCCATTTGAAATGAGCATGACTCGGGAATAGTCAACCCCACAGTGAAGAATCTACTATGCAAACTACATCTAAGTATCAGGTCAAATCAGGGGGGGGGGTAAGTGTGGAAACTACCTAAATCTGAGTCAATGTATATCTATAGGTATATAGTCGGTGATCTCGCCTCAATGTCATATCGTAAGATATCCTCAAGTATGAGTGCGGATCTATCATCAATATCGGCTCGTACGGTAAATCATCGTACGGCATCCCCAAAGCTGGGTACAGGTCAATACCTCACTATCTCGTCACATAACAGGTATCACTATCATCAGATCATACAGTCTGGGGGTACTACTCTATGTCTAGTACAAGTCGATACCATCAAAGAATATACAAGTAATTGTGATGTGATATGTGTATCAGGTATGAATATCAAGTCATGTCACATATAGATAAGCTACAATGCAATGATCCTCTGTGATATAGGTATCAAATATGAGTATCAAATCATGTCACATATAGATGAGCTACAATGCAATGATCCAATGTGATATAGGTATCAAATATGAGTATCGAGTCATGTCACATATAAATGAGCTACAATGCAATGATCCAATGTGATATAGGTATCAAGTATGAGTATCAAGTCATGTCACATATAAATGAGCTACAATGCAATGATCCAATGTGATATAGGTATCAAGTATGAGTATCAAGTCATGTCACATATAAATGAGCTACAATGCAATGATCCAATGTGATATAGGTATCAAGTATGAGTATCAAGTCATGTCACATATAAATGAGCTACAATGCAATGATCCAATGTGATATAGGTATCAAGTATGAGTATCAAGTCATGTCACATATAAATGAGCTACAATGCAATGATCCAATGTGATATAGGTATCAAGTATGAGTATCAAGTCATGTCACATATAAATGAGCTACAATGCAATGATCCAATGTGATATAGGTATCAAGTATGAGTATCAAGTCATGTCACATATAAATGAGCTACAATGCAATGATCCAATGTGATATAGGTATCAAGTATGAGTATCAAGTCATGTCACATATAAATGAGCTACAATGCAATGATCCAATGTGATATAGGTATCAAGTATGCAATGCACTAGCTAGTAACTATGAACATGCAATATATATATAGAACACTATAAGGTCCTATCAGCCCTGACGTAGAACGCCATGCGGGCGATACCCTCGTAGATGTGAAATCTACTCACCGTAGCCTCCCGCTAGGTATAGCCAACAACCTGCTTCCCTTCCTGCGCGGCGTCTGCTGTACTTGCCTGCGAACCTAGAGTTACACAATATATCACACGTAAGCTTGAAATCACGAAAACGCGACATTTAAACCGAACCAATAACTCGTGTCGCGAACCAAGCGCGCGTGTGCGCGATACGCTAAAATGTGTGGTTACGCACCTAAACGCATCCTGACGCGTCGCGATACGCAGAAACCCACACACACGTATCACGCGTGTCGCGAAAGGTTGAAAATACGGGAAAATAGGTATTCTACCCCAGATTTTGATACAGGAAAGATTTTGCAAAACTATATATACCAAAACAACCCAAATAGCAGCAGACACCCACACCCCAAACCCCAACCCATGGCTCCCCCATCTGGCCGCAAATTGCGGCCAGAATGCAATATTTGGCGGCCTCACCTGGGAATTGGGCTCCCAGGTTTGGTTGGTGCACTCAAGTTCCCCCATACATGCTGCAGTAACATCTAGATTTCTACTGAAAAGTCTCGGGTGACAGCAGATCCTACAGTGCCCAAATTCTAGTTAAAATCCCCACTTTGCACTAAAAATGAAACTTTAGGGTATTTTTTGTGCAACCTGTGGTATAACCTAGTTAAAATAGCTCTAATAACACTTAAAGGAGCTAACCAAACTATGAGAACACCAATCTAACATATACATCACAAATATCCTATAATTTCACTAAAAATGCACGAAAAGGGGATTTTTGCTAAGCAATACAACAAGTTGTGGAAAAAGAGGTTAAGACTAGAGTTTATACCTTCTAGAGGCCTTGCTAAACACCAAAGTCTCAGCTTTTCCACTCGTGTATGCAGATTTGCCTCAAACACCCTAAAAAGCTCACTTTTCTTAAATTTTTGTGATGAAAAGGTGTGGTTTTTGTGTAGGATTTGCTTGGGAATTGAAGGGAATGAAAAGGGGAAGAAGAGGTGAAGAGAATGGAAGGGTTTCCTCTGCTGGAGCTCCAGAATTTCTGAAGTGGGAAAAGGAGAGAGAGAGAAGGGAAGAAAAGGGTCTCAAGTCAACCTTTTACCTACTCCCCCATGCCTCATTGTTTAATGGTATTTTGAATTATCATAAAGGTTTAGAAAAGATCAAAATGGTGGGGAAAAGATAAGTTAACAACCATGCACAAGGAATGGTTAACAAGTCACAAGAAAAAGTCTAAGTGTGCAAGTGTGCTCAACAAGGGAAAATTTCTAATATGCTAACACCACCAATAATAACTATAAATCCTATGAACACACAAATATAAAAACATGCACGACTACTAATTATCACCAAAACAATCAACGAAATTTCAAAGTGTTACAATATGATAGATCCTTTTGTGATGAATAATAAAAGAGATAATGATGAATTATGCAACCATGGTAAAGTAACCATTGTAGAGATTGAACTAGGGTTAAAGGGTGTGGTTGGGTTAAGAAATATCATGCTAAAATATCTTTTCCAAAACAAAAAAGAAAATCTTCTAGAAACATCTAGAATGGTTTAACCCTAATCAAACCCTAACCATGTTTAATCTCTACTAAACATGTTGCATTAGTAATCATATCATGTTACAATATTATATATCACATATATAATATTTATTGTAACAAAATAAAATAATACAATTAACATATATCGCATATATATCAATGTATTATCCAAGTGAGAAAAAGAATCTTTTAGTGAGCTAATATTAGTTAATGTCATTTAATATATCATATATATTATTATACATTAAATTATCGAATCAACACTTGATCCGACAATCCGGCTATATCGCATATAACCGACTAATATTTATCCGTACCGATTCATCGAATCAACACTTGATCCGATGACCCGGCTGATATCAAATATCGCGAGAATAGAATACGGTATCACATATCGCATTATCCTCGGTCCCGCATATATCACATACGTGCCCCTACTCCGTTTTGCCTGAGTCAAGAAACCTCTGTGTAGGACTCTAAAGAATCGTCAATACGCCGGCAGTAGGTGATGATCATATCAATCACCCACAAGCTGCAAGCGGTCAGCTAAACGTAACAGCTACCCAGGTATTGAGCGCTCAGAAGATCAACAAGCAAGCCTGTAACTTCTCCTGTGAATCCAAACAGTAACACTCCCATACAGTCCGGTCTCGTCGTCTGATATGTCGCATATCTCGCCTAGGGGTGGTAAACGTCAGACCCTAGTAGCTCGATAAGTCATGTCGATATGAGGTCTATAACAGTTCGAGAAACTACTGATAACACTTACCAGTAAATCTCAGCAACCCTGGCCAGGGATTTCCGGTTATAGCCAATCGAACACAGCACAACATCAACTCCCTATACCGGGAGAGACGAATCCCCTCCTATCGCTCATTGCCTCCATGTGATTCGGGACTGTACCCAAAAGCCACCTTTTTGCACGCCCTCTTGGACGTGGTATGATGGAAATCAAAGCACAGTGGGAATCACACAAGACTTTATGACGATCTCGGGTCAACAGACTACTCTGTACTAGTGTCACCGGAGAACTGCCATCTGACGTGTGGTATAATACCATCTGGGAGTTCTCGGCGAGTCCGTCCAGTGTACCCAGTCTCCACTGAGCACCCATACACCATCCTTGATGTCAAACTCCGATGGATATGGGATCATCCATCGCCCATCATATGGGTCAAGATGCGTATACGCCAGTCTACTCTGGTGTATCGATGCCCTGTCTCGATACACCCTCGACTAGGAACAGTTATAGGATGTACTCGTCGACTACCGTGGCCCCACTAGTATGATCTCATCATAGTCCCAGTTGTCGAGTACATATCCTAAGGGCTTTATCAACATGTAATATAGAGACAATCAGAGTACATGTTAAGATAAAGTACAACCAGATAGTATACTATCATGTCGAGCAAGAAAGTCCTCCCTATATATGTCCTAGCATCCACTACAATATACATCGTATATACAGTAATGGCCTCTAGGGCATACATATAACTAACAATCTCCCACTTGCACTAGGGCCATCTGTTATGGTATCGCATACCCAACAATTAGCTGCGGTTGAAGTATCTCATACTCAACCATCCCATAAAAGTCTCTACTGGGAAAAAGGCCTTTGTGAATGGATCCGCGCTGTTGTCCTCTGTATCTACTCTCCTAACCTCGATCACCTTGGAGATCATCCATCTCCATGATCAGGTGATACTGCCTAAGAATTATATCTGGATTTCTGATGGGACGGTAGTTCCTTGGCTAAAGCCACAACTCCATTGTCACACAATGGTAGGAACAAAATTCATCTTATGAACTTATATATATCAAGACTGCCTCTATGGTAGCATCCTAGGTAACGATGTATCTTGCCTTTAATCGTCTAGTAAGTCACGGTATCTAGCTTGGAACTCTTCCAACATACCGTCCCTCCACGGAGGGTATAGACAATGCCTGCGACTGACATTCAGTCGTCCTTATCAGCCTGGAACCTTTCCAGTGATTCTCCCAAGGATCGATTGATACCATCTCACTACAACTAGTGAGTGTCCTAACATCCAATTAGATCTATCTCATAGATCCAAAACCCAGGATTTAGGAGGTATCACTTTGATCCTATATGGAGAATTCTTGTGATAAGCGGAGATTGACCGAGCGTAGCATAGGAAACTCCTTCCCTATCAAGAGTATGTCATCTACGTACTCTACGAGGATCACCACCATACTCTCTACTACCTTTTCGTATATACAAGGTTCATCTACCATTTTGATGAAGTCAAACTCTTTGACTACCACATCAAAACAGATGTTCCAACTCCGCGATGCCTGTTTTATCATATAAAACATCTTGCACACGTTTCCGCTGCTCCTACTGTCTACGAAGCCCTCTGGCTGTGTACTTATAGACGTTCTCTTCTAAAACATCACTTAGAAAAGCAGTCATGACACCTAACCACCAGATATCGTAGTCATGGTATGTAGCCGTGGCAAGTAGGATCTGGATGGACTTAAGCATAGATCCTTAGAAAAGGTTTCAACATAATCCATACCTGGTCTATGATGCAAACCTTTAACAAGTCTAGCTTTGAAAGTCTCAACTTTTCCATGTACACCAAGTAATCTTCTCAAGATATACTTGCTCCTGATGGGGATTTAACCCTTCAGATAAAGCAACCAAAGTCCATACTTTGTTGGTGTATAAGGATTCCATTTCAGATCGATAAGCATCCAGCCATTCTTACAGAGTCCCACTCCTGATGGCCAGCTCGAAACTAGCTGGGTCATCATCTCATGATGCAATCCTCGCTCCCACTGTCATAGAGAAACCGAAGTATCTCTCAGGTGGGTGAGGAACCCTACTAGATCGGCGGAGAGGCTGAGGTTCGTTGGAAACTATTGAATCCTTTGGTTCTACCAAATCATCAGCTGCAGTTTGTATAGCTGGAACCATTCCAGTTCTACATTACAGACCTTGCCTCGAGCTTGTCCGGATTTTGCTTTTAGACATAGGCCGGACAACCCCAAATCTTAACAAACTTAAGATATGGGCTCTTCCCTTTCCATATCGCATATGAAGTGGTAGGCAACTAATTTGATTTGAACCATATTCAATAGGTATGCAGCTTCTCAAGTGCATAACTCCCAAAAGGAAATAGGAAACTCAGTAGTACTCATCATAGAGCACACCATATCACATAGAGTGTTATTGCTCTGCCCCGATATACCATCGTGCTATGGTGTATAGGAGGAGTAATGCTGAGAGAGAATCTCATTCTCCTTTAGAATAGTCCAGGTATTCCGTGCTCAAGTATTCTCCTCCTTGATCTCATCTAAGGACATAATACTTATACCCGTATTTTGGTTCTCTACTTCTAATTTATATTCTGTGAATATCTCAAAAGGTTCGGACCTGTGTTTCAACAGAAACATATGTCTGAATCTTGAGAGATTATCAGAGAATGTAATGAAGTAGAAAGAACCGATCTTGGCATGTGTAGACAGGGACCATACATACATCAACATGTATCAATCCCAAGAGTTCACTAACTCTTTCTCTGTTTCCAATAAACAGAGCTGTGATCATCTTATCTTTGTGACATGACCGGCAAGTTTCACAAGATGTAAATTCAAACTAATTTAAATATGCATCTAAATGTAACTTCAGCCAGTCGGGTCGCATTGATATGACCTAGTCAACAATGCCTCAAGAAGGATTTGTTCATTTCTGAACTCTTCCTCTTGTGTGTGTTCTGTATACTAAGAACTGTAGTTTGATTTAGAACGTCAATGCTTTTAGATAACGTGCCTGAACCGATCAACTCTTGATATAGGAAATGTTCAAAACATTATCCAACAATACAAAATTATATCCTTTCTTTACTAATAAAGAGACTGATATGATTTTGTATATCAGGTTCGGTATCTAATAACATTCGTTCAAAATCAATGTATTCAGGTAATACAGGGTGATAGTGACCAACAGACTTGGCTGCAACACTTGCACCATTTTCTGTCTCATTAAACTTATCACCCGTTCTCAGTTCTATACCTTTCTGTAGCCCATGTAACAGATTACATATGCGGGATCCTGATCCGGTATCACATACCCAGGACGTAAAGGATACTGAGAAACAGTTCTCTGTAATGAACACACCCGAAGATGATGCATCAGCATGCACTTTCTTCGTTTTGTTAGTGTATATGCCCTAGAGGCCATTACTGTATCATACTAGTTTGTATATTACTTAATGGAAGCTTGGGATATTCACCTTGTATAAACAATCTTGCTCAATATAGTAGTATGCTACTTGGTTTGTTTCTACTTCAATGTGTACTTGTGTTTATTTCAGTATATCACTTATACGCGTTAGTGGAGCCCTTAGGATCTTTGCTTGATTACCAGCGTTGTGATGACAGTCACACTAGTGGAGGCTGGGTAATCTATAAGCACATCCTTATACAGGTCCCTAGTCACAGGACTATCGAGACAGGGCATCGATACTCCAGAGTAGACTAGCGTATGCGCTTCTCATCCCAGTGTGGGAGATGGTCTGTCCTACAGCCATCAGTACGTCGTACTGGAGATAGTATACGGGTGCTCGTTGGGTTACGAGTACACTGGACAGGACTCGTCGGGAACTGACAGGTTGGTATTATACCTATCGTCAGTTATCAGTTCCCAGGTGACATGAGTACAGCTTAGTCCGCTGACTTGACACTGTCACTTCGCCTCGAGTGTGTTCCCACTGTACTTTGATTACTACCCTACCACGGCTCAAAGGAGTCGTGCAAACGGGTAGTAGTTGGGTACAGTCCCGAAGCACTTGGAGGCAGTGACGGTTAGACAGGATTCGTCTCTCCCGGTATTGGGGGTTTACATCGCGCTGTGACTAGGAGAGCCATTACACGAGTAGTCCCTGGCCAGGGCAAGCGAGATATACTGGTAGGCTTCCAGTGTTATCTCAGGGTGTTTTGGGCTTCACTCCGACACGACTTGTACCGCTATTAGGGGACTGACGTTTTACCGCCCCCTAGGCCCGACATGCGATGTATTAGACGAACATACCGGACTGTACGGAGACTGTCACATTCAGACTCAGTAGGAGTTCAGATGGGGTTTCACCTCGTCAGCCTTCTTGTCGGCATCTACCTAGGGACCGTTACGCACAGCTAGTGCCACTTGCGGTCTGTGGTTAAACCCACTGCCAGCGTAGTGTCGAGACTTTAGAGTCCCACACAGAGCGTATTCACCTCTGGGCAAAACAGAGTAGAGGTCGCATGGTTTTGCGACAGGGTTCGTTCTCATTCGCGCACTTGTGCACGTTTGGAGTCCGGACGGATATTACTGGCTGGCTCTGGTTTGAGTCAGATACTGGTATATGTTTTGGGGTTGCTTTTATCTCTCAGTATTCATGTTCCTCGGAACAAGGATGCAGGTGTGTATGCACAGTTATTTGTGGAAGAGGAAGAGGACTTTCATTAGGGTTTCGGAACGGGTGCGTATGCACAGTTGACAGTCGTCTTTTTCCAAACCCTAATGGATTTATGTTATATCAATTAATAATATTAATAAAATGAAATTGTGTCATGGTTGGTTTTATGTTGACTTGTTGACCATGGTTGACTTGTTGACCATGGTTGAAGTTTTGACCATCATCATTACAAAAGAAAGATGCTCTTTGATTCTAGCAAATTCATTTAATGTTTGAAATGATAATGGTCATTCCTAAACCTTCCATCAACCTTTTTCATTTTCATTATTATTATTATTTGATAATTCTTTTGCTTTATGTTATGGTTGCAAAATAAAAAGAGCTCATTCTTTCATTTAGCTTCTCTCTCCTCATTTCATCTTCTTCTTCCTCAAGCTCAAGGAGAATCCTTCTCATGTGTTGAGAATCCCTCTCCTTGAAAAGAAAAGCACCCCTTAGACACTCTCTACTCACTCTAGGATTAAAGGTTTAGCAAGCCGGAGATTCCAGTTCTCTCCAAGTTCGAGAAAGAGCCCGAAGGTTGAACCCTCAGGTGGATCCATCTTCGACGGAAGAAGGCGACGAGAAGAGAACCATCAACCTCTACTAGGTTTCAAGAAGAAGGAGTTCAAGTTAGGTATAACCACTTTGCCGAGTAGCTAACGCTCCTTTGTATGCTTGCTAGTTTTAGTTTAGACACGATCCCGACATTGTTTAGTCCATATTGCTCCTCATGACAAAATTTGATTGTTATACCGTTTCCGCCTCCTCGTAAGTACCGGGGATGGCAACGTGGACTTACAGTGGTATCAGAGCCTAACTAAACACAAACTAGCTAAGTAGTAAAGTGTAACGAAGTTTCGAAACCGAAAAATCGAAAAACCAAACTCGCAAAACCCCAAGTTTCTGTTAATTTTTTTTTCTGGTCAAAATAAAATTTGTTATACACCAAAAATTATCTCAGGGTTTTGTGTAGAAAACCACCAAATACGAACCAGAGAGGCAACCAAAGGGCCGCGGATCCGCGGCAATAGGAAGCTCTTGCCGCGGAAGCGCGGCCGTACTGTCCCCTCTCTGCTTCGTTTTTGGTGCAGTGTGTTTCTGTGTTGGTTTTAGGATTTTTAGGATATGTTATATGTGCCCAGATTTTCCAGAACTAAAATTTACTTTTGGGGGCCTATAAATCCGTATTTTTTCGGAACTTCACTACACTTTAACTATATCGGTTATATCTGTGATGCTTGTATGTATTGAACGTCGGCTAATCGCTATAAGTCGATTAGTCGGGGTTATACATCTCTGTGATCTGTGATTGCTATTGGTTTGTGGATATGAATGGATTGGATTGTCGCGGGTGAATAGCCGGGGTGGATGTGAGATGAGCGTTATTTTTCTTTCATTCATTTGTAACATGTAAATTGATGTAATATTATTATTTGTTTGGCCGCACAACCGGGTCGGGGTTGTAGCCGTCATTGTATAATTCTTTTTACTGTTTTTGCTCCTAGGATAGACCCATGGAGGGGGTGCACAAACTGCCGAGTACTTGGCGGGTAGTTTGCCACACCCGTATGGGTCTTGGATGGGGTATTGGCTATTCACCGCGACCGTGTAATCCGCTTTTCGTTGCAGGCTCGAACGGATTGCGGATTCCTACTATATCCAATGTATTTATCTGTGATCTGTAATGTCTATCATTGCTATATCTATAACTATTTAGGCGTTGCTTATGTTTTACAGCCGCGCTAGCCCAGCCCCCGCTCTGTCGTTAGTTAAGTAACCTAACGGGTGATAACGGGGCCCCTTGGCGAATGCGAATGGCATAAGCGTACGTCATATTTTGGTTGTTTTCTGCAATGGTAGGATTAAATGATGGGACGCATTAAAAGAACTAATGCAAGAATATCACGCATTAAAAGAACTAATGCAAGATAATAAACCAAGCTAAAGTCGTTGGAACACTTTCGAAAAACCACTCGGTTCTTTTCAAAACTAACTTTTAAAAGCGGAGATTGAGCCACTCCTTCTAAAAGCTATCTCGTTCCATCGACTATATCAAGTTCACTACGTTCACGATTTCGCCAAAACCATCCGTAGCCCTCCGTCGTTTCATATGAATATTCAACTGTATTCAAGCTGTGTTTGTTGGCCTTAGTCAAGGCACAGTGTTTGGTAGCTGTTGGTTATTCATATGTTGTATAGATAGAATGCGTTGGTTTGGGACAGTCGTATTGCCTTGTTGGCCATAGTCAAGGGTAGATACGGGTGGGTTCAAATTAACCTGGATAACGACGGGTAGAACTTGACATGTGACTTATGATTTGTTGGCCTTAGTCAAGGTCATAAGAGCATGGGGCAAAAATCCACATCGGGAGTTTCATAAGTACTGAAACTTGCTAGATTTGCATACCATTTGGAGTGTGGTGATTCTGGTAGGATTCCTTCAGTTTCGTCACGCGATGATATTTGGATCCCGATCCTACTGTGAGTATACGCTACTCTTCGGGAAATTTCTCGCTAAACGATCAATGCTATAAACCTAGTAGGTGCCTAGAAAGGTGTTAGCGGGGCTACGCCCCCAGGGAAAAGAGGTTATTTAATTAAGGAACTTCGCGAAAGCGTTGGAAAACCTCCCTCGAAGTACCGACACTGGCCTGGCTGAACGGTTAAGCAAGTATTGTGCGGTGGGATTGATCCCGGCTAATTCTTCCTTTATGGTTTGAGGAGGGATTCGAGAGACAGTGGGAGCCATCCTGTTTAGAAAAACTAAAAACCATTCTAAACTTGCAAGAGCATCGTGCTAAAGTGTTTCTTCTCTCTCTCCTAATTGCAGCGACCAATCGACATGACTGGACTTAAGTTACTTCTAGATAAAAATATATTGACAGGGCCAAACTACAAAGATTGGCTCAGGAATGTCAAGATGGCAATCACTTACGACAAGCTGGGGTATCTTCTTACCACCAAAGCTCCCTCGTCCCAGGTCCCACCTCCAGCGTCGCGGATAAAGAAATCCGTAAGACTTGGGAGATTGATTGCGCGAAGGCCAGGTGCCTCGTGCTTGCCTCGATGGACAATGAACATCAGAGGAGGCACGAGAATATGGATTTGGAATCCATATTTCTTCATACAAAAGAACTGTATGGAGAGCAGTCTCGTATCGCAAGATACGAAGTGTCGAAGAAGTTGTTTTCGGCAAAGTTGGCCGTCGGATCATCGGTAGCGGACCACGTGCTTAAGATGATTGGCTACATTGAGGAGCTCGCGGAACTTGGGACCACGTTGGAAAGTGAACTCTATACGGATTTAATTCTCTAGTCCCTTCCATCCACTTACGCCCAGTTTATACTGAACTTCAACTTACAAGAAAAGGAAGTTGAACTTTCAGAACTCCTCAACATGCTGAGGAGCGCAGAGGGCACCCTACAGAAAGGTAGGGAAACACCCGCTTTGTTTGTAGGAGGATCTTCTTCCTCTAGGTCCAAGGCGAAAGCCAAGGGAAAGAGGAAGAAAGCCCCCGCCAAACCAAGAGGCGGTGTTAGTAAAGTGGGTACGAAGGGAAAAGAAATGGCAACAAAGATTGCGGGGAAGCTTGTGGGAAAGGAGGAATGCTTCTATTGTCATAAGAGTGGACACTGGAAGAAAGATTGCAGGGCTTGGAAAGCCAGGACACAGGAACTGAAGCAGGTTGCGGCTTCAGCTTCAGGTGTGTATGTTATTGAAAACTGTCTTTCTATAAACTCTACTTCCTGGGTATTGGATACCGGATCAGGATCTCATATCTGTAATTCTTTGCAGGCGTTGAGAAACCGTAGGTTTTTGAAGGCAGGTGACATGACCCTCAGAGTTGCGAACGGAGCTAGCATGGATGCTAAAGCCGTGGGGGACTATCACCTGGGAATGACAGATGGGCATGTTTTGGTTTTGCGTAATTGCTTTTTTGTACCCAACGCAACTTGTAATATCATTTCTGTATCTTTGGTTTCTAAAGAAGGTTATGAATTTGCGTTTGTAAGTAATGTTGTAAACATTCACCTTAATCAAGTTCTGATTTGGTCAGGTACACTGAGCAATGGTATATACGTATTGAACCAACCACATATTTTCAATGTCCAGAATACACACAAAAGAAAGTCTCCAGATATCAATCAGGCTTTCCTATGGCATTGTAGACTGGGTCACATCAATGAGACACGGTTGACTAAGTTACATAAAGAAGGATACTTGGATCCGTTCGAGTATCAGTCTTATGCCACTTGTGAATCTTGTCTCATGGGAAAGATGACAAAGACTCCGTTCACTGGACACGGAGAAAGAGCGAGCGAGCTCTTGGGACTCGTACACAGCGACGTGTGCGGTCCAATGTCTACACATGCGCGAAGCGGTTACTCTTACTTCATTACTTTTACGGATGATTTTTCAAGGTACGGTTATGTCTTGTTAATGAAACATAAGTCCGAGGCTTTTGAAAAGTTCCAGGAATATAAGAATGAAGTAGAGAAACAGACCGGCAAAAGTATCAAGATTCTAAGATCGGATCGAGGTGGAGAATACTTAAGTGCCGAGTTCCTGAATTATTTAAAAGAGAACGGAATTCTCTCTCAGCTCACTCCTCCATACACTCCGCAACACAACGGTGTATCGGAGAGACGGAACCGAACCCTATTGGATATGGTACGGTCCATGATGAGTAAGGCTGAGTTACCGCGATCTTTCTGGGGTTATGCACTGGAAACAGCTGCACATCTCTTGAACCAAGTTCCTACTAAAACAGTGCCTACCACACCATATCAGATGTGGAGTGGGAAGAAACCCTGTCTTAAATCCTTTAAGACATGGGGATGTCCGGTTTTTGTAAAAAAGCAGCATGCGGACAAGCTCGAGGCACGCTCAGTACAGTGCAAGTTTGTAGGATACCCAAAGAACTCCAAGGGGTATCTTTTCTATTACGCAGAGGAGCAAAAAGTCCTTGTTTCTCGTCATGCCCGCTTCTTGGAAACTGAGTTTTTGGAAAACCAGATAAGTGGGAGCACAGTAGAACTGGAAGAAATTCCAGAACCACAAACCATTACTGAAAGCTTAGAGGAACCAGAGGGTTCGAAAGAACAGGACATTCCTACGCCGCTCCGCAGGAGTAGTAAGCAGTCTCATCTGCCTGAGAGATACTACGGTTTTCTCATAGACGGGGATAGAGAGGATTGCATCATAGATTATGATGAGCCTACTAGCTTCCAGCAGGCCGTTCTGAGCGTTGACTCGGTAAAATGGCTGGATGAAATGCGGACTGAAATGGAGTCCATGTACACCAACAAAGTATGGACGTTGGACATTGCTCCAGACGGGGTAAAACCCGTAGGATGCAAGTGGATCTTCAAAAGGAAGATTGGTGTAGATGGACAGGTTGAGACCTATAAAGCTAGACTTGTAGCAAAGGGTTTCCGTCAAAGACCTGGCTTGGACTATGACGAAACCTTTTCTCCAGTGGCTATGCTGAAATCCATTCGGATCCTTCTTGCCATTGCTGCCTTTCACGATTATGAGATTTGGCAGATGGACGTAAAGACCGCTTTTCTGAATGGAAATTTAAAGGAGTGTGTCTATATGGATCAGCCAGAGGGTTTCATTCAGAGTGGGAGCAGCGGAAAGGTGTGCAAGTTGCTTAAGTCCATCTATGGACTAAAGCAGGCATCGCGGAGTTGGAACATCTGTTTTGATGAGACGGTCAAGGAATTTGGCTTTATCAAAAGTCCAGATGAACTATGCATCTATAGTAGATTTGTAGCGAGAACTGTAGTATTCCTCGTTTTATACGTGGATGACATTCTCTTAATAAGAAATGACATTCGTATGCTACAATCTGTCAAGGGGTTCTTGTCACACAGGTTCTCCATGAAAGACCTGGGTGATGCCTCATACATCCTGGGGATCCGGATCCATCGTGATAGATCCAAGAGGATATTAGGACTTTCTCAGTCCAGGTACATCGACACCATAGTGAAGAGATTCAGTATGGAAGATTCCAAGCGCGGTTACCTACCGGCTTGTCACGGGATCACCCTCTCTAAAGAGATGTCTCCCAAGACTGATTTGGAGAGGGATCGCATGTTTATTATACCCTACGCTTCTGCGGTAGGCTCTATAATGTATGCGATGTTGTGTAACAGACCGGATGTAGCTTATGCACTGAGTGTGGTAAGCCGGTATCAGTCAAACCCTGGGGAGAAACACTGGATAGCGGTAAAGAACATTCTCAAGTACCTAAGAAGGACTAAGGAGATGTTCTTGGTGTATGGCGGAAAAGACCTCCAGATCGAGGCCTTTGCTGACTCCAGCTTCCAGAGTGACAAGGATGATTCCAAGTCCATGTCGGGTTTTGTCTTTACCCTCAATGGAGGGGCGGTGTGTAGGAAGAGCTCCAAACAGGAAACCATTGCAGACTCGACTATGGAAGCGGAATATATCGCTGCATCTGATGCCGCAAAAGAAGCTGTCTGGATGAGGAAGTTCTTAAAAGAACTTCAGGTGGTTCCGTCCATTGTTGACCCAATACCTCTGTATTGCGACAACAACGGGGCTATAGCTTTAGCGAAGGAACCCAGGTCCCATCAGAGATCCAGGCACATCTTGAGGCGGTATCACCTGATCAGGGAGATCGTGGATCGCAAGGAGATCGAGGTTCGGAGGGTTGCTTCAGAAGAGAACACTACAGATCCATTCACCAAGGCCTTACCCCAGACTCAGTTCGAGCGGCTGATCGAGATGATAGGTCTTCGATACGCCAGTACATGGCCTTAGTGCAAGTGGGAGATTGTTAGTGTATATGCCCTAGAGGCCATTACTGTATCATACTAGTTTGTATATTACTTAATGGAAGCTTGGGATATTCACCTTGTATAAACAATCTTGCTCAATATAGTAGTATGCTACTTGTTTTGTTTCTACTTCAATGGTACTTGTGTTTATTTCAGTATATCACTTATACACGTTAGTGGAGCCCTTAGGATCTTTGCTTGATTACCAGCGTTGTGATGGCAGTCACACTAGTGGGGGTTGGGTAATCTATAAGCACATCCTTATACAGGTCCCTAGTCGCAGGACTATCGAGACAGGGCATCGATACTCCGGAGTAGACTAGCGTATGCGCTTCTCATCCCAGTGTGGGAGATGGTCTGTCCCACAGCCATCAGTACGTCGTACTGGAGATAGTATACGGGTGCTCGTTGGGTTACGAGTACACTGGACAGGACTCGTCGGGAACTGACAGGTTGGTATTATACCTATCGTCAGTTATCAGTTCCCAGGTGACATGAGTACAGCTTAGTCCGCTGACTTGACACTGTCACTTCGCCTCGAGTGTGTTCCTACTGTACTTTGATTACTACCCTACCACGGCTCAAAGGAGTCGTGCAAACGGGTAGTAGTTGGGTACAATCCCGAAGCACTTGGAGGCAGTGACGGTTAGACAGGATTCGTCTCTCCCGGTATTGGGGGTTGACATCGCGCTGTGTCTAGGAGAGCCATTACACGAGTAGTCCCTGGCCAGGGCAAGCGAGATATACTGGTAGGCTTCCAGTGTTATCTCAGGGTGTTTTGGGCTTCACTCCGACACGACTTGTACCGCTATTAGAGGACTGACATTTTACCGCCCCCTAGGCCCGACATGCGATGTATTAGACGAACAGACCGGACTGTACGGAGACTGTCACATTCAGACTCAGTAGGAGTTCAGATGGGGTTTCACCTCGTCAGCCTTCTTGTCGGCATCTACCTGGGGACCGTTACGCACAGCTAGTGCTGCTTGCGGTCTGTGGTTAAACCCACTGCCAGCGTAGTGTCGAGTCTTTAGAGTCCCACACAGAGGGTATTCTCCTCTGGGCAAAACAGAGTAGAGGTCGCATGGTTTTGCGACAGGGTTCGTTCTCATCTGCGCACTTGTGCACGTTTGGAGTCCGGACGGATATTACTGGCTGGTTCTGGTTTGAGTCAGATACTGGTATATGTTTTGGGGTTGCTTTTATCTCTCAGTATTCATGTTCCTCGGAACAAGGATGCGGGTGTGTATGCACAGTTATTTGAGGAAGAGGACTTTCATTAGGGTTTCGGAACGGGTGCGTATGTACAGTTGACAGTCGTCTTTTTCCAAACCCTAATGGATTTATGTTATATCAATTAATAATATTAATAAAACGAAATTGTGTCATGGTTGGTTTTTATGTTGACTTGTTGACCATGGTTGAAGTTTTGACCATCATCATTACAAAAGAAAGATGCTCTTTGATTCTAGCAAATTCATTTAATGTTTGAAATGATAATGGTCATTCCTAAACCTTCCATCAACCTTTTTCATTTTCATTATTATTATTATTTGATAATTCTTTTGCTTTATGTTATGGTTGCAAAAGAAAAAGAGCTCATTCTTTCATTTAGCTTCTCTCTCCTCATTTCATCTTCTTCTTCCTCAAGCTCAAGGGGAATCCTTCTCATGTGTTGAGAATCCCTCTCCTTGAAAAGAAAAGCACCCCTTAGACACTCTCTACTCACTCTAGGATCAAAGGTTTAGCAAGCCGGAGATTCTAGTTCTCTCCAAGTTCGAGAAAGAGCCCGAAAGTTGAACCCTCAGGTGGATCCATCTTCGACGGAAGAAGGCGACGAGAAGAGAACCATCAACCTCTACTAGGTTTCAAGAAGAAGGAGTTCAAGTTAGGTATAACCACTTTGCCGAGTAGCTAACGCTCCTTTGTATGCTTGCTAGTTTTAGTTTAGACACGATCCCGACATTGTTTAGTCCATGTTGCTCCTCATGACAAAATTTGATTGTTATACCGTTTCCGCCTCCTCGTAAGTACCGGGGATGGCAACGTGGACTTACACGTTTGGGCGGCACGGGAAATCTGGTATTCCCCAATTTCCTGCTCAGTCTTATAACAATTATAAGTTGGAGCGGGACCAACGTTCCCCAGCTCAGTATAACAAGCGGGTTCGGTCAATATATCCGTATTATTATCTTGATTAAGGCGTGATATGGTCGCTACCTGGAGAGAGAGAGAAGAAAACACTCAGCATATGCTCTTGCAAGATTGGATTGGTTATCTAATATATCTAATCAGGATGTCTCCCACAGTTTTAATCAAATCTTCCTTCAAACTCTAAAAGGAAAGACTAGATGGGATTAATCACACGCTAAAAGTTCGCCAATCTTTCAGCCAGGCCAGTGTCGGTACTTTGAGGGAGGTCCCCGTGCTTTCGCACGAACCTAATTAAAGTAAACCTCGTTTTCCCAGAGGCGTAACCCCGTTAACACCTTTCTAGACACCTACTTGATCGGCTAATTGTAATGTGTAAAACTCTTCCAGGAGTAACTCTTACTCGCAGCGGGTATCGGGATCCAACTATCTCATAGAAGGTATGCAATCTCATTGCAAATTTCAACACTTGAAATTCCCAATAATATTTTGCCCCTAACGTGCTATGACCTTGACGAAAGCCAACAAACCATAGCCCGCTAGTCAAGTTCAACCCGTACATTTCTTGATTGAATTAAACCCACCCGCATGACCCTTGACGAAAGCCAACAAAGCCGCACGACTACCCTAATCCAATCGCATCGTATGCTAGCAGATAAGCAGCATATAGCTACCACACACTGCACCTTGACGAAAGCCAACAAATGCAGCACGAATACTATATACAACTTATCTGAAATGACGGAGGGCTACGACAGGTTTTTCTGAAAACCTATTGCGTAATGAACTTGATATCGTTGTAGAATCGAGTGATTTTAAATGGAGTGTTTTTTAGGCTTTTCTAGTTTTGCTAAAGGGGTCACTCCCGGTGAAGGGATCGTCGGCCCTTTCCTCATCGAATAAGGTGCAGGATATTTCACAAATACCACTATGCAAAGCAGAAACTATAGAAGCAATCAAAAGACAAACCGAGTTTGTAGCATCTGCCAGTTATTGCTAAAGGAGTCACTCCCGGTGAAGGGATCTCGGTCCTTTCCTTATCGAATAAGGTGCTGGATGTTCTACAAGGAATACTAGAGCTACCCGTTTTTATAAACAAGTTTCTACAACATCTTAGGTTTCTTTTAGTTTCATTAATCTCATTAATGAAGTCCCATTTTATTATGCTTCGCAAGCATCTCTTTTGAAACGAAATCTGCAATATAACATATATCTCATATATATAATATAAACATTCGTCTCAGGCAGTAATATGATCTCATCACAGAACATTGCAGCAGAAGAACATATATGAAATATTGGATATACTAGGACGTCCGTGTTTTCAATACGAGACTGTACAAAACACGGATTCCACGGTCGCGATGAATAGCCAAACCCACATCCCCGACCCCTACGAGAGCGGCAAGCAACACTGCCAATTCTAGGGTTAGGAGACCCGGTCTCGACTCCTCGAGATGGTCTCCCACTGGACCCTAGAACCCGGTTACTTGTGCTCCCCTCCTTGGGTCTACCTAATGCGGAAAAGTAAATAATATACAACGGTGACATCTTCCGCTACCTGGAAGTGCCCCAATAAAAGAATATTACATACAAATGAATTTTACATGATTGAAAAAGGAAAAACTCTCATCTCACATAAAATCCCGGCTATTCAAACGCGACGATCCAATACAACATATCACAGCAACACATAATATCTCATATCATCAACGTAAGCAAGTATGCGTATCCCGATTGTCGTTGATGTATAGCAACGAGGCCGGCGATACACCACATACTACGCTTACGGTCACAGAAAAGAAAGTGTAAAACTACAACAGTTGGAATCCGCAACCTCTTTAGACATCGCATACATAACCAAATGAATTCCTTAGACATCGCATGCCTAACAATTATAAACCCCGCATTTTAGTCTCATTATCGAAAACTCTTTTCAATGTCAAGTCGGGGAATTCAACTAGATTCCCGACGTCCTGATCGAATGCTCGTCGCAAACTTTAGTAGACGGCCGCACCCCCAGAAGCCGTCGACGAAGAGCACTAAGGCGGAACACCGCTGCCGCGAGCACCCGAACGGATGCTTTCGGTGACGGGGTTCTCCTACAGTCACTTGGTCGGGGCTTTGGGGCGTAGCTGTCTATTAAGTTTACCCGGCGAGTATCCGCGTACGCTACGTGATTGCGACGGACTTTTGTTCACATCAAAATTCCGTGGCAACCGATCATCTGAGACTAAACTGCTATGTTTATAATATTCAAATTAGTTATCTCATAACTACCTGTGGATTCCAGATATTGTATCACATTCCAGATAAATAGACAAAGTTAAACTTTCCGATCGAATCATCAAACACCCAAGATTTCCCCAATATATCTCAACACTTGAAACTAGTTTAAAAACATCCATCACATGCCACAGTACCAATGGTCCAGCCGTAGAAGGGTCAAGCCAACGCCTCACATGTGGCACGTCGTACCGCCCCAAACCCTAAGGTTCAAAAGGTAGTTCAAGACGGTCACATAATCGAGTTAAGGTTTTTTGTCTTCTAGAGGGTCCACCGCGTTACTTGCATGACTTAGAACGTTCTTAAACACGAGGAAAAATCCAACTTTTGAAAAATTTTCCGACAGGGGAAAAAGTGAGTTATTGATATCCGTTCGAACTTTTTAACAGTTTCTAAAAGTTATCCGGACAAACTAAACAAAGTTAAATTATCCGATCGAATCAACGATTCCCCAATACAACCCTTGAAAACTCAATACTTGAGTGGAATTAAAATATTCCCAGAAAAAATTAACAAGAAAGGGCCTAAAAATAATTACATGAAATTTCAGGGACTAAGTCCAAATTTTGGCCGCGGAACCGCCGCAAAACCCATGGTTTCGCCGCGGTTCCGCGGTCAAATTTTCGAGTTAGAGGTCTGTACTTCATAGTAATTCTTAGTTTTTCTTGCTTAATTTTCTGAGAATTTTTAATTCAGAAAAAACCACATTTTTGAAAAATGTACAAAAAGGGTTCCGTGTCGGGGTTTCGGCGTTCGATCGGACTTTAAATTTCGTCTAGACTTCGCCTAAAGCTCTAGCTTGGCTCTGATACCACTGTAGGGTTGCTGGACACGCGCACAAGGGTCTACGAGGCATCAACCATGCCCGATTAAAATTTAGCCGTGCCGAACAACCCGAATACGGATCTTTAAACTAGAGTTTTGGCGAAAAATGACATGATAAACACTTTAACACTAATTGAGATGGATTACAACCTTTGTAGATCCGGTCCTTCACTTCATATGCTCCGTGTTGTGGTCCCTTCGCTGCGATCATCGGGTTCCGGACTCTCGAGAGGTTCCACGAAGAGAAAGATGCAACCTTTGCTTCCGATCTTCGATACTAAGATGATCTAACTTGAAGTTTCGTTAACACAAGCTAACACTCATGAAATGATGTGAACACCCTCATCTAAATGGCAAGGGAAGATGAGGATGATGAAGTAGGATTTTTGCTCTCTTTATTTATCTTTTTCTCACATTTATTCATCACTTGAAGAAAATCTAGAAAGCTTTTTCATGAAAGAATGAAGGAAGAAGAAGATGAATCATATGATAGATCCTTTTGTGATGAATAATAAAAGAGATAATGATGAGTTATGCAACCATGGTAAAGTAACCATTGTAGAGATTGAACTAGGGTTAAAGGGTGTGGTTGGGTTAAGAAATATCATGCTAAAATATCTTTTCTAAAACAAAAAAGAAAATCTTCTAGAAACATCTAGAAAGGTTTAACCCTAATCAAACCCTAACCATGTTTAATCTCTACTAAACATGTTGCATTAGTAATCATATCATGTTACAATATTATATATCACATATATAATATTTATTGTAACAAAATAAAATAATACAATTAACATATATGGCATATATATCAATGTTTTATCCGAGTGAGAAAAAGAATCTTTTAGTGAGCTAATATTAGTTAATGTCATTTAATATATCATATATATTATTATACATTAAATTATCGAATCAACACTTGATCCGACAATCCGGCTATATCGTATATAACCGACTAATATTTATCCGTACCGATTCATCGAATCAACACTTGATCCGATGACCCGGCTGATATCAAATATCGCTAGAATAGAATACGGTATCACATATCGCATTATCCTCGGTCCCGCACATATCACATACGTGCCCCTACTCCGTTTTGCCTGAGTCAAGAAACCTCTGTGTAGGACTCTAAAGAATCGTCAATACGCCGGCAGTAGGTGATGATCATTATCAATCACCCACAAGCTGCAAGCGGTCAGCTAAACGTAACAGCTACCCAGGTATTGAACGCTCAGAAGATCAAAAAGCAAGCCTGTAACTTCTCCTGTGAATCCAAACAGTAACACTCCCGTACAGTCCGGTCTCGTCGTCTGATATGTCGCATATCTCGCCTAGGGGTGGTAAACGTCAGACCCCAGTAGCTCGATAAGTCGTGTCGATATGAGGTCTATAACAGTTCGAGAAACTACTGATAACACTTACCAGTAAATCTCAGCAACTCTGGCCTGGGATTTCCGGTTATAGCCAATCGAACATAGCACAACATCAACTCCCTATACCGGAAAGACGATTCCCTCCTATCGCTCATTGCCTCCATGTGATTCGGGACTGTACCCAAAGCCACCTTTTTGCACGCCCTCTTGGACGTGGTATGATGGAAATCAAAGCACAGTGGGAATCACACAAGACTCTATGACGATCTCGGGTCAACAGACTACTCTGTACCAGTGTCACCGGAGAACTGCCATCTGACGTTTGGTATAATACCATCTGGGAGTTCTCAGCGAGTCCGTCCAGTGTACCCAGTCTCCACTGAGCACCCGTACTCCATCCTTGATGTCAAACACCGATGGATATGGGATCATCCATCGCCCATCATATGGGTCAAGATGCGTATACGCTAGTCTACTCTGGTGTATCGATGCCCTGTCTCGATACACCCTCGACTAGGAACAGTTATAGGATGTACTCGTCGACTACCGTGGCCCCACTAGTATGATCTCATCATAGTCCCAGTAGTCGAGTACATATCCTAAGGGCTTTATCAACATGTAATATAGAGACAATCAGAGTACATGTTAAGATAAAGTACAACCAGATAGCATACTATCATGTCGAGCAAGAAAGTCCTCCCTATATATATCCTAGCATCCACTACAATATACATCGTATGTACAGTAATGGCCTCTAGGGCATACATATAACTAACAATTTTTTCATGGACGAAAGCTTGTAGAAGCTTGTAGTGATCTTTTACCAAGTCCACTCTTTTGTTTTGGCTAAGATATTTGTTAACCCAACCAATTAAACCTAGCCATGGTTAACTCTCTACAAAGGTTAACATATGATGTTAACTCACCTAGGGTTACCATAATCTCATGGATAATTATCAAGAGAGCTTTCTTCTTCTTCTTCTTCTTCGTTACAAAAGCTTTCTAGCTTCAATGGAGTTGATGAAAAAAGTGTGAGAAAATCAATTCTAAAGTGAGCCCACTTCCTACTTCATCATCTTCTACTACTTGCCATTTAGTATATGGTGTTTTCTTCACTAATTTCACAATTAGTGAAGAGATAGCTTGGGTTAGTGTCTTCTCGACGTAGATCATCTTCGGCCTCGAAGACTTCGAAGAAAGCATGTTCGTTTCTTCATGGGAGCCTCTCTAGAGTCCGGAGTTCACGATCGCACCGAAGGGACTACTACACGGAGCTATTGAAGTGATGGACCGATCTACAAAGGTTGTATTCCTTGCTCTCTCTACTTGCAAAGTGTTTGCATTATTATTCGTCGAATTTCTAGTATACGATTCTTGGGTTAGGGTTAGCTAGAACGACAAAATTTTTAATTTGGCATGAATGATACCACCCGAAATCTTGCTGCCGTGCTAGGCATCCCTGCAGTGGTATCAGAGCCATGCTAAAAAATTAGACGGATTTTGTTAAGATTACGAAACCGAAATACTCCGAAACTTGAAACGCCAAAATAAAGTTTCTGTCGATTTTAAATAGTTGTCAAATTTTTTTTAAACAGGCACTGAGTGTTATATGGGATATATCATGAACACCATGAAAAATTCAGGGGATATTCTCGGATTTTAGCCGAGATCACAAGTGTTGGGGCCGGCCACTTTTTTCCAGAATTGCCTGAATTTTTTTTTGTGTTCCAGTGACATGGTTTTGATGTTTCAGGTGTTGTTTATTTTTGCTAATTTTGCATGTGATGTAATCTTACACTATAAGCAATTCGGAGTGTTTCGTATTCGTAGTTTTAACAATGTTTTGGGTTATTCACATATTGTTTAGGCAAAGTTTAAAAGTTCGATCGAATGTCAAAAACCCATTTTTCCAAGTTTAACGTATTCGGAAAAACATGCAAGTAATTCTTTGAACCTTCTAGAAGAATGTAACCCTAACTCGACTTTTTTGGATCGCGGAACCGTGGTCATACCCTAGGGTTTGCCATAGTTCCGTGGCGACATGAGTTTGGCTTGGGTCTGTCCTTCTACGGCTGGTGCATAGGTACTGTGGCATATTCTGGGTATTATTAAAACTGTGCTCAAGTGTTGTGCTCTCGGGAAATTGTGGGACTTTGATGAATCGATCGAAAAGTTTAACGTCATCCAGATATTATGTGATGGGATACAATATTTGGAATCCACAAAAGTAGTTATGAGATAACTAATTTGAATTATATAAATCTAGCAGTTTAGTCTCATTTGATCGGTTGCCACGGGATTTTGATGTGATCAAAAGTCCGTCGCAATCACGTAGCGTACGCGGATATTCGCCGGGTAACATTATTAGATAACCATGCCCCATAGCCCCGACCAAGTGACTGTAGGAGAACCCCGTCGCCAAAAGCATCCGTTCGGGTGTTCGCGGCAGTGGTGTTCCGCCTTAGTGCACTTCGTCGACGGCATCGGGGGGTGCGGCCGTCTACTAAAGTTTCCGACGAGCATTCGATCAGGTTGTCGGGAATCTTGTTGAATTGCCCGACTGGATATTGAAAAGTGTTTTCGAGATCGAGACTAAAATGCGGGGTTTATAATTGTTAGGCATGCGATGTCTAAGGAATTCATTTGGTTAAGCATGAAATCCGGAATATGAGATATTCCGGGTTTATGATGTCTATGGTGGTTGCGGATTCCAACTGTTGTAGTTTTTCATATTCTTTTCTGCGACCGTAAGTGTAATATGTGGTGTATCGCCGATTTCGTTGCTATATGTCAACGACAATTGGGATACGCATATTTACTTACGTTGATGACATGTGATGTTATGTGTTGCTGTGATATGTTATATTGGATCGTCGTGTTTTGAATAGCCGGGGGTTTTATGTGAGATGAGAGTTCTTCATTTTCGTTCATGTAAAATTCATTGTATGTAATATTTTTTTATTGGGGCACTTCCGGGTTGAGGATGATGTCACCATTGTATATTATTTACTTTTCGCATTAGGATAGACCCAAGGCGGGGAGCACAAGTAACCGGGTTCTAAGGTCCAGTGGGAGACCATCTCGAGGAGTCAAGACCGGGTCTCCTAACTCTAGAATTGGTTGGGTTTCTTGCCGCTCTCGTAGGGGTCTAGGGATGTGGGTTTGGCTATTCATCACGACCGTGGAATCCGTGTTTTATACAGGCTTAAAATAAAACCCGGAAATCCTAGTATATTCAATATTTCATATATTGTGTTCTGCTGTGATTATCTGTGATGTGATCACTGTATATGTTGAGATAGATACTGAATATAGTATATGTGATATATTATATAGATATTGCTTATGTTTTACACCCGCGCTAGCCCTGTCCCGCTCTGCCGTTAGTTACCTAACCTAACGGTGCACGAGGGGACATCGAGGCGAATGCGGATGGTATAAGCGTATGTTGTATTTATCTGTGATGCTTAGGTAACTTATATGATGGGACTTCATTAATGAGATTAATGAAACTAAAAGAAACCTAAAGATGTTGTAGAAACTTTTCTCGAAAACTATTAGCTCTAGTTCTTGCTTTGCATGCGGTATTCCTTGTAGAATATCAAGCACCTTATTCGATAAGGAAAGAGCCGAGATCCTTTCACCGGGAGTGACCTCTTTAGAGAAACTAGTAGATGCTACAGCCCACTCGGTTTGTCTTTTGATTGCTTCTATAGTTTTTGCTTTGCATAATGATATTTGTGAAATATCCTGCACCTTATTCGATAAGGAAAGAGCCGAGATCCCTTCATTGGGAGTGACCTCTTTAGCAAAACTAGTAAAAGCCTAAAAAATACTCCATTTAAAATCACTCGATTCTACCATGAGATCAAGTTCATTACGCAAAGGGTTTTCTTAAAAACCTGTCGTAGCCCTCCGTCATTTAAGATAAGTACTACTTAGTATTCGTGCTACGTTTGTTGGCCTGCGCTAAGGCGCAGTGTGCAGTAGCTAACTAGTGCTTATCTGCAGCATACGATGCGATTGGATTAGGGTAGTCGTGCGACTTTGTTGGCCTGCGTCAAGGGTCGTGCGGGTGGGTTTAATTCAATCAGGAAATGTACGGGTTGAACTTGACTAGCGGACTATGGTTTGTTGGCCTGCGTCAAGGTCATAGGATGCTAGGGGCAGAATATTATTGGGAATTTCAAGTGTTGAAATTTGCAATGAGATTGCATACCTTCTATGAGATAGTTGGATCCCGATACCCACTGTGAGTAAGAGTTACTCCTGGGAGAGTTTTACACATTACAATTAGCCGATCAAGTAGGTGTCTAGAAAAGTGTCAATGCGGTTACACCCCTGGGAAAATGAGGTTTATTTTAATTATGTCCGTGCGAAAGCACGGGGAACCACTCTCAAAGTACCGGCACTGGCCTGGCCGAAAGATTGGCGAACTTATAGGGTGTAATTAATCCCGGCTAGTCTTACCTTTTAGGGTTTGAAGGAAGATTTGACTAAAACAATGGGAGCCATCCTGATTAGATATATTAATAACCAATATAATCTTGCAAGAGCATACGCTGAGTGTTTTCTTCTCTCTCTCTCTCTAAGTAGCGACCATGTCACGCCTTAATCAAGATAATAATATGGATGTATTGATCGAACCCGCTTATTATACTGAGCTAAGGAACGTTGGTCCCGCTCTAACTTATAATTGTTATAAGACCGAGCAGGAAATAGGGGATTACCAGAATTCCAGTGCCGCCCAAACGAAGAAAGTACATGTTGATGCATTTTCTTCGGGTGTGTTCATTACGGAGAACTGTTTCACTGTTTACTCTACGTCCTGGGTATGTGATACCGGATCAGGATCCCACATATGTAATCTGTTACATAGGCTACAGATTGGTAGAGAATTGAGAATGGGCGATAAGTTTTAAGAGTTAGAAACGGTGCAATTATTGCAGCCAAGATGTTGGCAGTTATCACCCTGTATTACCAAATACATTGATTCTGAACGAATGTTATTAGATACCGAACCTGATATACAACATCATATCAGTCTTTTTATTTGATAAAGAAGGATATAATTTTGTAATGTTGGATAATGTTTTGAACATTTCCTATATCAAGAGTTGATCGGTTCAGGCACGTTATCTAAAAGCATATACGTTCTAAATCAAACTACAGTTCTTAACGTACAGAACACACACAAGAGGAAGAGTTCAAAAATGAATGAATCCTTCTTGAGGCATTGTAGACTAGGTCATATCAATGCGACCCGACAAGCTAAGTTACATAAAGATGCATATTTAAATCAGTTTGAATTTATATCTTGTGAAACTTGCCAGTCATGTCACAAAGATAAGATGACCATAGCTCTGCTTGTTGGAAACAGAGAAAGAGTTAGTGAACTCTTGGGATTGATACATGATGATGTATGCAAGTCCCCTGTCTACACATGCCAGGACTGGTTCTTTGTACTTCATTACATTCACTGATGATCTCTCAAGCTTCGCACATGTGTTCCTGTTGAAACACAAGTCTGAACCTTTTGAGATATTCAAAGAATATAAGTTAGAAGTAGAGAACCAAAACGGGTATAAGTATTATGTCTTTTGATGTGATCAGGGAGGAGAATACTTGAGCACTAAGATCCTAGACTATTCTAAAGGAGAATGAGATTCCCTCTCAGCATTACTCCTCCGTATACACCACAGCACGTCGGTGTATCGGGGTGGAGCAATCGCACCGTATATGATATGGTGTACTCTATGATGAGTACTACTGAGTTACCTATTTTCTTTTGGGGTTATGCACTTGAGAAGCTGCATACCTATTGAATAGGGTTCCAATCAAATCAGGTGCCTACCACTCCATGTGAGATATGTTAAAGGAAGAGCCCATCTCTTAAAGTAAGTTAAGATTTGGGGTTGTCCGGCCTATGTCAAAAGCAAAATCCGGACAAACTCAAGACAAAGTCGGTTCTGTGGAAGTTTGTTGGATATCCCAAGCATTCTCAAGGGAATATCTTCTACCGTACCGAGGAACAAAAGGTGTTTTGTTTCTCAGCATGCCACCTTTTAGAGAAAAGGATTTCTTGTGAGGAAATTAGTGGTCATGATGTAGAACTGGAAGAAGTTCCAGCTATACAAACTACATCTGATGATTTGGTAGAACCGGAGGATTCAATAGTTCCCAACGAACCTCAACCTCTCCACCGATCTGGTAGGGTTCCTCACCCACCTAAGAGATACTTCGTTTTTCTCTATGACAGTGGGAGCAAGGATTGCATCATGAGATGATGACCCAACTAGTTTCGAGCGGGCCATCAGGAGTAGGGACTCTGTGAGAATGGCTGGATGCTAAGCGATCTGAGATGGAATCCATATACACCAACAAAGTATGGACTTTGGTTGCTATATCTGAAGGGTTAAATCCCCATCAGGAGCAAGTATATCTTGAGAAGATTACTTGGTGTACATGGAAAAGTTGAGACTTTCAAAGCTAAGATTTGTTGAAAAAGGTTCTCGTCATCGACCAGGTGTGGATAATGATGAAACATTTTTCTAGTGTCTATGCTTAAGTCCATCCGGAACCTACTTTCCATTGCTACATACCATAACTACGATGTTTGGCGGTTGGGTGTCATGAATGCTTTTCTAAATAGTGATTTAGAAGAGAGCGTCTATAAGTACACAGCCAGAGGGCTTCGTAGACAGCGGGAGCTGCGGAAACTTGTGCAAGTTGCTTTATGGGTTAAAGCAGGCATCGCGGAGTTGGAACGTCTGCTTTGATATGGTAGTCAAAGAGTTTGACTTCATCAAAATGGTAGATGAACCTTGTATATACAAAAAGGTAGTAAGGAGTATGGTGGTGATCCTTGTAAAGTACGTGGATGACATACTCTTAATAGGGAAGGAGTTTCCTATGCTGCGCTTGGTCAATCTCCTCTTAGCACAAGGATTCTCTATATAGGATCAAGGTGATACCTCATAAATCTTGGATTTTGGATCTATGAGATAGATCTAAATGGATGTTACGATTCTCACTAGGTGTAGTGAGATGGTATAAATGGATCCTGGGGAGAATCACTGGATAGCTTCCAGCGTGGTAAGGTCGACTGAATGTCAGTCACAAGCATTGTCTTTACCCTCAGTGGAGGGACGGTATGTTGGAAGAGTTCCAAGCTAGATACCGTGACACACTAGACGATAAAGGCTGGATACATTGCTACCAAGCATACTACTAAAGAGGTAGTCTGGATGTATAAAAGTTCATGAGATAAACTTCGTTCCTACCATTGTGTGACAATGGAGTTGTGGCTTAGGCCTAGGAACCCCCGTCCCATCAGAGATCCAGACATATTCTTAGGCAGTATCACCTGATCATGAAGATGGTTGATCTCCAGGGAGATCAAGGTTAGGATAGTAGATACAAAGGACAACAGGGCGGATCCACTCACAAAGGCCTATTCCCAGGAGAGACTTTTATGGGATGGTTGAGTATGAGATACTTCAACCACTACTGATTGTCAGGTATGAGATACTACAACAGATGGCCCTAGTGCAAGTGGGAGATTGTTAGTTATATGTATGCCCTAGAGGCCATTACTTTACATATGATGTATATTGTAGTGGATGCATGGACATATATATGGAGGACTTTCTTGCTCGACATGATAATATGCTATCTGGTTGCTCTTTATCTTAACGTGTACATTGATTGTCTCTATGTTACATGTTGATAAAGCCCTTAGGATGAGTACTTGACTACCAGGATTATGATGCAGATCATACTAGTGGGGACAGTGTAGTCTCTAAGTACATCCTTCAAATGTTCCTAGTCATGGGTGTATCAAGACAGGGCATCGATATAGCAGAGTAGACTAGCGTATAGCTTCTCGACCCATGTAGATGGGCGATGGATGATCCCATATCCATTGGTGTTTGACATCAGAGACAGTATATGGGTGCTCAGTGGAGACTGGGTACACTGGACGGACTCGCCGAGAACTCCCAGATGGTATTATATTTCACGTCAGATGGCAATTCTCTGGTGACACTGGTATAGGTTGGTCTGTAGACCCGAGATCGTAATAGAGTCTTGTGTGATTCCCACTGTGCTTTGATTTCCACCTTACCACGTTCAAGAAAACGTGCAAAACGGTGGCTTTTGGGTACAGTCCCGAATCACATGGAGGCAATGAGCGATAGGAGGGGTTTCGTCTCTCTCGGTATTGGGGGTTGATGTTGCGCTGTGCTCGATTGGCTATAACAGGAAGTCCTTGGCCAAGGCTGTTTCAGAGATATACTGGTAAGTGTTATCAGTATTTTCTCGACCCGTTATGAGCCTCATATCGGAATGACTTATCGAGTTACTGGGGTCCGACGTTTACCACCCCTAGACGAGATATGAGACATATCAGACGAAGAGACCGGACTGTACGGTAGTGTTACTGATTGGATTCGCAGGAGTGTGAGCAGGCTTGCTTGTTGATCTTCTGATCGCTCAATACCCGGATGGCCGTTATGTTTAGCAGACCGCCTGCGGCTTTTGAGTGTTTGATATGATCATCACCTACTGCCGGCGTATTGACGAGTCTTTAGAGTCCTACACAGGGGTTTCCTTGCTCAAGCGAAACGGAGTAGGAGCACATATGTGATATGTGCGGGACCGAGATTGATACGAGTATATGATACCGTATTGTATTCTCGCGATTTGTGACATTGGTCAGTTATATGCGATATAGCCGGGTTATCGGATCAAGTGTTGATTCGATAAGTTGTTACATTTGATATTAGTCGGTTATATATGATATAACCGGATTATTAAATCAAGTGTTGATTTAATAATTTAATGTATAATTATATATTTGATATATTACATTACATTAACTAATATTAAGCTCACTTATGATTTCTTTTTCTCACTTTGTGCATAAGTATATATGTGATATATATAACTGTACATTATTTTGTGTCATGCTTGATGATACATGCAACAAAGGTGTGTGTATGACTTACACCATGCTTAGTTTAATTGCTAGGGTTTTATTTATTTTGGTAATTACAAAAGGTGGCATTTTTTCATGGATGAAAGCTTGTAGAAGCTTGTAGTGATCTTTGACCAAGTCCACTCTTTTGTTTTGGCTAAGATATTTGTTAACCCAACCAATTAAATCTAGCCATGGTTAAATTTCTACAAAGGTTAACATATGATGTTAACTCACCTAGGGTTGCCATAATCTCATGGATAATTATCAAGAGAGCTTTCTTCTTCTTCTTCTTCTTCCTCACAAAAGCTTTCTAGCTTCAATGGAGTTGATGAAAAAAGTGTGAGAAAATCAATTCTAAAGTGAGCCCACTTCCTACTTCATCATCCTCTACTACTTGCCATTTAGTATAGGGTGTTTTCTTCACTAATTTCATAATTAGTGAAGAGATAGCTTGAGTTAGTGTCTCCTCGACGTAGATCATCTTCGGCCTCGAAGACTTCGAAACAATCATGTTCGTTTCTTCATAGGAGCCTCTCTAGAGTCCGGAGTTCACAATCGCACCGAAGGGACTACTACACGGAGCTATTGAAGTGAAGGACCATTCTACAAAGTTTGTATTCTTTGCTCTCTTTACTTGCAAAGTGTTTTTATTATTATTCGTCGAATATCTAGTATACGATTCTAGGGTTAAGGTCTGCTAGAACGGCAAATTTTTTAATTTGGCATGAAAGATGCCACCCGAAACTTTGCTGTCGTGCTAGGGAACCCTGCACAGTATTACCTTTATGTTACAGTATGACCTAGGAAATCGTTATACATTCAATTTCTACCTGCTGATATTTTATACTCACGAGTTGGCAACTCACCCACGGGGTGCCACAGTTTTCTTGCAGGATTGACCGCTCGGACCAGTAGTGGCTCGCTGGCACACAGCTTCCTTCTGAGTGATTTTTATTGGTAGGTGTGGTACACGTTGGATCATGACCACCTTTGTGTATATATTTATTCAGTTGTACTTAGTTATAAGCTCCATCAACCAGACTATGTATATTTGGTAGACCTAGACACTAGACTTGTATATTCCTTGGGACTCAGAGCGAGATGGATGTATTGTCCTTTATTTGAGCTTGATGATGTCTTCTTTATTTTCTTTGTCATTGATCTTCGCCTTGGGGCGTCATATATATTTATTGCGTGGTTATGATTCCGCCAATTGGTGAAGAGCTAGCTCCCCTTGGGGATGCCTATATTATTGCTGTGATGTATTGGTTTTGGATCAAAATTTACAAGGAATGTGTTGCCTAAATTTCTAATGATGAAAATGTTTTCAAAGAAAGTATATAACCCACTTGCATTTTCATATAATATTACTTATACTATTAAGAGAAGAATTTGAATTCATTATGCCGATATTTCAAAACTGCGCCTCCGTTATTTTCCGAAAAAGGTTTAGATTTCTGGGCTTCGGCTTATTTGGGTTACGGTGGGGTCCTATAAACTTTACGTGATTCAAGTGCCAGTAACGTGCCAATTCCAGGCCGTGATAAAGATGGTATCAGAGCATTAGGTTTAACCTTCGTTCGAGTTTAGGTTTGACTATGCGAAGTCTAGGGCGTATATATATTTTGAAACCTAGGCTTAACCTTACGGAACTTAAACTTGACTGAGGGGGTATTAGACCCGAAATTTCGTTACGTAGGTTGACCTTGGTTGATAGAGCAGGTAACTTAAGTAGAGTGACGTACCGTGTGCATGTTCCGCGGCATACTTACGATACGCTGCTCCGCTTAAGTAACCTTAGGATGTACATTTCTTGAGATCCGGTATTCTATTCGTTCTTATTATATATCCTCATCGATGTTTGCTTGTGGTTCCTGTCATCATGGCTATGAGAGAAGAGAGAGCTGCAACTAGAGATGCGGTCAGAGCGAGCTCGTCAGGGATGAGGACTGTCCATGATATTCTTTCGGTGACGTAGGAACCTACCGATATATTGATTGTGTTAGGATCTCTCGTTTGAGAAGAGAGTTCGGGATCTGCACTGGACGATCGGGCCACTGCTTGAGGTCAGCTAGATTGAGAGGACTGTTGATGTACAGCCTACCCCAGGGATCGCGATGTTATCTACCGTGCAGACAGATGACCCAGCTATTGCTGAGATTGACGGGATGTCGCCTCCAGAGTTTATAAGCTGAAGCCACATGAGCTTACAGGCAGGGATGAGACAGAAGATCGCTAGTCCATCGTAAATAGAGTGACTAGGATATTTCATTGGGTTGGACGACCTGACTCGGGTTCAGTTAAGTTGAATAATTCCAGTTTGAAGGATCTTGCTTAGACCTAGAGTGAATCAATCAAGAGAGGACATTTTGTTCGTTGGATGCCCTGATGCGATATTAGTAAGTTGACTAGCTTCAGTTAGAGGGGCCTCACCCAGACGTGTTGTGAGTTGATCGAGGAAGGACGAATGAAGAGTATTCCTCCGATGACTTGGACGAGTTCCAGAAGACGTAATTGTCCAGCTGTCTTCTACAGAGGGTTGAAGATAATGAATTCGTAGCTTCGAGTCCTTGCGAGAAACTCCGGATTGACTGCAGCCAAGAATGAATTGCAGTACGCAGCCAGCAAGATATGATTTCGAAGCGGACAATAATGAAGAAAGGTGGAATCAGATGTTCGTGTAAGATCTTAATGAGTTGTTGTTACTACCCGTTGATACCAGAGTATTGATACATACGCAGAGGCGTTGGATACGACCATAATTCCAGAGGAAAGCTGTGTTGAGATCGCTGCCGTCCCTGAACGGGAACTAAATTAGTAAAGAGTGCCAATTTCAGTACAGTTCGGCATAGGTGAGATCGCAAGAGACCGTAGCAGGTTCTTTCTAGGACACCGTAGCGACAAGATTTGCACCCAGGATCGGTTGTATCACCAGTATTCAGAAGGCCAGATGCCACCATCAGTAACGTACTACCTTGCGAGTGGTCAGGTAAATTGGCTAGGAGATGATCGGAGAAGCGTCAGAACGGGACTGTTTCCATCATTACTCCTAACGGGACATCGAACAGAGAGATTGTAAAATTGGTGATCCACAGAGAAAATAAGGACCCAGAGACAGAGGACGCCAGACCGTGGGCATGAGGCAAGTAGACGTTCTTGCTCGGCCAGCTTTGGGTGCACTGACACCTTTTGACATAGAAGGAGGTGTACCTCAATATTATTTGTTTGCGATTTTTGTTTTAGTGATCCAAGTATCACACTTTTATCGTTTTGAACTCTGAGTTTTGATGATTTAGTTTCATGATGGATGTTTTCGTGCACCGTAATTGCACCTACTAGATATTTTTCTATATGCACAGTTGTTGCACTTGATTTATGTTTTATATATCTATTACATTTGATTTATGATTTGTGCACATCCATTGCACTTGATATCGATTTTGTACATTTTTTGCACATATTTATGATTCTGTGTATTTCGATACATTCAATTTTGACTTCGTGTATGTTGTATGCACTTGACTTTGACTTATGCACTCGGTATAGTTCGCATGTGCTTGCAGTGCATTGATATGGGTTTTTTGCACGCAGTTACACACGTTTATGATTTTATACACTTCGGTATACTCGATTTTGATCTCGTGCATGTTGTATATTGCGGGTTTCGATTCATACACTCGATATTGTTTCTATGCGCTTTTGATATATTGACGAGTTTTCGAGCACCTAGTGCACCTGATATTTGTTTTCGTGCACTCTATTGCTCTAGATATTTTTGTGCGGACCTGACACACTTGATTTAGATTTTCACGCACACTTCGTGCACTGGATATGATTTTGTGCACACCGGATGCACTTGATCGAGATTTTTCATGCATGTTAGTTGCACTTGATTGAGATTTTCATGCATTCTAGATGCACTTGATGTTGTTTTCATGGACAACCGTTGAACTTGACAAATGCTTTCGTGCACACCAGTTGCACTTAGTTTTTGCTTCTGTGCACATTCGTGGCACTTGTATTTGACTTTGATTTCCGTGCGCACCAGACGCACGTGGTATTTGGATACACTTATTGAGATTGATTTCTTTCTGAGCATCATGTTTTTATGATACACACACACACACACACTATATCATATGGTAACCGAGCAGGACTGGACTGAGGATAGTACTTCAGTATTTTTGCATGCATTAATATTTACCAAGAGGTTTTCAAAAAGGGGCTATAGTCTCACTATTTTCCTATGTGCCCATGAGTGACACGAACTTTTACAAGGAAAATCTTTTGAGATATTTCAAAAAGGCGGAACGTATATTTTGAGCAAAACATATATAGATATATATTTATTTCTTACAAAAATGAGCGTCTGCCACTTGTACCGTGAGTTACGCATCGCACGGCGATTTGGAAAGGATTTTGCATGTATTTTTACTCAGCTTTTTAGAAGGTTTTACAGGGATGCGTACTATATACGTATTATAGTCTTGAGTATATGATACTCAAATTAAATAGTAGATTTTGAACTTGCATCTTCATCATAACTCCCATGATTGCATGACACTCGACGGAGTTTCGATTTTTGAGTTTTGCACTCGCTTTCATACGCACTCGTTATGCTGTGATATGTTTAGCTTATTCATGATTTCAGATCCCCATTGATTTGATTGATTTACTGAAATGCTTAAATATTTGGGGGGTTTAAATTTAAATTCGGGGTCCGAATTTATTTAAGGGGGGAAGATTGTAACATTTTAGGAAAATATAAAATAATATTTTTGGAATTCAAATAATAAAATAATAAAATTCACGAAAACTATACGAGTATGGATTTGAGTTTTCGTAGGATGGTATAATTATATATCAATATTTTGGAATTAATATGAATTATTAATTATGAAGGGATTTATTTGATTTGGAAATTTTACAAATAATTATACAATTATTTACATACAAGTTATGTTAAACTTGATTAGTGCATTACTAGTTATACATTAAGCCAAATCCATTTTTGTTAACCATGACGAACATATTGTATTTTGTTGCATGTTTGGTTTCATTTGTATTTGTTGTTATTTGATTTTTAAAAAAAAGTAAAGGAAAAATGATAAGAGAGAGGAGACTTTGATATGACTAGAAATAATGGAGAGAGAATGAGAGAGAGGGGGGATGGTTCTAGTAAGCATGATGCCTTCATCTTATTATTTTCTTCACCTCCTTCATCATTTCCTTCTTCATCTCCACATTCCCCGCCGCCTCCACCTCACTACCCCCATGAAACCATCCCCAAAACATCATCAAAACTACAAAAAACCTTCACAAAAATTGCTCATCATCTCATCCTACACCCCATGGTGAGATCAAGTTAGATTTTGAGTACCTTGGACTACCAAAGAACTTTCTTGAGATGCTTCTATGAGGTAAACCTTCACCATCTTTCAAGTTATTAAGTTTCTGAATCTCTTATATATGTTTAGAGTTCAATGATGCATGATTAGTGATCTTGGAAAATTCTAGGATGATATTTAGTGGATGTTTTAAATTTTGGAGATTTAATTGGGGCTTAGTTAGTAACCACAAACCTATTAGTAATAGAATTCTAGACCGAACTTGAGTATAGAAGTCCCAAACATGAACTTGGAATTTTCCGATATCGGGTTTTTGTTGAAATGTGATAATCAATTAGAATCTGCTATGAATCGGGGACTCTAAAAATTTAGTTGCAAATACAGTGAGATGTGCAGGCTAATTAGAGACTACCCTACAAACCCGAGCCCCCAACTCCCACTTTAGGCCGTTAATTTATCCAATATGGTCGCAATTTGCAGCCAGATCCTGGAACTAGGGTTTGGATTTTTGTGCATAGCTCAAACATCTTATAACTAGGCCTATCCAATGTGCAGAATGTCTTAATTTCACCTAGGAAAAAATCTGGAAGAGTTTTTCTAAGTTGCTGATTTCGGTTTACGACTTTTGAAAACTTGGTTTTTGATATTTTAGTTTTGACTTAGTCGTTTAACGTTTGTATGTCAACGTCGGGAGTTGTTTGGTTATTCTTGCATGCATGGACCATAAGTTCTAATCTATGCGCATTTCGCGTGCCGTATCGGTTTTTGGATTTGATTTTGTTTAGATATGATATTCCTTGAATTGTAGGTACCTTCGCGCGGACTTCCGGGACGACGAAGGAGAATAGGGCATTTATCGATTTCAGCTAGCGGGAGGATAGTAGGTGAGTAGATGTATATCTACGGGGGAATTCGGGTGGATGGCTTATAGACAGAGATGTAGTGTGTGTGTGTGTGTGTGTGTGTTTAAACATACGCTTATGTACTTACGGATATAACCATAAGGATAAGTACGAGATGATATGATGAGATGAGAACATGATGAAATGAGATGACACGAGTCGATATGTTTGACATGAGAATGCAAGGCAATATATAATCATATATACATATGCTAAGAAATGATATGAGTTGATATATATATATATATATATATATATATGAGAATATAAGATAATATAATGTACGTGACCATAGATCTGCACCCTTGATTTATGATATCACACGACGGATTATACCGTACGCGATATAATGTACAGGACGATAGATCTTTACTTTGATTGATGATACCGTACGATGGATTATACCGTATGTGATATGATATACTGGATGATTGATCCGCACTCTTGACTCGAGAATGACGTACGATGGATTATACCATATCTTATACTATGAGGCTGGATCATCGACTTATGGATTATCTTGATTTGGAAAATCATTGCATTCTAATCACTTTGGTAGATAATAGATTGCATTTGAACCATACCTATTTTGAAACTAATGAATCATTAGGCACTTTAAATGACAATCTCATGGGACGCTACGAATTTCTAAATGGTAACTTTTTTCAACACACCGTAGCCCTAGTTTCAAACACTACGATTCGTATTATTTAAACTATAACCGTATGGTTCATGTGTAGTTACGTATTTTATACCGTTCATGTTTACGTTGTATTATTTCCTCGCGACATACGTACTACGTTCCCGGCAGTTATCTTTATATTGCTTCGTCTGCTAGGACACACGCACCATTACCGATGATGCGCATGTTGCACATACACAGATTTGCCGGCTCACACACTCATCATCGGTAATTGCCATGCCCCTCACACATTAGAACTGCTATATCTTCGTATTTTTCTTAAACTGTAGAATTATAGTCATTGTTCAGTAGTTATTACCGCACATTCTAGTTTAAATATTGCAGTTTCTTACATGGCTACATGACATGCTTACATGAAAACACTTGCAATACTTTACATTACTGTTCAGTGTTTGCATTTACTGTACCTTTATGGTTACACACATATGAGATTCTGTTTTCATGAGATCTCTGGATTTGAGAACCATAGATATATTTTTTAAAAGTCTTATGATTGTTTTTAAAACGCGGTTTCTCTTGATTTGATATTTCGATGTCCACCATGAGTTTTCTCAGTTCTGAATTATGTGTATACCTGATTCAAAGAGAGAGGAGGCACCGTCTGCGGGTATATGGCGGACCCGGTACGGTATCCTAGGGCAAGAAGATCGTATAGAGAGACGTTGAGTCTGGCAGAGGAGCACTACCGACCGGTGATAGTTTGGGCTCGGCGGGTATCCGGAGGATACCAACTGGAGTCGTGTGATCAGATGTATATGAGAGCCGATCCGATGAGACGGCACCCGAGATATGAGGATTCACTTGTCGATCTTGGACACAGGTTTTTATGATATTTTCAAGTGTCGATACTGGACACTCAGGTTTGATGATGATTTGATGTGTCGTTGATGGACAAACGTTGGATGATACACATGTATACATGCATGTGATTTCAGATGACTTGATACTATATACTGCTACTGGCACGACATTATTATTTTATACATATGTATACATGATCACCCTAGACACCACACAGTATTACCTTTATGTTACGGTATGACCTAGGAGAACGTTATACATTCGATTTCTACCTGCTCATATTTTCTACTCATTAGTTGGCAACACACCCCTATTGTGCCATAGTTTCTTGCAGGATCGACCGCTCGGACCAGTAGCGGCTCGCTGGCACACAGCTTCCTTCTGGGTAATTTGCATTGGTAGGTGTGGTACACTTTGGATCATGACCACCTTTGTGTATATATCTATTCAGTTGTAACTAGTTAAAATCTCCATCAACCAGACTATATATATTCGGTAGAGCTAGACACTAGACTTGTATATTTCTTGAGAATTAGAGCGAGATGGATGTATTGTCCTTTATTTGAGCTTGATGATGTCTTAGTCTTCTTTATTTTCTTTCTGTGATTGATCTTTGCCTTGGGGCGTTGTATATATTTATTGCGTGGTTATTGTTCCGCCAACTGGCGAAGAGCTAGCTCCCGCTTGGGGATGCCTATATTATTGCTGTGATATATTGGTTTGGGATCAAAATTTACAAGGGAGGTGCTGCCTAAATTTCAAATGATGAAAATATTTTCAAAGATAGTATACAACCCTCTTGCATTTTCATATAATATTACTTATACTGTTAAGAGAAGAATTTGAATTCATTATGCCGATATTTCAAAACTGCAGCTCCATTATTTTCCGAATAAGATTTAGATTTCTGGGCTTCGGCTTACTAGGGTTACGGTGGGGTCTTATAGACTTCACGTGATTCAAGTACCGGTCACATGCCAATTCCGGGTCGTGATAAAAGATACCAAGTTAATTTATGGCACCGTTTATGGAGGTTTGGATAGATGCAACTGTTTTAGTAGACTTATCAGATTCCCCTTCATTTGTGAGGGGTTTTTGATTATGGGGATGCTTTTTCCTGCCGGCGTAAGCCCCTGCAGTTAATTACGTTATCGCAACGCGGTAACAACTTTTTCCTTCTCCGGTATTTCACTTGGTGCCATGTTATATTAATTGTTTATTTTGGGGTTGCCTTTAGATTGTATACGGAGACTAATTTTGTCGCCCATAGAACGCGGATTAGTCAAAATCCATAAATCTCATATTTGGGATGAACTTAGGTACTTTCTGCCATCAATTTAAGAGTTTAAGAATCGTTAATCTTATTTTAGATTAAGATCGACTTAAAATATGGTTAAAGATTTTTAATCTTGTTTTAGATTAAGATCGACTTAACGAGTATAGTCATAAGAACCGTTAGTTGTCTTTGAGACTAATATCAACTTATATTTATTGATGTTTTTGATCAATGGGTCATACATAAGCAAAAGTTTCTGTACTTAGTTTATTTCTTACTAAGTAATCAAGCAAAAGCTTGATGTTCCAAGTGCGCAAGTGCATGTAAGATGCGCATGCATGTTTATTCTTTTGAAAAAGGTGCACACGTGTTTGTCACGTGTTTGCACACTTATTGTCGGGTCAAACTTTCATGTGTGCACATATATATGTGTGCATCTAACTAAGTCAACATCTTTAACTTGCGCGCACGTGATTTTCACGTGACGCACAAGCGTTTATTAGGCTTCTGCGCTCACGTGGATATTATGTGATGCGCAAATCTGCGGGGTCGTTATTATTTTTTTATGCGAACAGGTGATGCAAAAGTTTGTATGATTTTATCAAGTGCGCACTAATTTTGGGTGTGCATATTTTGAACAGAAAGCGAAATCTTTCAAGAAGAAGCAATGGTTTCTATTCTTTGATTTTTTTCTTTTCTTTTCTCGTTCGTTTCTTTTCCAGATGCAAAGGTTTTAGTTTTATGGTGCCTAGGCATCTTTGATGGGTTTTTTCCCCTTAAAGCTTAGGATTAATCTCTCACAAAAGTTAAAACTTTTGTAAAAGGAGGTATCAACCCTAAGATCCCCTGATGATTTTTTTATGGTGAATAAATGGATTTATTTACAGAAGCAAAGACTTCTATGTAAAGCAAAAGCTTTATTGTTTTTGTATAAAAGCCATGGCTTTTTTAAATGAGAGAAGTTTTTCTTCTTTTTTTACCCTGTCTAAGGAGCAAGAAGATGAGATTTTTCTCGAGCATATAGGGGGGTCTGTTGTCTAAGATTTCTTTGAATGAGCTCCTATTTATAAGAGAGGGAAAATCGAGGTTTGTTGAGGTTTGTTCCATATAAATCAGCTTTGTTTTGATTTTATTTTGATTTGATTTTAATCTGATTTTGATTTAATTTGGTTTAAATCGGTTCATATCAATTACAGGGCAAGTGTGCACCATTGGATTGATCCCCAGTGCATGCGCCCCGTCGAATCTGATGATCTTGTATCAATTTAGTTTGGTTTGTTAAATTTTTTTAATGAAGTAGATTTTATTTCTTCATTTGGAAGCATTTGCTTCGTTTGGGCGGCTGCACACTTTAAAATAGTGTCCACGTGCATTGCACCTGTCGCTGCTATCTTGTGCTCATATCTGCACAAGTTTAGAGATGGATTTATCCATGTGCGCACCTATTGATTCATTAATAGGTGCGCATTTGTGTCAATTGGCCGTTGTTATAGGTGCATATTTGTGCCTTCGCATGTTTTCGTTGTAGCGACCAAGTGTCAAGAAGCAATCCGTCGGATTTACCTCGAGATTTGTGGGGATGTGAACCATCTTTTAAACCCTATAAATAGGGGCCATCTCCTTCATTTGATTTTGCTTAGAGCTGCACTCTTTCTGAAGCCATTGCTTCCTGTTAGAAGCCCTACTTCTTTATTCACTTGGTAAGTGCATATGTGCACCTCTGCCTTTGCGCACTTGAGCTTGCGCACCTTTTGAGTTGTGCACTTAACTTAACATAAGATAATCTTCAAACATGTGACTTATGTTTGGCTTTAATCAACCGATTTTATCTTTTAGCTTCGAAGTTAGATATTCCACCCCTTCACAGGACTTCTCAAATTTGCGGACTGACGCCTTTCAGATTTCTTTTCTTTTAGGTTCCATGGCTGGTCATTTGTAAGATGTCAGGGGTATTGTTTCTCATAATGATGTTTACTGGTATGACCCCAGCTATTCCGTAACTCAACATGGGGCCGTACTCCGTCGTTTGGAGGATCATTGCGAGCGGATGCTCCCACGTTGGTCTTCTCTTCTGCAGCCACTCTTTCATGTGATCTGGAGGGCCACACCCGGGCTTTTTAAGGCGATGCCGCAACGTGCACTGGATCAGGCTGAGGGTAAAGTAAATTCGGTCTATCGGACGGGCTTAATCTCCAAAAACAGGAGGGAATTCTGTAGATATCTTGCATCATATTTACCAGTAAAAGGCGATCATATCCTCTTATGCTAGAGCTGAAGATGTTGGTGAAAACTCTGGTACTCGTGTTCATGAACGAAACCACAAAGAGAGCGAGGCTGCTGCTTGGGAGGTCTTGCAAAATCTTGTTTTTGATTTTCATAACCAATATGCTAGTGATTATTTCTTGCCCTTGTTGTAACTATTGAATGAGTTAGGATTTGTATCTTCATTTTATTTTGCAAAGCTCGTATCAGGCTAGTAGTTTGTAATTCATCTATCGAAATATTAACGGAGTGCAACTTTTTCTTTTTATATTCGCACATCTTTTTTGTTTTGTGCTGAATTGGCTTAGCTTAATTTATTTACTCGTTTCGGAGTTTACCCTTAGGCTTATATGTACGCATGTGTTTTGCACATGCACAAGGAATTTAGTGATTTTGCAAAGTGCGCATGCAAGGATGCGTACGTGTCACTGTCTATGTCATGCATCAGCCATCATATGTACACGTTTATAAGTGCACAAATCACCAGAGTCATCCTTTTAAGTGCGCACTTGATGTTGATGCGCACTAAAATCAGTGCCAACAAATGCCAGACATCGATTGCGCGTACATAAACTGCGCGTCGGTGTAATTGGTCCTAAAATGCCAACCGCTAGATTGCCTTGAGATTCATGGGAAACGAACCGACATTTGACCCCAATAAATAGGGCCCTACTCCCTTCGTCGAAGTAGGAAATTTCTTATTTTCTCCTTGGAACTTTAAGAACTTTGTTGCGCACTTTTCCCCTCAGTGCTTACGCACTTGTTGAAGCTTTCGCTTCATTCAGAAGACTTTGCTTCTTTAATCGTCAACTGGTAAGTGCGATGCGTACCTATGCCTTGATGTGAAACCTTTGCTTCCATTTTCTTAGTGCACATTTGTTGGGTAGTAGGAGCGTCCCGGACATCGAACCTTGGCCAAATGCGGAACAAAAATTTCTTAAACCCCGGCGCTACCATTACCCATTTTTGCAAGATCGAAACGATTAACCCTAAAACTAGCAATCTAACAAAAGGAGATAGAATGGTTATACCTAATGAACCAATTCTTTCGGGTCTTCAACCATCTCCAAGCTCCTAGTGATGTTGCGGATCGACTTTGGTCGCCGGTCTTCCTTCATCTCCGATGATCCACCCGAGGGATGTAATTCCGGCTCTAGCTCCACGCCAAGATGCAAGTGAAGCAACTAGGGTCTCTAGGATGCCACCTTAGAGAGCCTAGGATGTAGTGAGTGTATTCAAAGTGTTTTCTATCTCATAATATGAAGGTGGAAGCAAAATGTGAAAGCATGAGGAGGATGAAGCTAATGGTGAGGGAGGAGCTCTCATAAAACTCAAGAGAACAAAACCTAGCATGCTTCAAAAAATGAAGACCAAGGAAAGAGAAAATGAAGCATCCTTAGTTTTGTAAAAACCAATTTTTCATTTTAATAATCCTACCATGCTTGAATAGTGCACCCAAAATGAATTAACAATTCATTTGTGAGCACTATTCCAAGCATGGTTCTTACTATTCCTCTTCATGCTTATTTCCACCTCATTATCCATTTTAATAAAAATGGTCAAATCCAAAATGAGGTGGCACCTTCTAGAATGTTATCCGGTAAAAAATACGGATTACATTCTACTGTATATACATACCTGTATCCATACCGAAATACGAATATCAAAGAGATAGAATAACACAAAGAATATAATACTAGAATATACGTATCGAAATACATATATGTAAATTATTAAATCAATACATGATTTAATAATCTGGCATAAAACCCGAGCCGGCTAGTATTATCAACTGTCCGATCGAAAGTCCGCGTACTAAGTACCTCAATCGATCGGAACCCTGCACGTATCAAATACGGCTACTACATCATTTTTCCAGAACCAGGGAAACCCTCTGTGTGGGACTCTAAAGACTCGTCAATACGCTGGCAGTGGGTTTAACCACAAGCACGCCAGCGACACTAGCTGTACGTAACGGCTACCCAGGTATTGAGCGAAAGGAAGGCCGACGAGCAAACTCATCTAAACCCCTACTAAGCCTGTCAGTGACAATATCCGTACAGTCCGGTATGTTCGTCTAAGAGTATCTCATATCGAGTCTAGGGAGTGGATAAAGTCAGACCCCTAACAACGCGATAATTCGTGTCGGTATGAAACCCATCACTACCTGAGAAACTATCGATCCTTGATCGATAATTCTCACATACCCCGGCCGAGGATTTCTAGTGATGGCCACCCGTGCACTGCGCGACATCAACCCCTAATACCGGGAGAGACGAATCCCCGACGATCTGCTCACAGCCTCTATGTGGCTCGGGACTGTACCCAACTAAAACCTGTTTGCACGACTCATTTGAGCCGTGGTAGGGTAGTAATCAAAGCACAGTGGGAACTCACACGAGACAAATGACGATCTCAGGTCGACAGACTAACCTGTACACATGTCACCAGGGAACTGCTATCTGACTATAGGTATAATACCAACTAGCATGTTCCCGGCGAGTTCGTCCAGTGTACTCATAACCCAATGAACACCTGCATACTATCTTAGGTGAACAACTAACACCAATGGCTTGTGAGACCGGCCACCGCCCCTCGTCAGGGTCTAGATAAGTATACACCAGTCTACACTGGAGTACCGATGCCCAGTCTTGAAACTCCCACTACTAGGGACATTTAAGGATGTGCTTATAGACCCACACCTCCCACGTATGTGATCGCCATCACAATGCTGGCAGTCAAGCAAGAATCCTATGGGCTTTATCAACATATGATGATAAAGACATACCAGATAGCATATTATCATCTCGAGTAAGACTGTTTTATTGGTATAGGTCCTCGCTCAATCATCATGATCACAAACCTGCGACTATGATAATTGCCTTGAGGGCACTATAGCCAACAATCTCCCACTTGCACTTAAGGCTAATTATTGCGATGTCGCATACTCACAGCCAGTGTGATACCGAACACCCAACTCCTCTACTAATCAGTTTCACAAAGCTCGTTCGTAAAACTATTGCGTTCGAGAAATAGCCTCAGTGAGTGGATCCGCTCCAGTGTTTCTTTCTATGTCTCTCTTTATCTCAACTTCGTGGAGAAAACTATCTCCCGAAATGAGCAATACCCGTCTTAGAATATTTCTGGATATCTGGTAGGACCCGGTTTATAAATGAACTCTAAATCCAGCAAACTTCTTAGACTGTATCGACTACTGAACTTAATCAGTATACTGCGCCATGCCTTCCTCAGTATCCTCTTGGACCACCTGTCCAAAATACTGCCCCTCGCTTTAGGGAAAACTATAACTCTGACAGTCACTCTGTCATCCAGTCGCCCTGGAAGCCTGGAATGATAACCCTCTACCAAAGGAGGTCGCCGTTATCAAATTCCTAGAACATCCACTTATGTTCGTAAACTGCTTCCATTCGTTTTTCTCCAGGATTGGATTAATATATCAACTTATTGCATCTAGTGCAAAAACAACATCTGGTGTGGTACTTGACATGTTATGATTGACTCAATTGCCTAAGCAAGTGATATGCCAATCATGCACATCTTTCCCCCCTTTAGTCTGTAAGACACCTTTATAGAGGGTGACTCCATCACCTGCAGGTACACCACCATGCCAGGAGTCGTCCATTCTAAATATCTTTAGAATACTGTCTAAGTACCCAGATTGGGACACTTCCCAAATCTAGAGCTAAAACTATAGATCTAGTAACCAGAATGTCTGATATAATATCTATAACCTATGCGGAGAAAATACTGTATGACAACCAAAGTACAACCGATCGTAGTATAGGAATTTCACTTCCTATAAAGTGCCTGTCATCCAAATACCAGGACATTACACCCTACTACCTTCTTAACTGATCCATCTCTTATTCTGATGAAGTCAAAAACCTATGATTATCACATCAAAAATAGATGATCTATCTCCGCTATATCCGCTTTAGTCTATAAATAGACACAAGCTACTTGTCCACTACGCTTCTGCTGCTCCCACTGACTACGACAACCCTCTGGCAGAGTCATATACACGTGCACTTCTAAATATACTTTAGAATGACTCTATACTCATCCTCCTGTCGGGTCTCACAGTCTGGAACAATAGTAGTGTCAAGTCTGGGTAAACAAGAACCTCCCTGTCATCGTTCTTGAGGCTACCGAAGCACCTCTCGGGTGCCTGAGGTAACCCACCATATCTGCGGAGTGGCTAATGGAATGTCCATCCTGATTGAATCTTTAGGCCCTATTAAATTTTCCGTAATCATTTGTGGTTCTGGAATCACTTCCAGTTCTACCATACTCCCACTACTGTTTTCTGAAAAAGTCCATTTTACTAAAACTATGGCGAGTCAAGAACAATATCACTATTGATCTTCCAGAAGGTAGAAAGTTAACCCTAGTCAAACCCCGGGATAACCCACAAACAGCCATTACTGAAACGTGCCCTGAGTTTATCCGGATTCTGGTTTTAAGCATCAGCCGGACGACTCCCTATACCTTAACATCATTAAGATATAAATTGATTCTATATATATCTAATATAGAAACAAAGGCACTAATTTAATTGGAACCAGAATCAAAACATGCAGCTATCTCTAGTGCATGTCAACTAAATGTATACAGGACGATCAACATTACTCAACTTAGGAGTGCATCCAATTATGAGTAACCTGAAATAGAAACAAGTTTCTCAAAACCATTACTATCAACTGAATACCAAACACAAGTATCTATATCTTCGATCACCTAGAAGAATCCCGATACTTGCAACACATGGTTCTCTACTTTATTCTTGTACCCATAACTTCTCAAAATTTAAACCCTGTATTTCTACGAAACACATGTCTAAAAATTGAGAAGTCACAAGTAAACAGAATAATGTACGAGGACCAACCCCTTTGTCCTAATGGACACTGGATAATATACAATACATCGTATAAAGCCCACTGAGTTTACTAACTCAAACCTTGTGCGTCGTAGGTTGAAAACTGTACCCAGGCGATTTCCTCAAATATCACCAATTACAACGAATTCCGATATAATGAGGATGATCACCTAATTCCCAATAACTTACTCCCACTCTTCATCTGTAAAACCATACAGATGTGAGAATCAAGCCTGGTAAATACATACCCTGGAGTAAGTATCTAATTGGAAAATCAGTTTTCTATTAACAACGTATAGTGAAACTGAAACATGAAAATGTTTCGAAGGGGTATCCTGGTATTCATAGTAATGCCTCTTCCATTATCAGATTCACGAATGAAACCCTATATTTCCTTGCCATCTCTCCAAATCCCTTTATTTTTCTTTAGTCGTTACCTTCTGTACACCTTCGTTAAGCTTAAATGGTTTTCTTCCTTCCCTACCGTTCGGCACCAGCCTATGGTTTGGAAGAAGACTATCCAATAAGCGTAATAGGTGTACTCTCCTAATCTTAGGAGTACTCGCAACCTGAAAGAAGGTAAAGATAAAAGACAACTGAATAAACCTTATTCCTATTTCTCCTGAACCAGAATCCATCCTCGAAAAAGGTTCCTTCGAGTTCGTATATAACCACACGATGGATTTATCCAATGGAAGTGGATGTTCATAGTGATACAGGGTGTTCTGGAGAAATACAAAGGTGAAGTAGGAGTGGTGATGAAAGTCTTGGTTTGGTCGTGAACAACAGTAGCATTTTACTTTTCCCTCTTTCTAATCCCTTTATTTGTCTTTACTTATTACCTTCTGTACACCACACTTAGGCTAATTGGTTTTCTTTATTCCCTACCTTTCGGCACATGCATATGGTTTGGAAGAAGACTATCCAATAAGCGTAATAGGTGTACCGTCTCCCAATCCTAGGAGCCCTCACAACCTGAGAGAAGATAAAAGGAAAAGACAACTGAATAGTCCTATTCTTTTTCTCTAGAACCAGAATCCATCCTCAAAAAGGTTCCTTCGAGTTCGTATATAACCATACGATGGATTTATCCAATGGAAGTGGATACACGTAGTGATACGAGGTGTTCTAGAGAAAAGCAAAAGGTAAAAGAAGGAGTGGCAATGATGTATGCAACTTGGACAATCCAAGAAGTCAGTGTTTTTAAGAAAGTTCGGTTAACTTGGTTACTGAGTCATAGTCTAGGGTCGGGGCATGGTGGATGCCAAAGAGAGAGAGAAAAGAAACACTCAGCGTGCACTCTAACCTGAATCAGAATGGATAATCATTTTATTTAATCTGGATGGCTCCCACTGTTTTCTCGAATTCTCCTCCAAACCTAAAAGGAGAATTAGTCGGAATCACCCGAGGAGTAATCCTACTCATCAGTGGGAATCGGGATCCAACTATCATCGCATGATAACGTGATGGAAGCCACTCACGTCATCACACTCCAGAAGGTATGCGCAAGCCTGTCAAGTTTCCTGTATATTTAAAACTCCCGATATGATTTTTACCCCAAGCTGCTTATGACCTTGACTGATGCCAACAAATCATAAGTTGCAAGTCAAGTTCTACCCGTCATTGTCCTGATTAATCTAGACCCACCCGTACTCGCTCTTGACGGATGCCAACAAGGCTGCACGACTGTCCTAGATTAATGCATATCCATGCTACAGAAAAGTAACACATAGCTACCGCACACTATGCCTTGACGGAAGCCAACAAACATAGCACGAATACTAGGCGATGCTTTTCCGAAATGACGGAGGGCTACGGATGGTTTTTGGCAAAAAACCATTAACGTAATGAACTTGATATCGTTGAAGGAATCCAAGTGGTTTTTATAAAAGTATAGTGGCGAAAACTTTTGCTAAAGAGGTCACTCCCGGTGAAGGGATCTCGGCTCTTTCCCCGTCGAATGAGGTGCAGGATATTCCAAAATGAATACCACTGTGCAAAGAAAAAAGTAAACGACTATAATGAAGTTATTACGTTGACGCAAACTTCTGCCGAAGGGGTCACTCCCGATGAAGGGATCTCGGCCCTTGCCCCGTCGAATGAGGTGCAGGATATTCCAAACTGAATACCATGATGCAAAGCAAAAGCGTACGTCTGTAATGTCAGATTTTAAAAAAACTTGGTTCTAACAACATCATTTTTATATTGGTTTGTTTTCCTTGCATTGATAAGAATCAACACAGTCCCATCAATTAATCACACCAGAAAAGAATGAAAATAAAATGTACGTATATGCCATCCGCATTCGCCACTGGGTCCCGTCATCACTCGTTAGGTTACTTAACTAACGACAGAGCGGGGACTGGGCTAGCGCGGGTGCAAAACATATACAACATCTACTAGTATATATGTATATATATAACAATCGTCCCAGGCATGATAAATGCAACATCACAGAAAAGTAATAAGCATCACAGAACAATACAGATAATCTGGGAGCCCCGGGTTTCCATTGAGCCACAACTGAAAACCCGATGTTCCCCTGGTCGTGTGGATAGCCTGTGCAATGAACTCCTAGACCCCTACGAGCGTGGCAAGTTACCCGCCAAAACCTGAAGCGAGGCAGCCCCCTTTAACATAGTGAATGGACCACCCGACACTTCACGTAATCCGGTAACTTGAGCACCCCTCCTTGGGTCAACCTGTACCCCTATGAGTGCGGCGAATAGCCTGCCAATTCTAGAGTGAAGCCCCCTCCGTCTCAACGCCATGAGATGCTGGCCCATTGCCCTCTAGAACCCGGCTATCCGTGCACCCCACCTTGGGGTAATCCTAGTACAGAAAAGAAAATAATATACAAGGGTGACATCGACTTCATCCCGGTCGTGCCCCAATAGAATAATATACAAACAGGCAGTGACGGCAGTCCACATGTCAGATGCTCGCCCCGCAATATCAAATGTACAAATAAATCCGAACTGCACCACCACTGCACACAAGCTATCCACCATGACATTCCGCAACATTACAGTACAAGACAGAACATCAACGTGAATGTCACGTTCGCAAACCCGTCTAAAGGACTATAGAGATTAGACAAGGTTTAACGATCAAATGACATTCACGGTCACAGATAGAAATGTAAAGTACTGAAAAGTTACACAGTTAAAATTTCGATCGACTAAATTTATCAGCAAAGGCCCCAAAAGCAAATCCAGTACTCTAAAAATTCTGGGCCAAAACTAAACATCACAAATAATCAGAATTCCATGTTCTGAGCTACAGGAAAAATTTGATAGCCCGTCGCCACTAAATGGCCGTGGAACCGCCGCCAATAGGGGGTAAGTGCGGCGGTTCTGCGGCGCTTTGGTGGCTTCAGGAGCCCAAATTTTTTCTGCACCAATAAAAACGCCTGCACGGATTTTTAGGCCTCTGGAAATAATTTTTGGAGCACTTTCAGAAATCGACAGAAACCATGCAAAACGGAAAATTGTTTTTCAAATTTTGATCGATCGAGATTTTAAGCTTATGCAAACTAGCTAGTAGGGTTTAATGGGTGGCTCTGATACCATTGTTGGGTAGTGGGAGTGCCCCGGCCATCGAACCGTGGCCAAATGCGGAACAAAAATTTCTTAAAACCCGGCGCTACCATTACCCGTTTTTGCATGATCGAAACCATTAACCCTAAAACTAGCAATCTAACAAAAGGAGATAGAAAAGTTATACCTAATGAACCAAGTCCTTCAGGTCTTCAACCATCTCCAAGCTCCTAGTGATGTTGCGGATCGACTTTGGTCGCCGGTCTTCCTTCAACTCCGATGATCCACCCGAGGGATGTAATTCCGGCTCTAGCTCCACGCCAAGATGCAAGTGAAGCAACTAGGGTCTCTAGGATGCCACCCTAGAGAGCCTAGGATGTAGTGAGTGTATTCAAAGTGTTTTCTATCTCATAATATGAAGGTGGAAGCAAAATGTGAAAGCATGAGGAGGATGAAGCTAATGGTGAAGGAGGAGCTCTCATAAAACTCAAGAGAACAAAACCTAGCATGCTTCAAAATGAAGACCAAGGAAAGAGAAAATGAAGCATCCTTAGTTTTGTAAAAACCAATTTTTCATTTTAATAATCCTACCATGCTTGAATAGTGCACCCAAAATGAATTAACAATTCATTTGTGAGCATTATTCCAAGCATGGTTCTCACCATTCCTCTTCATGCTAATTTCCACCTCATTTTCCATTTTAATAAAAATGGTCAAATCCAAAATGAGGTGGCTCCTTCTAGAATGTTATCCGGTAAAAAATACGGATTACATTCTACTGTATATACATACCTGTATCCGTACCGAAATACGAATATCAAAGAGATAGAATAACACATAGAATATAATACTAGAATATACGTATCGAAATACATATATGTAAATTATTAAATCAATACATGATTTAATAATCCGGCTCAAAACCCGAGTCAGCTAATATTATCAACTGTCCGATCAAAAGTCCGATTACTAAATACCTCAATCGATCGGAACCCTGCACGTATCAAATACGGCTACTACAGCATTTCGCCAGAACCAGGGAAACCCTATGTGTAGGACTCTAAAGACTCATCAATACGCTGGCAGTGGGTTTAATCATAAGCACGTCAGCGGCACTAGCTGTACGTAACGGCTACCCAGGTATTGAGCGAAAGGAAGGCCGACGAGCAAACTCATCCAAACCCCTACTGAGCCTGTCAGTGACAATATCCGTACAGTCCGGTCTGTTCGTCTAAGAGTATCGCATATCGAGTCTAGGGGTTGGATAAAGTCAGACCTCTAACAACGCGATAATTCGTGTCGGTATGAAACCCATCACTACCTGAGAAACTATCGATCCTGGATCGGTAATTCTCACATACCCCGACCGATGATTTCTAGTGATGGCCACCTGTGCACTGCGTGGCATCAACCCCCAATACCGGGAGAGACGAATCCCCGACGATCCGCTCACTCCCTCCATGTGGCTCGGGACTGTACCCAACTAAAACCTGTTTGCACGACTCCTTTGAGCCGTGGTAGGATAGTAATCAAAGCACAGTGGGAACTCACACGAGACAAATGATGATCTCAGGTCGACAGACTAACCTGTACACTTGTCACCAGGGAACTGCTATCCGACTATAAGTATAATACCAACTAGCATGTTCCCGGCGAGTCCGTCCAGTGTACTCATCAACCAATGAGCACCTGCATACTATATTAGGTGAACAACTAACACCAATGGCTTATGAGACCGGCCACCGCCCCTCGTTAGGGTCTAGATAAGTATACACCAGTCTACACTGGAGTATCGATGCCCACTCTCGATACTCCCACGACTAGGGACATTTAAGGATGTGCTTATAGACCCCAAGCTCCCACGTATGTGATCGCCATCACAATGCTGGCAGTCAAGAAAGAATCCTATGGGCTTTATCAACATATGATGATAAGGACATACCAGAAAGCATACTATCATCTCGAGTAAGACTATTTTATTGGTATTGGTACTCACTCAATCATCATGATCACAAACCTACGACTATGATAATTGCCTTGACGGCACTATAGCCAACAACATTTTATGGGTCGCGCATCCTATACTTAGAAAAAACTTTTGATCTTTCATAAAATGCATGCCTCAAGTCTTGATTCTTCCTATGATATTTTCTTGTTTGTGAACTAACACTCCCTGGTTTCCATTTTAGGTAATATGGCTAGTCGTTTGTATTCTATTGAGAAATTTGTCTCTGACGAAGAGATTCATATTCAGGGTCGTCTGCAAGGTCAAGAGTATATCGCTTCTCAGTGCGCTGATGTGATACGTCGCTTTCATGATCACAATGGTCGATTACTCCCTCGCCGCTCTTCCCTTTTGAAGTTGTCATTGGCTCGATCTGGGAAGCTTTACCGGGTCTTTTTAGGCTATGCCGATTTAGTATATCTGATGGACCTAATCTCGAAGAAACAAAGAGATGATCTTGTCACTATCTTGCATCGCATCTTCCAACAGAAAACAATAATATCCTCGTACTAGAGGATGGAGGATATCGGCGGTGATCCTGAAGCTTGTATCCGAGAGAAGATGCATAAGAAGATAGTCGATGAAGCCAAAAATGCCTTGATTAAAATTTCTTTTAATTTCGAGAATCCGTGTCCAGAATTTAGCATTTTGCCATTGTAGATCCTGAATGATGTAGTAGCGCTTGCTTTTAATTTTGTCTCTTATTTTCTTTGTTGTCGTCCTCAGCTGATAGTATGTAGTTCCTCTTTCTGAAGTATGAATGAAAAGTATCTTTTCCTTTTGTATCCGCATTTTTCTTTTTGTACCGAAATGGCTTAGATTAGGTTATTTACTCACCCCAGAGCGTTCAATTCATCTCACCCCTTAGGTAAAGATAAATTCAGCCTAACAATAAACATGCATAACCCCTATCGATATAGGCGTCCGTTAGGTTTGTGGTGCTGGGTTTAGTCTATCGCCCCGTTATGTCAGTAGATTTCTTCTCAATCCACATCCACTCGGGTCGCTGGTTTCAAGTGGCCACATATTTGCTGTGTCACCCAATCCTACTGCTGCAGGATATAACATTTCAAGCAACCTTCCTAGAACGGTATGTCCGTATTGTCGTCAAATGGTTCAGCGTTAGGCGATACCGTAGCGCTTTACCTTGAGATCAGACTCCCTTCTTTAAGGAGCCCCAGGGAAGTTAGAGCCACATCCGTCCGAGGTGGGTTAACATCCAATGGTCTCTCGGTTTTCCATGTATTGCCATCAATTCCCGAAACTAGGAATATGCCATCACTTCGCTTCATTTTTGACCCTTGGGTCCTTGATAACGCCGTAATCGTATTTCACTGGAGTAAATCGGACGTCGGTGTAGTCTCTATGCTATGTAAGTGCCATCAAGGCTTAGTTATTCATCTGATGAAGCATGGTGAAACGTGTCGCTCCTTTACATCCATGAACTGCCTGTAGAAGTCGAGATTCGAACTACCTGCAGGGCAGGAAAAATGTTATTTTATCATTTTCATTTTTTTCTCCGCGATGCTCTAACGTTTCAGCTTTTCTTATCGTGAAAGTCACGATTGCTCAATCATTTCCGCTAAATTTTTTAATTTTTACTCATTGCTTTTTATTGCGAGTTGCTCTATCATTTCTGATATTTCTTTTATTTTTACTTGCTGATTTTTATTGCGAGTTTCCCCATCATTTCGGCTATTTCAATTAGTTTTACTCGCTTCTTTTTCCTCCGAGTTGGGAACTTGGAGTCTGATATCAACTTTGGCATCAATATCGCTACAACTGGAATATTATCAGGAGTGAATCAGCATTTACCGTTTCCCTTTTTTCGACAAAGGTGGCTTAAAAGACGGGGTTAGGATTCCGTCAACTAAGGCCTTTCAATGTTTATGGGCCGTTAGGGTCTTGTAAGGTTATCTTCTCCCTGTGCGTCAAGAGGATCTCATAGGTGCATTTTCTCCTTAGAAATTGTAAGGACTCCTGAGTGAATCTTTTAATTCGTAAGAATCCTACAAGAGTACTTTTCTCCTTGAGAATCGAGAGGACTTACAAGTGTCATCCACCATGTGGAACTTGGGTTTGTTTATGTTTATTTATGCCAGTGTATTATGTACAAGAGTCGAGATCGAACTACCTGTAGGGCTATTTTAGAAGGGTATATGATGGCTTAGGAACAGATTCAGATCTGTAACCTAAGGCTTTTGAATTCTATAAGCCCTAATGGTCTTATAAAGGGGTGTTTTTTCCTTACTAGTTGAAAGGATCTCGTAAGTGTATATTCTCCTTGGAAATCATAGGGATTCCCAAGTGTCTTTCACTTTTGCGAGTTGTAAAGATCTCACTTAGGTGTTCTCTCTGCAAGTCGATAGGACTTTGCAAGTGTATTTTTTTCATGATTTTACGCCCTTTCAGGTTTTCACAAGCTCGCTGGCAGTCCTGCTGTTTTTAATCATGAAGCCCTTTCGGGGTTTCATCCATGCCCATTTTGGTTGTGGACATGCAGTTTTTTTAGAGGACTGCATCATTGGAGGAGCTTCATAGCCAGTAGGACTTCAGGCGCAGTCTCACAGTTCGGACTTGAGTTGCAATGTTCGCCGGTGGGACTTCAGTTGCAATGTCGATCTCAAGGAGCATATTAGTTTAGGAACATCACGGTCCATCATCCCCGTATTTGGGGTGAAGTGCTTGGCTCTCAGAGTTCCGACATAGAAAGATAAGGAGCGGACATAGGAGTCATCATTTATCATTGACATAAGTCGCAACCCTTAAATCATAATACTTCTTGAGAAATCGACTGTTTATTGGTTGATATATTCTTTCTCCATGCATATCCACTATTTGGCAAGCTCCACCTTGGTTGACTTTCTCTATAACATACGGGCCTTCATAATTTGGCTCGAACTTCCCACGTTTTGTGCGGTTAGGGATCATAGGTCTTTTGACAACCAGCACAAGTTTGCCTTGGTAGAATGTCCTTGGTCTGCTCAATCTTTAGTATGCTTGGGTCATCCTCGCTTGATAGGCTTCCAGACTTTGCTATACTGCGAGACGGGTCTCGTCGAGTGCATCAAGTTCCTCGAGCCAGAGGTGAGCGTTATCTTCGTCTGTAAGCTCATGGTGAACCGCCATCCTTAGCGAGGGAAGTTCTCTCTCCAGCGGAAGCACTACTTCGGCTCCAAACACCAAGGCATAAAATGTTGTTTTTATGGCCGTTGTGAAGGTTGTTCGGTATGCCCAAAGAGCTTCATGCAGCCTTTTGTACCGGCCCTTTTTTTTATTTTTGGACACCATCTTCTTTATAAGCTTTGTCAATGTTTTGTTGATGGCTTCAGCTAGACCGTTGGCTCGAGAGTTATAGACGGAAGAATATCTCTAATCTATCTTGTGTTGCTTGGCGAAGCGGGTTATTTTATGGCTTCTGCATGCTGGTCCATTGTCCCAGATTATCCGTCGTTGAACTCTGAACCGGTATATCGCATGAGTTTTGAAGAAATGAAGAATATTCTCCATTTTTACTTCTCTCTGTGATATCGCCTCTAACCATTAGAGAAGTAGTCGGTTGTTGCCAGGATGAAGCGGTGTCCTTTAGATGACGCCGGCTCAATGGGTCCGACTATATCTATCCCCCACATCTCGAACGGCCAACTGGCTATGGTGGGATGCAGCGGATTGGGATGCTGATGTATAAAGTCCCCATGTATTTAGTATGAGTGGCATCGCTTCGCATATTCGATACAATCTTGAATCATCGTGGTCCAGTAGTAACCCATCCTTTTGATTTTCAATTTCATCTTAGGACCGGCTTGATTGGACTTACAAAGACCGTCATGAATTTCTTGGACGACTCTTTTGGCTTTCCATGGACCTAGAAACCTCATCCATATACGATCAAAGGACCTATTGTATAAAGTTCCATTGATTAGGGCAGAAGGCAAAGCTCGTTTGATGAGCTGGTGCCTTTGCGAAGCATCTTCAGGTATCCGTCGGGACTTGAAGTAGTCTATAAAGACATGCCTCCAATTCATCTTCTTTTTCTTTTTTGGCTTAGAGAACCTTCTCTCTAAGTACCTCTTCTTCTTCTTCGGGTGTTTCCACTGGAGACTCCGAAGGAAATTCAGCTAGCGATAGGATCTTGCGGCTTCAGACACTGATCGTTACATCATCAAGATTTTCATATGCCATTTCTTTGGCAAGTTTTGCTAACGCGTCTGCTTTGCTATTTTCCGCTCGTGACACTTTCCAGTACACAAAAGGGAACCCGCATCGCTAGTTGCTGTACCTTTTCGTTATACCTTATGAGCTCCAGATTGCATGTCTTGTAGTCGCCGTTCACTTAATTGATGACTAACTATGAGTCACCGTATATGACGAGATCCTTGATGCGCATGTCGATTGCGAATTTGAGACAGGCAATGAGAGCTTTATATTCAGCTTCGTTGTTGGTTCTTAGTTCTGTCAACGAGAAGGCATAGCGAAGTATCCCTTCTTGTGGAGTCACGAAGATAAGTCTTACCTCGGCTTTGATTATTGGGGTGTTCCTCTTCCGTGCCGTCATTGAAGATGCTCCATTGAAGTGTAGTTCCCACCGGTACTTTTCGGTTTCTTCCGCCTCTTCACATGTATTGAATACATATTCATCTGACAGCTTGCTATTTAATGGAGAGTTGGCCGGGATCGGGTGTTCCGTGAGGAAGTCGGTGATAGCTTGTCCTTTTACCGCTTTGAAGGGGCGATAAACAATCGTTAACATTTTCAATAGAAGGGACCATTTAGCGAGCTTCCCGGTCAGCATAGCTTTAGACATGAGGTAATTGAGGGGGTCCACCTTCAATATGAGATGGACTTCATGCGCCAAGGCATAATGTCTGAGCTTTGTGACGGTAAAGATCAACGCTAGGCAATGCTTTTCGATAGGAGAGTAATTTCTTTCTACATCTAGTAGGACTCAACTTAGATAGTATAGAGCCCTCTCCTTTTCTTGGTCATTGTCTTGTGCCTACAGCACGCCTAGAGAACCATCAAGGGCGGTTGTATAGAGGATAATGACATTTCCCTTAACTGGAGCGACCAAGGCCGGTGGATTCTGCAATATTGCTTGATCTCCTCCAGCGCCTGTTGATACTTCTGATCCCATATGAATGGGGTGTCTTTCTTCATCAGATGGCTGTATGGACGGCATTTCCCAAAAAGGTCGGCGATGAACCGTCGGATATAAGTGAGATTTCCTTGGAGAGATCGCAGTTGTTTGAGATTCCTTGGAAGGAGAATTTCTATAATTGCCTTGATTTTAGAGGGGTCGATTTCGATCCCTTGGTGACGGATTGTAAAACCCAGAAACCTCCCTGATGAGACTCCGAAAGCACATTTCAGCGGATTCATCTTTAGGTTGAATTTTCGAAGGCGCTTGAAGACCGTCCTTAGATGCTCCGAGTGCTCTTCATGTGACATGCTTTTGACTACTAAATCATCGATGTAGCACTCAATGATGTCATGTATCATGTCGTCAAATATCTTAGTCATTGCTCTTTGATATGTCGCCTCGACATTCTTTAGTCCGAAAGGCCTGACTTTGTAACAGTATATGCCTAACAGTGTGTGGAAGATCTTATGCTTCTGATCTTCCGGATCCATTTTTATTTGATTGTATCCTAATGATCCATCCATGAAGTAGAAGACCTTATAAGTGGAGGTGTTGTCGATCATCAGTTCAGTAACTGGTATGGGGAAGTCGTCTTTCGGAGACGCCTTATTAAGGTCGCGAAAGTCCACGCAGATCCGGGTGGTCTCGTTCTTTTTCAACATGGGGGCGATTTTGGCAATCTAGTCAGCGTATTGGACTTTCTGGATGAAACTAGAATCTATAAGTTTCTTGACTTCAGCATTGACACTCATCTCGAGTACGAGACACATTCTTACCTGAGCTTGTTTGACAGGCTTTATTCCCGGCATTATAGACAGTTTGTGAACTGCTTCATCTGGATCAAGGCCTGGGATCTCGAAATAATTCCACATGAAGCAATATTTGTACTCCATGAGTACTACTTTTATACCAGCTACTTATTCATTTGAAACCAGCTCACTGACGAACGCGGGTTGATGATCATCTTCAGTTCCCATGTTTATCTGTTTCAGTTCATCAGCGGTGGTATGGTTCTCGTCTTCCAATTCTTTTGGCGCTGGAGGAAGCCCCAAAATCTCATCTTCTTCATTTGTGAAGCAGTCGAGGCACTGAAGCGTATCTTCGTCCCCATTTTCATTATGAAGTCTTATCATGTGGCAAGTGTGGGTGAGCTTCCGCTTCTTTGGCTGGTTACGCTTTGACTTGGCGGGGTTGTCTCGCATGAGCTCTTGTTTTTACGGAGGTTCCACTTTCCAACTGGCGCTCAGTCTGAACTTTCCTTACCAGTACCGCTCTTCCACCCAGTCCTTGAAGGGAAAGCAATCCTCAATTAGATCACTAATGATTCGATGGTGGGGATAGTAGTCGGGATGATCAAAAGCATTACCTTCATGAGGCCGCTTGCACTTGGGCAGTATTAACATCTTGTGCTTCATGACGAGCTTAAATATTTCCTCGTCTTATCCAGAGGAAAAGAATATCCTCATCCCATCCTCTCCGTAAGAGGTAGGGCTGAGCGACCTTGCGGCTTGGATGTGGATGGTGTCCTATCTTCGATGTGGCGACATTGAATTTCTTCATTTTTGAAGGAAGGTAAACGCAACTGCCGAGGATGAGGATTATGTCCCGTCTAACCCATAGATTACCAGCTTAGGTGTGATCTTCTGGCTACTTCATACAAGGCCGTCTCACCCATTCTATAATCTTCTTTGATTAGCTTCTCAGTCGGGTCTTCTGGTGGCGGAGTCTCAGTGTTTTGCGGAGCTGAATTAATGCAACTCATTGCTTCATTAAATCACCTGCTTGGGGGTAATTGCATGACCTTTTTGTGTAGGGAAATTATATTTTCTCCAAGTATAACAAATTCCTGAATCATTTCTTTCATCATCAAGTCAATCGGTGGTTCCGATGATCCGGTCGGAGTACTTTGCGAGGTTTCTTCACCTTACTCGGCTAAGTTTCCTGCCATCCAAGTATCTTCCCTTTCGCTCATGGCAAAATAGGTACGAGCCCTCTTCTTCTTCTTGTGTCGTACATAACCCAAACCAGTGGTATCGAACTTTCCACAGGACACTGGTTGATAGGTCCCTTGCACTTCCCAAATCCTTTTGAAATACCGGGCCTGACGAATAGTCTGTTCGAACGGTATTCCCTGCCGATGAAGGAGTTCTTTCAAGCTCTTTGTATAGTATCTTGGCATGGGGATTGGTTGTAACCTATCGAGATTCGGTTCAAATCCATGACAAATCTCTTTCTCTACCTTGGTGCCTTCCGATTTATAAAAGAGAATGGCCTTTTCTCTTTTACATCTGGGAGGCATAAGGAAGGTTATTATATCTTGCACGCTGTAGGAGTTGAGTGCATCGAGCTCTTTGTAGTTATGCGTTGGAGCCATTGTAATATGTGTTGGATATGTATGCCCTAGAGGCCATTATTGTATATGCATATGTGTAGATGCTAGGGATATGTATGTACAGAACATTCTTGCTCAGTTATATAGTATATTGTTTCAGTTGTCTTTTATCAGGATATGTGTATTTGTTTTTATTCATGCTTTATCCAGCTTGCACATATTGATAAAGACTTGATACATTGATACACTATTATGGTTTGACTTTATCTTAATATGGAATATGTTATACATGTTATTACATATTGCGGTTACATGTTGATAAAGCCCGTAGGATCTTGCTTGACTACTGCGTTGTGATGGTGATCATACTTATGGGAGAAGGGTAGTCCATAAGCACATCTTTAAATGGTCCCTAGTCGCGTGAGTATCGAGACTGGGCATTGATACTCCAGAGTAGACTAGTGTATACGTTTCTAGCCCTGACAAGGGGTAATGGTTGGTCCCGCAACCATTGGTCAGATGCACCTAAGATCGTATACAGGTGCTCACTGGGTGTGAGTACACTGAACAGACTCACAGATAACATCCAGCTGGTATTATAGCTATCGTCAAATGGAAGTTCTCAGGTGACATGTGTACGGGTTTGTCTTCGGACCTGAGATCATCATTTTTCTCGTGTGAGTTCCCACTGTGCTTTGATCACTACCCTACCATAGCTCTACTGAGTCGTGCAAACAGGTTTTGATTGGGCACAGTTCCGAGCCATATGGAGGCAGTGAGCGATTGTTGGGGATTCGTCTCTCCCGGTATTAGGAGTCGATATCGCACAATGTTCGATTGGTCAGGACCATAAGACCTTGGCCAAGGCAGTTGGGATTTATTGGTAGGTTGATCAGTAGTTTCCCGGATTGGTCCTGAGCCACATCAGAACGACTTATCGGGTTATTAGGGTCTGACGTTTACCATCCCCTAGACTCGGTATGCGATACTCTTTGACAAAAAGACCTGACTGTACGGATAGGCTCAGTAGGAGTTTGGACGAGTTTGCTCGTCGGCCTTCCTTTTCGACAGGTACCTGGGTAGCCGTTACGTATAGCTACTGCCGCTGATGTGCTTGTGGTTAAACCCACAGCCAGCGTACTGTCGAATCTTTAGAGTCTTACACAGAGGGTTTCCGTGCTTTGGGCGAAATGATGTAGAGGCCGTATGGATTTACAGCAGGGCTTCGATCACATACACGTACTTGTGCACGTGTGATGTTCGGGCGGATAATACTAGCGGGCTTTGGTTTAAGCCGGATCCTAGTATTATATTGATGGATTATTTTTGTCTCATTGTATTCGTATTCTTCGGAATACGGATACGGGTATGTATATACGGATGAGGGGAATTCTCGTAATTCACTCGAGAAATCTTCTAGAATGAGACACCTCATTAGGGTTTCCTTTTAATCTTCTGATTAAAGATTAAAGCTTTTAATCTTTTGATTAAAGATTAAAGATAAATGAGGTAAAGGAAATGAGGTGGAGATATTTTTGGATGAAGCATGACTCATAGCTTGACAAAATAGATATTTGTGAGGCATGGTTGATATTTTGAAGAGATATTTTATCTAATCAATTATTATATGCTTCATAGCTATTTATTATCATCTCACATGAGCCATTCATTCTTCATCCAAGCCTTTTCTTCACTTGCTCTTCCTCAATCTCTCTCTTCTTCTTCATAACTCTAAACCTCTCATGAGTTGAGAAACCTAGGATTCCAAGAGACAAACTAATTCATCTTCACTCTCTACACACTCTAGGCTACATAGATTAGCAAGCTAAGTAACCTAGTTACCTTGTTTTGGAGGTAAGAGCTCAAAGTCGGAACTTTCGGGTAGATCATCTATGACGCGAGGTGGCCGAAGTTCAAGCACGATCCATACTTCCTTCGAGGAGCTAGAGGAGAGGATTACAGACCCGAATGACTTGATTCTCATTATATAACTTTCTATCATAGTAGATAGATATCATTTGTAGCTAGTTGGGTTTATGATAAAGATCCGGTTTTGGGTTATTATAGCGCCTAGTTTTGTTCGTTATCAAAATTTTTGTTCCGCAAACGGTCACGGGAGATAGCTTAGGTGCTAACATAACCTTTCATGGTATCAGAGCCAACCCATAAAACCTAAACTAGCTAGTTCTAACATGTTTAAAAGATAGATCGAAAAAACTTTCTGAAATCACATTTTCAAACTTGGGTTCTCTGCCGATTTTTAATGCGTCCAAAAATTATTTTTCTGTATCTCAGAAATTCTTGCAGGGAATTTTAGGACACCATATGAAATTTGGACACGTGTTACCATAAGAAGGCCGTGGAACCGCGGCAGAACCACCTTGTTTGCGGCGGTTCCGCGGTCAACTTAGGGAATCGGTGCACTAAAGTTCATATGGTGTTCTAGTTTTTGGAGAAGTGATTTCTGGAACATTTAGTTTCTGGCCCAGATTTGTTTGAGTTCTGGATTGCACTTGGGGCCAATACAGAAGTTTTTTGTTGATCGAAATTTTAAAATGCGTTATGTTTCAGTGCCTACATTACTATCTGCGACCGTGAATGTCATTAGAGAGGTATAACTCGTCTAATTGTTATATGTTCATTTAGACGGGTTTGCGAACATGACATTCACGTTGATGTTCTGTGTTTGTGCTGTGGTTGTGGTTGGATAGTCATGGTGGATAGCTTGCGGTGCAATGATAGTAGTACTGTTAAGATTCATTTGTACATTTGATATTGTGGGCCGAGCGTTCGACATGTGGACTGCCGTCTTTGCCAGGTTGTATATTATTTGATTAGGGCACGACCAGGTTGAGGTCAATGTCACCATTGTACATATTTATTTCATTTTCTATACTAGGATTAACCTACGGTGGAGTGCACGAATAGCCGGGTTCTAGAAGGCAACAAGCCCGCATCTCATGACGTTGAGACAGAGGGGGCTTCATTCTAGAATTGGCGGGCTATTCGCCGCACTCGTAGGGGGTATAGGTTAACCCAAGGTGGGGCTCCCAAGTTACCAAATTTCGTGAAGTGCCGGGTGACCCATTCACCTTGTTGAAGGGGGCTGCCTCACTTCTGGGATTGGCGGGTAACTTGCCGTGCTCGTAGAGGTCCAGGTTTACATTGCACAGGCTATCCACACGACCGGGAACGTCGAGTTTTATTTGCAGCTCAAATGAAACCCGGGGCTCCAAGATTATCCACTATTCTGTATTATTGGTCGAGATTCTATGATGTTGCTTACTATCATGCCTGGGACAAATGTTGTATATACTTATATATATACTAGTAGATGTTGTATATGTTTTGCACCCGCGCTAGTCCAGCCCCCGCTCTGTCGTTAGCTAAGTAACCTAACGGGTGATGACGGGGCCCAGTGGCGAATGCGGATGGCATATACGTACATCATATTTTTGTTCTTTTCTGGTGTGATAGGTTAATTAATAGGACTGTATTAATTTTGATTAATGCAAGAAAAGAAACCTAAAAGATGTTGTTGGAACAAATTTCGAAAAACTACAGTTATATTCTTTCTTTATGTGTAGTGGTATTCGGTCGTGAATATCCTGCACCTCGTTCCACGAGGCAAGAGCTGAGATCCCTTCATGGGGAGTGACCTCTTGAGCAAAAGACTATACTACAGATTACTCGGTTTTTTCAATACCAGAAATTTTCAAAAAGCGGAGCTTAAACCACTCATTTTCAAAGTTATTAGGTTCCTTCAATGATATCAAGTTCATTACGTTAATGGGTTTTTCGCTAAAAACCCAGCCGTAGCCCTCCGTCATTTCTTACAAGTATTACTTAGTATTCATGTGTATGTTGACCTCTGTCAAGGCATAGTGTGTTAATTATATGTATGCCCTAGAGGCCATTACTGTACATAGGATGTATATTGTAGTGGATACGGGGACATATATAGGGAGGACTTTCTTGCTCGACATGATAGTATGCTATCTGGTTACTCTTTACCTTAACGTGTATACTGATTGTCTCTCTGTTACATGTTGGTAAAGCCCTTAGGATGTGTACTTGACTACCTGGACTATGATGCGGTTCATACTAGTGGGGATATGGTAGTCCATAAGTACATCCTTCAAGATCCCTAGTCATGGGTGTATCGAGATAGGGCATCGATATACCAGAGTAGACTAGCGTATACCTTCTCGACCCATACAGATGGGCGATGGATGATCCCATATCCATTGGTGTTTGACATCAGAGATGATATACGGGTGCTCAGTGGAGACTGGGTACACTGGACGGACTCGTCGAGAACTCCCAGTTGGTATTATACCTCACGTCAGATGGCAGTTCTCTGGTGACACTGGTACAGGTTAGTCTGTAGACCCGAGATCGTCATAGAGTCTTGTGTGATTCCTACTATGCTTTGATTTCCACCTTACCACGTCCAAGAGGGCATGCAAAACGGTGGTTTTTGGGTACAGGCCCTAATCACATGGAGGCAATGAGCGATAGGAGGGGATTAGTCTCTCCCGCTATAGGGAGTTGATGTTGCGCTGTGTTCGATTGGCTATAACCGAAAATCCCTGGCCAGGGTTGCAGAGATTTACTGGTAAGTGTTACCAGTAGTTTCTCGAAATGTTATAGACCTTATATCGACGCGACTTATCGAGCTACTTGGGTCTGACGTTTACCACCCCTAGGCGAGATATGCGACATATCAGACGAACAGACCGGACTGTACGGTAAGTGTTACTGGTTGGATTCACAGGAGTGTGAGCGGGCTTGCTTGTTGATCTTCTGATCGCTCAATACCCGGATGGCCATTACGTTTAGCAGACCGCTTGCTGCTTGTGGGTGTTTGATATGATCATCCCCTGCTGCCGGCGTGTTGACGAGTCTTTAGAGTCCTACACGGAGGTTTCCTGGCTCAAGCGAAACGAAATAGGAGCGCATATGAGATATGTACGGGACCGAGAATAATGCGTGTATGTGATACCGTATTCTATTCTCGCGATCAATGTATCGATTGGTTGTATGCGATATAACCTAGTTATCGAATCGAGGATTGATTCGATAAGTCGATACATTGGATATTAGTCGGTCATATGCGATATGACCGGATCGTTAAATCAAGTGTTGATTTAATGATTTGATGTATAATTATATATTTGATATATTACTTTATATTAACTAGTATTGGTTCACTTAAGATTATTTTCTCACTTGATGTGCATATTGTATATGTGATATATTTTTGTGCACAAGTTTGTATCATGTTTGATGATACATGCAAACTTGGGTGTATGTTTGAATTAAACCATGGTTAGTTAATGGTTAGGGTTTCATTTGCTTTATTTACTTATTCATTTATTTATTTATTTTGGTAAGAAATAAAATGGTGGCTTTATTTGAATTTCACTTGAAGCTTCATGAAGCTTTGAAAGTCAAAACCATTTTGTTTCTTTCCTTAACCCAACCATTTAACTAAACCATAGTTTATTCTCTACACTTAAACATGGTTGCTAATATGATAAGAATGAATTTTTTTTTCCTATTATTGATAATTCTTATCATATTCTTTTTCTTCTTCTTCAAGAGGAAGAAACCATTCTAGCTTCAATGGTGCCTTGAGAAAAAGAGTGAGAAATCCAATTCTAAAGTGAACCCACTTCCTATTTCTTCATCCTCTAACACTTGCCATGTAGTATACGGTGTTTTCTTCACAAGTTTCATGACTTGGTGATGTTGGAGCTTGATCTTGAGTTGCCTCGACGTAGATCATCTTCGGCATCGAAGTCGAGGACCTAGCCCGATCATTTCTTCGACGAAACCATCGCTAGAGTCCGGGATCCGATGATCGCAGCGGAGGGACGTCATCACGGAGCTGAGGAAGTGGAGGACCGGATCTACAAAGGTTGTATTTCCATTCACTTTAGAGTAAAGTTGTTTACTTGCATTGTTATCGCCTTAAACTCTAGTCAACGATCGCATTAGGGTTTCTCGACACCGGAAATTTTTGAATTTAGCATGGTTGATGCCTTGTGGAACCTCCTTAGAGTGCCTAGAAACCCTACAGTGGTATCAGAGACTAGCTAGAGCCTTAGGCGATGTGTAGACGAAGTAAGAAACCCGATCGAACCTGAAACCCTAATTCTAAATCCCTCTCTGGAAATTTTCTGGAATTTTGGATTTTTGTGAATTAAAAATTGTCAAAAAATTCCGCATGGTTATCTAAGAGTTACTGTGAAGCACGTGACCATAAATCGTCTAAAGTGCCGCGGAACTGCGGCCCCACCCTGGCTTGGGCGGCGGTTCCGCGGCCAAATTGATGAATCTTTGCACGTGTCTTGCACAGTAATTTCTATTTTTAAGTGCTGTATTTTCTGGGAATTTTTAATTAATACTCAACAGTTGAGTTTTCTGGGGTTGTATTAGGACTTCGTAGATTCGATCGGATTGTCTAATCTTGTCTATGTGTTTTCCGGATAATTTTTGAATATGTTAAAAAGTTCGACCGGATATAAATACCCAATTTTTCCCCTGCCGGGAAATTTCCAAGTGTTGGATTTTTCCGTGGTTTACGAACGTTCTAAGTAGTGCAAGTAACGCGATGGTCCCTCTAGAAGACAACAAACCTTAACTCGATTATGTGACCGTCTTGAACTGCCCTTTGAGCCTTAGGGTTTGGGGCAGTACGGCGTGCCACATGTGAGGCGTTGGCTTGACCCTTCTATGGCTGGACCGTTAGTACTGAGGCATGAAGTGAATGTTTTTAAACTTATTTCATCTGTTGAGCTGTTTCGGGAAAACATGGGTGTTTGACTGTTCGATCGGAAAGTTTAACATTTTCTATTTATCTGGAATGGGATACAATACTTGGAATCCACAAGTAGTTATGAGATAACTGATATGAATGTTATAAACATAGCACTTTAGTCTCACTTGATTGGTTACCACGGAATTTTGATGCGATCAAAATTCCGTCGCAATCACGTAGCATACGCGGATACTCGCCGGATAAACTTAATAGACAGCTACACCCCTTAGCCCCGACCAAGTGACTGTAGGAGAACCCCGTCGCCGAAAGCATCCGTTCGGGTGCTCGCGGAAGCGGTGTTCCGCCTTAGTGAACTTCGTCGACGACATCAGGGGTGTGGCCGCTTGCTAAAGTTTGCGACGAGCATTCGATCAGTATGTCGGGAATCTTGTTGAATTTCCCGACTTGATATTGAAAAGAGTTTTCGATAATGAGACTAAAATGCGGGGTTTATAATTGCTAGGCATGTGATGTCTAAGGAATTCATCTGATTAGGCATGCGATGTCTAAAGAAGTTGCGGATTCCAACTGTTGTAGTTTTACACTTTCTTTTCTGCGACCGTAAGTGTAATATGTGATATCGCCGGTTTCGTTGCTATATGACAACGACAATTGGGATGCGCATATTTACTTACGTTGATGACATGTGATGTTATATGTTGCTGGATATGTTATATTGGATCGTCGTGTTTGAATAGCCGGGTTTTTTTTTATGTGAGATGAGTGTTTTTCATTTACATTCATGTAAAAGCTTGTATGTAATATTCTTTTATTGGGGCACTTCCAGGTTGCGGAAGATGTCACCATTTGTATATTATTTACTTTTCCGCACTAGGATAGACCCAAGGAGGAGGGCACAAGTAACCGGGTTCTGGAGTCCAGTGGGAGACCAACTCGAGGAGTCGAGTCCGAGTCTCCTAACTCTAGAATTAGTAGGGTTGCTTGCCGCTCTCATAGGGGTCTAGGGGTGTGGGTTTGGCTATTCATCACGACCATAGAATCCGTGTTTTATACTGGCTCGTATTGAAAACACGGACGTCCTAGTATATCCAATATTTCATATGTTTCTTCTGCTGCGATATCTGTGATGTGATCATTTGATGTTCTATGATAAATACTGTATATAGTATATATGATATATTATATAGGCGTTACTTATGTTTTACACCCGCGCTAGCCCTGCCCCGCTCTATCGTTAGTTACCTAACCTAACGGTGCACGAGGGGACATCGAGGCGAATGCGGATGGCATAAGTGTACATCGTATTTATCTGTAATGTTTAGGTAACTTAAATGATGGGACTTCATTAATATGATTAATGAAAGAAAAAGAAACCTAAAGATGTTGTGCAATCGAATTTTCAAAAACAGGTAGCTACAGTTCTTGCTTTGCATCGCGGTGTTCCTTGCAGAACATCCTGCACCTTATTCGATAAGGAAAGGACCGAGATCCCTTCACCGGGAGTGACTACTTTTGCAATAACTGGCAGATGCTACAACCCTCAGTTTGTCTTTTGATTGCTCCTGTAGTTCTTGCTTTCCACAGCGGTATATATGATATATCCAGCACCTCATTCGACGAGGAAAGGGCCGACGATCCCTTCACCGGGAGTGACCCCTTTAGCAAAACTAGAAAAGCCTCAAAAACACTCCATTTTAAAATCATTTGATTCTACAACGATATCAAGTTCATTACGCAATAGGTTTTCTGAAAAACCTGTCGTAGCCCTCCGTCATTTCAGATAAGTAGTAGTTAGTATTCGTGCTGCGTTTGTTGGCCTTTGTCAAGGCGTAGTGTGCGGTAGCTAGCTGGTGCTTATCTGCTTATGCATATGATGCAGATTGGGTTAGGGTAGTCGTGCGACCTTGTTGGCCTTTGTCAAGGGTCGTGCGGGTAGGTTTAATTCAATCAGGAAATGACGGGTTGAACTTGACTAGCATCCTATGGTTTGTTGGCCTTTGTCAAGGTCATAGGAGGTTAGGGGCAAAATTATCGGGAATTTCAAGTGTTGAAATTTGCAATGAGATTGCATACCTTCTATAAGATAGTTGGATCCCGATACCCGCTGTGAGTAATTGTTACTCCTGGGAGAGTTTTACACATTACAATTAGCCGATCAAGTAGGTGTCTAGAAAGGCGTCAACGGGGTTACGCCTCTGGGAAAACGAGGTTTACTTTAATTAGGTCTGTGCGAAAGCACGGGAAACCTCCCTCAAAGTACCGACACTGGCCTGGCTGAAAGATCGGCGAAGTTGTAGGGTGTAATTAATCCCGGCTAGTCTTTCCTTTTAGGGTTTGAAGGAAGATTTCATAAAAACAGTGGGAGCCATCCTGATTAGATAAAATAATAACCACTCTGATCTTGCAAGAGCGCACGCAGAGTGTTTTCTTCTCTCTCTCTCCAGGTAGCGACCATATCACGCCTTAATCAAGATAATAATACGGATGTATTGACCGAACCCGCTTGTTATACTGAGCTGGGGAACGTTGGTCCCGCTCCAACTTATAATTGTTATAAGACAGAGCAGGAAATTGGGAAATGCCAGATTTCCCGTGCCGCCCAAACGAAGAAAGTACATGATGATGCATCTTCTTCGGGTGTGTTCATTACAAAGAACCGTTTCTCAGTATCCTCTGCGTCCTGGGTATTTGATACCGGATCAGGATCACATATATGTAATCTGTTACATAGGGCTACAGAAAGATAGAGAACTGAGAATGGGTGATAAGTTTCATGAGACAGAAAACGGTGCAAGTGTTGCAGCCAAGTCTGTTGGTCACTGTCACCCTGTATTACCAATACATTGATTCTGAACAAATCCTATTAGATACCGAACCTGATATACAAAATCATATCAGTCTCTTTATTAGTAAAGAAATGATAAAATTTTGTATTGTAGGATAATGTTTTGAACATTTCCTATATCAAAAGTTGATCGGTTCTGGCACGTTATCTAAAAGCATTGATGTTCTAAATCAAACTACAGTTCTTAGTATACGGAACACACACAAGAGGAAGAGTTCAGAGTTGAACGATTCCTTCTTGAGGTATTGTAGACTAGGTCAGATCAATGTGACCCAACTAGCTAAAGTTACATTTAGATGCATATTTAAATCAGTTTTAATTTACATCTTATGAAACTTGCCAGTCATGTCATAAAGATAAGATGACCATAGCTCTGTTTACTGGAAACAGAGAAAGAGTTAGTGAACTCTTGGGATGATACATATTGATGTATGTGGGTCCCCTGTCTACACATGCCAAGACCAGTTCTTGTACTTCATTACATTCTCTGATGATCTCTCAAGATTCAGACATATGTTCCTGTTGAAACACAAGTCCGAACCTTTTGAGATATTCACAGAATATGATTTAGAAGTAGAGAACCAAAATGCGGGTATAAGTATTATGTCCTTTGATGTGATCGAGGAGGAGAATACTTGATCACGGAAATCCTGGACTATTCTAAAGGAGAATGAGATTCTCTCTCAGAATTAGTCCTCCGTATACACCATAGCACGATGGTATATCGGGGCGGAGCAGATACACCCTATTTGATATGGTGTACTCTATGATGAGTACTACTGAGTTACCTTTTTCCTTATTGGAGGTTATGCACTTGGGAAGTTGCATACCTATTGAATAGGGTTCAAATCAAAACAGTTGCCTACCTCTTCATATGTGATATGGAAAGGGAAGAGCCCATATCTTAAGTTTGTTAAGATTTGGGGTTGTCCGGCCTATGTCTGAAAGGCAAAATCTGAACAAGCTCGAGGCAAGGTCTGTTATGTAGAACTGGAAATGTTCCAGCTATACAAACTGCAGCTGATGATTTGGTAGAACCAAAGGATTCAATTGTTTCCAACGAACATCAGCCTCTCCGTCGATTTCGTAGGGTTCCTCACCCACCTGAGAGATACTTATGTTTCTCTATGACAGTGGGAGCGAGGAATGCATCATGAGATGATGACCCAACTAGTTTCGAGCTGGCCATCAAGAGTGGGACTCTGTAAGAATGGCTGGATGCTTAGCGATCTGAGATGGAATCCTTATACACCAACAAAGTATGGAATTTAGTTGCTTTATCTGAAGGGTTAAATCCCCATCAGGAGCAAGTATATCTTGAGAAGATTACTTGGTGTACATGGAAAGGTTGAGACTTTCAAAGCTAGACTTGTTAAAAGTTTGCATCATTGACCAGGTATGGATTATGATGAAACCTTTTCTAAGTAGCTATGCTTAAGTCCATCCAGATCCTACTTGCCACGGCGACATACCATGACTACGACATCTGGCGGTTGGGTGCCATGACTGCTTTTCTAAATGATGTTTTAGAAGAGTGCGTCTATAAGTACACAGTCAGAGGGCTTCGTAGACAGTGGGAGCAGCGGAAACGTGTGCAAGATGTTTTATGTGATAAAGCAGGCATCGTGGAGTTGGAACATCTGTTTTGATGTGTTAGTCAAAGAGTTTGACATCATCAAAATGGTAGATGAACCTTGTATAAACAAAAGGGTAGTAGGGAGTATGGTGATGATCCTCGTGGAGTATGTGGATGACATACTCTTGATAAGAAAGGAGTTTCCTATGCTACGATCGGTCAATCTCCTCTTATCAGAATGATTCTCCATATAGGATCAAAGTGATACCACCTAAATTCTGGGTTTTGGATCTATTAGATAGATCTGATTGGATGCTAGGAAACTCACTAGTTGTAGTGAGATGGTATCAAATGATCCTGGGGAGAATCACTGGAAAGGTTCCAGAGTGATGAGGAAGATTGAAAGTCAGTCATAGGCATTGTCTATACCCTCAGTAAAGGGACGGTATGTTGGAAGAGTTCTAAGCTAGATACCGTGGCATACTAGACGATAAAGGCAGGATACATCGCTATTTAAGATGCTACCAAAGAGACTGTCTGGGTGTATATTAGTTCATGAGATGAACTTAGTTCCTCCCATTGTGTGACAATGGAGTTGTGGCTTATGCCAAGGAACGTCCGTCCCATCAGTGATCCAGACATATTCTAAGGCAGTATCACCTGATCATGGAGATGGTTGATCTCCAAAGAGATCGAGGTTAGGAGAGTAGACTCAGAGGACAACATGGCGGATCCACTCACAAAGGCCTTTTCCCAGAGAGGGACTTTTATGGGATGGTTGAGTATGAGATACTACAACCACTGCTACAGATGGCCCTAGTGCAAGTGGGAGATTGTTAGTTATATGTATGCCCTATAGGCCATTACTGTACATAGGATGTATATTGTAGTGGATGCTGGGACATATATAGGTTGGACTTTCTTGCTCGACATGATAGTATGCTATCTGGTTACTCTTTACCTTAACGTGTATACTGATTGTCTCTCTGTTACATGTTGGTAAAGCCCTTAGGATGTGTACTTGACTACCTGGACTACGATGCGGTTCATACTAGTGGGGACATGGTAGTCTATTAGTACATCCTTTAAGGTCCCTAGTCGTGGGTGTATCGAGACAGGGCATCGATATACCAGAGTAGACTAGCGTATACCTTCTCGACCCATACAGATAGGCGATGGATGATCCCATATCCATTGGTGTTTGACATCAGAGATGATATACGGGTGCTCAGTGGAGACTGGGTACACTGGACGGACACGCCGAGAACTCCCAGATGGTATTATACCTTACGTCAGATGGCAGTTCTCTGGTGACACTGGTACAGGTTAGTCTGTAGACCCGAGATCGTCATAGAGTCTTGTGTGATTCCCACTGTGCTTTGATTTCCACCTTACCACGTCCAAGAGGGCGTGCAAAACGGTGGTTTTTGGGTACAGTCCCGAATCACATGGAGGCAATGAGCGATAGGAGGGGATTCGTCTCTCCCGGTATAGAGAGTTGATGTTGCGCTGTGTTCGATTGGCTATAACCGGAAATCCCTGGCCAGGGTTGCAGAGATTTACTGGTAAGTGTTACTAGTAGTTTCTCGAACTGTTATAGACCTCATATCGGCACGACTTATCGAGCTACTGGGGTCTGACGTTTACCACCCCTAGGCGAGATATGCGACATATCAGACGAACAGACCGGACTGTACGGTAAGTGTTACTGGTTGGATTCACAGGAGTGTGAGCGGGCTTGCTCGTTGATCTTCTGATCGCTCAATACCCGGGTGGCCGTTACATTTAGCAGACCGCTTGCGGCTTGTGGGTGTTTGATATGATCATCTCCTGCTGCCAGCGTATTGACGAGTCTTTAGAGTCCTATACAGAGGTTTCCTGGCTCAAGCGAAAAGAAATAGGAGCGCATATGAGATATGTGCGGGACCGAGAATAATGCGTGTATGTGATACCATATTCTATTCTCGTGATGAATGTATCGATTGGTTGTATGCGATATAACCTAGTTATCGAATCGAGGATTGATTCGATAAGTCAATACATTGGATATTAGTCGGTCATATGCGATATGACCGGATCGTTAAATCAAGTGTTGATTTAATGATTTGATGTATAATTATATATTTGATATATTACTTTACATTAACTAGTATTGGTTCACTTAAGATTATTTTCTCACTTGATGTGCACATTGTATATGTGATATATTTTTGTGCACAAGTTTGTATCATGTTTGATCATACATGCAAACTTGGGTGTATGTTTGAATTAAACCATGGTTAGTTAATGGTTAGGGTTTCATTTGCTTTATTTACTTATTCATTTATTTATTCATTTTGGTAAGAAATAAAATGGTGGCTTTATTTGAATTTCACTTGAAGCTTCATGAAGCTTTGAAAGTCAAAACCATTTTGTTTCTTTCCTTAACCTAACCATTTAACTAAACCATAGTTTATTCTCTACACTTAACCATGGTTGCTAATATGATAAGAATGACTTTTTTCCTATTATTGATAATTCTTATCATATTCTTCTTCTTCTTCTTCTTCTTCTTCTTCTTCAAGAAGAAGAAACCATTCTAGCTTCAATGGTGCCTTGAGAAAAAGAGTGAGAAATCTAATTCTAAAGTGAACCCACTTCCTATTTCATCATCCTCTACCACTTTCCATGTAGTATAGGGTGTTTTCTTCACAAGTTTCATGACTTGGTGAAGTTGGAGCTTGATCTGGAGTTGCCTCGACGTAGATCATCTTCGGCATCGAAGTCGACGACCTAGCCCGATCATTTCTTCGACGAAACCATCGCTAGAGTCCGGGATCCGATGATCGCAGCGGAGGGACGTCATCACGGAGCTGAGGAAGTGGAGGACCGGATCTACAAAGGTTGTATTTCCATTCACTTTAGAGTTAAGTTGTTTACTTGCATTGTTATAGCCTTAAACTCTACTCAACGATCGCATTAGGGTTTCTCGGCACCGGAAATTTTTGAATTTGGCACGGTTGATGCCTTGTGGAACCTCCTTAGAGTGCCTAGGAACCCTACATAGTGAATGGTAGCTAAGCAATTCTTGTATGTTACATAGATAGATGCGATTATTTAGGACAGTCGCACGGTCATTTTGACCGCTGTCAAGGACTTATGCGGGTGGGTCTAAATCAATCTAGGACAATGACGGGTTGAACTTGACTTGCGACTTATGACGTGTTGACCTCTGTAAAGGTCATGAAAGCGCTTGGGGCAAAAACCACATCGGGAGTTTCAAATATACAGGAAACTTGCAGATTTAGCATATCTTCTAGAGTGTGGTGACGAGAGTGGATTCCATCTAGGTCATCACACAATGATAGTTGGATCCCGATCCCACTGATGAGTAGGATCACTCTCGGGAGATTATTTCACTTAACAATCAATGCTATAAACCAAGTAGGTGCCTAGAACGGTGTTAGCGGGGCTACGCCTTCAGGGAAAAGAGATTACATAATTAAGGAACTTCGCGAAAGCGTTGGAAAACCTCCCTTGAAGTACCAACACTAGTCTGGCTAAACGGTTAAGAAAGTATTGTGACGTGGGATTAATCCTGAGTAGTTTTTTTTTAAGGTTTGAAGAAGAATTCGAGGAAACAGTGGAAGCCATCCTTGTTAGATAAATTAATAACCAATATAATCTTGCAAGAGCGCATGCTAAGTATTTCTTTTCTCTATCTCCATGTAGCAACCATTTCATGCCCTAATCAAGATAATAAAATGCATCGCTTGACCGATTCGAATTCTTATTCGGGGTTAGGAAACCTCGGTTTGGCTCTAACTTATGATGGCGATCATAAGTAAGAGCAGAGGAAAGAGGATAGTCTGAATTCCTTGAAGACCCCAATGAAGAAGAAGCATACTATTGCATCTACTTTAGGTGTTCTTGTAATCGAGAACTGCTTTTCAGTCGGTCCTACCTCCTGGGTACTAGATACTGGATCAGGATTTCATATCTGTAATTTATTGCAGGGACTGAGAAAAAGTAGGATGGTTGGACCTGGTGATATGTCCCTCAGAGTAGAGAATGGAGCACAAGTTGATGTTGTAGCCGTCGGTGAATACCACCTTGTGTTGCTAAATGTCAATACTATGATTTTGAACAATTGCTACTATGTACCTTCCATGGTTTGCAACATAATATCAGTTTCTTTACTTAATAAAGATGGATATAACTTTGTTCTTGATTGAAATATCATGAACATTTACCTTGATAAAGTAGTGGTTGCAGAAGGTACACTGTTTAATGGTATCTATGTTCTAAATCAAAACGTAGTTTTCAATATACAAAATGCACGCAAGAGGAAGAGTTCAAAAATAAACGAATACTATTTGTGGCATTGTAGACTTGGTCATATCGGAGAGAAACGACTAAGTAAGTTGCATAAAGATGGACTTTTGAATACGTTCGAATTTTCATCTTATGAAACTTGTCAGTCTTGTCTCAAGGGAAAGATGACCAAATCTCCATTCACTGGACACGGAGAAAGAGCAGCAGTGCTCTTGGGACTCATACATAGTGATGCATGTGGTCCAATGTCTATACATGCAAGGGGTGGGTTCTCGTACTTCATCACATTCACTGAAGATCTCTCTAGGTTCGGATATGTGTATCTGATGAAACAGAAATCTGAAGCTTTTGAGAAATTCAAAGATTTCAGAAATGAAGTAGAGAACCAGACAGGAAAAAGTATCAAGATCCTCCGATCTGATAGAGGAGGGGAGTACTTAAGCACGGAATTCAGGGACATTCTAAAAGAGAATGGTATTCTCTCTCAGCTTACTCCTCCGTATACACCACAGCACAACGGCGTATCGGAGTGGAGGAACTGTACCCTATTGGACATGGTTTGCTCCATGATGAGTATTACTGAGTTACCTCTTTCATTCTGGGGACTTGCGCTTGAAACAACAGCATACTTGTTGAATCTGGCTCCGTCTAAATCTGTGCCTAAGACTCCATATGAAATATGGAGTGGTAGAAAACCTTTTCTTAAACGGGTTAAGATATAGGGTTGTCCGGTATATGTGAAAAACCAGAATCAGGAAAAACTTCAGGCACGGTCGGTTTTATGTAAGTTTGTAGGATATCCTAGGCATTTAAATGGATATATGTTCTACCACACCGAGGAATATAAGGTGTTTGTTGCTCAGCATGCTACCTTTTTAGAGTGGCAATTTCTTGCAAAAGAAATAAGTGGGAGCACGGAAGAACTGGAAGAAATTCCAGAGGGACAAACTATAACTGAAGATTTAGTAGAACCACAAAATTCAATAGTCCCAGACGAACCTCAGCCACTCCGCAGATCTGGTAGGATTTCTCATCCGCCAGAGAGATACTACGGTTTTCTCATAGACGGGGATTGAGAGGATTGCATCTTGGAAGAAGATGATCCTACCTGTTTCACGCATGCCATTATAAGTAGGGACTCTGATAAGTGGATGGATGCTATGCGATCCGAGATGGAGTCCATGTACACCAATAAAGTCTGGACCTTAGATATTGCTCCACCTGGGGTAAAACCCGTTGGATGCAAATAGATTTACAAAAGGAAACTTGGTGTAGATGGGCAGGTAGAAACCTATAAGGCTAGACTCGTTGCAAAAGGTTTTCGTCAAAGACCAAGTGTGGACTATGACGAAACTTTTTCTCCAGTGGCTATGCTTAAATCCATTCAGATCCTACTTACCATTGCTGCCTTCCATGACTATGAGATCTGACAAATGGACGTAAAAACGGCTTTTCTTAATGGAAGTTTGGAAGTGTGCGTTTATATGAATCAGCCATAAGGTTTTATAGACAGTGGTAGCAGCGGGAAGGTGTGTAACTTGCTTAAATCCATTTATGGATTAAAGAAGGTATCGCGGAGCTGGAACATCTATTTTGATGAAACTGTCAAGGAATTTGACTTCATTAAGAACGAGGATGAGCCATGTATATATAAGAAGATTGTAGGAAGAACTGTCATTTTCCTAGTCTTGTACGTGGACGACATTCTTTTGATAGGAAATGATATTCCTATGATACAATCGGTCAAGCTGTTCTTGTCATAAAGGTTCTCCATAAAGGACCTGGGTGATGCCTCATACATTCTGGGGATCAAGATCTAAGAGATTATTGGGACTTTCGCAGTCCAGGTACATAGAGACCATACTAAAGAGATTTAGTATGGAAGATTCCAAGCACGGTAACATACCCGCATTGCACGGAATCACCGTCTCCAAGGAGATGTCTCCCAAGACTGACGAGGAGAGGGTTCGCATGAGCACTATACCCTACGCTTCGGCGGTAGGATCTATAATGTATGTGATGCTATGTACAAGACTAGATGTAGCTTACATGCTAAGCGTCGTAAGCCGGTATCAGTCAGACCCGGGTGAGAACCACTGGACAGCTGTGAAGAAAATTCTCAAGTACCCGAGAAGGACTAAGGAGATTTTCCTGGTTTACGGTAATGGAGACTTCAGGGTCGAGTCCTTTATCGATTCAAGCTTCCAGAGTGACAAGGATGACAGCAAGTCTGTCTCGGGTTTTGTGTTCACCCTCAATGGAGGGGCAGTGTGTTGGAGGAGTTTCAAACAGGACACCGTCACAGACTAGACGATGGAGGCTGGATACATTGCTGCCAGTGGTGCCGCAAAAGAAGCGGTGTGGATGAAAAAGTTCATTACTGAACTTCAGGTGGTTCCGTCCATTTTTGATCCGATACCTTTATATTGTGATAACAATGGAGTTATAGCTTTAGCGAAGGAACTACGGTCCCATCAGAAATCCAGACACATCTTAAGGCGGTATCACCTGATCAGGGAGATCATTGATCGCCAGGAGATCGAGGTGCGGAGAGTGGACACTAAAGAAAACACGGCGGATCCATTTACAAAGGCCCTCCCTCAAGCGCAGTTCGAGCGACTTTTTGAGCTATTGGGTATGCGGTACGCCAGTAGCTGGCCTTAGTGGAGACATTGGGTATTTGATAAACCAATTACTGGCCTTTAGTGCTAGTGGGAGATTGTTGGATATGTATGCCCTAGAGGCCATTATTGTATATGCATATATATGGATGCTAGGGATATGTATGTACAAGACATTCTTGCTCAATTATATAGTATATTGTTTCAGTTGTCATTTATCAGGATATGCGTATTTGTTTTTATTCATGCTTTATCCAGCTTGCACATATTGATAAAGACTTGATACAGTGATATACTATTATGGTTTGACTTTATCTTAACATGGCATATGCTATACATATTATTACATATTGCGGCTACATGTTGATAAAGCCCGTAGGATCTTGCTTGACTACCTGCGTTGTGATGGCGATCATACTTGTGGGAGTAGGGTAGTCCATAAGCACATCCTTAAATGCTCCATAGTTGCGTGAGTATCGAGACTGGGAATTGATACTCCCGAGTAGACTAGTGTATATGTTTCTAGCCCTGACAAGGGGCAATGGTTGGTCCCACAGCCATTGGTTAGATGCACCTAAGATCGTATACAGGTGCTTACTGGGTGTGAGTACACTGGATGGACTCGCGGAGAACATCCAGATGGTACTATACCTATCGTCAGATGGAAGTTCTCAGGTGACATGTGTACGGGTTAGTCTTCGGACCTGAGATCGTCATTTTTCACGTGTGAGTTCCCACTGTGCTTTGATCACTACACTACCACAACTCTACTGAGTCGTGCAAACAGGTTTTGGTTGGGTACAGTTCCGAGCCATATGGAGGCAGTGAGCGATTGTTGGGGATTCGTCTCTCCCAATATTGGGAGTCGATATCGCACAGTGTTCCATTGATCAGGACCATAAGACCTTGGCCAAGGCAATTGGGATTTACTGGTAGGTTGATTAGTAGTTTTCCGGATTGGTCCTGAGCCACATCAGCATGACTTATTTGGTTATTATGGTCTGACGTTTACCACCCATAGACCTGGTATGCGATACTCTTTGACGAAGAGACCAGATTGTAAAGATAGGCTTAATAGGAGTTCGGACGAGTTTGCTCGTCGGCCTTCCTTTTCGACAGGTACCTGGGTAGCCATTACGTACAGCTAGTGTCGCTGACCTGCTTGTGGTTAAACCCACTACCAGTGTACTGTCGATTCTTTAGAGTCCCACACATAGGGGTTTCCTTACTTCGGGCGAAACGATGTAGAAGCCGTATGGTTTTACGTCAGGGCTTCGATCACAAAGATGTACCTGTGCACGTGTGATGTTTGGGCGGATAATACTAGTGGGCTTTGGTTTAAGCCGGATCCTAGTATTATGTGGATTATTTTTGTCTCATTGTATTCGTATTCTTCGGAATACGGATGAGGGGAATTCTCGTAATTCACTCGAGAAAGCTTTTAGAATGAGACACCTCATTAGGGTTTCCTTTTAGTCTTTTGAAAAAGATTATAGCTTTTAATCTTTTGATTAAAGATTAAAGATAAATGTGGTAAAGGAAATGAGGTGGAGATATTTTTGGATGAAGCATGACTCATAGCTTGACAAAATAGATATTTGTGAGGCATGGTTGATATTTTGAGGAGATAATTTATCTCATCAATTATTATATGCTTCATAGATATTTATTATCATCTCACTTGAGCCATTCATTCTTCATCCAAGCCTTTTCTTCACTTGCTCTTCCTCAAGCTCTCTCTTCTTCCTCATAACTTTAAACCTCTCATGAGTTGAGAAACCTAGGGTTCCAAGAGACAAACTAATTCATCTTCACTCTCTACACACTCTAGGCTACTTAGATTAGCAAGCTAAGTAATCTAGTTACCTTGTTTTGGAGGTAGGAGTTCAAAGTCGGAACTCTCAGGTGGATCATCTGTGACGCGAGGTGGCCGAAGTTCAAGCACGATCCGTACTTCCTTCGAGGAGCTAGAGGAGAGGATTGAAGACCCGAAAGACTTTATTCTAATGGTATAACTTTCTATCATAGTAGATAGATATCATTTATATCTAGTTGGGTTTATGGTAAAAATCCGGTTTTGGGTTATTATAGCGCCTAATTTTGTTCGTTATCAAAAATTTTGTTCCGCAAATGGCCACGAGAGATGGCTTAGGCACTAACATAACCTTTCAATATGTAGGGTTTGATCAGCTTCATCTAGGACCTGCACCCACATATGGATGGAGAAAATCGTATTAGTTTCTTCTTCCGAGTCACTGCCGAAAATCGGAATAGGAGTTGACGAGCTTGGTTTATCAGTTTCATTTGGAGGCTGACCCGTGAATACTATTTTTTCTTCTTCTTCTGAGTCACTTCCAAAGATTGGGATGATCGTCGCTTGCACATGTTTATCATTCTGTTTGTCACACTTCTCTGTATCTTCGAAGTCCAACAAGGAGTGCTTCGCATCTTCATACTTCCGTACTTCATTTACCGAAAATGGTTTAAGCTCGCCTGTGATGGTGTGCTCTTATCCATCCTTGAAATACTTCATACACTGATCTTGTATTGAAGGGATAATGCCATACTGGTATAACCAGGGTCTACCTAGTAAAGCTCTATAGCAGGTCTTGCCCTCGATAATATGGAGTTTGACGTCCGTGACGAGTTGTCCAAAGCGAAGCATTAACCTTATAGACCCAGCGTTCTTTAAGACTGGGAGTCGAATCCGGAGATGGTGATTTTCTCATTGTCGAGGTATCATATATTCATGGACGGCTTCTTGAGCACCTTAAAATTTAGCAGGTTGACCGAAGAACCGTTGTCGACGAGGATTTTATTTATCCTCTGATCATCGACGTACCCGGCGATGTAGAGTGGTCGATTATGTTCGAACGTCCCCAAGAGAAGATCTTCTTCGCTGAAGGTGATGTCGACCATATATATCTCTGCCATTTTATCCTTCACCTCTTCTTCGGCAAAGCGCACTTGAAAAAGGTCATGTTCTTCGATGGCTTTAATTAAAGACTCCAGCAGTTCTTTTAATAAGAGCAGAGTATCGTATATGCTCAAGTGTGAAGGTAACTTCTTTAGATGGTCTAACAAATTGTATTCCACCTTATTTTTCTTGGGGAAAGCCTTGGCGGCGAGTTCTTTGGCCACCACTTCACCAAGGGCAATCTCTTCGGGCATTTTCCCTTTTACCCTTGTCTTGATTCTTGGGATCCTTATTTGCAGGCCCAAGGTTTTTTTGGGAGAGTGCGGTTCCATATATGAATGTTACTGCAGTACTTCGTCTTTCCTTCAGCTCCTAACGAGAAGCTTACATAGGGGAGATTAACGGGAGTTTCATCTTATGAATTACATCCGAAAGTCGGCACTGCTGAACTTCCATCTTCTGAAGTCTGAGCCTTGGTAATATAACAGCTTTCGGTGATCATCTCCTTGGTTGGTCATTTTCCTTGGAACCATCAAGTTGGGATGGGTGAGCCTTGGCCACCCGCTTCTCTCTTTTTAGATGCTTATTATGAGGAACATACTTTCTCCACCATTTCCCGAACGCTTTACACTCGTCGATAGGGTGGCAAACCCTCTGGTGGTAGATGCAATATTTGGGATGCTCTTCTCCATTTTCGAAGCCCACAACCCCATGGGTATATACATCTTTAGGGGTGGATGCTTTATCCCTTTGGATAGGGCCTTAGCGAAGTGTCTCTTAGCCTTGCCTTTCTTCAGCAATATCTTTTACTTCGGGCGTTCATTCAGATTTGGTTGGGGAGTTAAATAACTCGTCTCTTCTATGGCTTCCCTTTTTAGACATTGTTGTCTGGCTTTTTTATAGATAGCCAACTCAAGCCTTTGATTTTCCCGGCTTCTTTAAAGGGCTTCCTTTAGGAGCTTCTCAATCGGATCCTGTCGTGGTGAACTTGGAGCTTCAGGCATTGATTCTGCCCCCTGTTCATCTGAATCACAATCGAACGCGGCTAGGGTCTCATCATCATAGATAGAAGAATTAGATACCATGAGGCAGCTTTCCACATGGTCTTCGGTTTCTTCCTCTGAGTCATCATCCTTATCCTCTCTTCTATCTTCTAGGATGTGTTTGATAAACTGTTCAAGAGTAACATGAGAACTCGCTTTCTAATTTTATTCTTCTAGCATGTCAATATACTTTTGGATGTTTGTACAGTTGTCGACATGCTCAGCTGGCTGTATAGACTTCTTTGCTTTCTTCTTATTTTTCTTCTTAGAAGACTCCTTGACTTTGGAGGTTTTCCATTTCTCAATAGCCTTTGGAGTGGGACGTGACTTCAACATCCCTTTTATGATCTTCAACTCAAGCGGGCTTTTCCACCTGATCGCAGGACATTCTTGAAGATTTTTTAACATCCTCTTCATTTTAAGAGACAACATCACCTCCTATGGGTTTCTTCGATGAACGATCAGGATGCCTCCTACGTGTTTGTTCCTTTAGAGATGTGCTTCTGAGGAGGGTTCACCTTCCATTTATCGGAGACCATGAACTTGCCCTATTTGTACTAGTCCTCGACCCAGTTTTTCAATACGTAGCAGTCTTCAATCGGATGACTTACTACCCGATGATATGGGCAATAAGTTGGACAATTGATTTCATTTTCTTGGGCCGGTCGCAGTGACTTGGGAAAAGACATAAATCTACTCTTCATTACAAGTTCGAATAACTTCCATGTTTTATCATGAGGGAACGAATATTCTCGTCCCATTCTTTCTTCAAGAGTGGGTCCCATGCGGTTGTTATTTTGATGACCAGACACTTTAGGACCGTTCGACTGTTGTTGCATGTTAGCGAAAAATGTTGCCTTACCCTTGACTTTGAAGTTTCGCGAATCTCCATTGGAAGAGGGAGGATCTAGGTTCATCGCATCCAGCTGAGTCAACTTATCAATGAATTCTTGAAAATTTGCTAGGCTGAGAAGGGCTACATATGGAAATACTTGCGCCTTTTTATCGAGAGTGCTCACGAACATACTTATGGCCAGAGCTTCAGCGATTCTTTCTTCTCACTTGGACCAAAGATTTCTCCATCTCATCGCGTACTGAACTCATGTCTCGTTTGATCTGAGCCTTTCGTTGACCAAAGCATTCACGGTAATGCTCTCGCTCGCACTAGATAATCTATGGAAAAATAGGAGCCCTGTCTCATCAAAGGTTTTGATCGAATCATCAGAGATCTCCGAGTACTATTCGAAAGCCACGTCTGCTAGACTTCTAACAAACTGTCGAAAGAGCAATATATCATTACTCCTAGTATTGTCTCACTTGGACCGGAACTGGGTAATATGCTGCTTCGGGTTCCCGGTTCCTTTATATATGGGGAACGTTAGGATGGTATATCCTGGTGGGTACTGTATTTGGTCGTAACATGCCGGGTAAGGTCGGACAGTCTTTATCAACTTGCCGGCAGCTTCACTGGCTAAGTGAGCTTCGAATTGCTGGGAGACGTATTCGTCTAGCTGTGATTTGGAGATTACTTCCTCTTTTTCCGCTAATGAGGCTTGGAGGGGATTGGAGGTCTCTCCTTTATCTTCAATGACGACCACCGGCAGTTCATCTGCCGGTGGTTCAGGTTGAGCCATCATCCTAATCATACTTTGGAATAAGTAGGACATCCAGTCCATTATGGCCTCCATTTCTGCAGCCTTTTCATCTTTCTTCTAGAGCATACTCTTCAGATAATCAGTATCTGATTCCTGCTCCTCTCTTTCCTCGGAAGTGCCGTCCAAATTTGCACCCGGTGGAGGACTCATAATTTCTGTCGTCTGAGCCATCAACTCTTACAGCTTTTGGGGTTCCTTCGTTACAGACCATGTGATTGGTCTATGAGAGATGAAAGTTTTGCTTTCTTCCTTGAGTTCACCATATGAACTGTATGAACTACCAAGTCTCCAGATTTGGGGCACTTGGAGTGTTGACCTTCGAAGCTCACCTTAGGTCTTTGAGTCTTTTTCGACCTCTTTCTTTTGTGAGAGGCCAGTTTTGGAGGAACCATCATAGCATGAGCCTCCTTGGGTTGATGGGAAGAGTGTTTATCATGACTCTTCAGCTTCTTAGGTCGGGGAGAGTGATCTTTGTTGATTACTGACCCCTGCACTTCTTTCCATACCTTATGGATGGTCGAGGAAAGTCGTTTCAAAGAAAGGGCCAGCACTCGCTCGCTTGTTATCTCCGGAGGAAGTGATGCCTTTTTAGCACGACAGTCGGGGAGTTGCACTTCATCATTTTCAGTGCCTCGAAGCTATTCCCGGTTGGAACAACGGCCTGGATCATTGGAGCTGGCAGAGTTAATCCAGATGGAAAACTGCCCCAGCCTGCCTTATTCGGTGCCAGTATCAACGTCGAGCATTTCTGGAGATATGAGCCTCTTCAGTCTTGGGAGCCTCCTGTATATGTCCCTTACGTTGGTCTTGTCCTTCGGCAGGTGACAATCGCTTGAAGGCCGATTTTTTAGATGGAGTAGCAGATGCCAGTCTATTGAAGTTGGAAGGCCTTGGTGGTGAAGCGCCCTTTGGCGCCTCGAGAATAGCAGGGGCTGCAGGTGTCAACCTCTTAGTGACATTCTTCTTAGAAATGGCCGGGGTGGTTCGACCGTCTGGAGTAGAAAACCTCAGCCTCTTGAAGATTGATTTCTTCCGAATCATGGGATTCTTAGCGGGGCCCATGGAGCTTGTGCTCAGCCCCTTGAAGACCGAACTTTCAGACTTCGCAAGCTTCTCAGAAGGGTCTATGGAGGTGGTCGTCAGCCTATTGAAGACTGACTCCTTCTGAGCTTCACCATTCAGTATTGAGGCACTGATGGTGGTTGGGGAGAATTTCTCTGAATTGAAGCCCACTGAGATTCTACATGATTTGGGCAGTCGGGATGCAGAGTAATGGAGCCATAATCTCTGCAGAAAAGACCACATTGGATGGAGTAGTGTTGGTGTTGTAGTTGCATTTACTGGAGGATGCCATTGATTTTGCATGGGGAGGAGAACACCAGCTTTAGTAACCCAAACATCCAAAGGCAACATAAACATAATATATTGCGATTGGTTCACGAAACAAGACACACAAAGTGTGGAGTGGAAAGAGAAAAAGGTCCCATTGGGCATGCCAGAATCTGTTAACCACCGAAAACTGGGAAGGCAAATGTCTTTCCTGAATTTGGGAGGAGATGCTATATAGAACATATTCATCCACCTCTCTGAAAATACCAAGTTGATTTATGACACCGTCTATTAGAGGTTTAGATAGATGCAACCGTTTTAGCAGACTTATCAGATTCCCCCTCATTTGTGAGGGTGTTTTTTATTGTGGGGATGCTTTTCCTGCAGGCGAAAGCCCCTGCAATTAATTACGTTATCGCGATGCGGTAACAAATTTCTCCTTCTCCAGTATTTTATTTCATGTCGAGTTATATTTATTGTTTATTTTAGGGTTACTCTTGGATTGCATACGGAGACTAATTTTGTCACCCGTAGGGCGCGAATTAGTCCTAATCCGTAAATCTCAGATTTGGGATGAAGTTAGGTACTTTCTACCATCAGTTCAAGAGTTTAAGGATCATTAATCTTATTTTAGATTAAGATCGACTTAAAATATGGTTAAGGATCGTTAATCTTATTTTATATTAAGATCAACTTAACGAGTATAGTTATAAGGACCGTTAGTCGTTTTTAAGACTAAGATCAACTTATATTTATTGAAGTTTTTTATCAATGGGTCATACATAAGAAGCAAAAGCTTTTGTAATTAGTTTATTTTTGACTAAGTAATCAAGCAAAAGTTTGATGTTCCAAGTGCGCAAGTGCATGTAAGATGCGCACGCATGTTTATTCTTTTGAAAAGGGTGCGCACGTGTTTGTCACGTGTTTAAGCACTCGTTGTCGGCTCAAACTTTCATGTGCGCACATATATTGTGCTCATCTGACTAAGTTAACATTTTTGACTTGTACGCACGTGCTTTTCACGTGACGCTCAAGTGTTCATTGGGAATCATTTGTCATCTGCGCTCACGTGGATATCACGTGATGCACAAGTCTGCGGGGTCATTAATTTTTTATGCGTGTATGTGATACACAAGTCTGTATGATTTTATCAAGTGCGCACTTAATTTTGGGTGTGCATATGTTGAACAGAAAGTGAAAGCTTTCAAGAAGAAGCAACAGCTTCTTTTCTTTGATCCTTCGTTTCTTTTTCAGAAGCAAAGGTTTCAGTTTTATGGTGCCTAGACATATTTGATGGGGTTTTTTCTTAAACTTTAGGATTAATATCTCCCAAAAGTTAAAACTTTTGTTAAAAAAGTGATCCACTCTAAGATCTTTTGATGATTTTTTTATGGTGAATCAATGAATTCATTAAAAGAAGCAAAGGCTTCTGTGCAAAGCAAAAACTTTATTATTTTTGTATAAAAGCCATGGCTTTTTAAGATGGCAGAAGTTTTTCTTCTTCTTATTTTTACCTTGTTTAAAGAGGAAGAAGATGATATTTTTCTCGACGTTATGGGGGGCCTGTCGTCTAAGCTTTCTTTGAATGAGGATCCTATTTATAGGAGAGGGAAAATTAGGGTTTGTTCCTTACAAATCAGTTTTGCTTTGATCTTATTTTGATTTGATTTTAATCTAATTTTGATTTAATTTAGTTTAAATCGATTCATATCAATTACAGGGAAAGTGTGCACCGTTGGATTGATCCCTAGTGCATGCGCACCGTCAGATTTGATGATCTTGTATCAATTTACTTTTATCTGTTAAATTTGTTTTAATGAAGAATATTTTATTTCTTCATTTGGAAGCATCTACTTCATTTGGATGGCTGCGCACTTCAAGATAGTGAGCACGTGCATTTCACATGTCGCTGCTATCTCGTGCTCATATGCGCACTTGTTTGGAGATGGATTTTATCCATGTGCACACCTGTTGATTTATTAATGGGTGCGCATTTGTGTCACTTGGCCGTTATAATTGTTGGACCTTTAGCTCTCTACTAGAATTTAAAGAAAGCTAATTAGGGTTTTAAAAATTTTATAGAGTGCAAAACTCCGAGTAAAGGATCATAACTAATGGTTTAAGCAACAAAAGACAAGAGTTTAGCTACTAGGTTTTGAGAATACTTACATCCTCAAAACTAGCTTCACTTTTTGGTTCTAGGACTCCATTGTAGGCTCCAAGAGACTCAATGGAACAAGCTTGAACATCCACCTCCTTGATCAAAGATTATCCATCTTGAAAGCTCATGACTTTGGCTTCAAACTCCTAAGAGTTAACTTAGAAAATTAGGATTCTAAGCTATTGATCTTAGTGTTGTAGTTTGATCTCACTAATAATTATATCTCTTTTATTTTCTTTTCTTTTTCTTTTTCTAGTTGTAAAGAGAGGAGAAAGAAGATGGATCTCTCATTTTAGATGAGAGAGAGTAGAAAATAAATAATGAACCATTTGTTAAAATGGTTGCAATATTTATTTCTTCTCAAAACAATCCAACCCATTGGATTCCACCAAACCTCCAAGTGTCAACCTCCTCCTCTTGATTACACATGTCACTCATATAGTGAGAGTTGAGGGTATGTAGCACTCTAGGAACTGTTAGTTATATGTATGCCCTAAAGGCCATTACTGTATATTGGATGTATATTGTAGTGGATGATGGGACATATATAGGTAGGACTTTCTTGCTCGACATGATAACACGCTATCTGGTTGCTCTTTATCATAACATGTATACTTTTTGTCTCTCTGTTACACGTTAATAAAGCCTTTAGGATATGTACTTGACTTCCAGGAATATGATGTAGATCATACTAGTGGGGCCTGGGTAGTCCATGAGTACATCCTTCAATGTTCCTAGTCGGGGGAATATCGAGACGGGGCATCGATATTCCAGTGTAGACTAGCGTATATCTTCTCGACCCATGTGATGGGCGATGGATGATCCCATATCCATTGGTGTTTTACAACAGAGATGGTATGTGGGTGCTCAGTGATGACTGGGTACACTGAACGGACTCGCCGAGAACTCCCAGATGGTATTATACCTCACGTCAGATGGCAGTTCTCTGGTGACACTGGTACAGCTTAGTCTGTTGACCCGAGATCGTCATAGAGTCTTGTGTGTCTCCCACTGTGCTTTGATTTCCACCCTACCACGGCTCTACTGAGTCGTGCAAACTGGTGGTTTTTGGGTACAGTCCCGATTCACATGGAGGCAATGAGCGATAGGAGGGGATTCGTCTCTCCCGTTTGGGGGTTGATGTTGCGCTATGCACGACTGGCCATAACTGGAAATCCCTGGCCAGGATTGCAGTGATCTACTGGTAAGTGTTATCAGTTGTTTCACACATGTTATGGACCTCATGTCGACATGACTTATCGAGCTATTGGGGTCTGACGTTTACCACCCCTAGGCGAGATATGCGACATATCAGACGAACAGACCGGACTGTACGGTAAGTGTTACTGGTTGGATTCACAGGAGTGTGAGAGGGCTTGCTCGTCGATCTTCTGATCGCTCAATACCCGGGTGGCCGTTACGTTTAGCAGACCGCTTGTGGCTTGTGGGTGTTTGACATGATCATCACCTGCTACCGGCGTATTGACGAGTCTTTAGAGTCCTACACAGAGGTTTCCTGGCTCAAGCGAAACGAAATAGGAGCGCATATGAGATATATGCGGGACCGAGAATAATGCGTGTATGTGATACCGTATTCTATTCTCGCGATGAATGTATCGATTGGTTGTATGCGATATAACCTAGTTATCGAATCGAAGATTGATTCGATAAGTCGATACATTGGATACTAGTCGGTTATATGCGACATGACCGGATCATTGAATCAAGTGTTGATTTAATGATTTAATGTATAATTATATATTTGATATATTACTTTACATTAACTAGTATTGGTTCACTCAAGATTGACTTTCTCACTTGAAATGCACAAGTTGTATATGTGATATATTTTTTTGTGCACTTATTTGTATCATGTTTGATGATACATGCAAACTTGGGTTTATGTAAGACTTAAACCATGTTTAGTGAATGGTTAGGGTTTCATTTCACTTATTTATTTATCTATTTATTTTGGTTAAAATAAAAAGGAAAACAAAATGGTTGATTTCATACAAGAATCTTCTTGATGCTTCAAGCATCTTTGACTAAGTGACCATTTTTGTCTTCATCTCCTAACCCTAACCATTCAACTAAACCTTAGTTAATTCTCTACACTAAACCATGGTTGCAAATATGATAAGTATCATTTTATTTTCTAATTTTAATAATGCTTATCATATTCTTTTTCTTCTTCTTCTTCTTCAACAAGAAGAAAGCTTGCTACCATTAATGGCAACATGAGAAAAAGAGTGAGAAATTCAATTCTAAAGTGAACCCACATCCTATTTATTCATCCTCTACCACTTGCCAAGTAGTATAGGGTGTTTTCTTCACAAGTTTCATGACTTGGTGAAGTTGGAGCTTGATCTTGAGTTGCCTCGACGTAGATCATCTTCGACATCGAAGACGACGACCTAGCCCGATCATTTCTTCGACGATACCATCGCTAGAGTCCGGGATCCGATGATCGCAGCGGAGGGACGTCAACGCGAAGCTATGGAGGTGGAGCACGGGATGTACAAAGGTTGTAGTCACTTTCCTTTAGCAATAAAGTTGTTTACTTGCTTGCATCGCTTATCATCTAGTTAACGATCCGTATTAGGATTTGTAGGCACATGAAAAAATTTGAATTGGGCATGTTTGATCTGTTGTGAGACCTCATTAGTGTTCCTAGGAACCCTACAGTGGTATCAGAGAAAAACTAGAGCCTTAGGAGATGCGTAGAAGGAGTTAGAAGTCCGATCGAATCGAAACCCTAATGCAAAATTGCTCTCTGTACATTTTTTGAAATCGGGGAGTTTTTCGAATTAAAAATATGCAAAAAAATAAGTAGGGTCTTATATGAATTACTGTGAAATACGAGGGCCTAATTCACTTAAACCGCCGCTGAACCGCGGCACGAGCCTGGCATGTGCGGCGGTTCCGCGGCCGTACGGTCTCCTCTTGCATTGAATTTTGCACAGTAATTCCTATATTGTAGTGCTGGTTTTCCTGGGAATTTTTAATCTGAACTCAAGAGTTGAGTTTTCAGGGTTGTATTGGGAGTTCGGAGATTCGATCGGACTGTCTAATTTTGTCTGTGTTTTTTCCGGGTATTTTTAGAGCATGTTAAAAAGTTCGACCGGATATAAATACCCACTTTTTCCCCTGCCGGGAAATTTCCAATTGTTGGATTTTTCCGTAGTTTAACGACGTTCTAAGTAGTGCAAGTAACGCGATGGTCTCTCTAGAAGACAACAAACCTTAACTCGATTATCTGACCGTCTTGAACTGCCCTTTGAACCTTAGGGTTTGGGGCAGTACGGCGTGCCAAATGTGAGGCGTTGGCTTGACCCGTCTACGGCTGGACCGTTGGTACTGAGGCACGAAGTGAATGTTTTTAAACTTATTTCATGTGTTGAGCTGTTTCGGGAAAACTTGGGTGTTCGATTGTTCGATCGGAAAGTTTAACATTTTCTATTTATCCGGAATGTGATACAACATTTGGAATTCACAAGTAGTTATGAGATAACTGAATGAATGTTATAAATCAAGCACTTTAGTCTCACTTGATCGGTTGCCACGGAATTTTGATGTGATCAAAAGTCCGTCGCAATCACGTAGCGTACGCGGATACTCGCCGGGTAAACTTAATAGACAGCCTCACCCCATAGCCCCGACCAAGTGACTGTAGGAGAACCCCGTCGCCGAAAGTATCCATTCGGGTGCTCGCGGCAGCGGTGTCCCCCTTGGTGCACTTCGTCGACGGTATCGGTGGTGCGGCCGCCTACTAAAGTTTGCGACGAGCATTCGATCAGTTTTTCGGGAATCTTGTTGAATTGCCCGACTTGATATTGAAAAGTGGTTTCGATAATGAGACTAAAATGTGGGGTTTATAATTGTTAGGCATGTGATGTCTAAGGAATTCATTGGTTTAGGCATGTGATGTCTAAGGAATTCATTGGTTTAGGCATGCGATGTCTAAGGAGGTTGCGGATTCCAACTGTTGTAGTTTTACACTTTCTTTTCTGTGACCGTAAGTGTAATATGTGATATCACCGGTTTTGTTGCTATATGTCAACGACAATTGGGATGCGCATATTTACTTACGTTGATGACATGTGATGTTATGTGTTGCTGGATATGTTATATTGGATCGTCGTGTTTGAAAAGCTGGGGTTTTTATATGAGATGAGTGTTTTTCATTTTCATTCATGTAAAAACTTGTATGTAATATTCTTTTATTGGGGCACTTCCAGGTTGCGGATGATGTCACCATTTGTATATTATTTACTTTTCCGCATTAGGATAGACCCAAGGAGGGGAGCACAAGTAACCGGGTTGTAGGGTCCAGTGGGAGACCATCTCGAGGAGTCGAGTCCGGGTCTCCTAACCCTAAAATTGGTAGGGTTGCTTGCTGCTCTCGTAGGGGTCTAGGGGTGTGGGATTGGCTATTCATCACGACCGTGGAATCCATGTTTTATACTGGCTCGTATTAAAAACACTGACGTCCTAGTATATCCAATATTTCATATGATATTTTCTGCTGCGTTATCTGTGATGTGATCATATGATTTGTTCAGATAGATATTGTATATAGTATATATGATATATTATATAGACGTTGCTTATGTTTTACACCCGCGCTAGCCCTGCCTCGCTCTGGCGTTAGTTACCTAACCTAATGGTGCAGACGGGACATCGAGGCGAATGCGGATGGCATAAGCGTACGTTATATTTATCTGTGATGTTTAGGTGGACTTAAATGATGGGATATTCATTAATGAGATTATTGAAAGAAAATAAACCTAAAAGATGTTGTGGAATCGAATTTCAAAATAAAACAGGTAGCTACAGTTCTTTCTTTGCATCGCGGTGTTCCTTGTAAAACATCCTGCACCTTATTCGATGAGGAAAGGGCCGACGATCCCTTCACCGGGAGTGACCCCTTTAGCAATAACTGGCAGATGCTACACACTCGGTTTGTCTTTTAATTGCTTCTATAGTTTCTGCTTTGCACAGTGATATATATGATATATCCTGCACCTCATTCGACGAGGAAAGGGCCGACGATCCCTTCACCGGGAGTGACCCCTTTAGCAAAACTAGAAAAGCCTAAATAACATTCCATTTAAAAACCATTTGATTCCGCAACGAGATCAAGTTCAAAGTGTTAAAGGTTTTCTTAAAAACCAGCCGCAACCCTCCGTCATTTTAGGAAGTAGAGTACTTAGTATTCGTGCTGTGTTTGATGACCATAGTCAAGGCACAGTGTACGGTAGCTAAGTGATGTCTTCCTACACCGCATATGATGCGATTAGTTAGGACAGTCGCGTGACTTTGTTGACCTTAGTTAAGGGTCATGTGGGTGGGTCTAATTAATAACGAAATGACGGGTAGAACTTGACTAGTGCTTATGATTTGTTGACCATAGTTAAGGTCATAGGTGCTAGGGGTAAAAATCATAATCGGGAGTTTTAAGTGTTGAAATTTGCAATGAGATTGCATACCTTCTATGTGATAGTTGGATCCCGATACCCACTGCGAGTAATTGTTACTCCTGGGAGAGTTTTGCACTTTACAATTAGCCGATCAAGTAGGTGTCTAGAAAGGTGTCAACGGGGTTACGCCTCGGGGAAAACGAGGTTTACTGTAATTAGGCCCGTGCGAAAGCACGGGGAACCTCCCTCAAAGTACCGACACTGGCCTGGCTGAAAGATTGGCGAACTTATAGAGTGTAATTAATCCCGGCTAGTCTTTCCTTTTAGGGTTTGAAGGAAGATTTGATAAAAACAGTAGGAGCCATCCTGATTAGATAAAATAAATAACCAATCTAATCTTGCAAGAGCGCACGCAGAGTGTTTCTTCTCTCTCTCTCCAAGTAGCGACCATATCATGCCTTAATCAAGATAATAATATGGATGTATTGACCGAACCCGCTTGTTATACAGTGCTGGGGAACGTTGGTCCCGCTCTAAATTATAATTGTTATAAGACAGAGTAGGAAATAGGGGAATACCAGAATTCCAATGCCGCCCAAACGAAGAAAGTGCATGAGATGCATCTCCTTCGGGTGTGTTCATTACAAAGAATTGTTTCTCAGTATCCTCTGCTTCCTGGGTATTTGATACCGGATCAAGATCCCAGATATGTAATCTGTTACATAGGGCTACAGAAAGGTAGAAAACTGAGAACGGGTGATAAGTTTCATGAGACAGAAAACGGGGTAAGTGTTGCAGCCAAGTCTGTTGGTCACTGTCACCCTGTATTACTAGTACATTGATTCTGAACGAATGTTATTAGATACCGAACCTGATATACAAAATCATATCAGTCTCTTTATAAGTAAAGAAATGATAAAATTTTGTATTGTTGGATAATGTTTTGAACATTTCCTATATCAAAAGTTGATCGGTTCAGGCACGTTATCTAAAAGCATTGATGTTCTTGTTGCGCCACGGCAGCGCCCCGGCCGTCTATCCAAGGCCAAAATGCGGAATTAAAATTTTTCTTAACTTTAAACTGGCGCTACCGCGGACAATATACCCAGATCGTAACCATTAACCGATACTAGCAAACAAGAGAGGGGGTGAGAGATATACCGAGTGATCCGAGTCCTCCGGTCTCCTCGTCATCGTCCCAATCTCCCGCGGAAAGTCCTGTCTCCATATCGTCGCCTCCTCGCCGGAACGACACCACATCGCCTGTGTCTTTTACGGGCTCCCGCCTCAATACCGAGGTAACTCGGGCACGAAACTGGCAAGTCGATGTGCCCAAGATTTGCTGTAGAATGTGTAGAGCTTTGTCTCTTTGGGGTTATGTTGCCTTGATGGAGGAATGAGGTTGAGAAATGAACTTGGGAATTTTGGTGGCAATGGAAAAATGATATGAATGATAATTTTCCCACCCTCACAAAATGATCCTCTCTCTCATCTTCTTGTGAAGTGGCCACCCCCCCCTTTGAACAAATGGTGGAGGAAAAATCAAAACAAGAAGGAAGGTGAGTGTAGGAGATGCAAAAGGGTGACCACATCAAAAGGTGAACCTCACATCAAAAACCAAATCAATCTTAATCACCAGAAAGCAAGTGATAAGAAGGAAAAAGAATCTCATCATGAAAAAGCTATCATGATGCCTCACACATGCAAGAAACCCCTCCACAATAAGTAATTTGCACAATTGCAAATTACCCCCTCCATCGGAAAGTCCGGCCGGGAAAGAACAAAGGAAAACCGGCCGGAACGGAATGCAAACTGGCAACTCCAGAAAACTGTCCCCGTAATAAATTACAGGAAAACCCCGATACTGTGCATACACACCCGCATCTGTATTCCGACCGGATACAAATGCAATGAGACAAAATCTACACTGTACTAAACTAGGATCCGGCTTAAACCAAAGCCAGCTAGTAATATCCGTTCGATCCTGATCCGTGCAATACCGCACGTATCTGATTAAACCTTGCCATATTTCTATACGGCCTCTAGTACAAACCGTCCGATCCTGATCCGTGCAATACCGCACGTATTTGATCGGACCCTGCCATATCTCCATACGGCCTCTACAGCGTTTCGCCCGAAAGCTTGAGTAACTGAAAGTGTGGTGGACTCTAAAGACTCGTCAATACTATGGCTGTGGATTTAACCACTAGCACGTCAGAGGTATAAGCCAATACGTGACGGGCCACCAGCTATTGACCAAAAGGGACGTCGATGAGCGAACTCATCCTGACACCCTACTGAGCCTGTCAGTGACAATATCCGTACAGTCCGGTCCGTTCGTCTATGAGTATCACATGGCGGGCCTAGGGGGTTGGTAAAAGTCAGACCCCCAAAAGCGGTACAAGTCGTGTCGGAGTGTAGCCCAGAACGCCCTGAGATACTACTGGAATACCTACCAGTAAATCTCCTGCCTCGGCCGAGGGCTTTGCGTAATGGCTCTCCTAGACACAGCGCGACCTCACCCCCAATACCGGGAGAGACGAAGCCCTGAAGATCCGCTCACTGCCTCCATGTGGCTCGGGACTGTACCCAACTAAAACCTGTTTGCACGACTCCTTTGAGCCGTGGTAGGGTAGTAATCAAAGTACAGTGGGAACTCACACGAGACAAATGATGATCCCCAGGTCGATGAACTAACCTGTACACATGTCACCAGGGAACTGCTATCTGACGTGAGGTATAAGACCAACTAGCATGTTCCCGGCAAGTCCTGTCCGGTGTACACATAACCCAATGAGCACATGTATACATCTTAGGTGAACCAACTGACACCAGTGGCTTGTGAGACCGGCTACCGCCCCTCGTCGGGGTCTCGACTGCATACACTTGTCTACTCTGGAGAATCGATGCCCTGTCTCGAAACTCCCACGACTAGGGACCTTTTAAGGATGTCCTTATAGACCACCAGCTCTCACGTATATGATCGCCCTCATACTGCTGGCAGTCAAGCAAGAATCCTAGGGGCTCTATCAGCGTTTAATAGCGACCAGTAAGGTCACCTGAAGCAGTACACGATGATAAAGGTAAACCAGATAGCATACTATCATCTCGAGTAAGACTGTCCTACCGGGATAAGTCCTCTCTCAATCATTGCAATCACGTTCCTGTGATCCAATAATTAACTCTGAGGGCACTATCTCCAACAATCTCCCACTTGCACTCAAGGCTTATTATTGCGATGTCGTATACTCACAGCCCGTGTGATACCGAACACCCAACTCCTCTACTAGTCAGTCTCACAAAGCTCGTTTGCGAAACTATTGCATTCGAGGAATAGCCTCAGTGAGTGGATTCGCTGTGATGTTTCTTTCTATGTCACTCTATATCTCAAGTTCGCAGAGAAAGCCATCTCCCGAAATAAGCAATACCTGTCATAGAGCATGTCTGGATATCTGATGGGACCTAGCTCATAAATGAACTCCAAATCCAAACTTCTTAGACTGTATCGATAACTGAACTTAATCAGTATCCAACGCCATGCCTCCCTCAGTATTGCCTTGGACCACCTGTCCAAAATACTGCCCCTCGTCAGAAGGAGAAACTATAACTCTGACAACCGCCTTGTCGTCCATGTCACCTTGGAAGCCTGGAATGATAACTGTCTCCCGAAAGAGAAAGCTGCTATCATATCCCTAGAACATCAACTTATGTTCTAAAACTGCTTCCGACTGTTTCTCCAGGATTGGATCAATATCAACTTATTGCACCTACTACAAGAACAACATCTGGTGTGGTACTTGACATCTCATGATTGACTCAATTGCCTAAGCAAGTGATCTGTCAATCATGCGTATCCCTCTCCCCTTTAGTTTGTAAGACACCTTCAGAGAGGGTGACTCCATTACCTGCAGGTATACTATCGTGCCAGGAGTCGTCCATTCTAACTACTCATAGAATGGTGTCAAGGTACCCAGATTAGGAAACCACCCAAATCTAGATCTAAAACCATAGATCCAGTAACCAGAATGTATAATATCCAAGTCCTATGTGAAGAAACCACTGTGTGACAACCAAAGTATAACCGATCGTAGTATAGGAATATCACTTCCTACTCTCTGTATGTCATCCAAATACCAGGACATCACACTCTACTACCTTCTTAACAGATCCATCCCTTATTCTGATGAAGTCAAACCTATGACTGTCACATCAGAAATCGATGATCTATCTCCGCTATATCTGCTTTAGTCTATAAATAGACAAAAGCCTCTTGCCTACTGTGCTTCCGTTGCTCCCACTGACTACGACAACCCTCTGGCAGAGTCATATAGACGTACACTTCTAAAACCGGTTTAGAATGACGCTATACTCATCCTCATGCCGGGTCTCAAAGTCTGGAACAACAGCAATGGCAAGTCTGGGTAAACAAGAACCTCTCTGCCACCGTCCTTGAGCATACCGAAGTACCTCTCGAGTGCCTGAGGTTACCCACCATATCTGCGGAGTGGCTAATGGAATGTCAAGCCAGATTGAATCTTCAGGTTCTTATCAAATCTTCAGTAATCGTTTGCGGTTCTGGAATCACTTCCAGTTCTACCATACTCCCACTACTGTTTTCTGAAAAAAAAATCCATTTTTATTAAAACTGTGGCGAGTCAAGAACAATATCACTATTGATCTTCCAGATGGTAGAAAGTCAACCCTCGTCATAGCCCGGGTCAACCCACAAACAGCTATTACAGAAACGTGCCTTGAGTTATCCGGAGTCTGGTTTTAAGCATAAGCCGGACAACTCCCCGTATCTTAACAATGTCAAGATATGAACTGTTCTATATCCAATATAGAAACAGAGACACTGATTTAATTGAACCAGATTCAAATCATGCAGCTGTCTCCAGTGCATGTCAACTAAATGGAAGGAGACCGATCAGTGTTACTCAACTTAGGAGTACTTCCAATTATGAGTAACCTGAAAGAGAGGCAAGTTCTCTTGATCATTACTATTAACTGAATACCATTTACAAGTATCTACATCTTCGATCACCTTGAAGAATCCCGATACTTGCAACACCTGGTTCTCTACTTTATTCATATACCCATAACTTTTCAAAACATGGACCCTGTGTTTCTACGAAACACTTGTCTAAGAACCAGAGAAGTCATAAGTAAACCGAATATAGTACGAGGACCAACCCCTCTGTCCTAATGGACACTGGACAATATGCAATACTTTGCATAAGTCCCCTGAGTCTAATAACTCATTCACCGTGTGTCGTAGGTTGAAAACTGTACTTATGGTTAACAAGAATTACACCGCTGTTCAATACTCCTTACCTAACCATCCACTGATATAGGTAAATGTCATAGACATAATTTCAAAAAGGTATATCTCACTCTATGAAAATAGACGTACAGATATATCAATTTGAAATTGGTGCATAGCAACGGATATTCAAAACCAAATATTTGCCGACCGGCAAACAACCCAGGTGGCTTCCTCAAATATCACCAATTACAACGAATCCCGATATAATGAGGATGGTCACCTAATTCCCAATAACTTACTCCCACTCATCATCTGTAAAATCATACAGATGTGAGAATCCAACCTGGTAAATACATACCCTGGAGCAAGTGTCTAATTGGGAAATCAGTTTTCATTTAACAGTACACAGTGAAACTGAAACATTGAAATGTTTCGATGGGGTATCCGGGTATTCTTAGTAATGCCTCTTTCATTATCCAGATTCACAACTATAACCGTATAATTCTTTGCCACCTCTCCAAATCCCTTTATATGTCTTTAGTCATTACCTTCTGCACACCCTTTAGGCCAAATGGTTTTCTTCCTTTCCTACCGTTCGGCACCAGCCTATGGTTTGGAAGAAGACTATCCAATAAGCATAATGGGTGTACTGTCCTAGTCCTAGGAGCACTCGCAATGCGAGAGAAGGTGAAGATAAAAGACAACCGAATAAACCTTATTCCTATTTCTCCTGAACCAGAATCCATCCCCGAACTGGAACAAGTTCCTTTCGAGTTCGTATATAACCATACGATGGAGTATCCAATAAACTGTGGATCTTCGTAGTGATACGGAGTGTCCTGGAGAAATGCAAAGGTGATTTAGGATTGGCGAAGAAATACTCGGTTTGGTCGTGAATAGCAGTCGCAATTTACTTTGTCCTCTTACTAATCCCTTTCTTTGTCTTAACTTAATACCTTCTGTACACCATCGTTATGCTAATTGGTTTTCTTCATTCCCCACCGTTCGGCACCAGCCTGAGGTTTGGAAGAAGACTATCCAATTTGCGTAATAGGTGTACTATCTCCTAAGCCAAGGAGTACTCGCAATCTGAGAGAGAAGGTAAAAGGAAAAGACAACTGAATAGTCCTATTCGTTTTCTCCATAACCAGAAACCATCCTCGGATAAATTCTTTCGAGTTCGTATCTAACCATACGATGGTTTTGTCCAATGGAAGTGGACGTTCGTAGTAATACGGGGTGTCCTGGAGAAAAGGGTAAAAGTAGGAGTGGCAATGAGGTCTGCAACTCTGACAATCCAAAAGTCAGTGTTAAGAAGGTTCGGTCAACTTGGTCGCTGAGTCATAGTCTAGGGTCGGGTCATTGGTCGCTGCCAAAGAGAGAGAGAAAAGAAACACTCAGCGTGCACTCTAGCCTAGATCAGAATGGTTATCACTTTATCTAATCTGGAAACCTCCCACTGTAACCTCAAATTCTTCCCCAAACCTGAAAGAAGAATTAGTCGGGATGACCCGAGGAGTAAACCAACTGATCAGTAGGAATCGGGATCCAACTATCATTGCATGATAACGTGACGGAATCTACTCACGTCACCACACTCCAGAAGGTATGCGCATGCTTGGCAAGTTTCAGTTTCTTTAGAAACTCCCGATGTGATTTTTACCCCTAGGACCCAAGTGACCTTGACTGGGCCAACATATCAAAGGATCCTAGTCAAGTTCAACCCGTCATTATCTTGATTGCATTAGACCCACCCGCACGAGTCCTTGACTGAGCCAAAATGACCGCACGACTGTCCTAACCAATCTTATATCCATGCAACAGAAAAGCACTACATAGCTACCGAACACTACGCCTCGGCTAAGCACGACATACGTAGCACGAATACTAAGCAATACTAATCTGAAATGACGGAGGGCTACGACTGGTTATTGGCGAAAAACCTTCAACGTAATGAACTTGATATCGTTGAAGGAACTGCATAACTTTTTATAAAAATATAGTGACGAAAACTTTTGCTAAAGAGGTCACTCCCGGTGAAGGGATCTCGGCTCTTTCCCCGTAGAATGAGGTGCAGGATATTCCAACTGAATACCACGATGCAAAGCAAAAGGAAATCGGCTATAGTGAAGTCATTTCCCTGACGCAAACTTCTGTCCAAGGGGTCACTCCCGGTGAAGAGATCTCGGCCCTTGCCTCGTCGACTGAGGAGCAGGATATTCCAACTGAATACCATGATGCAAAACAAAAGTGAACGTCCTTGCAATAACAGCTTTTTGAAAAAATGTTCCAACAACATCAGAATAGGTTTGTTTATCTTGCATTGATCCGAATCAACGCAGTCCCATCAATTGATCACACCACAAAGAACAAAAATATACTGATGTATGTATATGCCATCCGCATTCGCCACTGGGTCCCGTCATTACCCGTTAGGTTAGCTAACTAACGACGGAGCGGGGACTGGACTAGCGCGGATGCAAAACATATACAACATCTACTAATATATATACCAATATATTATATTTCGCCCAAGGCGTGATAAAATGCAACATCACAGAAAAGTGCAGCATCACAGAACAATACAGATATCTGGAAGCCCCGGGTTTCACAGAGCCGCTGCTGAAACCCGACGTTCCCCTGGTCGTATGGATAGCCTGTGCAATGAAATCCTAGACCCCTACGGGCGCAGCAAGTCACCCGCCAAAACCTGAAGCGAGGCAGCCCCCTTCAGCACCGTGAATGGACCACCCAGCACTTCATGGAATCCGGTAACTTGGGCACCCCTCCTGGGTCAACCTGTACCCCCTACGAATGCGGCGAATAGCCCGCCAATCCTAGAGTGAAGCCCCCTCCGTCTCAATGCCATGAGATGCGGGCCCGTTGCCCTCTAGAACCCGGCTATCCGTGCACCCCTCCGTGGGGTAATCCTAGTACAGAAAGTAAAATATACATACAACGGGTACATCGACCGCAACCAGGTCGTGCCCCAAAAGAATAATACAAACAGGCAGTGACGGCAGTCCACATGTCGGACGCTCGCCCCGCAATATCAAATGTACATATAAAACAAAACTGTACTAGCATTGCATCCAGGCTATCCCCACCGACCGATCCGGAACATCATAGCAAAATCACAAGACATCAATGTGAATGTCACGTTCGCAAATCCGTCCAACCGGGCTATAGCAGTTAGACAGGATTTACTGATCAAGTGACATTCACGGTCGCAGATATAATGTAAATACTGTGAACCAATGTGTTTAAAATATCCGATCGATCAAATTTTACCAAGTGGGCCCCAAAGCATTACTGTAGCACTTGCAGAAAATCTGGGCCCAAACAGAATATTCCAAAACCCCCATTTTCAGCCCAAAAGCCCACTACAAAAAATTGTTAAAATGAAGCTAACATACTTAGGCGGAACCGCGGCGAAAGAGGGGTCATGGCCACGGTTCCGCGGTCCTCTGGAAGGATCAGGTTACCAAATTTTTGCAGTTTTCTTATAATTCCATGTACATCAGTTTTCTACAACCTGAAAAATTTTTAGAGCCCGGAAAAAATCGACAGAAAACTGATGTGAAGAAAACGCGGTTTTGGAATTTTTGTTCGATCGGAAAAGTAAAACACACTTGAACAAGCTAGGCAAGGTTAATGGCGTGGCTCTGATACCATGTTGCGCCACGGCAACGCCCGGCCGTCTATCCGAGGCCAAAATGCGGAATCAAAAAATTTCTTAACTTTAAACTGGCGCTATCGCGGACAATATACCCGGATCGTAATCATTAACTGATACTAGCAAACAAGAGAGGGGGTGAGAGATATACCGAGTGATCCGAGTCCTCCGGTCTCCTCGTCATCGTCCCAATCTCCCGCGGAAAGTCCTGTCTCCATATCGTCACCTCTTCGCCGGAAGGGCACCACATCGCCTGCGTCTTTTACGGGCTCCTGAATCAATACCAAGGCAACTCGGGCACGAAGCTGGCAAGTCGACGTGCCCAAGATTTGCTGTAGAATGTGTAGAGCTTTGTCTCTTTGGGGTTATGTTGCCTTGATGGAGGAATGAGGTTGAGAAATGAACTTGGGAATTTTGGTGGCAATGGAAAAATGATATGAATGATAATTTTCCCACCCTCACAAAATGATCCTCTCTCTCATCTTCTTGTGAAGTGGCCGCCCCCCCCCTTTGAACAAATGGTGGAGGAAAAATCAAAACAAGAAGGAAGGTGAGTGTAGGAGATGCAAAAGGGTGACCACATCAAAAGGTGAACCTCACATCAAAAACCAAATCAATCTTAATCACCATAAAGCAAGTGATAAGAAGGAAAAAGAATCTCATCATGAAAAAACTATCATGATGCCTCACACATGCAAGAAACCCCTCCACAATAAGTAATTTGCACAATTGCAAATTACCCCCTCCATCGGAAAGTCCGGCCGGGAAAGAACAAAGGAAAACCGGCCGGAACGGAATGCAAACTGGCAACTCCAGAAAACTGTCCCCATAATAAATTACAGGAAAACCCCGATATTGTGCATACACACCCGCATCTGTATTCCGACCGGATACAAATGCAATGAGACAAAATCTACACTGTACTAAACTAGGATCCGGCTTAAACCAAAGCCAGCTAGTAATATCCGTTCGATTCTGATCCGTGCAATACCGCACGTATCTGATCGAACCTTGCCATATTTCTATACGGCCTCTAGTATAAACCGTCCGATCCTGATCCGTGCAATACCGCACGTATCTGATCGGACCCTGCCATATCTCCATACGGCCTCTACAGCGTTTCGCCCGAAAGCTTGAGTAACTGAAAGTGTGGTGGACTCTAAAGACTCGTCAATACTATGGCTGTGGATTTAACCACTAGCACGTCAGAGGTATAAACTAATACGTGACGGGCCACCAGCTATTGACTAAAAGGGACGTCGATGAGCGAACAAATCCTAACACCCTACTGAGCCTGTCAGTGACAATATCCGTACACTCCGGTCCGTTCGTCTATGAGTATCACATGGCGGGCCTAGGGGGTTGGTAAAAGTCAGACCCCCAAAAGCGGTACAAGTCGTGTCGGAGTGTAGCCCAGAACGCCCTGAGATACTACTGGAATACCTACCAGTAAATCTTCTGCCTCGGCCGAGGGCTTTTCGTAATGGCTCTCCTAGACACAGCACGACCTCATCCCCAATACCGGGAGAGATGAACCCCTGAAGATCCGCTCACTGCCTCCATGTGGCTCGGGACTGTACCCAACTAAAACCTGTTTGCACGACTCCTTTGAGCCGTGGTAGGGTAGTAATCAAAGTACAGTGGGAACTCACACGAGACAAATGACGATCCCCAGGTCGATAAACTAACCTATACACATGTCACCAGGGAACTGCTATCTGACGTCTGGTATAAGACCAACTAGCATGTTCTCGGCGAGTCCTGTCCGGTGTAGTCATATCCCAATGAGCACCTGTATACATCTTAGGTGAACCAACTGACACCAGTGGCTTGTGAAACCGGCCACCGCCCCTCCTTGGGGTCTCGACTGTATACACTAGTCTACTCTGGAGAATCGATGCCCTGTCTCGAAACTCCCACGACTAGGGACCTTTTAAGGATGTGCTTATAGACCATCAGCTCTCACGTATATGATCGCCCTCATACTGCTGGCAGTCAAGCAAGAATCCTAGGGGCTCTATCAGCGTATAATAGTGACCTGTAAGGTCACCTGAAGCAGTACACGATGATAAAGGTAAACCAGATAGCATACTATCATCTCGAGTAAGACTGTCCTACCGGGATAGGTCCTTCCTCAATCATTGCAATCACGTGCCTGTGATCCAATAATTGACTCTGAGGGCACTATCTCCAACAGTTCTAAATCAAACTACAGTTCCTAGTATACAGAATGTTGGAGATAGTGCCCTCTGAGTCAATTATTGGATCACAGGCGCGTGATTGCAATGATTGAGGGAGGACCTATCCCGGTAGGACAGTCTTACTCAAGATGATAGTATGCTATCTGGTTTATCTTTATCATTGTGTACTGCTTTAGGTGACCTTACGAGTCGCTATTGCATGTTGATAGAGCCCCTAGGATTCTTGCTTGACTACCAGCAGTATGAGGGCGATCATATACGTGAGAGCTGGAGTCTATAAGCACATCCTTAAAAGGTCTGTAGTCGTGGGAGTTTCGAGACAGGGCATCGATTCTCCAGAGTAGACTAGTGTATACAGTCGAGACCCCGACGAGGGGCGGTGGCCGGTCTCACAAGCCACTGGTGTCAGTTGGTTCACCTAAGATGTATACAGGTGCTCATTAGGTTATGAGTACACCGGACAGGACTCGCCGGGAACCTGCTAGTTGGGAATATACCAGACGTCAGATAGCAGTTCCCAGGTGACATGTGTACAGGTTAGTTCATCGACCTGAGATCGTCATTTGTCTCGTGTGAGTTCCCACTGTGCTTTGATTACTACCCTACCACGGCTCAAAGGAGTCGTGCAAACAGGTTTTAGTTGGGTACAGTCCCGAGCCATATGGAGGCAGTGAGCGGATCTGCAGGGGTTCGTCTCTCCCGGTATTGGGGGTGAGGTCGCGCTGTGTCGAGGAGAGCCAAAACATGAAAAGTCCTTGGCCAAGGCAGGATATTTGCTGGTAGGTATTCCAGTAGTATCTCAGGGTGTTCTGGGCTACACTCCGACACGACTTGTACCGCTTTTGGGGGTCTGACTTTTACCAACCCCCTAGGCCCGCCATGCGATGCTCATAGAAGAACGGGACGGACTGTACGGGTATTGTCACTGACAGGCTCAGTAGGGTGTCAGGATGAGTTCGCTCATCGACGTCCCTTTTGGTCAATACCTGGTAGCCCGTCACGTATTGGCTTATACCTCTGACGTGCTAGTGGTTAAATCCACATCCATAGTATTGACGAGTCTTTAGAGTCCACCACACTCAGTTACTCAGGTTTTGGGCGAAACGCTGTAGAGGCCGTATGGAGATATGGCAGGGTTCGATCAGATACGTGCGGTATTGCACGGATCGTGATCGGACGGTTTTTACTAGCCGGCTTTGGCTTAAACCAGATCCTAGTATTAGATAGTGTAGATTTTATCTCTTTGCATTTGTCTTCAGTGGGAATACAAATGCGGGCATGTATATGCAGTCGCGGGGTTTTCCTGTAATTTATTACGGGATGAGTTTTCTGAAGTTGCCAGTTTGCATTCTGTTCCGGCCAGTTTTCCTTTGTTCCTTTCCGGCCGGACTTTTCCGGTGGAGGGGGCTAATTTGCAAGTTTGCAAATTAGCTAAGTCGAGGGGTTTGTTTGTAAGTTGGGATTGTGATGGGTTTGGCATCTTTGATTTATCATGATGGTTTTCATTAATATGATGAGATTGAGTTGGATTAGTATTTTGACCCTTGGTGTGAATTTAATCTTTTTATATCATCACACATTATTCCCATTTTTGGAGTATCCCTCATCCATTCTTGTTGGGAGGCCAGCCACTCTAGGAGAGAAGAAATGGGGAGTTCAGTTTTGTGAGGAGAGAGGTTCATTTGTATGAAGAAAATTCTTTTTCTCATTTTTCTTTACACCAAAGTTCATATAGCTCATCTCCTCTTGTTCATTATTCTTCCCTCCACATCAAAGGCAACTAAACCCCAAGAGACAATAGATTCTACACTACATCTACAGCAAAGCTTGGACGCGTCGGCTAGCCAACTTCGCGCCCGAGTTCCCTCGGTCTAGAGGTGGGAGCCCGTAAACGTACCCGGCTACGTGGTGCCCTTTCCGATGAGGAGGAGATGAACGGAGATTCCGAGGGAGATCGGAGTGGAGACGAAGACCGAAGGACACGGATCGCTTGGTATACTTCTCTACTCATCTTTTAGTTTGCTAGTTGCTAGGTTAATGGCCCGATCCGGGTGAAAAGTGCGCGGTGGTGCCGGTTTGCTAGTTTGCAAAGTTTTTGTTTCCGCGTTTCCGGCGTCGGATCGACGGCCGGGGTGCCGCCGCGGACTTACACGGAACACACACAAGAGGAAGAGTTCAGAAATGAACGATTCCTTCTTGAGGCATTGTAGACTAGGTCATATCAATGCGACCCGACTGGCTGAAGTTACATTTTAGATGCATATTTAAATCAGTTTGAATTTACATCTTGTGAAACTTGCCAGTCATGTCACAAATATAAGATGACCATAGCTCTGTTTATTGGAAACAGAGAAAGAGTTAGTAAACCCTTGGGATTGATACATGATGATGTATGTAAGGTCCCGTGTCTACACATGTCAGGACCGGTTCTTTGTATTTCATTACATTCTCTGATAATCTCTCAAGATTCAGACATATGTTCCTGTTGAAACACAAGTCCGAACCTTTTGAGGTATTCACAGAATATAAGTTAGAAATAGAGAACCAAAAACTGGGTATAATTATTATGTCCTATGATAAGATCAGGGAGGAGAATACTTGTGCATAGAATTCTTGAACTATTCTAAAGGTGAATGAGATTCTCTCTCAGTATTACTCCTCTGAATACACCACAGCACAACGGTGTATCAGGGCGGAGCAATAGCACCCTATATGATATGGTGTGCTCTATGATGAGTATTACTAAGTTACCTGTTTCTTTTAGGGAGTTATGCACTTATGAAGTTGCATACCTATTGAAAAGGGTTCAATTCAAATCAGTGCCTACCACTCCATATAAGATATGGTATGGGAAGAACCTATCTCTTAAGTAAGTTAAGATTTGGGATTTTCCGGACTATGTCAAAAGAAAAATCCGGACAAGATCGAGGAAAGGTCAGTTCTGTAGAACTGGAAATGTTCCAACTATACAAAACTGCAGCTGATTTGACTGGACCAAAGGATTCTATTGTCCCCGACGAACCTCAGCCTCTCCGCCGATCTAGCAGGGTTACTCATCCGCCTGAGAGATACTTTGGTTTCTCGATGACAGTGGGAGCGAGGAATGCATCATGAGATGATGACCTAACTAGTTTCGAGCCGGCCATCAGGAGTGAGACTCTGAAAAAATGGCTGGATGCTTAGCGATCTGAGATGGAATCCATATACACCAACAAATTATGGACTTTGGTTGCGATATCTGAAGGGTTAAATCCCCATCAGGAGCAAGTATATCTTGAGAAGATTACTTGGTGTAGATGGAAAAGTTAAGACTTTCAAAGCTAGACTTGTTAAAGGTTTTCGTCATCGACCAAGCGTGGATAATGATGAAACCTTTTCCAGTGGCTATGCTTAAGTCCATCCGGATCCTACTTACCACGGCTACATACCATAACTACGATATCTGGCGGTTGGGTGTCATGACTGCTTTTCTAAATGATGTTTTAGAAGAGAGAGTCTCTAAGTACACAGTCAGAGGGCTTCGTAGACAGTGGGAGCAGCGGAAACGTGTGTAAGATGTTTTATATGATAAAACAGGCATCGTGGAGTTGGAACATCTATTTTGATGTGTTAGTCAAAGAGTTTGACATCATCAAAATGGTAGATGAACCTTGTATATACAAAAGGGTAGTAGGGAGTATGGTAATGATCCTCGTAGAGTACGTGGATAACACACTCTTGATAGGGAAGTAGTTTCCTATACTACGCTCGGTCAATCTCCGCTTATTACAATGATTCTCCATATAGGATCAAAGTTGATACCTCCTAAATCCTGAAATTTAGGTCTATGAGATAGATCTAAATGGATGTTAGGATTCTCACTAGCTGTAGTAAGATAGTATCAATCGATCCTGGAGAGAATCACTAGAAAGGTTCCAGGGTAATAAGGACGACTGAATTTCAGTCGCAGGCATTGTCTATACCCTCAGTGAAGGGATGGTATGTTGGAAGAGTTCCAAGCTAGATACCGTGGCAAACTAGACGATAAAGGCTGGTAACATCGCTATTAAAGATACTACCAAAGGGGCAGTTTGGGTGTATATTGGTTCATAAGATGAACTAGGTTCCTACCATTGTATGACAATGGATGTGTGGCTTTGGCCCATGAACCCTGGTCCCATCAGTGACCCAGACTTATTCCGAGGCAGCATCACCTGATCATGGAGATAGATGATCGCCAGGGTGATCGAGGTTAGGAGAGTAGACTTAGAGGACAACACGGCGGATCCACTCACAAAGGCTTTTTCCCAGAGATAGACTTATATGGGATGGTTGAGTATTAGATACTGCAACCACTGCTACAGATGGCCCTAGTGCAAGTGGGAGATTGTTTGTTATATGTATGCCCTAGAGGCCATTACTGTACATTGGATGTATATTGTAGTGGATGCTGGGACATATATAGGTAGGACTTTCTTGCTCGACATGATAGCACGCTATCTGGTTGCTCTTTATCTTAACATGTATACTTTCTGTCTCTCTGTTACATGTTGATAAAGCCCTTAGGATGTGTACTCGACTTCCAGGAATATGATGTAAATCATACTAGTGGGGCCTGGGTAGTCCATGAGTACATCCTTCATTGTTCCTAGTCGGGGGAATATCGAGACGGGGCATCGATATTCCAGTGTAGACTAGCGTATATTTTCTCGACCCATGTGATGGGCGATGGATGATCCCATATCCATTGGTGTTTGACATCAGAGATGGTATGCGGGTGCTCAGTGGTAACTGGGTACACTGAACGGACTCGCCGAGAACTCCCAGATGGTATTATACCTCACGTCAGATGGCAGTTCTCTGGTGACACTGGTACAGCTTAGTCTGTTGACCCGAGATCGTCATAGAGTCTTGTGTGTCTCCCACTGTGCTTTGATTTCCACCCTACACGGCTCTACTGAGTTATGCAAACAGGTGGTTTTTGGGTACAGTCCCGATTCACATGGAGGCAATGAGCAATAGGAGGGGATTCGTCTCTCTCAGTATTGGAGGTTGATGTTGCGCTATGCACGACTGGCCATAACTGGAAATCCCTGGCCAGGGTTGCAGTGATCTACTGGTAAGTGTTATCAGTTGTTTCACAAATGTTATGGACCTCACGTCGGCATGACTTATCGAGCTATTGGGGTCTGACGTTTACTACCCCTAGGCGAGATATGCGACATATCAGACGAACAGACCGGACTGTACGGTAAGCGTTACTGGTTGGATTCACAGGAGTGTGAGTGGGCTTGCTCATCGATCTTCTGATCGCTCAATACCCGGGTGGCCGTTACGTTTAGCAGACCACTTTCGGCTTGTGGGTGTTTGATATGATCATCACCTGCTGCCGGCGTATTGACGAGTCTTTAGAGTCCTACACAGAGGTTTCCTGGCTCAAGCGAAACGAAATAGGAGTGCATATGAGATATGTGCGGGACCGAGAATAATGCGTGTATGTGATACCGTATTCTATTCTCGCGATGAATGTATCGATTGGTTGTATGCGATATAACCTAGTTATCGAATCGAAGATTGATTCGATAAGTCGATACATTGGATACTAGTCGGTTATATGCGACATGACCGGATCATTGAATCAAGTGTTGATTTAATGATTTAATGTATAATTATATATTTGATATATTACTTTACATTAACTAGTATTGGTTCACTCAAGATTGACTTTCTCACTTGAAATGCACAAGTTGTATATGTAATATTTTTTTTTGTGCACTTGTTTGTATCATGTTTGATGATACATGCAAACTTGGGTTTGTGTAAGACTTAAACCATGTTTAGTGAATGGTTAGGGTTTCATTTCACTTATTTATTTATCTATTTATTTTGGTTAAAAGAAAAAGGAAAACAAAATGGTTGCTTTCATACAAGAAGCTTCTTGATGCTTCAAGCATCTTTGACTAAGTGACCATTTTTGTCTTCATCTCCTAACCCTAACCATTCAACTAAACCTTAGTTAATTCTCTACACTAAACCATGGTTGCAAATATGATAAGTATCATTTTATTTTCTATTTTTAATAATGCTTATCATATTCTTTTTCTTCTTCTTCTTCTTCTTCTTCTTCAACAAGAAGAAAGCTTGCTACCATTAATGGCAACATGGGAAAAAGAGTGAAAAATCCAATTCTAAAGTGAACCCACTTCCTATTTCTTCATCCTCTACCACTTGCCAAGTAGTATAGGGTGTTTTCTTCACAAGTTTCATGACTTGGTGATGTTGGAGCTTGATCTTGAGTTGCCTCTACGTAGATCATTTTCGGCATCGAAGTCGACGACCTAGCCCGATCATTTCTTCGACGATACCCTCGCTAGATTCCGGGATCCGATGATCGCAGTGGTGGGACGTCAACGCGGAGCTATGGAGGTGGAGCACCGGATCTACAAAGGTTGTAGTCACTTTCCTTTAGCAATAAAGTTGTTTACTTGCTTGCATCGCTTATCATCTAGTTAACGATCCGTATTAGGGTTTGTAGGCACATGAAAAAATTTGAATTGGGCATGTTTGATCTGTTGTGAGACCTCATTAGTGTGCCTAGGAACCCTACAGGAACAACATAAGAATATTAGAAAAGGAAATGAAAAGAAAAGAATTAAACTAATTACAATTTGCATTATTATATAAATGTATAATTACAAATACATAACAATACACTTGTAATTAGTTTCTAATGTATTGAAATACATAAAGAGTCAAAATTAATTAGAGAAAAAATACAACTAAATACATACACCAAATATATGCATTTAATATTAAATCCAAACCCGATTTAATATTCGTCTTTGTAAAAAGAGTGGCTAGTATTTCAACCGTCCAATCACCGTCAGCGCAACGAGTACACTAGTTTTGATCGGACCCCTGCACGTACCTAGTATGGCTCCTACAAAATTTCTCTAAAGCGGGAAACCCTCTGTGTGGGACTCTAAAAAATCGACAATGCGCTGGAAGTAAGTTACCGATGATACCCTAAAACTCACAAGCGCGTCAATGACACTAGTTGTACATAGCAGCTACTCAGGTATCTTTCGATAAGGAGATCAACAAGTAAACTCGTCCGAAACCCTAACTGAGCCTATCGGTGACATTCACCATACAGTTTGGTCTGTTCGTCTTAGAGTATCACATATTAGGTCTAGGGGATGGTAAACGTCAGACCCTAATAACCTGATAAGGTGTATCGGTACCGAGCCCATCACCAGTAGAGAAACTACTGAACACCATCAGTAAATCTCATCCGCCTGGGCCCAGGTCTTTAGATGATGGCTAACCGAATACTGTGCGATATCAACTCCCAATACTGGGAAAGACGAATCCCCTCTATCTCTCACTGCTTCCAAGTGCTTCGGGACTGCACCCAAAAACTAACTGTTTGCACGACTCTTTAAAGTCGTGGTAGGGTAGCAATCAAAGTACAGTTGGAACACACTCGAGATAAAGTGATGATTTCGAGTCGACAGACTACCATGTACTTATGTCACTTGAGAACTGCTATATGACAATAGGTATAATACTATCCGGTAGTACCCGATGAGTCCATCTAGTGTAACTCATAGCCTAATGAGCACCTATATACAATCTTTGGTGTCGTACACCAATGGCTGCAGGATAGGCCATCTCCCCTCCTGGGAATAAGAAACGTATACACTAGTCTACTCTGGAATATCGATGTCATGTCTCGATACTCCTACGACTATGGACATTTAAGTATGTGTTTATAGACTACCTAGCCACTACGAGTATGATCGCCACCATAACGCTAGTAGTCAAGCAAAAGATCTTATGGGCTTTATCAACATGTATGATCGATACTTAATAACAAGTAAAACATATCATATATTAAGATAAAGACAAACCAGATAGCATACTATTATATCGAGTATGACTATTATAAACAAATATATATATATATCCTAAGCATCCAAAATGTAATGTACAATCTTGTAATATACAATAATGGCCTCTACGGCATACATATCTTGAAATCTCCCACTTACACTAAGGCCATGTATTGGTTTATCGAAGAAAAATCATCTCCAATAGCCGCTCGAGCTAAGTCTGAGGAAGTGCCTTTGTGAATGGGTCTGCTGTGTTATCCTTCGTATCTACTCTCCGAACCTCGATCTCCCGGCGTTCAACGATCTCCTTGATCATGTGATACCGCCTCAGGATGTGTCTGGATTTCTGATGGGACCGTGGTTCCTTCGCTAACGCTAAAGCCCCATTGTTGTCACAATACAGAGGTATTGGATCAACAATAGACAGAACTACCTCAAGTTCAGAAATGAACTTTCTCATCCAGACAGCTTTTTTTGCGGCACCGCTAGCTGCGATATATTCAGCCTCTATCGTCGAGTCTGCGATAATGTCTTATTTGAAACTCTTCCAACAGACCTTCCCTCCGTTGAGGGTAAACATATAAACCAAGACAGACTTGCTATCATCCTTATTACTCTGGAAGCTTGAATCGGTAAAGAACTCCATCTGGAGGTCTCCATTACCGTATACTAGGAACATCTCCTTAGTCCTTCTCAGGTACTTGAGAATGTTTTTCACAGGTATGCAGTGCTTCTCACCTAGGTTAGGCTGATACCTGCTTACCATGCTAAGTGCGTAAGATACATCTAGTCTGGTACATAATATTGCATACATTATAGAGCCTACTACCAAAGTATAGGGTATAGTTGTAATGCGAGCCCTCTCCTCATCAGTCTTGGAAGACATATCTTTAGAGAGGGTGATTCCATGACAAACTGGTAAAATACCATGCTTGGAATCTTCCATACTAAACCTTTTTAGTATGGTGTCAATATACCTGGACTGTGAAAGTCCCAACATTCTCTTAGATCTATCACAATAGATCTTGATCCCCAGAATGTAGGAGGCGTCACCCAGATCCATCATGGAGAACCTCTATGACAAAAATAGCTTGACCGACTATAGTGTAGGAATATCGTTTCCAATCAATAGTATGTCATCTACGTACAATACTAGGAATACGACATTTCTCCCTACAATCTTGTTATAGGTACACGGCTCATCTATGTTTTTTATGAAGTCAAATTCCTTGGCTGTCTCACCAAAACAGATGTTTCACCAAAATAGATGTTTCAGCTTCACGATGCCTGCTTTAATTCGTTAATGGATTTAAGCAATTTGCACACCTTTCCGCTGCTCCTACTATCTATGAAGACCTCTGGCTAATCCATATAGACACTCTTCTAAAACGCCGTTTAGAAAAGCGGTCTTTATGTCCATGTGCCAGATCTCGTAATCATGGAAGCAGCAAGGGCATGTAGGATTCGAATGGATTTAAGCATATCTACTGGAGAAAAGGTTTCTTCATAGTCCACACCGGATCTTTGGCGAAAACCTTTTGCAACAAGTTAGCCTTATAGGTTTACACCTGTTCATCTACACCAATCTTTTTCTTGAAGATCCATTTGCAGCCGACGAGTTTCACCCCTAGCGGTGCAATGTCCAAAGTCCAAACATTTTTGGTGTACATAGACTCCATTTCGGATTATATAGCATCCAGTCATCTCACAGTTTCCCTACTAGTAATGGCTTGCTCTAAACTAGTAGGATCATCTTCTTCTAAGATGCAATCCTCTCAATCCCTGTCTATGAGAAAACCGTAGTATCTCTTAGGCAGATGAGAAATCCTACTAGATCTGCGAAGTGGTTGAGCTTTGTCTGGGGTAATTAAATCCTGTGGTTCTACTAAATCTTCAGTTACAGTTTATGGTTCTTGAGTTTCCTCCCGTTCTACTGTACTACCACTAATTTATTTTTGCAAGAAATTCCTTCTCTAAAAAGACGTTGTGGCAAGCAACAAACACCTTCTATTCCTCTGTGTAGTAGAAAAAATATCCTAATGAATTCTTTAGATATCCCATAAACTTACATATAACTGATCGTGCCTGAAGTTTGTTTGGATTTTGTTGTTTAACATAACCCGGACATCCCCATATCTTAACAAACTTAAGAAATAGTTTCCTTCCACTCCATATTTCATATGGAGTCTCAGAAAAAGATTTGGATGGAACTTGATTCAATAGATATGATGCTTTCTGAAGCGCATGTCCCCAAAATGAAAGAGGTAGATCGACACTACTCATCATGGAGCGAACCATATCCAAAAGGGTATGATTCCTCAACTCCGACTGTAAGTCTATGTTGCACACTCCACATGGTTTTGTAGAAAGATGGAATTAACAAAAAATAATTTTATTGCAAACAACATCGACTAAACTTCCATGATCGACCATAAGCCCTAACTAGCAAATCTAACAAAGGTTCTAATCTACTATGAAATAATTTATACCTTTGTGTTCAAGTCCTGCGGGTCTTCTTATCCTCTTCTTAAGCTCCTCATTTGTATGGATCGAGCTTAGTTATCAGCCTCCTCATGTCAAAGAAGATCCACCCGAGAGTCCATGGTTCAAGCTCTAACCTCTAGAATGAGGTAACTAAAGTACCTAGTTTGCTAATCTAGGTAGCTTAAGAGATGTAGAGAATGTTTATTGGATTAATTTGTCTCAATAACCCTAGGTTTCTCAACTCATGAGAGTATTTAGGGCTTGAAGAAGAAGAAAAGAGCAAAGGAGGAAAGTGAGTGTCAAAGTGAAGAATAAAAATGAAGAATGGCTAAGTGTTGATAACTATGAAGCATATCTTTTGAATAACAATAATACAACCATTCTTCAATAGTCATCCAAAGTGAACGAGTCATCAAAGTAGCCATGCTTCAACCATGCTCTAATAACACCTTATTTCTCCACCTTATTATCCATTTGAATAAATGGATTAATCATAAATGAGGTGTCTTCTTCTAGAAGCACTCTTGTGAAAATACAAGAATAACCCTCACCATATATATATATCCGTATTCGTACTACGAATACCAAGAGATGAAAATAATCCAATATTATAGTACTAGAATGCGGCTTAATCCTAAGCCTGCTAGTATTATCCGTCCGATCAAAAATATGTGTAGCTTGTACGCGTATATGATCGAAACCCTGCACGTAAAATCATACGGCCTCTACATCGTTTCGCCTGAACCAGATAAACCCTCTGTGTGGGACTCTAAAGACTCAATAGTATGCTGGCAGTAGGTTTAACCACAAGCACGTCAATAGCATTAGCTGTACATAATGGCTACCCAGGTACCCGTCGAAAAGAAAGCCGACGAGCAAACTCGTCCGAACTCCTACTGAGCCTGTCCGTGAAAATCTCCATACATATCGGTATATTCATCTGAGAGTATCACATGCCGGGTCTAGGGGAGGAAAACTTCAGGCCCCTAATAACCTGAAAAGTTCTGCCGATGTGGCTTAAGACCATCTGAGAATCTACTGATCTAACTATCAGTAATTCTCAATCCGCCTTGACCAGGGACTTATGGTGTTGGCCAACCGAACACAACGCGACATCGACTCCCTATACCAGGAGAGACGAATCCCCAACAATCGCTCACTACCTCCATGTGGCTCGGGACTGTACCCAACTAAAACCTGTTTGCACGACTCAGCAGAGCCGTGGTAGGGTAGTAATCAAAGCATAGTGGGAACTCACATGAGACAAATGATGACCTCAGGTCGACAGACTATCTGTACTCATGTCACCTGAGAATTGTTATCTAACGATAGGTATAACACCATCTAGCCAGTTCTCGGCAAGTCTATCCAGTATACTCACCCCCAGTGAGCACCTGTATACAATCTTAGGTGCATCACACCAATGGCTGCGGGACCAACCATCGCCCCTCGTCAGGGTCTATAAATGTATACACTAGTCTACTCTGGAGCATCGATGCCCAGTCTCGATACTCCCACTTCTAAGGACATTTAAGGATGTGCTTATCGACTACCCAGCTCCTACAAGTATAATTGCCATCATAACGCTGGTAGTCAAGTAAGGATCCTAAGGGCTTTATCAATATGTATAAGCGATATGAAATAACAAGTAAAACATATCACATGTTAAGATAAAGGCAAACCAAATAGCTGTTAGGAATATGTATGCCTTAGAGGCCATTATTGTATGATATAGTGGATGCTTGGACATATATATAGAGGACTTTCTTGCTCGACATGATAGTATGCAATCTGGTTGCCTTTATCTTAACATGTAGACTTTTATTATTATACAGTCTCTCTCTCACATGTTGATAAAGCCCTTAGGATGTTAGCTTGATTACCAGGACTATGATGCAGATCATAATATTGGGACCTGGGTAGTCCATAAGCACATCCTTTAATTGTTCCTAGTCAAGAGGATATCGAGACATGGCATCGATATTCCAAAGTAGACTAGTGTGTACGTTTCTTGTCCCTCAGAGGGCGATGGTTGATCCCATAACCATTGGTGTGTGACATTAAAGATTGTACACAGGTGCTCGTTATAGATGTTAGTTATATGTATGCCCTAGAGGCCATTACTGTAAATACGATGTATATTGTAGTGGATGCTAGGATATATATAGGGAGGACTTTCTTGCTCGACATGATAGTATGCTATCTGGTTGTACTTTATCTTAACATGTACTCTGATTGTCTCTATATTACATAAAGCCCTTAGGATATGTACTCGACTACTGGGACTATGATGAGATCATACTAGTGGGGCCACGGTAGTCGACGAGTACATCCTATAACTGTTCCTAGTCGAGGGTGTATCGAGACAGGGCATCGATGCACCAGAGTAGACTAGCGTATACGCATCTTGACCCATATGATGGGCGATGGATGATCCCATATCCATCGGTGTTTGACATCAAGGATGGTGTATGGGTGCTCAGTGGAGACTGGGTACACTGGACGGACTCGCCGAGAACTCCCAGATGGTATTATACCATACGTCAGATGGCAGTTCTCCGGTGACACTGGTACAGAGTAGTCTGTTGACTCGAGATCGTCATAGAGTCTTGTGTGATTCCCACTGTGCTTTGATTTCCATCATACCACGTCCAAGAGGGCATGCAAAAAAGTGGCTTTTGGGTACAGTCCCGAATCATATGGTGGCAATGAGCGATAGGAGGGGATTTGTCTCTCCCGGTATAGGGAGTTGATGTTGTGTCGTATTCGATTGGCTATAACCGGAAATCCCTGGCCAGGGTTGCTGAGATTTACTGGTAAGTGTTATCAGTAGTTTCTTGAACTGTTATAGACCTCAAATCGACACGACTTATCAAGCTACTGGGGTCTGACGTTTACCACCTCTAGGCGAGATATGCAACATATCAGACGACGAGACCGGACTGTACGGGAGTGTTACTGTTTGGATTCATAGGAGAATGTACAGGCTTGCTTTTTGATCTTCTGAGCGCTCAATACCTGGGTAGCTGTTACGTTTAGCTGAACGCTTGCAGCTTGTGGGTGTTTGATATGATCATCACCTACTGCCGGCGTATTGACGATTCTTTAGAGTCCTACACAGAGGTTTCTTGGCTCAGGCAAAACGGAGTAGGAGCACATATGTGATATGTGTGGGACCGAGGATAATGCGATATGTGATACCGTATTATATTCTCACGATATTTGATATCAGCCGGGTTATCGGATCAAGTGTTGATTCGATGAATCGGTACGAATAAACATTAGTCGGTTATATGCGATATAGCCGGATTGTCGAATCAAGTGTTGATTCGATAATTTAATGTATAATAATATATATGATATATTAAATTACATTAACTAATATTTTCTCACTAAAAGATTCTTTTTCTCACTCGGGTAATACATTGATATATATGCGATATATGTTAAATGTATTATTTTATTTTGTTACGATAAATATTATATATGTGATATATAATATTGTAACATGATATGATAACTAATGCAACAAGTTTAGTGGAGTTTAAACATGATTAGGGTTTGGATTAGGGTTAAGCTTTCTAGATGATTCTAGAAGGTTTTGGTTTTGTTTTGTGAAAGATATTTGTAAGTGACTCATGCTTTAACCCAACCCAAACCCTAACCCTAGTTAATTCTCTACAAAGGTTTACTTGACCTTGGTTACATTATTCATCATATCATTTCATTTCCTATTCATCACAAAAGGATTCTTAACATTATTCATCTTCTTCTTCCTTCATGCTTTCATGAAAAAGCTTGCTAAATTTTTCAAAAGTGATGAACAAATATGAGAAAAAGATAAATAAAGAGAGCAAAAATCCTACTTCATCATCCTCATCTTCCCTTTCCATTTAGATGAGGGTGTTCACATCATTTCATGAGTGTTAGCTTGTGTTATAGAAACTTCAAGGTAGATCATCTTAGTATCGAAGATCGGAAGCAAAGGTTGCATCTTTCTCTTCGTGGAACTTCTCGAGAGTCCGGAACCCGATGATCGCAGCGAAGGGACCACAACACAGAGCATATGAAGTGAAGGACCGGATCTACAAAGGTTGTAATCCCTCTCACTTAGTGTTAAGTTGTTAACATGTTAGTTTTCGCCTAATCTCTAGTTTAAAGATCCGTATTCGGGTTGTTCGGCACGGCTAAATTTTTAATCGGGCATGGTTGATGCCTCGTAGACCCTTGTGCGTGTGCCTAACAACCCTACAGTGGTATCAGAGCCTAGCTAGAGCCTTAGGCGAAGTCTAGACGACATTTGAAATCCGAACGAACCCGAAACCCATTTCCAAAATGCTCTCTGTCCATTTTTTAAAAATCTGGATTTTTCAATATTAAAAATATGCAGAATAATAAGCAGGGTCTTATTTGAATTACTGTGAAAGACGAGGGTCTAATTCGAATTTTCCACCGCGGAACCGCGGCATAAGCCTGCACATGCGGCGGTTCCGCGGCCGTACTGTCTCCTTGTCCAATGATTACTGCACAGTAATTCATATAATTTAATGCTATGTTTTCTGGGTATTTTTTATTCTGATTCTACAGTTGAGTATTCTGGGGTTGTATTGGGAATCGATGATTCGATCAGATTATCAGATTTTGTCTATGTGGATTCTGGATAAATTTTAGAATATGTTAAAAAGTTCGACCGGATATAAATACCCAATTTTTCCCCTGTCGGGAAATTTCCAAGTGTTGGATTTTTCCGTAGTTTAACGACGTTCTAAGTAGTGCAAGTAACGCTATGGACCCTCTAGAAGACAACAAACCTTAACTCGATTATGTGACCGTCTTGAACTGCCCTTTGAACCTTCGGGTTTGGGGCAGTATGGCGTGCCACATGTGAGGCGTTGGCTTGACCCTTCTACGGCTGGACCGTTGGTACTGAGGCACGAACTGAATGTTGTTAGACTTATTTCATATGTTGATCTGTTTCGGGAAAACTTGGGTGTTCGACTGTTCGATCGGAAAGTTTAACATTTTCTAATTATCTGGAATGGGATACAATAATTGGAATCCACAGGTAGTTATGAGATAACTGATTTGAATATTATAAACATAGCAGTTTAGTCTCAGATGATCGGTTGCCACGGAATTTTGATGTGATCAAAAGTCCGTCGCAATCACGTAGCGTACGCGGATACTCGCCGGGTAAACTTAATAGACAGCCACGCCCCATAGCCCCGACCAAGTAACTGTAGGAGAACCCCGTCGTCGAAAGCATCCGTTCGGGTGCTCGCGGCAGCGGTGTTCCTCCTTAGTGCACTTCGTCGACGGCATCTGGGGGTGCGGCCGTCTACTAAAGTTTGCGATGAGCATTCGATCAGCACGTCGGGAATCTTGTTGAATTGCCCGACTTGATATTGAAAAGAGTTTTCGATAATGAGACTAAAAAGCGGGGTTTATAATTGTTAGGCATGTGATGTCCAAGGAATTCATATGGTTAGGCATGCGATGTCTAAAGAGGTTGCGGATTCCAACTGTTGTAGTTTTACACTTTCTTTTCTGTGACCGTAAGCGTAGTATGTGGCGTATCGCCGGCTTCGTTGCTATACATCAACGACAATTGGGATACGCATACTTGCTTACGTTGATGATATGAGATATTATGTGTTGCTGTGATATGTTGTATTGGATCGTCGCTTTTGAATAGCCGGGGTTTTATGTGAGAAGAGAGTTTTTTCTTTTTCATTCATGTAAAATTCATTTGTATGTAATATTCTTTTATTGGGGAACTTCCAGGTAGCGGAAGCTGTCACCGTTGTATATTATTTACTTTTCCGCATTAGGTAGACCCAAGGCGGGGAGCACAAGTAACTGGGTTCTAGGGTCCAGTGGGAGACCATCTCGAGGAGTCGAGACTGGGTCTCCTAACTCTAGAATTGGCAGTGTTACTTGCCGCTCTCGTAGGGGTCTAGGGATGTGGGTTTGGCTATTCATCGCGACCGTGGAATCCGTGTTTTATACAGGCTCGTATTGAAAACACGGACGTCCTAGTATATCCAATATTTCATATATGTTCTTCTGCTGCAATGTTCTGTGATGAGATCATATTACTGCCTGAGATGAATGTTTATATTATATATATGAGATATATGTTATATTGCAGATTTCGTTTCAAAAGAGATGCTTGCGAAGCATAATAAAATGGGACTTCATTAATGAGATTAATGAAACTAAAAGAACCCTAAGATGTTGTAGAAACTTGTTTACAAAAACTGGTAGCTCTAGTTGTTGCTTTGCATAGCGGTGTTCCTTGTAGAACATCTAGCACCTTATTCGATAAGAAAAGGACCGAGATCCCTTCACCGGGAGTGACTCCTTTAGCAATAACTGGCAGATGCTACAAACTCGGTTTGTCTTTTGATTGCTTCTATAGTTCTTGCTTTGCACAGCGGTATATATGATATATCCTGCACCTTATTCGATGAGGAAAGGGCCGACGAACCCTTCACCGGGAGTGACCCCTTTAGCAAAACTAGAAAAGCCTCAAAAACACTCCATTTAAAATCACTCGATTCTACAACGATATCAAGTTCATTACGCAAAGGGTTTTCTGAAAAACCCGTCGTAGCCCTCCGTCATTTCAGATAAGTACTAGTTAGTATTCGTGCTACGTTTGTTGACCATGTTAAGGCGTGGTGTGCGGTAGCTGATTAGTGCTTATCTGTATAAGCATATGATGCGATTGGATTAGGGTAGTCGTGCGACTTTGTTGACCATGTTAAGGGTCGTGCGGATGGGTTTAATTCAATCGGGAAATGACGGGTTGAACTTGACTAGCACTTATGATTTGTTGACCATGTTAAGGTCATATAGCTGCTAGGGGTAAAATATTATTGGGAATTTCAAGTGTTGAAATTTGCAATGAGATTGCATACCTTCTATTAGATAGTTGGATCCCGATACCCGCTGCGAGTAAAAGTTACTCCTGGGAGAGTTTTACACATTACAATTAGCCGATCAAGTAGGTGTCTAGAAAGGTGTTAACGGGGTTAAGCCTCTGGGAAAACGAGGTTACTTTAATTAGGTTCGTGCGAAAGCACGGGGGACCTCCCTCAAAGTACCGACACTGGCCAGGCTGAAAGATTGGCGAACTTGTAGCGTGTAATTAATCCCGGCTAGTCTTTCCTTTTTGGGTTTGAAGGAATATTTGATTAAAACAGTGGGAGACATCCTGATTAGATATATTAGATAACCAATCTAATCTTGCAAGAACATACGCTGAGTGTTTTCTTCTCTCTCTCTCCAGATAGCGACCATATCGCGCCTTAATCAAGATAATAAAACGGATATATTGACCGAACCCGCTTGTTATACTGAGCTGGGGAACGTTGGTCCCGCTCCAACTTATAATTGTTATAAGACAGAGCAGGAAATTGGGGATTACCAGAATTCCCGTGCCGCCTAAATGAAGAAAGTGCATATTGATGCATCATCTTCGAGTGTGTTCATTACACAGAACTGTTTCTCAGTATCCTTTACGTCCTGGGTATGTGATACCGGATCAGGATCCCGTATATGTAATCTGTTACATGGGCTACAGATAGGTAGAGAACTGAGAACGGGTGATAAGTTTCATGAGACATAAAACGGTGCAAGTGTTGCAGCCAAGTCTGTTGGTCACTATCACCCTGTATTACCTGAATACATTGATTCTGAACAAATGTTATTAGATACCGAACCTGATATACAAAATCATATCAGTCTCTTTATTAGTAAAGAAATAATAAAATTTTGTATTGTTGGATAATGTTTTGAACATTTCCTATATCAAGAGTTGATCGGTTCAGGCACGCTATCTAAAAACATTGACGTTCTAAATCAAATTACAGTTCTTAGTATACGGAACACACACAAGAGGAAGAGTTCAGAAATGAACGAATCCTTCTTGAGGCATTGTAGACTAGGTCATATCAATGCGACCCGACTGGCTGAAGTTACATATAGATGCATATTTAAATTAGTTTGAATTTACATCTTGTGAAACTTGCCGGTCATGTCACAAAGATAAGATGACCACAGCTCTGTTTGTTGGAAACAGAGAAAGAGTTAGTGAACTTTTGGGATTGATACATGCTGATGTATGAAAGTCCCCTGTCTACATATGCCAAGATCGGTTCTTTGTGAAGGGTTCCTAGGCACTCTCTAGGGGTCTCACAAGGCATCAACCATGCCCGTTTCAAAAATCACGGTGCCGAGAAACCCTAGACAACGGATCGTTGGCTAGAAATCTAGGCGAAAAAGAAATCTAGTTAACAACTTAACAAAAAGGAAACGGAAATACAATCTTTGTAGATCCGGTGCTCCACCTCCTTAGCTCCGCAACGAAGTCCCCTCGCTGTCTTAGTGAATTCCCGGGCTCTAGCGTCGGCTTCATCGGAGAATAGGCGAGCTAGGTCGTCGATGTCCATGCCGAAGATGATCTACGTCGAGGCATCGCTAGATCAAACTCTACCTTCACCAAGCCATGAAAACTTGTGAAGGAAACACACTCTACTACTTGGCAAGAGGTAGAGGATGAAGAAATAGGAAGTGGGTAGACTTTAGAATTGTATTTCTCACTCTAATTCATCAATCACCATTGATGGATGCAAGGTTTTCTTCTTGAGTTCAAGGAAGAAGAAGAATAATGTTATGATAAGTTTTTTTTAGAATAGAATAGAAAATCAATTCTTATCATAATTCTAACTATGGTTATGTGTAGAGAATTGACCAAGGTTAAAGTAATGGTTAGGGTTAAGGATGAGATAAGAATGGTGGACTAAGTCAAAGCTTCATGAAGCTTCAACTAAACAAAAAATAAAGCCACCATTCTTTTCTCTTTTCCATTTATTTTCTAAAATGTATAAACAAATAAATAAATGAATAAATAAGTAATGGAAAAATAAAACCCTAATTATATGTTTAACCATGGTTTAATTCTTTACACTTAACCAAGTAAACATGTATCATCAAACATGATACAATCATGTGTACAAAAGTATATCACATATACAATGTGCACATCCCGAGTGAGAAAATCCATTCAAAGTGAACCAATACTAGTTAGTGCAAAGTAATATATCAAATATATAATTATGCATTAAATCATTAAATCAACACTTGATTCAATGATCCGGTCATGTCGCACACAACCGACTAGTATACAATGTATCGGCTTATCGAATCAATGCTTGAATCGATAACTAGGTTATATCGCATAAAACCATTCGATACATTCATCACGAGAATGAAATACGGTATCACATACACGCATTATTCTCGGTCCCGCAAATATCTCATATGCGCTCCTATTTCGTTTCGCTTGAGCCAGGAAACCTCTATGTAGGACTCTAAAGACTCGTCAATACGCCGGCAGCAGGTGATGATCATATCAAACACCCACAAGCCGCAAGCGGTCTGCTAAACGTAACGGCCACCCGGGTATTGAGCGATCAGAAGATCGACGAGCAAGCCCGCTCACACTCCAGTGAATCCAACCAGTAACACTACCGTACAGTCCGGTCTGATCGTCTGATATGTCGCATATCTTGCCTAGGGGTGGTAAACGTCAGACCCCAATAGCTCGATAAGTCGTGTCGATATGAGGTCTATAACAATTCGAGAGACTACTGGTAACACTTACCAGTAAATCTCAGCAACCCTGGCCAGGGATTTCCTGTTATAGCCAATCGAACACAGCGCAACATCAACTCCCTATACCGGGAGAGACGAATCCCCTCCTATCGCTCATTGCCTCCATGTGACTCAGGACTGTACCCAAAAACCACCGTTTTGCACGCCCTCTTGGACGTGGTAAGATGGAAATCAAAGCACAGTGGGAACCACACAAGACTCTATGACGATCTCGGGTCAACAGACTACTCTGTACCAGTGTCACCAGAGAACTGCCATCTGACGTAAGGTATAATACCATCTGGGAGTTCTCGGCGAGTCAGTCCAGTGTATCCAGTCTCTACTGAGCACCCGTATATCATCTCCGATGTCAAACACCAATGGATATGGGATCATCCATCGCCCATCTGTATGGGTCGAGAAGGTATACGCTAGTCTACTCTGGTATATCGATGCCCCGTCTCGATACACCCACGACTAGGGACTTTGAAGGATGTACTTATGGACTACCATGTCCCCACTAGTATGATCCGCATCATAGTCCAGGTAGTCAAGTACACATCCTAAGGGCTTTACCAACATGTAACAGAGAGACAATCAGTGTACACGTTAAGGTAAAGAGCAACCAGATAGCATACTATCATGTCGAGCAAGAAAGTCCTCCCTATATATGTCCCAGCATCCACTACAATATACATCCAATGTACAGTAATGGCCTCTAGGGCATACATATAACTAACTATCTCCCACTTGCACTAGGGCCATCTGTAGCAGTGGTTGTAGTATCTCATACTCAACCATCCTATAAAAGTCTCTCTCTGGTAATAGGCCTTCGTGAGTGGATCCGCCGTGTTGTCCTCTGAGTCTACTCTCCTTGCCTCGATCGCCTTAGAGATCAACCATCTCCATGATCAGGTGATACTGCCTTAGAATAAGTCTGGATCACTGATGGGACCGGCGTTCCTTGGCATAAGCCACAACTCCATTGTCTCACAATGGTAGGAACATAGTTCATCTCATGAACCATTATACATCCAAACAGCCTCTTTGGTAGCATCTTAAGTAGCGATGTATCCTGCCTTTATCGTCTAGTATGTCACGGTATCTAGCTTGGAACTCTTCCAACATACCGTCCCTTTAGTGAGGGTAAAGACAATGCCTGCGACTGACATTCAGTCGTCTTTATCACTCTGGAACACTTCCAGTGATCCTACATGGTGAATCATTGTGATAAGCGGAGATTGACCGAGCGTAGCATAGGAAACTCCTTTCTTATCAAGAGTATGTCATCCACGTACTCTACGAGGATCACCACCATACTCCCTACTACCTTTTTTTTTATACAAGGTTCATCTACCATTTTGATGATGTCAAATTCTTTGACTAACACATCAAAACAGACGTTCCAACTCTGCGATGCCTGCTTTATCAGATAAAACATCTTGCACATGTTTCCGCTGCTCCCACTGTTTACGAAGCCCTCTGGCTGTGTACTTACAGACGTTCTCTTCTAAAACATCATTTAGAAAAGATGTCATGGCACCCAACCGCCAGATATCGTAGTCATGGTATGTAGCCGTGGCAAGTAGGATCTGGATGGACTTAAGCATAGATACTGGAAAAGGTTTCATCATTATCCACGCCTGGTTGATGACGAAAACCTTTAACAAGTGTAGCTTTGAAAGTCTCAACCTTTCCAAGTACACCAAGTAATCTTCTCAAGATATACTTGCTCCTGATGGGGATTTAACCCTTCAGATATAGCAACCAAAGTTCATACTTTGTTGGTGTACATGGATTCCATCTCAGATCACTAAGTATCCATCCATTCTTACAGAGTCTTACTCTTGATGGCCAGCTCGAAACTAGTTGGGTCATCATCTCATGATGTAATCCTCGCTCCCACTGTCATAGAGAAACAGAAGTATCTCTCAGGTGGGTGAGGAACCCTACTAGATCGCCGGAGAGGCTGAGGTTCGTTGGAATCTACTGAATCCTTCGGTTCTACCAAATCATCTGCTGTAGTCTGTATAGCTGGAACCTTTCCAGTTCTACATTACAGACCTTGCCTCGAGCTTGTCCAGATTTTGCTTTTAGACATAGGCCGGACAACCTCAAATCTTAACTAACTTAAGACATGGGCTCTTCCCATATCATATCTCATATGGAGTGGTAGGCAACTGATTTGATTTGAACACTATTCAATAGGTATGCATCTTCTCAAGTGCATAACTCTCATAAGGAAATAGGCAACTCAGTAGTACTCATCATAGAGCACACCTTATCATATAGGGTGTTTCTGCTCCGCCCCGATATACCATCGTGCTATGGTGTATACGGAGGAGTAATGCTGAGAGAGAATCTCATTCTCCTTTAGAATAGTCCAGGAATTCCATGCACAAGTATTCTCCTCCTTAATCTCATCAAAGGACATAATACTTTTACCCGTATTTTGGTTCTCTACTTCTAGCTTATATTTTGTGAATATCTCAAAAGGTTCGGACTTGTGTTTCAACAGGAACATATGTCTGAATCTCGAGAGATTATCAGAGAATGTAATGAAGTACAAAGAATCAGTCCTGGCATGTGTAGACAGGAGACCTTACATACATCATCATGTATCAGTCCCAAGAGTTCATTAACTCTTTCTCTGTTTCCAGTAAACGGAGCTATGGTCATCTTATCTCTGTGACATGACTGGCAAGTTTCATAAGATGCAAATTCAAACTGATTTAAATATGCATCTAAATGTAACTTCAGCTAGTCGGGTCGCATTGATATGACCTAGTCTACAATACCTCAAGAAGGATCCGTTCATTTCTGAACTCTTCCTCTTGTGTGTGTTCTGTATACTAAGAACTGTGGTTTGATTTAGAACATTAATGCTTTTAGATAACGTGCCTGAACCGATCAACTTTTGATATAGGAAATGTTCAAAACATTATCCAACAATACAAAATTTTATCATTTCTTTACTAATAAAGAGAGTGATATGATTTTGTATATCAGGTTCGGTATCTAATAACATTCGTTCAGAATCAATGTATTGGTAATACAGGGTGACAGTGACCGACAGACTTGGCTGCAACTCTTGCCCCGTTTTCTGCCTCATGAAACTTATCACCCGTTCTCAGTTTTTCTACCCTTTTATAGCCCTATGTAACATATTACATATCTGGGATTCTGATCCGGTATCATATACCCAGGATTCGGAGGATACTGAGAAACAGTTCTTTGTAATGAACACACCCGAAGATGATGCATCAACATCCACTCTCTTCGTTTGGGCGTCACGGGAAATCTGGTATTCCCCAATCTCCTGCTCTGTCTTATAACAATTATAAGTTGGAGCGGGACCAACGTTCCCCAGCTCAGTATAACAAGCCGGTTCGGTCAATAATCCGTATTATTATCTTGATTAAGGCGTGATATGGTCGCTACCTGGAGAGAGAGAGAAGAAAACACTCAGCGTGCGCTCTTGCAAGAATAGATTGGTTTTTATTTTATCTAATCAGGATGGCTCCCACTGCTTTTTATCAAATCTTCCTTCAAACCCTAAAAGGAAAGACTAGCCGGGATTAATTACACACTACAAGTTTGCCAATCTTTCAGCCAGGCCAATGTCGGTACTTTGAGGGAGGTCCCCCGTGCTTTCGCAGGAACCTAATTAATGTAAACCTCGTTTTCCCAGAGGCGTAACCCCGTTGACACCTTTCTAGACACCTACTTGATCGGCTAATTGTAATGTATAAAACTCTCCCAGGAGTAACTCTTACTCGCAGCGGGTATCAGGATCCAACTATCTCATAGAAGGTATGCAATCTCATTGCAAATTTCAACACTTGAAATTCCCGATAATATTTTGCCCCTAGCACCCTATGACCTTGACGGAGGCCAACAAACCATAGGCTACTAGTCAAGTTCAACCCGTCATTTCTTCATCGAATCAAACCCACCCGCACGGCCCTTGACGGAGGCCAACAAGGTCGCACGACTACCCTAACTCAATCTGCATCATAAGCATAAGCAGATAAATTCTGGTTAGCTACCGCACACTGCGCCTTGACGGAGGCCAACAAACGCAGCACGAATACTAAACAGCACTTATCTGAAATGACGGAGGGCTACGACAGGTTTTTATGAAAACCTATTGCGTAATGAACTTGATATCGTTGTAGGATCGAATGAATTTTAAAATGGAGTGCTTTTGAGACTTTTCTTGTTTTGCTAAAGGAGTCACTCCCGGTGAAGGGATCGTCGGTCCTTTCCTCGTGGAATGAGGTGCGGGATATATCATATATATCACTGTGCAAAGCAAAAACACTTAAAAGCAATCAAAAACCAAACCGAGGGTGTAGCATCTGCCAGTTATTGCTAAAGGAGTCACTCCCGGTGAAGGGATCTCGGTCCTTTCCTTATCGAATAAGGTGCAGGATATATCATATATACCGCTGTGCAAAGCAAGAACTGTAGCTACCTGTTTTATTTTGAAATTCGATTCTACAACATCTTAGGTTTCTTTTTATTTCATTAATCACATTAATGAAGTCCCATCATTTAAGTACCTAAACATCACAGATAAATACGACGTACACTTATGCCATCCGCATTCGCCTCGATGTCCCCACGTGCACCGTTAGGTTAGGTAACTAACGACAGAGCGGGGCAGGGCTAGCGCGGGTGTAAAACATAAGTAACGGCTATATAATATATCATATATACTATATACTGTATCTATCACAGAACATCACATGATCACATCACAGATATCGCAGCAGAAGAAACATATGAAATATTGGATATACTAGGACGTCCGTGTTTTCAATACGAGCCAGTATAAAACACGGATTCCACGGTCGTGATGAATAGCCAAACCCACACCCCTAGACCCCTACGAGAGCGGCAAGCAACCCTACCAATTCTGGAGTTAGGAGACCCGGACTCGACTCCTCGAGTTGGTCTCCCACTGGACTCCAGAACCCGGTTACTTGCGCCCTCCTCCTTGGGTCTATTCTAGTGCAGAAAAGTAAATAATATACAAACGGTGACATCTTCCGCAACCTGGAAGTGCCCCAATAAAAGAATATTACATACAAGTTTTTACATGAATGAAAATGAAAAACACTCATCTCACATAAAAAAAACCCCGGCTATTCAAACACGACGATCCAATATAACATATCCAGCAACACATAACATCACATGTCATCAGCGTAAGTAAACATGCGTATCCCAATTGTCGTTGACATATAGCAACGAAACCGGCGATATCACATATTACACTTACGGTCACAGAAAAGAAAGTGTAAAACTACAACAGTTGGAATCCGCAATCTCTTCAGACATCGCATGCCTGACCAAATGAATTCTTTAGACATCGCATGCCTAACAATTATAAACCCCGCATTTTAGTCTCATTATCGAAAACACTTTTCAATATCAAGTCGGGCAATTCAACAAGATTCCCGACAATCTGATCGAATGCTCGTCGCAAACTTTAGTAGGCGGCCGCACCCCCGACGCCGTCGACGAAGTGCACCAAGGCGGAACACCGCTACCGGGAGCACCCGAACGGATGCTTTCGGTGACAGGGTTCTCCTACAGTCACTTGGTCGGGGCTATGGAGCGAGGCTGTCCATTAAGTTTATCCGGCGAGTATCCGCGTACGCTACGTGATTGCGACGGACTTTTGATCACATCAAAGTTCCGTGGCAACCGATCAAGTGAGACTAAACTGCTATGTTTATAACATTCATTCAGTTATCACATAACTACTTGTGAATTCCAATTATTGTATCCCATTCCGGATAAATAGAAAATGTCAAACTTTCCGATCGAACAATCGAACACCCAAGTTTTCCCGATACAGCTCAACACATGAAATAAGTCTATCGACATTCAGTTCGTGCCTCAGTACCAATGGTCCAGCCGTAGAAGGGTCAAGCCAACGCCTCACATGTGGCACGCCGTACTGCCCCAAACCCGAAGGTTCAAAGGGCAGTTCAAGACGGTCATATAATCGAGTTAAGGTTTGTTGTCTTCTAGAGGGTCCATCGCGTTACTTGCACTACTTAGAACGTCGTTAAACTACGGAAAAATCCAACACTTGGAAATTTCCCGACAGGGGAAAAATTGGGTATTTATATCCGGTCGAACTTTTTAACATATTCTAAAAATTATCCGGAAATACACAAAGACGAAATTTGATCATTCGATCGAACAATCGAAGCTCTAAAACACCCCAGAAAATTCAACTCTTGAATAATTATTAAAAATACCCATAAAACTCAGCTGCAGAAATAATGAATTACTGTGCAACACAAATTGTGCATTGTGAACAGTAGGCGGCGGAACCGCGGCAGAAGCCATGCTTCTGCCGCGTTTCCGCGGCTGTTTAAACGCTTCATGAGCTCGTGTTTCACCATAATTCTTAGATCTTCCTGCTTAATTTTTTAGGCATTTTTAATCTGGAAAAAACCCAGTTTTTAGAAAAAGTCCAGAGAGCTATTTTGGGGTCGGGTTTTGGTTCGATCGGACTTCAAAATCCGTCTAGACTTCGCCTAAGGCTCTAGCTAGGCTCTGATACCAATGAAGGGTTCCTAGGCACTCTATAGGGGTCTCACAAGGCATCAAAAATGCCCGTTTCAAAAATCACGGTGCCGAGAAACCCTAGACAACGGATCGTTGGCTAGAAATCTAGGCGAAAAAGAAATCTAGTTAACAACTTAACAAAAAGGAAACGGAAATACAACCTTTGTAGATCTGGTGCTCCACCTCCTTAGCTCCACAATGAAGTCCCCTCGCTGTCCTAGTGAATTACCGGGCTCTAGCGTCGGCTTCATCGGAGAATAGGCGAGGTAGGTCGTCGATGTCCATGCCGAAGATGATCTACGTCGAGGCATCGCTAGATCAAGCTCCACCTTCACCAAGCCATGAAAACTTGTGAAGAAAACACACTCTACTACTTGGCAAGAGGTAGAGGATGAAGAAATAGAAAGTGGGTAGACTTTAGAATTGTATTTCTCACTCTAATTCATCAATCACCATTGATGGATGCAAGGTTTTCTTCTTGAGTTCAAAGAAGAAGAAGAAGAATGTTATGATAAGTTTTTTTAGAATAGAATAGAAAATCAATTCTTATCATAATTCTAACTATGGTTATGTGTAGAGAATTGACCAAGGTTAAAGTAATGGTTAGGGTTCAGGATGAGATAAGAATGGTGGACTAAGTCAAAGCTTCATGAAGCTTCAACTAAACAACAAATAAAGCCACCATTCTTTTCTCTTTTCCATTTATTTTCAAAAATGTATAAACAAATAAATAAATGAATAAATAAGTAATGGAAAAATAAAACCCTAATTATATGTTTAACCATGGTTTAATTCTTTACACTTAACCAAGTAAACATGTATCATCAAACATGATACAATCATGTGTACAAAAGTATATCACATATACAATGTACACATCCCGAGTGAGAAAATCGATTCAAAGTCAACCAATACTAGTTAGTGCAAAGTAATATATCAAATATATAATTATGCATTAAATCATTAAATCAACACTTGATTCAATGATCCGGTCATGTCGCACACAACCGACTAGTATACAATGTATCGGCTTATCGAATCAACGCTTGAATCGATAACTAGGTTATATCGCATACAACCATTCGATACATTCATCACGAGAATGAAATACGGTATCACATACACGCATTATTCTCGGTCCCGCACATATCTCATATGCGCTCCTATTTCGTTTCGCTTGATCCAGGAAACCTCTATGTAGGACTCTAAAGACTCGTCAATACGCCGGCAGCAGGTGATGATCATATCAAACACCCACAAGCCGCAAGCGGTCTGCTAAACGTAACGGCCACCCGGGTATTGAGCGATCAGAAGATCGACGAGCAAGCCCGCTCACACTCCAGTGAATCCAACCAGTAACACTACCGTACAGTCCGGTCTGATCATCTGATATGTCGCATATCTTGCCTAGGGGTGGTAAACGTCAGACCCCAATAGCTCGATAAGTCGTGTCGATATGAGGTCTATAACAATTCGAGAAACTACTGGTAACACTTACCAGTAAATCTCAGCAACCCTGGCCAGGGATTTCCTGTTATAGCTAATCGAACACAGCGCAACATCAACTCCCTATACCGGGAGAGACGAATCCCCTCCTATCGCTCATTGCCTCCATGTGACTCGGGACTGTACCCAAAAACCACCGTTTTGCATTCCCTCTTGGACGTGGTAAGATAGAAATCAAAGCACAGTGGGAACCACACAAGACTCTATGACGATCTCGGGTCAACAGACTACTCTGTACCAGTGTCACCAGAGAACTGCCATCTGACGTAAGGTATAATACCATCTAGGAGTTCTCGGTGAGTCCGTCCAGTGTATCCAGTCTCTACTGAGCACCCGTATATCATCTCCGATGTCAAACACCAATGGATATGGGATCATCCATCGCCCATCTGTATGGGTCGAGAAGGTATACGCTAGTCTACTCTGGTATATCGATGCCCCGTTTCGATACACCCACGACTAGGGACTTTGAAGGATGTACTTATGGACTACCATGTCCCCACTAGTATGATCCGCATCATAGTCCAAGTAGTCAAGTACACATCCTAAGGGCTTTACCAACATGTAACAGAGAGACAATCAGTGTACACGTTAAGGTAAAGAGCAACCAGATAGCATACTATCATGTCGAGCAAGAAAGTCTTCCCTATATATGTCCCAGCATCCACTACAATATACATCCAATGTACAGTAATGGCCTCTAGGGCATACATATAACTAACACTTTGTACTTCATTACATTCTCTGATAATCTCTCAAGATTCAAACATATGTTCCTGCTAAAACACAAGTCCGAAGCTTTTGAGATATTCACAGAATATAAGTTAGAAGTAGAGAACCAAAATACAGGTATAAGTATTATGTCCTTTGATGAGATCAAGGAGGAGAATACTTGAGCACGAAATTCCTGGACTATTCTAAAGGAGAATGAGATTCTATTTCAGCATTACTCCTCCGTATACACCATAGCACGATGGTATATCGGGGCGGAGCAAACTCACCCTATTAGATATGGTGTGCTCTATGATGAGTACTACTGAGTTTCCTATTTCCTTTTGGGAGTTATGCACTTGAGAAGCTGCATACCTATTGAATAAGGTTCAAATCAAATCAGTTGCCCACCACTTCATATATGATATGGAAAGGGAAGAGCCCATATCTTAAGCTTGTTAAGATTTGGGGTTGTCCGGCCTATGTCTAAAAGAAAAATCCGGAGAAGCTCGAGGCAAGGTCTGTTATGTATAACTGGAAAGGTTCCAGCTATACAAAATGCAGCTGATGATTTGGTAGAACCAAAGGATTCAATAGTTTCAAACGAACCTCAGCCTCTCCGCCGATCTAATAGGGTTCCTCACCCACCTGAGAGATACTTCGGTTTCTCTATGACAGTGGGAGCGAGGATTGCATCATGAGATGATGACCCAATTAGTTTCGAGCTGGCCATCAGGAGTATGACTCTGTAAGAATGGCTGGATGCTTATCGATCTGAGATGGAATCCTTATACCCCAACAAAGTATGGACTTTGGTTGCTTTATCTGAAGGGTTAAATCCCCATCAGGAGCAAGTATATCTTGAGAAGATTACTTGGTGTACATGGAAAAGTTGAGACTTTCAAAGCTAGACTTGTTAAAGGTTTGCATCATAAGACCAGGTATGGATTGTGTTGAAACCTTTTCTAAGGATCTATGCTTAAGTCCATCCAGATCCTACTTGCCACGGCTACATACCATGACTACGATATCTGGTGGTTGGGTGTCATGACTGCTTTTCTAAGTGATGTTTTAGAAAAGATAGCGTCTATAAGTACACAGCCAGAGGGCTTCGTAGACAGTGGGAGCAGCGAAAACATGTGCAAGATGTTTTATATGATAAAGCAGGCATCGCGGAGTTGGAACATCTGTTTTGATGTGGTAGTCAAAGAGTTTGAATTCATCAAAATGGTAGATGAACCTTGTATATACGAAAAGGTAGTAGAGAGTATGGTGGTGATCCTCGTAGAGTACGGGGATGACATACTCTTGATAGGGAAGGAGTTTCCTATGCTACGCTCGGTCAATCTCCGCCTATCACAAGGATTCTCCATATAGGATCAAAGTGATACCTACTAAATCCTAGGTTTTGGATCTATGAGATAAATCTAATTGGATGTTAGGATACTCATTAGTTGTAGTGAGATGGTATCAATCAATTCTGGGGAGAATCACTGGAAGGGTTCCAGGGTGATAAGGACGACTGAATGTCAGTCGCAGGCCTGTCTATACCCTCAGTGGAGGGACGGTATGTTGGAAGAGTTCCAAGATAGATACCGTGACTTACTAGACGATTAAAGGCAAGATACATCGTTACCAAGGATACTACCAAAGAGGCAGTCTGGATATATATAAGTTCATAAGATGAACTTCGTTCCTACCATTGTGTGACAATGGCGTTGTGGCTTCAGCCAAGGAACTACCGTCCCATCAGAAATACAGATATAATTCTTAGGCAGTATCACCTGATCATGGAGATGGTTGATCTCCAGGGAGATCGAGGTTAGGAGAGTAGACACAGAGGACAACAGCGCGAATCCACTCACAAAGGCCTTTTTCCCAGTAGAGACTTTTATGGGATTGTTGAGTATGAGATACTTCAACCGCAGCTAATTGTTGGGTATGCGATACCATAACAGATGGCCCTAGTGCAAGTGGGAGATTGTTAGTTATATGTATGCCCTAGAGGCCATTACTGTACATACGATGTATATTGTAGTGGATGCTAGGACATATATAGGGAGGACTTTCTTGCTCGACATGATAGTATGCTATCTGGTTGTACTTTATCTTAACATGTACTCTGATTGTCTCTATATTACATGTTGATAAGGCCCTTAGGATATGTACTCGACTACTGGGACTATGATGAGATCATACTAGTGGGGCCACGGTAGTCGACGAGTACATCCTATAACTGTTCCTAGTCGAGGGTGTATCGAGACAGGGCATCGATACACCAGAGTAGACTAGCATATACGCATCTTAATCCATATGATGGGCGATGGATGATCCTATATCCATCGGTGTTTGACATCAAGGATGGTGTACGGGTGCTCAGTGGAGACTGGGTACACTGGACGGACTCGCCGAGATCTCCCATATGGTATTATACCATACGTCAGATGGCAGTTCTCCGGTGACACTGGTACAGAGTAGTCTGTTGACCCGAGATCATCATAGAGTCTTGTGTGATTCCCACTGTGCTTTGATTTCCATCATACCATGTCCAAGAGGGCGTGCAAAAAAGTGGCTTTTGGGTACAGTCCCGAATCATATGGAGGCAATGAGCGATAGGAGGGGATTCGTCTCTCCCGGTATAGGGAGTTGATGTTGTGCTGTGTTCGATTGGCTATAACCGGAAATCCCTGGCCAGGGTTGCTGAGATTTACTGGTAAGTGTTATCAGTAGTTTCTCGAACTGTTATAGACCTCAAATCGACACGACTTATCAAGCTACTGGGGTCTGACGTTTACCACCCCTAGGCGAGATATGCAACATATCAGACGACGAGACCGGACTGTACGGGAGTGTTACTGTTTGGATTCACAGGAGAATGTACAGGCTTTCTTGTTGATCTTCTGAGCGCTCAATACCTGGGTAGCTGTTACGTTTAGCTGACCGCTTGCAGCTTATGGGTGTTTGATATGATCATCAACTACTGCCGGCGTATTGACGATTCTTTAGAGTCCTACACAGAGGTTTCTTGGCTCAGGCAAAACGGAGTAGGAGCACATATGTGATATGTGCTGGACCGAGGATAATACGATATGTGATACCGTATTATATTCTCGCGATATTTGATATCAGCCGGGTTATCGGATCAAGTGTTGATTTGATGAATCGGTACGGATAAATATTAGTCGGTTATATGCGATATCGCCGGATTGTCGAATCAAGTGTTGATTCGATAATTTAATATATAATAATATATATGATATATTAAATTACATTAACTAATATTTTCTCACTAAAGTATTCTTTTTCTCACTCGGGTAATACATTGATATATATGCGATATATGTTAAATGTATTATTTTATTTTGTTACGATAAATATTATATATGTGATATATAATTTTGTAACATGATATGATAACTAATGCAACAAGTTTAGTGGAGTTTAAACATGATTAGGGTTTGGATTAGGGTTAAGCTTTCTAGATGATTCTAGAAGGTTTTGGTTTTGTTTTGTGAAAGATATTTGTAAGTGACTCATGCTTTAACCCAACCCAAACCCTAACCCTAGTTAATTCTCTATAAAGGTTTACTTGACCTTGGTTACATTATTCATCATATCATTTCATTTCCTAGTCATCACAAAAGGATTCTTAACATTATTCATCTTCTTCTTCCTTCATGCTTTCATGAAAAAGCTTGCTAGATTTTTCCAAAGTGATGAATAAATATGAGAAAAAGATAAATAAAGAGAGCAAAAATCCTACTTCATCATCCTCATCTTCCCTTGCCATTTAGATGAGGGTGTTCACATCATTTCATGAGTGTTAGCTTGTGTTAAAGAAACTTCAAGGTAGATCATTTTAGTATCGAAGATCGGAAGCAAAGGTTGCATCTTTCTGTTCGTGGAACTTCTCGAGAGTCCGGAACCCGATGATCGCAGCGAAGGGACCACAACACGGAGCATATGAAGTGAAGGACCGGATCTACAAAGGTTGTAATCCCTCTCACTTAGTGTTAAGTTGTTAACATGTTAGTTTTCCCCTAATCTCTAGTTTTAAGATCCGTATTCGGGTTGTTCGGCACGGCTAAATTTTTAATCGGGCATGGTTGATGCCTCGTAGACCCTTGTGAGTGTGCCTAGAAACCCTACAATAGAATGGGTACACCGAACAGGACTCGCCGAGAACTCCTAGTTGGTACTATATCTATCGTCAGATAGCAGTTTTCTGGTGACACTGGTACAGGTTAGTTTGTAAACCCCAGATCGCCATAGAGTCTTGTGTGTCTCCCACTGTGCTTTGATTTTCTCCCTACCACGGCTCAAAGAAGTTGTGCAAACAGGTAGATTTTGGGTATAGTCCCGAGTCACATAGAGGCAGTGAACGATAGGAGGGGTTTCATCTCTTCCGGTATTAGGAGTTGATGTTGCGCTATGCTCGATTGGCTATAACAGGAAGTCCTTGGCCAGGGTTGCTGTTGAGATTTATTGGTAAGAGTTATCAGTAGTTTCTCGAACTGTTATGAGCCATACATCGGCATGACTTATCATGTTACTGGGGTCTGACGTTACTACCCTTAGACTCGATATGCGACATATCAGACGAAGAGACCGGACTGTACGGTAAGTGTTGCTTAGTGGCTTCATGGGAGTTTGCACAAGCTTGCTTGTCGATCTTCTAATCGCTCAATACCTGGGTAGCCGTTGCGTCTAGTTAGTACCGCTTACGGCTTATGGATAACTGATATGATCATTACCTACTGCTGGCGTATTGACGAGTCTTTAGAGTCCCATATAGAAGTTTTCTGGTTCAAGCGAAATGAAGTAAGGCACATATGCTGATATGTGTAGGGAGCCAGATTAAATACGAGTATGTGATACCGTATTCTAATCTGGCAGTTATTTGTTATCGGTTAGGTTATATGTGATATAACCGGATTATCGAATCAAGTGTTGATTTGATAATATGATATACAAATAAATGATATTAGTAGGTTATATGTGATATGACCGGATTATTAAATCAAGTGTTGATTTAATAATTTAATATATATTTATATTTGATATATTTATATATTAACTAATATTAAGCTCACTTAAATTTTTCTTCTATTATATATTTATGTATATATATATATATGTTTGTGATATATATATATATATATATATATATATATATATATTATAATGTGTCATGGTTGATGACACATATGACATGGATTTTCTATTTTGAGAAAATAGAAAATGAGGTGGAAAATGGGAAGATATTTATGGTATGGGTGAAAGCATGACTATATGTATTTTATTCATTTGACTTCACTATTGAAGCATGCTTGATTATTTTATGCAATGATCCATGCTTGAATTGTTGGAGACTAAGCCATCCATTCTTTCAACCCTTGACCACGCTCATTTGGTTTTTTGACATTCTCTCTCATCTCCACCCTCCCATGGTCATCTTCGTCCTTTAAGTTTTCAAGAGTTGAAAAAAGAAAGGAGAAAAAAATCTCTAAGTGAGCCATTATCCCTACTTCACCAATCTAGCACTTTGGATTAGATTGTTTCCTTCATTAAAAGTGTTTTGGTGAAGGGGTAGTTTCAGCCAGAGGAATTTCGAGTGGATCGTCTTCGACACGAAGATCGCGTAGGAAGCTTGTGCCATCTTCAAGAGGAGCTACGAGGATTCGTAGGGACTACAACCCGGAGCCTAAGAAGTGAAGGACTCGATCTACTAGGTAGTATTCTCATTCTCTTCTTGTAATATGATCATCTTAGAAACCCTAATAATCTAGTTAGATCTTGGATAATGTTGATTAGCACCATAAAAATTTTGAAAATAGCATGCTTGATGCTAGTAAAACCCTATGGTGGTGGTAATAAACACTTTCATGGTATCAAAGCCAAATCTAGAAGATTAGGGAAAGTCTTTATGGTGTTAAAGTGTTCGATCGATTTTTCAAAACCGAAACTTGTGAAGTTTCTATCGATTTTTTCAAATGTTGAAATTTTTGTGATTAAAATTATCCAAAAAAAAATGTGCAGGCTTTTTAATGGACCCCTAAGAAATTTAATTCCATAACCCGTTCAAAGTGCGGCGTGAAGGGTTACCCTAGTGCCCCAGCCAACTTCCGTGGCCAAATGCGGAACAAAAATTTCGAACGAACAAAAACTTGGTACTAGTTTAACTCTAAACCCGGATCATTCCATAAAACTAACTAGCTACACTAGGAGAGCTATCTACTATGATGAGGAATTCTTACCAAACGAACCAAGTCCTTCGGTCTTCGTTCTTCATCCTTAGCTCCTCGTAGCCACCTTGAACTTGCTTGATCTTCTTTTCCGGCTCCATCGGTCCTCCGGGATCGAGCTTGTTCTCTGGCATCGCTTTGTCGTAGATGATCCACCCGAGGGGTATGATCCATGGCTCTAGCTCTTTGCTAAGTGTCAAAAGAGCAACTAGAGAACTTGGGATGCTAGTCCAAGTAATCTAGGATGTAGTTTTGGAGTTCTAAGTGTTAAGCTATCTCTTTCTTACCTCTTCACTTGATTCTCAACACATGAGAAGGTAGTGAAGAGGAAGAAGATGAAGGTGGAGGAAGCTAGAGAGGAAGGAGGAGATCAAGAGCAAAAGAGAGCTCAAGAAAATAATGAAGCATTGATGAAAGAGAAAATACACACCTTGGTTTTGTGTATGATTTCTTCCATTAAACAATTAGCAACCATGCTTCAATAGTAACTCTAAAATGAATTATAAATTCATTTGTTAACTATTGAAGCATGGTCACTACCTTTTCTCCCTTACCTCTCACTTTACACCTCATTTCCATTTGTGAAATAAATGGAAAATCCAAAATGAGGTGGCCACCTTCTAGAAGGAAATCTGTAATAAATACGGATTTCAGTGTACTGTTGATACATACCGGCAATCGGATAAAAACACGAATGCCAAAAGAGATAGAATAACACGAAGAACGTAATACTAGAATATATATATCGAAATACATATACGTAAATTATCAAATCAATACCTGATTTAATAATCCGGCTCAAACCCGAGCCGGCTAGTATTACCAACTGTCCGATCGAAAATCCGAGTACAAAGTACATCAATCGATCAAACCCTGCATGTATCCAATATGGCTACTACATCATTTCGCCTGAATCAGGGAAACCCTCTGTGTGGGACTCTAAAGACTCGACAGTACTCTGGCAGTGAGTTTAACCACAAGCACGTCAGCGGCACTAGCTGTACGTAACGGTTACCCAGGTACCTGTCGAAAAGAAGGCCGATGAGCAAACTCATCTGGATCTCCTACTGAGCCTATCCGTGACAATATTCGTATAGTCCGGTCTCTTCGTCAAAGAGTATCGCATACCGGGTCTAGAGGATGGTTAACGTCAGACCCTAATAATCTGATAAGTCGTGCCGATGTGGCTCAGGACCAATCCGGGAAACTACTGATCAACCTATCAGTAAATTCCATCTGCCTTGGCCAGGGTCTTATGGTCCTGACCAATCGAATCACAGTGCGATATCGACTCCCTATACCGGTAGAGACGAATCCCCGACAATCGCTCACTGCCTCCATGTGGATCGGGACTGAACCCAACCAAAACCTATTTGCACGACTCAGTAGAGCCATGGTAGGGTAGTGATCAAAGTTCTGTGGGAACTCATACGAGACTAATGCCGATCTCGGGTCCAAGGACTAACCTGTACACATGTCACCTGAGAACTTCCATCTGACGATAGGTAAAGTACCACATGGAAATTCTCGGCGAGTCCGTCCAGTGTACTCAACCCAGTGAGCACCTGTATACGATCTTGGGTACATCAGACCAATGGCTGCGGGACCAACCACCCCCGACGGAGGTATAAACGTATACACTAGTTTACTCTGGAGTATCAATGCCCAGTCTCGATACTCACGCGACTATGGACCATTTAAGGATGTGCTTGTGGACTACCCTGTTCCTACAAGTATGATCACCATCACAACGCAGGTAGTCAAGCAAGATCCTTGGGGCTTTATCCACATATAACCGCAATATATAATAACGAGTATAACATATGCTATGTTAAGATAAAGACAAACCACAATAATATACTACCGTATCGTGTCTTTATCAATATGTGCAAACTAGATATAACAACAATACAAATAAATACACATATCCCGATAAAGACAAGTCAAATAATATACTATAAACCTGAGCAAGATTGTTCTGTACATACATATCCCTAGTATTCATATGTATACATATACAATACTGGCTTCTAGGGCATATACATCCAACAATCTCCCACTTGCACTAAAGGCCAGTAATTGGCGTACCGAATACCCAACGTCTACTCTAAGGCTAGCTGCCGGCGTACCGCATACCCAACATCCCAAAAAGCCGCTCGAACTGTGCTTGAGGGAGGGCCTTTGTAAATGGATCCGCCGTGTTGTCTTTCATATCCACTTTTTGGACCTCGATCTCCTGGCGATCTACGATCCCCCTAATCAGGTGATACCGCTTTAAGATGTGCCTGGATTTCTGATGGGACCGTGGATCCTTCGCTAAAGCTATAGCCCCATTATTATCACAATACACTGGTATTGGATCAACAATGGACGGAACTACTTGAAGTTCAGCTATGAACTTCTTCATCCAGACCGCCGCTTTTGCGGCATCGCTTGCAGCAATGTATTCAGCCTCCATCGTCGAGTTTGCTACTGTATCCTGTTTGGAACTCTTCCAACATACCACCCCTCCGTTGAAGGTAAACACAAAACCCGAGACAGACTTGCTGTCATCCTTGTCACTCTGGAAGCTTGAGTCGGTAAAGGACTTGACCCTAAGGTCTCCATTACCGTAAATCAGGAACATCTCCTTAGTCCTTCTTAGGTACTTGAGAATGTTCTTTACTTCTATCCAGTGATTCTCACCTGGGTCCGATTGATACCGGCTCACCACGCTTAGCGCGTAAGCTACATCTTGCCTTGTATATAGCATCGCATACATTATAGATCCTACCGCCGAAGCGTAGGGTATAGTGCTCATGCGAACCCTCTCCTCGTCGGTCTTGGGAGACACCTCCTTAGAGAGGGTGATTCCGTGCAATGCGGGTATATTACCGCGCTTGGAATCTTCCATAGTAAATCTCTTTAGTACGGTCTTTATGTACCTGGACTGTGAAAGTCCCAGTAATCTCTTGGATCTATCTTTGTAGATCTTGATCCCCAGAATGTATGAGGAATCACCTAGGTCTTTCATAGAGAACCTTTGTGATAAGCATAGCTTGACCGATTATAGCATAGGAATGTCATTTCATATCAAAAGAATGTCGTCCACGTACAAGACTAGGAACACGACAGTTCGTCCTACAATCTTCTTATAAATACAAGGTTCATCTTCGTTCTTGATGAAGTCAAATTCCTTGACTGTCTCATCAAAACAGATGTTCCAGCTCCGCGATGCTTGCTTCAATCCATAAATGGATTTGCGCAGCTTGCACACCTTCCCGCTGCTCCCACTGTCTATAAAACCTTCTGGCTGATCCATGTAAACGCACTCTTCTAAACTTCCGTTTAGAAAAGCTGTTTATACGTCCATCTGCCAGATCTCTTAGTCATAGAAGGCACCAATGGTAAGCAGGATCCTAATGGATTTGAGCATAGCCACTGGAGAAAAAGTTTTGTCATTGTCCACTCCTGGTCTTTGACAAAAACCTTTTGCAACAAGTCTAGCCTTATAGGTTTCCACCTGCCCATCTATACCAAACTTCTTCTTGTAGATCCATTTGCATCCAAGGGGTTTTACCCTAGGTGGAGCAACTTCTAGGGTCCACACTTTATTGGTGTACATGGACTCCATTTCAGATTGCATAGCATCCAGCCACTTATCAGAGTCCCTACTGATAATGGCCTTCCTAAAACTAGTAGGATCATCTTCTTCCAAGATGCAATCCTCTCGATCCCCATCTATGAGAAAACCGTAGTATCTCTCGGGCGGATGAGAAATCCTACTAGATCTGCGGAGTGGCTGAGGTTCGTCGGGTACTGTTGAATCTTGTGGTTCTACCAAATCTTTAGTTATAGTTTGTCCTTCTGGAATTTCTTCCAATTCTACCGTGCCCCCACTTATTTCTTTTTCAAGAAACAACCTTTCAAGAAAGGTGGCATGTCGAGAAACAAAAACCTTTTGTTCATCGACATGGTAGAATAGATATCCATTTGAATGCCTGGGATATCCAACAAATTTACATAAAACTGACCGTGCCTCAAGTTTGTCCGGATTCTGGTTTTTCACATAGGTCGGACAACCCCATATCTTAATCCTTTTAAGACATGGTCTTTTATTACTCCATATTTCATATGGAGTCTTAGGCACAGATTTAGATGGAACCTGATTCAACAGATACGCTACTATTTCAAGCGCAAGCCCCCAGAATGAAAGAGGCAATTCTGCATTACTCATCATGGAGCGAACCATATCCAATAGGGTATGGTTTCTTCGCTCTGATACACCGTTATACTGTGGTGTATATGGAGGAGTAAGCTAAGAGAGAATACCATTCTCTTTCAAAAAGTCCCTGAATTCCGTACTTAAGTACTCCCCCCTCTATCAGATCGGAGGATCTTAATACTTTTGCCAATCTGGTTCTCTACTTCCTTTCTGAATTCTTTGAATCTCTCAAAAACTTCAGATTTGTGTTTCATATTGTTGGATATGGTGCCCTCAAAGTCAATTATTGGATCTCAGGTACGCGATTGCAATGATTGAGGAGGACCTATACCGGTAGTGCAGTCTTACTCGAGATGATAGTATGCTATATGGTTTGCCTTTATCAGTCATGTACAGGTTCAGGTGACTGATCACTTTTACATGTTGATAGAGCCCTTAGGATCTTGCTTGACTTCCAACAGTACAATGGCGATCAAATACGTGAGAGTTGGGTGATTTATAAGCATATCCTTAATTATGGTCCCTAGTCGTGGGAGTTTCGAGACAGGGCATCGATACTCCGGAGTAGACAAGTGTATACAGTCGAGACCCCGACGAGGGGCGGTGGCCGGTCTCACAAGCCACTGGTGTCAGTTGGATCACCTAAGATGCATACAGGTGCTCATTGGGTTATGAGTACACCGGACAGGACTCGCCGGGAATCTGCTAGTTGGTATTATACATATCGTCAGATAACAGTTCCCTGGTGACATATCTACAGGTTAGTTCATCGACCTGAGGTCGTCATTTGTCTCGTGTGAGTTCCCACTGTGATTTGATTTCTACCCTAACACGGCTCAAAGGAGTCGTGCAAACTGTAGTTTTTGGGTACAGTCCCGAGCCACATAGAGCCACGTGAGCGTATCGGCAGGGGATTCTTCTCTCCCGGTATTGGCGGTGGAGATCATGCTGTGTCTAGGAAAGCCATTACACCAAGTCCTTGGCCAAGGCATGTGAGAATTACTGGTAGGTACTCCGGTAGTTTCTCAGGGTGTTCAAGGCTTGTCTCCGACACGACTTATGCCGCTATTGGGGGTCTGACGTTACTAGCCCCTTAGGCAGGATATGCGATACTCATAGACGAACGGATCGGACTGTATATACATTGTCACTGTTAGGCTCAGTAGAGTTTCCGGATGAGTTCGCTCATCGGCCTCCCTTGAGGTCAGTACATGGGCAGCCGTTACGCACAGCTAGTGCCGCTGACGGCTTATGGTTAAACCCACTGCCAGGGTACTGACAAGTCATTAGAGTCCCTCACATATAGTTTCCCAAGTTCGGGTGAAACGTTGTAGACGCCGTATGGTTTTATGGCAGGGTTCGGAAAATGCACGTGCGTTTACGCACGTGTCATATTTCGGGCAGATAATACTGATGGGCTTTGGTTTAAACCGGATCCATGTATTATACAGAGTAGAAATAATATCTTTGTCTCAGTTTCATTTGTCTTCGGTTGTAATACAAATGCGGGTATATTTATACAGTTACGGGGTTATCCTAAAATTTGTTTCGGGATCACTTTTTGGAAGTTTCCAGTTTCCAGTTTTCTATCGGCCGTATTTATACATTTGATTTAATACGGATTTATTTTTTTATTGTGAGTGAGTCATGAGGGTGAGTCATGAGAGGAAGCTTCTTGGATGGTGACTTGGTTCATGATTCATTGTTGCATTAATTGTTTTTGCAAGGTGTATTAGTGAGTCACCTTTGCATTAATGTTTCTTGTTAACCTTAGGATATTTTCTTCTTGATCTTTATCTTATGGTTACCCTCTCCTCTCCTACACTCACCCCTCCACCTCTATATGGCCGGCCCCTCCCCTCCTCTTCTCTCACTCACTTGATAGAAAATTATGGTTGTTGTTTTAAAAGACGATAGTTTGTGGTGTATGGAAATTTCATAGCTTCTTTCACTCTATCACCCAATTAAAATGGCAACTTCATTAACCGTTCGTCCATGGCTTTGGACGAAGCGAGACAAAGTGTTCTACTCATTCTCTACATCAATCTTGATCATCTCTTTTAGCAAACTTGATGACCGAGTTGCCTCGGGTCAGAGGCGGGAGCTCGTTTAAAGATCCGATGACGTGGTGCCACCTGGACGAGAAGATCGGAGATCGATGAGATCGGAGCAGCCGCAACAGGAGCGTGGTGTGATGGTTAAAGAACGAAGGACTCGGATCGTTCGGTATAACCTTTCTACCCTCTTCGTAGTTTGTTAGTTTAGCGTTAATGGCAGATCCGGGTTAAAGTATGCGATAGCGCCAGTTATAAAAGTTTTTGTTCCGCATTTGGCGTCTGTTTGACGGCTGGGGCACTACTGTAACACCCGAGCCCAATAATACTATTTATATTACTAGTTGAAGGTTATGTATTGCTCATTCCAATTATCCTGTTTGTTTGGTGCTTTTTGCAAAATTCTAACCAGTTAAGTCATTTTGGCACATAACAAAGTTTAACTCCTAAAATGAAATTTAAACTATCCAGGTTGGCCTACTCGTCGCCACTAGTCGCGTGGTAGCGTCCGCGTGTCGAGATTCCGTCCCGTTCGGCGAAACGGGCAAGTTTGGACGACTACGCGCGTATGCAAGTGTCCGACTTGGGGGCATGCATTTTAATCATTAAACACCTCTTTTCAAAATTCGGAACTCGCTTAAAATCCTATAATTTGAATATGGAACATTTGGGCACAACCCGGGCGCGATTTGGAAATGTTTCATTTAGCGCCAAAATTGCCCGTTTGTTTAAATATATTAAACTATATATATATAAATTCGTTACCTAAATCCTACGTTAAATCCCTTCAAATCCCTTTAAATTATTTATTTTTACCCACAATCTTTCCCTCAGCCAATCGCGTGAGGTTAGAATCCCTCGTGGGCCCCACCTTTTCCCACTTTCTCTCTGTCTCTCTCCATTCTCTTTCTCTCTCTCTCTCTCTAACAAACTATCTCCCTCTCTCCTCCTATATATATATTTTTCCCTCATGCAGCCGCCCCTGTTCACCTTCCTCCCCATCGCGAGAAACATCTCGCAGCCCTAACCCTAACTCCTCGTACTCGCGCCGCCGACCTCCCCGCGACCACGCCGTCGCCGTCAGCACCTCCTCAACCTAGCCGCACCCTTCTACCTCCGCCTCTTCCCGCGCCTGCACCCAACCCCGACGCCACCTTCTGCACCGCAGACCTCGCCGTCGCCGCCGCCTCCTGTCGCCAACGACGCCGGAGACTCCCTCTCCTCCTCCTCGTCGCGACCTCGTCGTCGCCTTCCTCCTCCCCTCGCCGGACCACCATCAGACCCGAGCCCGACCCTGCACCAATCCCCGGGTCACCGGAGAACGTGCCGTCGACCCTCGCCGACGTCACCCGCGCCACCTCCTTTCCCCCTCGATCACCAGAGCCGACCACCACCCTCCTCTACCCGTCGCACTACCTTCTCCAGCGAACCCGAGGCTGTCCAGCCCTCGCAGCCGCCGTCGCTGCCTCGCCGGCGTTCCAGCGCCGTCGAGCCCACGTGGTTGCCCCCTGGTGTCTCCCTGTAAGCACCACTCATCCTTCCTTTTGTGCAAAATCCCCCCCGCTGATCTTATTACGTATATCATATTGCTAACTCGTTGCCGATGACTTTTGGCGGAATCCGACCGTGCCGTCTTTTGGACCCGATGCTCCAGCGAAGTATTCTGGTCCGTATAGTTCCGCTGTTCGCTGTTGGGACTCGATCCGTGGCCCGTGCACCCGTCTCGTGTTTTCTGCCGACACTGCATCCGTGCTTTCCGGTTTGCGAAACCGTCGAGGCAAGTATCCGAATACTTGCTTTAACATGCTAGTACACAAGATCAAGTCTTGCTACAAACTTAATCATCATAATATAACCGCACAGCTATTAGTAACATCGATATCCTTTTTATAACTTAGAATTGATGGTCACAATTATCCGTAAAATTAAATCAATATAGTAGTTGCTTGTAATTAACCGGTCTGCTATTAATTCACACTTTAACTAACTAAACCAAGTAGATCGTCCTCACTTCATTTGTTAAATCACCCATGAGACAATTATTATGCTTTAGTTTAAATTCATGTAGCTTCATTACGTATGTTGTTGATATTGTTTCACTTTGTGACTATTGCACCCCAAGGGTGCTTGAACCTGTTAATAAGAGAATACAAAGCATCACTGTAATTACATGGGATAATATTGTGATTTGCCGTTCCTGCTGTTGTTCTTTATTCGTTACTATACCTGTTATCAGCATACATTTGATTGCACTACATATTGACCGATCTTGATACACCTGACACATATACTGATACACCGGACATGACACCCTGTATATATATCGACTCAACCTGTTGAAACGGAACCTGACCTGTTACCTGATTTCATGCCTAATGCCGACCAACCTGACCATTCCTGCTGTCTATCCAGACAGACCTACTTTACCTGATTTTGTGTTGGCATTAGTCCTTGACTACTGAATACCTGACCTGACATACATAGCTTGGGGGTATGGGGAAATCAAAGGTGAAACCGACTTGTAACTCAACAGTTCGACACTTGTTCTGATCAGTCTTACAGGCTTGGCCAGTCCGGGAGTGATGATGCTGACATCACTCATCCATCCTACTACCTATTACTGCTTAGCGGCACGTCTCGGATTCAGCCCCGAGGACCTTGACCGTGGTCCCGGGCACGCACGGGATACTATTGAGTTACATCGACGATTCATCAATTGATTTCAAAGACTATAGAATAGAAACCTGATAGGACAGTTTAGCCACCACTGCACATTACTCTGCATTGTTAATCCATAGGACTGCTTTAATCATGTTCATACCTGCATTGTTTATTACCATGTTTATACTATACTTGATGTCATGACGCGCTGACGTCTGGGTTTTGCATGGCCCAGATTCCGTACCACTGTCGATGACTGAGCAGGAGTACTTCAGCCAGCAGGCTGAACTGTGAGTTCCTTAGGGTTTAGTTTATTTATTTCATTTCCTTTCCAGATGTGAGCCCGCATTATGGGACGTACTGTTTATTCATTGTATTGGATCATTTGCTTCCGCACTTATTGTTTATTGATTCTTGTTATTATGGATTTGGACATGTATTAGATTAGTTTATTATTTTGTTCTTGATATCTTTACAACCGTAATGTGACTGTGGATGGATATTTCCTACCCACAGGTAGCATAGTTGGCTATGTCACGTGCCCAATCTTGCGTACTCTGGGAAGCGGGGCGTGACATGGTTCTTTTGGTATCAGAGCCATAGGTTAGTTGGGTTGATTCTTTTGTAGTTGGGTATTGTACCCAATACACGAATCAGAACACCCGTGATTAGGAAACATGTCCAGCCACCTTGACCGTTTTACCATCCTTGAATCATTTCTTCCGAATCATGTCGACATGCAAACTTACTTTGCATTTGTCAACTCAAAAACCTAACTTCTTGTTATCTCTAGGACTTAGGTGACTTGGGTAGAGTTAAGTAATTGCGGCTATGATACAGCGGCATAGCTACAATGCTGTACTCTATTTAAGTATCTTGGAGTTCTAGCCTTGATCTATACTCAGAATCTATCATCATGCTAATGTTGGGTACCTTGATTTTCAGGAATATGGCCGGTAAGAATTTGAAGATGGACCAAAGACGTGCGGTCTTAGCCGCCAGGCGTAGAGTGATAAGGGGATTGCTGGAGAATCTAAAGAAACAGACCGAGCTGACCCAGCAGCAAGCGGACCTGTTTCAGGAAGGTTTGCAGATCGTTCAGCAGTCTGTAAACGATGTTGGAACTAGACCGGTTGACCGAGTAAGGACCGTAGCAGATTTCAGACTTTTGGATCCGTCTACTTTCACTGGTCTGGAGGAGCCGTTGCCAGCCGAGCAGTGGCTAGTGACACGGAGAAATTGTTGATTGCGGCACAGATCCCAGAGGACAAGAGAGTTGTTGTGATGCGCTTTCAGCTAGTGGTTTACGCCGAGAGTGATGGCTTGTGGAGGAGACCTGCCTGCCCAAGCCAATCAGTTGGGCTGTTTTTCTCTAAAAGTTTCCTGGAGAAACGCTTTCTACGGGCTGCACGGGAGAAAATGAAGGAGAAATTTATCGGACTAAGGCAGAATGGAGCAACCGTGGACGTGCGTGCAGCAAAGTGGACGAGACTCAGTAGTCTCGCTGGGCCTTTCGCGGCCAACGATGCAGACAGCAGTTGCGGTAAAGAAGCGGTTCTGTCGGGCCAGTCAAGTTTAGGGCTAGGCCGACGAACAATGTTCTGGCGCCTATGGTAGTGGATAGTAATGAAGAGCCAGCAGTTGTTCGTGACTTTTGGATGTGTTTGACGATATATCAGGCTTACCTCCAAAGCGAGATGTGAAGTTTGCGTTTGACCTCATTCCTGGTGCAGCGCCAGTGTCCAAAATCGTATTATCCGATGGCACCGGTGGAATTGGAAGGAGTTAAGAAACGAGTGGGATGTACATCGATTATCGAGAATTGAACCGGGTGACTATTACAACAAGCACCCGATCCCTCGCATTGGAGAACTTTTGAGCAGCTGAGTGGCGCGAGGGTATTCTCGAAATTGGATGTGCGATCAGGATATCACCGGGTCCGAGTAAAAGCAGAAGACATTTGCATGACGGCGTTTCGAACTAGATATGGACATTTCGAGTATTTGGTGATGCCCTTCGGAGTGACTAATGCGCCGGCAATATTCATGGATTTGATGAACAGGATCTTTTCACCATTCTCGGACCAGTTTATTGTGGTATTCATCGACGATATTCTGGTGTACTCGAAGAGTCCGGAGGAGCATGCTGAGCATTTAAGGATCGCACTGCAGACGCTGAGACAAGAGAAATTATTGCGAAGTTGAGTAAGTGCGAATTTTGGCTGGAAGAGGTGAAGTTACTGGGGCATGTCGTGTCGGGCAATGGAATCGCCGTCGATCCCGAAAAGATTGCAGCAGTTCGAGATTGGCCTATTCCAAAGAATGTTGCGGAGATAAGAAGTTTTCTTGAACTCGCCGGATACTACAGAAGATTTGTGGAGAACGTCGCTCGTGTAGCTGAGCCGTTAACCAAGCTCACGCGCAAGGAGGTACCGTTTGTTTGGACGGATGGATGTGCATTGGCCTTCGAGACGTTGAAGCAAAAGTTGATAACCGCCCCTATCCTAACCGTACCGGATGATTCGGGAGGACTGGTGATTCACAGCGACGCATCCAGAAAAGGATTGGGATGTGTTCTGATGCAGAATGGGAAAGTCGTCGCTTACGCATCAAGACAACTGAAAACTCATGAGAAGAATTATCCGACTCATGACTTAGAGCTTGCAGCCGTGATCTTCGCCTTGATGATTTGGAGACACTACCTTTTGGACGAGAGAGTCGAAGTCTTTACAGATCACAAGAGTTTGAAGTATGTATTCACTCAGAAGGAGTTGAACATGATGAAACGCAGATGGTTGGAGCTGATGGCCGACTACGACCTTGACATTAAGTACCATCCGGGAAAAGTTAACGTCGTGCCAGATGCGCTAAGTCGGTTACCAGCAATTCAGATATTGACTGCACAAAGGGAGATCATTACGGATTTTCGGAGGTTTGATTTGGAGGTTGTGCTACCACATGCTACGGGACAGCTGATGCAATTGCAAGTGCAATCGTCATTAGTTGAGAAGATTAAAGCGTCGCAATCGCAGGATCCTAGGCTACAAAAGTTTCGAGAGCAGGTTGAAGCCGGACTACGAACCGATTTACTGATCCACGAAGATGGTTCGTTGAGATATGGTAGCCGTGTGTGTGTGCCAAAAGGAGATGTGCGTGAAGAGCTTATGAAGGAGGCACACAGTTCAGCTTACTCTGTACATCCAGGAGGGACAAAGATGTACCGAGATATTCGACAGCACTTCTGGTGGGAAGGTATGAAACGGGAAATTGCTCCCTTCGTGGCTAAGTGCTTGGTGTGTCAGCAAGTCAAGGCTGAACACCAAAGGGTTGCTGGTTTGTTGCAACCACTTCCGATTCCTCAGTGGAAGTGGGAACATATAACCATGGATTTCGTGACGGCCTTACCGCGGAGTCCAAAAGGCAACAATGCCGTATGGGTGATTGTCGATCGGTTGACCAAAGCAGCTCACTTTATTCCTTTTCGGGTTGGTCAATCGACAGAGACTTTGGCAGAGCGATACATGCGGGAGATTGTCAGATTGCATGGAGTGCCGGTAAGCATCGTGTCCGATCGGGACACTCGGTTCTTGTCGCACTTCTGGAGGAGTTTACAAGAAAGTTTGGGGACTCGATTGAAGTTTAGCACAGCTTATCATCCTCAAACTGATGGACAATCGGAGAGAACGATCCAGACCCTTGAAGATATGTTGAGGGCGTTCATGTTGGACTTCAAAGGTTCTTGGGAGGATCATCTACACCTGGTGGAGTTTTCGTACAACAATAGCTTCCAAGCGACTATTCAGATGGCTCCGTTTGAAGCGTTGTATGGTCGTAAGTGCCGTTCACCGGTTTGTTGGGATGATGTTGGTGAACGAAGGTTACTAGGACCAGATTTGGTGGTACAGACAGTCGAGAAGGTGAATACAATCAGGAAGCATATGAAGGCAGCTCAAGACAGACAGAAAAGTTGGGCCGACACGTCAAGAAGACCTCTAGAGTTCGCCGTGGGTGATTTGGTATTCCTGAAGATATCACCGACTAGAGGGGTGATTCGCTTTGGAAGTCGGGAAAAGCTTAGTCCTCGATTCGTTGGACCCTTCGAGATATTGGAGCGTGTTGGAGGGGTAGCGTACCGTTTGGCGTTACCACAGTCATTAGCAGGAGTGCACGATGTGTTCCACGTGTCTCAACTACGGAGGTATGTTCGTGATGAGACTCATGTCTTGGATCATTCGGAGTTGACTGTACGGGAGGACCTAACCTTTGAGGAGCGACCAGTTGAAATCAAGGATCGAAGAGAAAAGGTTCTTAAGAACAAGGTTATCCCTCTTGTGCTAGTTTCTTGGGGTAATCGATCGCATGGAGAATCCACTTGGAAGCGAGAAGACGAGATCCGGCAGAAATTCCCTTACCTTTTCCAGTAGTAGCTATCTTGTATTCTTGGAATTTCGAGGACGAAATTCTTTTTGTAGTTGGGTATGATGTAACACCCGAGCCCAATAATACTATTTATATTACTAGTTGAAGGTTATGTATTGCTCATTCCAATTATCCTGTTTGTTTGGTGCTTTTTGCAAAATTCTAACCAGTTAAGTCATTTTGGCACATAACAAATTTTAACTCCTAAAATGAAATTTAAACTATCCAGGTTGGCCTACTCATCGCCACTAGTCGCGTGGTAGCGTCCGCGTGTCGAGATTCCGTCCCGTTCGGCGAAACGGGCAAGTTTGGACGACTACGCGCGCGTGCAAGTGTCCGACTTGGGGGCATGCATTTTAATCATTAAACACCTCTTTTCAAAATTTGGAACTCGCTTAAAATCCTATAATTTGAATTTGGAACATTTGGGCACAACCCGGGCGCGATTTGGAAATGTTTCATTTAGCGCCAAAATTGCCCGTTTGTTTAAATATATTAAACTATATATATATAAATTCTTTACCTAAATCCTACGTTAAATCCCTTCAAATCCCTTTAAATTATTTATTTTTACCCACAATCTTTCCCTCACCCAATCGCGTGAGGTTAGAATCCCTCGTGGGCCCCACCTTTTCCCACTCTCTCTCTGTCTCTCTCCATTCTCTTTCTCTCTCTCTCTAACAAACTCTCTCCCTCTCTCCTCCTATATATATATTTTTCCCTCATGCAGCCGCCCCTGTTCACCTTCCTCCCCATCGCGAGAAACATCTCGCAGCCCTAACCCTAACTCCTCGTACTCGCACCGCCGACCTCCCCGCGATCTCGCCGTCGCCGTCAGCACCTCCTCAACCTAGCCGCACCCTCCTACCTCCTTCCTCCGCCTCTTCCCGCGCCTGCACCCAACCCCGACGCCACCTTCTGCACCGCAGACCTAGCCGTCGCCGCCGCCTCCTGTCGCCAACGACGCCGGAGACTCCCTCTCCTCCTCCTCGTCGCGACCTCGTCGTCGCCTTCCTCCTCCCCTTGCCGGACCACCATCAGACCCGAGCCCGACCCTGCACCAATCCCCGGGTCGCCGGAGAACGTGTCGTCGACCCTCGTCGACGTCACCCGTGCCACCTCCGACCACCTCCTTTCCCCCTCGATCACCAGAGCCGACCACCACCCTCCTCTACCCGTCGCACTACCCTCTCCAGCGAACCCGAGGCTGTCCAGCCTTCGCAGCCACCGTCGCTGCCTCGCCGGCGTTCCAGCGCCGTCGAGCCCACGTGGTTGCCCCCTGGTGTCTCCCTGTAAGCACCACTCATCCTTCCTTTTGTGCAAAATCCCCCCCCCCGGTGATCTTATTACGTATATCATGTTGCTAACTCGTTGCCGATGACTTTTGGCGGAATCCGACCGTGCCGTCTTTTGGACCCGATGCTCCAGCGAAGTATTCTGGTCCGTATAGTTCCGCTGTTCGCTGTTGGGACTCGATCCGTGGCCCGTGCACCCGTCTCGTGTTTTCTGCCGACACTGCATCCGTGCTTTCCGGTTTGCGAAACCGTCGAGGCAAGTATCTGAATACTTGCTTTAACATGCTAGTACACAAGATCAAGTCTTGCTACAAACTTAATCATCATAATACAACCACACAGCTATTAGTAACATCGATATCCTTTTTATAACTTAGAATTGATGGTCACAATTATCCGTAACATTAAATCAATATAGTAGTTGCTTGTAATTAACCGGTCTTCTATTAATTCACACTTTAACTAACTAAACCAAGTAGATCGTCCTCACTTCATTTGTTAAATCACCCATGAGACAATTATTATGCTTTAGTTTAAATTCATGTAGCTTCATTACGTATGTTGTTGATATTGTTTCACTTTGTGACTATTGCACCCCAAGGGTGCTTGAACCTGTTAATAAGAGAATACAAAGCATCACTGTAATTACATGGGATAATATTGTTATTTGCCGTTCCTGCTGTTGTTCTTTATTCGTTACTATACCTGTTATCAGCATACATTTGATTGCACTACATATTGACCGATCTTGATACACCTGACACATATACTGATACACCGGACATGACACCCTGTATATATATCGACTCAACCTGTTGAAACGGAACCTGACCTGTTACCTGATTTCATGCCTAATGCCGACCAACCTGACCATTCCTGCTGTCTATCCAGACAGACCTACTTTACCTGATTTTGTGTTGGCATTAGTCCTTGACTACTGAATACCTGACCTGACATACATAGCTTAGGGGTATGGGGAAATCAAAGGTGAAACCGACTTGTAACTCAACAGTTCGACACTTGTTATGATCAGTCTTACGGGCTTGGCCAGTCCGGGAGTGATGATGCTGACATCACTCATCCATCCTACTACCTATTACTGCTTAGCGGCACGTCTCGGATTCAGCCCCGAGGACCTTGACCGTGGTCCCGGGCACGCACGGGATACTATTGAGTTACATCGACGATTCATCAATTGATTTCAAAGACTATAGAATAGAAACCCGATAGGACAGTTTAGCCACCACTGCACATTACTCTGCATTGTTAATCCATAGGACTGCTTTAATCATGTTCATACCTGCATTGTTTATTACCATGTTTATACTATACTTGATGTCATGACGCGCTGACGTCTGGGTTTTGCATGGCCCAGATTCCGTACCACTGTCGACGACTGAGCAGGAGTACTTCAGCCAGCAGGCTGAACTGTGAGTTCCTTAGGGTTTAGTTTATTTATTTCATTTCCTTTCCAGATGTGAGCCCGCATTATGGAACGTACTGTTTATTCATTGTATTAGATCATTTGCTTCCGCACTTATTGTTTATTGATTTTTGTTATTATGGATTTGGACATGTATTAGATTAGTTTATTATTTTGTTCTTGATATCTTTACAACCGTAATGTGACTGTGGATGGATATTTCCTACCCACAGGTAGCATGGTTGGTTATGTCACGTGCCCAATCTTGCGTACTCTGGGATGCGGGGCGTGACAACTACCGTAGACTTACATGGTATTAGAGCTTTGCCATTAAGATTTACTAACTCGAGCTAACGCGTTTAAAACATCGATCGAACGGATTTTCGAAAATCGCAAATTTCAAGTCTAAAGTTTCTGTTAATTTTCAAACTGGTCTAAAAATGATTTTGACCATACCAGAAAATCAAGCTGGGTTTTGTAGGAAAACTGGAGAAATTCGACAATGTGATGTCACTGTTCCGCCGTGGATCCATGGCCCAAGCTAGGTTTTGGCCGCGGATCCGTCGCAGGAAAATGAGATCAACTTGTCAAATTTCTATAGTAACTTCTACTTGGGAAATTGTTGGTTTTGGAACTGTTCTTTTGGGCCTAGTTTTTGTTACTGTACAGCAGATGTACGTGGGGAACACTTCGGAAAATTTAGTCGATCGAAATTTAAACGTGTCAGTTTGCAGTACTTACATTATATCTCCGACCGTGAATGTCATTCGAGCGGTAAACCGCGTCTGACTGCTATAGTTCTTTTAGACGGGTTTGCGAACGTGACATTCGCATTGATGTTCTGTGTTGTGTTGTGATGTTGCGGATATGTCGTGCTGGATATCAGTGTGCAATGGTATTGCAGTTTGGATTTATTTGTACATTTGATATTGCGGGGCGAGCGTCCAACATGTAGACTGCCATCACTGCCTGTTTGTATAATATTCTTTTAGGGCATGATCGGGTTGAGGTCGATGTACCCGTTGTACATATTTTTCATTTTTGTACTAGGTTTTACCCCGCGACGGAGTGCACGAATAGCCGGGTTCTGGAGGGCAACGGGTCCGCATCTCATGGCTTTGAGAGGAAGAGGGGCCTCACTCTAGAATTGGCAGACTATTCGCCGCACTCGTAAGGGGTACAGGTTGACCCAAGGAGGGATGCTCAAGTTACCGGATTCCGTGAAGTGCAGGGTGGTCCATTCACTTTGCTGTAAGGGGCTGCCTCGCTTCAGGTTTTGGCGGGTAACTTGCCGCACCCGTAGGGGTCTAGGTTTCATTGCACAGGCTATCCACACGACCAGGGGAATGTCGGGTTTCAGCAGCGGCTCTGTGAAACTCGAGGATCCCAGACTATCTGTATTGTTCTGTGATGCTTATTACTTTTCTGTAATGTTGCATATTATCATGCCTGGAGCGATTATTTATAAGTGCACGGCGGCGCCCCGGCCGTCAATCCGACGGCCAAACGCGGAAACGGTGGTAAACTTAAATTTTTGCGGACTTGGCAAAACGGCACCACCGCGCACTAAACTCCGGATCGTGACCATTAAACTAGTCTAGCTAACTAACAAGATAGGTTAGAGATATACCGACGATCCAAGTCCTCCGGTCTTCATCTCCGCTCCGATCTCCTCGCGGGATCTCCGTCCATCTCCTCCTCGTCGGAAAGGGGCACCACGAAGCCGGGTACTTTTACGGGCTCCCACCTCAATACCGAGGCAACTCGCGCATGAAGCCGGCTACTCGACATGCTCAAGATATGCTGTAGGGAGTGAATGTAGAATGTATGTCTCACTTTGGGGTTGGTTGCCATTTGTGGATGATGGAGGAATCAAGACTAGAAAAATGGTGCTTGCATTTTTCTAGCATGGAAAGAAGATCAAGAATGAAACTCTCATGGTGAAGCTCTCATCTTTTTCTTTCTCTCTTTTCTTTTCTTCTTCTCTCTTTTCTTTTCTTCTTCTCTCTTTTCTTTTCTTCAACCATTTTCATCAAGTGAGAATAAGATGGTGGAGGAATGAATATGATAGCAAAACAAGAAGGGAGGTGATGGTAGGAGAAAGTAAGTGGTGACCACAACATTAAACATAATCATAACCAAACTCAAATCAAACCTCACTTCATTTCTTATCTCATCAAATCTCATAAAGCAAAGATGCTAACCATTATGAAGGAAAAAGAAAAGATGCTATCATAATGCATGAAACCCCTCCACAAAAGTAATTTGCAAAACTGCAAATTACCCCCTCCATCAGAAAAGTCCGGCCGAGAAAGAACAAAGAAAAACCGGCCGGAACGGAAAGCAAAATGGCAACTCTAGAAAACTGGTCCCGTAATAAATTACAGGAAAACCCCACACTGTGCATACACACCCGCATTTGTATTCCGTCCGGATACAAATGCAATGAGACAAAATCTACACTGTACTAAACTAGGACCGGCTTAAGCCAAAGCCGGCTAGTAATATCCGTCCGATCCTGATCCGTGCAATACCGCACGTATCTGATCGAACGCTGCCCTATAACTATACGGCCACTAGTACAAACCGTCCGATCCTGATCCGTGCAATACCGCACGTGTCTGATCGGACCCTGCCATATCTCCATACGGCCTCTACAGCGTTTCGCCCGAAAGCTTGAGTAACTGGAAGTGTGGTGGACTCTAAAGACTCGTCAATACTATGGCTGTGGATTTAACCACTAGCACGTCAGAGGTATAAGCCAATACGTGACGGGCCACCAGCTATTGACCAAAAGGGACGTCGATGAGGAAGCTCACCCCGACACCCAACTGAGCCTGTCAGTGACAATATCCGTACAGTCCGGTCCGTTCGTCTATGAGCATCGCATGGCGGGCCTAGGGGGTTGGTAAAAGTCAGACCCCCAAAAGCGGTACAAGTCGTGTCGGAGTGAAGCCCAGAACACCCTGAGATACTACTGGAATACCTACCAGTAAATCTCCTGCCTTGGCCAAGGTCTTCGTGTAATGGCTCTCCTAGACACAGCGCGACCTCACCCCCAATACCGGGAGAGACGAACCCCTGAAGATCCGCTCACTGCCTCCATGTGGCTCGGGACTGTACCCAACTAAAACCTGTTTGCACGACTCCTTTGAGCCGTGGTAGGGTAGTAATCAAAGTACAGTGGGAACTCACACGAGACAAATGACGATCCCCAGGTCGATGAACTAACCTGTACACATGTCACCTGGGAACTGCTATCTGACGTCAGGTATAAGACCAACTAGCATGTTCCCGGCGAGTCCTGTCCGGTGTACTCATAACCCAATGAGCACCTGTATACATCTTAGGTGATCCAACTGACACCAGTGGCTTGTGAGACCGGCCACCGTCCCTCGTCGGGGTCTCGACTGTATACACTAGTCTACTCTGGAGTATCGATGCCCTGTCTCGAAACTCCTACGACTAGGGACCTTTTAAGGATGTGCTTATAGACTCCAGCTCTCACTTATATGATCGCCCTCATACTGCTGGCAGTCAAGCAAGAATCCTAGGGGCTCTATCAACGTGCAATAGCGACATGTCAGGTCACCTAAAGCAGTACACGATGATAAAGGTAAACCAGATAGCATACTATCATCTCGAGTAAGACTGTCCTACCGGGATAGGTCCTCCCTCAATCATTGCAATCACGTGCCTGTGATCCAATAATTGACTCTGAGGGCACTATCTCCAACAATCTCCCACTTGCACTCAAGGCTAATTATTGCGATATCGCATACTCACAGCCCGTGTGATACCGAACATCCAACTCCTCTACTAGTCAGTCTCACAAAGCTCGTTTGCGGAACTATTGCGTTCGAGAAATAGCCTCAGTGAGTGGATCCGCTTAGTAGTTTCTATCTATGTCTCTCTATATCTCAAGTTTGCGGAGAAAGCCATCTCCCGAAATGAGCAATACCTGCCTTAGAATGTCTGGATGTCTGATGGGACGTAGCTCATAAATGAACTCCAAATCCAAACTTCTTAGACTGTATCATCAACTGAACTTAATCAGTATCCTTCGCGCCATGCCTCCCTCAGTATTGCCTTGGACCACCTGTCCAAAATACCGCCCCTCATCAGAGGGAAAAACTATAACTCTGACAACCTCCTTGTCGTCCAGGTCACCTTGGAAGCCTGGAATGATAACCGTCTCCTAAAAGAGGCAGCCGTTATCATATCCCTAGAACAGCCACTTATGTTCTAAAACTGCTTCCGACTGTTTCTCCAGGATTGGATCAATATCAACTTAATGCATCTAGTGCAAGAACAACATCTGGTGTGGTACTTGACATCTCATGATTGACTCAATTGCCTAAGCAAGTGATCTGCCAATTATGCACATCCCTCTCTATTTTAGTCTATAAGACACCTTTAGAGAGGGTGACTCCATTACTTGCAGGTACACTACCGTGCCAGGAGTCGTCCATTCTAAATACTCATAGAATGCTGTCAAGGTACCCAGATTAGGAAACCACCCAAATCTAGATCTAAAACCATAGATCTAGTAACCAGTATGTCTGATATAATGTCCAAGTCCTTTGTGGAGAAACCACTGTGTGACGACCAAAGTATAACCGATCGTAGTAAAGGAATATCACTTCCTACTACCTTCTCAACAGATCCATCCCCTATTCTGATGACGTCAAACCTATGACTGTCACATCAGAAACAGATGATCTATCTCCGCTACATCTGCTTTAGTCTATAAATAGACATAAGCCTGATGTCCACCAATGCTTCCGCTGCTCCCACTGACTACGACAACCCTCTGGCAGAGTCATATACACGTACACTTCTGAAGCTAGTTCAGAACGACGCTATACTCATCCTCCTGCCGGGTCTCGCAGCCTGGAACAACAACAATGGCAAGTGTGGGTAAACAAGAACTTCCCTGTCACCGTCCTTGAGGCTACCGGAGTACCTCTCGGGTGCCTGAAGTTACCCACCATATCTGCGGAGTGGCCAATGGAATGTCAAATCAGATTGAATCTTTAGGTTCCATATCAAATCTTCAGTAATCGTTTGCGGTTCTGGAATCACTTCCAGTTCTACCATACTCCCACTGCTGTTTTTGAAAAAATCCATTTTTAATAAAACTGTGGCGAGTCTTGAACAATATTTCTATTGATCTCCCAGATGGTAGAAAGTCAACCCTCGTCATAGCCTGGGTCAACCCACAAACAGCCATTACAGAAACGTGCCTATGAGTTATCCGGAGTCTGGTTTTAATCATAAGCCAGACAACTCCCCGTACCTTAACAACGTTAAGATATGAACTGTTCTATATCCAAAATAGAACCAGAGGCACTGATTTAATTGAACCAGATTCAAATCATGCAGCTGTCTTCACTGCATGTCAACTAAATGGAAGGAGGCCTATCAGCGTTACTCAACTTAGGAATGCTTCCAATTATGAGTAACCTGAAAAAGAAGTAATTACTATCAACTGAATACCATACACAAGCATCTACATCTTCGATCACTTTGAAGAATCCCGATACTTGCTACACCTGGTTCTCTACTCTATTCAAATACCTATAACTCCTCAAAACTTAGACCCTGTGTTTCTACGAAACACATGTCTAAGAACTAGAGAAGTCAAAAGTAAACAGAATATAGTATGAGGACCAACCCCTCTGTCCTAATGGACACTGGACAACATACAATACTCTGTATGAGTCCGCTGAGTCAAACAACTCATTCACTGTGTGTCGTAGGTTGAAAACTGTACTTATGGTTAAGAAGAATTACACCGCTGTTTAATGCTCCTTACCTAACCATCCACTGATATAGGTAAATGTCATCGACATAATATCAAAAGGTATATCTCACTCTATGAAAATAGACGTACAGATATATCAATTTGAAATTGGTGCACAACAGCGGATATTCAAAACCAAATATTTGCCGACCGGCAAACAACTCAGGTGGCATCCTCAAATATCACCAATTACAACGAATCCCGATATAATGAGGATGATCACCCAATTCCCAATAACTTACTCCCACTCATCATCTGTAAAACCATACAGATGTGTGAATCAAACCTGGTAAATACATACCCTGGAGTAAGTATCTAATCGGGAAATCAGTTTTCTTTTAACATTACACAGTGAGACTGAAACATTGAAATGTTTCGATGGGGTATCCCGGCATTCCTAGTAGTGCCTCTTCCAGATTCACGACTGTAACCGTATAGTTCTTTGCCACCTCTCCAAATCCCTTCATATGTATTTAGTCTTTACCTTCTGTACACCCCTTTAGGCCAAATGGTTTTCTTCCTTCCCTACCGTTCGGCACCAGCCTATGGTTTGGAAGAAGACTATCCAAAAAGCATAAAGGGTGTACTGTCTTAATCCTAGGAGCACTCGCATCGCGAGAGAAGGTGAAGATAAAAGACACCTGAATGTACTTTATTCCTATTTCTCCTGAACCAGGATCCATCCCCGAACTGGAACGAGTTCCTTTCGAGTTCGTATATAACCATACGATGGATTATCCAATAAAATGGGATCTTCGTAATGATACGGAGTGTCCTGGAGAAATACAAAGGTGATTTAGGATTGGCGAAGGAATACATGGTTTGGTCGTGAATATCTGTTGCAATTTACTTTGCCCTCTTACTAATCCCTTACTTTGTCTTAACTTAATACCTTCTGTACACCGTTTAGGCTAATTGGCTTTCTTCATTCCCTACCGGTCGGCACCAGCCTATGGTTTGGAAGAAGACTATCCAATTTGCGTAATAGGTGTACTACTCCTAAACCAAGGAGTACTCGCAACCTGAGAGAAGGTGAAAAGAAAAGACAACTGAATAATCCTATCCGTTTTCTCCAGAACCGGAAACCATCCTCGAATTCCCTCGAGTTCGTATCTAACCATACGATGGTTTTGTCCAATGGAAGTGGACGTTCGCAGTAATATGGGGTGTCCTGGAGAAAAGGGTAAAAGTAGGAGTGGCAATGAGGTTAGCAACCCTGACAATCCAAAAGCCAGTGTTTAAGAAGGTTCGGTCAACTTGGTCTCTGAGTCAAAGTCTTAGGGTCGGGTCAATAGTCGCTGCCAAAGAGAGAGAGAAAAGAAACACTCAGCGTGCACTCTATCCTAGATCAGAATGGTTACCAATTTATCTAATCTGGAAACCTCCCACTGTACCTCAAATTCTCCTCCAAACCTGAAAGAAGAATTAGTCGGGGTCACCCGAGGAGTATACTAACTCATCAGTGGGAATCGGGATCCAACTCTCATCGCATGACAACGTGACGGAATCCGCTCACGGTATCACACTCCAGAAGGTATGCGCATATCTGGCAAGTTTCAGTACTTTTGAAACTCCCGATGTGATTTCTGCCCCATGCTCTTATGACCTTGACTTTGGCCAACAAATCATAAGTCACATGTCAAGTTCTACCCGTCATTCTCCAGGTTGATTCGAATCCACCCGCACAAGCCCTTGACTTTGGCCAACAAGGCTATACGACTGTTCCAAACCAACGCATCTATCTATGCTGCATATGAATAACCAACAGCTACCAAACACTGTGCCTTGACTTTGGCCAACAAACACAGCTTGAATACTATTGACTACCCATATGAAACGACGGAGGGCTACGAATGGTTTCTGGCGAAAACCTTTAACGTAATGAACTTGATATCGTCGAAGGAACGGATAGCTTTTAAAAATATAGTGACGAAAACCTTCGCTAAAGAGGTCACTCCCGGTGAAGGGATCTCGGCTCTTTCCCCGTAGAATGGGGTGCAGGATATTCCAAATGAATACCACGATGCAAAGCAAAAGTAATCGGCTATAGTGAAGTTAATGCCCTGACGCAAACTTCTGTCCAAGGGGTCACTCCCGGTAAAGGGATCTCGGCCCTTGCCTCGTCGACTGAGGAGCAGGATATTCCAAATGAATACCACGATGCAAAACATAAGTGAACGTCCTTGCAATAACAGCTTTTTGGAAAGTGTTCCAACAACATCAGATTAGGTTTGTTTTAAACTTGCATTGATCCGAATCAATGCAGTCCCATCAATTAATCACACCACAAAGAACGAAAATATACTAATGTACGTATATGCCATCCGCATTCGCCACTGGGTCCCGTCATTACCCGTTAGGTTAGCTAACTAACGACAGAGCGGGGACTGGACTAGCGCGGATGAAAAACATATACAACATCTACTAATATATATACCAATATATTATATTTCGCTCAAGGCGTGAAAAGAAATGCAACATCACAGAAATGTACAGCATCACAGAACAATACAGATATCTGGGATCCCCGGGTTTCACAGAGCCACTACTGAAACCCGACGTTCCCCTGGTCGTGTGGATAGCCTGTGCAATGAAAACCTAGACCCCTACGGGCGCGGCAAGTCACCCGCCAAAACCTGAAGCGAGGCAGCCCCCTTCAGCTCCGTGAATGGACCATCCAGCACTCCACGGAATCCGGCAACTTGGGCACCCCTCCTGGGTCAACCTGTACCCCCTACGAGTGCGGCGAATAGCCCGCCAATCCTAGAGTGAAGCCCCCTCCGTCCCAATGCCAAGAGATGCGGGCTTGTTGCCCTCTAGAACCCGGCTATCCGTGCACCCCACCGTGGGGTAATCCTAGTACAGAAAGTAAAATATACATACACCGGGTACATCGACCGCAACCAGGTCGTGCCCCAAAAGAATAATACAAACAGGCAGTGACGGCAGTCCACATGTCGGACGCTCGCCCCGCAATATCAAATGTACATAATACCACCACAACTGTACTAGCATTGCAACCAGGCTATCCCCACGACCGATCCGCAACATCACAGCATAAACATAGAACATCAACGTGAAAGTCACGTTCGCAAATCCGTCTAACCGGGCTATAGCAGTTAGACCGGATTTACCGATCGAGTGACATTCACGGTCGCAGATATAATGTAAATACTGTGAAAAATGTGTTTAAAAATTTCCGATTGATCAAACAATTAACAATTGGGCCTCAAAGAAAACTGTAGCACTCACAGAAATAATTGGCCCAATTTTAATATTCCAGAAACCACATTTTCAACTCAGGAACATACTGGAAAAATTTGGGGGGGTGAACAGTAATATCCGCGGCGGAAGCGCCGCACGAGGTGGGGTTTCGCGGCGCTTGCGCGGCGGAATAGTGAGATCATGGTACCAATTTTTTTCAGCATGGTTAAAATTCCCTGCACATCACTCTGAGACAACCAGAAAAATTTTTGGACTCAAAAAAAATTCGACAGAAACTGATGTGCATGAAATACGTGTTTTCGGGATTTTGTTCGATCGGAAACGTAAAACACATTACACAAAAGCTAGACGAAGTTAATGGCGAGGCTCTGATACCACTGTAAGTGCACGGCGGCGCCCCGGCCGTCAATCCGACGGCCAAACGCGGAAACGGTGGTAAACTTAAATTTTTGCGGACTTGGCAAAACGGCACCACCGCGCACTAAACTCCGGATCGTGACCATTAAACTAGTCTAGCTAACTAACAAGATAGGTTAGAGATATACCGACGATCCAAGTCCTCCGGTCTTCATCTCCGCTCCGATCTCCTCGCGGGATCTCCGTCCATCTCCTCCTCGTCGGAAAGGGGCACCACGAAGCCGGGTACTTTTACGGGCTCCCACCTCAATACCGAGGCAACTCGCGCATGAAGCCGGCTACTCGACATGCTCAAGATATGCTGTAGGGAGTGAATGTAGAATGTATGTCTCACTTTGGGGTTGGTTGCCATTTGTGGATGATGGAGGAATCAAGACTAGAAAAATGGTGCTTGCATTTTTCTAGCATGGAAAGAAGATCAAGAATGAAACTCTCATGGTGAAGCTCTCATCTTTTTCTTTCTCTCTTTTCTTTTCTTCTTCTCTCTTTTCTTTTCTTCTTCTCTCTTTTCTTTTCTTCAACCATTTTCATCAAGTGAGAATAAGATGGTGGAGGAATGAATATGATAGCAAAACAAGAAGGGAGGTGATGGTAGGAGAAAGTAAGTGGTGACCACAACATTAAACATAATCATAACCAAACTCAAATCAAACCTCACTTCATTTCTTATCTCATCAAATCTCATAAAGCAAAGATGCTAACCATTATGAAGGAAAAAGAAAAGATGCTATCATAATGCATGAAACCCCTCCACAAAAGTAATTTGCAAAACTGCAAATTACCCCCTCCATCAGAAAAGTCCGGCCGGGAAAGAACAAAGAAAAACCGGCCGGAACGGAAAGCAAAATGGCAACTCTAGAAAACTGGTCCCGTAATAAATTACAGGAAAACCCCACACTGTGCATACACACCCGCATTTGTATTCCGTCCGGATACAAATGCAATGAGACAAAATCTACACTGTACTAAACTAGGACCGGCTTAAGCCAAAGCCGGCTAGTAATATCCGTCCGATCCTGATCCGTGCAATACCGCACGTATCTGATCGAACGCTGCCATATAACTATACGGCCACTAGTACAAACCGTCCGATCCTGATCCGTGCAATACCGCACGTGTCTGATCGGACCCTGCCATATCTCCATACGGCCTCTACAGCGTTTCGCCCGAAAGCTTGAGTAACTGGAAGTGTGGTGGACTCTAAAGACTCGTCAATACTATGGCTGTGGATTTAACCACTAGCACGTCAGAGGTATAAGCCAATACGTGACGGGCCACCAGCTATTGACCAAAAGGGACGTCGATGAGGAAGCTCACCCCGACACCCAACTGAGCCTGTCAGTGACAATATCCGTACAGTCCGGTCCGTTCGTCTATGAGCATCGCATGGCGGGCCTAGGGGGTTGGTAAAAGTCAGACCCCCAAAAGCGGTACAAGTCGTGTCGGAGTGAAGCCCAGAACACCCTGAGATACTACTGGAATACCTACCAGTAAATCTCCTGCCTTGGCCAAGGTCTTCGTGTAATGGCTCTCCTAGACACAGCGCGACCTCACCCCCAATACCGGGAGAGACGAACCCCTGAAGATCCGCTCACTGCCTCCATGTGGCTCGGGACTGTACCCAACTAAAACCTGTTTGCACGACTCCTTTGAGCCGTGGTAGGGTAGTAATCAAAGTACAGTGGGAACTCACACGAGACAAATGACGATCCCCAGGTCGATGAACTAACCTGTACACATGTCACCTGGGAACTGCTATCTGACGTCAGGTATAAGACCAACTAGCATGTTCCCGGCGAGTCCTGTCCGGTGTACTCATAACCCAATGAGCACCTGTATACATCTTAGGTGATCCAACTGACACCAGTGGCTTGTGAGACCGGCCACCGTCCCTCGTCGTGGTCTCGACTGTATACACTAGTCTACTCTGGAGTATCGATGCCCTGTCTCGAAACTCCTACGACTAGGGACCTTTTAAGGATGTGCTTATAGACTCCAGCTCTCACTTATATGATCGCCCTCATACTGCTGGCAGTCAAGCAAGAATCCTAGGGGCTCTATCAACGTGCAATAGCGACATGTCAGGTCACCTAAAGCAGTACACGATGATAAAGGTAAACCAGATAGCATACTATCATCTCGAGTAAGACTGTCCTACCGGGATAGGTCCTCCCTCAATCATTGCAATCACGTGCCTGTGATCCAATAATTGACTCTGAGGGCACTATCTCCAACATTATTGTATATTGGTATATATACTATTAGATGTTGTATATGTTTTGCACCCGCGCTAGTCTAGTCCCCGCTCTGTCGTTAGTTAAGTAACCTAACGGGTTATGACGGGACCCAGTGACGAATGCGAATGGCATATACGTACATTTTATTTTCGTTCTTTTCTGGTGTGATTAATTGATGGGACTGCGTTGATTCTGATCAATGCAAAGTAAAACAAACATGTTTGGATGTTGTTGGAATAAATTTAAAAAGTGTTATCACAAAGATGTTTCTTTTTGTTATGCATAATGGTATTCGGTTGGAATATCCTGCACCTCATTCGACGAGGCAAGGGCCGATATCCCTTCACCGGGGTGACCCCTTGGGCAAAAGTTTGCGTCAGGGTAATAACTTCACTATAGTCGATTACAAGTTGCTTTGCATCGCGGTATTCAGTGGAATATCCTGCACCTCATTCCACGAGGAAAGAGCCGAGATCCCTTCACAAGGAGTGACCTCTTTAGCAAAAGGTTTTTCGCTACTATATTTTTATAAAAAGCTATCAAGTTCCTTCAACGAGATCAAGTTCATTACGTTAAAGGTTTTTTCTCCAAAAACCAGCCGTAGCCCTCCGTCGTGACTTATGGATGGTCAGTAGTATTCAAGCTATGTTTGTTGGCTTTCGTCAAGGCATAGTGTTTGGTAGCTGCTGGGGTATTCATTTTTTGCATAGATAGATGTGTTGGTTTGGGACAGTCGTATTACCTTGTTGGCTTTAGTCAAGGGTATGTGCGGGTGGGTTCAAATTGACAAGAATATGACGGGTAGAACTTGACATGTGACTTATGATTTGTTGGCTTTCGTCAAGGTCATAAGAACATGGGGTAAAAATCATATTGGGAGTTTCTAAAGAAACTGAAATTTGCCAGGCATGCGCATACCTTCTGGATTGTGATAACGTGAGTGGATTCCGTAACATTATCATGCGATGAGAGTTGGATCCCGATTCCTACTGATGAGTTGGTTTACTCTTCGGGTGATCCCGATTGATTCTTCTTTTAGGTTTGGAGGAGAATTTGACAGTACAGTGGGAGGTTTCCGGATTAGATTAAGTGATAACCATTCTGATCTAGGTTAGAGTGCACGTAGAGTGTTTCTTTTCTCTCCCTCTTTGGCAGCGACCTTTGACCGACCTTAGACTATGACTCAGTGACCAAGTTGACCGAACCTTCTTAAAATACTGGCTTTTGGATTGTCTAAATTGCATAAGTCATTGCCACTCCTTTTTTTAACCTTTGTATTTCTCAGAACACCCGTATTACTACGGACATCCACTTCCATTGGATAGATCCATCGTATGGTTATATACGAACTCGAAGGGACTTCTTCGAGGATGGATCAAGGTTCAGGAGAAATAGAATTGGTTTATTCAGTTGTCTTTTATTATCACCTTCTCTCAGGTTGCGAGGGCTCCTTAGTTTAGGAGAGTACACCTATTACGCTTATTGAATAGTCTTCTTCCAAACCATAGGCAGGTGCCGAAAGGTAGGGAATGAAGAAGACCAATTAGCCTAAGTAAGGTGTACAGAAGGTAATATGTAAAGACAAAATAAAGGGATTAGAAAGAGGGAAAAGTAAGTTGCGACTGCTATCATTCACGACCAAACCGCGTACTTCATCGCCACTCCTATTTCATCTTTGCTAGAATAAGGTATTATTCAGTTGTCTTTTATCATCACCTTCTCTCAAGTTGTGAGTACTCCTTAGTTTAGGAGGGTACACCTATTATGCTTAATGGATAGTATTCTTCCAAACCAAAGGATGGTGCCGAACGGTAGGGAAGGAAGAAAACCATTTAGCCTAACGATGGTGTACAGAAGGAAATGAATAAAGACAAATAAAGAGACTTGGAGAGATGGCAAAGAATTATACGGTTATAGTCTTGAATTAGATTATGGAAGAGGCATTACTATGAATACCAGGTTACCCCTACGAAATATTTTCATGTTTCAGTGCATTGTTAAAGGAAAACCGTTTTCCCGATTAGATACATACTCCAGGGTATGTATTTACCAGGTTTCATTCTCATATCTGCATGGTTTTACAGATGATGAGTGGGAGTAAGTTATTTGGGAATAAAGGTGATCATCCTCATTATATCGGAATTCGTTGTAATTGGTGATATTTGAGGAAATTGCCTGGGTACAGTTTCAACCTACGACGCACAGGTTTTGAGTTATTCAACTCAGTGGACTTAAACAGAGTATTGTATGTTGTCCAGTGTCCATCAGGACAAAGGGGTAGGTCCTTGTACTATGTTCTGTTTACTTATGACTTCTCTAGTTTTTAGATAAGTGTTTCGTAGAAATACAAGGTCTAAGTTTTGAGAAGTTGTGGGTATAAAAATAAAGTAGAGAACCAGGTATCGCAAGTATCGGGATTCTTCAAAGAGATCGAAGATGTAGATACTTATGATTGGTATTCAGTTGATAGTAATGGTTTTGAGAAACTTGTTTCTCTTTCAGGTTACTCATAATTGGATGTATTCCTAAGTTGAGTAATGCTGATTAGCCTCTCTCCATTAAGTTGATATGCACTGGAGACAGCTGCATGATTAGAATCTAGTTCCAATTAAATAAGTGCCAAAGTTTCTATATTGGATATAGAATGGTTCCTATCTTAAACTATGTTAAGATACAGTGAGTTGTCCGGCTTATGCTTAAAACCAGACTCTGGATAACTCAGGGCACGTTTCTGTAATGGCAGTTTGTGGGTTGGCCGAGGCTACGACGAGGGTTGACTTTCTACCATCTGCAAGATCAATAGTGATATTGTTCTTGACTCGCCACAGTTTTAGTAAAATGTTTTTTTCCAGAAAACAGCAGTGGGAGTATGGTAGAACTGGAAGTGATTCCAGAACCGCAAACGATTACGGAAAATTTAATAGGACCTAAAGATTCAATCAGGTTTGACATTTCAATAGCCACTCCGCAGATATGGTGGGTAACCTCAGACACCCGAGAGGTACTCCGGTAGCCTCAAGGACGGTGACAGGGAGGTTCTTATCTATCCAGACTTGACAGTACTGTTGTTCCAGGCTATGAGACCCGGTAGGAGGGTTGTTGTGGTCAGTGGGAGCAGCGGAAGCATAGTGGGCAAGTAGCTTATGTCTATTTATAGACTAGAGCAGTTATAGCGGAGATAGATCATCTAATTTTGATTTGACAGTCATGGCTTTAACTTCATCAGAATAGGGGATGGATCTGTTAAGAAGGTAGTAGGGTGTGTGATGTCCTGGTATTTGGATGACATACACCGAGTAGGAAGTAAAATTCCTATACTACGATCGGTTGTAATGTGGTCGTCACACAGTTGTTTCTCCAGACATGATATGGATATAATATCAGACATTTTGGTTTCTAGATCTATGGTTTTAGATCCGGATTTGGGTAGTTTTCCAATGTGGGTACTTTGAAGTATTCTAATGGTTTTTAGAATAAATGTCTCCTGGCATGGTGGTGTACCTGCAGGTGATGGAGTCACCCTCTCTAAAGGTGTCTTACAGACAAAAGGGGAGAGTGATGTGCATGATTGGCAGATCACTTGGTTAGGCAATTGAGTAAATCATGAGATGTCAAGTACCACACCAGATGTTGTTTTTGCGCTAGATGCAATAATTTTGTATTAATGCAATCCTGGAGAAACATAAGGAAGCAGTTTTAGAACATAAATACATGTTCTACGGATTTAATGACGGCAGCGTCCTTTGGGGACGGTTATCATTCCAGGCTTCAAAGGTGACATGAATGACAGAGTGATTGTCAGAGTTATAGTTTTCCCTTTGATGAAGGGGCAGTATTATGGACAGGTGGTCCAAGAGGATACTATGGGAGGCATGGTGCCGGATACTGATTAGGTTCAGTTATCGATACAGTCTAAGAAGTTTGGATTTGGAGTTCATTTATGAACTAGGTCCCATCAGATATCCAGAAATATTCTAAGACAGGTATTACTCAATTCGGGAGATGGATTTCTCCGCGAACTTGAGATTAAGAGAGACATAGAAAGAAACATCAGGGTGGATCCATTCACTGAGGCTATTTCTCGAACACAATAGTTTTACGAAAGGGCTTTGTGAAACTGATTAGTAGAGGAGTTGGATGTTCGGTATCACATGGGCTGTGAGTATGCGACATCACAATAATTATCCTTAAGTGCAAGTGGGAGATTGTTGGATATGGTGCCTTCAAAGTCAATTATTGGATCGCAGGTACGTGATTGCAATGATTGAGGATGACCTATACCGGTAGTGCAGTCTTACTCGAGATGATAGTATGCTATCTGGTTTGTCTTTATCAGTCGTGTACAGGTTTAGGTGACTGATCACTGTTACACGTTGATAGAGCCCTTAGGATCTTGCTTGACTACCAACAGTATGATGGCGATCATATACGTGAGAGTTGGGTGGTTTATAAGCATATCCTTAATTGCGGTCCTTAGTCGTGGGAGTTTCGAGACAGGGCATCGATACTCCGGAGTAGACTAGTGTATACAGTCGAGACCCCGACGAGGGGTGGTACAAGCCACTGGTGTCAGTTGGATCACCTAAGATGTATGCAGGTGCTCATTGGGTTATGAGTACACCGGACAGGACTCGCCGGGAACCTTCTTGTTGGTATTATACATATCGTTAGATAGCAGTTCCATGGTGACATGTGTAAAGGTTAGTTCATCGACCTGAGGTCGTCATTTTTCTCGTGTGAGTTCCCACTGTGCTTTGATTTCTACACTACCACGGCTCAAAGGAGTTGTGCAAACAGGTAGTTTTTGGGTACAGTCCCGAGCCACATGGAGCCACGTGAGTGGATTGGCAAGGGATTCGTCTCTCCCGGTATTGGGGGTGGAGATCGTGCTGTGTCTAGGAAAGCCATTACACCAAGTCCGTGGCCAAGGCAGGTGAGAATTACTGGTAGGTACTCCGGTAGTTTCTCAGGGTGTTCAGGGCTTGTCTCCGACACGACTTATACCGCTATTGGGGGTCTGACGTTACTAGCCCCTTAGGCAGGATATGCGATACTCATAGACGAACGAACCGGATTGTATATACATTGTCACTGTTAGGCTCAGTAGGGTTTCCGGATGAGTTCGCTCATCAGCCTCCCTTGAGGTTTGTACATCGGCAGCCGTTACGCACAGCTAGTGCCGCTGACGGCTTGTGGTTAAACCCACTGCCAGGGTACTGACGAGTCATTAGAGTCCCCCACAGATAGTTTCCCAAGTTCGGGCGAAACGTTGTAGAGGCCGTATGGTTTTATGGCAGGGTTCGGAAAATGCACGTGCGTTTACTTACGTGTCATATTTCGGGCAGATAATACTGGTGGGCTTTGGTTTAAGCCGGATCCATGTATTATATAGAATAGATATAATATCTTTGTCTCATTTGTATTTGTATTCGGTCGTAATACAAATGCGGGTATATTTATACAGTTACGGGGTTATCCTGAAATTCGTTTCGGGATCACTTTTTGGAAGCTGCCAGTTTCCAGTTTTCTATCGGCCGTATTTAAACATTTGGTTTAATACAGATTTATCTTTTTCTTGTGAGTGAGTCATGAGGGTGAGTCATTAGAGGAAGCTTCTTGGATGGTGACTTGGTTCATGACTAATTGTTGCATTAATTGTTTTTGCAAGGTGTATTAGTGAGTCACCTTTGCATTAATGTTTCTTGTTAACCTTAGGATATTTTCTTCTTGATCTTTATCTTATGGTTACCCTCTCCCCTCCTACACTCACCCCTCCACCTCTATATGGCCGGCCCCTCCCCTCCTCTTCTCTCACTCACTTGATAGAAAATTATGGTTGTTGTTTTAAAAGATGATAGTTTGTGGTGTATGGAAATTTCATAGCTTCTTTCATTCCATCACCCAATTAAAATGGCAACTTCATTAACCGTTCGTCCATTTCTTTGGACGAAGCGAGACAGAGTGTTCTACTCATTCTCTACATCAATCTTGATCATCTCTTCTAGCAAACTTCATGATCGAGTTGCCTCGGGTCAGAGGCGGGAGCCCATTTAAAGATCCGATGACGTGGTGCCACCTGGATGAGAAGATCGGAGATCGACGAGATCGGAGCAGCCGCAACAGGAGCGTGGGATGATGGTTAAAGAATGAAGGACTCGGATCGTTCGGTATAACCTTTCTACCCTCTTTGTAGTTTGCTAGTTTAGCGTTAATGGCAGATCCGGGTTAAAGTATGCGATAGCGCCAGTTATAAAAGTTTTTGTTTCGCATTTGGCTTCTGTTTGACGGCCGGGGCACTACCGTAGACTTACACATATGATACACATATCCGAATCTAAAGAGATTGTCAGTGAATGTGATGAAGTACGAGAACCCACCCCTTGCATGTATAGACATCAGACCACACACATCACTGTTTATGAGTTCCAAGAGCTCTACTGCTCTTTCTCCATGTCCGGTGAACGGAGATTTGGTCATCTTTCCTTTGAGACAAGACTGACAAGTTTCATAAGATGAAAATTCGAACATATTCTAGAGTCCATCTTTATGTAACTTACTCAGTCTTTTCTCTCCGATATGACCAAGTCTACAATGCCACAAGTAGGATTTGTTCGTATCTGAACTCTTCCTCTTGTGGGTGTTTTGTACATTGAGAACTGTATTCTGATTTAGAACATAGATACCATTACACAGTGTACCTTCTGCAACCAGTAACTTATCAAGGTAAATGTTCATGATATTTCTATCAAGAACAAAGTTATATCCATCTTTATTAAGTAAAGAAACTGATATGATGTTGCAAAGCATGGAAGGTACATAGTAGCAATTGTTCAAAAATCATAGTATTACCATTTGGCAACACTAGGTGATATTCACCGACGGCCGCAGCATTAACTTATACTCCGTTCCCTACTCTGAGGGACATATCACCAGGTGCAACTATCCTACTTTTTCTCAGTCCCTGTAATAAATTACAGATATGAGATCTTGATCTGGTATCTAGTACCCAGGAGGTAGGACTGACCGAAAACAGTTCTCAATAACAAGAACACCTGAAGAAGACGCAACAGTATGTTTCTTCTTCGATGGGTTTATCAAGGAATTCAAACTTTCCTCTTTCCCTTGCTCATACTCATGACCGTTGTCGTAAGTTAGAGTTGAACAGACGTTTCCCAGCCCCGAATAAGAATTCGGATCGGTCAAGCGATACATTTCATTATCTTGATTAGGGCATGAAATGGTTGCTACCTGGAGAGAGAGGGAAAACACTCAGCGTGCGCTCTTGCAAGATTAGATTGGTTATTAATTTATCTAATCAGGATGGCTCCCACCGTTTCCTCAAATTCTTCTTCAAACCCTAAAAGAAGAATTAGTCAGGATTAATCGCACGTCACAATACTTGCTTAACCTTTCAGCCAGGCCGGTGTTGGTACTTCGAGGGATGTTTTCCAACGCTTTCGCGAAGTTCCTTAATTACATAACCTCTTTTCCCTGGAGGCGTAGCCCCGCTAACACCTTTCTAGACACCTACTTTGTTTATAGCATTGATTGTTAAGTGTGATAATCTCTTGAGAGTAATCATACTCATCAGTGGGATCGGGATCCAACTATCATTGTGTGATGCACTTGATGGAATCCACTCTAGTCACCACACTCCAGAAGGTATGCTAAATTTGCAAGTTTCCTGTATATTTGAAACTCCCGATGTGGTTTTTTTCCCTAACGACATATGGTGTTGATAGAGACCAACGTACCATAAGTCACAAGTCAAGTTCAACCCGTCATTGTCCTGGATTCACTTAGACCCACCCGCATAAGCCCTTGATAGAGACCAAAGTGGCTATGCGACTGCCCTAATTAATTGCATCCTAAGATGCAACAGATAAGCAACACTTAGCTACCGTACACTATGCCTTGATAGAGACCAAAGTACATAGCACGAATACTAACTGCTTTTTATCTGAAATGACGGAGAGCTATGGCTGGGTTTTTTGGCGAAAAACCCGTTAACGTAATGAACTTGATATTGTTGAAGGAACCTGAGTAGTTTTTGTAAATATATAGTGGCAAAAACTTTTGCTAAAAAGGTCACTCCCTGTGAAGGGATCTAGGTTCTTTCCTCGTCGAATGAGGTGCAGGATATTCCAAACTAATACCATGATGCAAAGCAAAAAATAATCGACTAAGTGAAGTTATTACCCTGACTCAAAATTTTACTCAAGGGGTCACTCCCGGTGAAGGGATCTCGGCCCTTGCCTCGTCGAGTGAGGTGCTGGATATTCCAAACTGAATATCACTATGCAAAGCAAAAGAGAAAGTCTCTAATGTCAGTTTTTAAAGCTTGGTTCCAACAACATCTTTTAGGTTTATTATCTTGCATTAATCAAAATTAATGTGGTCCCATCAATTTTTAACCTATCACACCAGAAAAGAACGAAAATAAAACGTACGTATATGCCATCCGCATTCGCCACGTGGCCCCGTCATCACCCGTTCGGTTACTTAACTAACGACAAAGCGGGGGGTGGAGTAGCGCGGGTGCAAAACATATACAACATCTACTAGTATATATATATGTATATATAACATTCGTCCCAGGCATGATAATAAACAACATCACAGATAACAATACAGAATGGTGGATAATCTTAGAGCCCCGGGTTTCATTTGAGCCGCAAATAAAACCCGACGTTCCCGGTCATGAGGATAGCCTGTGCTATGAAAACCTGTACCCCATACGAGTGCGGCGAATAGCCCGCCAGTTCTAGAATGAAGCCCCCTCCGTCTCAGCGCCTTGAGATGCAGGCTTGCTTCCTTCTAGAACCCGGCTATTTGTGCATCCCACCGCGGGGTAATCCTAATACAGAAAATGAAAATAATATATACAAGCGGTGACATCGACCTCAATCCGGTCGTGCCCTAAAATAATATACAACCTGGCAAAGACGGCAGTCCACATATCGGACGCTCGCCCCGCAATAACAAATGTACAAGTGAAATATAAACTGTATTCTAACATTGCACTACATGCTATCCACCACGACAATCCAACCACAATCACAGAACAAGCACACAACATCAACGTGAATGTCACGTTCGCAAAACCCGTCTAAAGGAACATATAGCAATCGGACGAGTTTTACCGATCGAGTGACATTCCCAGTCGTAGATAAAAGTGAATGTACTGATAACAAAATACGTATTTTAAAATTACGATCGACTAAACTTTCTAAGTGGGCCCCAAGTATTAAACCAACACTGTAACAAATCTGAGCCCAAAAAATAATTATTCCAGAAACCACAATTCCAAAAATAAGAGGCCCAGAAGAAATTTTGTTCACGTAGGCCCCAAAACGGCCGCGGAACCGCCACCAATACGGGGGTTTCGCAGCGGTTCCGCGGTGGTTTAGAGGGATCACGTGACCAATATTCTTCTGTAGTCTTAAAAAAAGCCTGCATGATTGTCTAAGACCATAAAATTGATTTTTCGAGCACTTTTAAAAATCGACAGAAACTACATGAATTGAAATCCGGTTTTTGAAATTTTCAGTCGATCGTTATTCTAAACACGTTTAAACAAGCTAGTGTATGTTTTATGGGATGACTCTGATACCATGAAGGGTTACCCTAGTGCCCCGGCCAACTTCCGTGGCCAAATGCGGAACAAAAATTTCTAACGAACAAAAACTTGGCACTAGTTTAACACTAAACCCGGATCTTTCCATAAAACTAACTAGCTAAACTAGGAGAGCTATCTACTATGATGAGGAATTCTTACTAAATGAACCAAGTCCTTCGGTCTTTGGTCTTCGTTCTTCATCCTTAGCTCCTCGTAGCCACCTTGAACTTGCTTGATCTTCTTTTCCGGCTCCATCGGTCCTCCGGGATCGAACTTGTTCTCCGGCCTTACTTTGTCATAGATGATCCACCCGAGGGGTATGATCCATGGCTCTAGCTATTTGCTAAGTGTCAAAAGAGCAACTAGAGAACTTAGGATGATAGTCCAAGTAATCTAGGATGTAGTTTTGGAGTTCTAAGTGTGAAGCTATCTCTTTCTTTCCTCTTCACTTGATTCTCAACACATGAGAAGGTAGTGAAGAGGAAGAAGATGAAGGTGGAGGAAGCTAGAGAGGAAGGAGGAGATCAAGAGCAAAAGAGAGCTCAAGAAAATAATGAAGCATTGATGAAAGAGAAAATACACACCTTGGTTTTGTGTATGATTTCTTCCATTAAACAATTAGCAACCATGCTTCAATAGTAACTCCAAAATGAATTATAAATTCATTTGTTAACTATTGAAGCATGGTCACTACCTTTTCTCCGTTACTTCTCACTTTACACCCCATTTCCATTTATGAAATAAATGGAAAATCCAAAATGAGGTGGCCACCTTCTAGAAGGAAATCTTTAATAAATACGGATTTCAGTGTACTGTTGATACATACCGGCAGTCGGATAAAAACCCGAACCCCCAAAGAGATAGAATAACATGAAGAACGTAATACTAGAATATATATATCGAAATACATATACGTAAATTATCAAATCAATACCTGATTTAATAATCCGGCTCAAACCCGAGCCGGCTAGTATTAACAACTGTCCAATCGAAAATCCGAGTACAAAGTACATCAATTGATCGAACCCTGCACGTGTCCAATACGGCTACTACATCATTTCTCCTGAATCAGGGAAACCCTCTGTGTGGGACTCTAAAGACTCGACAGTACTCTGGCAGTGGGTTTAACCACAAGCAGGTCAGCGGCACTAGCTGTATGTAACGGCTACCCAGGTACCTGTCGAAATGAAGGCCGATGAGCAAACTCATCCGGATCTCCTACTGAGCCTATCCCTGACAATATCCGTATAGTCCGGTCTCTTCGGCAAAGAGTATCGCATACCGGGTCTGGGGGATGGTAAACGTCAGACCCTAATAACCTGATAAGTCGTGCCGATGTGGCTCAAGACCAATCCGGGAAACTACTGATCAACCTATCATTAAATTCTATCTGCCTTGGCCAAGGTCTTATGGTCCTGACCAATCGAATCACAGTGCGATATCGACTCCCCATACCGGGAGAGACGAATCCCCGACAATCGCTCACTGCCTCCATGTGGCTCGGGACTGAACCCAACCAAAACTTGTTTGCACGACTCAGTAGAGCCGTGGTAGGGTAGTGATCAAAGTTCAGTGGGACCTCACACGAGACTAATGCCGATCTCGAGTCCAAGGACAAACTTGTACACATGTCACCTGAAAACTTCCATCTGACGATAGGTATAGTACCACATGGAAGTTCTCGGCGAGTCCGTCCAGTGTACTCACCCCAGTGAGCACCTGTATACGATCTTGGGCACTTCAGACCAATGGCTGCGGGACCAACCATCCCCCGACGGGGGTAGAAACGTATACACTAGTCTACTCTGGAGTATCAATGCCCAGTCTCGATACTCACGCGACTATGGACCATTTAAGGATGTGCTTGTGGACTACCCTGCACCCATAAGTATGATTGCCATCACAACGCAGGTAGTCAAGCAAGATCCTAGGGGCGTTATCCACATATAACCGCAATATGTAATAAAGAGTATAACATATGCTATGTTAAGATAAAGACAAACCACAATAGTATACTACCGTATCGAGTCTTTATCAATATGTGCAAACCAGATATAACAACAATACAAATAAATACACATATCCCGATAAAGACAAGTCAAATAATATACTATAAAACTGAGCAAGATTGTTCTGTACATACATATCCCTAGTATCCATATGTATACATATACAATACTGGCCTCTATGGCATATACATCCAACACCGCGGAACCGTAGCCCAAACCCATGTTTGGCCGCGGTTCCGCCGCACTTTAACGGTATTTTAGGATTTTATTTTCTTCTGCTTCTCCACTTTATTATTTGGCACTCTCTGGATGTTTTTAATGAGACTCAAGTTGTTGAGTTCTCTGGATTTTGTGGGTGTTTGTTAAATCGATCGAAATGTTTAGCGTCGTATAGATGATGATGATATGTGATACAATATTTGGAATCCACAATAATTAGTTTTGTGAAAACTAGTTAGTATATTGTAAATCTAGCCATTTAGTCTTATTTGATCGATTGCCACATAGTTTTGATTCGGATCAAAACTTCTTCGCAATCACGTATTGTACGCGATCACCAAGTCGGGAATCTTGTTGAATTATCCGACAGCTTATTGAAAAGTGTTTTCAGTTTGAGACTAAAATCTAAGGTTTATAAGTTAGGCATGAAATTCGGAATATGTGATATTCCGGGTTTATGATGTCTAAGGTATTTGCGGATTCTAAATATTGTAGTTTTTCATTTCATTTCTACGACCATAAGTGTAGTATGTGGGGTATCCCAGATCTCGTTTCTATATGTCAACGGAATTTAGGATATGCATATTTACTTACATTGATGACATGTGATGTTATGTGTTGCTGATATGTTATATTGGATCGTCGTGATAAAATAGCCGGGGGTTCTATGTGAGATGAGAGTTTTTCATTTTCATTCATGTAAAACTGTATGTAATATTCTTTTATTGGGACACTTCCAGGTTGAGGATGTTGTCGCTATTGAAGTATATTATTTCCTTTTCCGCATTAGGATAGACCCAAGGCGAGGAGCACAAGTGACCGAGTTCTAGAGTCCAGTGGGAGACCATCTCAAGGAGTTGAGACCGGGTCTCCTAACTCTAGAATTGACAGGGTTGCTTGCCGCTCTTGTAGGGGTCTAGGGATGTGGGTTTGGCTATTCATCACGATCGTGGAATCCCTGTTTTTCATTACTGGCAGAATTTAAAACACGGACCTCCTAATATATCCAATATTTCATATGTTGACTTTTACTGCTATGTTCTGTGATGTTGATCATATAACTACGCGATACGAATGCTATATTATATATATGATATATAATAAACGTTGCTTACGTTTTGCACCCGCGCTAGTCCAACCCCCGCTCTGCCGTTAGTTATGTAACCTAACGGTGCATGACGGGGCCCCGTGGTGAATGCGGATGGCATAAGCGGACGTTATATTTTCGTTTCTTTTCTGTGATGTTTAGGGAAACATTAAATGATGGGACTTCATTAATGATATTAATGAAAAGAAAAGAAACATAAAGATGTTGTAGAATCAAAAGTTTTTAAAAAGGTGGCTCCAGTTCTTGATTTGCATAGTGGTATTCCTTAATGAATATCCAGCACTTCATTCGATGAGGAAAGAGCCGAGATCCCTTCACCGAGAGTGACCTTTTTAGCAAAACTAGCAAATGCTACAACCCACATGGTTTATCATCATAGCTTCTGTAGTTCTTACTTTGCATAGTGGTATTCCTTGATGGATATCCAACACCTCATTCGATGAGGAAAGAACCGAGATCCCTTCACCAGGAGTGACCTCTTTAGCAAAAGCTAATAAAAGCTATTTGGTTTGTTTTTGAAAACTACTCGATTTTAAAAGCAGAGCATAAACCACTCCTTTTCAAAATCACTAGATTCTACAACGATATTGTTGGGGTTACCTAGCACCCTATATAGAGTTTGGAAGCAACACATGTCACAAAGTTTAAGTTTTTATGGTGCTAAGCAAGCACACAAAGGATCTTATCCTAGAAAATTAGGGTTTCATGATTTTACAAGCGACAAAGGCTAGGGTTTTGAGAGTACAACCTTTGTAGCTCCCTACGCTGAACTCCTTGGTCACTTGAAGGTTGGAGGAAGGTTTTCTTTAAGTCTTCTAGTGTCCACGACGATCCACCCGAAGCTCCTGGTCCAAGCTATCAACTTCGCTTTCCAAGAGAAGAAAAGAAGATAACACTCTAAACAAGTGGGCTAAACTTGTGTAGAATGATGTTGTGGTTCTAATTCTCACTTCAAAAACCTTTCTTGATGTGTGTTTTGCTCACTAGAAGAAACTAGATAGCAAAGGAAGAAGGAGGAGGAAGATGATGGCTTTTCTTTTGAAGAAGAGAAAAGATTAACCTTAGAAAAGAAATGAAGATATATCTATATATATTTTATTTCTTCTCAACTCAAACCATGGTTGAATGTTTGAGTTATTATTTAATTAGAGTTTAAAATATAGAAGGAAAGTTTAATCCAAGGTTAAGGGTAGGTGGGGATGGTTACGTTAAAGAAGGATGTAGAAACAAGTCAAGAATTATCCTTTCCTTTATATCTTTTGTTTTAACAAAAAATCAAATAATAATCCATATATTTAACCATGGTGTGAGTCTTATATTGCCATCATTTTCAATGTATAATCAACCATGATAGATGATGTATGTATGTATGTAAGTATGCACATCCATATGTGCATGAAACTAAAAGAAAGATAGCATACATGCATGCATACATCCATCATGAACAAGAAAAGGTTTCAAGTGAGAAAACTAATGGTTAAATGATAAATCAACAATTGATTTATCAATCCGGCCATATCACACATGACCCCACCAAAAGCAAGCCGCCCGATCAATATACGGTATCCTATACGCGCATTTTAATCGGGTCCATGCGCATATCGCATACGCGCACCACAACGTTTCGCCTGGACTAGGTAACTCCTTTGTGGGACTCTAAGACTCGTCAATACGCCGGCAGTGGGTGATGATCATATCAAGCACCCCCAAGCCGCAAGCGGTTAGCTAAACGTAATGGCCACCCGGGTATTGAGCGATCAGAAGAAAACAAGCGAACCTGCTACAACTCCCGTCGATCCAACCGGCAACACTACCGTACAGTCCGGTCTCTTCGTCAGATATGCTGCATATCGAGCCTAGGGATGGTCACGTCGACCCCAATAACTCAATAAGTCGTGCCGATGAATGGTCTATAACAGATCGAGAAACTACTGATAACACTTATCAACAAATCTCAGCAGCCCTGGCCAGGGACTTACTGATATAACCAGTCGGGCACAGCACAGCATCAACTCCCAATACCGGGAGAGAAGAAACCCCTCCAATCTCTTATCGCCTTCGTGTGTCTCGGGACTGTACCCAACGACCACCTGTTTGCACGACTCCGTTGAGCCATGGTAGGGTGGCAATCAAAATAAAGTGGGAGAACACACAAGACTCTATGACGATCTCGGGTCTACAGACTAACCTGTACCAATGTCACCTGAGAACTGCTATCCGACGATAGATATAATTCCATATAGGAGTTCTTGGTGAGTCCGTCCAGTGTACCCAGTCACTACTGAGCACCCGTATATGATCTTGATGTCAAACATCGATGAACGTGGGAACATTCATCGCCCATCGTATGGGTCTAGTATCATATACGCTAGTCTACTCTGGTATATCAATGCCCCGTCTCGATATACCTACGACTAGGGACTTTCCAGGATATGCTTATAGACTACAGATGTCCTACTAGTATGATCTCTATCATAATCACTGAAGTCAAGCCGATATCCTCAGGGCTTTATCAGCATGTATGAATGAATAAAAGCATGATCAAATCAACATGTCAGATAAAGAACCAGATAGCATACTATCATGTCGAGCAAGAATGTACACTGAATATATATATATATATATATACATGTATAAATACATCCACTATCACATAATGGCCTCTACGGAATACATATATCCAACAATCTCCCACTTGCACTAAGGCCAGTTATTGGCGTATCTCATACCCAATATCTTAAAAAGTCGCTCATACTGCGGCTGAGGTAAGGCCTTGGTGAGTGGATCCGCAGCGTTATTCTTTGTGTCTACTCTCTTAATCTCGATCTCGCGGCGATCTACAATCTCCCGGATCAAATGGAAGCGCCTCAGGATGTGTCTGGACCGCTGATGGGACCTGGGCTCCTTGGCTAACGCCATAGCTCCATTATTATCACAATACAAGGATATTGGATCAATAATGGTTGGAACTACTCCTAGCTCCGAGACGAACTTCTTCATCCAGACGGCTTCCTTGGCGGCATCATTTGCAGAAATGTACTCAGCCTCCATCGTAGAGTCTGCAACGGTATCCTGTTTGGAACTCTTCCAGCTTACCGCCCCTCCATTGAGGGTAAATACAAACCCTGAGATAGATTTGCTGTAATCCTTATCGCTCTGGAAGCTCGAATCGGTAAAGGCCTCCATTTGGAGATCTGTATTACCATACACCAAGAACAATTCTTTAGTCCTTCGTAAGTACTTAAGAATGTTCTTCACAGCTGTCCAGTGGTTCTCTCCTGGGTTGGATTGATACCTGCTTACAATACTAAGTGCATAAGCTACATCTGGGCGTGTACATAACATCGCATACATTATAGATCCTACTGCCGAAGCATAGGGTATAATGCTCATGCGAGCTCTCTCTTCATCGGTCTTTGGACAAGAATCCTTGGAGAGAGTGACTCCATGGCAAGCGGGTAAGGCACCCCGCTTGGAGTCTTCTATACTAAGCCTTTTTAGGATGGTGTTGATGTACCTGGTTTGGGACAATCCCAATAACTTTTTGGATCTATCCCTATAGATCCTTATGCCCAGGATGTATGTGGCATCACCCAGGTCCTTCATGGAGAACCTTAGTGATAAGAATGATTTGACCGACTATAGCATAGGAATATCATTTCCTATCAGAAGAATGTCATCCACGTACAATACGAGGAATGTGACAGCTCTTCCTACAGCCTTCTTATAAACACAAGGTTCATCTGGATTTTTGATGAAATCAAACTCTTTGATAACATCATCGAAACAGATGTTCCAACTCCGAGATGCCTGCTTTAACCCATATATGGATTTAAGCAGTCTACATGCTTTCCCGCTGCTCCCACTGTCAATGAAGCCCTCTGGCTGATCCATATAAACGCATTCTTCTAAATCTCCATTTAGAAATGTTGTTTTAACGTCCATCTACCAGATTTCATAGTCGTAGTGAGCAGCAATAGCAAGTAGGATCCGAATGGATTTAAGCATGGCCACGAGAGAAAAAGTTTCGTCATAGTCCAAACCTGGTCTTTGACGAAAACCTTTCGCCACAAGTCTTGCCTTATAGGTCTCTACCTGCCCATCTACACCAATCTTTCTTTTAGAGATCCATTTGCATCCCACAGGTTTTACCCCAGGGGGTACAATGTCCAAAGTCCATACTTTGTTGGTGTACATAGACTCCATTTCGGATCTCATGGCATCCAGCCACTTCACAGAGTCACCACTCGTGATAGCTTGCTGAAAACTGGTAGGATCATCATCTTCCATGATGCAATCTTCTCCGTCACCATCAATGAGGAAACTGTAGTACCTCTCCGGTGGGCAAGAAGTCCTACCAGACCTTCCAAGTGGCCGAGGTTCCTCAGTTTCTATTGCAACAGCCGGTTCAACCAAATCGTCATTTGTAGTTTGTGTCTCTAGAACCTCTTCTAGATCCACCACTTTGCCATCATCTTTATCTGTGAAAAACTCTTTTTCCAAGAATGTGGCATACTGAGAAACAAACACCTTTTGTTCCTCTTTGTGGTAGAATAGATATCCATAAGAATTCTTTGGATACCCCACAAAATTACACATGACTGACCGTGTCTCGAGTTTGTCCGGATTCTGCTTTTTAACATTGGCCGGGAAACCCCAAATCTTTATTCTCTTAAGAGATGGTCTCTTCCCATGCTATATCTCATATGGCGTAGTAGACACAATTTTGGTTGGAACCCTGTTCGGTAGAAACGCTGCAGTCTCCAATGCATGCCCCCAAAATGAGACGGGTAACTCAGCATCACTCATCATGGATCGGACCATATCTAATACGGTCCTATTTCTTCGTTCAGACACACCGTTGTGTTGTGGTCTGTAAGGAGGAGTGAGCTGAGAGAGAATCCCAATCTCTTTTAGGAAGTTTGCAAATTCTGTACTAAGGTATTCCCCACCTCGATCTGATCGAAGCATCTTGATACTCAAGCCGGTTTGTTTTTCTACTTCTTGTTTATATTCAATGAATTTCTCGAAAGCTTCGGACTTGTGCTTTAATAAAAATACATGACCGAATCTTGAGAAATCGTCAGTGAATGTAATGAAGTAAGAAAAACCGCCTCTAGCCTGTGTAGACATTGGCCCGCATACATCACTATGTATGAGGCCTATGAGCTCAGTAGCTCTTTTTCCGTGTCCGGTAAACAGAGTTTTGGTCATTTTACCCTTGATACGAGACTGGCAAGTCGCATAAGATTTATAATCAAAAGAGTTTAAATATCCATCTTTGTGTAACGTGTTTAGTCTTGTTTCGTTAATATGACCAAGTCTACAGTGCCAAAGAAAAGCTTCATTTAATTCTGAAAGTTTTCTTTTATTAGTGTGTTGTATACTGAAAACTGTGTGTTGATTTAGGACGTATATCCCGTTATTAAGTGTACCATACCCAACCAACATTTGATTCAGGTGAATGTTCATAACATTGTTCTGCAATATAAAGTTATATCCTTCATTTTCTAACAAAGAAACTGATATTATATTACATAGCATACTTGGTACAAAATAACATGGGTTCAAAACCAAAATACATCCAGATGGCAACCCCAAGTGATACTCTTCCACTGCGACTGTATGTACATTGGAACCATTTCCAACGTGGAGAGTATGGTCACCTGTCTTCAAAACTTTGCTATTTCTCAGTCCCTGCATAGAATCGCAAATGTGAGAACCTGAACCGGTATCTAATCCCCACGAAGCAGAGTTCATTGAAAAACAGTTTTCTGTCACAAACACACCTGAAGCGGAAGCATCCCCATGCTTCTTCTTGAGGTTCAAGTACTCTGTACAGTTGCGCTTCCAATGTCCTGTCTTGTGGCAATGAAAACATTCGCCTTTCCGCGGGTCTCCAGCTTTGGACTTTTCCTTTCCCTTCACCTTTTTAACTCCACCCTTAGGATTGGTGGGCTTCTTCTTTTTCTTTCCTTTGGCCTTAGCTTTTGGGCGAGAAGAAGAAGATTGCCCAATAGTCATAACGGGAGTTTTCATTGATTTCATAGTGCTCTCTGCACTCCTTAACATATTAAGGAGTTCAGGTAGCTCCTTCTCCATGCCGTGCATGTTGAAGTTAACTATGAACCGAGCAAAGGTGGAGGGGAGGGACTGCAGAATAATATCTGTATATTGTTCATTGTCCATTGTCCATCCTAGGTCCTCAAGCTCTTCTATAAGAGCTATCATCTTCAGAACATGGTCTCCTACTGGTGTGCCAGGGGCCATTCGCATCTGAAACAATTTCTTTGATGCTTCGTATCGTAATACGCGGGATTGCTCTCCATACAACTCCTTTGTATGGAGGAATATGGTTTGAATGTCCATATTCTCGTGCTGCTATTGATGTGTATTTTCCATCGATACAAGCGCGAGGCATTTGGCTGTGGCACAGTCAGCGTCCCATGTCTTGCGGACTTCAATGTCCGCAACTGAGGATTTTGGACCTGGGGTGGGCGGGGCTAAAGCCGTGAGGACATATGATACTTTATCATAAGTCAAGGCTATTTTTAGATTCCTCAGCCAGTCTTTATAATTGGTCTCATTCAGTTTGTTTTTATCTAGTAGAAGCTTGAGTCCAGTCATTGGTATCTGCCATTAAGAGAAAGAAAAGAATACACTCAGCGAAAGCTCTTGCATAGATCAGATTGGTTATTATCTTGTCTAATCAATGTCTCCCACTGCTTTAATCAAGTTTTTCTTTCAAACCTTAAAAAGAAAACTAGCCAGGATTAATTACAGTCTACAACTTCGCTAACCGTTCAGCCAGGCCAGTGTCGGTACTTGAGGGAGGTTCCCCGTGCTTTCGCACGGACCTAATTAAAGTAAAACTCGTTTTCCTAGAGGCGTAGCCCCGTTAACACCTTTCTAGACACCTAATGAGTTAGCTAATTATAAACTGCAAAACTCTCCTAGGAGCAACTATTGCCCACAGTGGGATCGGGATCCAACCATTACATGGAAGGTATGCAATCTCATTGCAAATTTCAACACTTGAAATTCCCGATGTAATTTTTACCCCTAGTACTTATGACCTTAACTATGGTCAACAAATCATAAGTACCAGTCAAGTTCTACCCGTCATTTCTTGATCAATTAGACCTACCCATATGACCCTTAACTATGGTCAACAAAGTCGCATGAATGTCCTAATTAATCTGCATCATATGCAGTGTAGGAAGACATCACTTAGCTACCGTACACTACACCTTAACTAAAGTCAACAAACGTAGCACGAATACTAAGTACTCTACATCCTAAAATGACGGAGGGTTGCGGATGATTTTTAAGAAAATCTTTAATGCTTTGAACTTGATATCGTTGTAGAATCAAATGGTTTTCAAAAGGAGTGGCTTAAGCTCCGCAGTTTTGAAATGTAGCTTTTCACAAATAGCTGAGTGGTTTTCAAATCCGATTCTACAACATCTTTTTAGGTTTATTTTCTTTACATTAATCACATTAATGTAATCCCATCATTTAAGTCCTTAAGCCAATCACAGAAAAGAAACGAAAATAACACGTACGCTTATGCCATCCGCATTCGCCGCAATGTTCCGTTATGCACCGTTAGGTTACTTAACTAACGGCATACCGGGACGGGACTAGCGCGGATGTAAAACATAAGCAACGTCTACTATATATCATATATATAATATGTCATTCGTCTCAGATATCTCAGAACACAGGCAGCAGAAACATATATATAATGTGGGATATACTAGGACGTTCGTATTTAGTATTTAGCCAACAATAGAAAATACGGATTCCACAGTCGCGATGAATAGCCAAGCATACACCCCTAGACCCCAACGAGAGCGGCAAGCGACCCTACCAATCCTGGAGTTTAGGAGACCCGGTCTCGACTCTTCGAGATGGCCTCCCACTGAACCCTAGAACCCGGTCACTTGTGCTCCCTTCCTTGGGTCTATCCTAATGCGGAAAAGTAAATAATATACAACACTGGTGACACAACCTTAACCCGGAAGTGCCCCAAATAAAAGAATATCACATTACATTTGAATTTACATGAATGAAAATATAAAACTCTCATCTCACATAAAAAAAACCCGACTATTCGATCACGACAATCCGGCACATCATATCTCAGCAACACATAATATCACATATCTGTTAGTGTATATGCCCCAGAGGCCATTACTGTATCATACTAGTTTGTATATTACTTAATAGAATCTTGGGATATTCACCTTGTATAAACAATCTTGCTCAATATAGTAGTATGCTACTTGGTTTGTTTCTACTTCAATGTGTACATGTGTTTATTTTAGTATATCACCTATACACATTAGTGGAGCCCTTAGGATCTTTGCTTGATTACCAGCGTTGTGATGGCAGTCACACTAGTGAGGGCTAGGTAATCTATAAGCACATCCTTATGCAGTTCCCTAGTCGCAGGACTATCGAGACAGGGCATCGATACTCCGGAGTAGACTAGCACATGCGCTTCTCATCCCAGTGTGGGAGACGGTCTGTCCCACAGCCGTCAGTATGTCGTACTTGAGATAGTATGCGGGTGCTCGTTAGGTTACGAGTACACTGGACATGACTCGTCGGGAACTGACTAGTTGGTATTATGCCTATCGTCAGTTATCAGTTCCCAGGTGACATGAGTACAGTTTAGTCCGCTGACTTGACACTGTCACTTCGCCTCGAGTGTGTTCCCACTGTACTTTGACTACTACCCTACCACGGCTCAAAGGAGTCATGCAAACAGGTAGTAGTTGGGTGCAGTCCCGAAGCACTTGGAGGCAGTGACGGTTAGAGAGGATTCGTCTCTCCCGGTATTGGGGGTTGACATCGCGCTGTGTCTAGGAGAGCCATTACACGAGTAGTCCCTGGCCAGGGCAATCGAGATATACTGGTAGGCTTCCAGTGTTATCTCAGGGTGTTTTGGGCATCACTCCGACACGACTTGTACCGCTATTAGGGGACCGACATTTACCGCCCCCCTAGGCCCGCCATGCGATATATCAGACGAACAGACCGGACTGTACGAAGACTGTCACATTCTGGCTCAGTAGGAGTTCAGATGGGTTTCACCTCGTTAGTCTTCTTGTCGGCTTCTGCCTGGGGAACGTTACGCACAGCTAGTGCCGCTTGCGGTCTGTGGTTAAACCCACTGCCAGCGTAGTGTCGAGTCTTTAGAGTCCCACACAGAAAGCTATTCGCCTTTAGGCAAAAGAGTAGAAGTCGCATGGTTTTGCGGCAGGTCGCATGGTTTTGCGACAGGGTTCGGTCACATCCGTGCATTTGTGCACGTACAGTGTCCGGACAGTTAACACTAGCGGGCTTTGGTTTAAGCCAGATCCTAGTGTACGTTTTGGGATTGGATTTATCCAGTTTGCATTCGTGTTCCTCGGAACGCGGATGCGGGTGTGTATGCACAGTTGACGGAGAGACAGAGGCAGAGGATTCTCATTAGGGTTGTTGACCGTTGACCGTTGACTATTGACTTTTTGCTCAACCCTAATGAGAATATGATATGGTTTACAATTATATTAATTAAGTATTATGGTGACATGGTTGTTGAGGGGTTGACTTTGTTGACTTGTTGTCATGTTGACTTTATTGACCGGTTGACTAGGCTTGACTAGTTGACCATCATGATAACAATAGCTATCATTTCATGGCAAAGACTTTTTGCTTGCTTGCTCTCTTGTGCAAAATGAGTGCATGAAATGATATGGCTATTGTTGCTTAAACCATCACATAATACTTGATTGCTATGATGTGTTATGATGGTTATGGATTATGAGAGCCAAATGAAAAAAAGTCTTCTCTCATTCTATCATTCTCATTCTCTTTCTTGTTCTTGAGCTCTCATCATCCTCCTCTTGCTCTCCCTCTCTTTTGGTCTATGGTTCACTTGTCTCATGTGTTGAGAACCAAGAACCATAGATAAAATCCCAAACAAACTCTTCTCTACTCACTCTAGTTCACAAGGTTTAGCAAACCGAGTGAACTAGTTTCTTCAAAGACCGAAGAAGAAGCCAAAGGTAGAAGCTTTCGAGGTGGATCCATCTTCGGCGCAAGGAGACGACGGGGTGAAGCCGATCCGGACAACCATCGAGGCTTGAAGACGAAGGAGATCAAGAAAGAAAGGTATAACCCCCTAACCGAGTAGTTAACAACTCCTAGTTAGGTTGTTAGTTAGATATTTAACAAAGATCCGGTTTTGAGTCCATGTTACCACCTCTAGAAAAATTGTTTTTCACCTAATTCCGCATGCCCGAAAGTACCGGGAGAGGTAGCATGGACTTTCAGTGGTATCAGAGCCAAGTTAAACTCTATCTAACATGTTAGCAAAGTAACTAGAAGATCGATCAAAGAAAAAGTCACAAAACGAACCCGAGTTGTCAAGTTTCTGCCGATTTTTATTCGGTTCAAAAGTTGATAATTTTCATTTTAAAAATCGGCTCAGGATTTTGTTAGAATAACCACCAAATTTGGTCCCTCGAACCGTTCAAAGCGCCGCGGAAACGCGGCGGGAGCACGCTCCCGCCGCGGTTCCGCGGCCGAGTTGACTCGGCCGAGGTCCATCTTTGGTGCATTGTATTTCTGGGGTTGTTTTGGGATTTTTGGAATATGTATTTTCTGCCCAGATTTTCCAGAACGAAAATTTTGTATTTGGGGCCTATAAATCCGTATTTTGATCGAACTTCTAAAAGACTTAAGCTGGCGGGTTTTTCTGTGATGTGATATTTGTATTGAACGTCTGCTAATCGCTATATGTCGATTAGTGGGGGTTATACAAATCGGTGATCTGTAATGTCATTAGAATGTGTATATGAATTCATTGGATTGTCACGGGTGAATAGCCGGGGGTTGTGAGACGAGAGTTTTCTTTTCTTTCAATTCATGTAAATTTGTAAATTGATGTAATAATTATTTGTATGGCCGCACAACCGGGTCGGGGTTGTAGCCGTCATTGTATAATTTCTTTTTACTGTTTTTGCTCCTAGGATAGACCCATGGAGGGGGTGCACAAACTACGGGTATGCCGAAGTGCCGAGTGGCCTACTCACGGGGTTGAAGGAGGTTGCTTCGCTTCGGGTACTTGGCGGGTAGTTTGCCGCACCCGTAGGGGTCTTGGGTGGGGTATTGGCTATTCACCGCGACCGTGTAATCTGCTTTTCGTTACAGGCTCGTACGAATTGCAGGTTCCTAGTATATCCAATGTGTTCATCTGTGATCTGAAATGGCTATCATTGCTTATATCTATATATGATATTATTTAGGCGTTGCTTATGTTTTACAGCCGCGCTAGCCCAGCCCCCGCTCTGTCGTTAGTTAAGTAACCTAACGGGTAATGACGGGGCCCCGTGGCGAATGCGAATGGCATAAGCGTACGTCATATTTTGGTTATTTTCTGCAATGGTAGGATTAAATGATGGGACGCATTAAAAGAACTAATGCAAGAATATCACGCATTAAAAGAACTAATGCAAGAAAATAAACCAAGTTAAAATCGTTGGAACACTTTCGAAAAACCACTAGGTTCTTTTCAAAACAACCTTTTAAAATGCGGAGTTTGAGCCACTCCTTTTAAAAGCTATCTCGTTCCATCGACTATATCAAGTTCACTACGTTCACGGTTTTGCCAAAACCATCTGTAGCCCTCCATCATTTCAGTTAAATATTCGGTAGTATTCAAGCTATGTATTTTGACCACACGCCAAGGCATAGTGATTGGTAGCAGCCGGATATTTATTTGTTGCATAGATAGAATGTGTTGGTTTGAGACAATCGTACTGCCATTTTGGCCTACGTCAAGGGTATGTACGGGTGGGTTCAAATTAACCTGTATAATGATGGGAAGAACTTGACATGTGACTTATGACATTTTGACCTCACGCCAAGGTCATAAGGGCATGGGGCAAAAATCCATATCAGGAGTTTCAAAAGAACTGAAACTTGCTAGTGTTGCATACCATTTGGAGTGTGATGATTCTGGTAGGATTCCTTCAGTTTCGTCACGCGATGATATTTGGATCCCGATCCTACTGTGAGTATATGCTACTCCTCGGGAAATTTCTCACTTAATGATCAATGCTATAAACCTAGTAGGTGTCTAGAAAGGTGTTAGCGGCGCTACGCCCCAAGGAAAAAGAGGTTCTTAAATTAAGGAACTTCGCGAAGGCGTTGGAAAACCTCCCTCGAAGTACCGACACCAGCCTAGCCGAACGGTTAAGCAAGTATTGTACGGTGAGATTGATCCTGACTAATTCTTCCTTTTTGGTTTTAAGGAGGGATTCGAGAAACAGTGGGAGCCATCCTGTTTAGACAAACTAAAAACCACTCTAAACTTGCAAGAGCATCATGCTGAGTGTTTCTTCTTCTCTTTCCTAATTGCAGCGACCAATCGACATGACTGGACTTAAGTTACTGCTAGATAAAAACACACTGACAGGGCCAAACTACAAAGATTGGCTCAGGAATGTCAAAATGGCAATCACTTACGACAAGCTGGGGTATCTTCTTACCACCAAAGCTCCCCCTGTCCCAAGTCCCACCTCCAGCGTCGCGGATAAGGAAATCCGTAAGACTTGGGAGATTGATAGCACGAAGGCCAAGTGCCTCGTACTTGCCTCTATGGTCAACGAACATCAGAGGAGGCACGAGAATATGGACCTTGAATCTATATTTCTCCATACAAAAGAACTGTATGGAGAGCAATCTCGTATCGCAAGATACGAAATGTCGAAGAAGTTATTTTCGGCAAGGTTGGCCATCGGATCATCGGTTGCGGAACACGTGCTTAAGATGATTGGCTTCATTGAGTTGCTCGCGGAACTTGGGACCACGTTATAGAACGAGCTCTATACGGACTTGATTCTCCAGTCCCTTCCTTCCACTTACGCCCAGTTTATCCTGAACTTCAACATACAAGAAAAGGAAGTTGAACTTTCAGAACTCCTCAACATGCTGAGGAGCGTAGAGGGCACCCTACAGAAAGGTAGGGAAACATCCACTTTGTTTGTAGGAGGATCTTCCTCTTCTAGGTCCAAGGCGAAAGCCAAGGGAATGAAGAAGAAAGCCCCCGCCAAACCAAGGGGCGGTGTTAGTAAAGTGGATACGAAGGGAAAAGCAAAAGCAAAAGAAACAAAGAAAGCGGGGCAGCTTGTGGATAAAGAAGAATGCTTCTATTGTCATAAGAAAGGACACTGGAAGAATGATTGCAGGGCTTGGAAAGCCAGGACACAGGAATTGAAGCAGGTTGCGGCTTCAGCTTCAGGTGTGTATGTTATTGAAAACTGTCTTTCAATAAACTCTACTTCCTGGGTATTGGATACCGGATCAGGATCTCATATCTGTAATTCTTTGCAGGCGTTGAGAAACCGTAGGGTTTTGAAGGCAGGTGACATGACCCTCAAAGTTGCAAACGGAGCTAGCATGGATGCTAAGGCCGTGGGGGACTATCACCTGGGAATGTCAGATGGACATGTTTTGGTTTTGCGTAATTGCTTTTTTGTACCCAACGCAACTTGTAATATCATTTCTGTATCTTTAGTTTCTAAAGAAGGTTATGAATTTGCGTTTGTAAGTAATGTTGTAAACATTCACCTTAATCAAGTTTTGATTGGGTCAGGTACATTGAGCAATGGTATATACGTTTTAAACCAACTACAGATTTTCAATGTCCAGAATACATACAAAAGAAAGTCTCCGGAAATAAATCAGACTTTCTTATGGCATTGTAGACTAGGTCACATCAATGAGAGAAGGTTGACGAAGTTACATACAGAAGGATATTTTAATCCGTTCGAATATCAATCGTATGCCACTTGTCAATCCTGTCTCAAAGGAAAGAGGACAAAGACTCCGTTCACTGGACACGGAGTAAGAGCGAGCGAGCTCTTGGGACTCGTACACAGCGACGTGTGCGGTCCAATGTCTACACATGCGCGAAGCGGTTATTCGTACTTCATTACTTTTACGGATGACTTTTCAAGGTACGGTTATGTCTTCTTAATGAAACATAAGTCTGAAGCCTTTGGAAAGTTATAGGAATTTAAGAATGAAGTAGAAAAACAAACCGGCAAAAGTATCAAGATTCTAAGATCGGATCGAGGTGGAGAATACTTAAGTGCCGAGTTCCTGGATTAATTAAAAGAGAACGGAATTCTCTCTCAGCTTACTCCTCCATACACTCCGCAACATAACGGTGTATCGGAGAGACGGAACCGAATCCTATTGGATATGGTACGGTCCATGATGAGTAACACTGAGTTACCGCGATCATTCTGGGGGTATGCGCTAGAATCAGCTGCATACCTTTTGAACCGAGTTCCAACTAAGACTGTGCCTACCACACCATATGAGATATGGAGTGGGAAGAAACCCTATCTTCAATATCTGAAGATCTGGGGATGTCCGGCTTTTGTCAAAAAGCAGCATGCGGACAAGCTCGAGGAACGCTCAGTACTGTGCAAGTTTGTGGGATACCCAAAGAACACCAGGGGGTATCTTTTCTACCACGCAGAGGAACAAAAAGTCCTTGTTTCTCGTAATGCCCACTTTCTAGAACACCAGTTCTTAGAAAAGGAAATTAGTGGGAGCGCAGTAGAACTGGAAGAAATTCCAGAACCATAGACTATTACTGAAAGCTTAGTGGAACCAGAGGGTTCAAAAGAACAGGACATTCCTACGCCGCTCCGCAGGAGTAGTAGGCAGTCTCATCCGCCCGAGAGATACTACGGTTTTCTCATAGACGGGGATAGAGAGGATTGCATCATAGATTATGATGAGCCTACTAGCTTCCAGCAGGCCATTCAGAGCGTTGACTCGGTAAAATGGCTGGATGCAATGCGGACCGAAATGGAGTCCATGTACACCAACAAAGTATGGACGTTGGACGTGTTGGAGATAGTGCCCTCATAGTCAATTATTGGATCGCAGGTACGTGATTGCAATGATTGCGGAGGACCTATCCCGGTAGGACAGTCTTACTCGAAATGATAGTATGCTATCTGGTTTGACTTTATCAGTCGTGTACATGTTCAGGTGACTGATTGTATCTTACACTTTGATAGAGCCCTTAGGATCTTGCTTTACTACCAACAGTATGAGGGCGATCATATACGTGAGAGTTGGGTAGTTTATATGCATATCCTTAATTGTGGTCCCTAGTCGTGGGAGTTTCGAGACAGGGCATCGATACTCCGGAGTAGACTAGTGTGTACAGTCGAGACCCTGACGAGGGGCGGTGGCCGGTCTCACAAGCCACTGGTGTCAGTTGGATCACCTAAGATGTATACAGGTGCTCATTGGGTTATGAGTACACCGGACAGGACTCGCCGGGAATCTGCTAGTTAGTACTTTACCTATCGTCAGATAGCAGTTTCCTGGTGACATGTGTACAGGTTAGTTCATCGACCTGAGGTCGTCATTTGTCTTGTGTGAGTTCCCACTGTGCTTTGATTTCTACCCTACCACGGCTCAAAGGAGTCGTGCAAACAGGTAGCTTTTGGGTACAGTCCCGAGCCATATGGAGGCACGTGAGCGGATCGGCAGTGGATTCGTCTCTCCCGGTATTGGGGGCGAGATCGTGCTGTGTCTAGGAGAGCCATTACGCAAAGCCCTCGGCCGAGGCAAGAGATTTACTGGTAGGTATTCCAGTAGTATCTCAGGGCGTTCTGGGCTACACTCCGACACGACTTATACTGCTAATGGGGGTCTGACGTTACTAGCCCCCTAGGCGGATATGCGATACTCATTGACGAACGGACCGGACTGTATATACATTGTCACTGTTAGGCTCAGTAGGGTTTTCGGAGGAGTTCGCTCATCGGTCTCCCTTGAGTTCGCTCCTCGGCCACCCTTGAGGTTAGTCCATGGGCAGCCGTTACGCATAGCTAGTGCCGCTGACGGTTTGTGGTTAAACCCACTGTCAGGGTGATGACGAGTCATTAGAGTCCCCCACAGACAGTTTCCCAAGTTCGGGCGAAACGTTGTAGAGGCCGTATGGTTTTATGGCAGGGTTCGGAAAATGCACGTGCGTTTACGCACGTGTCGATTTTCGGACAGATGATACTGGTCGGTTTTGGTTTAAGCCGGATCCGAGTATTATATTGAGTAGGTATAATATCTTTGTCTCAGTTGCATTTATATTCGGTCGTAATATAAATGCGGGTATATTTATACAGTTTCGGGGTTATCCTGAAAGTCGTTTCAGGATCACTTTTGGAAGTTGCCAGTTTCCAGTTTTCTATCAGCCGTCTTTTAACATTCTGTTAAAGACGGATTTATCTTTTCTTCAGATATGATGAGTCATGCTTCTAGAAGCTTCTAGAAGGTTCTAGATGAGGTGACTAGGATTAATTGGTGTTAAGATTTCATTGGTTGCATTAATGGTGTCATTAATGCAAAGATGACTAGGTTTGTTCTTATTGGTTCAATTTAATGATTCATTCTTTCTTAATGGTTATGATAACTATCAAGGTTTATGGTCACCACTTGAACCCTCCTACACTCACCTCCCTCCTTTGATATATATAGCCTCCTCTCTCTCTCTCATTCATACACTTGATTCAAGAGAGAAAAGATTATGATAGTATTATCGGTGTATGGAATTTTACAGTTCATTTCATTCCATCACCCGATTTCCACGGCAACTTCATTAACCGATCGTCCACGGATTTGGACGAAGTGAGACAAAGTCATCTACTCATTCTCTACATCAATCTTGGTCGTCTCTTTTAGCAAACTTGACGATCGAGTTGCCTCGAGTCAGAGGCGGGAGCCCGTTTAAAGAACCGATCATGTGGTGCCACTTCGACGAGGACATCGGAGATCGACGAGATCGGAGCAGCCGCAACGGAGCGTGGGATGATGGTTGAAGAACGAAGGACTCGGATCGTTCGGTATAACATTCCTACACTCTTTACAGTTTGTTAGTTTAGCAATAATGGCAGATCCGGGTTAAAGTATACGATAGCGCCAAGTCAAAAGTTTTTGTTCCGCATTTGGCGTCTGTAGACTGCCGGGGCGCTAGCGTAGACTTACAGTGGTATCAGAGCCTCACCATTTTGCTATACTAACTTGTGCTAACGCGTTTAAAACATCGATCCGACCGAAAATCGAAAAACACAAAAATCCTAGCCGACAGTTTCTGTTGATTTTAAACGGTGTTAAAATTGATTTCTGTATATCTTAAAAATCAGTGCAGGGTTTTCTAAGACATCTGAGAAAAGACGGTCACGTGATCCCACTAAAGCGCCGCGCTTCCGCGGTCAAACCTATGGTTTGACCGCGGAACCGCCGCGCTTCAGAGGGAACAGTGCACCAGTTTTTCTCAGTTGGGTTTATTTGGGATTTTGTGATTTTTGGTATATATCATTTACGCCCAGGTTTTGTTACTGTTCACCAGTAAGCCGTGGGGCCCACTTTTTGATATTTGGTCTATGGTCGATCGTAATTTAAACACGTTAGTTTACAGTGCTTACATTATATCTCCGACCGGGAATGTCATTTGATCGGTAAACCGCGTTTGATTGCTATAGTTCTTTTAGACGGGTTTGCGAACGTGACATTCGCGTTGATGTTCTGTGTTGTGCTGTAATGTTGCGGATTTGTCGTGGTGGATAGCAGTGTGCAATGATAGTACAGTTTGAGTTTATTTGTACATTTGATATTGCGGGGCGAGCGTCCAACTTGTGGACTGTCGTCACTGCCTGTTGTATAATATTCTTTTGGGGCACGACCAGGTTGCTGTCGATGTACCTGTTGTGCTATTTTTCATTACTATACTAGGTTTTGCCCCGAGACGGAGTGCACGGATAGCCGGGTTCGGGAAAGCAACGGGTCCGCATCTCATGGCTTTGAGAGGCAGAGGGGCCCCACTTCAGAATTGGCAGACTATTCGCCGCACTCGTAGGGGGTACAGGTTGACCCAAGGAGGGGTGCTCAATTTACCGGATTCCGTGAAGTGCCGGGTGTTCCATTCACTATGCAGTGGGGACTACCTCGCTTCAGGTTTTAGCGGGTAACTTGCCGCACCCGTAGGGGTCTAGGTTTCATTGCACAGGCTATCCACACGACAGGGGAACGTCGAGTTTCAGCAGCGGCTCTGTGAAACTCGGGGATCCCAGATATCTGTATTGTTCTGTGATGCTTATTACTTTTCTGTAATGTTGCATATTATCACGCCTGGAGCGATTATGTATATTGGTTTATATACTATTAGATGTTGTATATGTTTTACACCCGCGCTAGTCCAGTCCCCGCTCTGTCGTTAGTTAAGTAACCTAACGGGTGATGACGGGACCCAGTGACGAATGCGGATGGCATATACGTACATTTTATTTTCGTTCTTTTCTGGTGTGATTGATTGATGGGACTGCGTTGATTCTGATCAATGCAAAGTAAAACAAACCTGTATACAGTTGTTGGAACAATTTAAAAAGTGTTATTGCAAAGACGTTTCCTTTTGTTATGCATAGCGGTATTCAGTGGAATATCCAGCACCTCATTCGACGAGGCAAGGGCCGATATCCCTTCACCGGGACCGACCCCTTGGACAGAAGTTTGCGTCAGAATAATAACTTCACTATAGTCGATTACATGTTGCTTTGCATAGCGGTATTCAGTGGAATATCCTGCACCTCATTCCACGAGGAAAGAGCCGAGATCCCTTTACCGGGAGTGACCTCTTTAGCAAAAGGTTTTCGCCACTATATTTTAAAAAGCTATCAGGTTCCTTCAGCGATATCAAGTTCACTACGTTAAAGGTTTTTCGCCAAAAACCAGCCGTAGCCCTCCGTCGTTTCTTATGGATGGTCAGTAGTATTCAAGCTATGTTTGTTGGCATACGTCAAGGCATAGTGTTTGGTAGCTGCTGGGTATTCATTTGTTGCATAGATAGATGAGTTGGTTTGGGACAGTCGTATTACCTTGTTGGCATACGTCAAGGGTATGTACGGGTGGGTTCAAATTAACAAGATAATGACGGGCAGAACTTGACATGTGACTTATGATTTGTTGGCATACGTCAAGGTCATAAGAGCATGGGGCAAGAAAATGATATCGGGAGTTTCTAAAGAAACTGAAACTTGCCAAGTATGCGCATACCTTCTGGAGTATGAATAACGTGGATGCATTCCATCACGTTAACATGCGATGAGAGTTGGATCCCGATTCCCACTGATGAGTTGGTTTACTCTTCGGGTGATCCCGATTGATTCTTCTTTAGGTTTGGAGGAGAATTTGACAGGACAGTGGGAGGTTTCCGGATTAGATAAAGTGATGACCATTCTGATCTAGGTTAGAGTGCACGCAGAGTGTTTCTTTTCTCTCTCTCTCTTTGGCAGCGACCTTTGACCGACCCTAGACTATGACTCAGTGACCAGGTTGACCGAACCTTCTTAAAATACTGGCTTTTGGATTGTCTAAGTTGCATAAGTCATTGCCACTCCTTCTTTTACCCTTTGAATTTCTCAGAACACCCGTATTACTACGGATATCCACTTCCATTGGATAGATCCATCGTATGGTTATATACGAACTCGAAGGGACTTCTTCGAGGATGGATCCAGGTTCAGGAGAAAAAGAATTGGTTTATTCAGTTGTCTTTTATTATCACCTTCTCTCAGGTTGCGAGAGCTCCTTGGTTTAGGAGAGTACACCTATTACGCCTATTGGATAGTCTTATTCCAAACCATAGGCTGGTGCCGAAAGGTAGGGAATGAAGAAAACCAATTAGCCTAAGTAGGGTGTGCAGAAGGTAATATGTAAAGACAAAATAAAGGGATTAGAAAGAGGGCAAAGTAAATTGCGACTGATATCATTCACGACCAAAACCGCGTACTTCATCGCCGCTCCTATTTCACCTTTAAAAGAATAAGGTATTATTCAATTGTCTTTTATCGTCACCTTCTCTCGAGATGCGAGTACTCCTTGGAATAGGAGGGTACACCTATTATGCTTACTGGATAGTCTTCTTCCAAACCATAGGCTGGTGCCGAACGGTAGGGAAGGAAGAAAACCAGTTAGCCTAACGATGGTGTACAGAAGCTAACGACTAAAGACAAATAAAGGGATTTAGAGAGATGGCAATAAAATATACGGTTGAAGTCATGAATTGGATTATGGAAGAGGCATTGCTATGAATACCAGGATACCCCTACGAAACATTTTCATGTTTCAGTGCATCGTTAAAGAAAAACTGTTTTCCCGATTAGACACTTACTCCAAGGGTATGTATTTACCAGGTTTCATTCTCATATCTGTATGGTTTTACAAATGATGAGTGGGAGTAAGATATTGGGAATTAGGTGATCATCCTCATTATATCGGAATTCGTTGCAATTGGTGATATTTGAGGAAATCGCCAGGGTACAGTTTTCTACCTACGACGCACAGGTTTTGAGTTGTTTAACTCAGCGGACTTATACAGAGTATTGTATGTTGTCCAAGTGTCCATCAGGACAAAGGGGTAGGTCCTTGTACTATGTTCTGTTTACTTATAACTTCTCTAGTATTTAGACAAGTGTTTCGTAGAAATACAAGGTCTAAGTTTTGAGAAGTTATGGGTATAAGAATAAAGTAGAGAACCAGGTATCACAAGTATCGGGATTCTTCAAAGAGATCGAAGATGTAGATTCTTGTGAATGGTATTCAGATGATAGTGATGGTTTTGAGAAACGTATTTCTCTTTCAGGTTACTCATAATTGGATGGATTCCTAAGTTGAGTAATGTTGATTAGCCTCTTTCCATTAAGTTGATATGCACTGGAGACAGATGCATGGATTTGAATATGATTCCAAATTAAATTAGTGCCAAAGTTTCTATATTGGATATAGAATAGTTCGTACCTTAAAAGAAATTAAGGTACGGGGAGTTGTCCAGCTTATGATTAAAACCAGACACTGGATAACTCAGGGCACGTTTCTGTAATGGCTGTTTGTGGGTTGACCCTGGCTATGACGAGGGTTGATATTCTACCATTTAGAAGATCAATAGTGATGTTGTTCTTGACTCGCCACAGTTTTAGTAAAAATGGATCTTTTTCAGAAAACAGTAGTGGGAGTATGGTAGAACTGGAAGTGATTCCAGAACCGCGAACGATTACGGAAAAATTTAATAGGACCTATACATTCAATCAGGTTTGACATTCCAATAGCCACTCCGCAGGTTTGGTAGGTAACCTCAGACACCCGAGAGGTACTTCGGTAGCCTCAAGGACGGTGACAGGGAGGTTCTTATCTACCCAGACTTGACACTACTGTTGTTCCAGGATATGAGACCCGGTAGGAGGGTTGTCGTAGTCAGTGGGAGCAGCGGAAGCATAGTGGGCAAGATGCTTATATCTATTTATAGACTTGAGCAGTGATAGCGGAGATAGATCATCTAATTTTGATGTGAAAGTCATGGGTTTGACTTCAATCAGAATAGGGGATGGATCAGTTAAGAAGGTAGTAGGGTGTGATGTCATGGTATCTGGATGACATACACAGAGTAGGAAGTAAAATTCCTATACTACGATCGGTTGGACTGTGGTCGTCACACAGTTGTTTCTCCAGACAGGATATGGATATAATATTTGACATTCTGGTTTCTGGATCTATGGCTTTAGATCTGGATTTGGGTAGTTTCCCAATGTGGGTACTTTGACAGATATTCTAATGGTTTTTAGAATAGTTGACTCCTAGCATGGTAGTGTACCTGCAGGTGATGGAGTCACCCTCTCTAAAGGTGTCGTATAGACTAAAGGGGAGAGGGATGTGCATGATTGGCAGATCACTTGCTTAGGCAATTGAGTCAATCATGAGATGTCAAGTACCACACCAAATGTTGATTTTGCACTAGATGCAATAAATTTGTATTAATCCAATCCTGGAGAAACATAAGGAAGCAGTTTTAGAACATTGGTACATGTTCTGCGGATTTGATAACGGCAGCCTCTTTCGGGAGACGGTTATCATTCCAGGCTTCAAAGGTGACATGGATGACAGAGAGTTTGTCAGAGTTTTAGTTTTCCCTCTGACGAGGGACAGTATTATGGACAGGTGGTCCAATGGGATACTGTGGGAAGCAAGGTGCCCGATACTGATTAGGTTCAGTGATCGATTCAGTCTAAGAAGTTTGGATATGGAGTTCATTTATGAACTAAGGTCCCATCAGATATCCAGACATGTTCTAAGACAGGTACTACTCAATTCGGGAGATGTCTTTCTCCGCGAACTTGAGATTAAGAGAGATACAGAAAGAAACTTCTAGGCGGATCCACTCACCGAGGCTATTTCTCGAACACAATAGTTTTACAAACGGGCTTTGTGAAACTGATTAGTAGAGGAGTTGGATGTTCGGTTTCACACGGGCTGTGAGTAGTCGACATCGCAATATTAGCCTTGAGTGCAAGTGGGAGATTGTTGGAGATAGTGCCCTCATAGTCAATTATTGGATCGCAGGTACGTGATTGCAATGATTGCGGAGGACCTATCCCGGTAGGACAGTCTTACTCGAAATGATAGTATGCTATCTGGTTTGACTTTATCAGTCGTGTACATGTTCAGGTGACTGATTGTATGTTACACTTTGATAGAGCCCTTAGGATCTTGCTTTACTACCAACAGTATGAGGGCGATCATATACGTGAGAGTTGGGTAGTTTATATGCATATCCTTAATTGTGGTCCCTAGTCGTGGGAGTTTCGAGACAGGGCATCGATACTCCGGAGTAGACTAGTGTGTACAGTCGAGACCCTGACGAGGGGCGGTGGCCGGTCTCACAAGCCACTGGTGTCAGTTGGATCACCTAAGATGTATACAGGTGCTCATTGGGTTATGAGTACACCAGACAGGACTCGCCGGGAATCTGCTAGTTAGTACTTTACCTATCGTCAGATAGCAGTTTCCTGGTGACATGTGTACAGGTTAGTTCATCGACCTGAGGTCGTCATTTGTCTTGTGTGAGTTCCCACTGTGCTTTGATTTCTACCCTACCACGGCTCAAAGGAGTCGTGCAAACAGGTAGCTTTTGGGTACAGTCCCGAGCCATATGGAGGCACGTGAGCGGATCGGCAGGGGATTCGTCTCTCCCGGTATTGGGGGCGAGATCGTGCTGTGTCTAGGAGAGCCATTACGCAAAGCCCTCGGCCGAGGCAAGAGATTTACTGGTAGGTATTCCAGTAGTATCTCAGGGCGTTCTGGGCTACACTCCGACACGACTTATACTGCTAATGGGGGTCTGACGTTACTAGCCCCCTAGGCGGATATGCGATACTCATTGACGAACGGACCGGACTGTATATACATTGTCACTGTTAGGCTCAGTAGGGTTTTCGGAGGAGTTCGCTCATCGGTCTCCCTTGAGTTCGCTCCTCGGCCACCCTTGAGGTTAGTCCATGGGCAGCCGTTACGCATAGCTAGTGCCGCTGACGGTTTGTGGTTAAACCCACTGCCAGGGTGCTGACGAGTCATTAGAGTCCCCCACAGACAGTTTCCCAAGTTCGGGCGAAACGTTGTAGAGGCCGTATGGTTTTATGGCAGGGTTCGGAAAATGCACGTGCGTTTACGCACGTGTCGATTTTCGGACAGATGATACTGGTCGGTTTTGGTTTAAGCCGGATCCGAGTATTATATTGAGTAGGTATAATATCTTTGTCTCAGTTGCATTTATATTCGGTCGTAATATAAATGCGGGTATATTTATACAGTTTCGGGGTTATCCTGAAAGTCGTTTCAGGATCACTTTTGGAAGTTGCCAGTTTCCAGTTTTCTATCAGCCGTCTTTTAACATTCTGTTAAAGACGGATTTATCTTTTCTTCAGATATGATGAGTCATGCTTCTAGAAGCTTCTAGAAGGTTCTAGATGAGGTGACTAGGATTAATTGGTGTTAAGATTTCATTGGTTGCATTAATGGTGTCATTAATGCAAAGATGACTAGGTTTGTTCTTATTGGTTCAATTTAATGATTCATTCTTTCTTAATGGTTATGATAACTATCAAGGTTTATGGTCACCACTTGAACCCTCCTACACTCACCTCCCTCCTTTGATATATATAGCCTCCTCTCTCTCTCTCATTCATACACTTGATTCAAGAGAGAAAAGATTATGATAGTATTATCGGTGTATGGAATTTTACAGTTCATTTCATTCCATCACCCGATTTCCACGGCAACTTCATTAACCGATCGTCCACGGATTTGGACGAAGTGAGACAAAGTCATCTACTCATTCTCTACATCAATCTTGGTCGTCTCTTTTAGCAAACTTGACGATCGAGTTGCCTCGAGTCAGAGGCGGGAGCCCGTTTAAAGAACCGATCATGTGGTGCCACTTCGACGAGGACATCGGAGATCGACGAGATCGGAGCAGCCGCAACGGAGCGTGGGATGATGGTTGAAGAACGAAGGACTCGGATCGTTCGGTATAACATTCCTACACTCTTTACAGTTTGTTAGTTTAGCAATAATGGCAGATCCGGGTTAAAGTATACGATAGCGCCAAGTCAAAAGTTTTTGTTCCGCATTTGGCGTCTGTAGACTGCCGGGGCGCTAGCGTAGACTTACAGGACGTTGCTCCAGACGGGGTAAAATCCGTAGGATGCAAGTGGATCTTCAAAAGGAAGATTGGTGTAGATGGACAGGTTGAGACCTATAAAGCTAGACTGGTAGCAAAGGGTTTTCGTCAAAGACCTGGATTGGACTATGACGAGACCTTTTCTCCAGTAGCTATGCTGAAATCCATTCGGATCCTTCTAGCCATTGCTGCCTTCCACGATTATGAGATCTGGCAAATGGACGTAAAGACCGCTTTTCTAAATGGAAATTTAGAGGAGTGTGTCTATATGGACCAACCAGAGGGTTTCATTCAGTGTGGGAGCAGCGGAAAGGTGTGCAAGTTTCTTAAGTCCATCTACGGACTAAAGCAGGCATCGCGGAGTTGGAACATCTGTTTTGATGAGACGGTCAAGGAATTTGGCTTTATCAAAAATCCAGATGAACCATGCATCTATAGTAGATTTGTAGCGAGAACTGTAGTATTCCTCGTTTTATACGTGGATGACATTCTCTTAAATAGGAAATGACATTCCTATGCTACAATCTGTCAAGGGGTTCTTGTCACACAGGTTCTCCATGAAAGACCTGGGTGATGCCTCATACATCCTGGGGATCCGGATCCATCGTGATAGATCCAAGAGGATATTAGGACTTTCACAGTCCAGGTACATCGACACCATACTGAAAAGATTCAGTATGGAATATTCCAAGCGCGGTAATCTACCGGCTTGTCACAGGATCACCCTCTCTAAAGAGATGTCTCCCAAGACTGATTTGGAGAAGGATCGCATGTCTATTATACCCTACGCTTCTGCGGTAGGCTCTATAATGTATGCGATGTTGTGTACCAGACCGGATGTAGCTTATGCACTGAGTGTGGTAAGCCGGTATCAGTCAAACCCTGGGGAGAAACAATGGTTAGCGGTAAAGAACATTCTCAAGTACCTGAGAAGGACTAAGGAGATGTTCTTGGTGTATGGAGGAAAAGACCTCCAGATCGAGGCCTTTGCTGACTCCAGCTTCCAGAGTGACAAGGATGATTCCAAGTCCATGTCGGGTTTTGTCTTTACCCTCAATGGAGGGGCGGTGTGTTGGAAGAGTTCCAAACAGGAAACCGTTGCAGACTCGACGATGGAAGCAGAATACATCGCTGCATCTGATGCCGTAAAAGAAGCTGTCTGGATAAGGAAGTTCTTGAAAGAACTTCAGGTGGTTCCGTCCATTGTTGATCCAATACCTCTGTATTGCGACAACAACGGGGCTATAGCTTTAGCGAAGGAACCCAGGTCCCATCAGAGATCCAGACACATCTTGAGGAGGTATCACCTGATCAGAGAGATCGTGGATCGCCAGGAGATCAAGGTTCGGATGGTCGCTTCAGAAGATAACACTGCAGATCCATTCACCAAGGCCTTGCCCCAGACTCAGTTCAAGCGGCTGATCGAGATGATAGGTCTTCGATACGCCAGTACATGGCCTTAGTGCAAGTGGGAGATTGTTAGTGTATATGCCCTAGAGGCCATTACTGTATCATACTAGTTTGTATATTACTTAATGGAAGCTTGGGATATTCACTTTGTATAAACAATCTTGCCCAATATAGTAGTATGCTACTTGGTTTGTTTCTACTTCAATGTGTACATGTGTTTATTTTAGTATATCACCTATACACATTAGTGGAGCCCTTAGGATCTTTGCTTGATTACCAGCGTTATGATGGCAGTCACACTAGTGGGGGCTGGGTAATCTATAAGCACATCCTTATGCAGGTCCCTAGTCGCAGGACTATCTAGACAGGGCATCGATACTCCAGAGTAGACTAGCGCATGCGCTTCTCATCCCAGTGTGGGAGACGGTCTGTCCCACAGCCGTCAGTACGTCGTACTTGAGATAGTATGCGGGTGCTCGTTAGGTTACGAGTATACTGGATAGGACTCGTCGGGAACTGACTAGTTGGTATTATACCTATCGTCAGTTATCAGTTCCCAGGTGACATGAGTACAGCTTAGTCCGCTGACTTGACACTGTCACTTCGCCTCGAGTGTGTTCCCACTGTATTTTGACTACTACCCTACCACGGCTCAAAGGAGTCGTGCAAACAGGTAGTAGTTGGGTGCAGTTCCGAAGCACTTGGAGGCAGTGACGGTTAGAGAGGATTCGTCTCTCCTGGTATTGGGGGTTGACATCGCGCTGTGTCTAGGAGAGCGATTACACGAGTAGTCACTGGCCAGGACAATCGAGATATACTGGTAGGCTTCCAGTGTTATCTCAGGGTGTTTTGGGCTTCACTCCGACACGACTTGTACCGCTATTAGGGGACTGACGTTTACCGCCCCCTAGGCCCGCCATGCGATGTATCAGATGAACAGACCGGACTGTACGGAGACTGTCACATTTAGGCTCAGTAGGAGTTCAAATGGGTTTCACCTCGTCAGTCTTCTTGTCGGCTTCTACCTGGGGACCGTTACGCACAGCTAGTGCCGCTTGCGGTCTGTGGTTAAACCCACTGCCAGCGTAGTGTCGAGTCTTTAGAGTCCCACACAGAAAGCTATTTGCCTTTAGGCAAAAGAGTAGAGGTCGCATGGTTTTGCGGCAGGTCGCATGGTTTTGCGACAGGGTTCGGTCACATCCGTGCACTTGTGCACGTACAGTGTCCGGACAGTTAACACTAGCGGACTTTGGTTTAAGCCAGATCCTAGTGTACGTTTTGGGATTGGATTTATCCAGTTTGCATTCGTGTTCCTCGGAACGCGGATGCGGGTGTGTATGCACAGTTGACGGAGAGACAGAGGCAGAGGATTCTCATTAGGGTTGTTGACCGTTGACCGTTGACTATTGACTTTTTGCTCAACCCCAATGAGAATATGATATGGTTAACAATTATATTAATTAAGTATTATGGTGACATGGTTGTTGAGGGGTTGACTTTGTTGACTTGTTGACTTTGTTGACCGGTTGACTAAGCTTGACTAGTTGACCATCATGATAACAATAGCTATCATTTTATGGCAAAGACTTTTTGCTTGCTTGCTCTCTTGTGAAAAATGAGTGCATGAAATGATATGGCTATTGTTGCTTAAACCATCACATAATACTTGATTGCTATGATGTGTTATGATGGTTATGAATTATGAGAGCCAAATGAAAAAAAAAGTCTTCTCTCATTCTCATTCTCTCTCTTGTTCTTGAGCTCTCATCTTCCTCCTCTTGCTCTCCCTCTCTTTTGGTCTATGGTTCACTTGTCTCATGTGTTGAGAACCAAGAACCATAGATAAAATCCCAAACAAACTCTTCTCTACTCACTCTAGTTCACAAGGTTTATAAAAACGAGTGAACTAGTTTCTTCAAAGACCGAAGAAGAAGCCAAAGGTAGAAGCTTTCGAGGTGGATCCATCTTCGGCGCAAGGAGACGACGGGGTGAAGCCGATCCGGACAACCATCGAGGCTTGAAGACGAAGGAGATCAAGAAAGAAAGATATACCCCCTAACCGAGTAGTTAACAGCTCCTAGTTAGGTTGTTAGTTAGATGTTTAACAAAGATCCGGTTTTGAGTCCATGTTACCACCTCTAGAAAAATTGTTTTTCACCTAATTCCGCATGCCCGAAAGTACCGGGAGAGGTAGCATGGACTTACAATATCATCAACGTAAGTAAGTATGTGTACCCCAATTGTCGTTGATGTATAGGAACGAAACTGGCGATATCGAACATACTACACTTACGGTCACAGAAAAGAAAGTGTAAAACTACAATATTTGGAATCCACATTCTCTTTAGACATCATAAATGCGAAATATCACATACTTCGTATTTCATGCCTAAACTATATGAATTCCACATATTGTATCACATTCCAGATAAATAGACAGTATTAAAGTTTTCGACCGAACGATCAAATACCCAAGATTCCCTAAAGCTCAACACTTGAGCGGAGTTCAAAAACCCGGAGTATGACACAGTGGTAGCGGTCCAGCCGTAGAAGGGTCAAGCCAACGCCTCACATGTGGCACGCCGTACTGCCCCAAACCCTAAGGTTCAAAGGGCAGTTCAAGACGGCCACATAATCGAGTTAAGGTTTGTTGTCTTCTAGAGGGTCCACCACAAAACTTGCACGTATCTCCAAAAGATTTAAACCCCGTGAAAAGTGAGCAAATGATAGTCGTTCGAACACTTCAATACTTTCTAGTTTACCCGGAAAAGAAACGAAATGAAAATTCCGATCGAATCATCGAGTCCAAAACCATCTCCAGAATTTACAGTACTGGATTCAGATTAAACATACCTAAAAAAATATACAAGCAGTTTTAAGAGTTACTGTGCAAAAAGGAAGCCATGAAGCCTCTGTACGGCCGCGGAGCCGCGGCCTAAGCAAGGATTTGCCGCGGTTCCGCGGCGGTTTGTTCAGATCATGGGTTCGTCTTTCACAGTATTTCTTATATTTTCCTGCTGTATTTTTTAAGTATTTTTAATTCTGAAAAATGTCAGATTTTAAAAAATGTCCAGAGAAGGTCTCGTAACATCGTATTTTGGTTCGATCGGAGCTTTTACTTCGTAAAAATGTCGCCTAATGTTCTAGGTCGGCTCGGATACCAATGTTGGGGTTACCTAGCACCCTATGTAGAGTTTGGAAGCATCACATGTCACAAAGTTCAAGTTTTTATGGTGCTAAGCAAGCATACAAAGGATCTTATCCTAGAAAATTAGGGTTTCATGATTTTACAAGCGACAAAGGCTAGGGTTTTAAGAGTACAACCTTTTTAGCTCCCTACGCTAGACTCCTTAGTCACTTGAGGGTTGGAGGAAGGTTTTCTTGAAGTCGTCTAGTGTCCACGACGATCCACCCGAAGCTCCTGGTCCAAGCTATCAACTTCGCTTTCTAAGAGAAGAAAAGAAGATAACACTCTAAACAAGTGGGATAAACTTGTGTAGAATGATGTTGTTGTTCTAATTCTCACTTCAAAAACCTTTCTTGATGTGTGTTTTGCTCACTAGAAGAAACTAGATAGCAAAGGAAGAAGGAGGAGGAAGATGATGGCTTTTCTTTTGAAGAAGTGAAAAGATTAACCTTAGAAAAGAAATGAAGATATATCTATATATATTTTATTTCTTCTCAACTCAAACCATGGTTGAATGTTTGAGTTATTATTTAATTAGAGTTTAAAACATAGAAGGAAAGTTTAATCCAAGGTTAAGGGTAGGTGAGGATGGTTAGGTTAAAGAAGGATGTAGAAACAAGTCAAGAATTATCCTTTCCTTTATATCTTTTGTTTTAATAAAAAATCAAATAATAATCCATATATTTAACCATGGAGTGAGTCTTATATTGCCATCATTTTCCATGTATAATCAACCATGATAGATGATGTATGTATGTATGTATGTAAGTATGCACATCCATATGTGCATGAAACTAAAAGAAAGATAGCATACATGCATGCATACATCCATCATGAACAAGAAAAGGTTTCAAGTGAGAAAACTAATGGTTAAATGATAAATCAACACTTGATTTATCAATCCGGCTATATCACATATGACCCCACTAAAAGCAAGTCGTCCGATCAATATACGGTATCCTATACGCGCATTTTAATCGGGTCCATGCGCATATCGCATACGCGCACCACAACGTTTCACCTGGACTAGGTAACTCCTTTGTGGGACTCTAAGACTCGTCAATACGCCGGCAGTGGGTGATGATCATATCAAGCACCCCCAAGCCGCAAGCGGTCAGCTAAACGTAACGGCCACCCGGGTATTGAGCGATCAGAAGAAAACAAGCGAACCTGCTACAACTCCCGTCGAGCCAACCGGCAACACTACCGTACAGTCCGGTCTCTTCGTCAGATTTGCTGCATATCGAGCCTAGGGATGGTCACGTCGACCCCAATAACTCAATAAGTCGTGCCGGTGAATGGTCTATAACAGATCGAGAAACTACTGATAACACTTATCAGCAAATCTCAGCAGCCCTGGCCAGGGACTTACTGATATAACCAGTCGGGCACAGCACAGCATCAACTCCCAATACCGGGAGAGACGAAACCCCTCCTATCGCTCATCGCCTTCGTGTGTCTCAGGACTGTACCCAATGACCACCTGTTTGCACGACTCAGTAGAGCCGTGGTAGGGTGGCAATCAAAATACAGTGGGAGAACACACAAGACTCTATGACGATCTCGGGTCTACAGACTAACCTGTACCAGTGTCACCTAAGAACTGCTATCTGAAGATAGATATAATTCCATATAGGAGTTTTCGGTGGGTTCGTCCAGTGTACCCAGTCACCACTGAGCACCCGTATATGATCTTGATGTCAAACATCGATGAACGTGGGAACATTCATCGCCCATCGTATGGGGCTAGTATCATATACGCTAGTCTACTCTGGTATATCAATGCCCCGTCTCGATATACCTACGACTAGGGACTTTCCAGGATATGCTTATAGACTACAGATGTCCCACTAGTATGATCTCTATCATAATCACTGTAGTCAAGCCGATATCCTCAGGGCTTTATCAGCATGTATGAATGAATAAAAGCATGATCAAATCAACATGTCAGATAAAAAAGAACCAGATAGCATACTATCATGTCGAGCAAGAATGTACACTGAATATATATATACATGTGTAAATACATCCACTATCACATAATGGCCTCTAGGGCATACATATATCCAACAGATATCAAGTTCATTACGCTAATGGTTTTCTTAAAAACTAGCGTAGCCCTCCATCATTTCAGATATGTACTATTTAGTATTCATGCTACGTTTGTTGGCCTGCGTCAAGGCGTAGTGTGCGGTAGCTGATTAGTGCTTATCTGCAGTATGTGATGTGATTAGATTAGGGTAGTCCTACGACCTTGTTGGCCTGCGTCAGGGGTCGTGCGGGTGCGTTTAATTCAATCAAGAAATGGACGGGTTGAACTTGACTAGCGGCCTATGGGTTAGCCTGCTTCAAGGTCATAGGTCGTTAGGGGTAAAAACAATATCGGGAATTTCAAGTGTTGAAATTTGCAATGAGATTGCATACCTTCTATGAGATAGTTGGATCCCGATACCCACTATGAGTAAGAGTTACTCCTGGGAGAGTTTTGCACTTTACAATTAGCTAATCCAGTAGGTGTCTAGAAAGATGTCAACATGGTTATGCCTCTAGGGAAACGAGGTTTATTTTAATTAGGTCCGTTCGAAAGCATGTGGAATCTCCCTCGAAGTACCGATTCCTGCCTGGCTGAACGATTGGCGAACTTGTAGGGTGTAATTAATCCCGGCTAATCTTACCTTTTAGGGTTTGAAGGAAGATTTGATAAAAACAGTAGAGCCATCCTGATTAGATAAGATAATAAACAATCTAATCTTGCAAGAGCGCAAGCTAAAGTGTTTCTTCTCTCTCTCTCTTCAGGCAGTGACCAATGACACGCCTTAATCAAGATAATAATATGGATGTATTGACCGAACCCACTTATACTGGGCTAGGGAACATTGGTTCCGCTCTATCATTTGAAAGTCATAAGTCTGAGCATGGAATAGGGGAATATCAGGATTCTCACGCCACCCGTACGAAGAATAAGCATGATGATGCATCGTCTTCAGGTGTGTTCATAACCGAGAACTGTTTCTCAGTTTTCTCTACGTCCTGGATATTGGATACCGGATCAGGATCCCACGTATGTAATTTGTTACATGGGCGAAAGAGAGGTAGAGAACTGGGAAAGGGTGATAAGTCTCTAACAGTAAGGAATGGTGCAATTGTTGCAGCCAAAGCAGTTGGCGAATATCACCTTGTGTTACCAACAGGTAAGACATTGATTCTAAACGACTGTTACTATGTACCAAAGATGATGTGCAACATTATATCAGTTTCTTTGCTTACTAAAGAAGGATATAATTTCACATTAGAGAATAATATTATGAACATTTTCCAAAATCAAGTGTTGATTGGGTTTGGTACATTATGTAATGGTATATACGTTCTAAATCAAACAGCAATTCTAAACGTACAGAACACACACAAGAGGAAAAGTTCAATAATGAACGAAGCCTACTTGTGGCACTGTAGACTAGGTCATATAAATGCGACAAGGCTAGCTAAGTTGCATAAAGATGGATATTTGAATCAGTTCGAATTACATCTTATGAAACTTGCGAGTCATGTCTTAATGGTAAGATGACCAAAACTCCGTTTACTGGACACAGAGAAAGAGCTACAGAACTCTTTGGACTGATACATAGTGATGTATGCGGTCCTATGTCTACACATGCCAGGAATGGCTTCTCATACTTTATTACATTCACCGATGATCTCTCAAGATTCGGACATGTGTTCTTGTTGAAACACAAGTCTGAAGCTTTTAAGAAATTCAAGGAATATAAGAACGAAGTAGAGAACTAGATGGGTAAGAGTATTAAAATCCTTCGATTTAATCGGGAAAGAGAATACCTAAGCATGGAATTTCGAAATTATCTAAAAAAGAATGGGATTCTCTCTCAGCTTAATCCTCTGTATACACCATAGCACAACGGAGTATCGGAGTGGAGGAATCGCACCCTATTCGATATGGTGCGCTCTATGATGAGTACTTCTGAGTTACCTATTTCCTTGTACAGATATGCGCATATGCGCTTGAGACAGCCGCAGACCTATTGAATATGGTTCCCACCAAATCCATTCCTACAACTCCATATAAGATATGGAAAGGAAAGAGACCATATCTTAATTATGTTAGGATATGGGGTTGTTCGGCTTATTTGAAAACACAAAATCCGGAAAAGATCGAGGCAAGGTCAATTATGTGCAAGTTTGTAGGATATCCCAAACATTCGTGAGGGTAAATCTTCTACCACACCGAGGAACAAAAGGTGTTTGTTTCTCGACATGCCACCTTTTTAGAAAAGGAATTTATTGTGAAAGAAATTAGTGGTCATGAGGTAGAACTGGAAGAAGTTCCTGAAGCACAAACTAGTACTAATGATTTGGTAGAACCGGAGGATTCAATAGTACCCAACGAACCCCAGCCACTTTGCAGAACTAGTAGGGTTCCTCATCCACCTGAGAGATACTACGGTTTTCTCGTAGATAGTAGGAGTGAGGATTGCATCATGGAAGATGATAACCCAACTAGTTTTGAGCAGGCCATCACAAGTGGAGACTCTGTGAAATGGCTGGATGCTATGCGATCTGAGATGGAATCCATGTACTCCAACAAAGTATGGACTTTGGAAGTTTCTCCTGAAGGGGTAAAACCCATCGGGAGCAAGTGGATCTTTAAGAAGAAACTTGGTGTAGATGGAAAAGTTGAGACTTTCAAATCTAGACTTGTAGCAAAAGGTTTTCATCAACTATCAAGTGTTGATTATGATGAAAGTTTGTCTCCTGTCGCTATGCTTAAGTGTCATGACCCAAGTTCGGCCCGTGACCGGCACTTAACCACGTAACGTCTACAGGCGTAACGCGACTAAGTAAGTCGAAACCCAGAAATCAAAACCATTATAAGTATTGAGTGTTAAAACATTTAATAGAAACATTTGTTAAAACGTTTAGAAAACCTTAAGTAACTTAGTAAAATTCTTTAAAGTTCAAGTTATTATCTTCAAAATTTTGGCAGCATTTCCTTTGTAAAAACTAGCCCGGAAATCGGGTATAAGGCAATATATGGTTAAAATGATATACAATAAGAGTAAAGCATCCCAAACAGGAGGAATCAAGCCCAACGGCGGAAACAAACACCACAATGATAATATACGACGCCGAAGCGAAGAGATGAGCAGTATAAGTGAAAACAAATATCATGAAAGATAAAGCTGCATAATAAAGTCGGCTCACAACGAGCTCAACACCAGAGTACAAAATAATATACATCGTCCTCACAACTGGTCTCTAAGTCAATACATGAAAAGTAGATGGAGAGTACTAGATACAACAGTGTATACAACTGGAAAATAAACAGATACCGCACAAAAACCCACCTATCAGCAAAAGTGCTCACACGCCAACTACAGTGGTATCTGTATCAAAAGAGGCAAGAAAACAGCCTGCCGCGACTACTCCGAGGGGCAACCTGTAAACACTGTGGCACAATGGGGTGAGTTGCCAACTCGTGAATAGTAGATAACATATAAAGGTAATCGCGAGTATGGACGTACTGCGATACTCTAACATATGCCAGCAGATAATGTCTATATGATGAACTAGATACGCAATAATCATGCCTAACATGTGCAATTTAATAACATCAATATATATGATGAGCAGTGTATGCAATAATCATGCAAAAGTACTCTATCAGGTACTATAACTACAGGATGAGATGTAAAATAATGAATGCTGAGCATGGGATAAAATATCATCTACACGGAATGTCAACGTGGAAAAATAACCGGTGTCCATCAATACACCCAAATCCCAATAAAACCCAGGCGTCATCACTCTAATCGGCCCTCAATCCTGTAAATCTCATAGAATCGTGAGTGCCCAACATCGGCACTCTAAATATCACAAAATAATCGTGTCCAGCATCGACATGCAAATCCTCAAGTATCGGGCTCCGTCAGTCCGGATCGGCCCACGGGCTCCGTCTGCGGAATCGGCCCTCGCCCCGGCGGTACGTGTCGTCCCGTATCCATCAATCGACTCTGGTCGGTATACTCCGGATAACCGCCAGGCCCAACCAATCACCGGTAGGTAGTAGTCCCTCTGCCAGGCTCACCGTCTACTGCACAGCAATCCGTTCTCGTCCCGGGGTACCATACCGGGTCCACCATATACCCGCAATCGGCCTCGTCCAGCTCCTCGATTCGGGTTCACATGTCACACGTCTCAGAACCGAGAAAACACATGGTGGACGCACTGAAATATCATATCAAGGGAAACCGGGTTTTTAAAACAATGCGTATTTTCTTAAAATAATACCCCGGTTCCCAAATCCAGAAATCACATAAATCCAAACTCAATGCGTAAATCCCTGCAACGTATCGTATGACACTAAGAGTAGAAGAAAGGGAAAACCGCTCTTTTAAAAGATCCAGTTTTGAAAATATCCCATGCGGTCCCTTAGTTTTTAAATAATGTCAATATCATCCATGTATGTAACATATGTATGTGTATAGGTATGGATGTGCAAATGGATATATACGTAATGTGAGTGTAGCAATGTACATGTGCACTAATATGGATATACGATGTATATGTGCACAAGTATAGATATATCAAGGTATGTATGCACTAAGATGAATATAAATGGTGCATGTGCCCAGGTAGTGATATATCAATGAAGGTATGCACAAAAGTGAATATACAGTGTGTATGGTATGAATATAAATATATGCCAATATGCGGTAAGTCATGATAATCATCAATGAAGCGGAAATCAAGACGATATATAATTCGTAGCAATCCTATAATGTGAGCGTCATGGCAATCACTAACGGTGTGAGTGTAACATACCAATAGTGCCCGTGCAGCTTGAACCGTTAGTGACAGTGCTGTGTTCTATACTACCTCTATATCCAACAAGAAGGTATGCTACTATAGTATATATATGAACACATACAACTAAAATATCCTATTACGCCCTGACACTTAACGCCATACGGGCGATTTCCCCGTAGATGTTAAATCTACTCACCTGGTCGCGTGCTAAGTGTAGCCGACCACTTGCTTCCCTTTCTTTGCGGCGTCCGACGTACCTGCCTTCGAACCTAGCATTTACACATAGAATCCATATATAAGCAAAATTCTACAAAACGCGATATCGAAATCAAACGAGAAACTCGTGTCGTGAACTAAACGCGCGTGTGTACGATACGCTGAAACGTGTATACGCGTCTAAAACTATCCCGACATGTCACGATACGCAGCAACCACAGAAGCTACTCTCGTATTGCACGTGTCGCGCAAACAAAACGTGTTAGAAAAATGATATATCGTCCCAGATTCTAACACAGGTGAAAACTTACAAAATTGCACATACCGCAGACCTAAAAATATAGCAGACTCCTCTAGCCAAAAGCCTAACACCTCCCTCATCTGGCCGCAATTTACGGCCAGAAAGAATAAATCGCCGGCCAAAAGTTGGGTAGGAGGTCTCGTCCTCTGGTGGTGTGATCAGGGTCTAAAAAGTAGGCTACATTTAACTCAGATTTTATCTGAAATACCCAGGTCTATAGCAGATCACAGAAAGCTAAAAATTCACTTAAAAACGTTATATTTTGCACAAAGTGAAACCCTATGGTATTTTGGTGAAATCTGGGGTTAATCTCAGTTTATGTGACCCTAATAACACTTAACTAGGCTAGGCTAACCAACAAAATCATCTCCTAACCAAAATTACACACAATTCACCATATTTAGCACAAAAACTCACTTTTATCACTAACCGATGCTACTTCTACACATAAGCTGAAAAAGGGAATTGAGTTTAAGAATTATACCCCAACAGACCTTAGGAAGCAGGAGAAGGAGTAGAAGAAGAAGATGAAGTGCTGCTGCTGCTGCTGGGATGCTGCTGCTGCTAATGCATGCTGCTGCTGCTTGAGGCTGCTGCTGTTGCTGCTTATGCTCATGTTGTTGCTTCTGGTGCTGCTGCTAATGCTTCTGCTGTTGCTGCGTCTGTTGTTGCTGCTGTGAGGAATGAGTGTGTGTGTGTGTGTATAAGTAAGAGTGAGAGAAATGAGAACAAATGAGAGGCAAAACAAAAGGAAATGGGAGTTAGGCTAGTCAACCCCCCCTCTCTTTCTCTCTTTTCATTTAATGAAGGCATGGCTCAAGCCATGATGCCCATCATGCATTCTCTCTCTCTCTCTCACCAAGTCAAACCCAAAACAATAATCCATTTATAAAAAAACAAACACACTTACTTAAAAACCAAATACACTTAAGGAAAATGGTTTAACCTACCATGGTTGCTAATCATGGTTTTACCCCATTTTAACCCTAGTTTACATGCACATGTGTGTGCAAGCCTAGGAAAATTCTAATAAAATATTCATTAAATTTGATAAAATATTTGAAAATCAATTTGTTAAATTTTTTATTAAAAACCATTTATTTAAATATAATTAGCCACTAAACACATCCCAAGGTGTTACAATCTTCCCCCCTTAAAGAAATTCGTCCCTGAATTTAAAAATATAAAGCTACGCATACCTTCAAAGAGATGAGGAAACTTCTTCCGCATCTCACCCTCGGCCTCCCAAGTGATCTCTTCATCATTCGGTTGCGCCAAAGCACCTTCACTGATGGCAAGACCTTCGATCTAAGTTTCTTCACCTGCCGGTCCAATATCACGACTGGCTGCTCGGTGAATGAAAGATCGCGCTCGAACTGAACGGTCTGATGCTGAATCATGTGCGAAGGGTCATGTAGGTATCTGCGAAGCATCGACATGTGGAATACGGGGTGAATATCTAGGAAGTCGGGTGGAAGAGCCAAACGATATGCTACTGTGCCCACACGCTCGAGGATCTCAAAGGGACCTATGAATCTGGGGCTAAGCTTCCCCTTCCATCCAAACCTCATCACTCCTTTCATCGGAAAGACCCTCAGAAAAACGTGATCGCCAACTACGAACTCTAATCTGCGACGGCGTCTGTCAGCATACGATTTCTGCCTGCTCTGAGCCGTCCTCATCCTATCTCGAATCAGCTGTATCTTCTCGGTCGTGTCCTGTACGATCTGTGGCCCCAAAATGCTCTCACTGAGCTCAGTCCTACAGACGGACAATCTACATTTCCTTCCACACAAGGCCTCGAAAGGTGCCATCTGAATAGTATCCTGGAAACTATTGTTGTAGGAGAAGTCCACCAAGGGTAAATGATGATCCTAGCTACCACCAAAGTCTAAAACGCACGCTCGGAGCATGTCCTCGAGAGTCTGAATAGTCTGCTCTGACTGGCCGTCGGTCTGCGGATGAAATGTTGTGCTGAAGCTCAAGCGGGTGCCCAAGGCCTCCTGAAGCCTCTGCCATAGTCGGCTGGTAAACTGGATGCCTCGGTCGGAAACTATATACGTCGGGACTCCATGCAGTCGTACTATCTCGTCGATGTATATCTGGGCATACTGAGCAAATCCGAAAGTCGTCTTCACCGGCAGGAAGTGAGCCGCTTTTTTCAAACAATCCACGATCACCCAAATGGAGTCATACCCCCGCCTAGTCCTGGGTAGACCCACGACAAAATCCATCGAAATCTGCTCCCATTTCCACTCGGAAATGGGTAACGGCTGTAGCTCTCCCGCTAGCCCCTGGTGCTCGGCCTTGACTTGCTAACAAGTCAGGCATCTCGACACGAAGTCTGCAATGTCCCTCTTCATTCCGTCCCACCAGTAAACATCTCTCATATCATGGCACATCTTGGTGGAACCCGGATGAACACTATACACCGATTGATGTGCCTCCTCAAGAATCTCACGCCACAGTCCCTCAGCATCTGGTACGCACAGTCTAGTCCCAAATCGCAGTATCCCCTGATCATCGATCACGAACTCGAAAAATCTGCCCTTTCCAATCTGTGCCATGATCTCTGAACAACGGTCATCGCTGTACTGTGCTTCATGTATACGGTCAAGCAACTGTGGGCATGCACGAACATGCGCAAGCTGTCCCCCGATCGGCATGAACTCGAACTGCACTCGGCTGTCGCATAATATCTGCCAATCTGCCGACGACTGCCTCTGCACTGTGCTCAAACAAGATAGACTACCTCCGGGCCTCCTGCTCAAAGCATCTGCCACTACATTCGCCTTGCCCGGGTGATATAAGATCTCGCAATCGTAGTCCTTTACTAGTTCCATCTAACGGCGATGTCGGAGATTCAGGTCTCGCTGCTGAAATATATACTTTAAGCTCTTGTGATCAGTGAATATCTGGCACGACTCGCCGTATAGGTAATGTCGCCAAATCTTGAGCGCAAAGACCACTGCAGCCATCTTCAAATTGTGAGTAGGGTAGTTCTGTTCATGTTTCTTCAGCTGCCGTGAAGCATACGCGATCACCCTGTCATGCTGCATCAATACGCACCCTAGCCCCATTCGAGAAGCGGCGCAATAGACCACAAATCCGCCTTATCCTGAAGGCAATGATAACACCGGTGCCATAGTCAAACAAGTCCATAGCTGCTGAAAGCTATGCTCGCACTCCTCCGTCCAATCAAAAGGAACTCCCTTCCGGGTCAACCCGGTCAAAGGTGCAGCAATACGGGAGAAGTCCTGTACAAATTGCCTGTAATAGCCGGCCAGTCCTAGAAAGCTGCGGATCTCTGTAACTGATGTGGGTCTGGGCCAATGCTAAACGGCCTCGATCTTCTTCGGGTCCACACATATACCATCTCGTGTAATCACATGACCCAAGAAGTCTACGTTGTCAAGCCAGAATGCGCACTTGGAGAATTTTGCGAAAAGCTGGTGCTCCCTCAAGGTCTGCAGTGTGATCCGCAGGTGCTGCTCGTGCTCCTCTCGGCTCCGGGAATACACCAAAATATCGTCAATGAATACGATGATGAACAAATCAAGATACGGCCTAAATATACGGTTCATCAAATCCATAAATGCTGCTGGGGCGTTGGTGAGTCCGAACAACATCACCAAAAACTCATAATGGCCGTAGTGCGTACGGAAAGCTGTCCTCGGTATATCCTCCTGTCGAACCCGCAGCTGATGGTATCCTGATGGCAAGTCGATCCTCGAAAAATATCCTGCCCCCTAAAGCTGTTCGAACAAGTCGTCGATGCATGGCAAAGGATATCTGTTCCGCACGGTAACCCTGTTCAGCTGGCGGTAGTCGATACACAAATGCAAACTGCCGTCATTCTTCTTGACAAACAAGACCAGAGCACCCTAAGGAGACACACTGGTTCGAATAAGTCCCTTATCCAGCAAATCTTGCAACTGACCCTTCAACTCACTAAGCTCCGCTGGGGCCATCTGATAAGGCGGTATAGAAATAGGCCCCGTGCCGGGAATCAAATCAATACAGAAAGCAATATCGCGCTCAGGCGGTAGCCCAGGAAGCTCGTCACGGAAGACATCAGGGAACTCACAAACAATCGGAACCTGGTCCAACGGAACATCCATAGCTCTAGTATCGCAAACATAAGCTAGAAATCCCTGACATCCCTTCCTCAACAGCTGTCCAGCGCGAAGAGAAGAAATCAAACTGTGAGGGGCGGCACAACAGTCCCCCTGCACAACAAAAGCCGACTCGCCGGGAAAACAAAATCTAACTGTCTTCTAGCGGCAGTCCACAGACGCATAGCATGTGGCTAACCAATCCATGCCCAAAAGAACGTCGAAGTCCAACATCTCAAGAAGGATCAAGTCGACAGGTAACTCTCTCTCGCCAATACGGACAACAAAGGATCGGAACACGTGTCTAGCAACAAACGACTCTCCCATATGAGTGATCACAACAAGCGGTTGATCAAGCAAACCGGACTCTATACCCAAACTCGGCACGAAGTGTGTGGAAACATACGAGTGCGTGGATCGGGGATCAAACAACACGTGTGCATCAACAGAACATACTGATAGGGTACCTGAGACCACAGCATTGAACGCCTGCGCGTCCTGATGCGTCAACGAGAAAACCCATGCCTGTCCTCCACCTGCGACTGGCGGTCCCCTACTAGCAACTGGCTGCACTCTGCCAGTAGCTGTCTGTCCTCTGCCTCGGCCACCTCGTCCTCTAGGAACAAACCCTCCTTGACCACGGCCTCTCTGTGCATGAGTCTGACGCGGAGCAACAGTAGGTACAATAGGCAACGCCCTCTGGGGTGGGGAAGGTGGAAGTGTGACATGCGGTACGGCAGTCTCGCCCTCACGTGGCTCCGGGCAATCTCGAACATGATGATAAGTACTCCCACATCGGAAACATCTAGATGGTGTCGGCTGACCCCCCTGGGGATAAGTGCTGGTCAACCGGCCTCACCCCAAGTCTCTGCCACCTGCAAGGTGTTTGTCGCGGCACCTAAATGGCCGTCTCTGTACCGGTGTATCAGTACGAACTCTCTTCGGCTCTGGAACTACCGAAGTCTCAGCTAAGCGCTCCTCGACTAATAAGGCTGCGTCTACAGCTGCTGCATAAGTCTCGCAATGCTGTGCGCTGATCGCAAGGAACAGTGGTGTAAGCAAGCCTCGGACAAATCTCTTGACTCGCATCTCCTCAGTAGCCACTAGGTATGGGGCATAAACTGATAGCTCGGTAAACAGTACATCGTACTCTGCTACTGTCATCTCCGGCGTCTGGCGTAAGGACTCGAATCTGCACGCTCGGGCATCCCTGATACTCTGGGAAAGGAAACGGGCTAGAAATACCGTCACAAACTCGGTCCAGGTCATAGGAGGAAGATCTGCTGCTCTGCCCTTCTCGATCGATTCACACCATTTCTGCACAAGATCTTCCAGGCGAAAGCTCGCGAACTCTACCCATCTCGCATCTGAGCATCTGAGGGAACGCCATATCCGGGCCATCCTATCAATGAAAGACTGTGGGTCATCGGCTGCATCGGTGCCTGTGAAGACCGGAGGCTTTAGCCTCATAAACTCTGATAGCGATACCGTAATAACCTCTGTGGCTGCAGGGGCAACTGCCTGAACTGTAGGTACCATCGCGGTCCCCATAGCGGGTGGAACAACCTCTGGTCGCTGCGCTCGAAGTGTCTCAACTAGTGACCCTATCATCTGGCGCATCTCTTGCATACCGGCCCCTAGCATAGGGATCTGATCTTTCGTAGGAGGAACAGTCTGCTCTGGTACAATAGGTGTACTACCCGGATTAGTCCTCGTCTTGGACGAGTCAACTCGAATCTCGGCTCTCGCGGTCGCTCTCAGCGCCCTCATAGTCTTTGGCGGCATAATGGCTGAAAAAAAAGTAGGATTCGATAAGGATACGGAAATCGAATCACAAGAATGTATACAATCATTAAGGAATTTCAATCAATAAGTCCTAAGGTCGCTTAGGCGGAGTATCGTGTCATGAGTATGCCGCGGAACATATGCACGCTACGCCACTCTGCTTCAGCTACCTACTCCATCATACCAGGGTCATCCTACACTCCGAAGGTAAAACCTACGCTCTGATACCAACTTTGTCACGACCTAAGTTCGGCCCGTGACCGGCACTTAACCACGTAACGTCTACAGCTGTAACGCGACTAAGTAAGCCGAAACCCAGAAATCAAAACCATTAAAAGTATTGAGTGTTAAAACATTTAATAGAAACATTTGTTAAAACGTTTAGAAAACCTTAAGTAACTTAGTAAAATTCTTTAAAATTCAAGTTATTATCTTAAAAATTTTGGCAGCATTTCCTTTTGTAAAAACTAGTCCCGAAATTCGGTACAAGGCAATATATGGGTAAAATGATATACAATAAGAGTAAAGCATCCCAAACGGGAGCAATCACGCCCAACGGCGGAAACAAACACCACAATGATAATATACGACGCCAAAGCGAAGAGATGAGCAGTATAAGTGAAAACAAATATCATGAAAGATAAAGCTGCATAATAAAGTCGGCTCACAACAAGCTCGACACCAGAGTACAAAATAATATACATCATCCTCACAACTGGTCTCTAAGTCAATACATGAAAAGTAGATGGAGAGTACTGGATACAACAGTGTATACAACTGGAAAATAAACAGTTACCGCACAAAAACCCACCTATCAGCAAAAGTGCTCACACGCCAACTGCAGTGGTATGTGTATCAAAAGAGACAAGAAAACAGCCTGCCGCGACTAATTCGAGGGGCAACCTGCAAACTCTGTGGCACAACGGGGGCGAGTTGCCAACTTGTGAATAGTAGATAACATAAAAAGGTAATCACGAGTATGCACGTACTGCGATACTCTAACATATGCCAGCAGATAATGTCTATATGATGAACTGGATACGCAATAATCATGCCTAACAGGTGCAATTTAATAACATCAATATACATGATGAGCAGTGTATGCAATAATCATGCAAAAGTACTCTATCAGGTACTATAACTACACGATGAGATGTAAAATAATGAATGCCGAGCATGGGATAAAATATCATCTACACGGAATGTCAACGTGGAAAAATAACCGGTGTCCATCAATGCACCCAAATCCCAGTAAACTCAGGCGCCGTCACTCTAATCGGCCCTCAATCCTGTAAATCTCATAGAATCGTGAGTGCCCAACATCGGCACTCTAAATATCACAAAATAATCGTGTCCAGCATCGACATGCAAATCCTCAAGTATCGGGCTCCGTCAGTCCGGATCGGCCCACGGGCTCCGTCTGCGAAATCGGCCCTCGGCCCCGGCAGTACGTGTCGTCCCGTATCCATCTATCGACTCTGGTCGGTATACTCCGGAAAACCGCCAGGCCCAACCAATCACCGGTAGCTATTAGTCCCACTGCCAGGCTCACCGTCTACTGCACATCGATCCGTTCTCGCCCCGGGGTACCATACCCGGTCGACTATGTACCCGCAATCAGCCTCGTCCAGCTTCTCGATTCGACTTCACATGTCACACGTCTCAGAACCGAGAAAACGCATGGTGGACGCACTGAAATATCATATCAAAGGAAACCGGGTTTTTAAAACAGTGCGTATTTTCTTAAAATAATACCCCGGTTCCCAAATCCAGAAATCACATAAATCCAAACTCAATGCGTAAATCCGTGCAACGTGTCGTACGACACTAAGAGTAAAAGAAAGGGAAAACTGCTCTTTTAAAAGATCCAGTTTTGAAAATATCCCATGCGATACCTTTGTTTTTAAATCATGTCAATATCATCCATGTATGTAACATATGTATGTGTATAGGTATGGATGTGCAAATGGATATATACGCAATGTGAGTGTAGTAATGTACATGTGCACTAATATGGATATACAATGTATATGTGCACAAGTATAGATATATCAAGGTATGTATGCACTAAGATGATTTTAAAGGGTACATGTGCGCACGTAGTATATATCAATGAAGTTATGCACAAAAGTGAATATACAGTGTGCATGGTATGAATATAAATATATGCCAATATGCGGCAAGTCATGACAATCATCAATGAAGCGGAAATCAAGACGATATATAATTCGTAGCAATCCTATAATGTGAGCGTCATGGCAATCACTAACGGTGTGAGTGTAAGATACCAATAGTGCTCGTGCAGCTTGAACCGTTGGTGACAGTGCAGTGTTCTATACTACCGATTCTATATGCAACAAGAAGATATGCTACTATAGTATATATATGAATACATACAACTAAAATATTCTATTACGACCTGACGCTTAACACCATACGGGCGATTTCCCTGTTGATGTTAAATTTACTCACCTGGTCGCGTGCTAAGTGTAGCCGACCACTTGCTTCCCCTTCATTACGGCGTCCGACGTACCTGCCTGCGAACCTAGAATTTAGACATAGAATCCATATATAAGCAAAATTCTACAAAACGCGATATCGAAATCAAACGAGAAACTCGCGTTGCGATCTAAACGCGCGTGTGTACGATACACTGAAATGTGTATACGCGTCTAAAACTATCCCGACACGTCGTGATACGCAATAACCACAGAACCTACTCACGTATTGCACGTGTCGCACAAACAAAACGTGTTAGAAAAAGGATATATCGTCCCAGATTCTAACACAGGTGAAAACATACAAAATTGCACATACCACAGACCCAAAAAATATAGCAGACTCCTCTAGCCAAAACCCTAACACCTAACTCCCTCATCTGGCCGCAATTTGCAGCCAGAAAGAATAAATCGGCGGCCAAAAGTTGGGTAGGGGGTCTCGTCCTCTGGTGGTGTGATCAAGGTCTAAAAGGTAGGCTACAGTTAACTCAGATTTAATCTGAAATACCTGGGTCTATAGCAGATAACAAAAAGGTAAAAATTCACTTAAAAACGTTATATTTTGCACAAAGTGAAACCCTATGGTATTTTGGTGAAATCTGTTGTTAATCTCAGTTTATGTGGCCTTAATAACACTAAACTAGGCTAGGCTAACCAACAAAATCATCTGCTAACCAAAAGTCCACACAATTCACCATATTTAGCACAAAAACTCACTTTTATCACTAACCGATGCTATTTCTACACATAAGCTGAAAAAAGGGAATTGAGTTTAAGAATTATACCCCAATAGACCCTAGGAAGCAGGAGAAGGAGTAGAAGAAGAAGATGAAGAGCTGCTGCTGCTGCTGCTGGGGTGCTGCTGCTGCTAATGCATGCTGCTGCTGCTTGAGGCTGCTGCTGCTGCTGCTTATGCTAATGCTGTTGCTTCTGTTGTTGCTGCTGTGAGGAATGAGTGTGTGTGTGTGTGTATAAGTGAGAGTGAGAGAAATGAGATCAAATGAGAGGCAAAACAAAAGGAAATGGGAGTTCGGCTAGTCAACCCCCCTCTCTTTCTCTCTCTTCATTTAATGAAGGCATGGCTCAAGCCATGATGCCCATCATGCATTCTCTCTCTCTCTAACCAAGTCAAACCCAAAACAATAATCCATTTAAAAAAAACACACTTACTTAAAAACCAAATACACTTAAGGAAAATGGTTTAACCCACCATGGTTGCTAATCATGGTTTAACCCCATTTTAACCTTAGTTTACATGCACAAGTATGTGCAAGCCTAGGAAAATTCTAATAAAATATTCATTAAATTTGATAAAATATGTGAAAATCAATTTGGTAAACTTTTTATTAAAAACCATTTATTTAAATATAATTAGCCATTAAACACATCCCAAGGTGTTACATTAAGTCCATCAGGATCCTACTTGCCATTGCTGCATACCATAACTATGAAATCTGGCAGATGGACGTCAAGACCACTTTTCTAAATGGTGATTTAGAAGAGAGCGTGTACATGACACAGCCAGAGGGCTTTGTAGACAGTGGGAGCATCGGAAAGGTGTGCAAGCTGCTTAAATCCGTCTACGAATTGAAGCGAGCATCGCGGAGCTGGAACATCTGTTTTGATGAAGCAGTCAAAGAGTTTGACTTCATCAAAAATGTAGATGAACCTTGTATATATAAGAAGGTTGTAGAGAGTAAGCTTGTCTTCCTCGTATTGTACGCGGACGACATACTCTTGATAGGAAATGATGTTCCTATTCTACACCCGGTCAAGCTATTCTTATCACATAAGTTCTCCATGAAAGATCTAGGTGATTCCTTCTACATCTTGGGGATAAAGATCTATAGAGATAGATCCAAACAGATGTTGGGATTGTCCCAATCCAGGTACATAGACACCATACTAAATACATTTAGTATAGAAGATTCTAAGCACGGTAATTTACCCGCGTGTTCAGGAATCACTCTCTCCAAAGAGATGTCTCCCAAGACTGATTTGGAGAGGGCTCGCATGCAAGGGTTACCCTATGCTTCGGCAGTCGGGTCAATCATGTATGCGATGTTGTGTACCAGACCGGATGTAGCTTACTCACTAGGTGTAGTGAGGAGGTATCAAACAGATCCCGGGAAAAAGCGACGGATAGCTGTAAGGAACATTCTTAAGTACTTGAGAAGGACAAAAGAAATGTTCTTGGTTTATGGTAACGGTGAACTCCAGGTGGTGTCCTTTACTGATTCGAGCTTCCAGAGTGATAAGGACGATAGTAAGTCGGTCTCGGGTTTTTTTTACTCTCAATGGAGGGACGGTATGTTAGAAGAGTTCCAAGCAAGATACCATAGCAGACTCGAAGATGGAGGCTGAATACATCGCTGCCTACGATACTGCCAAAGCGGCTGTCTGGATAAAAAAGTTCATAAGATGAACTAAGCGAGGTTACATCCATTGAGCATCCAATACATGTGTATTGTGATAACAATGGAGCAATGGCTTTGGCCAAGAAACCTCGGTCCGATCAGTGATCCAGACATATTCTTAGATGGTATCACTTTTGGAGATAGTGCCCTCAGAGTCAATTGTTGGATCACAGGCACGTGATTGCAATGATTGAGGGAGGACCTATCCCGGTAGGACAGTCTTACTCAAGAAGATAGTATGCTATCTGGTTTACCTTTATCATCGTGTACTGCTTTAGGTGACCTGACATGTCGCTATTACACGTTGATAGAGCCCATAGGATTCTTGCTTAACTGCCGGTAGTATGAGGGCGATCATATACGTGAGAGCTGGTAGTCTATAAGCACATCTTTAAAAGGTCCCTAGTCGTGGGAGTTTCGAGACAGGGCATCGATACTCCGGAGTAGACTAGTGCCTACAGTCGAGACCCCGACGAGGGGCGGCGGCCGGTCTCACAAGCCACTGGTGTCAGTTGGTTCACCTAAGATGTATACAGGTGCTCATTGGGTTATGAGTACACCGGACAGGACTCGCCGGGAACATGCTAGTTGGTCTTATACCTGATGTCAGATAGCAGTTCCCTGGTGACATGTGTAAAGGTTAGTTCATCGACCTGTGGATCGTCATTTGTCTCGTGTGAGTTCCCACTGTACTTTGATTACTACCCTACCACGCTCAAAGGAGACGTGCAAACAGGTTTTAGTTGGGTACAGTCCCGAGCCACATGGAGGCAGTGAGTGGATCTTCAGGGGTTCGTCTCTCCCGGTATTGGGGGTGAGGTCGCGCTGTGTCTAGGAGAGCCATTACACAAAGCCCTTGGCCGAGGCAGGAGATTTACTGGTAGGTATTCCAGTAGTATCTCAGGGTGTTCTGGGCTACACTTCGACACGACTTGTACCGCTTTTGGGGGTCTGACTTTTACCAACCCCCTAGAACCGCCATGCGATACTCATAGACGAACGGACCGGACTGTATGGATATTGTCACTGACAGGCTCAGTAGGGTGTCAGGATGAGTTCACTCATCGATGTCCCTTTTGGTCAATACCTGGTAGCCCGTTACGTATTGGCTTATACCTCTGACGTGCTAGTGGTTAAATCCACAACCAAGATGTTGACGAGTCTTTAGAGTCCCCCACATTCAGTTACTCAGCTTTCGGGCGAAACGCTGTAGAGGCCGTATAGAGATATGGCAAGGTCCGATCAGATACGTGCGGTATTGCACGGATCAGGATCGGACAGTTAGTACTTAAGGACGTATGGATATATGGCAGGGTTCGATCAGATACGTGCGGTATTGCACGGATCAGGATCGGACGGATAATACTAGCCGGCTTTGGTTTAAGCCGGATCCTAGTATAGTACAGTATAGACTTTGTCTCATTGCATTTGTATTCGGTCGGAATACAAATGCGGGTGTGTATGCACAGTATTGGGGTTTTCCTGTAATTTATTACGGGACCAGTTTTCTGGAGTTGCCAGTTTGCTTTCCGTTTCGGCCATTTTCATTTGTATCTTTCAATGGCCGAAGATTGGTGGAGGAGGGCTTATTTGCATTTGTGCAAATAAGCAATTTGGGAGGGGGGTCTTTGCATATTTTTGTATCATGATACTTGCACCATCATTGCTTGACTTTCTTTAGTCATCATGGCTAGTCTTGTAGTATCATGATGGCATGACTTTTGGTTGTTATGATGATAGTTGGAGTGTGAGGTTGGCTTTGTTATCATGCTTGATCATGATCACTTTTCTCTCTCTCTTGTATCATTTTGATCCATGCTCTCCCTCATTCTTTCTCCTCTCTCCCATTCCATGCCATGGCCGGCCATATGAGTGGGAGCTGTCCCAATTTTGTGCAAGGGGATTTCATCTCTTTTGGCTTTGGAAAAATCATACAGCTCCACAAAAAAATTCCATGTATCATCCCTCCACCAAAAATGGCAACCTCCATGAACCCCAAAATGAGACATGGTTCTACACACATTCTACAGCAAACCTTGTGCACGTCGACTCGCCAGCTTCGTGCCCGAGTTGCCTCGGTATTGAGGTAGGAGCCCGTAAAAGATGCAGACAATGTGGTGCCCTTCCGGCAAGAAGGCGACGACCGGAGTTTCCGCGGGAGATCGGGACGACGACGAGAAGACCGGAGGACACGGATCACTCGGTATATCTCTCCTCCCATCTTTTAGTTAGCTAGGACTAGTTAATGGCCCGATCCGGGTTTTAGTGCGCGGTGGTGCCGGTTTGCTAGTTTGCAAAATTAAAGTTAACCATCGCTTCCGCATTTGGCCTCGGGATAGAGGCCGGGGCGCCGTCGTGCACTTACAGTGGTATCAGAGCCTCGCCATTAACATAGTCTAGCTTTGTCTAATGTGTTTACACTTCCGATCGAATAAAATTCCAAAATCCGCGTTTTCTCATGCATCAGTTCTCTGTTAAAAATTTTTGTGCTCCAAAAATGTTTCAGTGTGTTGCAGAAGCATGTGCATGGACTTTTAAGCCTACTGTAAAAATTCGACAACATGATTCAACAAGAAGACCGCGGAACCGCGGCCAAAACCCCCTTCTGGCCGCGGTTCCGCGGCGGTTCTGTGTTATCATTGTGCCAATTTTTTCCAGTGGGCTTTTGGACAGAAAATAGGGGTTTTGGAATATTAATTTTGGGCCCAGAATTTCTTAATGTGCTACAGTAGTACTTGGGGGCCCACTTGGTAAAATTTAATCGATCGGATATTTTAAACACATTAGTTCACAGTATTTACATTATATCTGTGACCGTGAATGTCACTTGATCGGTAAATCCTGTCTAACTGCTATAGCCCGGTTAGACGGATTTGCGAACGTGACTTTCATGTTGATGTTCTGTGTATTGTTGTGATGTTGCGGATTGGTCGTGGGGATAGCCTGGATGCAATGCTAGTACAGTTTTTGTTGTATTATGTACATTTGATATTGCGGGGCGAGCGTCCGACATGTGGACTGCCGTCACTGCATGTTTGTATTATTATTTTGGGGCACGACCAGGTTGCAGTCGATGTACCCGTTGTATGTATATTTTACTTTCTGTACTAGGATTACCCCGCGGAGGGGTGCACGGATAGCCGGGTTCTAGAGGGCAACAAGCCCGCATCTCATGGCATTGAGACGGAGGGGGCTTCACTCTAGAATTGGCGGGCTATTCGCCGCACTCGTACGGGGTACAGGTTGACCCAGGAGGGGTGCCCAAGTTACCGGATTCCGTGAAGTGCCGGGTGGTCCATTCACGTTGCTGAAGGGGACTGCCTCGCTTTAGGTTTTGGCGGGTGACTTGCCGCACCCGTAGGGGTCTAGGATTTCATTGCACAGGCTATCCACACGGCCATGGGAACGTCGGGTTTCGGTAGTGGCTCTGTGAAACCCGGGGATCCCAGATATCTGTATTGTTCTGTGATGCTGTACATTTCTGTGATGTTGCATTTTATCACGCCTTGAGCGAATATAATATATTGGTATATATATTAGTAGATGTTGTATATGTTTTGCATCCGCGCTAGTCCAGTCCCCGCTCTGTCGTTAGTTAGCTAACCTAACGGGTAATGACGGGACCCAGTGGCGAATGCGGATGGCATATACGTACATCAGTATATTTTCGTTCTTTTTGGTGTGATCAATTGATGGGACTGCATTGATTCGGATCAATGCAAGTTAAAAACAAACCTAATCTGATGTTGTTGGAACACTTTTTCAAAAAGCTGTTATTGCAAGGACGTTTTCTTCTGTTTTGCATCGTGGTATTCAGTTGGAATATCCTGCTCCTCAGTCGACGAGGCAAGGGCCGAGATCCCTTCACCGGGAGTGACCCCTTGGACAGAAGTTTGCGTCAGGGCAATAACTTCACTATAGCTGATTACTTTTGCTTTGCACCGTGGTATTCAATTGGAATATCCTGCACCTCATTCTATGGGGAAAGAGCCGAGATCCCTTCACCGGGAGTGACCTCTTTAGCAAAGGTTTTTGTCACTATATTTTTAAAAGCTATCCGTTCCTTCAACGATATCAAGTTCATTACATTAAAGGTTTTCGCCAGAAACCATTCGTAGCCCTCCGTCGTTTCATATGGGTTGTCAATAGTATTCAAGCTGTGTATGTTGGCCAAAGTCAAGGCACAGTGATTGGTAGCTATTGGGGTATTCATATGCAGCATAGATAGATGCGTTGGTTTGGGACAGTCGTACTGCCATTTTGGCCAAAGTCAAGGGTGGGTACGGGTGGGTTCAAATTAACTTGGAGAATGACGGGTAGAACATGACATGTGACTTATGATATGTTGGCCAAAGTCAAGGTCATAAGAGCATCGGGCAGAAATCACATCGGGAGTTTCAAAAGAACTGAAACTTGCCAGATATGCGCATACCTTCTGGAGTGTGACACCGTGAGCGGATTCCGTCACGTTATCATGCGATGATAGTTGGATCCCGATTACCACTGATGAGTTGGTTTACTCCTCGGGTGATCCCGACTAATTCTTCTTTCAGGTTTGGAGGAGAATTTGACGGTACAGTGGGAGGTTTCCAGATTAGATAAATTGGTAACCATTCTGATCTAGGATAGAGTGCATGCTGAGTGTTTCTTTTCTCTCTCTCTTTGGCAGCGACCATTGATCCGACCCTAAGACTATGACTCAGAGACCAATATTAACCGAACCTTCTTAAACACTGGCTTTTGGATTGTCAGAGTTGCAAACCTCATTGCCACTCCTACTTTTACCCTTTTCTCCAGGACACCCTGTATTACTGCGAACGTCCACTTCCATTGGACAAAACCATCGTATGGTTATATACGAACTCGAAGGAATTTATTCGAGGATGGTTTCAGGTTCTGGAGGAAACGGATAGGACTATTCAGTTGTCTTTTCCTTTTACCTTCTCTCAGGTTGCGAGTACTCCTTGGTTTAGGAGATAGTACATCTATTACGTAAATTGGATAGTCTTCTTCCAAACCATAGGCAGGTGCCGAACGGTGGGGAATGAAGAAAATCAATTAGCATAACAATGGTGTGCAGAAGGTATTAAGTTAAGACAAAGCAAGGGATTAGTAAGAGGGCAAAGTAAATTGCGACTGATATTCACGACCAAACCAAGTATTTCTTCGCCAATCCTAAAATCACCTTTGTATTTCTCCAGGACACTCCGTATCACTACGAAGATCCACAGTTTATTGGATACTCCATCGTATGGTTATATACGAACTCGAAAGGAACTTGTTCCAGTTCGGGGATGGATTCTGGTTCAGGAGAAATAGGAATAAGTTTTATTCGGTTGTTTTTTATCCTCACCTCCTCTCACATTGCGAGTGCTCCCAGGATTAGGACAGTACACCCATTATGTTCATTGGATAGTCTTCTTCCAAACCATAGGCTGGTGCCGAACGGTAGGGAAGGAAGAAAACCATTTGGCCTAAAGTGGTGTGCAGAAGGTAATGACTAAAGACATATAAAGGGATTTGGAAAGATGGCAAAGAATTATACGGTTACAGTCGTGAATCTGGAAGAGGCATTACTTGGAATACTGGGATACCCCATCGAAACATTTTAATGTTTCAGTTTCACTGTGTACTGTTAAAGGAAAACTGATTTCCCAATTAGTCCTTACTCCAGGGTATGTATTTACCAGGTATGATTCTCACATCTGTATGGTTTTACAGATGATGAGTGGGAGTAAGTTATTGGGAATTGGGTGATCATCCTCATTATATCGGGATTCGTTGTAATCGGTGATATTTGAGGAAGTCGCCTGGGTTGTTTGCCGGACGGCAAATATTGGGTTTTGAATATCCGCTGTTATGCACCAATTTCAAATTGATATATCTGTACGTCTATTTTCATAGAGTGAGTTATACCTTTTTGAAATTATGTCTATGACATTTACCTATATCAGTGGATGGTTAGGTAAGGAGCATTAAACAGCCGTGTAATTCTTCATAATCAAAGGTACAGTTTTCAACCTACGACACACAGTGAATGAGTAATCAGACTCAAGGGACTTATACAAAGTATTGTATGTTGTCCAGGGTCCATCAGGACAGAGGGATTGGTCCTCGTACTATATTCAGTTTACTTATGACTTCTCTAGTTTTTAGACAGGTGTTTCGTGGAAACACAGGGTCCGGATTTTGAGAAGTTATAGGTATTTGAATAAAGTAGAGAACCAGGTGTTGCAAGTATCGGGATTCTTCAAAGTGATCGAAGATGTAGATACTTGTTTATGGTATTCAGTTGATAGTAATGATTAAGAGAACTTTCTTCTCTTTCAGGTTACTCATAATTGGAAGCATTCCTAAGTTGAGTAACGCTGATCGGCCTTCTTCCATTTAGTTGACATGCACTGGAGACAGTTGCATAATTTGAATCTGGTTCAATTAAATCAGTGCCTCTGGTTCTGTATTGGATATAGAACAGTTCATATCTTAACGATTTTAAGGTACGGGGAGTTGTCCAGTTTATGATTAAAACCAGACACTGGACAACTCAAGGCATGTTTCTCTAATGGTTGTTTGTGGGTTGACCCAGGCTATGACGAGGGTTGACTTTCTACCATCTGGAAGATCAATAGCGATATTGTTCTAGACTCGCTACAGTTTTAATAAAAATGGATTTTTTCAGAAAACAGTAGTGGGAGTATGGTAGAACTAGAAGTGATTCCAGAACCACAAACGATTACTGAAGTTTTCATAGGAACCTAAAGATTCAATCTGGTTTGACATTCCATTAGCCACTCTGCAGATAAGGTGGGTAACTTCAGGCACTCGAGAGGTACTCCGGTAACCTCAAGGACGGTGACAGGGAAGTTCTTGTTTACCCACACTTGCTATTGCTGTTGTTCCAGACTGCGAGACCCAGCAGGAGGATGAGTATAGCGTCGTTCTAAACTGGCTTTAGAATTGTACGTCTATATGACTCAGCCAGAGGGTTGTCGTGATCAGTGGGAGCAGCGGAAGCATTGGTCGACAAGTGGCTTATGTCTATTTATAGACTAAAGCAGATGTAGCGGAGATAGATCATCTATTTCTGACGTGCCAGTCATAGGTTTGACTTCATCAGAATAGGGGATGGATCTGTTAAGAAGGTAGTAGGGTGTGATGTCATGGTATTTGGATGACATACACAGAATAGGAAAAGAGACTCCTATACTACGATCGGTTATACTTTGGTCGTCACACAGTGGTTTCTCTGTCACGACCCGCAGGGTACGGAACGTGACTGGCACTTAAGTTTACGAAACGTCTAAAGGCGTCCGTAAAATAAGTAAGCCAAAGCCCAGAAAACAAAACCAATGAAGCAAAAGAGTGAAGAAAACCCAATCAATTGAAAGCGAGTTATCAAATAAGTCATGTAAAACCCTTTTTAAAAACAATACCAATTTTTCCCGAAAATTTCGGCAGAATCTCCTTTGTAAATACTGGCCCCCAAAAATGGGTACAACAAAATATATACATGAAACCAACAAAATAGGGCATCCCCAAGCGGGAGCTAGCTCTTCGCCATAAGGCGGTCACAAATCCCACGCAATGTAAATGACAACAAGCATAATAATCATAAGGAAGCATGAAAAAGTAGCATGTCGGCTCAAGTGAGCTCGACCCCAAATACAGTATAAAATCCACAAACCTCACAGTCTCATCTCTAGGTCAATATACAATAATCTGGTAGAACAGTAGATGGAGTACACTAGATACAAGAATATACAAGGTGGTACAAAAAAAAATAACATAACCCACCTATGAGCAAATCTCGAGCTCAGGCAAAAGAGGCAAAAGACAAGTGCGCCCGCCGCTACTGAACTGACGGAGCGGACCTGCAAAAGACTGTGGCACAACGGGGGTGAGTTGCCAACTCGTGAGTAATAAATAACATCTACAAAGGCTATCGTATGCATGCACACAAGCATCCTAGCATCTATAATACAGGTAAGACTGGATGCACTAGCAGGTGTGTATATAACATCAGTGTACTAATATGTATGCAACATGAATATCTGAGGTCTCAATAGGTATATATAAGAAATATTTTATCTCTTTTTGTTTTTGAAACTCTTTTAGAATGCCAGCATAATGTCAATGAATCGACGAAAATCGGTTTCCAGCAACGACACCCAAAAAGCTGTCTCAAATCTCATAAATCCATGTCATAGTGTCTCTGGCCTCAGCCATCCGGCTGACCCATCTCAGTATCAATATATCATCCTCTCGCGGCCCCGGTCGGTATCCTCTAGATATCCGCCGTGCCCAATGAAGTCACCGGTAGGTAATCCGTCCCCTGCCAGGCTCATCGTCATCACCACGAGCTTCTTGCCCCGGGGTACCTTACCGGGCCCACCATGTACCCGAAACGGTTCATCCAACTCCTCGAAACGGGTCTCCAAAAAACCACAACAAACTCATGGTGGACGACACTTACATCACTAGAAAACCGCAATTTACATGTTTTAAAAATATATAATAAGTTTAGAAATTTGCGGTTTTCCCCCGAAATCCAGCAATATCATCAAATCCCAAGAAATCCTCATGAGTGCATATATCAATGATAATGAATGCGTATGATATCAATAATCAAGATGCGATGTGTGATTATTGTATTAAGCATGAACAATTAATATGATGAAGTACATGCACATGACTAGCAATACTACGGTTTCATTTTTAAGGAATTAAAGGCAATAGTACCAGTTTAAGTATCAATTAGTAAAAGGTTTCAATTTAAAAGTTATCTAGTGTGGTGGCATGGCAATTACCAGGGAGTGTGTGTAAACATGAATAGTGCTCGTGCTGCATATAAAGACCTGGTAATGGTGCATGTGTCCTACAATTGAGTTTGCGTATATGGGTATAACCTATTGATCTAATTGCAGCAATTATCATGCCAGTATTATTATTCTAATGCCACAAGTGATTATCCAATTTACTATTTTCCAGTTTACTAAATCTATCGGGCGACTTGCGCCATCCAAACGATCGTCCCCCGAAGATGTTAAATCTACTCACCGGAATCCCTGGCTAGCTGTGTCCAATCACCGCCTTTCCCTTTCGCGCCGCGTCTGACGTTTCCGCGACCGAACCTGGAATTTACATCAGTATCAAATATAAGGTTACATATCAAGAACGACGCAAAACCCCAACGAAACTACTAAAGTTCGCTAGCAAGGTACAACGTGCACAAAGTGCGCGGACACACGCGAAAATCGCAAAAACTGCCGAAAAACGCCGATTTGGGTCACCCGGCAAAACTAAAACCCGACTACCCAAAAACCGCACTCACGCATCCTAAAAGTCGTAGGACAAGCCATTACAATCATCAAGATATCAAAAATAATTCATCACATAACTTTTATAAAAATCTAGTAAGCATTTGCATTCCAATTTGATGCAAACATCGACAATCTAGCGACAAAGTTAACACCATCCAACACCAACATCCAAACTAACCAAATAGCTAGCCAATACACAAATTTTAAACCATTAACTAAGCTTAAAAACCTAATTTTCATAACAAAACCTTCTCTTGATTTTTGTAATTAGCAAACGAAAACCAAACTATACATGAAAAACCTTAATTTAACACTATATTTTAGCCTAATAAGCAAATTAACCACTTAGATTAAGGTTAGCAAAACACTAGATAGCAAATTAGGTTTAATCACTTAAATAATGCTTTCTAAAACTTAATCCACTCACTAATCAAGCTTCACAAACCAATACCAATATAAACCCTCTCTTGAAATTTCAAAACAACAATTCCACCCTTCTAAAATTAACTAATTTAGCAAAATTGAAAACTACAAAACAAGGTAACCATATAGATTAGTTCACTAACAACTAGATTTACTAATAAACACTTAATTAATTATCATGGTTCAAAACCCTAGTTTAAACAAACTACTCATTTTAAACTAGATTAAAAATAAGCTAACTTTTAACACTAACCATACAATTAAAGGAATTTTTAGCAAAAGAAAGCAACTTGATGAGAATTATACCTCTTGATCAATGGATCAAGCAAGAGAATTGCTCCAATTGATGGCCTCAAGCACCAAGATCCAAGCAAGAATGGTTAAGGAAAGGATAGCATAAGGATTGTTTGGATTTTTTATTAAATCATGGATTTTTGATGTATTTTTCTTGAAGAAATTGAAGAAAAAGAAAAGAAAAGAGAGGAAGAAGAGGGTGCAGGTTTTTTTGGCCAGAATGAGGTATGGGGGAGGGTGTGGGGGTGAGTGGGAAGGTCAAGGGTCAAGTTCCAAAGTCAAATGTGTCATACTTTATCCAATATTTTTAAAATTAAATCCATAAACTAACAAAACAACTCAAGAAGCAACCAAGAAAAGAGAGGCCAGAAATTTCTGGTCTTGGCCAAGGTTTGGGCTGTTCTTGGGCTGAGGGAAAAGATAGAGGGGTTTTACAAAAGAAATTTTATGCAAAAAGGCCCCCTACAACTCAAAAATTGCAAGTTTTAGCCCAAAAATTCAATAATTTCGTTTCAAATCATAAAAATTTGAAAAAAATCAAAATAAATTACTAAAAATTCATGTTATCACTAGAATATAATTATCATAATTTTAGAGGTTAAAATTAGCCCGGAAAATTTTTATATTTATCGCTTATTTAATGTATTTTCTTACCGGCTTAAAATAATATTAAAAAATTGAAAAATAGGGAAAAAATTTTAAATGACCAAAATTTCATAATTAACTCATTAGTCACTAAAAACAAGTAATTACCTATCCATTTAAGGTATAATTAGCCCTAAACTGCAAAATAACAAGAAAGACGGTTTTCGGAAAAATACCGAATTTTCACCGAATTTCAGGAAAACACCAAAACGACTTTTCAAGACGCTACAATCTTCCCCCCTTAAAGAAATTCGGTCCCCGAATTTAAAAATATAGCTACGCGTACCTTCAAAGAGATGGGGATACCTCTTCCTCATCTCGCCCTCGGTCTCCCAGGTAACCTCCTCGCTGCTCGGGCTACGCCAAAGGACCTTGACGGTTGGTATAACCTTCGACCTCAACTTCTTCACCTGCCGATCCAAGATGGCCACTGGCTGCTCTGCAAAAGAAAGGTCGCGCTCTAGCTGGACTGTCGGGTGCTGAATCGCATGCGAAGGGTCGTGAAGGTACTTGCGGAGCATCGAAACATGAAAAACGGGGTGAACATCGGGAAAGCTGGGTGGAAGAGCCAAACGATATGCAACAGCGCCAACACGCTCGAGGATCTCGAAGGGACCTACGAATCTAGGGCTAAGCTTCCCCTTTCGCCCAAAACGCATCACGCCCTTCATCGGAGAGACTTTCAGAAAAACATGGTCGCCAACTGCGAACTCTAATCTGCGACGGCGTCTGTCTGCATAGGATTTCTGCCTGCTCTGAGCCGCTCTCATCCGGTCTCGGATCAACTGGATCTTCGATGTCGTCTCCTCAACAATCTGCGGCCCCAAAATGCTGCTCTCGCTGAGCTCTGTCCAACAAATGGGCGATCTGCATCTCCTCCCATACAATGCCTCCAAAGGTGCCATCTGAATAGTATCCTGGAAGCTGTTGTTGTAGGAGAACTCCACTAGAGGTAAATGACGATCCCAGCTACCACCAAAGTCTAAAACGCACGCTCTGAGCATGTCCTCGAGAGTCTGAATGGTCCGCTCTGACTGTCCGTCGGTCTGCGGATGAAACGCTGTGCTGAAGCTCAAACGAGTGCCCAAAGCCTCCTGAAGTCTCTGCCAAAGTCGGCTGGTGAACTGAGTGCCTCGATCTGACACGATACAAGTCGGTACGCCATGTTGTCGCACGATCTCGTCAATATAGAGCTGAGCATACTGAGCGAAGCTGAAAGTCGTCTTCACTGGCAGGAAGTGAGCCGCTTTCGTCAATCTATCCACGATCACCCAGATGGAGTCGTACCCTCGACTGGTCCTGGGTAGACCCACAACGAAATCCATCGAAATCTGCTCCCATTTCCACTCTGGAATGGGTAACGGCTGTAGCTCTCCTGCGGGCCTCTGGTGCTTGGCCTTGACTTGCTGACAAGTCAGGCATCTCGAAACGAACTCCACAATGTCCCTCTTCATCCCGTCCCACCAGTAGGTCTCTCTCATATCATGGTACATCTTGGTGGAACCGGGGTGGACACTATACACTGATCGGTGTGCCTCCTCAAGAATGTCGCGCCGTAATCCATCAGCATCTGGTACGCACAGTCTAGATCCATATCGTAAAATCCCCTGATCGTCAACCACGAACTCGGAAAATCTGCCCTGTCCCATCTGTGCCACGATCTCTGAGCAACGGTCGTCACTGCGCTGTGCCTCATATATACGGTCAAGCAACTGTGGGCGTGCACGAACATGCGCGAGCTGCCCCCCTGTCTGAGTGAACTCGAACTCAACTCGGCTGTCGCATAACATCTGCCAATCTGCTGACGACTGCCTCTGCACTGCGCGCAAAAAGGATAGACTACCCCCGGGCCTCCTACTCAACGCATCTGCCACCACATTCGCCTTGCCGGGGTGATATAAGATCTCGCAGTCGTAGTCTTTCACCAACTCCATCCAACGACGCTGTCTGAGGTTCAGGTCTCGCTGCTGAAATATGTACTTTAAGCTCTTGTGATCGGTGAATATCTGACATGACTCGCCGTAAAGGTAATGTCGCCAAATCTTCAGTGCAAAGACCACTGCAGCCATCTCCAAATCATCAGTGGGGTAGTTCTGTTCATGCTTCTTCAACTGCCGAGAAGCATAAGCGATCACCCGGCCATGCTGCATCAAAACGCATCCTAATCCCACTCGCGAAGCATCACAGTAGACAACAAATCCGCCTGATCCCGAAGGTAAAGATAATACCGGCGCCGTAGTCAAACATGTCCGCAGCTGCTAAAAACTGCGCTCGCACTCCTCCGTCCAGACGAAAGGAACTCCCTTCCGGGTCAAACCGGTCAACGGTGCAGCTATACGGGAGAAGTCCTGAACAAAACGCCTGTAGTAGCCCGCCAAGCCTAGAAAACTACGGATCTCAGTAACCGATGTAGGTCGGGGCCACTGCTGAACAGCCTCAATCTTCTTCGGGTCCACACAAATGCCGTCTCTCGTAACCACGTGACCCAAGAATCCGACGCTGTCCAGCCAGAAAGCACACTTGGAGAACTTCGCGAACAGCTGGTGCTCCCTCAGAGTCTGTAACGTAATCCGCAAGTGCTGCTCGTGCTCCTCTCTGCTCCGGGAGTACACCAAGATATCGTCGATAAACACGATGATGAACAAGTCAAGATACGGCCTGAATGTACGGTTCATCAAATCCATAAATGCTGCTGGGGTGTTGGTGAGTCCGAACGACATCACCAAAAACTCGTAGTGGCCATAGCGTGTACGGAAAGCTGTCCTCGGTATATCCTCCTGTCGAACTCGCAGCTGATGGTATCCTGATCGCAAGTCGATCCTCAAAAAATACCCCGCACCCTGAAGCTGGTCGAACAAATCATCAATGCGCGGCAACGGATATCTGTTCCGAAGGTAACTTTGTTCAGCTGGCGGTAGTCGATACATAAGCGCAAACTTCCATCCTTCTTCTTGACAAACAGGACCGGAGCACCCCACGGAGAAACACTCGGTCGAATAAGCCCCTTATCCAACAAATCCTGCAACTGATCCTTCAGCTCTCGAAGCTCTGCCGGGGCCATCCGATAAGGCGGTATAGAAATAGGCCCCGAGCCGGGAATCAAATCAATGCAGAACTCAACATCGCGCTCAGGCGGTAGCCCAGGTAGCTCATCAGGGAAAACATCAGGGAACTCACAAACTACCGGGACCCGGTCCAACGGAACATCTGCAGCTCGAGTATCACAAATAGACGCTAAGAATCCCTGACATCCCTTCCGCAAGAGCTGACCACCGCGAAGAGAAGAAATTAAGCCGGGAAGGGTGACACTGCGGTCTCCCTGAATAACAAGGACTGGCTCTCCCGGAAAGCTAAATCCGACTGTCTTCTCACGGCAGTCCACCGAAGCATAACAAGTGGCCAGCCAATCCATGCCCAGAAGCACATCAAAGTCCAACATATCGAGGAGTATCAAATCAACTGATGAATCCCTCTTCCGATACGAACGGAACACAAACGAAATACAAACCGAGCGACAAACGACTCGCCTACCGGAGTAACAACAACAAGCGGCTGATCTAACGACGACGACTCATGGCCCAACATCGGTGCAAAGTGTGTAGAGACGTACGAATGTATGGAACCTGGGTCGAATAATACCCGTGCGTCGAAAGAACAAACTGGCAAGGTACCTGTCATGACGGCATTGGATGCCTGCGCATCCTGCGGTGTCAAAGCAAAAACTCGGGCCTGTCCTCCACCGATAGCGGGCTGACCTCGACCTCGGCCTCTGCCTCCTCGTCCTCTCTGAACAGGACCGCCACGTCCTCGTCCTCTCGGTGCACCTAACTGGCGTGGAGCATCGCCTGGGGTAGGAAGTAGGGCTCTCTGAGGAGGGGGTGGTGAGGGTGGTAGGGTCACGTGCGGAACTGTCGCTGCTCCCTGTCGTCTCACCGGGCAGTCTCTGACAAGATGGTGCAAACTCCCGCACCCAAAACATCCTGGCGACGGCTGCTGCCCCTGGGAATAAGAACCATATAACTGTCCCCGCCCAAATCCTCTGCCAGGCCTATCTCTCGGAAAGAATCTGGCGCGCTGCCTCTGAGGCGGTACATCGGTGCGCATCCTCTTTGGCCCAGAAACGGCCGGAGTCTGTGATATGCGTGCCTCCATCCGTAATGCCGTATCCCTAGCCGCTGAATAAGTGTCGTAGTGCTGGGCGCCAATGGCAAGGTATAGCTGGGCATCAAGTCCCTGTACGAACCTCTTCACCATCTTCTCCTCGGTATCCACCAAATACTGAGCATATCGGGACAACTGTGTAAACTGGATGTCATACTCAGACACCGTCATCCCAGGTGTCTTGACTAAGGCCTCGAAGCTGCGAGCTCTGGCGTCACGAACGCTCTCTGGAAGGAAACGGGCTAGAAAGACCGCTGTAAACTCGGCCCAAGTCATAGGCGGCAGACCTGCAGCTCGACCTCTCAAGACTGACTCCCACCATGTCTGCGCGAGACCCTCTAGTCGGAAACTCGCAAGCTCTACCCATCGATCATCCGAACATCTCAGCGAAAGGCAGATCCTGGCTAAACTGTCAAGGAACGTCTGTGGGTCCTCCGCTGCCTCGGTGCCGGTGAATACTGGAGGTCTCAGCCTCATGAAATCCTGTAGTGAAACCGGAATGGCCACGGTGGTAGTAGTAGGGGCAGGTATCAAGGTCGTCTGTGATGTAGTAGGTAGATAATCCGGCCTCGGTGTACGACTGGCTGCAACTAGGGATCCTACCATCTGACGCAGCTCCTGCATGCCTCCCATCATCTGTCGCAACTCCTCCATACCGGTCTCGAGCCTATCCATACGGCCTGGGGAAAGTGGATCGGTCTGTCCCTGCGGCGTAGGCATACCACCCTGCTCAGTCCTAGTCTCGGACGAGCCAGCTCGAATCTCGTCTCTGGCGGCAGCCCTCTGTGCCCTCGTAGCCTTCGGCGGCATAGTGGCTGTTACAGGAAAACGGATAGTAAGGACAGTGCAATAGGATCATAGGATACACGGAATTGAAGAAGGAAAATTTCAAGCAAGTATATCCTAAAGTCACTTAGGCGGAGTACCGTATCGTAAGTATGCCGCGGACATACGCACGCTACGTTACGCTGCTTAAGTCACTTACTCCATCTACCAAGGGTCATCCTACACTCACAAAGGTAAAACCTATCGCTTTGATACCAACTTTGTCACGACCCGCAGGGTACGGAACGTGACTGGCACTTAAGTTTACGAAACGTCTAAAGGCGTCCGTAAAATAAGTAAGCCAAAGCCCAGAAAACAAAACCAATGAAGCAAAAGAGTGAAGAAAACCCAATCAATTGAAAGCGAGTTATCAAATAAGTCATGTAAAACCCTTTTTAAAAACAATACCAATTTTTCCCGAAAATTTCGGCAGAGTCTCCTTTGTAAATACTGGCCCCCAAAAATGGGTACAACAAAATATATACATGAAACCAACAAAATAGGGCATCCCCAAGCGGGAGCTAGCTCTTCGCCATAAGGCGGTCACAAATCCCACGCAATGTAAATGACAACAAGCATAATAATCATAAGGAAGCATGAAAAAGTAGCATGTCGGCTCAAGTGAGCTCGACCCCAAATACAGTATAAAATCCACAAACCTCACAGTCTCATCTCTAGGTCAATATACAATAATCTGGTAGAACAGTAGATGGAGTACACTAGATACAAGAATATACAAGGTGGTACAAAAAAAAAATAACATAACCCACCTATGAGCAAATCTCGAGCTCAGGCAAAAGAGGCAAAAGACAAGTGCGCCCGCCGCTACTGAACTGACGGAGCGGACCTGCAAAAGACTGTGGCACAACGGGGGTGAGTTGCCAACTCGTGAGTAATAAATAACATCTACAAAGGCTATCGTATGCATGCACACAAGCATCCTAGCATCTATAATACAGGTAAGACTGGATGCACTAGCAGGTGTGTATATAACATCAGTGTAATAATATGTATGCAACATGAATATCTGAGGTCTCAATAGGTATATATAAGAAATATTTTATCTCTTTTTTTTTTTGAAACTCTTTTAGAATGCCAGCATAATGTCAATGAATCGACGAAAATCGGTGTCCAGCAACGACACCCAAAAAGCTGTCCCAAATCTCATAAATCCATGTCATAGTGTCTCTGGCCTCAGCCATCCGGCTGACCCATCTCAGTATCAATATATCATCCTCTCGCGGCCCCGGTCGGTATCCTTTGGATATCCGCCGTGCCCAATGAAGTCACCGGTAGGTAATCCGTCCCCTGCCAGGCTCATCGTCATCACCACGAGCTTCTTGCCCCGGGGTACCTTACCGGGCCCACCATGTACCCGAAACGGTTCATCCAACTCCTCGAAACGGGTCTCCAAAAAACCACAGCAAACTCATGGTGGACGACACTTACATCACTAGAAAACCGCAATTTACATGTTTTAAAAATATATAATAAGTTTAGAAATTTGCGGTTTTCCCCCGAAATCCAGCAATATCATCAAATCCCAAGAAATCCTCATGAGTGCATATATCAATGATAATGAATGCGTATGATATCAATAATCAAGATGCGATGTGTGATTATTGTATTAAGCATGAACAATTAATATGATGAAGTACATGCACATGACTAGCAATACTACGGTTTCATTTTTAAGGAATTAAAGGCAATAGTACCAGTTTAAGTATCAATTAGTAAAAGGTTTCAATTTAAAAGTTATCTAGTGTGGTGGCATGGCAATTACCAGGGAGTGTGTGTAAACATGAATAGTGCTCGTGCTGCATATAAAGACCTGGTAATGGTGCATGTGTCCTACAATTGAGTTTGCGTATATGGGTATAACCTATTGATCTAATTGCAGCAATTATCATGCCAGTATTATTATTCTAATGCCACAAGTGATTATCCAATTTACTATTTTCCAGTTTACTAAATCTATCGGGCGACTTGCGCCATCCAAACGATCGTCCTCCGTAGATGTTAAATCTACTCACCGGAATCCCTGGCTAGCTGTGTCCAATCACCGCCTTTCCCTTTCGCGCCGCGTCTGACGTTTCCGCGACCGAACCTGGAATTTACATCAGTATCAAATATAAGGTTACATATCAAGAACGACGCAAAACCCCAACGAAACTACTAAAGTTCGCTAGCAAGGTACAACGTGCACAAAGTGCGCGGACACACGCGAAAATCGCAAAAACTGCCGAAAAACGCCGATTTGGGTCACCCGGCAAAACTAAAACCCGACTACCCAAAAACCGCACTCACGCATCCTAAAAGTCGTAGGACAAGCCATTACAATCATCAAGATATCAAAAATAATTCATCACATAACTTTTATAAAAATCTAGTAAGCATTTGCATTCCAATTTGATGCAAACATCGACAATCTAGCGACAAAGTTAACACCATCCAACACCAACATCCAAACTAACCAAATAGCTAGCCAATACACAAATTTTAAACCATTAACTAAGCTTAAAAACCTAATTTTCATAACAAAACCTTCTCTTGATTTTTGTAATTAGCAAACGAAAACCAAACTATACATGAAAAACCTTAATTTAACACTATATTTTAGCCTAATAAGCAAATTAACCACTTAGATTAAGGTTAGCAAAACACTAGATAGCAAATTAGGTTTAATCACTTAAATAATGCTTTCTAAAACTTAATCCACTCACTAATCAAGCTTCACAAACCAATACCAACATAAACCCTCTCTTGAAATTTCAAAACAACAATTCCACCCTTCTAAAATTAACTAATTTAGCAAAATTGAAAACTACAAAACAAGGTAACCATATAGATTAGTTCACTAACAACTAGATTAACTAATAAACACTTAATTAATTATCATGGTTCAAAACCCTAGTTTAAACAAACTACTCATTTTAAACTAGATTAAAAATAAGCTAACTTTTAACACTAACCATACAATTAAAGGAATTTTTAGCAAAAGAAAGCAACTTGATGAGAATTATACCTCTTGATCAATGGATCAAGCAAGAGAATTGCTCCAATTGATGTCCTCAAGCACCAAGATCCAAGCAAGAATGGTTAAGGAAAGGATAGCATAAGGATTGTTTGGATTTTTGAATTAAATCATGGATTTTTGATGTATTTTTCTCGAAGAAATTGAAGAAAAAGAAAAGAAAAGAGAGGAAGAAGAGGGTGCAGGTTTTTTCGGCCAGAATGAGGTGTGGGGGAGGGTGTGGGGCTGAGTGGGAAGGTCAAGGGTCAAGTTCCAAAGTCAAATGTGTCATACTTTATCCAATATTTTTAAAATTAAATCCATAAACTAACAAAACAACTCAAGAAGCAACCAAGAAAAGAGAGGCCAGAAATTTCTGGTCTTGGCCAAGGTTTGGGCTGTTCTTGGGCTGAGGGAAAAGATAGAGGGGTTTACAAAAGAAATTTTATGCAAAAAGGCCCCCTACAACTCAAAAATTGCAAGTTTTAGCCCAAAAATTCAATAATTTCGTTTCAAATCATAAAAATTTGAAAAAAATCAAAATAAATTACTAAAAAATTCATGTTATCACTAGAATATAATTATCATAATTTTAGAGGTTAAAATTAGCCCGGAAAAATTTGTATTTATCGCTTATTTAATGTATTTTCTTACCGGCTTAAAATAATATTAAAAAATTGAAAAATAGGGAAAAAATTTTAAATGACCAAAATTTCATAATTAACTCATTAGTCACTAAAAACAAGTAATTACCTATCCATTTAAGGTATAATTAGCCCTAAACTGCAAAATAACAAGAAAGACGGTTTTCGGAAAAATACCGAATTTTCACCGAATTTCAGGAAAACACCAAAACGACTTTTCAAGACGCTACATTCTCCATATGGGACTTGGACATCATATCAGACATACTGGTTACTAGATCTCTGGTTTTAGATCTAGATTTGGGTGGTTTTCCAATCAGGGTACTTAGACAGCATTCTAAGAGTATTTAGAATGGACGACTCCTGGCACGGTAATGTACCTGCAGGTGATGGAGTCACCCTCTCTAAAGGTGTCTTACAGACTAAAGGGAAGAGGGATGTGCATGATTGGCAGATCACTTGCTCAGGCAATTGAGTCAATCATGAGATGTCAAGTACCACACCAGATGTTGTTCTTGCACTAGGTGCAATAAGTTGACATTAATCCAATCCTGGAGAAACAGTCGGAAGCAGTTTTAGAACATAAGTGGATGTTCTAGGGATATGATAACGACAGCCTCATTCAGGAGACAGTTATCATTCCAGGCTTCCAAGGTGATATGGACGACAAGGAGGTTGTCAGAGCTATAGTTTTTCCTTCTGACGAGGGACAGTATTTTGGACAGGTGATCCAAGGCAATACTGAGGGAGGCATGGCGCAGGATACTGATTAAGTTCAGTTGACGATACAGTCTAAGAAGTTTGGATTTGGAGTTCATTTATGAGCTAGGTCCCATCAGACGTCCAAACACATTCTAAGACAGGTATTGCTCATTTCGGGATATGGGTTTCTCCGCGAACATGAGATATAGAGAGACACAGAAAGAAACATCAAGGCGGATCCACTCACTGAGGCTATTCCTCGAACGTAATAGTTTCGCAAATGGGATTTGTGAGACTGACTAGTAGAGGAGTTGGGTGTTCGGTATCGCACAGGCTGTGAGTATGCGACATCGCAATAATTGGCCTTGAGTGCAAGTAGGAGATTGTTGGAGATAGTCCCCTCAGAGTCAATTATTGGATCACAGGCACGTGATTGCAATGATTGAGGGAGGACCTATCCCGGTAGGACAGTCTTACTCAAGATGATAGTATGCTATCTGGTTTACCTTTATCATCGTGTACTGCTTTAGGTGACCTGACATGTCGCTATTACACGTTGATAGAGCCCCTAGGATTCTTACTTGACTGCCGGCAGTATGAGGGCGATCATATAAGTGAGAGCTGGTAGTCTATAAGCTCATCCTTAAAAGGTCCCTAGTCGTGGGAGTTTCGAGACAGGGCACGATACTCCAGAGTAGACTAGTGTATACAGTCGAGACCCCGACGAGGGGCGGTAGCCGGTCTCACAAGCCACTGGTGTCAGTTGGTTCACCTAAGATGTATGCAGGTGCTCATTGGGTTATGAGTACACCGGACAGGACTCGCCGGGAACATGCTAGTTGGTCTTATAACTGATGTCAGATAGCAGTTCCGTGGTGACATGTGTACTGGTTAGTTCATCGACATAGGGATCGTCATTTGTCTCGTGTGAGTTCCCACTGTACTTTGATTACAACCCTACCACGCTCAAAGGAGACGTGCAAACAGGTTTTAGTTGGTTACAGTCCCAAGCCACATGGAGGCAGTGAGCGGATCTTCAGGGGTTCGTCTCTCCCGGTATTGGGGGTGAGGTCGCGCTGTGTCTAGGAGAGCCATTACACAAAGCCCTCGGCCGTGGCAGGAGATTTACTGGTAGGTATTCCAGTAGTATCTCAGGGTGTTCTGGGCTACACTCCGACATGACTTGTACCGCTTTTGGGGGTCTGACTTTTACCAACCCCCTAAGCCCGCCATGCGATACTCATAGACGAACGGACAGGACTGTATGGATATTGTCACTGACAGGCTCAGTAGGGTGTCAGGATGAGTTCACTCATCGACGTCCCTTTTGGTCAATACCTGGTAGCCCGTTACGTATTGGCTTATACCTCTGACGTGCTAGTGGTTAAATCCACAACCAAGGTGTTGACGAGTCTTTAGAGTCCCCCACATTCAGTTACTCAGCTTTCGGGCGAAACGCTGTAGAGGCCGTATGGAGATATGGCAAGGTCCGATCAGATACGTGCGGTATTGCACGGATCAGGATCGGACAGTTAGTACTTCAGGCCGTATGGATATATGGCAGGGTTCGATCAGATATGTGCGGTATTGCACGGATCAGGATCGGATGGATAATACTAGCCGGCTTTGGTTTAAGCCAGATCCTAGTATAGTACAGTGTAGACTTTGTCTCATTGCATTTGTATTCGGTCGGAATAAAAATGCGGGTGTTTATGCACAGTATTGGGGTTTTCCTGTAATTTATTACGGGACCAGTTTTCTGGAGTTGCCAGTTTGCTTTCCATTTCGGCCATTTTCATTTGTATCTTTCAATGGCCGAAGATTGGTGGAGGAAGGCTTATTTGCATTTGTGCAAATAAGCAATTTGGGAGGGGGGTCTTTGCATATTTTTGTATCATGATACTTGCACCATCATTGCTTGACTTTCTTTAGTCATCATGGCTAGTCTTGTAGTATCATGATGGCATGACTTTTGGTTGTTATAATGATAGTTGGAGTGTGAGGTTGGCTTTGTTATCATGCTTGATCATGATCACTTTTCTCTCTCTCTCTCTTGTATCATTTTGATCCATACACTCCCTTATTCTTTCTCCTCTCTCCCATTCCATGCCATGGCCGGCCATATAAGTGGGGGCTGTCCCAATTTTGTGCAAGGGGATTTCATCTCTTTTGGCTTTGGAAAAATCATACAGCTCCACAAAAAAATTCCATGTATCATCCCTCCACCAAAAATGGCAACCTCCATGAACCCCAAAATGAGACATGGTTCTACACACATTCTACAGCAAACCTTGGGCACATCGACTCGCCAGCTTCGTGCCCGAGTTGCCTCGGTATTGAGGTGGGAGCCCGTAAAAGATGCAGACGATGTGGTGCCCTTCTGGCAAGAAGGCGACGACCGGAGTTTCCGCGGGAGATCGGGACGACGACAAGAAGACCGGAGGACACGGATTACTCGGTATATCTCTCTTCCCATCTTTTAGTTAGCTAGGACTAGTTAATGGCCCGATCCGGGTTTTAGTGCGCGGTGGTGCCGGTTTGCTAGTTTGCAAAATTAAAGTTAACCATCGCTTCCGCATTTGGCCTCGGGATGGAGGCCGGGGCGCCGCCGTGCACTTACAATCACCTGATCAGGAAGATAGTAGATCTCAGGAAATTCAAGTTAAGGAGAGTTGACATGAAGGATAACACAGCGGATCCACTCACCAAGGCCCTTCCCTAGATGCTAATTGATAGATTTTTTTGGATGTTGGGTATGAGATACTACAACAACCGGCCTTAGTGCAAGTGGGAGATTGTTAGGAATATGTATGCCCTAGAGGCCATTATTGTATGATATAGTTGATGCTTGGACATAAATATAGAGGACTTTCATGCTGGACATGATAGTATGCTATCTGGTTTCCTTTATTTTAACATGTAGACTGGTATTATTATACTGTCTCTTTCTCACATGTTGATAAAGTTCTTGGATGTTAGCTTGACTACCAGGACTATGATGCGGATCATACTACTAGGACCTGGGTAGTCCATAAGCACATCCTTTAATTATTCCTAGTCGATGGGATATCGAGATAGGGCATCGATATTCCGGAGTAGACTAGTGTGTACGTTTCTTGTCCCTTAGAGGGCGATAGTTGATCCCATAACCATTGGTGTGTGACATCAAAGATTGTACACAGGTGTAACATTTCAGAAAATATAAAATATTATTTTTGGAATTTAATATTAAAATAATATATTTCGCGAAAACTATCCGATTTGCGAATTTGGGGTTTTCGTAAAATGGTATAAATATATACCAATATTTATGAAGTAATTGGAGATTAAAAAGATTTATTCATTTAAAAATATATTTATTGGATTTGGTATTTTTATAATTAATTATATACAGTTTAAATAAAAATTGATTAGTGCACTACTAATCATGATTAATCCAAATCCGTGTTTCTACGTTTTTCCATGGTTACTGCACCATGACATGTCGCATTTTTGTTGCATGTTGTTTCATTCGTATTTGTTGATAATTGGCTTTAAAAGAAAAAGAGAAAAGAAAAGTCAATGGCATGTGATGAGAGAGAAAGAGAGAGAGTGAGGCATGGGCTTGTGAGACGGTGAGAATAAGAGAGAGAGGGGGGGCTGCCTTCATTTCTTCCCCCATTTGTTTTCTTCATCTCCTTCATCCTCTTGCTTCCTCCACTTTCACCTCCATATATCATCTCAATTCCTTCACCAAAACCATATACTCTCTTCATTAAAAAGATGCACAACTTCATCTTCAACACTTTGGACCAATCAAAGTTGGATTTTGAAGACTTTAAGCAACTCATGAAAATTCTTGAGTTGCCAAATGAGTTATAATTCTAGACTTTAGTTAAGTTATTGTGTTTAGTTTATCCTATCATTAGTTTAGAGTTAAATTGATGTTGATTAGTGATGTTTAGAAACTCCAAAAGAGGGTTTGGGTGATTGTGTGGATTTGTGTTATGTAGTGGTTGTTTACAAGACCTTAGTGTTGATTTTATAGCCTAGAACAGAGAATAGAACCCAAAATACGAACTTAGAAACTTCCCTGTGTCGGTTTTATGATGTTTGATAGCCTACAGGGAATCTGGAGCTATCTGGGGTATTTTTAAGAAAATCTAGCAAGTCCAGTGACCTAGATACACCACTAGAAGACCACCACCAAAACACGATATGCCAATTCCCCAATACGGTCGGCGAGATCGGACATTTGGACATTGTCGCCGGATTTTCTGTAGGTGTCTGGTGTTGAGTTTTTTCCTGTAGCTCAATGTCCCTATAACCCATCCTCTGAACTTGCTTGTTTTGTCCCTATTAACCTGAGCTAAAATCTGGGAACATATTGGGTTGGTTTTGGTTAAGTTTTCCCGATATTGGAATTCTTGGTTTTGATATTTGATATTGTATTTGGTCGTTGGATGTTTGTACGTCAATAACGAGAGTTGTTTGGTTGTTTTTGCATGCGTAGGCTATAGGTTTTAACCTATAGGCAATTCGTGTGCCGTATCGGATTTCGGAATTGATTTTAATAGCAATTGCGATTGTGTATTGATTGTAGGTACCTTCGCGTGGATTCCGAGACGACGAAGCACATCGACTACGGCTGAACAAGGTGTTCCGCAGGTGAGTAGATTTATATCTACGGGGGAAGTCGGGTGGATGGCGTATAACACCCCTGCAATTAAAAAATGGAAACCGATATATAGAATATAGTCGGAGAAACCTATACTAGGAACCCACGGATGTGATTAAAAGTTTTAGTATGAAATGATATGATTGATAAGGATGTCTCGAACTGATATATGAGGATATGAAATGTGAATGTAAATCGCGATATATATATATTTAGTGCAAAGAATAAGTATGGGATTTAGAGTAGCATGATATGAGATCGATAAATAGGACATGAGATTAATAAGATAGAATGTATATGTAAGATGACTTGATGTGAGATATTGATGTGATGAAAAGAGTATACGATGAGATATGATGACTTGGTTGATATGTCGTTATACGGATGCGAGTCGATATGAGATAATTGATACATTTGTCGGTCCCATGATATGAGATTGATACGGATGTGACCTGAGAGATAGGTATATATATGTATAATTATGTGAATGATGAGTGAGATGTCGTACGAGACTTTAGATCCGTACCCTCATTGTTGTATAGGTCGATAAAATCCCTATTCTGTTTGTTGTCGCCGCACGCGATGCTTTACCGGATGATTGATCAATATCTTTGACAAGAGGATGTCGTACGATGGATTATACCATACGTGATGTTGTCAGGCTGGATGCCGATTAATAGATTCATCGACTCGGATATGTTATAGATATGTATACATTATAGCATTGCGCTTATGATGTACCTTATGCTACGTTCATGATATTCTCATTGCATTACATATACCTGTGCTAGTACACCTACATTATTATCGATGATGCATATGTTACACTTACACAGATTGGCCGGCTCACACACTTTCATCATCGATAATTGCTATGTCACTACATAGTAGAATTGCTACATCATGCTATTACTCTTAATGTTTCAGTATTGTCACATTGTTAGTGTATATGCCCTAGAGGCCATTACTGTATCATACTAGTATGTATATTACTTGATGGAAGCTTGGGATATTCACAGTTGTATATACAATCTTGCTCGAAATGGTAGTATGCTACTTGGTTTGTCTCTGCTTTAATGTGTACATGTGTTTCTTTTATTATATCACCTATACGCATTAGTGGAGCCCTTAGGATCTTTGCTTGATTACCAGCGTTGTGATGGCGCTCACACTCATGGGGGCTGGGTAATCCATAAGCACATCCTTATACAGGTCCCTAGTCGTAGGACTATCGAGACAGGGCAACGATACTCCGGAGTAGACTAGCGTATGCGCTTCTCATCTCAGTACGTCGTGCTTGAGATAGTATGCGGGTGCTCGTTAGGTTACGAGTACACTGGACAGGACTCGTCGGGAACTGTTGGTTGGTATCTGTCACGACCCGAAAGTACGGAACATGACCGGCACTTAAACTACGAACGTCTCGAGGCGTACGTAATCTAAGTAAACCGAAAACCCAGAAATCCAAACCAAGAAAAGTAGTAGAGAGTAGGAAAAACCAATTTAAATCAAGTAGTTTTAATAGCATAAGCCGAATTATGCGGGTTTCTAAAAACATCAAAAATTTACTGAAAATTTCGGCAGAATCTCCTTTGTAAATACTGGCTCCCAAACGGGATACAACATGAATAGTATACGAAATCAATAAAAGGCATCCCCAAGCGGGAGCTAGCTCTTCGTCAATCGACGGTCACAACCACACAAGCAATATAATATACAACGCCAACGGCGAGGATCAAAAACTCAAAAGGGAACTCAAAACCACCAGAAATATAACGAGCGACTCTAAGGTCGAAAGAATAAACAACACTGGTCTCTATCTCAATAGATACATGTTTGGTTGATGGAATTTACTAGATACAACTGAATAATATCATACAAGGTAATATGATGGATACGATACAAGAAAAACCCACCTACTAGCAAGTCACCCGAATGAAACTGAGCCCGCAAGCCGTAATGAAACCTGTACGGCAAACCTGCAAGAAACTGGGGCACAACGGGGGTGAGTTGCCAACTCGTGAATAGAAAAACATCTACGCACAGAAATCGCATAAATAACGCAACCTAGGTCAATGATCATAATATATCCCCAAATATAAGTATAACAGGCAGCCTATAACAATGGCTAGGGTAATATCTAACCCGAGTATAATTTCATGTGCCCGTGTCAGTGCCTCAGGTAGCAATATATCATATGAATGAGGTATGAATGCATGAAACAGAATACATGTAAATGAAGAAACTGTTTTCATAAATTAGTGAGATTTCCTTCGTATTTTTAAACTGAGGTATCATAAATGAAATCAGCATCAACAGTGTCTAGCATCGACACAAAACATAAATCTCACTGTCTCGAAATATCAATGTCTCAATCTCAATATCTAGGGCGCCGTCAGTCCAGACCGGCCCCTACCATCCATCTCAAGACTACGACGGTATCCTCCGGATATCCGACGCGTCGGGTAATATCACCGGTAGGTAGTGCTCCCCAGCCAGGCTCAACGTCAACTCCACATTCCTCTTGCCCCGGGGTACCATACCGGGCCCACCATGTACCCGTGACGGTTCCTCCACTCCTCGACACGGATCTCCAAAACCACAGCAAACTCATGGTGGACGACACTTTACATCACTAGAAAACCGCAACATTTTATATTTTAAAAGGTCATAAGTTGTAAATTTTGCGGCTTTCCCCGAAATCCGGAAATATCATAAATCTCAAGAAATCATCACAAGTGCATATGTCAATGATAATGAACTAGGCATGAACCACTGAATAACAGTATGCATGAAGTGGTAGGTAATAACTACAATGTCTAATATGACATATAAGGGAAGTACACTAATATCATGTCAACACTACTAGCTAACAATTTAAGTCAAGCAATTATATTCTCTAAAGTGTACGTGACATGGCAATTACCGATGAAGATGTGTGTGAGCCGGCAAGTAGGTGTACGTGGTACATACGCATCATCGGTAATGGTGCTGGTGTCCTAACAGCATGATATCAATAATGGAATATGCAGCAAAATAAATATGCGAGGCAGAGCGAACAACAATAATGTGCGGGAGCTGAATACTAGACACAACGATAACTAATCTGCAATAATCTAATATAAGTCTACAAATGGTGCCTTTTGAAATAACACGAATCGTGGGGTTTTGAAAATAGGGGCTACGGTGTTTTTATGAAAAGATACGTTGTTTTCGAAATATCCGTAGATTCCCTTGAGCTGTCTTTAAAAATGCCCACGATTCGTTAGTTTTTGAAATAGGTAAGAAGTCTAATCTAATCTAACAACTACACTAAACTATACGGCTGAACCAACAAGCTGAACTACAGGTAAGGAAACCGCCTATCATCTGAGTCGATACATATACATACCTGTATATGTATAGTCGGTGATCCCGCCTCAATAATATTATATCCGATACCATATCTATAATCAGGCATCCCAAGTCAAGAGTGCAGATCAATCATCAATATAGCTCGTACGTAAATCCGTCGTACGGCATCCCAATCTGGGTACGGGTCAATATCACATTCATCATACTATTCACCTGGTATCCTCTTTCTCAAATATCATGATCGGGGTACTGATCTACGTCTAGTACCATACTGATACCGCCTACGTATGCATGGACGTGTGTGAAACACTACGTCAAGGACCCGCTACAACGTCATGTCGTATCTAAGATACGAACCCTGCTATATCACCGATCTCACGGCCTCAAATCAAATCTCATCGACTCAGCTCAATCCCAAGTATCATCCTCAGCCCGTATGTGAACACATAGTCCCATACCCATGTGAACACATAACTATAAAGAATCCCATAAGCACATATCAATAGGAATGTATGCAAGTATGTATGTGTGTATGTGTGTGTAACACTACCCTAGGGTTCGCAACACTAAAGTAATCCAACACACCAATATCCATCCTAAGCATCGTTATTAATCCTAAATAACATATAATAATTGTTGGTGTGTATACGCATCCGTATACACCACCACGGACTGCGGGGGTGCTATACGCCATCCACCCGACTTCTCCCCGTAGATATAAATCTACTCACCTGGTCCTCGCTAGCCGGTGCCGACGTCGCCACGCGCTTGCTTGTCGTCTCGAAGTCTACATGGGGGTATCTACATATCATAACGTACCATATCGCATTAAAACTAAATTCGAAATCGAAACGGCATACGAAAATCAAATCGGCACGCGTATCACGCATAGGTCCAAACTTATCGCCCACGCATGCAGGAATAGTCAAACCAACCCTCGATGTCGATGTACGAACGTCAAACCATCGAGAAAATCCAATCACACTCATTTGCACATTCACGAACACTAATTTTAATATAAAATAGCTTAAAATTCCCAAAAACCCCAATTTCACTTAAAAAGTCGTTTTTCCGAAAATCTAGCAAGCACAATTCGCCGTTTGTACAAAACATGATGTTTAAACGAAACTAATGGCCACAATATCCACCAATTATCATAACCAAGTTATAGAAACCATATCAATAATTTATTCTCATCAACTTGTATAAATTCCAAAATTCTAGTTTTGCAAAAATATCCAATTTAACACTTTTTAACGCAAAATTCCACAATTTAACAATTTATCTTGGCTTTGCATATTTTAAATGGTTAAACCACTCATGGAAACCTTAATGATATGCTAAAAACCCTAACTAGATTTTAATCCCACATTTTAATAAAATTTCCAAAACCTAGTTAGCAAATTAGCATAATTATCACAATTTGGGCAAATTAAATATAACAATATGCAAATTAGCTACAAGATTTTGTTTTGCATAACTTAAGATGCTAAAATACATCACACTACCATGAACAAATTAACACAACCATATCTTTAATTTAACCCTTCTCTTGAATTTAAACTTGCAATTTAAAACCTAAATTAAACACCTAATTAAGTTGATTTAAAGTATCTAACATAAATTAAGCAAAAGGGTTAGAGTTATACCTTCACAACCCATGAGATCAAATATGGAACTTGACCTCCAAATTGAGATCTTTGCATCAAGATCCATGCTATAAGGGCTAAGGAAAAATGGGTAGGGAATGGATTTGGGATTTGTGAGGTTTTGTGTTGATTTGTGAGGCAATTTTGATGAGTTTTTTGAAGAGAAATGTGATGAGAAAAGAGGAGGGGATGTTGTGTGCAGAAAATGGGGAGGGTCGGCCACTAGAGGGTGATTGGAGAGAGAGTGAGGTGAGGAAAGTAGCAAGTAAAGAAGTCCAAGTCAACACAAGGTCAAAGTCCAACACAATTATCCATTTTCTTTTCTTTTCTTTTCTTTCATTTCCTTTCATTTGATAATCAAGTGGGAAAAAAATAGGGGGGCTGCTGAATTCAGCCATGGGGAGGAGTAAGTGGGTGTGTGTGGGTGTGGGTACGGGTGTGGGGTGATGAAAAATGATAAATACAGTACCCCAAACATCCATTTACGCTAAAAAAAAGCCTTTTTTTTCAATAATTTCTAAACCGTTTTGACAAATGATTTCGTTCCAAAAACAACATGATAAATTTTTATTTAATGTTTTATGATGCAAAAAATTTGTTTCAACTCATTCCAATTTGTAATTTTCCCTAATTAAATGTATTAGTGACGGCTTAAATAATAATAAAATAATATTTTTTTCAGAAAATTTGAAATTTCACCAGCGGCTCAATAAACACCAAATAATAGTAATTACATGGCTAGAATATGTATATTTAATTTTTATAATAAGATATTTGTATTTTGACTTTTTACAGAAAACCCCCTCATTTTACCGATTTTCCGAAATTTCACCGAAACGATTTTCAAAATGCTACAATCTTCCCTCCTTAAAGAAATTCGGTCCCCGAATTTAAGTTCAAACTCCCCCAAATACTAAAACATCTAAGTAAAACCATCAAGTCGTCGGGGCTCCGAAATTGTAAATACATAAAACAAATCGTAGTGCAGCGCATGCGCTTGAAAAATGAGTATATAACTCAAATCAAAACTCCGTCAAGCATCCCGCAATCATCGGAGTCATGGAGAAGACATCAATGCCAAATCCAAATCAAAACCAATATGATATAACTCGAAACTATACATGTAAATATCGAATCTATATCTGTAAGTATCTGAAGGAAATGCATGCCAAACCCCTTTAAGTCGCTGTGCAACGCGTATAACACTGCACGGTGGCGGACGTCTATCATAAGAAAATAACTATATACATATATACCTTTGTTTGAAATGTACGTTCCGCCGTTTTGGAAACAATTTAGAAGGGTCTTCTTATTTTAAACATTTCGAGTCATATCAGACACATAGGTAAATACTGAGGCTATAGCTCGCTTTTTGGAAATCCCTTCCATAACTATCAATGCATGCAAAATATATTCAGGTATTGTCCTCTGACTAGTCCCGCTCAGTACGAAAACACATAGCAATATCATAAAAACGTACTGCTCTATAAGAAATCAATCCCAGAATATGCACATGAATACTACGTGCGTCTGGTGCGCACGGAGATCAAAATCTATGAATGTGCCATACATGCGTACAGAAACAACATCTAAGTGCATCGGGTGTGCACGAAACATCTGTCGTAGGCAACAGGTGTGCCTGACAGCAAAATCAGGTGCATCTGACATGCACAAAAAAAAAAATCTTGATTTAGTGCATCTGGTGTGCACCAAATCGCATCTCGTAACAGGCGCCCAACAGGCGCTAAAAATCCAATCCGGTGCATAAAATGCACAAAACAAATGTCGAGCATCACCCTCGAAATCGAAATCCAGTGTATCCAAGTGCACAAAATATATGTCACTGCACTGCCAGCATATATAAACTATACAGAGTGTAGGAACCAAATCGCGTGCGTGCATACGCACAAAATCAACTCAACTGTTTAAAACCGTAAAATCACAACCATGTGAAACTAAAGCACGAAAACGATATCAAGTGCAACACTGTGCAAAGATCGTAAATCCTCAATCATCAAAATCAAATCATACGAATAAATCACCCAAAACATCGAAATCAATAATGGCGGAACAGTACCGCTCAAGTGCATACTCTAAGAATCTCGGCCAACTGTCGCGGTCACTAGTGGGACGTCTCGTCGATGATCATGAACTCTGTCCTGCTGGTGTGCGTAACTATGACCACTCTTGGGTCAAGATCTTCACTGTGAATTACCAATCTTTCGGTCCATCGGCTCATCGGCCCTGTCAGGTGTGCTAACGGGGACGATTCCGTTCTGGCACTTCTCTGGTCATCTCTTGGTCAATCATCGCGACCACTCTTAAGACAGCATATCACTGGCGTCGGCCTCTGGCTCTCTGAATGTACATGACACATCTGATCCTGGGTGCAAGTATCATTGCAGCAGTGTCCTGGAAGAAATCCTGCTCACGGTCTCTTCCATGTCTCGTCTCTGCCAACTGTCCGGAAGTCATCGTCCTTTCCTATATCTGCATCTTGCTCCGGAATGGCTGCATACCCATCGCGACCTCTTCTGGAAGGTATATCCAGTACTCTGCCTCGGCATGCGTATCGCATCTCTGATGTCGGCGGAGTGGAACGTCATCTCATCTAGATCTGGTGCGAACCACTTACTCCACTTTTCTCTAATGTCGTCTGCTTTGGACTCGTCTCGTCGCGGCTGCATGGACTGAGCTCCAACGGCTATCCACGTATCGGGAGTCTCCCAAGAAATGCATCTCACCACCTAGCATCCGAATTAAGTCGAGCCATCCGATCGAGTCGTCAAAACCTCATAATCCCCCAAGAGCTCAACATCTTGGGCACAGTTTAATAGTATCGAGTACATACCACAGCATCGGTGGTCCAGCCGTAGAAGGGCAAACCCAAGCCTCACTAATGGCGCCGTAGAACTGCCGCAAACCCGAAGGTTCAAAGACTTTCACACGGTCATTAAGTCGAGTTAGGGTTTCTTTCTTCTAGAGGGACCATAGAATTGCCTGCATGTCTTTCCAAATACTTTAAACTTGGAATAATAGGTTTCTGACATTCGATCGTCTCTGTCGACTCCCAACGTCTCCGTGTGAAGTCGTCTCTAGCTGGAATCAATCTATCTGATGACCTTGCATCAGGGTAAGCGAACGAACCACCTGTCCTAGTCATTCATCATCGGGTGACTAGCGACCTTCTATCATCTATTCGTATAACTCGCCCCGCCATAGTTCCAACATATGGGGCGATATCTCGTCGCTCGCAGCAACAACTGGCTCGCTCGTCTGCACGCTGAACAGTGCCTCAATCATCAGGAGTAAGCAACACACCAACGGTCATCAAAATCTGGCTGGCCTCTGTCAGTGGCTCAATCCTCTAGTGTCGATCAGCACATCCGAGTAACCTCATAAAGGCGATCCGCCAAACGCTCGCGGCGCGGAAACACAGTAAAAAGACACATCTCTGCAATCGTGTGTCGCCGGAATTTCGTCCTGGTCAGTCCTCGTTCGTGACGAGCTTGTGCTGACCGCAACTCTAGCCGTAGCTCTCCCTGCCGGTAACCGTAGCAGCAAAACCAAACTGGTACCGATGAGGCTAGATCAGGAAGGAATATAATACTGAACAAGGAAATGTACATCCTAAGGCTTCATAAGTGGAGTGGCGTGTTGTAAATATGCCGCGGAACATACCAACGGTACGTCACTCTATTTTAGTCACCTATTCCATCAACCAAGGGTCATCCTACGCTCCGAAGGTTAAAACCTAACGCTCTGATACCAACTTTGTCACGACCCGAAAGTACGGAACATGACCGGCACTTAAACTACGAACGTCTCGAGGTGTACGTAATCTAAGTAAACCGAAAACCCAGAAATCCAAACCAAGAAAAGTAGTAGAGAGTAGGAAAAACCAATTTAAATCAAGTAGTTTTAATAGCATAAGCCGAATTATGCGGGTTTCTAAAAACATCAAAAATTTACTGAAAATTTCGGCAGAGTCTCCTTTGTAAATACTGGCTCCCAAACGGGATACAACATGAATAGTATACGAAATCAATAAAAGGCATCCCCAAGCGGGAGCTAGCTCTTCGTCAATCGACGGTCATAACCACACAAGCAATATAATATACAACGCCAACGGCGAGGATCAAAAACTCAAAAGGGAACTCAAAACCACCAGAAATATAACGAGCGACTCTAAGGTCGAAAGAATAAACAACACTGGTCTCTATCTCAATAGATACATGTTTGGTTGATGGAATTTACTAGATACAACTGAATAATATCATACAAGGTAATATGATGGGTACGATACAAGAAAAACCCACCTACTAGCAAGTCACCCGAATGAAACTGAGCCCGCAAGCCGTAATGAAACCTGTACGGCAAACCTGCAAGAAACTGGGGCACAATGGGGGTGAGTTGCCAACTCGTGAATAGAAAAATATCTACGCACAGAAATCGCATAAATAACGCAAGCTAGGTCAATGATCATAATATATCCCCAAATATAAGTATAACAGGCAGCCTATAACAATGGTTAGGGTAATATCTAACCCGAGTATAATTTCATGTGCCCGTGTCAGTGCCTCAGGTAGCAATATATCATATGAATGAGGTATGAATGCATGAAACAGAATACATGTAAATGAAGAAACTGTTTTCATAAATTAGTGAGATTTCCTTCGTATTTTTAAACTGAGGTATCATAAATGAAATCAGCATCAACAGTGTCTAGCATCGACACAAAACATAAATCTCACTGTCTCGAAATATCAATGTCTCAATCTCAATATCTAGGGCGCCGTCAGTCCAGACCGGCCCCTACCATCCATCTCAAGACCACGACGGTATCCTCCGGATATCCGACGCGTCGGGTAATATCACCGGTAGGTAGTGCTCCCCAGCCAGGCTCAACGTCAACACCACATTCCTCTTGCCCCGGGGTACCATACCGGGCCCACCATGTACCCGTGACGGTTCCTCCACTCCTCGACACGGATCTCCAAAACCACAGCAAACTCATGGTGGACGACACTTTACATCACTAGAAAACCGCAACATTTTATATTTTAAAAGATCATAAGTTGTAAATTTTGCGGCTTTCCCCGAAATCCGGAAATATCATAAATCTCAAGAAATCATCACAAGTGCATATGTCAATGATAATGAACTAGGCATGAACCACTGAATAACAGTATGCATGAAGTGGTAGGTAATAACTACAATGTCTAATATGACATATAAGGGATGTACACTAATATCATGTCAACACTACTAGCTAACAATCTAAGTCAAGCAATTATATTCTCTAAAGTGTACGTGACATGGCAATTACCGATGAAGATGTGTGTGAGCCGGCAAGTAGGTGTACGTGGTACATACGCATCATCGGTAATGGTGCTGGTGTCCTAACAGCATGATATCAATAATGGAATATGCAGCAAAATAAATATGCGAGGCAGAGCGAACAACAATAATGTGCGGGAGCTGAATACTAGACACAACGATAACTAATCTGCAATAATCTAATATAAGTCCTACAAATGGTGCCTTTTGAAATAACACGAATCGTGGGGTTTTGAAAATAGGGGCTACGGTGTTTTTATGAAAAGATACGTTGTTTTTGAAATATCCGTAGATTCCCTTGAGCTGTCTTTAAAAATTCCCACGATTCGTTAGTTTTTGAAATAGGTAAGAAGTCTAATCTAATCTAACAACTACACTAAACTATACGGCTGAACTAACAAGCTGAACTACAGGTAAGGAAACCGCCTATCATCTGAGTCGATACATATACATACCTGTATATGTATAGTCGGTGATCCCGCCTCAATAATATCATATCCGATACCATATCTATAATCAGGCATCTCAAGTCAAGAGTGAGGATCAATCATCAATATAGCTCGTACGTAAATCCGTCGTACGGCATCCTAATCTGGGTACGGGTCAATATCACATTCATCATACTATTCACCTGGTATCCTCTTTATCAAATATCATGATCGGGGTACTGATCTACGTCTAGTACCATACTGATACCGCCTACGTATGCATGGACATGTGTGAAACACTACGTCAAGGACCCGCTACAACGTCATGTCGTATCTAAGATACGAACCCTGCTATATCACCGATCTCACGGCCTCAAATCAAATCTCATCGACTCAGCTCAATCCCAAGTATCATCCTCAGTCCGTATGTGAACACATAGTCCCATACCCATGTGAACACATAACTATAAAGAATCCCATGAGCACATATCAATAGGAATGTATGAAAGTATGTATGTGTGTATGTGTGTGTAACACTACCATAGGGTTCGCAACACTAAAGTAATCCAACACACCAATATCCATCCTAAGCATCGTTATTAATCCTAAATAACATATAATAATTGTTGGTGTGTATACGCATCCGTATACACCACCACGGACTGCGGGGGTGCTATACGCCATCCACCCGACTTCTCCCCGTAGATATAAATCTACTCACCTGGTCCTCGCTAGCCGGTGCCGACGTCGCCACGCGCTTGCTTGTCGTATCGAAGTCCACATGGGGGTACCTACATATCATAACGTACCATATCGCATTAAAACTAAATTCGAAATCGAAACGGCATACGAAAATCAAATCGGCACGCGTATCACGCATAGGTCCAAACCTATCGCCCACGCATGCAGGAATAGTCAAACCAACCCTCGATGTCGATGTACGAACGTCAAACCATCGAGAAAATCCAATCACACTCATTTGCACATTCACGAACACTAATTTTAATATAAAATAGCTTAAAATTCCCAAAAACCCCAATTTCACTTAAAAAGTCGTTTTTCCGAAAATCTAGCAAGCACAATTCGCCGTTTGTACAAAACATGATGTTTAAACGAAACTAATGGCCACAATATCCACCAATTATCATAACCAAGTTATAGAAACCATATCAATAATTTATTCTCATCAACTTGTATAAATTCCAAAATTCTAGTTTTGCAAAAATATCCAATTTAACACTTTTTAACGCAAAATTCCACAATTTAACAATTTATCTTGGCTTTGCATATTTTAAATGGTTAAACCACTCATGGAAACCTTAATGATATGCTAAAAACCCTAACTAGATTTTAATCCCACATTTTAATAAAATTTCTAAAACCTAGTTAGCAAATTAGCATAATTATCACAATTTGGGCAAATTAAATATAACAATATGCAAATTAGCTACAAGATTTGGTTTTGCATAACTTAAGATACTAAAATACATCACACTACCATGAACAAATTAACACAACCATAACTTTAATTTAACCCTTCTCTTGAATTTAAACTTGCAATTTAAAACCTAAATTAAACACCTAATTAAGTTGATTTAAAGTATCTAACATAAATTAAGCAAAAGGGTTAGAGTTATACCTTCACAACCCATGAGATCAAATATGGAAATTGACCTCCAAATTGAGATCTTTGCATCAAGATCCATGCTATAAGGGCTAAGGAAAAATGGGTAGGGAATGGATTTGGGATTTGTGAGGTTTTGTGTTGATTTGTGAGGCAATTTTGATGAGTTTTTTGAAGAGAAATGTGATGAGAAAAGAGGAGGGGCTGTTGTGTGCAGGAAATGGGGAGGGTCGGCCAGTAGCGGGTGATTGGAGAGAGAGTGAGGTGAGGAAAGTAGCAAGTAAAGAAGTCCAAGTCAACACAAGGTCAAAGTCCAACACAATTATCCATTTTCTTTTCTTTTCTTTCATTTCCTTTCATTTGATAATCAAGTGGGGAAAAAATAGGGGGGCTACTGAATTCATCCATGGGGAGGAGTAAGTGGGTGTGTGTGGGTGTGGGTATGGGTGTGGGGTGATGAAAAATGATAAATACAGTACCCCAAACATCCATTTACGCTAAAAAAGCCTTTTTTCTTCAATAATTTCTAAACCGTTTTGGCAAATGATTTCGTTCCAAAAACCACATGATAAATTTTTATTTAATGTTTTATGATGCACAAAATTTGTTTCAACTCATTCCAATTTGTAATTTTCCCTAATTAAATGTATTAGTGACGGCTTAAATAATAATAAAATAATATTTTTTTCAGAAAATTTGAAATTTCACCAGCGGCTCAATAAACACCAAATAATAGCAATTACATAGCTAGAATATGTATATTTAATTTTTATAATAAGATATTTGTATTTTGACTTTTTACAGAAAACCCCCTCATTTTACCGATTTTCCGAAATTTCACCGAAACGATTTTCAAAATGCTACAGTATTATACCTATCGTCGGTTATCAGTTCCCAGGTGACATGAGTACAGCTTAGTCCGCTGACTTGACACTGTCACTTCGCCTCGAGTGTGTTCCCACTATACTTTGATTACTACCCTACCACGGCTCAAAGGAGTCGTGCAAACAGGTAGTAGTTGGGTGCAGTCCCGAAGCACTTGGAGGCAGTGACGGTTAGACAGGATTCGTCTCTTCCGGTATTGGGGGTTGACATCGCGCAGTGTCCAGGAGAGCCATTACACAAGTAGTCCCTGGCCAGGGCAAGCGAGATATACTGGTAGGTTTCCAGTGTTATCTCAGGGTGTTCTGGGCTACACTCCGACACGACTTATACTGCTATTAGGAGACTGACGTTCACCGCCCCCCTAGGCCCGCCATGTGATGTATCAGACGAATAGACCGGACTGTACGGAGACTGTCACATTCAGGCTCAGTAGGAGTTCAGATGGGTTCACCTCATCAGTCTTCTTATCGACATCTACTTGGGGACCGTTACGTACAGTTAGTGCCGCTTGCGGTCTGTGGTTAAACCCACTGCCTGCGTAGTGTTCAGTTTTTAGAGTCCCATACAGAGAGTTATTCGCCTTTAGGCAAAATGAGTAGAGGTCGCATGGTTTTGCGACAGGGTTCGTTCACATCCGCGCACTTGTGCACGTTTGCTGTCCGGATAGCTTATACTAGCGGGCTTTTGTTTAAGCTGGATCCTAGTATATGATTTGGGATTGGTTTTGTCTCATTATATTCGTGTTCCTCGGATCACGGATACGGGTGCGTATGCACAGTTGACTGAGACAGAGGGAGAGGACTTTGATTAGGGTTGATAACTATTGTCATTTTCTTAACCCTAATGCTTATGTGTGTATTATGAATAATTGATATCAGTTAAATATAATTGTGCATGGTTAGGGTTGTTGACCATTTGACCATACTTGACTTGTTGACTTGGGTGGACATGTTGACCGTCATCATTCTATATGAAAGATGCTCTTTGATCCTTGCAAATTGCATTTAATGTGAAATGATAATGGTCAAGTCTTGATTAACCATGACAATTATCTAGCTAATTATCTAATTTACATAATTCACACATATATGTGAGAATGGTTTATTATTCTCTTCATTCTATCATATTGATTCTCTCTCCTCCTCTTCCTCTCTCTCAAGCTCTCCCCTCTCATGTGTTGACAAACACATGAGCTTGAGATAAACCTTTCTAAAGTAATCTCTACTCTCATCTAAGGTTCTAGGATTAGCACTTCTAGCACCTTAGTTACTTCTAGCTTGAAGTTGAAGCCAAAGGTTGAGGCTCTCGGGTGGATCCTTCTTCGACTAGAGAAGGCGACAAGGTGAGCACTTTCTTTCACTCCAAGGAGCAAGGAGAGAAGGACATAAAGCCCAAGGTATAACCTTTCTTCCATGTAGCTAAAACTAGTTAGCTTGTAGTTAGTTTTTGTTTAGCAAAGATCCTCCTTAAGTTAGTCCATGTTGCCTAGTTCGATAAAAAACCGATTTTTATTCCGTTTTCCGCCTCCCCGCAAGCACCGGGGTGGGCAACGTGGACTTACAGTGGTATCAGAGCCTAACTAAACATAAACTAGCTAGTTAGTAAAGTGCATGGAAGTTCGATCGGAAAAATCGCAAAACTAAAATTTCAAAACCCAAAGTTTCTGTTGATTTTTTTTTCTGCTTTAAAAATAATAAATCTTACTTTAAAATTAGACTCAGGGTTTTGTTAAGAAACTCACCAAAGTCGATCCAGTGAACCGCTCAAAGCGCCGCGTTTCCGCGGCAAGAACATGCTTCTTGCCGCGGAACCGCGGCCGAGTTGACTCGGTTCTGGACCGAGTTTGGTGCAGTGTTCTTCTGTCAGGGTTTTGGGATTTTTAAGATATTTTATTTCTGCCCAGATTTTCCAGAATAGAAATTTGTATTTGGGTGGCTATAAATCCGTATTTTTTTGATCGAACTTCACTATACTTTGACTATTGGGTTATATCTGTGATGTTTATATGTATTTAAAGTCTGCTAATCGCTATACGTCGATTAGTGGGGGTTATACATATCTGTGATCTGTAATGCATATTGGTTTGTGTATATGAACTCGGTGGATTGTCGCGGATGAATAGCCGGGGTGGATGTGAGATGAGAGTTTCTTTTTTCTTTCATTCATGTAATATGTAAATTGATGTAATATTATTTATTTGGCCGCACAACCGGGTCGGGGTTGTAGCCGTCATTGTATAATTTCTTTTTACTGTTTTTGCTCCTAGGATAGATCCATGGTGGGGTGCATAAACTACCGGGTATCTCGAAGTGCCGAGTGGCCTACTCACGTCGTTGAAGGAGGTTGCTTCGCTTCGGATACTTGGCGGGTAGTTTGCCGCACCCGTAGGGGTCTTGGGTGGGGTATTGGCTATTCATCGCGACCGTGTAATCCGTTTTTCGTTGCAGGCTCGAACGAATCGCGGATTCCTAGTATATCCAAAGTGTTCATCTGTGATCTGTAATGGCTATCATTGCTATATATTTATATATGATAACTATTTAGGTGTTGCTTATGTTTTGCATCCGCGCTAGTCCAGTCCCCGCTCTGTCGTTAGTTAAGTAACCTAACGGGTGATGACGGGGCCCCGTGGCGAATGCGGATGGCATAAACGTACACCATATTTTGGTTGTTTTCTGCAATGGTAGGATTAAAAGATGGGACACATTAAGATTAATGCAAGAAAATAAACCAAGTAAAAGTCGATTGGAACACTTTGAAAACTACTCGGTTCTTTTCAAAACTAAACTTTTAAATGCGGAGCTTGAACCACTCCTTTTAAAAGCTATCTCGTTCCATCGATTATACCAAGTTCACTACGTTCACGGTTTCACCAAAACCATTCGTAGCCCTCAGTCATTCTATATGAATGGTCAAAAAGTATTCAAGCTATGTATTTTGGCCAAAGTCAAGGCATAGTGATTGGTAGCTATTGGGTATTCATGTGCAGCATAGGTAGATGCATTGGTTTGGGACAGTCGTGCTACCATTTTGGCCAAACTTAAGGATAGGTACGGGTGGGTCCAAATTAACCAGGAGAATGACTGGTAGAACTTGACATGTGACTTATGATATTTTGGCCAAAGTCAAGGTCATAAGAGCATGGGGCAAAAATCCACATCGGGAGTTTCATAAGTACTGAAACTTGCTAGCGCTGCATACCATTTGGAGTGTGATGATTCTGGTAGGATTCCTTCAGTTTTATCACGTGCTGATATTTGGATCCCGATCCTACTGTGAGTATATGCTACTCCTCAGGAAAGTTCTCACTTAACGATCAATGCTATAAACCTAGTAGGTGTCTAGAAAGGTGTTAGTGGGGCTACGCCCACAGGGAAAAGAGGTTACTTAATTAAGGAACTTCGCGAAAGCGTTGGAAAACCTCCCTCGAAGTACCGACACTGGCCTGGCTGAACGGTTAAGCAAGTATTGTACGGTGAGATTGATCCTGACTAATTCTTCCTTTATGGTTTGAGGAGGGATTCGAGAGACAGTGGGAGCCATCCTGTTTAGACAAACTAAAAACCACTCTAAACTTGCAAGAGCATCATGCTAAAGTGTTTCTTTTCTCTCTTCTAATTGCAGCGACCATTCAACATGACCGGACTTATGTTATTACTAGATAAAAACATACTGACAGGGCTAAACTATAAAGATTGGCTCAGGAATGTCAAGATGGCAATCACTTAGGACAAGTTGGGGTATATCCTTACCACCAAAGCTCCCTCTATCCCAGGTCCCACCTCCAGCGTCGCGGATGTAGAAATCCGTAAGACATGGGAGATAGATTGCGCGAAAGCCAAATGCCTCGTACTTGCCTCGATGGACAACGAACATCAGAGGAGGCACGAGAATATGGACCTAGAGTCCATATTTCTTCATACAAAAGAACTGTATGGAGAGAAATCTCGTATCGCCAGATACGAAGTGTGGAAGAAGCTATTTTCGGCAAGATTGGCCATCGGATCATCGGTAGCGGAACACATGCTTAAGATTGGCTACATAGAGGAGCTCGCGGACCTTAGGACCACGTTGGAGAATGACGTCTACACTGATTTGATTCTCCAGTACCTTCCTTCCACTTACGCCCAGTTTATCCTAAACTTCAGCATGCAAGGAAAGGAGGTTGAACTTTCCGAACTTCAGAACATGTTGAGGAGTGCTGAGGGCACCCTACAGAAAGGTAGGGAGACATCCACTTTGTGTAAGTCCATGTTGCCCACCCCGGTGCTTGCGGGGAGGCGGAAAACAGAATAAAAATCGGATTTTTATCGAATTAGGCAACATGGACTAACTAAAGGAGGATCTTTGCTAAACAAAAACTAACTACAAGCTAACTAGTCTTAGCTACATGGAAGAAAGGTTATACCTTGGGCTTTATGTTCTTCTCTCCTTGCTCCTTGGAGTGAAAGAAAGTGCTCACCTTGTCGCCTTCTCTAGTCGAAGAAGGATCCACTCGAGAGCCTCAACCTTTGGCTTCAACTTAAAGCTAGAAGTAACTAATGTGCTAGAAGTGCTAATCCTAGAACCTTAGATGAGAGTAGAGATTACTTTAGAGAGGTTTATCTCAAGCTCATGTGTTTCTCAACTCATGAGAGGGGAGAGCTTGAGAGAGAGGAAGAGGAGGAGAGAGAATCAATATGATAGAATGAGAGAAATAATGAACCATTCTCTCTAATATGGGTGAATTATGAAATTAGATAATTAGCTAGATAATTGTCATGGTTAATCAAGACTTGACCATTATCATTTCATATTAAATGCAAATTGCAAGGATCAAAGAGCATCTTTTATATGGAATGATAATGGTCAAAGTGTCAACCTAGGTCAACAAGTCAAGTATGGTCAAATGGTCAACAACCCTAACCATGCACAATTATATTTAACTAATATCAATTATTTATAATACACACATAAGCATTAGCTTTATGAAAATGACAATGGTCATTAACCCTAATCAAAGTCCTCTCCTTCTGTCTCAGTCAACTGTGCATACGCACTCGTATTCGTGATCCGAGGAACACGAATACAATGAGATAAAGCCAATCCCAAATCATATATTAGGATCTGGCTTAAACCAAAGCCCGCTAGTATAAGCTGTCCGGACAGCAAACATGCACAAGTGCGCGGATGTGAACAAACCCTGTCGCAAAACCATGCGACCTCTACTCATTTTGCCTAAAGGCGAATAACTCTCTGTGTGGGACTCTAAAGACTCGACACTACGCTGGCAGTGGGTTTAACCACAGACCGCAAGCGGCACTAGCTGTACGTAACGGTCCCCAGGTAGATGCCGATAAGAAGACTGACGAGGTGACCCCATCTGAACTCCTACTGAGCCTGAATGTGACAGTCTCCGTACAGTCCGGTCTGTTCGTCTGATATATCGCATGGCGGGCCTAGGGGGGCGGTGAACGTCAGTCCCCTAATAAGGGTACAAGTCGTGTCGGAGTGTAGTCCAGAACACCCTGAGATAACACTGGAAACCTACCAGCATATCTCGCTTGCCCTGGCCAGGGACTACTTGTGTAATGGCTCTTCTGGACACAGCGCGATGTCAACCCCCAATACCGGGAGAGACGAATCATGTCTAACCGTCACTGCCTCCAAGTGCTTCGGGACTGCACCAAACTACTACCTGTTTGCACGACTCCTTTGAGACGTGGTAGGGTAGTAATCAAAGTACAGTGGGAACACACTCGAGACGAAGTGACAGTGTCAAGTCAGCGGACTAAGCTGTACTCATGTCACCTGGGAATTGATAATTGACGATAGGTATAATACCAACCAACAGTTCCCGATGAGTCCTGTCCAGTGTACTCGTAACCTAACGAGCACCCGCATACTATCTCAAGTATGACGTACTGACGGCTGTAGGACAGACCGTCTCCCACGCTAGGATGAGAAGCGCATACGCTAGTCTACTCCAGAGTATCGATACCCTGTCTCGATAGTCCTACGACTAGGGACCTGTATAAGGATGTGCTTATGGATTACCCAGCCCCCACGAGTGTGAGCGCCATCACAACGCTGGTAATCAAGCAAAGATCCTAAGGGCTTTACTAATATGTATATAAGAGATATGCAAAAAGAAACACATGCACATATTAAAGCAGAGACAAACCAAGTAGCATACTACCATTTCGAGCAAGATTGTGTATACAACTGTGAATATCCCAAGCTTCCATCAAGTAATATACATACTAGTATGATAAATTAATGGCCTCTAGGGCATATACACCAACAATCTCCCACTTGCACTAAGGCCATGTACTGGTGTATCGAAGACCTATCATCTCGATCAGCCGCTCGAACTGAGTCTGGGGTAAGACCTTCGTGAATGGATCTGCAGTGTTATCTTCTGAAGCAACCCTCCGAACCTCGATCTCCTAGCGATCCATGATCTCCCTGATCAGGTGATACCGCCTCAGGATGTGTCTGGATTTCTGATGGGACCTGGGTTCCTTCACTAAAGCTATAGCCCCGTTGTTGTCGCAATACAGAGGTATTGGATCAACAATGGACGGAACCACCTGAAGTTCTTTCAAGAACTTCCTCATCCAGACAGCTTCTTTTGCGGCATCAGATGCAGCGATGTATTCTGCTTCCATAGTCGAGTCAGCAACGGTTTCCTGTTTGGAGCTCTTCCAACACACCGCCCCTCCATTGAGGGTAAAGACAAAACCCGACATGGACTTGGAATCATCCTTGTCACTCTGGAAGCTGGAGTCAGCAAAGGCCTCAATATGGAGGTCTTTTCCGCCATACACCAAGAACATCTCCTTAGTCCTTCTCAGGTACTTGAGAATGTTCTTTACCGCTATCCAATTTTTCTCTCCAGGGTTTGATTGATACCTGCTTACCACACTCAGTGCATAAGCCACATCTGGTCTGGTACACAACATCACATACATTATAGAGCCTACAGCAGAAGCGTAGGGTATAATAGACATGCAATCCTTCTCCAAATCAGTCTTGGGAGACATCTCTTTAGAGAGGGTGATCCCGTGACAAGCCTGTAGATTACCACTCTTGGAATCTTCCATACTGAATCTTTTCAGTATGGTGTCGATGTACCTGGACTGTAAGATTCCTAAAATCCTCTTGGATCTGTCACGGTAAATCCGGATCCCCAGAATATATGAGGCATCACCCAGGTCTTTCATGGAGAACCTGTGTGACAAGAACCCCTTGACAGATTGTAGCATAGGAATGTCATTTCCTATTAAGAGAATGTCATCCACGTATAAAACGAGGAATACTACAGTTCTCGCTACAAATCTACAATAGATGCATGGTTCATCTGGATTTTTGATAAAGCCAAATTCCTTGCCTGTCTCATCAAAACAGATGTTCCAACTCCGCGATGCCTGCTTTAGTCCATAAATGGACTTAAGCAACATACACACCTTTCCGCCGCTCCCACTCTGAATGAAACCCTCTGGCTGGTCCATATAGACACACTCCTTTAAATTTTCATTTAGAAAAGCGGTCTTTACGTCCATCTGCCAAATCTCATAATCGTGGAAGGCAGCAATGGCAAGAAGGATCCGAATGGATTTCAGCATAGCTACTGGAGAAAAGGTTTCGTCATAGTCCAAACCAGGTCGCTGACGAAAACCCTCCGCAACCAGTCTAGCTTTATAGGTCTCAACCTGTCCATCTACACCAATCTTCCTTTTGAAGATCCACTTGCATCCTACGGGTTTTACCCCATCTGGAGCAATGTCCAACGTCCATACTTTGTTGGTGTACATGGACTCCATTTCGGTCCACATTGCATCCAGCCATTTTACCGAGTCAACGCTCTGAATGGCTTGCTGGAAGCTAGTACGCTCATCACAATCTATGACGCAATCCTCTCTATCCCCGTCTATAAGAAAACCGTAGTATCTCTCGGGCGGAATGAGACTGCCTACTACTCCTGCGGAGTGGCGTGGGAATGTTCTGATCTTTCGAACCCTCTGGTTCTACTAAGCTTTCAGTAATAGCTCGTGGTTCTGGAATTTCTTCCAGTTATATTGCGCTTCCACTTATTTCTTTTTCTAAGAACTGGTGTTCTAGAAAGTGGGCATGGCGAGAAACAAAAACCTTTTGTTCCTCTTCGCAATAGAAGAAACATCCCTTGGAGTTCTTTGGATATCCCACAAACTTGCACTGTACTGAGCGTGCCTCGAGCTTGTCCGCATTCTGCTTTTTGACAAAAGCTGGACATCCCCATGTCTTAATGTGATTAAGATAGGGTCTCTTCCCACACCACATCTGATATGGTGTAGTAGGCACAGTCTTAGTTGGAACTCGGTTCAAAAGGTATGCAGCTGATTCTAGCGCATATCCCCAGAACGATTGCGGCAACTCAGCATTACTCATCATGGACCGTACCATATCCAATAGGGTTTGGTTCCGTCTCTCCGATACACCGTTATGTTGCGGAGTGTATGGAGGAGTAAGCTAAGAGAGAATTCCATTCTCTTTTAAGTAACCTAGGAACTCGTCACTCAAGTATTCACCACCTCGATCAGATCTCAGTGCCTTGATACTTTTGCCTGTTTGTTTTTCTACTTCATTCTTATATTCCTGGAATTTTTCAAAAGCCTCGAATTTATGTTTCATTAAGAAGACATATCCGTACCTTGAAAAGTCATCCGTAAAAGTAATGAAGTAAGAATAACCACTTCGTGCATGCGTAGACTTTGGACCGCACACGTCGCTGTGTACGAGTCCCAAGAGCTCGCTCGCTCTTACTCCGTGTCCAGTGAACGGAGTCTTTGTCATCTTTCCTTTGAAACAGGATTGACAAGTTGCATATGACTGATATTCGAACAGATCCAAATAACCTTCTGTATGTAACATAGTCAACCTTCTTTCATTGATGTGACCCAGTCTACAATGCCATAAAAAAATTTTATTGATTTCTAGAGACTTTCTTTTGTGTGTATTCTGGACATTGAAAATCTGTGTTTGGTTTAAAACGTATATACCGTTGTTTAATGTACCTGATAAGATGAATGTTCACTACATTACTTACAAATGCAAATTCATAACCTTATTTAGATAATAAAGATACAGAAATGATATTACAGGTTGCATTTGGTACAAAATAACAACTACGCAAAACCAAAAAGTGTCCATCTGACAATCCCAGGTGATAGTCCCCCACGGCCTCAGCATCCATGCTAGCTCCGTTTGCAACTCTGAGGGTCATATCACCTGCCTTCAAAACTCTACGCTTTCTCAACGCCTGCAAAGAATTACAGATATGAGATCCTGATCTGGTATCCAATAACCAGGAAGTAGAGTTTATTGAAAGACAGTTTTCAATAACATCACACCTGAAGCTGAAGCCGCAACTCGCTTCAGATCCTGGGTTCTGGCCTTCCAAGCCTTGCAATCCTGTTTCCAGTGTCCTCTTTTGTGACAGTAGAAGCATTCTTCCTTCCCCACAAGCTTTCCCGCTACCTTTGTTGCCTTTCCCTTCGTATCCACTTTGCTGACACCGCCCCTTAGTTTGGCGAGGGGTTTCTTCTTCTTTCCCTTTGCTTTCGCCCTGGACCTAGAAGAGGAAGATCCTCCTTCAAACAAAATGGATGTCTCCCTACCATTCTGTAGAGTGCCCTCAGCACTCCTCAACATGTTCAGAAGTTCGGAAAGTTCAACCTCCTTTCCTTGCATGTTGAAGTTTAGGATAAACTGGGCGTAAGTGGAAGGAAGGGACTGGAGAATCAAATCAGTGTAGAGTTCATTCTCCAACGTGGTCCCAAGGTCCGCGAGCTCCTCTATGTAACCAATCATCTTAAGCACGTGTTCCGCTATCGATGATCCGATGGCCAATCTTGCCGAAAATAGATTCTTCGACACTTCGTATCTGGCGATACGAGATTGCTCTCCATACAGTTCTTTTGTATGAAGAAATATGGACTCTAGGCCCATATTCTCGTGCCTCCTCTGATGTTCGTTGTCCATCGAGGCAAGTACGAGGTGATTGAAAAGAAATTCTCGTTTTGTGTAATATCGAATGTGTAAAGAAATCACAACCAAAAATTATTTGACCGCAATCAACTACGGTGTCGGATTGTAGTTTGTATGTGAGTGCAGATTGTCCACAGGGAAAGTGTAATCGTTCGTCTTTCGAATTAGATGAATTAAATCTTTAATGAAAAGAAAAAAAAACAATTCAAGATTTATAGTTGAAGTTTAAGAATGAGAAAAAAACTAGATCTAAGAAAGCATTAAAAGATAAAATCAAGAATTGATCGTTTGATGATTTTTCCAAACCAAATCTCAAGAATCGAAATGAGGCTCGTAGGAATCGATCGGATCTATAGATGTGATGTAATCTTATAATTATGTATTCTTATCCTTCTATGAATTGATACTAGATCGATGATGATCGATCGAGAATTAGGGATTTCTTGTGAAACTAGGGTTTCATCTTATCCCTTGTTCTTTCGTCGATGTCATTCACATTCTAGCCTCTAGTAAATTCAAGAAACGATCGTAGATCCCTAATTTCGAGCGATCACAATCAAGAAAGCATCGCTACGAAACTAGGTCATCGATTCTTGAACTTGCTAGGGTTTACAAAACTCGTAGGACTTAAAAATAGTATTAGAATTTGTTACACCATCATTCTACAATCGTCTCGACTCCTTAACGAGCGGAGTTTTACTCAAACATCACAACAAGAGCAACAATTACAAATTGAGATCTAATCATGATGCAAGAATTAAAAGAAAGCAAGATTAAAGAAATTCACCTTTTATTTATATCAACAATTTAGTTACATTCGCTCAAGAACTACAAGAGGAAGAACTTGATCGTCGACTTGGCTTCGCTCGTCTCCGTGGATCGCGGATCGGCTTGGATCACTTGCCCGATTGAAGATCGGCTCGGCTCCTAAAAGGTTGAAGACTTCTCGCTTGATTTGGTACTCAAGATCTTGGATTTAGAGTGGAATTAGGGTTAAGGTTTCGCACAAGCCTTGTCACGAGACTTGTGGAAGAAAATGGTGTAGAATGAACCGATGGTTATTGATTAACTAATGGTGAACAACCTTTAACCCTAGGTCTAGGTTCCTATTTATAGATAACTATCCCTAGATCTAGAATTTCAAATTCTAACTTTCCCTCCTAAAGTTTGTTGAAGAAATTCAAATTTCCCTCCAAAAGTTAGTTAGGGGAGAAGCTTCTAGATGTGATTAGTTAGGAGGAGCTTCTAGAAGAGGATTGATTAGGAGCTTAATTAGGATTAGCCTTCTTAATCTCCTTTGCTGATCTGGCAGTAGGTTCGAGAGAATTATGGAATTTTAAGTATCAGAAAGGACTGTGGGCCCAGAGAAAGGAATTATGCACTTATGTTTTGGAGCTGAAGCTTTGGACCAACCGCGGATCCGCGGCTTTAGCAAGCCCATGCCGCGGAACCGCGGCCAATGTGGAGGCTTGGGCCCTGTAGCTTCTGGTGTGGACTTGTATTGCCATTTGGGCTTTTCTCTGATGTATTGATTTGTATAATTCCTTCTGTATTGCTACCAGATCTGAATTGATTTAGTTGGCGTATTTTTGATCAGCTCTTTTGCTTTTCTTCTGTATTTCCTGCATAGACTCAAGACAAGTGTTGCGCAAATACAGAAATGATGCGATGCCATGAAATGCGGTTAATTTCCTTTAAAGTGTCGGTTTAAAAGTATAACACATGCAATCTCATATTTTGTGACAGATTTGCTAATATGTAGAATATGAATGCCGAACACTTCTAAATGTATGCAAATGTTAAAGAAATTGCCGGCTAAAATATACAATATTTTTGACTGATCAAATACCCCCAAACTTAATTTCGATCGTCTCGAGCGAATGTTTTATTAAAAAGAGAAGGAGAAAATAAAGAAAGAGAAAAACTAACTAGCACACTTTCATAGGCAACACGATTGCACTGAGCAAATGCAACAAGCCTTTAAACCTCTAGGTGTCCCTAGTAGGAGGAGTGTTGTCTCCTGAGGGTTTTCAGCGGATTGCACCCACAAAATCCAATAATAAAAGCAAGATCATGAATATTACATTTAAAGACAAGAATTGTAAAAGAAAAGCCTTGAAAATTAGGGTTTCCAACTAAGCTAGCTTTTCGGTTGTCATGAGCCCTATCTTAATGGTCATGAAAAGATGTCAGAAATCACGTCCTCCCTCAATAAAACATCGTCTTATTCTTCATGCCTATCTGTCTTCCAAACATCGATCATATAACCCTGCGTGTGTGTAAAGACATCCTTACACCCGGAGAATTCAATTCAAGCTATCATACTCTTACCCATCGGCCTCAGTACTTCTTGACAAACGAGATTGCTTACACACTTTCATGCGACCGTTAATACTTCTTGAGGTACTAACCGACCGATTACTAATGTGCTTGCTAACTTGGTGTATTTTCCTAGTCTTGCACCACCTCAGGCATAGCAGTGACTCCCAGACCAGTTGACCTTGGGGCACTAGGTGAAGAAGCACCCTTTTGCTATATATTTTTATTGCCCTCGGTGATAACAAAACCAGTATCCATTTTTCTCACCACTTTAAAACACATTTTTTTTCATACTTTTGGCTTTAAGACAAGAGCATTTCAAGGTATCCTCTACTATCCCAGGCTTCAAGACGTGTGTAAGTGCGAATAGCAGGGTAGCAACGTTCAAAATGTTTGGCTCAGAATAGAAACTATTTTTCAGACTTATTTTTATCCTCAGATTAGTGACGTTCTTCATCTTACTAACCCTTGGGACAACGGCTCATAACTACTTATTACTAGTTCGTATAAGAAAACTTCTAATTTTCTTAGTTTTCTTAAATTTTTCTAATCTCATGGATGTAATTGTTCACTATCTAAACTTTCATTATCTTATTTATGTACAAAAAATATTTTTATAATTTTGAATTTTTTATTTTTTTTTATAATTTTTATAGGTTTTCAAAAATGTTTTGTGCTTATGCAAATGATATGCAAATGATGCGAAAATAAGCACAAACCTCCCCCAAACTTGTTTTCAACAGTGTCCTCACTGTTGTCTTCTGCTAAATCTTGAAAAACCTGTAAGCTTGGGAGGAATTTATTAGTGGGGGCAAAATATTTAAGTGAAGAACCTCCCCCAAACTTATTTTTGGCTTAAAATTTTGTAAAAAAATTTCTTTTCAAGAGCCAGAAAATGTACCCCCCAAAACTTGAGTTATGCAATGTTAATCTTTTAAAATCACAAGTGGGGGTCAAACATCATTGGTCGATGCCCAGCTTTGCAAAGACCGAAAGTTAACACCAACCATTCGAAAATTTTATCAATGCAGTGCTCGGGTTGGTGGAAGAAGAAGTGGGGAAAAGATAAGTGGTGGAAGAGAATGTGTGTGCGTCTCATTTTGGAGAGACGATGCAGTGTATGCGATGGATAACTCGCATTCTTTTTACAGTTCAGAAAAAGGGGTGGAGGTTCAATTTCAAAGATTGGGAGATGATTCATCTCAACACCCGTGTCATTCAAAAATGCGAGTTCATCAGCGAAGATCTCCTCAAAAGTTCCATCCATACCCCGATGAATAATGTCATCACAAAGTGCGGGGTGATCTTCAGACACTAAAAGCAGTTCATAATCAGTGTTAGTTGTTGACCCGGACATCTCGGTGGAAGAGTCCGTATGTGTATGATACATAGTTGGGTCAAACAATAACGTATGAAAAGAGTCAAGATCAGTATAAAGAGGATCATCAAATTCGCTGCTGTCGACATCCATTAAGTCGACAGAACAAACCTAAGCAGTAGGTTCGGAGGGTACACTTCCCAACTTGTAAATGTTCAGTTCTATTGACCTATTCCCGAAAGATAGGGTCATAGAACCGTTCCGACAGTTGATAATTGCATTGGAAGTGGCCAAAAAGGGGCGACCTAAAATCACCGGAATTTGATTCCGTGGGTTCGCTACAGGTTGTGTATCAATTACAATAAAATCTACCGGGAATATAAATTCTCCGATTTTTATTAACACATCCTTCAGTTCACCCCTAGGTTTGGTGATTGATCGGTCACCCATCTGGAGAGTGCAATTGGTTGGCTTCAACTCTCCGATTCCTAATTGCTCATAGACTGAGTATGGAAGCAAGTTAACACTAGCGCCAAGGTCTAGTAGAGCACGGTTAATGTGTTTTTCCCCAATAGAAACGGAAATAGTAGGATATCCTGGATCCTTACGTTTCCTCGGTAATTGTTGGGGGAAAGCCGTGTCTATTGTTTTTTCCATAAAAATCTTCTTGGGCACTGGATTCTTCCTCTTCCCAGTGCACAAGTTCTTAAGAGTTTTCGCATAAGACGGAACTTGTTGGATGGCATCTAGGAGAGGGATGTTGGTGTTTACTTGCTTAAAAATGTTCATAATCTTCTCCATATGTGGTCTTGGTGTGTTAGCCCTTGACCGATTAGGATAAGGTGCTTTAGCAATAAGCGCTGGGTCCATCATAGGAGAAGAAAGTGTGTGTGGAACCGATCCCGGAATAGAAGTGGGGATCGTCCGTGGAGGGGTAAAAGAGGTGGGCTGTAATGGCGAGCCTTTTGGGAAATGAAGAATAGGCTCGGAAGAGGGTGGTAGGGTAGAAGAACTGGGGTCAGAAGTGTGTGTGTGTGGAAAGGTCTCAGCCGGGGTTCTATTAATTGATTTATCAGTATCATCAAACTCTTTCCCAAGGTGATGGTCAAGCACTCTTCCAGATCTCAACGTGATCGCATCCACATCATGTGAATAGCCAGAATTAGGTAAAGTTTGAGTTGGAAGTTTCCCTTTCTCTCTTGCACTCATTTCGGCTTTTAGTTGTGCAATTTGTTCTTCCATCGATTTGATGTTCTCATTTTGAGAGATAATGATCTTCATTACATTGTCGACGGAAGATTGCAAACTTGCCGTCCCTTGGATTGATTGTTTCATGAAAGTATCCAAGGTTTGTGCTAGTGCAGAGGTATTATCTGTACCAGTCAATTGCAAAGGACTAGACAGTGCAAGAGTGTTGGCCGGATTTTGGAAGTTTTGTGATTGAAAGGGGTGCTGACTCAATTGAAGTGGTGGGTGCTGTTGTGGTGGAGGGGCTCCTTGGAAATTGTGTTGGGTTGGAACCGTGTTTTGAAATTGGAATTGGTTCCAAGCAAAGTTAGGGTTATTCATCCAACCCTGATCATATGTGGAGGGAGATGGATCGTTTCTAGGTCTTTGAAATTCGGCATTTGTATGCTCAGGACCTTGAAACGGACATTCTTCCGTCAAGTGAGACGGATCAGAACAACAACCACATACAGTTTTGGAGAGTGGCATTTGACTTAGGGCAGCTAAGAATTTTTCCATATTCTCGAGTTTCTTTTGTATAGCTGAAATGTCAGCTCTAACTTCTATGGAAATATCATTGCCATCCCTAGATGATTGACTCACACCCTCCCACTGTAAAGATTTTTCAGCGAAATCTTCTAGAAATTTCCAGGCTTCCCAATCATCTTTGGTCATAAAATTGCCTTGACACATGGATTCAAGGGACTGTCTTGTGTAAGGAGTAATGCCCTCATAAATGATTCGGCACAGTTCCCATCTCGGGATGCCGTGATGAGGACATTGGACTAACAGATCCTTGAAGCGGTCAAGACATTTTGAAAATGTTTCATTTGGAAGCTGGGTGAATTGATAGATTTCGCTACGGACTCTAGCTGTCTTTTGATGTGGGTAGAATTTCTTAAGGAATGCTTTGACGAATTCATCCCAATTTGAAATGGAATGTGCGGTAGTGTTATATAGCCACTTCTCGGCTAAATCGCACAAGGTAAATGGGAGAAGACGAAGACGTAAAGCATCCACAGAAAGCTGTGAAGTACCCATCATTGCGCATACATTTTCAAATTTCGTGATAAACACGTATGCGTCTTCAGACTCGAGACCGTGAAATTTTGGTAGAAGGTTGATGTATTGGGGTTTTATTTGAAAATTTTCCCCGTTGGCTGGTGGTGTGGAAAGACAGGTGGAAAGTGGGCCTCGTGTAGGATAACATCTCTCTTTGAGAGAGATGCGAGGTGGATTCTGCGCACCAACGGACGGCGGCAGGGTAGTGGAAAAGAAGTTCGATGGAGGTGGATCCATCGATGTGGGTGTGGTGGTGGGTAAAGAAAGGTAAATGTAGAAATACCGACTTTTGGGTCGATAAGGGAACGCGGACTTAACGGGCACTAGAAACCCGCGTCCAGCCTATCTTGCACTAAAAAGGGTTAGTACAAGTGGCAGCGTGAATTTATAATTAGGGGAAATGATATGGATGTGGTGTTTGTTTTGAAAAAGATACGGATTTTTGAAAAAAATGATGCAACAAAACAAATGCAACACACAAAACCCTAAAATCTAGTGGTCACCTAGGTCAAACTCTAGACCGCTCCTAACTTCCAAAAGACAAGTCGCAGGATAAATCCTCCACTGCCTCTTTGTCCCCCTATGGCCGGATAAGTGCCAGGTAAGTGGGAAGGTACTCCACTACGTAAGTAGTGGGCCTAATTAAAAACCACTAGCCTTAGACACACTCGCCTTAGGCACCACAAGAAAACGCGGATAAGCAATGAATTACCCACGGCCCTCTCTTGTCCTAATTGAGCGCGACGGTCCTTAGAGTCATCTCTAGATATTCTTAATTAATGAGGGTAAATGCGGATGCAAGTTTTGCGATTTTCGGGGCCTAGGAAGGGTAATGAAATCCCCACCTAATTTGAATTTGGTCGTGCCCCTTAAATTTCCGTATTAATATGCAACAACCACAAGAATCAAAAACACGCACAAATTTTTATTGCTTTTGCGGCGCTGCGATTTATTTGCAAAGAAACCTGCAAGAAAGTATTAGTTGGAGCAGACAGGGGAGAAGATAAGAAAGATAGAGACTTACAGAGAAATTTTGATGCAGAGAGGAGTTATAACTGCGGCGCTTCCGCCGCAAATGAAGCCTATTGCCGCGCTTCCGCCGCTGTATTTGGGGATCAGTGCACAAAAATTTTTGCACAAGCTCCTGTTCACCTACACAGCTCTCTGGATGTTTCAGAAAAATTTTTCTCCAGCTCCAATGATTCCAGATTTTCTCGCAACAAATCACAACACACGTATTAGAGTTTATACGAGTTTAGATCTAAAAATTATAATGGAATAAATTGTTCAACTCAAATTTCAAAATACGAACTATTAGCGCACTATCCCCGGCAACGGCGCCATTTGATTGAAAAGAAATTCTCGTTGTGTGTAATATCGAATGTGTAAAGAAATCACAACCAAAAATTATTTGACCGCAATCAACTACGGTGTCGGATTGTAGTTTGTATGTGAGTGCGGATCGTCCACAGGGAAAGTGTAATCGTTCGTCTTTCGAATTAGATGAATTGAATCTTTAATGAAAAGAAAACAAAATAATTCAAGATTTATAGTTGAAGTTCAAGAATGAGAAAAAAAACTAGATCTAAGAAAGCATTAAAAGATTGAATCAAGAATTGATCGTTTGATGATTTTTCCAAACCAAATCTCAAGAATCGAAATGAGGCTCGTAGGAATCGATCGGATCTATAGATGTTATGTAATCTTACAATTACGTATTCTTATCCTTCGATGAATTGATACTAGATCGATGATGATCGATCGAGAATTAGGGATTTCTTGTGAAACTAGGGTTTCATCTTATCCCTTGTTCTTTCGTCGATGTCATTCACATTCTAGCCTCTAGTAAATTCAAGAAACGATTGTAGATCCCTAATTTCGAGCGATCACAATCAAGAAAGCATCGCTACGAAACTAGGTCATCGATTCTTGAACTTGCTAGGGTTTACAAAACTCGTAGGACTTAAAAATAGTATTAGAATTTGTTACATCATCATTCTACAATCGTCTCGACTCCTTAACGAGCGGAGTTTTACTCAAACATCACAACAAGAGCACTAATTACAAATTGAGATCTAATCATGATGCAAGAATTAAAAGAAAGCAAGATTAAAGAAATTCACCTTTTATTTATATCAACAATTTAGTTACATTCGCTCAAGAACTACAAGAGGAAGAACTTGATCGTCGACTTGGCTTCGCTCGTCTCCGTGGATCGCGAATCGGCTTGGATCACTTGCCCGATTGAAGATCGGCTCGGCTCCTAAAAGGTTGAAGACTTCTCGCTTGATTTGGTACTCAAGATCTTGGATTTAGAGTGGAATTAGGGTTAGGGTTTCGCACAAGCCTTGTCACGAGACTTGTGGAAGAAAATGGTGTAGAATGAACCGATGGTTATTGATTAACTAATGGTGAACAACCTTTAACCCTAGGTCTAGGTTCCTATTTATAGATAACTAACCCTAGATCTAGGATTTCAAATTCTAACTTTCCCTCCTAAAGTTTGTTGAAGAAATTCAAATTTCCCTCCAAAAGTTAGTTAGGGGAGAAGCTTCTAGATGTGATTAGTTAGGAGGAGCTTCTAGAAGAGGATTGATTAGGAGCTTAATTAGGATTAGCCTTCTTAATCTCCTTTGCTGATCTGGCAGTAGGTTCGAGAGAATTATGGAATTTTAAGTATCAGAAAGGACTGTGGGCCCAGAGAAAGGAATTATGCACTGATGTTTTGGAGCTGAAGCTTTGGACCAACCGCGGATCCGCGGCTTTAGCAAGCCCATGCCGCGGAACCGCGGCCAATGTGGAGGCTTGGGCCCTGTAGCTTCTGGTGTGGACTTGTATTGCCATTTGGGCTTTTCTCTGATGTATTGATTTGTATAATTCCTTCTGCATTGCTACCAGATCTGAATTGATTTAGTTGGCGTATTTTTGATCAGCTCTTTTGCTTTTCTTCCGTATTTCCTGCATAGACTCAAGACAAGTGTTGCGCAAATACAGAAATGATGCGATGCCATGAAATGCGGTTAATTTCCTTTAAAGTGTCGGTTTAAAAGTCTAACACATGCAATCTCATATTTTGTGACAGATTTGCTAATATGTAGAATATGAATGCCAAACACTTCTAAATGTATGCAAATGTTAAGGAAATTGCCGGCTAAAATATACAATATTTTCGACTGATCACGAGGCATTTGGCCTTCGCGCAATCTATCTCCCATGTCTTACGGATTTCTACATCCGCGACGCTGGAGGTGGGACCTGGGACAGGGGGAGCTTTGGTGGTAAGGATATACACCAACTTGTCGTAAGTGATTGCCATCTTGACATTCCTGAGCCAATCTTTGAAATTTGGCCCTGTCAGTATGTTTTTATCTAGTAATAACTTAAGTCCGGTCATGTTGAATGGTCGCTGCAATTAGGAGAGAGAAAAGAAACACTTTAGCATGATGCTCTTGCAAGTTTAGAGTGGTTTTTAGTTTGTCTAAACAGGATGGCTCCCACTGTCTCTCGAATCCCTCCTCAAACCATAAAGGAAGAATTAGTCAGGATCAATCTCACCATACAATACTTGCTTAACCGTTCAGCCAGGCCAGTGTCGGTACTTCGAGGGAGGTTTTCCAACGCTTTTGCGAAGTTCCTTAATTAAGTAACCTCTTTTCCCTGCGGGCGTAGCCCCGCTAACACCTTTCTAGACACCTACTAGGTTTATAGCATTGATCGTTAAGTAAGAACTTTCCCGAGGAGTAGCATATACTCACAGCAGGATCGGGATCCAAATATCGTCGCGTGATAAAACCGAAGGAATCCTACCAGAATCATCACACTCCAAATGGTATGCAGCGCTAGCAAGTTTCGGTACTTATGAAACTTCCGATGTGGATTTTTGCACTATGCTCTTATGACCTTGACTTTGGCCAAAATATCATAAGTCACATGTCAAGTTCTACCCGTCATTCTCCTGGTTAATTTGGACCCACCTGTACCTACCCTTGACTTTGGCCAAAATGGCAGTACGACTGCCCAAACCAACGAATCTACCTATGCTGCACATGAATACCCAATAGCTACCAATCACTATGCCTTGACTTTGGCCAAAATACATAGCTTGAATACTTTTTGACGATTCATGTGGAATGGCGGAGGGCTACGAATGGTTTTGGCGAAACCGTGAACGTAGTGAACTTGATATAATCGATGGAACGAGATAGCTTTTAAAAGGAGTGGTTCAATCTCCGCATTTAAAAGTTTAGTTTTGAAAAGAACCGAGTGGTTTTCAAAGTGTTCCAATCGACTTTTACTTGGTTTATTTTCTTGCATTAATCTTAATGCGTCCCATCTTTTAATCATACCATTGCAGAAAACAACCAAAATATGGTGTACGCTTATGCCAGCCGCATTCGCCACGGGACCCCGTCATCACCCGTTAGGTTACTTAACTAACGACAGAGCGGGGGCTGGACTAACGCGGATGCAAAACATAAACAACACCTAAATAGTTATCATATATAAGTATATAGCAATGATAGCCATTACAGATCACAGATGAACACTTTGGATATACTAGGAATCCGCGATTCGTTCGAGCCTGCAATGAAAAACGGATTATACGGTCGCGATGAACAGCCAATACCCCATCCAAGACCCCTACGGGTGCGGCAAACTACCCGCTAAGTATCCGAAGCGAAGCAACCTCCCTCAACGACGTGAGTAGGTCACTCGGCACTTCGAGATACCCGGTAGTTTGTGCACCCCACCATGGGTCTATCCTAGGAGCAAAAACAGTAAAAAGAAATTATACAATGACGGCTACAACCACGATCCGGTTGTGCGGCCAAATAAATAATATTACATCAATTTACATATTACATCAATGAAAGAAAAAAGAAACTCTCATCTCACATCCACCGTGGCTATTCATCCGCGACAATCCACCGAGTTCATATACACAAACCAATAAGCATTACAGATCACAGATATGTATAACCCCCACTAATCGACGTATAGCGATTAGCAGACGTTAAATACATATAAACGTCACAGATATAACCCAATAGTCAAAGTATAGTGAAGTTCGGTCAAAAATACGGATTTATTGCCACCCAAATACAAATTTCTATTCTGGAAAATCTGGGCAGATATAAAATATCTTAAAAATCCTAAAACCCTAACAGAAGAACACTGCACCAAACTCGGTCCAGAACCGAGTCAACTCGGCCGCGGTTCCGCGGCAAGAAGCATGTTCTTGCCGCGGAAACGCGGCGCTTTGAGTGGTTCACTGGATCGTCTTTGGTGAGTTTCTTAACAAAACCCTGAGCCTAATTTTGAAGTATGATTTATTATTTTTAGAGCAGAAAAAAAATCAACAAAAACTTAGGGTTTTGAAATTTTAGTTTTGCGATTTTTCCGATCGAACTTCCATACACTTTACTAACTAGCTAGTTTATGTTTAGTTAGGCTCCGATACCACTGTAAGTCGACGTTGCCCACCCCGGTGCTTGCGGGGAGGCGGAAAACGGAATAAAAATCAGATTTTTATCGAACTAGGCAACATGGACTAACTAAAGGAGGATCTTTGCTAAACAAAAACTAACTACAAGCTAACTAGTCTTAGCTACATGGAAGAAAGGTTATACCTTGGGCTTTATGCCCTTCTCTCCTTGCTCCTTGGAGTGAAAGAAAGTGCTCACCTTGTCGCCTTCTCTAGTCGAAGAAGGATCCACCCGAGAGCCTCAACCTTTGGCTTCAATTTCAAGCCAGAAGTAACTAAGGTGCTAGAAGTGCTAATCCTAGAACCTTAGATGAGAGTAGAGATTACTTTAGAGAGGTTTATCTCAAGCTCATTTGTTTCTCAACTCATGAGAGGGGAGAGCTTGAGAGAGAGGAAGAGGAGGAGAGAGAATCAATATGATAGAATGAGAGAAATAATGAACCATTCTCTCTAATATGGGTGAATTATGAAATTAGATAATTAGCTAGATAATTGTCATGGTTAATCAAGACTTGACCATTATCATTTCATATTAAATGCAAATTGCAAGGATCAAAGAGCATCTTTTATATGGAATGATGATGGTCAAAGTGTCAACCTAGGTCAACAAGTCAAGTATGGTCAAATGGTCAACAACCCTAACCATGCACAATTATATTTAACTAATATCAATTATTCATAATACACACATAAGCATTAGGGTTATGAAAATGACAATGGTCATTAACCCTAATCAAAGTCCTCTCCTTCTGTCTCAGTCAACTGTGCATACGCACCCGTATTCGTGATCTGAGGAAAATGAATACAATGAGATAAAACCAATCCCAAATCATATACTAGGATCTGGCTTAAACCAAAGCCCGCTAGTATAAGCTGTCCGGACAGCAAACATGCACAAGTGCGTGGATGTAAACGAACCCTATCGCAAAACCATGCGACCTCTACTCATTTTGCCTAAAGACGAATAACTCTCTTTGTGGGACTCTAAAGACTCGACACTACGCTGGCAATGGGTTTAACCACAGACCGCAAGCGGCACTAGCTGTACGTAACGGTCCCCAGGTAGATGCCGATAAGAAGACTGACGAGGTGACCCCATCTGAACTCCTACTGAGCCTGAATGTGACAGTCTTCGTACAATCCGGTCTGTTCGTCTGATACATCGCATGGTGGGCCTAGGGGGCGGTGAACGTCAGTCCCCTAATAGCGGTACAAGTCGTGTCGGAGTGTAGCCCAGAACACCCTGAGATAACACTGGAAACATACCTGTATATCACGCTTGCCCTGGCCAGGGACTACTTGTGTAATGGCTCTCCTGGACACAGCGCGATGTCAACCCCCAATACCGGGAGAGACGAATCCTGTCTAACCGTCACTACCTCCAAGTGCTTCGGGACTGCACCCAACTACTACCTGTTTGCATGACTCCTTTGAGACGTGGTAGGGTAGTAATCAAAGTACAGTGGGGACACACTCGAGGAGAAGTGACAGTGTCAAGTCAGCGGACTAAGCTGCACTCATGTCACCTGGGAACTGATAACTGACGATAGGTATAATACCAACCAACAGTTCCAGACGAGTCCTATCCAGTGTACTCGTAACCTAACGAGCACCCGCATACTATCTCAAGTACGACGTACTGACGGCTGTGGGACAGACCGTCTCCCATGCTGGGATGAGAAGCGCATACGCTAGTCTACTCCGGAGTATCGATGCCCTGTCTCGATAGGCCTACGGCTAGGGACCTGTATAAGGATGTGCTTATGGATTACCCAGCCCCCACGAGTGTGAGCGCTATCACAACGCTGGTAATCAAGCAAAGATCCTAAGGGCTCTACTAATATGTATATAAGCGATATGCTAAAAGAAACACATCCACATATTAAAGCAGAGACAAACCAAGTAGCATACTACCATTTCGAGCAAGATTGTGTATACAACTGTGAATATCCCAAGCTTCCATCAAGTAATATACATACTAGTATGATACAGTAATGGCCTCTAGGGCATATACACTAACACTTTGTTTGTAGGAGGATCTTCCTCTTCCAGGTCCAGGGCGAAAGCCAAGGGAAAGAAGAAGAAAGCCCCCGCCAAACCAAGCGGCGGTGTCAGTAAAGTGGATACGAAGGGAAAGGGAAAGGAAACAAAGGTAGCGGGAAAGCTTTTGGGGAAGGAAGAATGCTTCTACTGTCACAAAAGTGGACACTGGAAACAGGATTGCAAAGCTTGGAAGGCCAGAACCCAGGATCTGAAGCGAGTTGCGGCTTCAGCTTCAGGTGTGTATGTTATTGAAAACTGTCTATCAATAAACTCTACTTCCTGGGTATTGGATACCGGATCAGGATCTCATATCTGTAATTCTTTGTAGGCGTTGAGAAAGCGTAGAGTTTTGAAGGCAGGTGATATGACCCTCAGAGTTGCAAACGGAGCTAGCATGGATGCTGAGGCCGTGGGGGACTATCACCTGGGATTGTCAGATGGACACCTTTTTGTTTTGCGTAGTTGTTATTTTGTACCAAATGCAACCTGTAATATCATTTCTGTATCTTTATTATCTAAAGAAGGTTATGAATTTGCATTTGTAAGTAATGTAGTGAACATTCACCTTAATCAAGTTTTGATTGGGTCAGGTACATTAAACAACGGTATATACGTTTTAAACCAACCACAGATTTTCAATGTCCAGAATACACACAAAAGAAAGTCTCTAGAAATCAATAAAACTTTCTTGTGGCATTGTAGACTGGGTCACATCAATGAGAGAAGATTGACTAAGTTACATACAGAAGGATATTTGGATCCGTTCGAATATCAATCGTATGCAACTTGTCAATCCTGTCTCAAAGGAAAGATGACAAAGACTCCGTTCACTGGACACGGAGTAAGAGCGAGCGAGCTCTTGGGACTCATACACAGCGACGTGTGCGGTCCAATGTCTACGCATGCACGAAGCGGTTATTCTTACTTCATTACTTTTACGGATGACTTTTCAAGCTACGGATATATCTTCTTAATGAAACATAAATCTGAGGCTTTTGAAAAATTCCAGGAATATAAAAATGAAGTAGAAGAACAAACAGGCAAAACTATCAAGGCACTGAGATCTGATCAAGGTGGTGAATACTTAAGTGCCGAGTTCCTGGATTACTTAAAAGAGAATGGAATTCTCTCTCAGCTTACTCCTCCATACACTCCGCAACATAACGGTGTATCGGAGAGACGAAACCGAACCCTATTGGATATGGTACGGTCCATGATGAGTAACGCTGAGTTGCCGCGATCGTTCTTGGGATATGCGCTAAAATCAGCTGCATACCTTTTGAACCGAGTTCCAACTAAGACTGTGCCTACTACACCATATCAGATGTGGTGTGGGAAGAGACCCTATCTTAATCACATTAAGACATGGGGATGTCCAGCTTTTGTCAAAAAGCAGCATGCGGACAAGCTTGAGGCACGCTCAGTACAGTGCAAGTTTGTGGGATATCCAAAGAACTCCAAGGGATATTTCTTCTATTGCGAAGAGGAACAAAAGGTTTTTGTTTCTCATCATGCCCACTTTCTAGAACACCAGTTCATAGAAAAAGAAATAAGTGGGAGCGCAATAGAACTGGAAGAAATTCCAGAACCACAAGCTATTACTGAAAGCTTAGTAGAACCAGAGGGTTCGAAAGATCCGGACATTCCTACGCCACTCCGCAGAAGTAGTAGGCAGTCTCATCCGCCCGAAAGATACTACAGTTTTCTCATAGACGGGGATAGAGAGGACTGCATCATAGATTGCGATGAGCCTACTAGCTTCCAGAAAGCCATTCAGAGCGTTGACTCAGTAAAATGGCTGGATGCAATGCGGACCGAAATGGAGTCCATGTACACCAACAAAGTATGGACGTTGGACATTGCTCCAGATGGGGTAAAACCCGTAGGATGCAAGTGGATCTTCAAAAGGAAGATTGGTGTAGATGGACAGGTTGAGACCTATAAAGCTAGACTGGTTGCAAAGGGTTTTCGTCAGCGACCTGGTTTGGACTATGACGAAACCTTTTCTCCAGTAGCTATGCCGAAATCCATTCGGAACCTTCTTGCCATTGCTTCCTTCCACGATTATGAGATTTGGCAGATGGACGTAAAAACCGCTTTTCTAAATGGAAATTTAGAGGAGTGTGCATATATGAACTAGCCAGAGGGAGTGGGAGCAGCGGAAAGGTGTGCAAGTTGCTTAAGTCCATTTATGGACTAAAGCAGGCATCGCGGAGTTGGAAAATCTGTTTTGATGAGACAGTCAAGAAATTTGGCATTATCAAAAATCCAGATGAACCATGCATCTATTGTAGATTTGTAGCGAGAACTGTAGTATTCCACATTTTATACGTGGATAACATTCTCTTAATAGGAAATGACATTCCTATGCTACAATCTGTCAAGGGGTTCTTGTCACACAGGTTCTCCATGAAAGACCTGGGTGATGTCTCATACATTCTGGGGATCCGGATCTACCGTGACAGATCCAAGAGGATTTTAGGACTCACACAGTCCAGGTACATCGACACCATACTGAAAAGATTCGGTATGGAAGATTCCAAGCGCGGTAATCTACCGACTTGTCACGGGATCACCCTCTCCAAAAAGATGTCTCCCAAGACTGATTTGGAGAGGGATCGCATGTCTATTATACCCTACGCTTCTGCGGTAGGCTCTATAATGTATGCGATATTGTGTACCAGACCAGATGTGGCTTATGCACTGAGTGTGGTAAGCAGGTATCAGTCAAACCCTGGGGAGAAACATTGGATAGCGGTAAAGAACATTCTCAAGTACCTGAGAAGAACTAAGGAGATGTTCTTGGTGTATGGCGGAAAAGACCTCCAGATTGAGGCCTTTGCTGACTCCAGCTTGCAGAGTGACAAGGATAATTCCAAGTCCATGTCGGGTTTTGTCTTTACCCTCAATGGAGGGGCGGTGTGTTGGAAGAGTTCCAAACAGGAAACCGTTGCTGACTCGACTATGGAAGCGGAATACATCGCTGCATCTGATGCCGCAAAAGAAGCTGTCTGGATGTGGAAGTTCTTGAAAGAACTTCGGGTGGTTCCGTCCATTGTTGATCCAATACCTCTGTATTGAGACAACAACGGGGCTATAGCTTTAGCGAAGGAACCCAGGTCCCATCAGAAATCCAGACACATCTTGAGGCGGTATCACCTGATCAGTGAGATCATGGATCGCCAGGAGATCGAGGTTCGGAGGGTTACTTCAGAAGATAACACTGCAGATCCATTCACGAAGGCCTTACCCCAGACTCGGTTCAAGCGGCTGATCGAGATGATAGGTCTTCGATACGCCAGTACATAGCCTTAGTGCAAGTGGGAGATTGTTAGTGTATATGCCCTAAAGGCCATTACTGTATTATACTAGTATGTATATTACTTGATGGAAGCTTGGGATATTCACAGTTGTATATACAATCTTGCTCGAAATGGTAGTATGCTGCTTGGTTTGTCTCTGCTTTAATGTGTACATGTGTTTCTTTTATTATATCACCTATACGCATTAATGGAGCCCTTAGGATCTTTGCTTGATTACCAGCGTTGTGATGGCGCTCACACTCGTGGGGGCTGGGTAATCCATAAGCACATCCTTATACAGGTCCCTAGTTGTAGGACTATCGAGACAGAGCATCGATACTCCGGAGTAGACTAGTGTATGCGCTTCTCATCCCAGCATTGGAGACGGCCTATCCCACAGCCGTCAGTACGTCGTGTTTGAGATAGTATGCGGGTGCTCGTTAGGTTACGAGTATACTGGACAGGACTCGTCGGGAACTGTTGGTTGGTATTATACCTATCGTCAGTTATCAGTTCCCAGGTGACATGAGTACAGCTTAGTCCGCTGACTTGACACTATCACTTCGCCTCGAGTGTGTTCCCACTGTACTTTGATTATTACCCTACCACGGCTTAAAGGAGTTGTGCAAACAGGTAGTAGTTGGGTGCAGTCCCGAAGCACTTGGAGGCAGTGACGGTTAGACAGGATTCGTCTCTCCCAGTATTGTGGGTTAACATCGCGCTGTGTCCAAGAGAGCCATTACACAAGTAGTCCCTGGCCAGGGCAAGCGAGATATACCGGTATGTTTCCAGTGTTATCTCAGGGTGTTCTGGGCTACACTCCGACACGACTTGTATCGCTATTAGGGGACTAACGTTCACCGCCCCCTAGGCCCGCCATGCGATGTATCAGACGAACAGATCAGACTGCACGGAGACTGTCACATTCAGGCTCAGTAGGAGTTCAGATGGGTTCACCTCGTCAGTCTTCTTATCGGCATCTACCTGGGGACCGTTACGTACAGCTAGTGCCGCTTGCGGTCTGTGGTTAAACCCACTGCCGGCATAGTGTCGAGTCTTTAGAGTCCCACACATAGAGTTATTCGCCTTTAGGCAAAATGAGTAGAGATCGCATGGTTTTGCGACAGGGTTCGTTCATATCCGCGCACTTGTGCACGTTTGCTGTCTGGACAGCTTATACTAGCGGGCTTTGGTTTAAGCCGGATCCTAGTATATGATTTGGGATTGGTTTTATCTCATTGTATTCGTGTTCCTCGGATCACGGATACGGGTGCGTATGCACAGTTGACTGAGACGGAGGGAGAGGACTTTGATTAGGGTTGATGACTATTGTCATTTTCTTAACCCTAATGCTTATGTGTGTATTATGAATAATTGATATCAGTTAAATATAATAGTGCATGGTTAGGGTTGTTGACCATTTGACCATACTTGACTTGTTGACTTGGGTTGACATGTTGACCGTCATCATTCCATATGAAAGATGCTCTTTGATCCTTGCAAATTGCATTTAATGTGAAATGATAATTGTCAAGTCTTGATTAACCATGACAATTATCTAGCTAATTATCTAATTTACATAATTCACACATATATGTGAGAATGGTTCATTATTCTCTTCATTCTATCATATTGATTCTCTCTCCTCCTCTTCCTCTCTCTCAAGCTCTCCCCTCTCATGAGTTGAGAAACACATGAGCTTGAGATAAACCTTTCTAAAGTAATCTCTACTCTCATCTAAGGTTCTAGGATTAGCACTTCTAGCACCTTAGTTACTTCTAGCTTAAAGTTGAAGCCAAAGGTTGAGGCTCTCGAGTGGATCCTTCTTCGACTAGAGAAGGCGACAAGGTGTGCACTTTCTTTCACTCCAAGGAGCAAGGAGAGAAGGACATAAAGCCCAAGGTATAACCTTTCTTCCATGTAGCTAAAACTAGTTAGCTTGTAGTTAGTTTTTGTTTAGCAAAGATCCTCCTTATGTTAGTCCATGTTGCCTAGTTCGATAAAAAACCGATTTTTATTCCGTTTTCCGCCTCCCCGCAAGCACCGGGGTGGGCAACGTGGACTTACACACATGACTCATTGGCATGATATACTTGCTATGCTCACATCACTATACCATGTCGCATGCTATACTTGATATGCTCACATTTCTGTTCTATGTTTGCATACATCATGCTTTACGATTATATGCATTGAGATGCTATTTTCATGAGATTCTGGATTTGAGAACCGTGGTTATATTTCAAAAGAAAGTATGTATTGTTTTAAAAACCCGATTTCTCTTGATATGATATTTCAAGATGTCCACCAAGAGTTTTCTCGGTTCTGAGATTGGTATGTGAAACACAATTCGAGGAGCGGTAGGCACAGTCTGCGGGTACATGGTAGACCCGGTGAGGTACCCCAGGGAAAGAAGACTCATATAGTTAGGCGGTAAGCCTGGTAGGGGAGAACTACCTACCGGTGATAGTATTTGGACTCGGCGGTTATTCGGAGGATACCGACCGGAGTCGTGAGATGATATGGGCCGATCCGGACTGACGGAGCCCGTAGGCTGATCCGGACTGCCGGAGCCTGAGATATGAGGATTTATTTGTTAATGTTGGACACGGGTTTCATGATCTTTCGAGTGTCTATGTTGGACACTCAGGTTCCATGATGTTGTTGTGTCATTGATAGACACGTGGATGATATCCACATGCATACATGCATTATTTATATTGTTGGCATATATGCAGATACGGTCACCCTAGATATCATAGTATTACCTTTATGATATAGTTGACCTAAGAGTCGTTGTTTTATTCGATTTCTACCTGCTGATGTTTTATACTCACGAGTTGGCAACTCACCCCCGTTGTGCCACAGTTCTTGCAGGTTGACCGCATGGATCAGTAGAGGTATCGCTGGCACACAGCTTGCATTCGGGTGATTTGCTTTGGTAGGTGGGACATATTGGATCATGCCCACTATTGTATTATTATTCCTGTTGTATCTAGTTAACTCCATCAATCAGAAACTAGTATTTGTATAAGTAGTAAGACTTAGAAAGACTTGTATTTGCGAGACATAGAGCGACGGACTATATGTTCGCTATTAGGGGATTGGATGTCTTTCTATATTTACATTATTCCTTTGTGTTGGTCTTCGCCGTTGGGCATCGTATACATATATTTCTGTCTTGCGTGGTTGTGATTCCGCCGATTGGCGAAGAGCTAGCTCCCGCTTGGGGATGCCTTTTATGTTATCACGTATATGTGGTTTTGGATCAAAATATACAAGGGAGGTGCTGCCCAAATTCTAAAAAGATGAAACATGTTTTTCAACTAGTAAAAATCCACTTGCATTTTCATATTCCATTATCTATGCATTTAAGAGAACATTTGACTTCATCATACCTTTATTTCAAAACTTCACATCTTTTATTTTCTTAAAAAGGTTTAGATTTCTAAGCTTCGGCTTACTTAATTTACGTTGTGCCTTGAGACGTTGCGTGATTTAAGTGCCGGTCACGAACTAAATTTCGGGTCGTGACAAAGTTGGTATCAGAGCATTAGGTTTAACCTTGGTTCGAGTCTAGGTTTGACTATGTGGAGTCTGGGGCATAATCTATTTCGGAACCTTGGCTTGACCTTACGGAACATAGACTTGAACATGGGGGTATTAGACCTGAACTTTGGTTACATAGGCTGACCCTGATTGATGGAGTATGTAACTTAAGTAGAGTGACGTACCATGCGTATGTTCCACGACATACTTACGATACGATACTCCGCTTAAGTGACCTTAGGATGTACATATCTTGAGATGTGTGATTTCTTCGTTCCCATGATTATACACCCATTTAAGATCCTTGATTCTATTCATTTCCATGATCATACTCTCACTGATTTCGTTCCTCCTTTTGATCATGTATCCATTCTGGATCTGTTGTTTCCTTTCATACCTTTGATCTATCTTCTTTGATACATACTTGATGTTCCTGTCACCATGGTTTGAGTGCAGATTGAGCTGCTGCTAGTGATGCGGTCAGGGCGAGCTCGTCATGGACGAGGACTGACCATCGTGTTTTCTAGTGACGTGGGGATGTATCGATTTAGTGTTTGTGTTGTGACCTCTCGATTGAGGCGAGTGTTCGGCTTTTCACCGGATGATCGGGACATTGTTAGAGACTGCCTGTTGTGAGAGGACTGTTAATGTACAGCATAACTCAAAGTTTGTGATGTCGTCTACCTTGCAGACAGATGACCCATCTGTTGCTGAGATTGATGGGATGCCGCTTCCAGAGCTTGCGAGCTTAGATCGCTGGATCTTTCAGGCAGAGATGCAACTGTAGATAGCTAGTCTATCTTGAGTTGAGTTGAGCGACTAAGATGAGTCGTCTAATTTGATCTGCCGACGCAGGCCCAGTTGAGTTGAAGATTTCCAGTGTGGAGAATCTTACTCAGATCTAGAGTAGATCGACCCAGAGAGGACGTTGTTTGTTGGATGCTCCGATGGGAGATCAGTAAGTTGACCAGTTTCAGATAGAAGGACCTCACCCAGATGCGTTGTGAGTTGATCGAGAGCAGATGAATAAAGTATATTCCTCCGATGGTTGGGACGAGTTCCCGAGGATGTGTTCGGCTAGAAATATTCTACAGAGTGATGAAGATACCGAGTTCGTAATTTCGAGTCCGTGTGAGAGACTCTGGATTGACTGTAGCCGAGAACAATTGCAGTACGCTGATAGCATGACGTGATGTCGACGTGGAAGATAATGAAGAAGAGGGGGACTAGAGGTTCGTGCGAGATATTAACGAGCTTTTGTTACTCCCCGTTGAGATTGGAGATCCGATATGTATACAGAGGCGTTGGGATACGGCCAGTTCCCGAGGAAATGTTGTGCTGGGAACGCAGATTTCCAGAAAACGAGAAAAGATTATGCAAGAGTACCAGCCTCCGTATAGTTCGGCATAAGAGAGATCGAAAGAGACCTTGAGCAGGTTCCTTCCAGGACACTGCTGCGATAAGATTTGCACCGAGGATTAGTTGTGTCATGTGTATTCAGAGGGCCAGAGGCCGACGCCAGTGACGTGTTGCTTTACGAGTGGTCGTGCTAATCGGCCGAGAGATGACCAGAGGAATGTCAGAGCGGAATCGTTTCCGTTAGTACACCTGACCGGGCCGATGAGCTGATGGATTGCGAGATTGGTAATCCACAGAGAAGATGAGGACCCAAAGACAGAGGACGCTAAACCGTGAGCAGGAGGCAAGCGGATGTTCTTGCTCTGCCAGTTTTGGGTGCACCGACATATTTTTCGACATTGTAGGAGGTGTACCTCAATGTCATTTATTGTGATTTGTGTTTTGTGATCCGAGTATCACGTTTATATCGCTGGGATTGAGTTTTGATGATTGAGTTTCATGATATTATTTTCGTGCACCATGGCTGCACCTACTGAGTATTTATATTTTGTGCATAGTTATTGCTCTTGTTATATGTTTTATACACAGTTGTGTTGGTTTATAAATTGCGCATATCAATTGCACTTAATATTCATTTTGTGCCTTGGATACACATTCTTATGATTTCGTGGATTTCATACGGCTGATTTGATTTTTGTGCATATGGTACGCACTCGATTTGATTTTTGCACTCGGTATAGCTCACATATGCTTGCAGTGCATTGATACGTGTTTTGTGCATGCAGTTGCACACGTTTATGATTTTATACACCTTGGTACACTCGGTGTTGTTTTTATACGTATTTGAGTTATTGATGAGTTTCCGTGCACTTGTTACACCCGATTTGTATTTTGTGCATTTGTTGCACTAGATTTATACTCCGTGCATTTGTTGCACCAGATTTGTATTTCGTGCATTTGTTGCACTAGATTTATATTTTGTGCATTGGTTCCACTAGATTGGTATTTCGTGCATTGGTTGCACTAGATCTATAATCCGTACATTGGTTGCACCCTATTTATGTCTTTGAGCATTTGTTTCACCAGATTTATGTTTTTGTGCGCGTTTGCATTTGACGTTCGTTTTCATTCATGCTATTGCACTAGATGCTTTATACAGACCTGACGCGCTTGGGTTGGATTTTCGTGCATGTTGGGCGCATGATATGAGATGTGATTTTGTGCACACCGGATGCACTCGATTGGGATTTTCATTCGTGCATGTTAGTTGCACTGGATTGAGGTTTTCGTGCCCTTTAGGTGCACTTTATGTTGTTGTCATGCACACTCATTGCAGTTGACAGATGCTTTTGTGCACACCGGATGCACTCGATTGGGATTTTCATTCGTGCATGTTAGTTGCACTGGATTGAGGTTTTCGTGCACTTTAAGCGCACTTGATGTTGTTGTCATGCACACCCGTTGCAGTTGACAGATGCTTTTGTGCACACCGGTTGCACTTAGTTTGGTTTTGTGCACATTCTTAGCACATGTATTTGGCTTGATTTCCATGCGCACCAGACGCACGTGATGTTGGAGATAGTGCCCTCAGAGTCAATTATTGGATCACAGGCACGTGATTGCAATGATTGAGGGAGGACCCATACCGGTAGGACAGTCTTACTCAAGATGATAGTATGCTATCTGGTTTATCTTTATCATCGTGTACTGCTTTAGGTGACCTTACGAGTCGCTATTACACGTTGATAGAGCCCCTAGGATTCTTGCTTGACTACCAGCAGTATGAGGGCGATCATATATGTGGGAGCTGGGGTCTATAAGCACATCCTTAAAAGGTCCCTAGTCGTGGGAGTTTCGAGACAGGGCATTGATTCTCCAGAGTAGACTAGTGTATACAGTCGAGACCCCGACGAGGGGCGGTGGCCGGTCTCACAAGCCACTGGTGTAAGTTGGTTCACCTAAGATGTATACATGTGCTCATTGGGTTATGAGTACACCGGACAGGACTCGCCGGGAACCTGCTAGTTGGTATTATACCTGACGTCAGATAGCAGTTCCCTGGTGACATGTGTACAGGTTAGTTCATCGACCTGAGATCGTCATTTGTCCCGTGTGAGTTCCCACTGTGCTTTGATTACTACCCTACCACGCTCAAAGGAGACGTGCAAACAGGTTTTAGTTGGGTACAGTCCCGAGCCACATGGAGGCAGTGAGCGGATCTGCAGGGGTTCGTCTCTCCCGGTATTGGGGGTGAGGTCCGTTGTGTCTAGGAGAGCCAGTACATGAAAAGTCCTTGGCCAAGGCAGGAGATTTACTGGTAGGTATTCTAGTAGTATCTCAGGGTGTTCTAGGCTATACTCCGACACGACTTGTACCGCTTTTGGGGGTCTGACTTTTACCAACCCCCTAGGCCCGCCATGCGATGCTCATAGACGAACGGACCGGACTGTACGGATATTGTCACTGACAGGCTCAGTAGGGTGTCAGGATGAGCTCGCTCATCGATGTCCCTTTTGGTCAATAGCTGGTAGCCCGTCACGTATGGCTAATACCTCTGACGTGCTAGTGGTTAAATCCACAGCCATAGTATTGACGAGTCTTTAGAGTCCACCACACACAGTTACTCAAGTTTCGGGAGAAACGCTGTAGAGGTCGTATGGAGATATGGCAGGGTTCGATCGGATACGTGCGGTATTGCACGGATCGTGATCGGATGGATTTTACTAGCCGTCTTTGGCTTAAGCCGGATCCTGGTATTAGACAGTGTAGATTTTGTCTCTTTGCATTTATATTCAGTGGGAATACAAATGCGGGCATGTATATGCAGTCGCGGGGTTTTTCCTGTAATTTATTACGGGATCAGTTTTCTGAAGTTCCCAGTTTGCATTCCGTTCCGGTCGGTTTTCCTTTGTTCCTTCACGGCCGGACTTTCTGATGGAGGGGGTTATTTGCAAGTTTGCAAATAACTTATTGTGGAGGGGTTTCTTGCATTTGTGGCTTCATCATCATGAGATTCCATTTTAATCTCATCCTTTGCATTTATTGTGATGGTTTTTGTGAAAGGATTGAAATGTGAAATGAGTGTGACTTTAATCTAGCATTATCTTTTCTTTTCTTCTCTTGGATATTCATTCTTTTTCCCTCCTCATTGTTGAGAGTGGCCGGCCATACATATTTTTGGAAAGGGGTGAGATTTTTGGAGAGAGGATTTTCATTCTTCATCTCATTCTAGCTTTGAAAATAATAGCTCCACTTTTCTCCAAAGCTTATTCTTGATTGTTCACTTTCCTCAATCATCCAAATGGCAACTTCTATAACCCCAAGAGACAACCATTCTACACTAGTCTACAGCAAATCTTGGACGCGTCGGCTAGCCAACTTCGCGCCCGAGTTGCCTCGGTCCATAGGTGGGAGCCCGTAAAATAATTTAGCTACGTGGTGCCCTTTCTGACGAGGAGGTGACGGACGGAGATTCCACGGGAGATCGGAGTGGAGACGAAGACCGAAGGACACGGATCACTTGGTATATCTCTCTACCCATCTTTTAGTTTGCTAGTAGCTAGGTTAATGGCCCGATCCGGGATAAAAGTGCGCGGTGGTGCCGGTTTGCTAGTTTGCAAAGTTTTTCGTTTCCGTGTTTCCGGCGTCCGATCGACGGCCGGGGCGCCGCTGTGCACTTACACTGGTATCAGAGCGACGCCGTTAACCTAGTCTAGCTTGCTCTAGTATGTTTAGAACTCGATCGAACAAAAATCCCAAAAACCGTATTTTTAGTGCATCTGTTCTCTGTCGAAATTTTTTTAGCTCCAAAAATTTTTCAGGTCATTGCAGAAACACATGCAGGAAATTCTAAGAATTCTCAGAAAATTCGATCCAATGATTCTTTAGAACGACCGCGGAAACGCGGCCAAACCCCTGGTTTGGCCGCGGTTCCGCAGTGGGAAAGTGTTCTCATTGTACCAAAATTTTCCAGTAGGCTTATGCGTTAAGAATAGGGGTTTTGGGATATTCTGTTTAGGCCCAGATTTTCTGTGAGTGCTACAGTAGTGCTTGGGGCCGACTTCGGTAAATTTGATCGATCGAAAAGTTTAAACATATTAGCTCATAGTATTTACATTATATCTGCGACCGTGAATGTCATTTGATCGGTAAATCCAGTCTATCTGCTATAGCCCTTTTAGACGGATTTGCGAACGTGACATTCACGTTGATGTTCTGTGATGTTGCGGATTGGTCGTGGGGGATAGCCTGGATGCAATGGTAGTACAGTTTTGTTTTATATGTACATTTGATATTGCGGGGCGAGCGTCCGACATGTAGACTGCCGTCACTTCCTGTTTGTATTATTCTTTTGGGACACGACCGGGTCGAGGTCGATGTACCCGTTGTATGTATATTTTACTTTCTGTACTAGGATTACCCCGTGGAGGGGTGCACGGGTAGCCGGGTTCTAGAGGGCAACAAGCCCGCATCTCATGGCGTTGAGACGAAAGGGGCTTTACTCTAGAATTGGCGGGCTATTAGCCGCACTAGAAGGGGGTACAGGTTGAACCAAGGAGGGGTGCCCAAGTTACTGGATTCCGTGAAGTGTTGGGTGGTCCATTCACGTTGCTGAAGGGGGCTGCCTCGCTTCAGGTTTTGGCGGGTAACTTGCCGCGCCCGTAGGGGTCTAGGATTTCATAGCACGGGCTATCCACACGACCAGGGGAACGTCGGGTTTCAGTAGCGGCTCTATGAAACCCAGGGATCCCAGATATCTGTATTATTCTGTGATGCTGGTTACATTTCTGTGATGTTGCATTTTATCACGCCTTGAGCGAAATATTATATATTGATATATATACTAGTAGATGTTTTATATGTTTTTCATCCGCGCTAGTCCAGTCCCCGCTCTGTCGTTAGTTAAGTAACCTAACGGGTGATGACGGGACCCAGTGGAGAATGCGGATGGAATGTACGTACATCATTATTTTCGTTCTTTTGTGGTGTGATCAATTGATGGGACTGCGTTGATTCGGATCAATGCAAGCTAAACAAACCTATTTTGATATTGTTGGAACATTTTTCAAAAAGCTGTTATTGCAAGGACGTTCACTTTTATTTTGCACAGTGGTATTCAGTTGGAATATCCTGCTCCTCAGTCGACGAGGCAAGGGCCGAGATCCCTTCACCGGGAGTGACCCCTTGGACAGAAGTTTGCGTCAGGGCAATAACTTCACTATAGCCGATTACTTTTGCTTTGCATCGTGGTATTCAGTTGGAATATCCTGCATCTCATTCCATGGGGAAAGAGCCAAGATCCCTTCACCAGGAGTGACCTCTTTAGCAAAGGTTTTCGTCACTGTATTTTCAAAAGCTATCCGGTTCCTTCAACGATATCAAGTTCATTACATTAAAGGTTTTCTCCAGAAACCATTCGTAGCCCTCCGTTGTTTCATATGGATAGTCAATAGTATTCAAGCTGTGTTTGTTGGCCAAAGTCAAGGCACAATGTTTGGTAGCTGTTGGGTATTCATATGCTGCATAGATAGATGCGTTGGTTTGGGACAGTCGTATAGCCTTGTTGGCCAAAGTTAAGGGCTTGTACGGGTGGGTTCAAATTAACCTGGAGAACGACGGGTAGAACTTGACATGTGACTTATGATTTTTTGGCCAAAGTCAAGGTCATAAGAGCATGGGGCAAAAAAATCACATCGGGAGTTTCTAAAGAAACTGAAATTTTCCAGATATACGCATACCTTCTGGAGTGTGATAACGTGAGCGGATTTCGTCACATTATTATGCGATGATAGTTGGATCCCGATTCCCACTGATGAGTTGGTTTACTCCTCGGGTGATCCCGACTAATTCTTCTTTCAGGTTTGGGGAAGAATTTGACGTTACAGTGGGAGGTTTCCAAATTAGATAAAGTGATAACCATTCTGATCTAGGTTAGAGTGCACGCTGAGTGTTTCTTTTCTCTCTCTCTTTGGCAGTGACCTTGACCCGACCCTAGACTATGACTCAGTGACCAAAATTAACCAAACCTTCTTAAACACTGGCTTTTGGATTGTCACAGTTGCAAACCTTATTGCCACTCCTACTTTTACCCTTTTCTCCGGGACACCCCGTATTACTACGAACGTCCACTTCCGTTGGACAAAACCATCGTATGGTTATATACGAACTCGAAGGAATTTATTCGAGGATGGTTTCTGGTTCTGGAGAAAACGAATAGAACTATTCAGTTTTCTTTTCTTTTTTATCTTCTCTCAGGTTGCGAGTACTTCTTGGTTTAGGAGATAGTACACATATTACGCAAATTGGATAGTCTTCTTCCAAACCTTAGGCTGGTGCCGAACGGTGGGGAATGAAGAAAACCAATTAGCCTAAACGGTGTACAGAAGGTATTAAGTAAAGACAAATAAACGGATTAGTAAGAGGGCAAAGTAAATTGCAACTGCTATTCACGACCAAACCAAGTAATTCATTACCACTCCCACTTCACCTTTGTATTTCTCCACGACACTCCATATCACTACGAAGATCCACGGTTTATTTGGATACTCCATCGTATGGTTATATACGAACTCGAAAGGAACTTGTTCCAGTTCGGGGATGGATTCTGGTTCAGGAGAAATAGGAATAAGGTTTATTCGGTTGTCTTTTATTTTCACCTCCTCTCGTATTGCGAGTGCTCCTAGGATTAGGATAGTACACCCATTATGCTTATTGGATAGTCTTCTTCCAAACCATAGGCTGGTGCCGAACGGTAGGGAAGGAAGAAAACCATTTGGCCTAAAGGGGTGTACAGAAGGTAATGACTAAAGACAAATAAAGGGATTTGGAGAGATGGCAAAGAGATATACGGTTACAGTTGTGAATCTGGATAATGGAAAAGGAATTACTAGGAATACCCGGATACCCCATCAAAACATTTCAATGTTTCAGTTTCACTGTGTACTGTTAAAAGAAAACTGATTTCCCAATTAGACACTTGCTCCAGGGTATGTATTTACTAGGTTTGATTCTCACATCTGTATGGTTTTACAGATGATGAGTGGGAGTAAGTTATTGGGAATTAGGTGATCATCCTCATTATATCGGAATTCGTTGTAATTGGTGATATTTGAGGAAGTCACCTGGGTTGTTTGCCGGACCGCAAATATCTGATTTTGAATATCCGTTTTTATGCACCAATTTCAAATTGATATATCTGTACGTCTATTTTTATAGAGTGAGATATACTTTTTGAAATTATGTCGATGACATTTACCTATATTATTGGATGGTTAGGTAAGGAGCATTGAACAGCGGTGTAATTCTTCATAACCATAGTACAATTTTCAACCTACGACACACAGTGAATGAGTCACTAGACTCAGGGGACTTATACAGAGTATTGTATATTGTCCAGTATCCATTAGGACAGAGGGGTTAGTCCTCGTACTATATTCGGTTTCCTTATAACTTCTCTAGTTCTTAGACAGGTGTTTCGTAGAAACACAAGGTCGAAGTTTTGAGAAGTTACAGGTATAAGAGTAAAGGAGAGAACCAGGTGTTGCAAGTATCGGGATTCTTCAAGGTGATCGAAGATTTAGATACTTGTGGATGGTATTCAGTTGATAGTAATGATTAAGAGAACTTGCTTCTTTTTCAGGTTACTCATAATTGGAAGTACTCCTAAGTTGAGTAATGCCGATTGGCCTCCTTCCATTTTAGTTTACATGCACTGGAGACAGCTGCATGATTTGAATCTGGTTCAATTAAATCAGTGCCTCTGTTTCTGTATTGGATATAGAACAGTTCATATCTTGACATTGTTATGATACGGGGAGTTTTCCGGCTTATGCTTAAAACCAGACTCTGGATAACTCAAGGCACGTTTCTGTAATGGCTGTTTGTGGGTTGACCCGGGCTATGACGAGGGTTGATATTCTACCATCTGGAAAATCAATAGTGATACTGTTCTTGACTCGCCACAGTTTTAATAAAAATGGATTTTTTCAGAAAACAGTAGTGGGAGTTTGGTAGAACTGGAAGTGATTCCAGAACCGCAAACGATTACTGAAGATTTGATAAGAACCTAAAGATTCAATCTGGTTTGACATTCCATTGGCCACTCCGCAGATATGGTGGGTAACCTCAGGCGCTCGAGAGGTACTCCGGTAGCCTCAAGGACGGTGACAGGGAGGTTCTTGTTTACCCAGACTTGCCATTGTTGTTGTTCCAGGATGCGAGACCCGGCAGGAGGATGAGTATAGCGTCGTTCTAAACTGGCTTTAGAAGTGTACGTCTATATGACTCTGCCAGAGGGTTGTCGTGGTCAGTGGGAGCAGTGGAAGCATGGTGGACAAGTGGCTTATGTCTATTTATAGACTAAAGAAGATTTGGCGGAGATAGATCATCTATTTCTGGTGTGACAGTCATAGGTTAGACTTCATCAGAATAGGGGATGGATCTGTTAAGAAGGTAGTAGGGTGTGATGTCCTGGTATTTGATGACATACACAGAGTAGGAAGTGATATTCCTATACTACGATCGGTTATACTTTGGTTGTCACACAGTGGTTTCTCCACACAGGACTTGGATATTATATCAGACATTCTGGTTACTAGATCTATGGTTTTAGATCTAGATTTGGGTGGTTTCCCAATCTGGGTACTTAGAAAGCATTCTAAGAGTATTTAGAATGGACGACTCCTGGCATGGTGGTGTACCTGCAGGTAATGGAGTCACCCTCTCTAAAGGTATCTTACAGACTAAAGAGGAGAGGGATGCGCATAATTGCCAGATCACTTGCTTAGGCAATTGAGTCAATCATGAGATGTCAAGTACCACACCAGATGTTGTTTTTGCAGTAGGTGCAATAAGTTAATATTGATCCAATCCTGGAGAAACAGTCGGAAGCAGTTTTAGAACATAAGTTGATGTTATAGGGATATGATAACAGCATTCTCCTTCAGGAGACAGTTATCATTCCAGGCTTCCAAGGTGACCTGGATGGCAGAGTGGCTGTCAGAGTTATATTTTTCCCTCTGACGAGGGGCAGTATTTTGGACAGGTGGTCCAGGTGGATACTGAGGGAAGGCATGGCGCAGGATACTGATTAAGTTCAGTTGACGATACAGTCTAAGAAGTTTGGATTTGGAGTTCACATATGAGCTAGGTCCCATCAGATATCCAAACACATTCTAAGACAGGTATTGCTCATTTCGGGAGATGGCTTTCTCCGCGAACTTGAGATAAAGAGAGACATAGAAAGAAACATCACAGCGGATCCACTCATTGAGGCTATTCCTCGAACGCAATAGTTTCGCAAACGAGCTTTGTGAGACTGACTAGTAGAGGAGTTGGGTGTTCGGTATTACACGGGCTGTGGGTATGCGACATCGCAATAATTACCCTTGAGTGCAAGTGGGAGATTGTTGGAGATAGTGCCCTCAGAGTTAATTATTGGATCACAGGCACGTGATTGAAATGATTGAGGGAGGACCTATACCGGTAGGACAGTCTTACTCAAGATGATAGTATGCTATCTGGTTTATCTTTATCATCGTATATTGCTTTAGGTGTCCTTACGAGTCGCTATTACAGGTTGATAGAGCCCCTAGGATTCTTGCTTGAGTACCAGCAGTATGAGGGCGATCATATACATGGGAGCTGGGGTCTATAAGCACATCCTTAAAAGGTCCATAGTCGTGGGAGTTTCGAGACAGGGCATCGATTCTCCAGAGTAGACTAGTGTATACAGCCGAGACCCCGACGAGGGGGGGTGGCCAGTCTCACAAGCCTCTGGTGTAAGTTGGTTCACCTAAGATGTATACAGGTGCTCATTGGGTTATGAGTATACCGGACAGGACTCGCCGGGAACCTGCTAGTTGGTATTATACCCGATGTCAGATAGCAGTTCCCTGGTGACATGTGTACAGGTTAGTTCATCGACCTAAGATCATCATTTGTCTCGTGTGAGTTCCCATTGTGCTTTAATTACTACCCTACCACGCTCAAAGGAGACATGCAAACAGGTTTTAGTTGGGTACAGTCCCGAGCCACATGGAGGCAGTGAGCGGATCAGCAGGGGTTCGTCTCTCTCGGTATTGGGGGTGAGGTCGCGCTGTGTCTAGGAGAGCCAGTACATGAAACGTCCTTGGCCAAGGCAGGAGATTTACTGGTAGGTATTCCAGTAGTATCTAAGGGTGTTCTAGGCTATACTCCGTCACGACTTGTACCGCTTTTGGGGGTCTGACTTTTACCAACCCCCTAGGCCCGCCATGCGATGCTCATAGACGAACGGACCGGACTGTACGGATATTATCACTGACAGGCTCAGTAGGGTGTCAGGATGAGTTCGCTCATCGACGTCCCTTTTGGTCAATAGCTGGTAGCCCGTCACGTATGGCTAATACCTCTGACGTGCTAGTGGTTAAATCCACAGCCATAGTATTGACGAGTCTTTAGAGTCCACCACACACAGTTTACTCAAGTTTCAGGCGAAACGCTGTAGAGACCGTATAGAGATATGGCTGGGTTCGATCAGATACGTGCGGTATTTTACGGATCGTGATCGGACGGATTTTACTAGCCGGCTTTGGCTTAAGCCGGATCCTGGTATTAGACAGTATAGATTTTGTCTCTTTGCATTTATATTCAGTGGGAATACAAATGCGGGCATGTATATGCAGTCGCTGGGTTTTTCCTGTAATTTATTTCGGGATCAGTTTTCTGAAGTTGCCAGTTTGCATTCCGTTCCGGCCGGTTTTCCTTTGTTCCTTCACGGCCGGACTTTCTGATGGAGGGGGTTATTTGCAAGTTTGCATATAACTTATTGTGGAGGGGTTTCTTGCATTTGTGGCTTCATCATCATGAGATTCCATTTTAATCTCATCCTTTGCATTTATTGTGATGGTTTTTGTGAAAGGATTGAAATGTGAAATGAGTGTGACTTTAATCTAGCATTATCTTTTCTTTTCTTCTCTTGGATATTCATTCTTTTTCCCTCCTCATTGTTGAGAGTGGCCGGCCACACATATTTGTGGAAAGGGGTGAGATTTTTGGAGAGAGGATTTTCATTCTTCATCTCATTCTAGCTTTGAAAATGATAGCTCCACTTTTCTCCAAAGCTTATTCTTGATTGTTCACTTTCCTCCATCATCCAAATGGCAACTTCTATAACCCCAAGAGACAACTATTCTACACTAGTCTACAGCAAATCTTGGACGCGTCGGCTAGCTAACTTCGCGCCCGAGTTGCCTCGGTCCAGAGGTGGGAGCCCGTAAAAGAATTTGGCTACATGGTGCCCTTTCCGACGAGGAGGTGACGGACGGAGATTCCGCGGAATATCGGAGTGGAGACGAAGACCGAAGGACACGGATCGCTTGGTTTATCTCTCTACCTATCTTTTAGTTTGCTAGTAGCTAGGTTAATGGCCCGATCCGGGATAAAAGTGCGCGGTGGTGCCGGTTTGCTAGTTTGCAAAGTTTTTCGTTTCCGCGTTTCCGGCGTCCGATCGACGGCCGAGGCGCCGCCGTGCACTTACACGTGATTGTTGGATATGCCTTTCGATGCTGATTTGCTCTTAAGCACTTTGTTTTCATGATGGGCACTATATTATGTAGTAGCCGAACAGGGCTGATCTGAGAACAGTACCTGAGTACTTTGCATGCATAAAAAGTTTAACAAGTGGTTTTCAAAAAGGAACTATAGTCTCATTATTTCCTACGTGTCCGCGAGCGACACGAACGTTTACAAAGGAAAACCTTTTGGGATATTTTTAAAAGGGCGGAACGTATATTTGAGTAAAACATATATGAACGTATAATTATTACTTTACAAATGAGCATCCGTCACTTGTGCCATGAGTTACGTATCACACGGCGATTCAGAAAAGATTTTGCATGTGTTTTATTCAGTTTTAGGAGATATTTCCAAGGATGCGTACTATATACGTATTATAGTATTTGACTAGTGCATATTGGATTTCAACAGTGGATTTCGAGATCGGTATCTCCATTGTAACTTCGATGATTGCGTGATGCTAGACGGAGTTCGATTTTGAGTTTCATACTCGTTTTAAGGCGCACATGATGCGCTGTGGTATTTCTATATCTTCCGTGATTTCGGAGCCCCGTTGATTTGATCTGATTATTGAAATGTTTTAACATTTGGGGGTTAAATTTAAATTCGGGGACCGAATTTATTTAAGAGGGGAAGATTGTAACATTTCAGAAAATATAAAATATTATTTTTGGAATTTAATATTAAAATAATATATTTCGCGAAAAGTACCCGATTTGCGAATTTGGGGTTTTCGTAAAATGGTTTAAATATATACCAATATTTGTGAAGTAATTGAAGATTAAAATGATTTATTCATTTAAAAATATATTTATTGGATTTGGCATTTTTATAATTAATTATATGCAGTTTAAATAAAAATTGATTAGTGCACTACTAATCGCGATTAAGCCAAATCCGTGTTTCTACATTTTTCCATGGTTAGTGCACCATGACATGTCGCATTTTTGTTGCATGTTGTTTGATTCGTATTTGTTGATAATTGGCTTTAAAAGAAAAAGAGAAAAGAAAAGTCAATGGCATATGATGAGAGAGAGAGAGAGTGAGGCATGGGCTTGTGAGACGGTGAGAATAAGAGAGAGAGGGGGGGCTGCCTTCATTTCTTCCCCCATTTGTTTTCTTCATCTCCTTCATCCTCTTGCTTCCTCCACCTTCACCTCCATGTATCATCTCAATTCCTTCACCAAAACCCTATACTCCCTTCATTAAAAAGATGCACAACTTCATCCTCAACACTTTGGACCAATCAATGTTGGATTTTGAAGACTTTGAGCAACTCAAGAAAACTCTTGAGTTGCCAAATGAGATATACTTCTAGACTTTAGTTAAGTTATTGTGTTTAGTTTATCCTATCGTTGCGTAGTATTAGGGTCGTCACGATGAAAGTTGTTTGGTTGTCACGACCCGAAATTGGCACGTGACGACCCTAATACTACGCAACGTCTACAGGCGTAATGCAGTAAAAGAAAGCCAAAACCCAGAAATCTAAACGATTAAAAGACAAGAAAAGATAAGAAACATTGTTTAAACTATTGAAAATCTCAAGTATAAATTCTTTAAGTCCAATTTACTTTCTTGAAAATTTCGGCAGCACCTCCTTTGTAAAAACCAACCCCAAAAATGGGTACAACATAAATATAAAGTAAAGCATCCCCAACGGGAGCAAATCCACGCCCAAAGGCGGAAAACAACCACCACAACAGATATACGACGCCATAGCGAAAAAATAAAAGACGATAAAAAGGAACTGTATAAAAGACAACCAAGTCACAAAATAGTATACAATATCGTCCTCACATCAAGTCTCTACGTCAACATGAAAGAAGTAGATGGAGAGTACAGAGATACAACGAATATACAATACAACAACGAATAACCACAAAACCCACCTAAGCAAAACTGCACACTGTGAGCCGATGCGGTATCCGTAGCAAAAGATGATAAGATAGGTGATAACAGTCCTGCCTCTGACTACTGTGAGGAAAGACCTGCAAAACACTGTAGCACAACGGGGGTGAGTTGCCAACTCGTGAATAGTAAATAACATATGCAGGTAATCGCAAGTATGCACGTACAGCGCGAATCTAACATATGCAATTAATAGTAAATAAAGGTCATATGAATGCAATAATCATGAAGGTACACTAGCAGGTACAACTAATACATGAAGCAATAATAATATGCCAATCGGTATACAATAATCATGCAATAGTGATATGAAAATGTATATATACAACAGTCATGAAAGGTGCTCTAGCAGGTACAACTAACACATGAAGCAATACATATAAAATGAAGTATGTAAATGCAACAGTCATGAAAGGTACACTAACAGGTACTACTAATACATGAAACAGTGCATAAACAATAAAGGTAGAGTATGGAATGAAATATGTCATTTCCACGGAATCCTGACATCGTGGTAGGACCAAATTCCATCAAGACAATCCAAATCCTAATTCCTCAAATCAACCCCCAAATTGGCTCTCCTATCATATAAGTCTCATAAATCCTGAATGTACAATATCGAATAAATCTCATATATCCTGAATGTACAAAATCAGCAATCTCATAAATATCCTGTATCCAATATCAAATGAATCACCTATATCCCAAATCTAATATCATGTAAATCTCTTATATCCTACATATAATTTGCATGAATAATTAAGATGAAGTATATGAATTTATATGTATACATATATATTAGCATCCCATTCCACTAATATATATGTATATGCATATATAACAGCGTCCCATTCCACTGTTATATATACTTAGGAGTAAAATATTATGAAAACCAAGTGTCAAGCATCGACACAAAATAGTGATCTATCAGGTGCTGCCACCAAGACTGGCACCCTGATAGGTACGTATCATACGCTATACCGAAAGCTCGAGTGCCTAGCTCTGACCCTCGTCTCTCGACGTATCTATACGCACATGACTCCCGTCGATATCCCCATGATAACCGCCGAGTCATTGGTAATGTCACCGATAGGTACTTTCCCACCTTCCAGGCTCAATCTGTAGGGTTACTAGGCACTCTCACAAGGGTCTATAAGGCATCAACCATGCCCGATTTAAAATTTAGATGTGCCGAACAACCCTAACCAAGATCTTTAAACTATAGATTAGGCGAAACAAAGCATGTTAAACACTTTAACATCTAAGAGTTTAGGATTACAACCTTTGTAGTCCGGTCCTTCACTTCATAAGCTCCGTGTTGAGGTCCCTTCACTGCGATCATCGATTTCCCGGACTCTAGAGAGGTTCCACGAAAAGAGTGATGCAAACTTGCTTCCGATCTTCGATAACTAAGATGATCTACCTTGAAGTTTCTTAACACAAGCTCTCACTCACAAATGAAGTGAACACCCTAATCTAAATGGCTAGGATAGATTAGGATGATGAAGTAGGATTTTAGCTCTCATTTATTATCTTAATCTCACTCATTTTCATTACCAAAGAAAAAGCTAGAAAGCTTTTCTTCAAGAACTCAAGGAAGAAGAAGGAGAATCCTTTTGTGATGAATAATGAAACTCTAGTGTTTGGTTAGAAATGCAACAATGGTAGATGATAAGAAGGCTAACCATTGTAGAGACATAACTAGGGTTAAAGGGTTGGGTTGGGTTAAACAAATATCACAAAATATCCAAGTCAAAATCAAAGCTTCAAGAAGCTTCTTGAAAGCTTCATGACAGTTTAACCCTAATCCAAACCCTAACCACATTTATTCTCCACAGAACATGTTGCATTTATAACCACAATATGTTACAATATTATATATTACATATACAATATTTATTGTAAAAAATAAAATAATACAATTAACATATATCGCATATATATCAATGTATTACCCGAGTGAGAAAAAGAATCTTTTAGTGAGCTTATATTAGTTAATGTAATTTAATATATCAAATATATATAATTATACATTAAATTATCGAATCAACACTTGATCCGATAATCCGGCTATTTCACAAATATCCGACTAATATAATGTAAGTGCATGGCGGCGCCCCGGCCGTCAAACCGACGGCCAAATGCTGAAGCGGTGATAAACTTTAATTTTGCGAACTTAGCAAACCGGCACCACCGCGCACTAAACCCCGGATCGGGCCATTAAACTAGATCTAGCTAACTACAAGACGGGTTAGAGATATACCGAGTGATCCGAGTCCTCCGGTCTTCTCGTCGTCGTCCCGATCTCCCGCGGATCCTCCGGTCGTCGCCTCCTTGCCGGAAGGGCACCACATCGCCTGTATCTTTTACGGGCTCCCACCTCAATACCGAGGCAACTCGGGCGCGAAGTTGGCTAGCCGGCGCGCCCAAGATTTGCTGTAGAATGTATAGTATAGTTGTCTCTTTGGGGTTTAGTATAGTTGCCATGATGGAGGAATTTTGCACAAAGATATTCATGGATCAAAACTTGATGAAGAATGGAGCATCACTAGCAAATGAGCTCAGCCAACCAAGAGAAATGGCTCTCTGGAAAAACCAAAGAATGAAGCAAGCTCTCATCTAAGTTTATGTGTGTATCAATTAATCCCAAAGGAAAATAAAATCCTTTACAAAATCATTCCAGCACAGACATGTGGGGGGGGGTCCACTAAAAATGCATGAAATGAATTAATCCATCCAAATTAAAATCTCACCCCATGCCCAGAACAGTGGCCGGCCAAATCCAAATTATCCATCATGAAATCACATCAAAACCCATACCCTCACATAACTCAATTAATGCATGAACATGGATGATAAAGCAAAGATGCTTATCATATCAATCCTTTTGCAATAAACCCCCTCCACAAATGTTATTTGCACAATTGCAAATAACCCCCTCCATCGGAAAAGTCCGGCCGGGAAAGAACAAAGGAAAACCGGCCGGAACGGAATGCAAACTGGCAACTCCAGAAAACTGGTCCCGTAATAAATTACAGGAAAACCCCGATACTGTGCATACACACCCGCATCAGTATTCGGTCCGGATACAAATGCAAAGAGACAAAACTACACTATCAAATACCAGGATCCGGCTTAAGCCAAAGCCGGCTAGTAAAAACCGTCCGATCACCATCCGTGCAATACCGCACGTATCTGATCGAACCCTGCCATATCTCCATACGGCCTCTACAGCGTTTCGCCCGAAAGCTTGAGTAACTGAAAGTGTGGTGGACTCTAAAGACTCGTCAATACTATGGCTGTGGATTTAACCACTAGCACGTCAGAGGTATAAGCCAATACGTAACGGGCCACCAGCTATTGACTAAAAGGGACGTCGATGAGCGAACTCATCCTGACACCCTACTGAGCCTGTCAGTGACAATATCCGTACAGTCCGGTCCGTTCGTCTATGAGCATCGCATGTCGGGCCTAGGGGGTTGGTAAAAGTCAGACCCCCAAAAGCGGTACAAGTCGTGTCGGAGTGTAGCCCAGAACACCCTGAGATACTATTAGAATACCTACCAGTAAATCTCCTGCCTTGGCCAAGGACTTCGTGTAATGGCTCTCCTAGACACAGCGCGACCTCTCCCCCAATACCGGGAGAGACGAACCCCTGAAGATCCGCTCACTGCCTCCATGTGGCTCGGGACTGTACCCAACTAAAACCTGTTTGCACGACTCCTTTAAGCCGTGGTAGGGTAGTAATCAAAGTACAGTGGGAACTCACACGAGACAAATGACGATCCCCAGGTCGATGAACTAACCTGTACACATGTCACCAGGGAACTGCTATCTGACGTCAGGTATAAGACCAACTAGCATGTTCCCGGCGAGTCCTGTCCGGTGTACTCATAACCAAATGAGCACCTGTATACATCTTAGGTGAACCAACTGACACCAGTGGCTTGTGAGACCGGCCACCGCCCCTCGTCGGGGTCTCGACTGTATACACTAGTCTACTCTGGAGAATCGATGCCCTGTCTCGAAACTCCCACGACTAGGGACCTTTTAAGGATGTGCTTATAGACTCCAGCTCTCACTTATATGATCGCCCTCATACTACTAGCAGTCAAGCAAGAATCCTAGGGGCTCTATCAACGAGTAATAGTGACCTGTCAGGTCACCTAAAGCAGTACACGATGATAAAGGTAAACCAGATAGCATACTATCATCTCGAGTAAGACTGTCCTACCGGGATAGGTCCTCCCTCAATCATTGCAATCACGTGCCTGTGATCCAATAATTGACTCTGAGGGCACTATCTCCAACAATCTCCCACTTGCACTCAAGGCTAATTATTGCGATGTCGCATACTCACAGCCCGTGTGATACCGAACACCCAACTCCTCTACTAGTCAGTCTCACAAAACTCGTTTGTGAAACTATTGCGTTCGAGGAATAGCCTCAGTGAGTGGATCCGCCTGTGGTGTTTCTTTCTATGTCTCTCTATATCTCATGTTCGCGGAGAAAGCCATCTCCCGAAATGAGCAATACCTGTCTTAGAATGTCTGGATGTCTGATGGGACCTAGCTCATAAATGAACTCCAAATCCAAACTGTAGAGTTCCTAGGCACTCTTGTGAAGGTTCTAAAGGCATCAAACATGCCCGGATTAAAATTTAGACGTGCCGAACAACCCAAAGCCGGGATCTTTGCTAGATTATTAGGGTTTAACATGCAATAAGATAACTTTTATCTAAGTGTGAGGGATTACAACCTTTGTAGTCCGCTCCTTCACTTCACAAGCTTCGAGTAGAAGTCCCTTTGCCGCGATCCACGATCTCCCGGACTCATGAGAGGCTCCACGACTCGAACGATCCATTCTAGCTTGTCGTAATCCAAATCTCCGATGATCTACCTTGAAGTTGCTTCGACTCAAGCTTTCTCACTCAAAAGAGAAGAACACCCTAATCCCAAGGGCTAGATGAGATGAGGATGAGAGAGTAGTGATTTAGCTTTCTTTTTATATCATTTTCTCATAATCTTTCATCACATAAGGATTTTCAAGAGAGCTTCTTCAAGAAGAAGAAGAAGAAGATAATGGAAAATATATCATAAGCTTTTAAAACCTTTTGTGATGAATAGAAAGAATTATATGATTGATTTGTAAACCATGGTCAAGGATGATAGGATAAGAATGAGTAGAGAATAAACTATAGTTAGGGTTTGGTTTGGTTAATAAATGTGTCATCCATAAATATCTTCACAATGACAAAAGAAATTGCTTCTAGAAGCAACTTGAAGCAACTAACCCTAATCAAACCCTAACCTCAATTAATCATCCTTAAACATGTTTAACAATTAATCATATCATGTCACAATAATATATATCACATATATATTATATATTTGCAACAAAAGAAAATAATAAAATTAACATATATCGCTTATATATCAATGTATCATCCCGCGAGAAAATGAAATATTAAAGCAAGCCTATATTAGTTAATATAATAATATATCATATATATTATTATATATTAAATCATCGAATCAACACTTGATCCGACGATCCGGCTATATCGAATATTACCGACTAATATATCATGTACCGATTCATCGAATCAACACTTGATCCGATGACCCGGTTCATATCCATATATCGCGAGAATATAATACGGTATCCCATATCGCATTATTCTCGCTCCTGCGCATATCACATATGTGCCACTACTCTGTTTCGCCTGAGCCAAGAAACCTCTGTGTAGGACTCTAAAGAATCGTCAATACGCCGGTAGCAGGTGATGATCATATCAATCACCCACAAGCTGCAAGCGGTCAGCTAAACGTAACAGCCACCCAGGTATTGAGCGATTAGAAGATCAACAAGCTAGCCTGTGCGTTCTCCTGTGAATCCAACCAGTAACACTCCCGTACAGTCCGGTCTGTTCGTCTGATATGTCGCATATCAAGTCTAGGGGTGGTATACGTCAGACCCCAGTAACCGATAAGTCGTGTCGATGTGTGGCTCATAACGGGTCGAGAAACTACTAGTAACACTTACCAGTAAATCTCTATATCAGCCCTGGCCAGGGACTTCCAGTTATAGCCAATCGAACACTGCACAACATCAACTCCCTATACCGGGAGAGACGAATCCCCTCCTATCGCTCATTGCCTCCATGTGATTCGGGACTGTACCCAAAAGCCACCGTTTTGCATGCCCTCTTGGACGTGGTAAGGTGGAAATCAAAGCACAGTGGGAATCACACAAGACTCCATGACGATCTCGGGTCTACAGACTACCCTGTACCTGTGTCACCGGAGAACTGCCATCTGACGTGTGGTATATCACCATCTGGGAGTTCTCGGCGAGTCCGTCCAGTGTACCCAGTCTCCACTGAGCACCCGTACACCATCTCTGATGTCTAACACCGATGGATATGGGATCATCCATCGCCCATCATATGGGTCAAGATGCGTATACGCTAGTCTACTCTGGTGTATCGATGCCCTGTCTCGATATACCCTCGACTAGGAACAGTTATAGGATGTACTCATCGACTACCGCGGCCCCACTAGTATGATCTCATCATAGTCCCAGTAGTCGAGTACAGATCCTAAGGGCTTTATCAACATGTGAGAGTAAAACAGTAAACCAATACAAGTCAACATGTTAAGATAAAGTGAAACCAAATAGCATACTATCATGACGAGCAAGAAAGTCTTCTCTATATATAACCAAGCATCCATTATAATATACATCAAATGTACAACAATGGCCTCTAGGGCATATACATAACTAACAATCTCCCACTTGCACTAAGGCCAGCTGCTGTAGTATCTCATACCTAGCATCCCGAATAATCTCTCAAACTGTATCTGGGGAATAGCCTTCGTGAATGGATCCGCAGTGTTGTCCTTCGTATCTACTCTCCTGACCTCGATCTCCCGGCGATCAACTATCTCCCTGATCAGGTGATACCGCCTCAGAATATGTCTGGACTTCTGATGGGACCTGGGTTCCTTAGCCAAAGCCACAGCTCCATTGTTATCGCAATACAGAGGTATTGGGTGCTCAATGGATGGAACCACACCAAGTTCACTAATGAACTTCTTGATCCAGACAGCCTCTTTGGCAGCATCGTTGGCAGCGATGTATTCAGCCTCCATCGTTGAGTCTGCAACGGTATCCTGTTTGGAACTCTTCCAACATACCGCCCCTCCATTGAGGGTAAAGACAAAACCCGAATGCGACTTAGAGTCGTCCTTATCACTTTGGAAGCTGGAATCGGTAAAGGACTCCACCTGGAGTTCTCCATTACCATACACCAAGAACATCTCCTTAGTCCTTCGTAAGTACTTGAGAATGTTCTTCACTGCTGTCCAATGACTCTCTCCAGGATCTGCTTGATACCGACTCACTACACTTAGTGAGTATGCTACATCGGGTCTAGTACATAGCATCGCATACATGATAGAGCCTACTGCCGAAGCATAGGGTATCCCTTGCATGCGAGCTCTCTCCAAATCAGTCTTGGGAGACATCTCTTTGGAGAGAGTGAGTCCAGAGATCGTGGGCTGATTCCCACGCTTGGATTCTTCCATACTAAACCTTTTTAGTATGGTGTCAATGTACCTGGATTGGGACAATCCCAATATCCGTTTAGATCTATCTCTATAGATCATGATTCCCAATATGCAGGAGGCATCACCTAGATCTTTCATTGAGAATCTTTGTGATAAGAAGAGCTTGACTGATTGCAGCATAGGAATATCATTTCCTAACAAGAGTATGTCATCCACGTATAATACGAGGAAGACAACCTTACCCTCTGCTACCTTCTTATAGATACAAGGTTCATCTATATTTTTGATGAAGTCAAACTCTTTGACTACAACATCAAAACAGATGTTCCAACTCCGCGATGCTTGCTTCAACCCATAAATGGATTTAAGCAGTTTGCACACCTTTCCGCTGCTCCCACTATCTACGAAGCCCTCTGGCTGAGTCATGTACACGCACTCTTCTAAATCACCGTTTAGAAAGACGGTCTTAACATCCATTTGCCAGATTTCGTAGTCATGGTATGCAGCATTGGCAAGTAAGATCCGGATGGACTTAAGCATAGCTACTGGAGAAAAGGTTTCATCATAGTCCACACCTGGTCGTTGACGAAATCCCTTTGCTACCAGTCTAGCTTTGAAAGTCTCAACTTTTCCATCTACACCAAATTTCTTTTTAAAAATCCACTTGCTCCCAATGGGTTTTACCCCTTCAGGAGCATTTTCTAAAGTCCATACTTTGTTGGTGTACATGGATTCCATCTCAGATCGCATTGCATCCAGCCATTTCACAGAGTCACCACTCGTGATGGCCTGCTCGAAACTAGTCGGGTCATCATCATCCATGATGCAATCCTCGCTTCCACCATCAATGAGAAAACCGTAGTATCTCTCAGGTGGACGAGAAACCCTACTAGATCGGCGGAGAGGCTGGGGTTCGTCGGGTACTATTGAATCTTCTGGTTCCATCAAATCATCAGTTGCAGTTTGTGGTGCTGGAACCTCTTCCAGTTCTACCTCTCTGCCACTAATTTCTTTAGCAAGAAATTCCTTTTCTAAAAAGGTGGCATATTGAGAAATAAACACTTTTTGTTCCTCAGCGTGATAGAAAATATATCCTTGAGAATTCTTAGGATATCCCACAAATTTGCAAAGAACTGATCGTGGCACGATTTTGTCTGGATTTTTTCTTTTGACATAGGCCGGACAACCCCATATCTTAACTCGTTTAAAATATGGTCTCTTCCCACTCCATATCTCATATGGTGTGGTAGGTACAGATTTAGACGGAACTAGATTCAATATGTATATGGCTGTCTCAAGCGCATACCCCCAGAAGGAAATATGTAACTCAGCTTCGCTCATCATAGATCGCACCATATCTAATAGGGTCCGATTCCTTCGTTCCGATACACCGTTGTGCTGTGGTGTATAAGGAGGAGTAAGCTGAGAGAGAATCCCATTCTCTTTTAGATAATCTAAAAACTCACCGCTTAAGTATTCTCCTCCTCGATCAGATCGAAGAATCTTAATACTTTTGCCCGTTTGGTTCTCTACTTCGTGCTTATATTCTCTGAATTTCTCAAAAGCTTCAGACTTGTGTTTCATCAGGAACACATGTCCGAATCTAGAGAGATCGTCAGTGAATGTAATGAAGTAGGAAGAACCGTTCCTAGCATGCGTAGACATGGGACCGCATACATCACTATGTACCAGTCCTAAGAGTTCGGTAACTCTTTCTCCGTGTCCACTAAACGGAGCTTTGGTCATTTTTCCTTTGAGACATGAATGACAAGTATCATAAGATGATAATTCGAACGGATTCAAATAACCATCTTTATGTAACTTAGCTAGTCGTGTCGCATTGATATGACCAAGTCTACAATGCCACAAGTAGGATTCGTTCATTTCTGAACTTTTCCTCTTGTGTGTGTTTTGTATATTCAGGACTGTATTCTGATTTAGAATGAATATGCCATTATGTAACGAGCCTGATGCAATCAACTTTTGATCTAGGAATATGTTCATAACATTATCTTGTACTACAAAATTATATCCCTCTTTACTCAATAAAGAAACTGATATAATGTTGCACATCATGTTCGGTATATAATAGCACTCATTTAGAATCAGTGTATTACGACTTGGTAATACAAGGTGATATTCGCCAACTGCTTTGGCTACAATACTTGCACCGTTCCCTACTTGAACGGAATGATCACCTTTTCCCAGTTCTCTACCTTTACGTAGCCCATGTAACTGTTTACATATGTGGGATCCTGATCCGGTATCTAATACCCAGGACGTAGGGTGAACTGAGAAACAGTTCTCAATAACAAACACACCAGAAGAAGATGCATCAACATGCATGTTCTTTTGGGCGGCGTGAGAATCCAGATATTCTCCTGTTTCCTGTTCAGTCTTATAACTCTTATAAGAAAGAATGGGTCTAACGTTCCCTTGCTCAGTACAATAATCAGGTTCAGTCAATACATCCATATTATTATCTTGATTATGGCCTGAAATGGTCGCTACCTGGAGAGAGAGAGAAGAAAACACTTTAGCGTATGCTCTTGCAAGATTAGATTGGTTATTATCTTATCTAATCAGGATGTCTCCCACTGTTTTTATCAAATCTACCTTCAAACCATAAAAGGTAAGATTAGCCGGGATTAATTACACTTTACAACTTCGTCAATCTTTCAGCCAGATCAGTGTCGGTACTTTGAGGGAGGTTCCCCGTGCTTTCGCACGGACCTAATTAAAGTAAACCTCGTTTTCCCAGAGGCGTAACCTCGTTAACACTTTTCTAGACACCTACTTGAATGACTAATTGTCCTGTGTAAAACTCTCCCAGGAGTAACTCTTACTCGCAGTGGGTATCAGGATCCAACTATCTCATAGGAGGTATGCAATCTCATTGCAAATTTCAACACTTGAAATTCCCGATAATATTTTTGCCCCTAGCGATCTATGACCTTAACTAAGTCAACAAACCATAAATCGCAAGTCAAGTTCAACCCGTACATTTCCCGATTGAATTAAACTCACCCGCACGACCCTTAACTAAGTCAACAAAGCCGTACGAATACCCTACTCCAATCACATCTCATGTTTTAACAGATAAACATTACTTAGCTACCGTACACTATGCCTTAACTAAGTCAACAAACATAGCACGAATACTAAATAATATCTATCTGAAATGACGGAGGGCTACGCAGGTTTTTCAGAAAACCCTGAGCGTAATGAACTTGATATCGTCGTAGAATCATGTAGTTTTTGAAAAGGAGTGTTTTGAGGCTTTTCTTAGTTTTGCTAAAGGGGTCACTCCCGGTGAAGGGAACGTCGGCCCTTTCCTCATCGAATAAGGTGCAGGATATATCATATATACCGCTGTGCAAAGCAAAACACTAAAAGCAATCAAAAGACAAACCGCGTTTTGTAGCATCTGCCAGTTTCGCTAAAGGAGTCACTCCCGGTGAAGGGATCTCGGTCCTTTCCTCATCGAATAAGGTGCAGGATATATCGCATATATCACTGTGCAAAGCAAAACTGTAGCTACCCTTTTTTATTAAGTTTTGATTCTACAACATCTTTAGGTTTCTTTTCTTTTATTAATCTCATTAATAAAAATCCCATCAGCTTATGCTTCCTAAGCATCACAGAAGAAACGAAAACAGTAATATTTATATATCAACATATATATATAGTATAAGCAATCGTCTCAGGCAGTAATATGATCTCATCACAGAACATTGCAGCAGAAGAACATATATGAAATATTGGATATACTAGGACGTCCGTGTTTTCAATACGAGCCTGTATAAAACACGGATTCCACGGTCGCGACGAATAGCCAAACCCACATCCCAAGACCCCTACGAGAGCGGCAAGTAACTCTGCCAATTCTAGGGTTAGGAGACCCGGTCTCGACTCCTCGAGATGGCCTCCCACTGGACCCTAGAACCCGGTTACTTGTGCTCCCCTCCTTGGGTCTACCTAATGCGGAAAAGTAAATAATATACATTGGTGACATCAACCGCAACCTGGAAGTGCCCCAAATAAAAGAATATTACCTTACAAAAGAATTTTACATGAATGAAAATAAAAACCCTCATCTCACATAAAACCCCCGGCTATTCTGATCGCGACGATCCAATATAACATATCACAGCAACACATAATATCTCATATCATCAACGTAAGCAAGTTTGCGTATCCCGATTGTCGTTGATGTATAGCAACGAAGCCGGCGATACACCACATACTACGCTTACGGTCACAGAAAAGAAAGTGTAAAACTACAATATTTGGAATCCACAATCACTTTAGACATCGTAAATCCGAAATATCACATATTCCGCATTTCATGCCTAACTCTATGAATTCCACATATTGTATCACATTCCAGATAAATATACAGTATTAAACTTTCCGAACAGATAATCAAACACCCAAAATTTCCCAAACTGCTCAACACTTCAGCAGGGTTCAAATAATCCCAGAATATGTCACAGTACCGGTGATCCAGCCGTAGAAGGGTGAAGCCAACGCCTCACATGTGGCACGCCGTACTGCCCCAAACCCGAAGGTTCAAAAGGCAGTTCAAGACGGTCACATAATCGAGTTAAGGTTTGTTGTCTTCTAGAGGGTCCACCAGTTAACTTGTACAATTTTCCGAAAGATTTAAACCCGAATAAATTTCAACACTTGAAAGTTTGCCGTATCGGGAAATAGTAAGTTAATGATATCCGTTCAAATAGTTTAACAGTTTCTAAATATCCGGAAAGAAATACGAATTTAAAATTTCCGATCGAGTCTACTATTACAAAACAAACCCCAGAATTTTAAACACCTGGAACAGAATAAAAATATCCAGAATGGTCAGCAAGTACCTACGGGAATTACCATGAAGCCACGTGTCCTGATCTTACTGTTTTGCCGCGCAAGCCATGCTTGCGCCGCGCTTTCGCCGCTGTTTGGAGGAATTAGAGGCTCGGATTTTATGGTAATTCTTATAATTGCCTGCTGATTTTTTTACATATTTTTAATTCAGAAAAATCCCAATTTTTAAAAAATTTCCAGAGAAGGGGTTTTTTCCGTCGTTTCGGGTTCGATCGGAGTTTTAACTTCGTAAACACATCGCCTAATGCTCTAGCTAGGCTCTGATACCACTGTAGGGTTCCTAGGCACTCTTGTGAAGGTTCTAAAGGCATCAAACATGCCCGGATTAAAATTTAGACGTGCCGAACAACCCAAAGCCGGGATCTTTGCTAGATTATTAGGGTTTAACATGCAATAAGATAACTTTTATCTAAGTGTGAGGGATTACAACCTTTGTAGTCCGCTCCTTCACTTCACAAGCTCCGAGTAGAAGTCCCTTTGCCGCGATCCACGATCTCCTGGACTCATGAGAGGCTCCACGACTCGAACGATCCATTCTAGCTTGTCGTAATCCAAATCTCCGATGATCTACCTTGAAGTTGCTTCGACTCAAGTTTTCTCACTCAAAAGAGAAGAACACCCTAATCCCAAGGACTAGATGAGATGAGGATGAGAGAGTAGTGATTTAGCTTTCTTTTTATATCATTTTCTCATAATCTTCCATCACATAAGGATTTTCAAGAGAGCTTCTTCAAGAAGAAGAAGAAGAAGATAATGGAAAATATATCATAAGCTTTTAAAACCTTTTGTGATGAATAGAAAGAATTATATGATTGATTTGTAAACCATGGTCAAGGATGATAGGATAAGAATGAGTAGAGAATAAACTATAGTTAGGGTTTGGTTTGGTTAATAAATGTGTCATCCATAAATATCTTCACAATGACAAAAGAAATTGCTTCTAGAAGCAACTTGAAGCAACTAACCCTAATCAAACCCTAACCTCAATTAATCATCCTTAAACATGTTTAAAAATTAATCATATCATGTCACAATAATATATATCACATATATATTATATATTTGCAACAAAAGAAAATAATACAATTAACATATATCGCATATATATCAATGTATCATCCCGTGAGAAAATGAAATATTAAAGCAAGCCTATATTGGTTAATATAATAATATATCATATATATTATTATATATTAAATCATCGAATCAACACTTGATCCGACGATCCGGCTATATCGAATATTACCGACTAATATATCATGTACCGATTCATCGAATCAACACTTGATCCGATGACCCGGTTCATATCCATATATCGCGAGAATATAATACGGTATCCCATATCGCATTATTCTCGCTCCTGCGCATATCACATATGTGCCACTACTCTGTTTCGCCTGAGCCAAGAAACCTCTGTGTAGGACTCTAAAGAATCGTCAATACGCCGGTAGCAGGTGATGATCATATCAATCACCCACAAGCTGCAAGCGGTCAGCTAAACGTAACAGCCACCCAGGTATTGAGCGATCAGAAGATCAACAAGCTAGCCTGTGCGTTCTCCTGTGAATCCAACCAGCAACACTCCCGTACAGTCCGGTCTGTTCGTCTGATATGTCGCATATCAAGTCTAGGGGTGGTATACGTCAGACCCCAGTAACCGATAAGTCGTGTCGATGTGTGGCTCATAACGGGTCAAGAAACTACTAGTAACACTTACCAGTAAATCTCTATATCAGCCCTGGCCAGGGACTTCCAGTTATAGCCAATCGAACACTGCACAACATCAACTCCCTATACCGGGAGAGACGAATCCCCTCCTATCGCTCATTGCCACCATGTGATTCGGGACTGTACCCAAAAGCCACCGTTTTGCACGCCCTCTTGGACGTGGTAAGGTGGAAATCAAAGCACAGTGGGAATCACACAAGACTCCATGACGATCTCGGGTCTACAGACTACCCTGTACCTGTGTCACCGGAGAACTGCCATCTGACGTGTGGTATATCACCATCTGGGAGTTCTCGGCGAGTCCGTCCAGTGTACCCAGTCTCCACTGAGCACCCGTACACCATATCTGATGTCTAACACCGATGGATATGGGATCATCCATCGCCCATCATATGGGTCAAGATGCGTATACGCTAGTCTACTATGGTGTATCGATGCCCTGTCTCGATATACCCTCGACTAGGAACAGTTATAGGATGTACTCATCGACTACCGCGGCCCCACTAGTATGATCTCATCATAGTCCCAGTAGTCGAGTACAGATCCTAAGGGCTTTATCAACATGTGAGAGTAAAACAGTAAACCAATACAAGTCAACATGTTAAGATAAAGTGAAACCAAATAGCATACTATCATGACGAGCAAGAAAGTCTTCTCTATATATAACCAAGCATCCATTATAATATACATCAAATGTACAACAATGGCCTTTAGGGCATATACATAACTAACACAAACTTCTTAGACTGTATCGTCAACTGAACTTAATCAGTTTCCTGCGCCATGCCACCCTCAGTATTGCCTTGGACCACCTGTCCAAAATACTGCCCCTCGTCAGAAGGAAAAATATAACTCTGACAACCTCCTTGTCGTCCATGTCACCTTGGAAGCCTGGAATGATAATTGTCTCCCAAATGAGGCTGTCGTTATCATATCCCTAGAACATCCACTTATGTTCTAAAACTGCTTTCGACTGTTCCTCCAGGATTGGATCAATATCAACTTATTGCATCTAGTGCAAGAACAACATCTGGTGTGGTACTTGACATCTCATGATTGACTCAATTGCCTAAGCAAGTGATCTGTCAATCATGCACATTCCTCTCTACTTTAGTCTATAAGACACCTTTAGAGAGGGTGACTCCATCACCTGCAGGTACACTACCGTGCCAGGAGTCGTCCATTCTAAATACTCTTAGAATGCTGTCAAAGTACCCTGATTGGGAAACCACCCAAATCTAGATCTAAAACCATAGATCTAGTAACCAGTATGTCTGATATAATGTCCAAGTCCTTTGTGGAGAAACCACTGTGTGACGACCAAAGTATAACCGATCGTAATATAGGAATATCACTTCCTACTACCTTCTCAACAGATCCATCCCATATTCTGATGACGTCAAACCTATGACTGTCACATCAGAAATAGATGATCTATCTCCGCTACTTCTGCTTTAGTCTATAAATAGACATAAGTTTGATGTCCACCAATGCTTCCGCTGCTCCCACTGACTACGACAACCCTCTGGCAGAGTCATACAGACGTGCACTTCTAAAGCTAGTTTAGAACGACGCTATACTCATCCTCCTGCCAGGTCTCGCAGCCTGGAACAACAACAATGGAAAGTGTGGGTAAACAAGAACTTCCCTGTCACCGTCCTTGAGGCTACCGAAGTACCTCTCGGGTGCCTGAAGTTACCCACCTTATCTGCGGAGTGGCCAATGGAATGTCAAACCAGATTGAATCTTTAGGTTCCTTATCAAATCTTCAGTAATCGTTTGTGGTTCTGGATTTACTTCCAGTTCTACCATACTCCCACTACTGTTTTCTGAAAAAATCCATTTCTTTTAAAATTGTGGCGAGTGAAGAACAATATCACTATTGATCTTCCAGATGGTAGAAAATCAACCCTCGTCATAGCCTGGGTCAACCCACAAACAGCCATTACAGAAACGTGCCTTGAGTTATCCAGAGTCTGGTTTTAATCATAAGCCAGACAACTCCCCGTACCTTAACAACGTTAAGATATGAACTTTTCTATATCCAATATAGAACCAGAGGCACTGATTTAATTGAACCAGATTCAAATCATGCAGCTGTCACCAGTGCATGTCAACTGAATGGAAGGAGGCCGATCAGCGTTACTCAACTTAGGAATGCTTCCAATTATGAGTAACCTGAAAGAGAAGCAATTTCTCTTTATCATTACTATCAACTGAATACCATACACAAGTATCTACATCTTCGATCACTTTGAAGAATCCCGATACTTGCTACTCCTGGTTCTCTACTCTATCCAAATACCTATAACTCCTCAAAACTTAGACCCTGTGTTTCTACGAAACACATGTCTAAGAACTAGAGAAGTTAAAAGTAAACAGAATATAGTATGAGGACCAACCCCTCTGTCTTAATGGACACTGGACAACATACAATACTCTGTATAAGTCCGCTGAGTCTAACAACTCTTTCACTGTGTGTCGTAGGTTGAAAACTGTACTTATGGTTAAGAAGAATTACACCGCTGTTTAATGCTCCTTACCTAACCATCCACTGATATAGGTAAATGTCATCGACATAATATCAAAAGGTATATCTCACTCTATGAAAATAGACGTACAGATATATCAATTTGAAATTGGTGCACAACAGCGGATATTCAAAACCAAATATTTGCCGACCGGCAAACAGCCCAGGTGATCTCCTCAAATATCACCGATTACAATGAATCCCGATATAATGAGGATGATCACCCAATTCCCAATAACTTACTCCCACTCATCATCTGTAAAACCATACAGATATGAGAATCATACCTGGTAAATACATACCCTGGAGTAAGTATCTAATCGGGAAATCAGTTTTCTTTTAATATTACACAGTTGAACTGAAACATTGAAATGTTTCGATGGGGTATCCTGGTAATCCTAGTAGTGCCTCTACCATTATCCAGATTCACAACTATAACCGTATAATTCTTTGCCACCTCTCCAAATCCCTTTATATGTCTTTAGTCATTACCTTCTGCACACCCCTTAGGCCAAATGGTTTTCTTCCTTCCCTACCGTTCGGCACCAGCCTATGGTTTGGAAGAAGACTATCCAATAAGCATAATGGGTGTACTTTCCTAGTCCTAGGAGCACTCGCAATGCGAGAGAAGGTGAAGATAAAAGACAACCGAATGTACTTTATTCCTATTTCTCCTGAACCAGGATCCATCCCCGAACTGGAACAAGTTCCTTTCGAGTTCGTATATAACCATACGATGGATTATCCAATAAAATGGGATCTTCGTAGTGATACGGAGTGTCCTGGAGAAATACAAAAGTGATTTAGGATTGGCGAAGAGATACTTGGTTTGGTCGTGAATAGCAGTCGCAACTTACTTTGCCCTCTTACTAATCCCTTTCTTTGTCTTAACTTAATACCTTCTGTACACCGTTTAGGCTAATTAGTTTTCTTCATTCCCTACCGGTCGGCACCAGCCTATGGTTTGGAAGAAGACTATCCAATTTGCACAATGGGTGTACTACTCCTAAACCAAGGAGTACTCGCAACCTGAGAGAGGGTGAAAAGAAAAGACAACTGAATAATCCTATCCGTTTTCTCCAGAACCAGAAACCATCCTCGAATTCCTTCGAGTTCGTATCTAACCATACGATGGTTTTGTCCAATGGAAGTGGACGTTCGCAGTAATACGGGGTGTCCTGGAGAAAAGGGTAAAAGTAGGAGTGGCAATGAGGTCTGCAACTCTGACAATCCAAAAGCCAGTGTTAAGAAGGTTCGGTCAACTTGGTCACTGAGTCATAGTCTAGGGTCAGGTCAATGGTCGCTGCCAAGAGAGAGAGAAAAGAAACACTCAGCGTGCACTCTATCCTAGATCAGAATGGTTGTCACTTTATCTAATCAGGAAACCTCCCACTGTACCTCAAATTCTCCTCCAAACCTGAAAGAAGAATTAGTCGGGGTCACCCGAGGAGTAAACCAACTCATCAGTGGGAATCGGGATCCAACTCTCATCGCATGATAACGTGACGGAATCCGCTCACGGTATCATACTCCAGAAGGTATGCGCATATCTGGCAAGTTTCAGTTCTTTTGAAACTCCCGATGTGATTTTTACCCCATGCTCTTATGACCTTGGCGTGAGGTCAAAATATCATAAGTCACATGTCAAGTTCTACCCATCATTGTCCAGGTTAATTTGAACCCACCCGTACATACCCTTGACGTAGGCCAAAATAGTAGTACGACTGTCCCAAACCAACGCATCTATCTATGCAACAGATAAATACCCGGCAGCTACCAAATGCTATGCCTTGGCGTGAGGTCAAAATACATAGCTTGAATACTACCGAATATTTAACTGAAATGATGGAGGGCTACGAATGGTTTCTGGCGAAAACCTTTAATATAATGAACTTGATATCGTTGAAGGAACGGATAGCTTTTTAGAAAATATAGTGACGAAAACCTTTACTAAAGAGGTCACTCCCGGTGAAGGGATCTCGGCTCTTTCCCCGTAGAATGGGGTGCAGGATATTCCAAATGAATACCACGATGCAAAGCAAAAGGAATCGGCTATAGTGAAGTTAATGCCCTGACGCAAACTTCTGTCCAAGGGGTCACTCCCGGTGAAGGGATCTCGGCCCTTGCCTCGTCGACTGAGGAGCAGGATATTCCAAATGAATACCACGATGCAAAACAAAAGAGAACGTCCTTGCAATAACAGCATTTTGAAAAGTGTTCCAACAACATCAGAATAGGTTTGTTTATCTTGCATTGATCCGAATCAACGCAGTCCCATCAAATGATCACACCACAAAGAACGAAAATATACTGATGTACGTATATGCCATCCGCATTCGCCACTGGGTCCCGTCATCACCCGTTAGGTTAGCTAACTAACGGCAGAGCGGGGACTGGACTAGCGCGGATGAAAAGCATATACAACATCTACTAATATATATACCAATATATTATATTCGCTCAAGGCGTGATAAAAATGCAACATCACAGAAATGTACAGCATCACAGAACAATACAGATATCTGGGATCCCCGGGTTTCACAGAGCCACTACTGAAACCCGACGTTCCCCTGGTCGTGTGGATAGCCTGTGCAATGAAATCCTAGACCCCTATGGGCGCGGCAAGTTACCCGCCAAAACCTGAAGCGAGGCAGCCCCCTTCAGCGCCGTGAATGGACCACCCAGCACTTCACGGAATCCGGTAACTTGGGCACCCCTCCTGGGTCAACCTGTACCCCCTACGAGTGCGGCGAATAGCCCGCCAATTCTAGAGTGAAGCCCCCTCCGTCTCAATGCCATGAGATGCGGGCTTGTTGCTTTCCAGAACCCGGCTATCCGTGCACCCCACCGCGGGGTAATCCTAGTACATAAAGTAAAATATACATACAACGGGTACATCGACCGCAACCAGGTCGTGCCCCAAAAGAATAATACAATCCGGCAGTGACGGCAGTCCACAAGTCGGACGCTCGCCCCGCAATATCAAATGTACATAATACACCAACACTGTACTAGCATTGCATCCAGGCTATCCCCACGACCGATCCGCAACATCACAGCAAATACATAGAACATCAACGTGAAAGTCACGTTCGCAAATCCGTCTAACCGGGCTATAGCAGTTAGACCGGATTTACCGATCAAGTGACATTCACGGTCGCAGATATAATGTAAATACTGTGAAAAATGTGTTTAAAATTTTCCGATTGATCAAAAATTAACAAGTGGGCCCTTAAACCAATACTGCAGCACTCACAGAAACAATTGGCCCAATTTTAATATTCCAAAACCCCTAGAATTAGCCCAGAAAGAAACTGGAAAAATATGATAACATGATGAAGCTACAGTGCGGCGGAACCGCGGCCAAGTGGGGGTTTGAGCCGCGGTTCCGCGCTCTTACAGAGGAATCACTATATCGTATTTTTGCAGAATTCTTATAGCTTTCGGTAGATCACTTTTCTGTCACCTGAAAAATTTTTGGACACTAAAAATTTCCAACAGAAAACTGATGTGATCAAAATACGGGCTTTGGAACATTTGATCGATCGGAACTGAAAAACACATTACACAAAGCTAGACTAAGTTAATGGCGAGGCTCTGATACCACTGTAAGTGCACGGTGGCGCCCTGGCCGTCAAACCGACGGCCAAATGCGGAAGCGGTGATAAACTTTAATTTTGCGAACTTAGCAAACCGGCACCACCGCGCACTAAACCCCGGATCGGGCCATTAAACTAGATCTAGCTAACTACAAGACGGGTTAGAGATATACCGAGTGATCAGAGTCCTCCGGTCTTCTCGTCGTCGTCCCGATCTCCCGCGGATCCTCCGGTCGTCGCCTCCTTGCCGGAAGGGCACCACATCGCCTGTATCTTTTACGGGCTCCCTACTCAATACCGAGGCAACTCGGGCGCGAAGTTGGCTAGCCGACGCGCCCAAGATTTACTGTAGAATGTATAGTATAGTTGTCTCTTTGGGGTTTAGTATAGTTGCCATGATGGAGGAATTTTGCACAAAGATATTCATGGATCAAAACTTGATGAAGAATGGAGCATCACTAGCAAATGAGCTCGGCCAACCAAGAGAAATGGCTCTCTGGAAAAACAAAAGAATGAAGCAAGCTCTCATCTAAGTTTATGTGTGTATCAATTAATCCCAAAGGAAAATAAAATCCTTTACAAAATCATTCCAGCACAAACATGTGGGGGGGGGGGTCCACTAAAAATGCATGAAATGAATTAATCCATCCAAATTAAAATCTCACCCCATGCCCAGAACAGTGGCCGGCCAAATCCAAATTATCCATCATGAAATCACCTCAAAACCCATACCCTCACATAACACAATTAATGCATGAACATGGATGATAAAGCAAAGATGCTTATCATATCAATCCTTTTGCAATAAACCCCCTCCACAAATGTTATTTGCACAATTGCAAATAACCCCCTCCATCGGAAAAGTCCGGCCGGGAAAGAACAAAGGAAAACCGGCCGGAACGGAATGCAAACTGGCAACTCCAGAAAACCGGTCCCGTAATAAATTATAGGAAAACCCCGATACTGTGCATACACACCCGCATCAGTATTCGGTCCGGATACAAATGCAAAGAGACAAAACTACACTATCAAATACCAGGATCCGGCTTAAGCCAAAGCCGGCTAGTAAAAACCGTCCGATCACCATCCGTGCAATACCGCACGTATCTGATCGAACCCTGCCATATCTCCATACGGCCTCTACAGCGTTTCGCCCGAAAGCTTGAGTAACTGAAAGTGTGGTGGACTCTAAAGACTCGTCAATATTATGGCTGTGGATTTAACCAGTAGCACGTCAGAGGTATAAGCCAATACGTAACGGGCCACCGGCTATTGACTAAAAGGGACGTCGATGAGCGAACTCATCCTGACACCCTACTGAGCCTGTCAGTGACAATATCCGTACAGTCCGGTCCGTTCGTCTATGAGCATCGCATGTCGGGCCTAGAGGTTGGTAAAAGTCAGACCCCCAAAAGCGGTACAAGTCGTGTCGGAGTGTAGCCCAGAACACCCTGAGATACTACTGGAATACCTACCAGTAAATCTCCTGCCTTGGCCAAGGACTTCGTGTAATGGCTCTCCTAGACACAGCGCGACCTCTCCCCCAATACCGGGAGAGACGAACCCCTGAAGATCCGCTCACTGCCTCCATGTGGCTCGGGACTGTACCCAACTAAAACCTGTTTGCACGACTCCTTTGAGCCGTAGTAGGGTAGTAATCAAAGTACAGTGGGAACTCACACGAGACAAATGACGATCCCCAGGTCGATGAACTAACCTGTACACATGTCACCAGGGAACTGCTATCTGACGTCAGGTATAAGACCAACTAGCATGTTCCCGGCGAGTCCTGTCCGGTGTACTCATAACCCAATGAGCACCTGTATACATCTTAGGTGAACCAACTGACACCAGTGGCTTGTGAGACCGGCCATCGCCCCTCGTCGGGGTCTCGACTGTATACACTAGTCTACTCTGGAGAATCGATGCCCTGTCTCGAAACTCCCACGACTAGGGACCTTTTAAGGATGTGCTTATAGACTCCAGCTCTCACTTATATGATCTCCCTCATACTACTGGCAGTCATGCAAGAATCCTAGGGACTCTATCAACGAGTAATAGTGACCTGTCAGGTCACCTAAAGCAGTACACGATGATAAAAGTAAACCAGATAGCATACTATCATCTCGAGTAAGACTGTCCTACCGGGATAGGTCCTCCCTCAATCATTGCAATCACGTGCCTGTGATCCAAAAATTTACTCTGAGGGCACTATCTCCAACATATAATCTGTATCAGTTCACCGAATCAACACTTGATCTGATGACCCGGCTATATCACATATACCCGGCCGATATCTCATATCGTGAGAATCTAATACGGTATCACATACACGTATTGTTCTCGGTCCCGCACATATCATATATGTGCTCCTACCCCGTTTTGCCTGAGCCAAGAAACCTCTGTGTTGGACTCTAAAGAATCGTCAATACGCCGGCAGTAGGTGATGATCATATCAAACTCCCAAAAGCTGCAAGCGGTAAGCCAAACGTAACAGCCACCCAGGTATTGAGCGCTCAGAAGATCAACAGGCAAGCCTGTACATTCTCTTGTGAATCCAGTCAGTAACACTCTCGTACAGTCCGGTCTCTTCGTCTGATATGTCGCATATCTCGCCTAGCGGTGGAAAACGTCAGACCCCAGTAGCTTGATAAGTCCTGTCGATATGAGGTCTATAACAGTTCGAGAAACCACTGATAACACTTACCAGTAAATCTCAGCAACCCTGGCTATGGATTTCCAGTTATAGCTAATCGAACACAACACAACATCAACTCCCTATACCGGGAGAGACGAATCACCTCCTATCGCTCATTGCCTCCATGTGATTCGGGCCTGTACCCAAAAGCCACCTTTTTGCACGCCCTCTTGGATGTGGTTTGATGGAAATCAAAGCATAGTGGGAATCACACAAGACTCTATGACAATCTCGGGTCTACAGACTACTCTGTACCAGTGTCACCAGAGAACTACCATCTGACGTGAGGTATAATACCATCTGGGAGTTCTCGGCGAGTCCGTCTAGTGTACCCAGTCTCTACTGAGCACCCGTACACCATCCTTGATGTCAAACACCGATGGATATAGGATCATCTATCGCCCATCATATGGGTCAAGATGCGTATACGCTAGTCTACTCTGGAGTATCGATGCCCTGTCTCGGTACTCCCACGACTAGGAACATTTGAAGGATGTACTTGACGACTACACTGTCCCCACTAGTATAACCCGCATCATGGTCCTGTTAGTCAAGTACTCATCCTAAGGGCTTTATCAACATGTAGCAGAGAGACAATCTGAGTACATGTTAAGATAAAGAACAACCAGATAGCGTACTATCATATTGAGCAAGAAAGTCCTCCCTATATATGTCCTAGTATCCATTACAATATACATCGTATGTACAGTAATGGCCTCTAGGGCATACATATAACTAACAATCTCCCACTTGCACTAGGGCCATCTATTATGGTATCACATACCCAACAATTAGCTGTGGTTGAAGTATCTAATACTCAACCATCCTATAAAAGTCTCTACTGGGAAAAAGGCCTTTGTGAGTGGATCCGCGTTGTTGTCCTCTGTGTCTACTCTCCTAACCTCGATCTCCCTGGAGATCAACCATCTCCCTGGAGATCAACCATCTCTATGATCAGGTGATACTGCCTAAGAATTATATCTGGATTTCTGATGGGACGGGGGTTCCTTGGCATAAGCCACAACTCCATTGTCACACAATGGTAGGAACGAAGTTCATCTCATGAACTTATATATATCCAGACTGTCTCTTTGGTAGCATCATTGGTAACGATGTATCTTGCCTTTAATCGTCTAGTAAGTCACGGTATCTAGTTTGAAACTCTTCCAACATACCGTCCCTCCACTGAGGGTAAAGACAATGCCTGCGACTGGCATTCAGTCGTCCTTATCACCCTGGAACCTTTCCAGTGATTCTCTCCAGGATCGATTGATACCATCTCACTACAACTAGTGAGTATCCTAACATCCAATTAGATCTATCTCATAGATCCAAAACCCAGGATTTAGGAGGTATCACCTTGATCCTATATGGAGAATCCTTGTGATAAGAGGAGATTGATCGAGCGTAGCATAGGAAACTCCTTCCCTATCAAGAGTATGTCATCCACGTACTCAACGAGGATCACAACCATACTCCCTACTACCTTTTTTTTGTATATACAAGGTTCATCTACCATTTTGATGAAGTCAAACTCTTTGACTACCATATCAAAACAGATGTTCTAACTCCGCGATGCCTGATTTATCACATAAAACATCTTGCACACGTTTCCGCTACTCCCATTCTCTACGAAGCCCTCTGGCTGTGTACTTATAGACACTCTCTTCCAAAACAACATTTAGAAAAGCAGTCATGACACCCAACTGCCAGATATCTTAGTCATGGTATGTTGCCATGGTAAGTAGGATCTGGAAGGACTTAAGCATAGACACTAGAAAAGGTTTCATCATTATCCTTACCTGGTCGATGATAAAAACCTTTTGCAATAAGCCTTAGCTTTGAAAGTCTAAACTTTTCCATGTACACCAAGTAATCTTCTCAAGATATACTTGCTCCTGATGGGGATTTAACCCTTCAGATAAAGCAACCAAAGTCCATACTTTGTTGGTGTATATGGATTCCATCTGAGATCGCTAAGCATCCAGCCATTCTTACAGAGTCCCACTCCTGATGGCCTGCTCGAAATAAGTTGGGTCATCATCTCATGATTCAATCCTCGCTCCCACGGTCATAGAGAAAACCAAAGTATCTCGCAGGTGGGTGAGAAACCCTACTAGATCGACGGAGAGGCTAAGGTTTGTTAGAATCTATTGAATCCTTTGATTCTACCAAATCATCTGCTGTAGTTTGTATAGCTGGAACTCCTTCCAGTTCTACCTCATGACCACTAATTTCTTCACAAGAAATTCCCTTTCACAATGGTGGCATGTTGAGAAACAAAACATCTTTTGTTCCTCGGTTAGGTAGAAGATATTCCCTTGCGTATGCTTGGGATATCCAGCAAACTTCCACAGATCTGACTTTTCCTCGAGCTTGTCCGGATTTTGCTTTTTAGACATAGGCCGGACAACCCCAAATCTTAACAAACTTAAGATATGGGCTTTTCCCATTCCATATCACATATGAAGTGGTAGGCAACTGATTTTATTTAAACCCTATTCAATAGGTATGCAGCTTCTCAAGTGCATAACTCCCAAAAGGAAATAGGAAACTCAGTAGTACTCATCATAGAGCACACCATATCATATAGGGTGCTATTGCTCCGCCCCGATATACCATCGTGCTGTGGTGTATACGGAGGAGTAATGCTGAGAGAGAATCTCATTCTCCTTTAGAATAGTCCAGGAATTCCGTGCTCAAGTATTCTCCTCCTTGATCTCATCAAAGGACATAATACTTTTACCCGTTTTGGTTCTCTACTTCTATCTTATATTCTGTGAATATCTCAAAAGTTTCGGACTTTTGTTTCAACAGGAACATATGTCTGAATCTTGAGAGATCATCAGTGAATGTAATGAAGTACAAAGAACCAGTCTTGGCATGTGTAGACAGGGGACCTTTCATACATCATCATGTATCAATCCCAAGAGTTCACTAACTCTTTCTCTGTTTCCAATAAACAGAGCTGTGGTCATCTTATCTTTGTGACATAACCGGCAAGTTTCACAAGATGTAAATTCAAACTAATTTAAATATGCATCTAAATGTAACTTCAGCTAGTCGGGTCGCATTGATATAACCTAGTCTACCATGCCTCAAGAAGGATTCGTTCATTTCTAAACTCTTCCTCTTGTGTGTGTTCTGTACATTAAGAATTGTGGTTTGATTTAGAACATCTATGCTTTTAGATAACGTTCCTGAACCGATCAACTCTTGATATAGGAAATGTTCAAAATATTATCCAACAATACAAAATTATATCCTTCTTTACTAATAAAAAGACTGATATGATGTTGTATATCAGGTTCGGTATCTAATAACATTCGTTCAGAATCAATGTATTTGCTAATACAGGGTGATAACTACCAACAGACTTGGCTGCAACACTTGCACTGCTTCTATCTCATGAAACTTATCACCCGTTCTCAGTTCTCTACCTATCTGTAGCCCATGTAACATATTACATATGTGGGATCCTGATCTGGGATCTCATACCCAGGACATAAAGGATACTGAGAAACAGTTCTCTGTAATGAACACACCCGAAGAAGATGCATCAGCATGCACTTTCTTCATTTGGGCGGCATGGGAATTCTGGTAATCCCCTATTTCCTGCTCTGTCTTATAACAATTATAAGTTGGAGCGGGATGAATCGTTCCTTAGCGTAGAATAACAAGCGGGTTCGGTCAATTCATCCGTATTATTATCTTGATTAAGGCGTGACATGGTCGCTACCTGGAGAGAGAGAGAGAAGAAAACACTCAGCATGCGCTTTTACATGATTAGATTGGCTATCAAATTATCTAATCAGGATGTCTCCCACTGTTTTAGTCAAATCTTCCTTCAAACCCTAAAAGGAAAGACTAGCAGTGATTAATTACACCCTACAATTTCGCCAATCTTTCGGCCAGGCCAGTGCCGGTACTTTGAAGGAGGTTCCCCGTGCTATCGCACAGACCTAATTAAAATAAACCTCGTTTTCCCAGGGGCGTAACCCCGTTAACACCTTTCTAGACACCTACTTGATCGGCTAATTGTAATGTGTAAAACTCTCCCAGGAGTAACTCTTACTCGCAGTGGGTATTGGGATCCAACTATCTCATAGAAGGTATGCAATCTCATTGCAAATTTCAAAACTTGAAATTCCCAATAATATTTTACCCCTAGCAGCTATATGACCTTAACATGGTCAACAAATCATAAGTGCTAGTCAAGTTCAACCCGTCATTTCCCGATTGAATTAAACCCACCCGCACGACCCTTAACATGGTCAACAAAGTCGCATGACTACCCTAATCCAATCGCATCATATGCTTATACAGATAAGCACTAATCAGCTACCGCACACTATGCCTTAACATGGTCAACAAACGTAGCATGAATACTAACTAGTACTTATCTCAAATGACGGAGGGCTACGATAGGTTTTTAAGAAAACCCTTTGCGTAATGAACTTGATATCGTCGTAGAATCGAGTGATTTTAAATGGAATGTTTTTTAGGCCTCTTCTAGTTTCGCTAAAGAGGTCACTCCCGGTGAAGGGATCTCGGCTCTTTCCTTATCGAATAAGGTGCAGGATATTTCGCAAATACCACTATGCAAAGCAAAAACTATAATAACAATCAAAAGACAAACCGAGTATGTAGCATCTGCTAGTTTCGCTAAAAAGGTCACTCCCGGTGAAGAGATTTCGGCTCTTTCCTTATCGAATAAGGTGCCGGATGTTCTACAAGGAACACCGCTATGCAAAGCAAGAACTAGAGCTACCGGTTTTTAAACAAGTATCTACAACATCTTTAGGTTTCTTTTATTTTCATTAATCTCATTAATGAAGTCCCATTTTATTATGCTTCACAAGCAACACTTTTGAAACGAAATCTGCAATATAACATATATCTCATATATATAATATAAACATTCTTCTTAGGCGGTAAATTGATCTCATCACAGAACATTGCAGCAGAAGAACATATATGAAATATTAGATATACTAGGACGTCCGTGTTTTAATACGAGCCTGCATAAAACACAGATTCCACGGTCGCGATGAATAGCCAAACCCACATCCCTAGACCCCTACGAGAGCGGCAAGCAACACTGCCAATTTTAGGGTTAGGAGACCCGGTCTCGACTCCTCGAGATGGTCTCCCACTGGACCCTAGAACCCGGTTACTTGTGCTCCCCGCCTTGGGTCTACCTAATTCGGAAAAGTACATAATATACAATGGTGATATCATCCTCAGCCCGGAAGTGCCCCAATAAAAGAATATTACATACAAATGAATTTTACATGAATGGAAAAAAAAACCTCATCTCACATAAAAACCCCGGCTATTCAAACACGACGATCCAATATAACATATCACAGCAACACATAATATCTCATATCATCAACGTAAGTAAGTATGCATACACCGATTGTCCTTGATGTATAGCAACGAAAACCGGCGATACAACTACATATTACACTTACGGTCACAGAAAAGAAAGTGTAAAACTACAACAGTTGGAATCCGCAACCTCCTTAGACATTGCATGCCTAACCAAATGAATTTCTTAGACATCTCATGCCTAACAATTATAAACCCCGCATTTTAGTTTCTTTATCGAAAACTCTTTTCAATACCTAGTCGGGCAATTCAACAAGATTCCCGACATACTGATCGAATGCTCGTCGCAAACTTAAGTAGACGGCCGCACCCCTGGATGCCGTCGACGAAGTGTACTAAGGCGGAACACCGCTGCCACAAGCACCCGAACGGATGCTTCTGGCGACGGGGTTCTCCTACAGTCACTTGGTCGGGGCTTTGGGGCGTGCCTGTCTATTAAGTTTACCCGGCGAGTATCCGTGTACGCTACGTGATTGCAACGGACTTTTGATCACATCAAAATTCCATGGCAACCGATCATTTGAGACTGAACTGCTAAATTTATAACATTCAAATTAGTTATCTCATAACTACTTGTGGATTCTAAATATTGTATCACATTCCAGATAAATAGACAATGTTAAACTTTCCGATCGAATAAACAAACATCCAAGATTTCCCAAATTGTTCTCAACACTTGAAATTAGTTTAAAAACATCCATCACATGCTACAGTACCAATGGTCCAGCCGTAGAAGGGTCAAACCAACGCCTCACATGTGGCAACGCCGTACTGCCACAAATCCTAAGGTTTAGAGGCAGTTCAGACGGTCACATAATCGAGTTAAGGTTTGTTGTCTTCTAGAGGGTCCACCGCATTACTTGCATGATTTTCCGGAAGTTTCAAACTCGAGAAAAAATCCAACTTTTGAAAATTTTCCGACAAGGGAAAAAGTGAGTTATTGATATCCGTTCGAACTTTTTAACAGTTTCTAAAATTATCCGGAAAAACACTTAAACGAAGTTAAACTTTCCGATCGAATCAACGAGATCCCAACACTTTCCAGAAAACTCAACACTTGAGTGGAATTAAAAACTCCCAGAATAAAGCAAAAGAACCCAGGAATAATACTGTGAAGCAGTGGGCCCCAAAGACACTGTTCGGCCGCGGAACCGCCGCCACGTGCGTGGTTTGGCCGCGGTTCCGTGGTCACGTGATCGAATTGGTGGTCCGTACTTCACAGTAATTCTTAGATTTTCCTGCTTATTTTTCTGAGTATTTTTAAAACGAAAAAATCAACATTTTTAAAAATTTCCAGAGAAGGGGTCCGTGTCGGGGTTTCGGGGTTCGATCGGACTTTAAACTTCGCCTAGACTTCGCCTAAAAATCTAGCTTGGCTCTGATACTACTGTAGGGTTACTAGGCACTCTCACAACGGTCTATAAGGCATCAACCATGCCCGATTTAAAATTTAGACGTACCGAACAACCCTAACCAAGATCTTTAAACTAGAGATTAGGCAAAACAAAGCATGTTAAACACTTTAACATCTAAGAGTTTGGGATTACAACCTTTGTAGTCCGGTCATTCACTTCATAAGCTCCGTGTTGAGATCCCTTCGCTGCGATCATCGATTTCCCGGACTCTAGAGAGGTTCCACGAAGAGAGTGATGCAAACTTGCTTCCGATCTTCGATAACTAAGATGATCTACCTTGAAATTTCATAACACAAGCTCTCACTCACAAATGAAGTGAACACCCTAATCTAAATGGCTAGGATAGATTAGGATGATGAAGTAGGATTTTAGCTCTCATTTATTATCTTAATCTCACTCATTTTCATCACCAAAGAAAAAGCTAGAAAGCTTTTCTTCAAGAACTCAAGGAAGAGGAAGAAGAATCCTTTTGTGATGAATAATGAAACTCTAGTGTTTGGTTAGAAATGCAACCATGGTAGATGATGAGAAGGCTAACCATTGTAGAGAAATAACTAGGGTTAAAGGGTTGGGTTGGGTTAAACAAATATCACAAAATATCACAAAATATCCAAGTCAAAATCAAAACTTCAAGATGCTTCCTGAAAGCTTCATGAAAGTTTAACCCTAATCCAAACCCTAACCACATTTATTCTCCACAAAACATGTTGCATTTATAACCACAATATGTTACAATATTATATATCACATATACAATATTTATTGTAACAAAATAAAATAATACAATTAACATATATCGCATATATATCAATGTATTACCCGAGTGAGAAAAAGAATCTTTTAGTGAGCTTATATTAGTTAATGCAATTTAATATATCAAATATATATAATTATACATTAAATTATCGAATCAACACTTGATCCGATAATCCGGCTATTTCACAAATATCCGACTAATATAATCTGTATCAGTTCATCGAATCAACACTTGATCCGATGACCCAGCTATATCACATATACCCGGCCGATATCTCATATCGTGAGAATCTAAAATGGTATCACATACACGTATTGTTCTCTGTCCCGCACATATCACATATGTGCTCCTACTCCGTTTTACTTGAGCCAAGAAACCTCTGTGTAGGACTCTAAAGAATCGTCAATACGCCGGCAGTAGGTGATGATCATATACAACACCCACAAGCTGCAAGCAGTCAGCTAAACGTAACAGCCACCCAGGTATTGAGCACTCAGAAGATCAACAAGCAAGCCTATACATTCTCCTGTGAATCCAGTCAGTAACACTCCCGTACAGTCCGGTCTCTTCGTCTGATATGTCGCATATCTCGCCTAGGGGTGGAAAACGTCAGACCCCAGTAGCTTGATAAGTCGTGTCGATATGAGGTCTATAACAGTTCAAGAAACTACTGATAACACTTACCAGTAAATCTCAGCAACCCTGGCCAGGGATTTCCAGTTATAGCCAATCAAACACAGCACAACATCAACTCCCTATACAGGGAGAGACGAATCCCCTCCTATCGCTCATTGCCTCCATGTGATTCGGGACTGTACCTAAAAGCCACCTTTTTGCACGCCCTCTTAGACGTGGTATGATGGAAATCAAAGCACAGTGGGAATCATACAAGACTCTATGATGATCTCGGGTCTACAGACTACTCTGTAACAGTGTCCCCAGAGAACTGCCATCTGACGCGAGGTATAATACCATCTGGGAGTTCTCGGCGAGTCCGTCCAGTGTACCCAGTCTCTACTGAGCACCTGTACACTATCCTTGATGTCAAACACCGATAGATATGAGATCATCCATCGCCCATCATATGGGTCAAGATGCGTATACGCTAGTCTACTCTGGAGTATCGATGCCCTGCCTCGGTACTCCCACGACTAAGAACATTTGAAGGATGTACTTGACGACGACACTGTCCCTACTAGTATGATCTGCATCATAGTCCTGGTAGTCAAGTACTATTCCTAAGGGCTTTATCAACATGTAGCAGAGAGACAATCAGAGTACATGTTAAGATAAAGAGCAACCAGATAGTGTACTATCATGTCAAGAAAGAAAGTCCTCCCTATATATGTCTTAGCATCCACTACAATATACATCGTATGTACAGTAATGGCCTCTAGGGCATACATATAACTAACACAATCGGCATGGACCGTCGATCATCTTGCCGAGGGGAACCGTACCGGGCCCCACCATGTATCCCCATATGGCCCCCGACTCCTCGCATGGGGTATATATATCAGAACCGATAAATCTAATGGTGGATGCTGAAATATCATATCAAGGGAAACTGGGTTTTTCAAATAATGCATAATTTCATGAAACTACCACGGTCCCCAAATCCAGAAAACATCATGAAAAATCCATATCTCAATGCGAAAATCCATGAATAAAATATACACAACATAAAACTGTAATGTAAGCATATAAAAGAAAAGCCGCTAATTAACTGCAACAAGTTAATATAAATATCATGCGGTTCCTAATTTCTCCAATTCTAAATAACATCAAGTAAAGGTAAACATGTAGCTATAACTGATATATGCGTAAACATAAAGGTATAGCAAGATATAGATATCTACCTATCATAAATGATGTAATATACCCCCCAGGTATAAGTGAAGTATGTATGCAAAGTATACATGTAGCTATGTCATTATGTGTGTATGTACCTATCACTAATGGTACAATACCTTATAGGTATACAGGTAACTAGCATGTAAGTATATCAAGGCATATGTGTAAGCATATAGGTATACAGGTATGCTATAAGTCATATGCATAAAGAAATATGAATCAATGTCTCAATGTCCCTAACCAAATAATATCATATCTATAAGTGGGTCATGCATGACATGGCAATTATTGACGGTGTGTGTGGCATACAATCAGTGCTCGTGCAACATGAATCGTCAATAATATGTGCAGTGTCCTAAGGATACTAATCCAAGCACAACAATATCTAAGCAATAAAGTGTAGTCGCAATTTCTAAATATGAAATAGAATATGCGATAAGTCAATTCATTTCTATCCCAGACGCATAACGCCATGCGGGCGAATCCCCTTTAGATGTTAAATCTACTCACCAACGCTCCTGGCTAAGCGAAGCCTACCACCTGTTTTCCATTTGTCGTAGCATCTGAAGTCCCCGCCTGCGAACCTAAAATTTCATAAACATATCACATAAGCTAAATATCTTACATCGACGAAAAGACAATGAAACGCAAGGATAACGCCCTGAAAATTACACTGCGCACTTAGCGCATCTATCGCGCACGACATCGGCCAAAAACACTAACTAGGGTCGCTAAACTACGAAACACCATGTCTAGACTCCGATCGTCCCGATCGTGCAAACACAACACAAACAAATACGAGGAATATAATAGAAATCACCTCGCAACGACCAATTGAAACCACGTCGGAAAAACCCCGAAACCTGGTAAACAACTTATAGCAATATTTCACACTAGAATCAAGCTAACACCTTTCTAGCGATTACAAATATCTTATAATAGCTATCTAAACCATTTCCTTATTTTTTAGACTTGCTAATTAAGTTTTAGAAAAAACCTAGTAAGCAATATTTCACAATTAAACAAAGTATTAATTAACAATAATTATCATAATCTACTAGGTTATGCTTTCCTAATCACAAATTAACACTTTAATTAATATTAAACACTTAAATCAAGCTTTAACCTTAACTTGAATTTCTTAAAACAAAATTATGAATAATGAATTAAAGATGAAATTAAAAGCTTAAATTAACATCTAATTAAGCTAGCATAAAGATTTAAATTTAACAATTAAGGATTAGGGTTAGGATTTTATACCTCAAATTAGCAACAACCTCCAAAATGATGTCTTTCTTGAATATCCGAGCAAGATTATGGTTGAAAAAAAATGGGTATTGATTTAATTATGAATTTATGGGATTTATTTGTGATTTTTGATGGTCCTAATGAAGCAAAATGAGATAGAAATGGAGGGGAAAATTTTGGGGCAGCCAAGGAAGTGGCTGGCCAAACCAAGGAGGGGGTTTTGTGAAGAATGAAGAATGTTCTAGCAAAGTAATTCAATTAATGCCATTTAATGCAAATGCCACCTTTCATTTTCTTTTCTTTTTCTTTTAAAAATTAAATCCTTTTGCACTAAAAAATCTAGATATTTTGAGGAGAAGTTTCCAAAATAATTATAGTGATGATATCCAATGATTCTCATTTAAATGAAATTTCCCGATTTACGTGCATATTTTACCGGCTAAAATAATATTTTATTTGGGAAAAATTCTATCAGAACCAAAACCTCCCATATACCCCCAAAGTTCGTGCAATAGCTTTATTTTAGCTAAACTAGGTGCCGGCAAGTTTCTACGGACGTTTGATCGAAACCGGGTTAAAATGGAAAATACCGACTATTTTGCCCTAAAGCGGAAAAATTCGCAAAACGATTTCTAAAGCGTTACAATCTTCCCCCTTAAAAAAATTCGGTCCCCGAATTAAAATTCATCTACGCGTACCATTAAGAAGATGAGTACAAAACTCTCAAATCTCGCTCGCAGCTTGCCAAGTGATCACCTCACTATACAGCTACGCCAAAGAACCCTCACAGACGGCAAGACCCTTGACCGAATTTCCTCCACCTGCCGATCCACTATAACTATCGGCTGCGGTGAACGAAAGATCGTGTCACAAATAAATGGTCTGGTGCTGAATCATGTGAAAAAGGCCATGAAAGTAATTGCGAAGTATTGACACAAGGAATACGGGGTGAATACTCAAAAATCTGGGCGGAAGTGCCAAATCAAAGGCAACGGAACTAACTCGCTTTAAGGATCTTAAAAGGACCTACAATTCTGGGATAAGCTTCCCAAAACTCAACACGTCATTCATCGGAAAAATTCGTAGGAATACATGAGCTTCTACTGCGAACTCAAGTCTGCGACCACAACGGTCGGCATAAGACCTCTGTCTGCACTGGGCTGTCATCATCCTGACCTGAACCAACTGAATCATTTCCGAAGTCTCTAGACTAGCTGGGGTCCAAAAATCCTAATCTCGCAGAATCAGAAAAACAGACTGGAGATCGACACCACCCAACAAACAAAACTTAAAGGTTGCCAATTGGAGTGCCTCCTGATAACAGCTATCGAAGGAGAATCCTAACAATGGCAAGTGACGATCCCAACTGCGGACAACAATTAGTACGCACGCACAAGCATATTCTCCAGAGTCGGTATAGCCCGCTCTCACAAAACCATCATCCTGCGGATGGAAAGGTGGAGCTAAAGCTCAACCAGTACCCAAGGCTTCCTGAAGCTCCTGCCTAAGATGGGAAGCGAACAGGGTTCCTTCATTGGATACGACCTATGAAGGAACTCCGTGCAACGCACAAACTTAACAAAGAACAACTGAGCAACTCGAGTATAACCGAACAACTAGCATCCGAATGGAGTCACACCCTGACTAAACCTGGGTAAACGCCACAACGAATATTCATGGAGACCTGCTCCCATTCCCACTCCGGAACGGTTAAAGGTTGCAACTCTCCAGCCGGTCTTAGATGCTCAACCTTAGCATACAACAAGACAGACACCTTGAAACGAAACCTGAAACTTCACTCTACATCCCTGCCCACCTGTAACTATCTCACAAGTCACGTCAATTGCTGGTGGAACTTGAATGAGTACAGAGAGTTGACAGATGTGCCTGCTCTAGGATTTCACGTCTCTACCTAATAGTATCAGGTACACAAATGCGTCCCTAAAGTTAGCACACCTTTTTCACAAATCAAGGACTCTGAATCATTACCCAGCCAAGTATGCTCAAGTATCTCTGACGAACGAGTATCGGCGGGCAGTGCCTCGCGAAAGCGATTAAGGAAAAGTGGTCGGGCGCGGACATGAGCAAGCTGTCCCCTCAGTAGAGGCGAACTTAAGTTGTACTCAACGATCGAACAAGAACTGTAAATCTGCAGAAGACTGTCTCAACAATCAAAATCCGCTGCAGGAAGATGTACATTAAGTTCTGGTGGTCCGTGAAAATTTGCCATGACTCTCCGAACAAGTAGTGTTTCCAAATATCCAACGCATGACCAACGCGGCCATCTCCAGATCATGAGTGGGATATCCTGCTCGTACTTCCTCCAAATATCGGGAAGCAAAAGTGATAACTCAAATGTGCCACCTCAGTACACAATCGATCCTCACTCGCGAAACATCACAGTTAAACAACAAAGTCGCCCGAACCAGAAGCAAAGAAAGAACTAATGCAGTTGTTAACCGAGTCTTCAACTGCCGAAAACCCCGTACGCATGCCTCAGTCCAAAGAAAAAGGAACCTCCTTTCCGGTGAGTTCAGTCAACGGTGCAGCACTACAATAGCAATCCTGCACGAAACGGCGGTAAAAAACCTGCTAAGCCCAAAAATCTGCGAACCTCTGTCCCGCACACAAGTCTGGGCCAAAGCTGTACGGCCTCGATCTTTCTCAGAACCACACAAAAACTGTCTCCCGTAACTACAAGACCTAGGACTCAACACAAACATGCCTGAAGGAACACTCCGAGAATCTAGCAAACCGCTGGGGCTCTCCCAATGTCTGCAAAATAAATCCTCAAGTGCTACTCCTGTCCCCCACGACACATTGAATAGACCAGAATGTCATCATTAACACAACAATAACTGGTCGAGGAACGGCCTGACGAAATCCGGTTCATCATATCTACGAATGCTGCTAGGGCATTGGTGAGTCCAACGTCACCACAAAAACACACAAAGCCCGTAGCATGCACAAGGCAGTCTTCAGAATGTCATCACTCCGAACCCGCAACAATAATGACCTGATCTTGAACAAACATAAAAAAATGTCTCGCACTCTAGAGCTGATCGAAGAAATCGTTAATGCGAGGTAAAGGATACCTATCCGCACCGTAAGCCGGTTCAATTGACGATCAATCAATACACAATCTCAAACATCCGTCTTTCTCCTTGAAGAACAGAAATAGGAGCTCCCCAATGTGAAACACTCAGACGTACAAGCCCCACCTATCTAGCAACTCTGCAGCAGATCCTTAAGCTCCTTAAGCTTCGTCGGCTCATCTGGAACAACGTCAAAAAACTCTCGCACGAAGGGAACTTGGTCCAACAACTCACCATGGATCCGGTAACACGAATGAACGCCAAGAATCCTCGACATCCTCTCCTCAAAAGCCGACTAGCGAAAAAGGCTGAATTCAAGCTGTGAGAGGCGGCACTATTGTCCTCCCATGCACAACAAGAACTGACTCGCCGGGAAAACAAAACCTGACTATTTCCTCGCGGCAGTCCATAGATGCCTAGAACGTAGATAACCAGTCCGGCCCAGGAGAACGTCAAATCCAACATCTCTAGAAGGACCAAAACGACGGACGAATCTTTATCTCCTATCCGATTGGCACACGACTGAATTATGTGTCGCGCAACAAAAGATTCGCTGACAGAAGTTAATACAACAAATGGCTGATCTATCTAACCGACTCTCATCCCAACCACGGCACAAGTGTGTAAAACAAACAAGTACATCAACAGAACATACGAATTTAGAATACCTGAAAACTCTGCATTGGACGCCCGCGCGTCCCGATGAGTAGAAGAAAACTCTTGTGTCTGCCCCCTACCCACAACTGGCTGAAATCCTTCCTCTGCCAACCTGTCCCCTCTGAGAGAACCTTCCGCGTCCACGACCTCTCTGAAAACGACCCTGTCGCAATGCTAAGGAACAATCCCTGATGTGGTGATGAAGGCTCCCGCATCGAAAACATCCATACGATGGCTACCGACCCTCCTAAGGATGAGAGCTGAATGAATGTCCTCGTCCTAATCCTTTGCCACTCCTACGATGGTCACGAAATCTGTCTCGACGACTAGGCCTCTATCTCTGGACCGGTACACCGGTACGAGTCTTCCACTATTCCGGAACTCCCAAAGTCTCTGGAAGGCGTGCCTCATCAACTGGGGCCGTATCTACTAGTGCTATGTAGGTGATGGAATGCTGCATGCTGATTGCAAGGAACAACTGAGTAACATGGGTGACAACCTCCTGTCGCTGAGCTCGAACGACCTCAACCAATGAACTCATCGTCTGGCGCATGTCCTTCATCTCTGCCACAAGCCTAGCGATACTATCTGTCGAAGGCGGATCCATCTGCTCCTGTGCAACGACCCATCCTGGTCTGTCCTTAACCCACACGAGTCAACTCTGACCTCAGCCCTCGCTGCATCACTCTGAGTCCCCATAGTCATCGGCGGCAAGGCTATGATTGGAAATAAGTTTCGATATGAACATGGAAATCGAATCACAAGGATATGAATCATCAAGGAAGGAATTTCAAGCAATTTGTACTTAGGTCACTTTAGGCGGAGTACCGCATCATGAGTATGCCGTGGACATACACACACTACGTTACTTTGCTTAAGCTACCTACTCCATCATACCAAGGTCATCCTACACTCCGAAAGGTAAAACCTAGCGCTCTGATACCAACTTTGTCACGACCCGAAATTGGCACGTGACGGTCCTAATACTACGCAACGTCTATAGGCGTAACGTAGTAAAAGAAAGCCAAAACCCAGAAATCTAAACCATTAAAAGACAAGAAAAGATAAGAAACATTGTTTAAACTTTTGAAAATCTCAAGTATAAATTCTTTAAGTACAATTTAATTTCTTGAAAATTTCGGCAGCACCTCCTTTATAAAAACCAACCCCAAAAATGGGTACAACATAAATATAAAGTAAAGCATCCCCAACGGGAGCAAATCCATGCCCAAAGGCGGAAAACAACCACCACAACAGATATACGACGCCATAGCGAAAAAATAAAAGACGATAAAAAGGAACTGTATAAAAGACAACCAAGTCACAAAGTAGTATACAATATCGTCCTCACATCAAGTCTCTACGTCAACATGAAAGAAGTAGATGGAGAGTACAGAGATACAATGAATATACAATACAACAACGAATAACCACAAAACCCACCTAAGCAAAACTGCACACTGTGAGCTGATGCGGTATCCGTAGCAAAAGATGATAAGATAGGTGATAACAGTCCTGCCTTTGACTACTGTGAGGAAAGACCTGCAAAACACTGTAGCACAACGGGGGTGAGTTGCCAACTCGTGAATAGTAAATAACATATGCAGGTAATCGCAAGTATGCACGTACAACGCGAATCTAACATATGCAATTAATAGAAAATAAAGGTCATATGAATGCAATAATCATGAAGGTACACTAGCAGGTATAACTAATACATGAAGCAATAATAATATGACAATCGGTATGCAATAATCATGCAATAATGATATGAAAATGTATATATGCAACAGTCATGAAAGGTACTCTAGTAGGTACAACTAACACATGAAGCAATGCATATAAAATGAAGTATGTAAATGCAACAGTCATGAAAGGTACACTAACAGGTAGTACTAATACATGAAACAGTGCATAAACAATAAAGGTGGAGTATGGAATGAAATATGTCATTTCCACGGAATCCTGACATCGTGGTTGGACAAAATTCCATCAAGACAATCCAAATTCCAATTCCTCAAATCAGCCCCCAAATTGGCTCTCATATCATATAAGTCTCACAAATCCTGAATGTACAATATCGAATAAATCTCATATATCCTGAATGTACAAAATCAGCAATCTCATAAATATCCTGTATCCAATATCAAATAAATCACCTATATCCCAAATCCAATATCATGTAAATCTCTTATATCCTATATATAATTTGCATGAATAATTAAGATGAAGTATATGAATTTATATGTATACATATATATTAGCGTCCCATTCCACTAATATATATGTATATGCATATATAACAGCGTCTCATTCCACTGTTATATATACTTAGGAGTAAAATATCATGAAAACCAAGTGTCAAGCATCGACACAAAATAGTGATCTATCAGGTGCTGCTACCAAGACTGGTACCTTGATAGGTACGTATCATACGCTATACCGAAAGCTCGAGTGTCTAGCTCTGACCCTCGCCTCTCGACGTATCTATACGCACATGACTCCGATCGGTATCCCCATGATAATCGTTGAGTCATTGGTAATGTCACTGGTAGGTACTTGCCCACCTTCCAGGCTCAATCGGCATGGACCGTCGATCATCTGGCAGAGAGGAACCGTACCGGGCCCCACCATGTACCCTCATACGACCCCCGACTCCTCGCATGGGGTATATATATCAGAACCGATAAATCTCATGGTGGATGCTGAAATATCATATCAAGGAAAACCGGGTTTTTCAAATAATGCATTATTTCATGAAACTACCACGGTCCCCAAATCCAGAAAACATCATGAAAAATCCATATCTCAATGCGAAAATCCATGAATAAAATATACGCAACATAAAACTGTAATGTAAGCATATAAAGGAAAAGCCGCTAATTAACTGCAACAAGTTAATATAAATATCATGCGGTTCCTAATTTCTCCAATTCTAAATAACATCAAGTAAAGATAAACATGTAGCTATAACTGATATATGCGTAAACATAAAGGTATAGCAAGATATAGATATCTACCTATCAGAAATGATGTAATATACCCCCCGGGTATAAGTGAAGTATGTATGCAAAGTATACATGTAGCTATGTCATTATGTGTGTATGTACCTATCACTAATGGTACAATACCCTATAGGTATACAAGTAACTAGCATGTAAGTATGTCAAGGCATATGTGTAAGCATATAGGTATACAGGTATTCTATAAGTCATATGCATAAAGAAATATGAATCAATGTATCAATGTCCCTAACCAAACAATATCATATCTATAAGTGGGTCGTGCGTGATATGGCAATTATTGATGGTGTGAGTGGCATACAATCAGTGCTCGTGCAACATGAATCGTCAATAATATGTGCAATGTCCTAAGGGTACTAGTCCAAGCACAACAATATCTAAGTAATAAAGTGTAGTCGCAAATTCTAAATATGAAATAGAATATGCGACAAGTCAATTCATTTCTAGCCCAGACGCATAACGCCATGCGGGCGATTCCTCTGTAGATGTAAAATCTACTCACCAACGCTCCTGGCTAAATGAAGCCTACCACCTGTTTTCCCTTTGTCGTAACATCCGAAGTCCCCGCCTGCGAATCTAAAATTTCACAAACATATCATATAAGCTAAATATCCTACATCGACAAAAAGATAATGAAACGCAAGGATAACGCCCTGAAAATTACACTGCGTACTTAGCGCATCTATCGTGCACGACATCGGCCAAATATACAAACTAGGGTCGCTAAACTACGAAACACTATGTCTAGACTCCGATCGTCCTGATCGTGCAAACACAAGACAAACAAATACGAGGAATATAATAGAAATCACCTCGCAACGACCAATTGAAACCACGTCGGAAAACCCCCGAAACATAGTAAACAACTTATCGCAATATTTCGCACTAGAATCAAGCTAACACATTTCTAGCGATTACAAACATCTTATAATAGCTTAACTAAGCTATCCAAACCATTTCCTTATTTTTTACACTTGCTAATTAAGTTTTAGAAAAAACCTAGTAAGCAATATTTAACAATTAAAAAAAGTATTAATTAACAATAATTATCATAATCTACTAGGTTATGTTTTCCTAATCACAAATTAACACTTTAATTAACATTAAACACTTAAATTAAGCTTTAACCTTAACTTGAATTTCTTAAAACAAAATTATGAATAATGAATTAAACATGAAATCAAAAGCTTAAATTAATATCTAATTAAGCTAGCATAAAGATTTAAACTTAACAATTAAGAATTAGGGTAAAGGTTTTGTACCTCAAATTAGCAACAAACTCCAAAATGATATTTTTCTTGAATATCCGAGCAAGATTATGGTTGAAGAAAAATGGGTATTGATTTAATTATGAATTTGTGGGATTTATTTATGATTTTTGATGATCCTAATGAAGCAAAATGAGATAGAAATGGAGAGGAAAATTTTGGGGCTGCCAAGGAAGTGGCCGGCCAAAGCAAGGAGGGGGTTTTGTGAAGAATGAAGAATGTTCTAGCAAAGTAATTCAATTAATGCCATTTAATGCAAATGCCACCTTTCATTTTCTTTTCTTTTTCTATTAAAAATTAAATCCTTTTGCACTAAAAAATCTAGATATTTTGAGGAGAAGCTTCCAAAATAATTATAGTGATGATATCCAATGATTCTCATTTAGAAGAAATTTCCCGATTTACGTGCATATTTTACCGACTAAAATAATATTTTATTTGGGAAAAATTTATCAGAACCAAAACCTCCTATATACCCCCAAAGTTCGCGCACTAGCTTTATTTTACCTAAACTAGGTGCCGGCAAGTTTCTACGGACGTTTGATCGAAACCGGGTTAAAACGGAAAATACCGGCTATTTTTCCGTAAAACGGAAAAATTCGCAAAACGATTTCTAAAACGTTACAGCCGTATCGGATTTCGGAATTGATTTTAATAGCATTTGCGATTGTGTATTGATTGTAGGTACCTTCGCGTGAATTCCGAGACGACGAAGCACATCGACTACGGTTGAAAAAGGAGTTCCGCTGGTGAGTAGATTTATATCTTCGGGGGAAGTCGGGTGAATGGCGTATAGTACCCCCACAATTAATAAATGGAAACCGATATATAGAATATAGTTGGATAAACCTATACTAGGAACCCGCGGATGTGATTAAAGGTTTTAGTATGAAATGATATGATTGATAAGGATGTCTCGAACTGATATATAAGGATATGAAATGTGAATGTAAATCACGATATATATATGTGGTGCAAGAGAATAAGTATGAGATTTAGAGTAGCATGATATGAGATCGATAAATACGACATGAGATTAATAAGATAGAATGTATATGTAAGATGACTTGATGTGAGATATTGATGTGATGAAAAGAGTATACGATGAGATATGATGACTTGGTTGATATGTCGTTATACGGATACGAGTCGATATGAGATAATTGATACCTTTGTCGGTCCCATGATATGAGATTGATACGGAGGTGACCTGATATATATATATATATATATATATATATATATATATATATATATATAATTATGTGAATGATGAGTGAGATGTCGTATGAGACTTTAGATCCGTACCCTCATTGTTGTATAGGTCGATAAAATCTCTATTCTGTTTGTTGTCGCCGCACACGATGCTTTACCGGATGATTGATCCATACCCTTGACTAGAGGATGTCGTACGATGGATTATACCGTACGTGATGTTGTGAGGCTGGATGCTGATTGATAGATTCATCGACTAGGATATGTTATAGATATGTATACCTTATAGCGTTGCGCTTACGATGTACCTTATGCTATGTTCATGATATTCTCATTGCATTACATATACCTGTTCTAGTACTGTAGGGTTCCTAGGCACACACTAGAGGTCTCACAAGGCATCAACCATGCCAATTTATAATTTTACAAGTGCAGAGAAACCCTAATACGGATCGTTGACTAGAATTTTAGGCGAAAACGAAAACTAGTTAACTACTTAACTGAGAAGTGAATGGAAATACAACCTTTGTAGATACGGTGCTCCACCTCCATAGCTCCGTGATGATGTCTCCTCGCTGTCCAAATCGAATCCCGGGCTCTAGCGTCGGCTTCATCGGAGAAATGGGCGGGCTAGGTCATCGACTACGATGCCGAAGATGATCTACGTCGAGGCATCACTAGATCAAGCTCCCACTTCACCAAGTCATGAAACTTGTGAAGAAAACACCCTATACTACTTGGTAAGAGGTAGAGGATGAAGAAATAGGAAGTGGGTTCACTTTTGAATTGGATTTCTCACTTGATTTCATCAAATCACCATTGATGAAGCAAGCTTTTCTTCTTGTGTAGAAGAAGAAGAAGATGATGATAATAATATGATGAGAATAAAAATAGAAAAGAAAATCAACTATTATCATAAGCAAATCATGGTCAAGTGTAGAGAATTGACTAAGGTTAGATGAATGGTTAAGGTTAAACATGAAGACAAAATGGTCACTTGGTCAAAGCTTCATGAAGCTTCAACAAGCTTCATGAAAGAAAGAAAGAAAGAAACCATTTTGTTTTCATTTGCCATTTCTTTTTAATCTAAATTAAAAGGATAAATGAATGATGAAATAAAAACCCTAACCATTTACTTAACCAAGGTTTAATTCTTTACACAAAAACCCTAGCAATCATGTATCATCAAACATGATACAATCAAGTGCACAAAAGTATATCACATATACAACTTGTGAACTTCAAGTGAAAAAATCCATTTAAAATGAACCAATACTAGTTAATGTAAATTAATATATCATATATATATAATTATACATTAAATCATTAAATCAACACTTGATTTAACGATCCGGTCATATCGCATATAACCGACTAATATCCAATGTATCGATTTATCGAATCAATCCTCGATTCGATAACTAGGTTATATCGCATACAACCATTCGATAAATTCATCGCGAGAATAGAATACGGTATCACATACACGCATTATTCTCGGTCCCGCACATATCTCATATGCGCTCCTATTTCGTTTCGCTTGAGCCAGGAAACCTCTATGTAGGACTCTAAAGACTCGTCAATACGCCGGTAGCAGGTGATGATCATATCAAATACCCACAAGCCGCAAGCAGTCTGCTAAACGTAACGGCCACCCGGGTATTGAGCGATCAGAAGATCGACGAGCAAGCCCGCTCATACTCCTGTGAATCCAACCAGTAACACTTACCGTACAGTCCGGTCTCGTCGTCTGATATGTCGCATATCTCGCCAAGGGGTGGTAAACGTCAGACCCCAATAGATCGATAAGTCGTGTCGATATGAGGTCTATAACAATTCGAGAAACTACAGGTAACACTTACCAGTAAATCTCAGCAACCCTGGCCAGGGATTTCCGGTTATAGCCAATCGAACACAGTGCAACATCAACTCCCTATACCGGGAGAGACGAATCCCCTCCTATCGCTTATTGCCTCCATGTGATTCGGGACTATACCCAAAAACCACCGTTTTGCACGCCCTCTTGGACTTGGTAAGGTGGAAATCAAAGCACAGTGGGAACCACACAAGACTCTATGATGATCTCGGGTCAACAGACTACTCTGTACCAGTGTCACCTGAGAACTGCCATCTGACGTAAGGTATAATACCATCTGGGAGTTCTCGGCGAATCCGTCCAGTGTACCCAGTCTCTACTGAGCACCCGTATATCATCTCTGATGTCAAACACCAATGGATATAGGATCATCCATCGCCCATCTGTATAGGTCGAGAAGGTATACGCTAGTCTACTCTGGTATATCGATGCCCCGTCTCGATACACCCACGACTAGGGACCTTGAAGGATGCATTTATGGACTACCATGTCCCCACTAGTATGGTCCGCAACATAGTCCAGGTAGTCAAGTACACATCCTAAGGGCTTTACCAACATGTAACAGAGAGACAATCAGTGTATACGTTAAGGTAAAGAGTAACCAGATAGCATACTATCATGTCGAGCAAGAAAGTCCTCCGTGTATATGTCCCAGCATCTGATTGTCTCGAAAAAGTGTGTTTGTAGTTAACCGCAATCAATAACGGTGTCGCGTGTAGCTAGACCGAGATGAGTACGGGTCGTCCTCTGGGAAACGTGGAACCTTTTACTTTTACTTTAGATGTGTTGAGAAAGAGAGGAGGGATAAAGAATTTTATAGAATGGTTTCTAGATCTACGTTAAACAAGAATGTAAAATATAGATCTAGAATATTTTAGAGACTTAGATAATATAATAAGAAGGCTTGTAGGGTTCGTTAGGATTTAGTAGTTATGGACGATTAATTAAAAGTTACCCTTTTTATCCATTAATAGATTTAGAACTAGAACGACGGTGATGCGTGTAGATTAGGGTTTCTGGAGGGAAAAGGAATCCTACTCTTAACCCTTATCTCGACACGGAACTCCGTTCATATCTAGCCTTTACCGAAACAATCATTAATCTAATCTCTAATCGCGGTCGGAACTAGCAAAGAATTGCTAGCGCGCCCGATTAGGATGTTAATGATTCTTTTGATAAAGTTCCTAAACTTTATAGAACTTAAAAAGGGTTTAATTATTTTCATCGTCCATTAGCCTACCATAATCCTACGAACCCTAACAAGCAGAGAATTACTCGCGCATGTTGGGAGAAGAAGATAAAAAGAAAGAAATGGAGAATATAATGTAAAAAAAAACAATTAAAAAAAAAACTACTTTTATTAATCAACTCCTTCAAACTACACTTTTAATCCATAGAAAATGATTACAAAACTTGATTTGCTTCTCGATCTTTCCTAAGGAGGTAGTCGAACAGTCGATGATCAGCCTGGATGCATGAGCGTCGGGAGCTTCGTGATCGCGTCGGCTTGATGGCTTTTCTAAGAGGCTCTCGGTGCCTTTATATAGTGAAAACCCAGAATCTTATTGTTGAAAACTTGGTAAAATTCAGCAAAGAATAATGCCCCAAAATCTTGCACTCTAACCTCCTCAAATTGCGGCGGATCCGCGGCCCCAGGGTTGGTTTGGCCGCGGATCCGCGCTCAAGGGTATGGATCATTTGATTCTTTTTCTTGGGCTTTCATCTGGTGACATGTGGCAATCCTAGGCATCTTCAGAATCTGAAAATCTTTTCTCTGTTGCTTCCAGACTTGGTCTCCAAGTTTGCTTCTTAATTTGGCAAGATTTCTTCAACAAATTGATTTGTTTGTTAAATCCTTCATAACAACTTGGAAATATTCTGCACAACAACTCAAATAAGATTTTAGTAGACTTTGTTCTACAAGGATTAGATCAATAATATTATTTGCATACATTTTCCTACCAAATGATAATTAAAATATATTAACACATGGAAAATAATTTTTTACACATAAACCCTCATATGTATAATATATTATAATATAGTCCTTTTTTAATATGAAAATGGTAGGAAAAATGTAATACAAGTGTGCAGTTTTATCAACTGAACAAATACCCCCAAACTTATCTTTGATCGTCCTGAGAAAACTAGTTTATTCAAGAGGAGAAAAAGAAATAAGAAAACTAAGCACACTTTCGTAGGCAGACACGATTGCACTGAGCACGTGCAACAAGCCGTTAAACCTCTAGGTGTCCCTAGTAGGAGGAGTGTTGTCTCCTGAGGGTTTTCAGCGGATTACACCCACAAAATCCAATAACAAAAGAAAGATGGTGAAATTTACATATAAAGACAAGAACCATAAAAGAAATACTTTGAAAAGAAGAGTTTCCAACTATGCTAGCTTTTCAGTTGTCATGAGCCCTATCTTAATAGTCATGAAAAAAATGTTAGAAATCACATTACCCCTCAATAAAACATCGTCTTTATTCTTCATTCCTACCTTTCTTCCAAACATTGATCATATAACCCCACGTGTGTGAAAATAACATCCCTACACTCAGAGAATTCAATTCAAGCTATCATACTCTTGTCCATCTACCTCAGTACTTTATGAATACTTAGGGTTGCTCACACCTTTTCATGCGACCGCTAATACTTCTTGAGGTACTAACCGACCGATTACTCAAGTGCTTGCTGATTTGGTGATAGTATTTTCCTTGTCTTGCACCACCTAAGGCTTAGCAGTGACTCCCAGACCAGTTGGCCTTAGGGCACTGGGTGAAGAGGCACCCTCGCTATATTTTTTTTATTGCTGCCTTGGCGATACAAAACCAGTGTTCATTTTTTTTTTCTCACCATTTTTATACTTCCTTCATACTTTGTCTTTTAGACAAGAGCATTTCAAGGTATCCTCTACTATCCCGAGTTTCAAGACGTGTGTAGGTGCATATTGTAGGGTATCAACATTCAAATGTTTGGCTTTCAGAATAGAAACTATTTTTCAGACTTATTTTTATCCTCAGATTAGTGACTTCCTTCATCTTACTAACCCTTGGGACAACAGCTCATAACTACTTATTACTAGTTCGTATAAGAAAACTTCTAATTTTCTTGGTTTTCTTAAACTATTCCTATCTTTTGGATATAATGTTTCACTTTCTACTCATTTGTTATAAAAGAAAATTTTTTTTTTTTGAAAATATTGTGCTTATGCAAAATATGATGCAAATTGATGTGTAAATATGCACAAACCTCCCCCAAACCTGTTTACAGCAGTGTCCTCACTGATGTCATCCGTTAAGCTCAAAAACCTGTAGACTTGGGAGGAAATTATTAATGGGGGCAAGCATATATGAAAGTGAAAATCCTCCCCCAAACTTATTTTTGGCTCACAAATTTGAGGACAAAAGTTATGTTCAAGAGCCAAAAATATACCCCCCCTCAAACATGAGTTAGACAATACGAAGCATTTTAAGAGGGGGTGAGTCATTTGGTCAAAGTAAGGCTTTACAAAGACCAAAAGTTAACACCAACCATTCAAACATTTTATCAGTATATCGTATAGGTTGGTGGAAGAATGTGTTGTATCGACTCAAGAAAAAGTGGGGAAGGCATAAGAGGTGGTCTGGAAAGGGTTTGAAATTAGAGAAAAGAAAGAATGAGGATGAATGTGAATGATTAGAAAGAAGGAATGGTGACGGTTCAACCTCTAGAGGTGGAGATTGATCAATCACAAAATCCGTATTGTTTAAAAATTCAAGTTCGTCAGCAAAAAGTTCTTCAAAACTTTTATCAATGGTGTGATTGAACATTTTGTTGTCAAAGAGTTTTGTGCCAGAATTTATTCTACTTGATTCATAAAAAATCACTGAGGTAGAGGACTCGAAAAACTCATCTACCTCTTTTTCAAAAATATCCAAATCAAGTTGAATTTCCGGTATTACTGAACTTGAATTAACGAATTGTGATTTATCAAAACTCACTGAAACTATAGGAACAGACGAAGAACCGGAGAAAGTAGAAGGTGAAATGGGTAAACAAATTGGTATGTCGAGTGTTGCTGAACCAGATGTGGAAGATGGAGGTTGTATTTCGGTCTGGTCTTCGGGTATACCATTATCATCAACTTCAAGACATATTTGGGATTCGGGAAGAATTAAAGGCTCAAGATGATGACCATAAGGAAGTGAAAGGATTTGATGAATTGGTGGGCCAAAATCATCCAAAATTTCAGGTTCATCAATCAAAATATCCCCAACGTCAATCACCTCATTCAAGTGAAGGTTAAAATTCTCAAACTCCTCATCAAAAGTATGGTTTTCAATCAGTTTTGGTTCAAGAGTGGAGGTGTAGAGATCACAAGGGTTGGGTGTGGTTTCACTTGAAAGGGACCCTTCACAGTTGGGTAGATCAAACACTACAAAGTCACACAACTTATCAGTCATTCTATTTGGTGTACTTGATGAATCTATGAAACTGGAGTTGTGGATTTCAGTTTGGAGGTACAGTTCTGTCTTACTACCCAAATCCTTCATAATTTGATTCGACATTTCCATAAATTTTTCTAATGTCTGCTCCAGACTAGTCTTGGGCTGATAAGGGGTTTTAGTATAAGATTGAAATTCCTGTGGATAATTAAAACTCCCAAATGACTGATTAGAAGAACTGTCTAGAGTAGGTGGAAAAGTCGGATTGGATTGATAGGAATAGAATGGTTGCGGAACTTGGGTAGGAGTAGGATCAATATTATGATAAGAAGAATATTGATATGGGTTGGTTGGTTGGCTATTTTCAACAGACATCTTATATGCCACAAACCGCATATCAAACTCTTCTCCGGACAGTGGTGGTGATGGTTGATATTGGTCCGGGTTGAAACTTTGGCCTCTAGACCTAGCTATGTGCTCAGCAATGGACATTCGTCTAGGGGCTTCCTCACTCTGGGTATGAACTGAAACAGGTGTAGGATTAGGATATGGTTGATAAGACCTAGACTGAGGTGGCCAACTGTTTCTTCCCGCTTGTTCTATATGATCTCTTAAGGACATGGAAGAGCCGGACGGTATACCGAAGGGATTTCGAAAACAAGAGATATCTGGTTGTGGACAGCAAAGCTCGGCAAGTGTTCTTCTGTTTAGGTCACCCATTATAAGAAGAGAAGAAGGGGGAAGGGGTAAAAAGGAGAGAAAGTAATTGGTTTGTTTTGAAAAATGACGGATTTAGACAAATCACAAAAAATGCACAACCCTAGAACTATGGTTACCTAGGTCCAGTCTCTAGACCGCTCCTAGACTTCCAAAAGACAAGCCGCATGATAAATCCTCTACCGCCTCCGTACTACCCTTGTAGCCAGGTAAGTGCCAGGTAAGTGGGAAGGAACCACGTCGTGGGCCTAATTAAAAACCACTAGCCTTTGCCACACTTACCTAGGCACTACAAAAGTAATGCGGATAAACGATAGTTACCCACGACCTTCCTCTGTCCTTATTTAGCGCGACAGTCCTTAGAGTCTGGTCTAGATATTTTTTAAATTAATGAAGGGTTGATCTATATGCTCGGTTTGTGATTTGTGGGGCTTAGGAAGGGTGATGAAATCCCCACCTAATCTTGATTTGGTCCTTGCCCCTTAAAGATCCGTATTAAAATATGCAAAAACAAACCGAAAAACAAAACTTTGCAAAAAGATTTTTGAGCGGCGATATTTTGCAAAGAATCCTGCAGAAAATAGATTTTATTGGATTTTAGAGGAGAGAGAAGGGAGTTAGAATCTTACCAGAGAAGTGTGAACCCTAGATCTCCTGTTTCCTCAAGTCCGTGACTCCAGATTTCCTCGCAAAAATTCACACAATAATCGTTAAATATACAATTTGCAGTTTTGTTTTAATAATGATATGACTCGTCTAAGAATTCAACACAAATAGTAAAAATAAAAAATTACGCACGTTTCCCCGGCAACGGCGCCATTTGATTGTCTCGAAAGAGTGTGTTTGTAGTTAACCGCAATCAATAACGGTGTCGCGTGTAGCTAGACCGAGATGAGTACGGGTCGTCCTCTGGGAAATGTGGAACCTTTTACTTTTACTTTAGATGTGTTGAGAAAGAGAGGAGGGATAAAGAATTTTATAGAATGGTTTCTAGATCTACGTTAAACAAGAATGTAAAATATAGATCTAGATTATTTTAGAGACTTAGATAATATAATAAGAAGGCTTGTAGGGTTCGTTAGGATTTAGTAGTTATGGACGATTAATTAAAAGTTACCATTTTTATCCATTAATAGATTTAGAACTAGAACGACGGTGATGCGTGTAGATTAGGGTTTCTGGAGGGAAAAGGAATCCTACTCTTAACCCTTATCTCGACACGGAACTCCGTTCATATCTAGCCTTTACCAAAACAATCATTAATCTAATCTCTAATCGCGGTCGGAACTAGCAAAGAATTACTAGCGCGCCCGATTAGGATGTTAATGATTCTTTTGATAAAGTTCCTAAACTTTATAGGACTTAAAAAGGGTTTAATTATTTTCATCGTCCATTAGCCTACCCTAATCCTACGAACCCTAACAAGCAGAGAATTACTCGCGCATGTTGGGAGAAGAAGATAAAAAGAAAGAGATGGAGAACATAATGTAAAAAAAATAATTAAATAAAAAAAACTACCTTTATTAATCAACTCCTTCAAACTACACTTTTAATCCATAGAAAATGATTACAAAACTTGATTTGCTTCTCGATCTTTCCTAAGGAGGTAGTCGAACAGTCGATGATCAGCCTGGATGCATGAGCGTCGGGAGTTTCGTGATCGCGTCGGCTTGATGGCTTTTCCAAGAGGCTCTCGGTGCCTTTATATAGTGAAAACCCAGAATCTTATTGTTGAAAACTTGGTAAAATTCAGCAAAGAATAATGCCCCAAAATCTTGCACTCTAACCTCCTCAAATTGCGGCGGATCCGCGGCCCCAGGGTGGGTTTGGCCGCGGATCCGCGCTCAAGGGTAGGGATCATTTGATTCTTTTTCTTGGGCTTTCATCTGGTGACATGTGGCAATCCTAGGCATCTTCAGAATCTGAAAATCTTTTCTCTGTTGCTTCCAGACTTGGTCTCCAAGTTTGCTTCTTAATTTGGCAAGATTTCTTCAACAAATTGATTTGTTTGTTAAATCCTTCATAACAACTTGGAAATATTCTGCACAACAACTCAAATAAGATTTTAGTAGACCTTGTTCTACTAGGATTAGATCAATAATATTATTTGCATACATTTTTCTACCAAATGATAATTAAAATATATTAACACATGGAAAATAATTTTTTTACACATAAACCCTCATATGTATAATATATTATAATATAGTCCTTTTTTAATATGAAAATGGTAGGAAAAATGTAATACAAGTGTGCAGTTTTATCAACTGAACAGCATCCACTACAATATACATCCTATGTACAGTAATGGCCTCTAAGGCATACATATAACTAACAATCTCCCACTTGCACTAGGGCCATCTGAAGCAGTGGTTGTTGTATCCCATACTCAACCATCCCATAAAAGTCTCTCTCTGGGAATAGGCCTTCGTGAGTGGATCCGCCGTGTTATCCTCTGAGTCTGCTCTCCTAACCTCGATCACCCTGGAGATCAACCATCTCCATGATCAGGCGATACTGCCCTAGAATAAGTCTGGATCACTGATGGGACCGGCGTTCCTTGGCATAAGCCACAACTCCATTGTCTCACAATGGTAGGAACGTAGTTCATCTCATGAACTAATATACACTCAAACATCCTCTTTGGTAGCATCTTAAGTAGCGATGTATCATGCCTTCATCGTCTAGTATGCCACAGTATTTAGCTTGGAACTCTTCCAACATACCGTCCCTTTACTGAGGGTAAAGACAATGCCTGCGACTGACATTCAGTCGTCTTTATCACCCTGGAACCCTTCCAGTGATTCTCGCCAGAATCGTTTGATAACATCTCACTACAACTAGTGAGAATCCTAACATCCAATTAAATCTATCTCATAGATCCAAAAATCAGGATTTAGGAGGTATCATTTTGATCCTACACGGAGAATCTTTGTGATAAGCGAAGATTGATCGAGCGTAGCATAGGAAACTCCTTCCCTATCAAGAGTATGTCATCCACGTACTCTACGAGGCTCGCCACCATACTCCCTACTACCTTTTTTTTTATACAAGGTTCATCTACCATTTTGATGATGTCAAACTCTTTGACTATCTATCAAAACAGATGTTCCATCTCCGCGATGCCTGCTTTATCAAATAAAACATCTTGCACACGTTTCTGCTGCTCCCACTGTCTATAAGGTCTTCTGGCTGTGTACTTATAGACTCCCTCTTCTAAAACATCATTTAGAAAAGCTGTCATGACACCCAACCACCAGATATCGTAGTCGTGGTATGTAGCCGTGGCAAGTAGGATCTGGATGGACTTAAGCATAGCCATTAGAAAAAGGTTTCATCATTATCCACGCCTGGTCGATGATGAAAACCTTTAACGAGTCTATCTTTGAAAGTCTCAACTTTTCCATGTACACCAAGTAATCTTCTCAAGATATACTTGCTCCTGATGGGGATATAACCCTTCAGATATAGCAGCTAAAGTCCATACTTTGCTGGTGTACATGGATTCCATCTCAGATCGCTAAGCATCCAGCCATTCTTACAGAGTCCCTACTCTTGATGACCAGCTCGAAACTAGTTGGGTCATCATCTCATGATGCAATCCTCGCTCCCACTGTCATAGAGAAACAGAAGTATCTCTCAGGTGGGTGAGGAACCCTACTAGATCGGCGGAGAGGCTGAGGTTCGTTGGTATCTACTGAATCCTGTGGTTGTACCAAATCATTTGCTGTAATTTGCATAGTTGGAACCTTTCCAGTTTTACATAACAGACCTTGCCTCGAACTTGTCCGGATTTTGCTTTTAGACATAGGCCGGACAACCCCAAATCTTAACTAACTTAAGAGATGGGCTCTTCCCTTTCCATATCACATATGAAGCTGTAGGCAACTGATTTGATTCGAACCCTATTCAATAGCTATGCAACTTCATAAGTGCATAACCCCCAAAAGGAAATAGGAAACTCAGTAATACTCATCATAGAGCACACCATATCAAATAGGGTGTATCAGCTCCGCCCCGATATACCATCGTGCTATGGTGTATACGGAGGAGTAATTCTGAGAGAGAATCTCATTCTCCTTTAGAATAGTCCAGGATTTTCGTGCTCAAGTATTCTCCTCCCTGATCATATCAAAGGACATAATACTTATACCCGTATTTTGGTTCTCTGCTTCTAAATCATATTCTGTGAATATCTCAAAAGGTTCGGACTTGTGTTTCAACAGGAACATATGTCTGAATCTTGAGAGATCATCAGAGAATGTAATGAAGTAAAAAGAAACGGTCTTGGCATGTGTAAACAGGGGACCTTACATACATCAACATGTATCATCCCAAGAGTTCACCAACTCTTTCTCTGTTTCCAATAAACAGAGCTATGGTCATCTTATCTTTGTGACATGACTGGCAAGTTTCACAAGATGTAAATTCAAACTCTTTTAAACATGCATCTAAATGTAACTTCAGCCAGTCGGGTCGCATTGATATGAACTAGTCTACAATGCCTCAAGAAGGATCCGTTCATTTCTGAACTCTTCCTCTTGTGTGTGTTCCGTATACTAAGAACTGTAGTTTGATTTAGAACGTTAATGTTTTTAGATAACGAGCCTGAACCGATCAACATTTGATATAGGAAATGTTCAAAACATTATCCATCAATACAAAATTATATCCTTTCTTTATTAATAAAGAGACTGAAATGATTTTGTATATCAGGTTCGGTATCTAATAGTATTTGTTCAGAATCAATGTATTGGTAATACAGGGTGACAGTGACCAACAGACTTGGCTGCAACACTTGCCCCGTTTTCTGTCTCATGAAACTTATCACCCATTCTCAGTTCTTTACCTATCTGTAGCCCATGTAACATATTACATATCTGGGATCCTGATCCGGTATCATATACCCAGGACGTAAAGGACATTGAGAAACAGCTCTGTATAATGAACACACCCGAAGATGATGCATCAGCATGCACTCTCTTCGTTTGGGCGGCATGGGAATCTTGGTATTCCCCTATTTCCTGCTTTGTCTTATAACTATTATAAGTTGGAGCGGGACCAACGTTCCCTAGCTCAGTAAAACAAGCGGGTTCGGTCAAAATATCCGTTTTATTATCTTGATTAAGGCGTGATATGGTCGCTACCTGGAGATAGAGAGAGAAGAAAACACTCAGCGTGCGCTCTTGCAAGATCAGATTGGTTATTATTTTATCTAATCAGGATGGCTCCCACTGTTTTTATCAAATCTTCCTTCAAACCCTAAAAGGAAAGACTAGCCGGGATTAATTACACACTACAAGTTCGCCAATCTTTCAGCCAGGCCAGTGTCGGTTCTTTGAGGGAGGTCCCCCGTGCTTTCGCACGAACCTAATTAATGTAAACCTCATTTTCCCAGAGGCGTAACCTTGTTAACACCTTTCTAGACACCTACTTGATCAGCTAATTGTAATGTGTAAAACTCTCCCAGGAGTAACAATTACTCGCAGTGGATATCGGGATCCAACTATCTCATAGAAGGTATGCAATCTCATTGCAAATCTCAACACTTGAAATTCCCGATAATTTTGCCCCTAGCGTCCTATGACCTTGACGGAGGTCAACAAACCATAGGCTACTAGTCAAGTTCAACCCGTCATTTCTTGATCGAATTAAACCCACCCGCACGACCCTTGACGGAGGTCAATAAGGCCGCACGAATACCCTAATCCAATCTGCATCATATGCATAAGCAGATAAATACTAGTTAGCTACCGCACACTACGCCTTGACGGAGGTCAACAAACGTAGCACGAATACTAAGTAGGACTTATCTGAAATGACGGAGGGCTACGACAGGTTTTTCTGAAAACCTATTGCGTAATGAACTTGATATCGTTGTAGGATCGAATGAATTTTGAAATGAAGTGTTTTTGAGACTTTTCTAGTTTTGCTAAAGGAGTCACTGTAGCGCCTTGAAAAGTCGTTTTGGTGTTTTCCTGAAAATCGGTGAAAATTCGGTATTTTTCCGAAAACCGTCCTTTTTGTTATTTTGCAGTTTAGGACTAATTATACCTAATTTGGATAGGTAATTGCTTGTTTTTAGTAGCTAATGAGTTACTTATTAAATTTTGATCATTTAAAAAATTTTCCCTTTTTTTTAATTTTTTAATATTATTTTAAGCCGGTAAGAAAATACATTAAATTAGCGATAAATACAAATTTAAATGGGATAAAATTAAGCTTTAAAATCATGTTAATTAAAATCTATTTGTAACATAAATTTTTAGTAATTTATTTTAATTTTTGACTAATTTTTATTATGGAAAACGAAATTTATTGAATTTAAGCTTAAACTTGCAATTTTGGACTTGTCGGGGGTCTTTTTGCAAAAAAATTTTTGTGCACTCTCACACACACATCCTCACATCTCCTTGGCTGTCCCAAACTGCAGAAAATTCCCCCTCTCTTTTGTTTTAAAATTCTTTTGTTAGGGATGATTTGAGTTGAATGTGTATGTTTAAAATATTGTATGTTGAAGGTATGGTGCATTGACTTTGATGGGAGTTGACCAAGACTTTTTTTCCACACCCACACCATCCCCTCTTCCTCATTTCTGGCCGAATTTCCAGCAGCCCCCCCTCATCTCCTTGTTCTTTTCATTTTCTTCAAAAAATTCATTAAGTTGCTTCAAAAATTCCAAATTTAAACCTCACAAAATAACCCCATTCTTCATCCCCTTTCTCTTTAACCTCTCTTGCTTGGAATCACGGTGCTATGAGGCCATCATTGAGGCAAATTCTTCTTGCTAGATCTATAAAAATTTGAGGTATAATTTCTACTCTTTTAAGTTAATATGGTTAGAATTCTTTAATCTAGTTGTTTAGTGTTAATTTAGTGCTATTTTCATTCTAGTGTTGTTTAAAGTTAATGGTTGAGTTAACTAGGGTTTCTTGAAACCATTATTTAGTTAATTAAAGCTAATTAGCTATCTAGTTGTTTGCTAATCTAGGTTAATGAGGTTACTTTATTTGTGTGGGCTTCAAATTAGCGTTAATTTGGTATTGTCATGTTTAGTTTTGGATTGAAATTGCTAATTATGAAAATCAATAAAGGTTTTGTTTATGGAAATTAGGTTTTTAAGCATAGTTAATGGTTTAAAATTAGTGTAATGCCTAGCTAGTGGGTTAGTTTGGATTGTTGTGTTGGATTGTGTTAACTTTGTCGCAAATTGTCGATGTTTGCACCAAATTTGCAAACTTCTAGCTTACTAGGTTTTTATTATATTATTGTGGAGAATTAATTGCGGTATCTAGATTATATTGTTGGCATATCCTATGCCGTTTAGGATGCGTGAGTGCGGATTTTTGAGTAATCGGGTTTTAGTTTTGCCGGGCGACCAAATCGACGATTTTTGCAGTTTTTGCGTTTTTCGCGTGTGTTCCGCGGACTTTGTGCACGTTGTACCTAGCTTGTGAACGTTAGTATTTTCGTTTGGGTTTTGCGTCGTTCTTGATATGTAACCTTATGTTTGGTATTGATGTAAATTCCAGGTTCGGTCGCGGAGACGTCAGACGCGGCATGAAAGGGGAAGGCGGTGATTGGACGTGACTAGCTAGGGATTCCGGTGAGTAGATGTAAAATCTACGGGGGACTATCGTTGGATGGCGCAAGCCGCCCGATAGTTTTAGTAACTTAAAAGATTCTTAGTGATGTTAGTAATTAGGGGTGTAATACTTATATGATTATTTGCTGCATTCATGCCCTATATTGACATACATATGCGAACCCATTTTATAGGACACCTGCACCATTGCCAGGGTTTTTATATGCAGCACGAGCACTATTCATGCTTACACACACGCCCTGGTAATTGCCATGCCACCACGCTAGATAACCTATAATTTGAAACCTTTTACTAATTGATGCTTAAACCTGTGTTATTGCCTTTAATTCCTTAAATTGAAATCGTAGGATTGCTATTCATGTGCATGTACCTCATCATATTATTTGTTCATGCCTAGTCTATTAATCATGCATCGTAGCTTAATTATTGATACCATATGCATTCATCACCATTGATATATGCACTTATGAGGATTTCTTAAGATTTTATGATATTTCTGGATTTCGGAGGAAAGCCGCAAAAATTTCTAAACTTATTATGTTTTTAAAATATGTAATTACGGTTTTCTAGTGATGTAAAGTGTCGTCCACCATGAGTTTGCTGTGGTTTTTGAGATCCGTGTCAAGGAGTGGAGGAACCGTCACGGGTACATGGTGGGCCCGGTATGGTACCCCGGGGCAAGATGAATGTGGTGTTGACGTTGAGCCTGGCAGGGGACGGATTACCTACCGGTGACTGTTTGGCACGGCGGATATCCAGAGGATACCGACCGTGGCCGCGAGATGATGAGATTTTGATATTGAGCTGGGTCAGCCGGATGGCTGAGGCCAGAGATACTATGACATGGATATATGAGATTTGTGATAGTTTTGAGGTGTCGTTGCTGGACACGGGTTCTTGTTGATTCTAGTGGTATTATGCTGGTATTTCAAAAGAGATTCCTAAAGGAAAAACATGATTCTTATACTTACACATTCAGATCATGAGTTGATTCGCATTGCATTCATACCTGCTAGTATATTCATATTGCATACATACCTGCTATTATGTCCTGCCTTACCTGTATTTTAGATGCTAGGATACTTGTGTGCATGCATTCGATAGCCTGTGTAGATGTTATTTATTACTCACGAGTTGGAAACTCACCCCCGTTGTGCCACAGCCTTTTTCAGGTCCGCTCCGTCAGTACAGTAGCGGCGGGCGCACCTGCCTCTTTTGCCTGGACTCGAGGTTTTGCTCTTAGGTGGGTTATATTATTATTTTTGCACCACCTTGTATATTCTTTGTATCTAGAGCACTCCATCTACTGTATCTACCAGTATTATTGTATATTGACCTAGAGATGAGACTGTGAGGTTTGTGGACTTTTATGCTGTATTTTGGGATCGAGCTCACTTGAGTCGACATGTTGTTTCTCTTATGCTTCATTAGGATTATTTCGCATGTTGTTGCTTTATATTGCGTGGGATTTGTGACCGCCTTGTGGCGAAGAGCTAGCTCCTGCTTGGGGATGCCTTATTTGTTGGATTCATATATATTCTTGTTGTACCCATTTTGGGGGCCAGTATTTACAAAGGACACTCTGCCGAAATTTTCGGAAAAATTTGTATTGTTGTTAAAAAGGTTTTTATATGATTTATTTGATAAACTCGTTTTCAATTGATTGGGTTTTCTTCACTCTTCTGCTTTTTTGGTTTTGGTTCTGGGCTTTGGCTTACTTATTTTACGGACACCTTGAGACGCTTCATAAACTTAAGTGCCAGTCACGTCCGTACCCTGCGGGTCGTGACAAAGTTGGTATCAGAGGGATAGGTTTTACCTTTTTGAGTGTAGGATGACCCTTGGTAGATGGAGTAAATGACTTAAGTAGGGTAACGTAGCGTGTGTATGTCCGCGGCATACTTGCGATACGGTACTCCGCCTAAGTGACTTTAGGATACTTGCTTGAAATTCCTTCTTCAATTCCGTGTATCCTATGATTCTATTGCACTGTTCTTATTATCCCTTTTTCTGTACCAGCCACTATGCCGCCGAAGGCTACGAGGGCACAGAGGGTTGCCGCCCGAGACGAGATTCGAGCTGGCTCGTCCGAGACTAGGACTGAGCAGGGTGGTATGCCTACGCCACAGGGACAGACCGATCCACCTTCCTCAGGCCGTATGGATAGGCTCGAGACTGGTATGGAGGAGTTGCGACAGATGATGGGGAGTATGCAGGAGCTACGTCAGATGGTAGGATCCCTAGTTGCAGCCAGTCGTACACCGAGGCCGGATGAAGCACCTACTACATCACAGACGACCATGATACCTGCTCCTACTACTACCACCGTGACCATCCCGATTTCACTACAGGATTTCATGAGGCTGAGACCTCCAGTATTCACCGGCACCGAGGCAGCGGAGGACCCACAGACGTTCCTTGACAGTTTAGCCAGGATCTGCCGTTCGCTGAGATGTTCGGATGATCGATGGGTAGAGCTTGCGAGTTTCCGACTAGAGGGTCTCGTACAGACATGGTGGGAGTCAGTCTTGAGAGGTCGAGCTGCAGGTCTACCGCCTATGACTTGGGTCGAGTTTACAGCGGTCTTTCTAGCTCGTTTCCTCCCAGAGAGCGTTCGTGATGCCAGAGCTCGTAGTTTCGAGGCCTTAGTCATGACACCTGGGATGACGGTGTCTGAGTATGACATCCAGTTTACACAGTTATCCCGATATGCTCAGTATTTGGTGGATACCGAAGAGAAGATGGTGAAGAGGTTCGTACAGGGACTTGATGCCCAGCTATATCTTGCCATTGGCGCCCAGCACTACGACACTTATTCAGCTGCTATGGATATGGCATTACGAATGGAGGCACGCATATCACAGAATTCGGCCGTTTCTGGGCCGAAGAGGATTCGCACCGATGTACCGTCTCAGAGGCAGCGCGCCAGATTTTTTTCGAGAGATAGGCCTGGCAGAGGATTTGGTCGGGGACAGTTATAAGGTTCTTATCCCCAGGGACAGTAGCCGTCGCCAGGGTGTTTTGGGTGCGGGAGTCTGCACCATCTTATCAAAGACTGTCCGGTGAGACGACAGGGAGCAGCGATGGTTCCGCATGTGACCCTACCACCATCACCACCCCCTCCTCAGAGAGCCCTACTTCCTACCCCAGGCGATGCTCCACGCTAGCTAGGTGCACCCAGAGGCCGTGGACGCGGCGGTCCTGTTCAGAGAGGACGAGGAGGCAGAGGCCGAGGTCGAGGTCAGCCCGCCATCGGTGGAGGACAGGCCTGAGTATTTGCTTTGACACCGCAGGATGCGCAGGCATCCAATGCCGTTGTGACAGGTACCTTGCCAGTTTGTTCTTTCGACGCCCGGGTATTATTTGACCCAGGTTCCACACATTCGTACATCTCTACACACTTTGCACCGATGTTGGGCCATGAGTCGTCGTCGTTAGATCATCCGCTTGTTGTTGTTACTCCGGTAGGCGAGTCGTTTGTCGCTCGTTTTGTATTTCGATTGTGTTCCGTTCGTATCGGGGAGAGGGATTCATCAGTTGATTTGATTCTCCTCGATATGTTGGACTTTGATGTGCTTCTGGACATGGATTGGCTAGCCACCTGTTATACTTCGGTGGACTGCCGTGAGAAGGCAGTCAGATTTAGCTTTCCGGTGGAGCCAGTCCTTGTTATTCAGGGAGACCGCAGCGTCACCCTTCCCAGCTTGATTTCATCTCTTCGCGCTGGTCAGCTTTTGCGGAAGGGATGTCAAGGATTCTTAGCGTATATTTGTGATACTCGAGCTGCAGAGGTTCCGTTGGACCGGGTCCCGGTTGTTTGTGAGTTCCCTGATGTTTTCCCTGATAAGCTACCTGGGCTACCACCTGAGCGCGATGTTGAGTTCTGCATCGATTTGATTCCCGGCTCGGGGCCTATTTCTATACCGCCTTATCGGATGGCCCCGGCTGAGCTTCGAGAGCTGAAGGATCAGTTTCAGGATTTGTTAGATAAGGGGCTTATTCGACCTAGTGTTTCTCTATGGGGTGCTCCGATCCTGTTTGTCAAGAAGAAGGATGGAAGTTTGCGCTTATGTATCGACTACCGCCAGCTGAACAAAGTTACCGTTCGGAACAGATATCCGTTGCCACGCATTGATGATTTGTTCGACCAGCTCCAGGGCACGGGTTATTTTTCGAGGATTGACTTACGATCAGGATACCATCAGCTGCGAGTTCGACAGGAGGATATACCGAAGACAGCCTTCCATACACGCTATGGCCACTACGAGTTTTTGGTGATGTCGTTCGGACTCACCAACGCCCCAGCAGCATTCATGGATTTGATGAACCGTACATTCAGGCCGTATCTTGACTTGTTCATCATCGTGTTTATCGACGATATCTTGGTGTACTCCCGGAGCAGAGAGGAGCACGAGCAGCACTTGCGGATTACGTTAAAGACTCTGACGGAGCACCAGCTGTTCGCAAAGTTCTCCAAGTGTGCATTCTGGCTGGACAGCGTCGGATTCTTGGGTCATGTGGTTACGAGAGACGGCATATGTGTGGACCCGAAGAAGATTGAGGTTGTTCAGCAGTGGCCCCGACCTACATCAGTTACTGAGATCCGTAGTTTTCTAGGCCTGGCGGGATACTACATGCGTTTTGTTCAGGACTTCTCCCGTATAGCTGCACCGTTGACCGGTTTGACCCGGAAGGGAGTTCCTTTCGTCTGGACGGAGGAGTGCGAGCGCACTTTTCAGCAGCTACGGACTCGTTTGACTACGGCACCGGTATTATCTTTGCCTTCGGGATCAGGCGGATTTGTGGTCTACTGTGATGCTTCGCGAGTGGGATTAGGATGCGTATTGATGCAGCATGGCCGGGTGATCGCTTATGCTTCTCGGCAGTTGATGAAGCACGAACAGAACTACCCCACTCACGATTTAGAGATGGCTGCAGTGGTCTTTGCATTGAAGATTTGGCGACATTACCTATATGGCGAGTCGTGCCAAATATTCACAGACCATAAGAGCTTAAAATACATATTTCAGCAGCGAGACCTGAACCTCAGAAAGCGTCGTTGGATGGAGTTGGTGAAAGACTACGACTGCGAGATCTTATATCACCCAGGCAAGGCGAATGTGGTGGCAGATGCTTTGAGCAGGAGGCCCGGGGGTAGTCTATCGTGTTTGCGCGCAGTGCAGAGGCAGTCGTCAGCAGATTGGCAGATGTTATGCGACAGCCGAGTTGAGTTCGAGTTCACTCAGACAGGGGGACAGCTCGCGCATGTTCGTGCACGCCCACAGTTGCTTGACCGTATATATGAGGCACAGCGCAGTGACGACCGTTGCTCAGAGATCATGGCACAGATGGGACAGGGCAGATTTTCCGAGTTCGTGATTAACAATCAGGGGATTTTACGATATGGATCTAGACTGTGCGTACCAGATGCTGATGGATTGCGGCGCGACATTCTTGAGGAGGCACACCGATCAGTGTATAGTGTCCACCCCGGTTCTACCAAGATGTACCATAATATGAGAGAGACCTACTGGTGGGACGGGATGAAGAGGGACATTGCGGAGTTCGTATCGAGATGCCTGACTTGTAAGCAAGTCAAGGCCGAGCACCAGAGGCCCGCAGGAGAGCTACAGCCGTTACCCATTCCAGAGTGGAAATGGAAGCAGATTTCGATGGACTTCGTGGTGGGTCTACCCAGGACCAGTCGAGGGTACGACTCCATCTGGGTGATCGTAGATCGATTGACGAAGGCGGCTCACTTCCTACCAGTGAAGACCACTTTCAGCTTCGCTCAGTATGCTCAGCTCTACATTAACGAGATCGTGCGACTACATGGCGTACCGACTTGTATCGTGTCAGATCGAGGCACTCAGTTTACCAGTCGACTATGGCAGAGACTTCAGGAGGCTTTGGGCACTCGTTTGAGCTTCAGCACAACGTTTCATCCGCAGACCGACGGACAGTCAGAGCGGACCATTCAGACTCTCAAGGACATGCTCAGAGCATGCGTTTTAGACTTCGGCGGTAGCTGGGATCGTCATTTACCGTTAGTGGAGTTCTCCTACAACAACAGCTTCCAAGATACTATTCAGATGGCACCTTTCGAGGCATTGTATGGGAGGAGATGCAGATCGCCCGTCTGTTGGACAGAGCTCAGCGAGAGCAGTATTTTGGGGCCGCAGCTTGTTGAGGAGACGACAGCGAAGATACAGCTGATCCGAGACCGGATGAGAGCGGCTCAGAGCAGGCAGAAATCGTATGCAGACAGGCACCGTCGCAGGTTAGAGTTCGCAGTTGGCGATCATGTTTTTCTGAGGGTCTCTCCGATGAAGGGCGTGATGCAATTTGGGCGAAAAGGAAAGCTTAGCCCTAGATTCGTAGGTCCCTTCGAGATCCTCGAGCGTGTCGGCGCTGTTGCATATCGTTTGGCCCTTCCACCCAGCTTTCCCGATGTTCACCCCGTCTTCCATGTTTCGATGCTCCGCAAGTACCTTCACGACCCTTCGCATGAGATTCAGCACCCGACAGTCCAGCTAGAGCGCGACCTTTCTTTTGCAGAGCAGCCGGTGGCCATCCTGGATCGGCAGGTGAAGAAGTTGAGATCGAAGATTATACCAACCGTCAAGGTCCTTTGGCGTAGCCCGAGCAGCGAGGAGGTTACCTGGGAGACCGAGGGCGAGATGCGGAAGAAATTCCCTCATCTCTTTGAAGGTACGCGAATTTGGGGACCGAATTTCTTTAAGGGGGGAAGATTGTAGCGCCTTGAAAAGTCGTTTTGGTGTTTTCCTGAAAATCGGTGAAAATTCGGTATTTTTCCGAAAACCGTCCTTTTTGTTATTTTGCAGTTTAGGACTAATTATACCTAATTTGGATAGGTAATTGCTTGTTTTTAGTAGCTAATGTGTTACTTATTAAATTTTGATCATTTAAAAATTTTTCCTTTTTTTTCAATTTTTTAATATTATTTTAAGCCGGTAAGAAAATACATTAAATTAGCGATAAATACAAATTTAAATGGGCTAAAATTAAGCTTTAAAATCATGTTAATTAAAATCTAGTTGTAACATAAATTTTTAGTAATTTATTTTAAGTTTTAACTAATTTTTATTATGGAAAACGAAATTTATTGAATTTAAGCTTAAACTTGCAATTTTGGACTTGTAGGGGGTCTTTTTGCAAAAATATTTTTGTGCACTCTCACACACACATCCTCACATCTCCTTGGCTGTCCCAAACTGCAGAAAATTCCCCCTCTCTCTTTTGTTTAAAAATTCTTTTGTTAGGGATGATTTGAGTTAAATGTGTATGTTTAAAATATTGTATGTTGAAGATATGGTGCATTGACATTGAGGGGAGTTGACCAAGACTATTTTTCCACACCCACACCATCCCCTCTCCCTCATTTCTGGCCGAATTTCCAGCAGCCCCCCCTTCATCACCTTGTTCTTTTCATTTTCTTCAAAAAATTCATTAAGTTGCTTCAAAAATTCCAAATTTAAACCTCACAAAATAACCCCATTCTTCATCCCCTTTCTCTTTAACCTCTCTTGCTTGGAATCACGGTGCTATGAGGCCGTCATTGAGGCAAATTCTTCTTGCTAGATCTATAAAAATTTGAGGTATAATTTTTACTCTTTTAAGTTAATATGGTTAGAATTCTTTAATCTAGTTGTTTAGTGTTAATTTAGTGCTATTTTCATTCTAGTGTTGTTTAAAGTTAATGGTTGAGTTAACTAGAGTTTCTTGAAACCATTATTTAGTTAATTAAAGCTAATTAGCTATCTAGTTGTTTGCTAATCTAGGTTAATGAGGTTACTTTATTTGTGTGGGCTTCAAATTAGCGTTAATTTGGTATTGTCATGTTTAGTTTTGGATTGAAATTGCTAATTATGAAAATCAATAAAGGTTTTGTTTATGGAAATTAGGTTTTTAAGCATAGTTAATGGTTTAAAATTAGTGTAATGGCTAGCTAGTGGGTTAGTTTGGATTGTTGTGTTGGATTGTGTTAACTTTGTCGCAAATTGTCGATGTTTGCACCAAATTTGCAAACTTCTAGCTTACTAGGTTTTTATTATATTATTGTGGCGAATTAATTGCGGTATCTAGATTATATTGTTGGCATATCCTATGCCGTTTAGGATGCGTGAGTGCGGATTTTTGAGTAATCGGGTTTTAGTTTTGCCGGGCGACCAAATCGACGATTTTTGCAGTTTTTGCGTTTTTCGCGTGTGTTCCCCGGACTTTGTGCACGTTGTACCTAGCTTGTGAACGTTAGTATTTTCGTTTAGGTTTTGCGTCGTTCTTGATATGTAACCTTATGTTTGGTATTTATGTAAATTCCAGGTTCGGTCGCGGAGACGTCAGACGCGGCACGAAAGGGGAAGGCGGTGATTGGACGTGACTAGCTAGGGATTCCGGTGAGTAGATGTAACATCTACGGGGGACTATCGTTGGATGGCGTAAGCCGCCCGATAGTTTTAGTAACTTAAAAGATTCTTAGTGATGTTAGTAATTAGGGGTGTAATACTTATATGATTATTTGCTGCATTCATGCCCTATATTAACATACATATGCGAACCCATTTTATAGGACACCTGCACCATTGCCAGGGTTTTTATATGCAGCACGAGCACTATTCATGCTTACACACACGCCCTGGTAATTTCCATGCCACCACACTTGATAACCTATAATTTGAAACCTTTTACTAATTGATGCTTAAACCTGTGTTATTGCCTTTAATTCCTTAAAATGAAATCGTAGGATTGCTATTCATGTGCATGTACCTCATCATATTATTTGTTCATGCCTAGTCTATTAATCATGCATCGTAGCTTAATTATTGATATCATATGCATTCATCACCATTGATATATGCACTTATAAGGATTTCTTGAGATTTTATGATATTTCTGGATTTCGGGGGAAAGCCGCAAAAATTTCTAAACTTATTATGTTTTTAAAATATGTAATTGCGGTTTTCTAGTGATGTAAAGTGTCGTCCACCATGAGTTTGCTGTGGTTTTCGAGATCCGTATCGAGGAGTGGAGGAACCGTCACGGGTACATGGTGGGCCCGGTATGGTACCCCGGGGCAAGATGAATGTGGTGTTAACGTTGAGCCTGGCAGGGGACGGATTACCAACCGGTGACTGTTTGGCACGGCGGATATCCAGAGGATACCGACCGTGGCCACGAGATGATGAGATTTTGATATTGAGCTGGGTCAGCCGGATGGCTGAGGCCAGAGATACTATGACATGGATATATGAGATTTGTGATAGTTTTGAGGTGTCGTTGCTAGACACAGGTTCTTGTTGATTCTAGTGGTATTATGCTTGTATTTCAAAAGAGATTCCTAAAGGAAAAACATGATTCTTATACTTACACATTCAGATCATGAGTTGATTCACATTGCATTCATACCTGCTAGTATATTCATATTGCATACATACCTTCTATTATGTCCTGCCTTACCTGTATTTTAGATGCTAGGATGCTTGTGTGCATGCATTCGATAGCCTGTGTAGATGTTATTTATTACTCACGAGTTGGAAACTCACCCCCGTTGTGCCACAGCCTTTTTCAGGTCCGCTCCGTCAGTACAGTAGCGGCGGGCGCACCTGCCTCTTTTGCCTGGACTCGAGGTTTTGCTCTTAGGTTGGTTATATTATTATTTTTGCACCACCTTGTATATTCTTTGTATCTAGAGCACTCCATCTACTGTATCTACCAGTATTATTGTATATTGACCTAAAGATGAGACTGTGGGGTTTGTGGACTTTTATGCTGTATTTTGGGGTCGAGCTCACTTGAGTCGACATGCTGTTTTTCTTATGCTTCATTATGATTATTTCGCATGTTGTTGCTTTATATTGCGTGGGATTTGTGACCGCCTTGTGGCGAAGAGCTATCCCCCGCTTGGGGATGCCTTATTTGTTGGATTCATATATATTCTTGTTGTACCCATTTTGGGGGCCAGTATTTACAAAGGAGACTTTGCCGAAATTTTCGGAAAAATTTGTATTGTTGTTAAAAAGGTTTTTATATGATTTATTTGATAAACTCGTTTTCAATTGATTGGGTTTTCTTCACTCTTCTGCTTTTTTGGTTTTGGTTCTGGGCTTTGGCTTACTTATTTTACGGACGCCTTGAGACGCTTCGTAAACTTAAGTGTCAGTCACGTCCGTACCCTGCGGGTCGTGACAGTCACTCCCGGTGAAGGGATCGTCGGTCCTTTCCTCGTCGAATGAGGTGCAGGATATATCATATATATCACTGTGCAAAGCAGAACTCTTAAAAGCAATCAAAAGACAAACCGAGTGTGTAGCATCTGCCAGTTATTGCTAAAGGAGTCACTCCCGGTGAAGGGATCTCGGTCCTTTCCTTATCGAATAAGGTGCAGGATATATCATATATACCGCTGTGCAAAGCAAAAACTGTAGCTACCTGTTTTATTTTGAAATTCGATTCCACAACATCTTAGGTTTCTTTTCCTTTCATTAATCATATTAATTAAGTCCCATCATTTAAGTACCTAAACATCACAGATAAATACGACGTACACTTATGCCATCTGCATTTGTCTCGATGTCCCGTCTGCACCGTTAGGTTAGGTAACTAACGGCAGAGCGGGGCAGGGCTAGCGCGGGTGTAAAACATAAGCAACGTTTATATAATATATCATATATACTATATAATATATCTATCTGAACATCACATGATCACATCACAGATATCGCAGCAGAAGAATCATATGAAATATTGGATATACTAGGACGTCCGTATTTTCAATACGAGCCAGTATAAAACACGGATTCCACGGTCGTGATGAATAGCCAAACCCACACCCCTAGACCCCTACGAGAGCGGTAAGCAACCCTACCAATTCTAGAGTTAGGAGACCCGGACTCGACTCCTCGAGTTGGTCTCCCACTGGACCCTAGAACCCGGTTACTTGTGCCCTCCTCCTTGGGTCTATCCTAGTGCGGAAAAGTAAATAATATACAACAACGGTGACAACTTCAGCAACCTGGAAGTGCCCCAATAAAAGAATATTACATACAAGTTTTTACATGAATGAAAATGAAAAACACTCATCTCACATAAAAACCCCCCGGCTATTCAAATACGACGATCTAATATAACATATCCAGCAACACATAACATCACATGTCATCAACGTAAGTAAATATGCGCATCCCAATTGTCGTTGACATATAGCAACGAAACCGGCGATATCACATATTACACTTACGGTCACGGAAAAGAAAGTGTAAGACTACAACAGTTGGAATCCGCAATCTGCATAGACATCGCATGCCTAATCAAATGAATTCCTTAGACATCGCATGCCTAACAATTATAAACCTCGCATTTTAGTCTCTATATCGAAAACACTTTTCAATATCTAGTCGGGTAATTCAACAGGATTCCCGACATTCTGATCGAATGCTCGTCGCAAACTTCAGTAGGCGGCCGCACCCCGATACTGTCGACGAAGTGCACCAAGGCGGAACACCGCTACCGCGAGCACCCGAACGGATGCTTTCGGCGACGGGGTTCTCCTACAGTCACTTGGTCGGGGCTATGGGGTGAGGCTGTCTATTAAGTTTACCAGCGAGTATCCGCGTACACTACGTGATTGTGACGGACTTTTGATCACATCAAAATTCCGTGGCAACCGATCAAGTGAGACTAAAGTACTGTGTTTATAACATTCATTCAGTTATCTCATAACTACTTATGAATTCTAATTATTGTATCACATTCCAGATAATCAGAAAATATTAAACTTTCCGATCGAACAATCGAACACCCAAGCTTTCCCGATACAACTCAACACATGAAATAAGTCTAAAAACATTCAGTTCGTGCCTCAGTACCAACGGTCCAGCCGTAGAAGTGTCAAGCCAACGCCTCACATGTGCCACGCCGTACTGCCCCAAACCTGAAGGTTCAAAAGGGCAGTTCAAGACGGTCACATAATCGAGTTAAGGTTTGTTGTTTTCTAGAGGGACCATCGCGTTACTTGCACTACTCAGAACGTCCTTAAACCACAGAAAAATCCAACACTTGGATGTTTTCCGGCAGGGGAAAGATTGGGTATTTACATCCGGTCGAACTTTTTAACATATTCCAAAATAACCGGAAAGCCACATAGACAAAGTCTGATAATCCGATCGAATCTGCGAACTCCCAAAACACCCTAGAAAATTCAACTCTTGAATAAATATTAAAAATTCCCATAAAACTCAGCACTGTAAAATAGGAATTACTGTGCAAATTTGGAGGGCTGACGTCATCATGTCGCCGCGGAACCGCCGCATAAGCTAGTCTTCTGCCGCGGTTCCGCCGCATGTTGGAGGAATCATTTGTCCAATTTTGCACCGTAATTCTTATACCTTCCAGCTGAATTTTTTAAGCATTTTTAATATGGAAAAAACCCAGTTTTTAGAAAAAGTCCAGAGAGCGTTTTGGTTTTTAGGATTTCGGTTCGATCGGGTTTCAAACGTCGTCTACACTTCGTCTAAGGCTCTAGCTAGGCTCTGATACCACTGTAGGGTTCCTAGGCACACACTAGAGGTCTCACAAGGCATCAACCATGCCAATTTATAATTTTACAAGTGCCGAGAAACCCTAATAAGTACACCTACACCATTATCGATGATGCGTATGTTACACTTACACAGATTGGCCGGCTCACACACTTTCATCATCGACAATTGCAATGTCACTACACATTAGAATTGCTACATCATGCTATTACTCTTAATGGTTCAGTACTGTCACATAACTCATTGGCATGATATGTAGGGTTCCTAGGCACACTAATGAGGTCTCACAAGGCATCAACCATGCCAATTTCAAAATTTTGCGGTGCCGAGAAACCCTAATGCGATCGTTAACTAGAGAATAGGCGAAACAAGCAAGTAGTAAACAACATTACTGCAAAGTGAAAGAGACTACAACCTTTGTAGATCCGGTCCTCCACTTCCTTAGCTCCGTGATGATGTACCCTCGCTGCGATCATCGGATCTCGGACTCTAGTGTTGATTTCTTCGGAGAAATGATCGGGCTAGGTCGTCGACTTCGATGCCGAAGATGATCTACGTCGAGGCAACACAAGATCAAGCTCCAACTTCACCAAGCCATGAAACTTGTGAAGAAAACACCCTATACTACTTGGCAAGTGGTAGAGGATGAAGAAATAGAAAGTGGGTTCACTTTGGATTTGGATTTCTCACTTGGAATCATCACTTGACATTTTTGAAGCAAGCTTTTCTTTTCTTTCTCAAGAGGAAGAAGAAGAAGAAAAAGAATAATGAATTGATTCCAAAAAGAAAAATGAAGTGATGGTTATCATAATGCAACCATGGGTGAGGCTAACTCATGTAGAGAATAAACTAGGGTTAAGGGAAATGGTTAGGGTTAAGGAAAGAAACAAAATGGTCAAAGCATTCCAAAGCTTCATGAAGCTTCAAGAAAAAAACAAAGAATGCCACCATTTTATTTTATCCAAAAGAAATAAATAAATAAATGAATAAATAAATTAAAACCCTAACCATTTACTTAACCAAGGTTTAAATCAAACATACACCCAAGTTTGCATGTATCATCAAACATGATACAATCTTGTGCACAAAAATATATCACATATACAATGTGCACAAACAAGTGAGAAAAACATCTTAAGTGAACCAATATTAGTTAATGTAAAGTAATATATCAAATATACAATTATACATTAAATCATTAAATCAACACTTGATTTAACGATCCGGTCACATCACATATGACCGACTAATATCCAATGTATCGACTTATCGAATCAATCCTCGATTCGATAACTAGGTTATATCACATACAACCAACCGATACATTCATCGTGAGAATAGAATACGGTATCACATACATGCATAATTCTCGGTCCCGCACATATCTCATATGCGCTCCTATTTCGTTTCGCTTGAGCCAGGAAACCTCTATGTAGGACTCTAAAGACTCGTCAATACGCCGGCAGCAGGTGATGATCATATCAAACACCCACAAGCCGCAAGCGGTCTGCTAAACGTAACGGCCACCCGGGTATTGAGCGATCAGAAGATCGACGAGCAAGCCCGCTCACACTCCTGTGAATCCAACCAGCAACAATTACCGCACAGTCCGGCCTGATCGTCTGATATGTCGCATATCTCGCCTAGGGGTGGTAAACGTCAGACCCCAATAACTCGATAAGTCGTGTCGATATGAGGTCTATAACAGTTCGAGAAACTATTGGTAACACTTACCAGTAAATCTCAGCAACCCTGGCCAGGGATTTCCGGTTATAGCCAATCGAACACAGCGCAACATCAACTCCCTATACCGGGAGAGACGAATCCCCTCCTATCGCTCATTGCCTCCATGTTATTCGGGACTGTACCCAAAAGCCACCGTTTTACACGCCCTCTTGGACGTGGTAAGGTGGAAATCAAAGCACAGTCGGTATCACACAAGACTCTATGACGATCTCGGGTCTACAGACTAACCTGTACCAGTGTCACCAGAGAACTGCCATCTGACGTAAGGTATAATACCATCTGGGAGTTCTCGGCGAGTCCGTCCAGTGTACCCAGTCTCCACTGAGCACCCGTATATCATCTCTGATGTCAAACACCACTGGATATGGGATCATCCATCGCCCATCTGTATGGGTCGAGAAGGTATACGCTAGTCTACTCTGGTATATCGATGCCCCGTCTCGATACACCCACGACTAGGGACCTTGAAGGATGTACTTATAGACTACCATGTCCCTACTAGTATGATCCGCATCATAGTCCAGGTAGTTAAGTACACATCCTAAGGGCTTTACCAACATGTAACAGAGAGACAATCAGTATACACGTTAAGGCAAAGAGTAACCAGATAGCATACTATCATGTCGAGCAAGAAAGTCCTCCCTATATATGTCCCAGCATCCACCACAATATACATCCTATGTATAGTAATGGCTTCTAGGGCATACATATAACTAACAATCTCCCACTTGCGCTAGAGCCATCTGTAGCAGTGGTTGTAGTATCTCATACTCAACCATCCCATAAAAGTCTCTCTCTGGGAAAAGGCCTTTGTGAGTGGATCCGCCGTGTTGTCCTCTGAGTCTACTTTCCTAACCTCGATCACCCTGGAGATCAACCATCTCCACGATCAGGTGACACTGCCTTAGAATATGTCTGGATCACTGATGGGACGGGCATTCCATGGCCAAAGCCACACTTCCATTGCCACACAATGGTAGGAACTAAGTTCATCTTATGAACTAATATACACCCTGACTTCCTCTTTGGTAGCATCTTAAGTAGCGATGCATCCAGCCTTTATCGTCTAGTATGTCACGGTATCTAGCTTGGAACTCTTCCAACATACCGTCCCTGCTCTGAGGGTAAAGACAATGCCTGCGACTGACATTCAGTCGTCTTTATCACCCTGGAACCTTTCCAATGATTCTCCCCAGGATCAATTGATACCATCTCACTACAACTAGTGAGTATCCTAATTTCCAATTAGATCTTTCTCATAGATCCAAAACCCAGGATTTAGGAGGTATCACTTTGATCCTATATGGAGAATCATTGTGATAAGCGGAGATTGACCGAGCGTAGCATAGGAAACTCCTTCCCTATCAAGAGTATGTCATCCACGTACTCTACGAGGATCACTACCATACTCCCCACTACCTTTTTGTATATACAAGGTTCATCTACCATTTTGATGATGTCAAACTGTTTGACTAACTCATCAAAACAGATGTTCCAACTCCGCGATGCCTGCTTCATCCTGTAAAGCAACTTGCATACGTTTCTGCTGCTCCCACTGTTTACGAAGCCCTCTGGCTGTGTACTTATAGACACTCTCTTCTAAAGCATCATTTTAGAAAAGCTGTCATGACACCCAACCACCAGATATCGTAGTCATGGTATGTAGCCGTGGCAAGTAGGATCTGGATGGACTTAAGCATAGATCCTTAGAAAAGATTTCAACATAATCCTTACCTGGTCAATGATGCAAACCTTTAACAAGTCTAGCTTTGAAAGTCTTAACTTTTCCATGTACACCAAGTAATCTTCTCAAGATATATTTGCTCCTGATGGGGATTTAACCCTTCAGGTAAAGCAACCAAAGTCCATACTTTGTTGGTGTATAAGGATTCCATCTCAGATCGATAACCATCCAGCCATTCTTACAGAGTCCCACTCCTGATGGCCAGCTCGAAACCAGTTGGGTCATCATCTCATGATGCCATCCTCGCTCCCACTGTCATAGAGAAACCGAAGTATCTCTCAGGTGGGTGAGGAACCCTACTAGATCGGCGGAGAGGCTGAGGTTCGTTGGAATCTACTAAATCCTTTGGTTCTATCAAATCATCTGCTGTAGTTTGTATAGTTGGAACGTTTCCAGTTCTACAGAACTGACCTTGCCTCGATCTTGTCCGGATTTTGCTTTTAGACATAGGCCGGACAACCCCAAATCTTAACTAACTTAAGATATGGGCTATTCCCTTTCCATATCACATATGAAGTGGTAGGCAACTGATTTGATTGGAACCCTATTCAATAGGTATGCAACTTCTCAATTGCATAACACCCAATAGGAAAAAGGTAACTCAGTAGTACTCATCATAGAGCGCACCATATCAAATAGGGTGTATCAGCTCCGCCCCGATATACCATCGTGCTATGGTGTATACGGAGGAGTAATTCTGAGAGAGAATCTCATTCTCCTTTAGAATAGTCCAGGATTTTCGTGCTCAAGTATTCTCCTCCCTGATCATATCAAAGGACATAATACTTATACCCGTATTTTGGTTCTCTGCTTCTAAATCATATTCTGTGAATATCTCAAAAGGTTCGGACTTGTGTTTCAACAGGAACATATGTCTGAATCTTGAGAGATCATCAGAGAATGTAATGAAGTAAAAAGAACCGGTCTTGGCATGTGTAAACAGGGGACCTTACATACATCAACATGTATCATCCCAAGAGTTCACCAACTCTTTCTCTGTTTCCAATAAACAGAGCTATGGTCATCTTATCTTTGTGACATGACTGGCAAGTTTCACAAGATATAAATTCAAACTCTTTTAAACATGCATCTAAATGTAACTTCAGCCTGTCGGGTCGCATTGATATGACCTAGTCTACAATGCCTCAAGAAGGAATCGTTCATTTCTGAACTCTTCCTCTTGTGTGTGTTCTGTATACTAAGAACTGTAGTTTGATTTAGAACATCAATGCTTTTAGATAACGTGCCTGAACCGATCAATTTTTGAAATAGGAAATGTTCAAAACATTAACCATCAATACAAAATTATATCCTTTCTTTACTAATAAAGAGACTGATATGATTTTGTATATCAGGTTCGGTATCTAATAGCATTTGTTCAGAATCAATGTACTGATAATACAGGGTGACAGTGACCAACAGACTTGGCTGCAACACTTGCCCCGTTTTCTGTCTCATGAAACTTATCACCCGTTCTCAGTTCTTTACCTATCTGTAGCCCATATAACAAATTACACATGCGGGATCCTGATCCGGTATCTCATATCCAGGACGTAAAGAATACTGAGAGACGGTTCTGTATAATGAACACACCCGAAGATGATGCATCAGCATGCACTCTCTTCGTTTGGGTGGCATAGGAATTCCGGTATCACCAATTTCCTGCTCTGTCTTATAACAATTATAAGTTGGAGCGGGACCAACGTTCCCTAGCTCAGTATAACAAGCGGGTTCGGTCAATACATCCGTATTATTATCTTGATTAAGGCGTGACATGGTCGCTACCAGGAGAGAGAGAGAAGAAAACAGTCTGCGTGCGCTCTTGCAAGATCAGAATTGTAACACTTCAAAAAGATAAAATATTATTTTTGGGAATTTTTATAATTTAATATTATTTTATTGAATATTTTAATATTTTGGAATTATTAAATGCAAATAAATAGGAAAAATTTGAGAAAAAATTATGGAAAATTATGGAAAATTCTAAAATAGGGTAAATTAGAGAATTATGACATTTTTAAGTTTTGTGATTAGTTTGACACTAATTTAGTGCTAATCGCGATTAAAAATCGCTAATCGGGTTTTTGGCAATTTTGTGCAAAACTTGCACATATCATTTTTATCACACTTGTGCATTTTCTTTCATGTTATTTGGAGCTACTATTCTTGTGAGAAGGTTTTGGAATTAAAGAAAAAGGAAAAAGGAAAAGAAAAGAGAAAAGGAATAAAGAATTGGTAGTAGGTGAGAGAGAGAGGCATGGACCATTGACTTGAACCCTTAGCCATTTTTCCCTCTCTCATTTTCTCCCCCTCTCCCATGCTTGCTGCTGCTGCCTCTCCTCCATCTTCCCCCCTCTTCAACTCCTCAAATCATCTCTAAAACAACCCCAAAACCCCAATCTCCTTTCATTAAAAATGTGCAAAGTCCCTAGATCTACACATGGAGCTAAAGAAGCATGGATTTTGGCCACTAGGGGCAACTCAAGAAAATTCTTAAGTTACCAAGTGAGGTAAATTCTGAACCATTAGCTTAATTCTAGCTTTTCCTATAACCCCATGTTAAGATTTAATCGATATTGTGTGATATTATGGACTTGGTGAAAACCTAGTTAGGGTTTGAGGAAACTTGTGTTGTATTGGGAAATTAAGCTCAGTTAAGGTTATACCAACACCTTAGTGTATGAATTGGAACCCAAAAACTGAAGCTAAAACCAGAATACGGATTTTTGAAACCGATATCGGGGAAATTGTGAAATCTGTGAGGATTAATTTGAATCTGCTATCATACGAGGCACCTGAAAATAATATTGAGTGGACAGTGAGATGTGCAGGCATCATTGAACCAACACCCCAGACCCCAGCCCCCAATTCCTTCTTGAGGCCGCCGAAATCCCCATTCTGGCCGCAAATTGCGGCCAGACCAGAGAGGAATTTCCTCGTTTTGCGTGCCTGGCCCTATTTCCTCTAGTATTGACCCAGGGTATTTCTAGTTTTGACAGATTCTATCGAGGGTAAAATCTGGGACATATATCCTAAGTTGCTATTTTGGATTCGTGTTTCCGTATTCCGTAATTTTGATTCTAAAATTGTGGATTGTGTTTTGCCTCGACTATTTGGCGTTTCTACGACGATATAGAGGATTTATTGATGGTTTTGAAGGCGTGCCATAGGTTCTCACCTATAAGCCCCTTATCGTACCGTTTTCGATTTCATGCGCCGTTTTAGCTTAGATGTGATTTTAATGCGCATATACGATATTTTGATGTATAGGTACCCATGAAGACTTCGGGACGACAATCAAATGCGTGGTGACGTCCGCAAATGATGATGCAAGGTGAGTAGATTATATCTACAGGGGGAAGTCGGGTGGATGGCGTATAGCACCCCCGCAGTCCGTAGATAGAATACTATGTAGTTTATTGTGATAGTTAGGTGTATTATGGATAGTGTAGGGTTAGAAGTGACTAGTGTAGATCATAGTCGCGAACCTTAGAATAGAATTACACCTACACGCACACCCTTGCATATTACTTATACTTGCACTGTGTTTGATGATATGGGATGACTTTGGAGATGAGTCGATGATGTGGGCTTGGTGCCGCGAGATCGGTGATTTGATATGATTCATATTGGGATATGACTTGTGATTCTTGCGGGCATGGGATATGTGTTTACCCCGCATGCATACTTTATTGATGGTATCGATTTGTACTAGACATAGAGTAGTACCCCCAGATTATATGATCTGATGATAGTGATACCTGTTATGTGATGAGATATTAAGATGTTGACCTGTACCCAGCTATGGGGATGCCGTACGATGATTTACCGTACGAGCCGATATTGATGATAGATCCGCACTCATAACTCGAGGATATCCTACGATATGTTGTTGAGGCGGGATCACCGACTATATATCTATATATATATCGACTCAGATTTAGGTGGTTTCCACACCTACCTCTCCTGATTGACCTGATACTTAGATCTGTAGTTTTATTAGTAGATGTTAAACTAGAACCGAGTCATACTTATTTCAAATGGCAAGCCGCGTTACTGTTCATTTACTATTCACTCTACGGCTCGTATTGCATTGCATGCTTATATGTTATTGATTCATATTCCTTGTGTATATGCCTTTACAAAGTTCGATGCTCATATTAATGTTTCATATAGCATGTATTATAATTTATGGATTTCGCACTGTGATATGGTTGCATATGATGATTCTGGATTATTTTACTCCTGAGTATATATATATTAGTGGTATGGGACGCTGATATATATATATACGCATACTTAATATATTATCATGATGATCTATACAGAGGAGCCTATGAGCTCGATGTGAGAGGAGCCTATGTGCTCGGAGCCTATGAGCTCGATGTGAGAGGAGCCTATGTGCTCGGAGCCAATGAGCTCGATGTGATGGGAGCTCGGAGCCTATGAGCTCGATGTGATGGGAGCCTATGTGCTCGGAGCCTATGAGCTCGATGTGAGAGGAGCCTATGTGCTCGGAGCCTATGAGCTCGATTGGAGAGGAGCCTATGTGCTCGGGGCCTTTATGGTCGATGGTATATTATATCTCCCCTACCCCATATTTATTGTATATGCATTGCATACATGATGCTTGTTGTCAGTGGGTGACGGTGGACGGGTTCCACATATATATACAGACATGGATATTATACAGACATGGATCATATACAGACTGGATTTACACTGATCATACTTCTTTTGTATATATAACAGGGTATGAGGGCGCTGTTATATATACCCTTATACCAATATTAGTGGTATGGGACGCTAATATATGTGTATTGATATCATTGATACTTCATCATATTTACTTCATGCAGACATACCTTATACTGATGACATGTGATTACCTGAGTACCTGGCACTATATACATATTTAGATGTTACCTTGCCACCTTATCATACTTCAGATGTACTCTTGTGGTTATATTACTGATTGTTGACTTAGGTTTATGTCTTGCATTCGGTTTCTGCTTGTAGATATTTCTATTCACGAGTTGGCAACTCACCCCCGTTGTGCCACAGTTCTTGCAGGTTCTGCCGTACAGGTTTCATTGCGGCATTTCAGGCACACTACTTTCTTGCGGGTGAATTGCTTTTGGTAGGTGGATTCTTTCGCATCAAGAACCACCATTGTATTTATTTTATTCATTGTATCTAGAATTTCCATCAACCAAAAACTTGTATATTGTTTCAGACCTAGACTCTAGTGATGTTTATTCGACCTTAGAGTCGCGCTTAGTAGTATTGCGGTTTTCTTGTTGCTTTTGAGCTTTCTTTTGGATTTGATCCTCGCCACTTGGCGTTGTATATTATATCGTTGTGTGGTTGTGACCGTCGATTGACGAAGAGCTAGCTCCCGCTTAGGGATGCCTTTATCATTGCATATATTGTTATCCTTGTTGTACCCCATTCGGGGCCAGTTTTACAAAAGAAACTCTGCCGAAATTTTTAGAAAAGACTTTACTGTTTTCAAAACGCACCTTCGGCTTAGTTATTTAAAAACCTTGATTTCAAACATGTTTTTCTTCACTTCTTAAACCAGTTTCTTTACTTATTCTTAAAAATGGTTTTAGATTTCTGGGCTTTTGGCTTACTTGGATCAGATGGAGTCCTATAGACTTCATATGGTTCAAGGGCCAGTCACGTGCTCTTTCGGGACGTGACAAAGTTAGTATCAGAGCGCTAGGTTGACCTTGGATCGAGTCTAAGTTTGACTATGTGGAGCCTAGGGCGTTTATATACATACGGAACTTAGGCTTGACCTTACGGAACTTAGACTTGGTCGAGGGGGTATTAGACCCGAACTTTCGTCGTGTAGGATGACCCTTGGTTGATTGAATAGGTGACTAAAGTAGAGTAACGTACCGTGGGTATGTTCCGCGGCATACTTACGACACGCCACTCCGCTTACGGAACCTTAGGATGTACATATTTTCGAGATCAGTGATTCTCTTTATATCCAGGATTATACATCCTTTTGAGATCCCCGATTCTATTAGTTTCATGATCATACCTTCATTGATGCTGTTCTTTCCTATGATCATGTATCCACTCTGGATCTGTTGTTTCCTTTCTTGCCATTGATGTGCTCTCTTTGATACTCGATTGAGGTTCCTGTCACCATGTTTGAGCGCAGTTTGGGCTGCTGCTAGGGTTACGGCCGGTGTGAGCTCTTCTGGTACGAGGGCCTACCATTGTGTTTTCTGGTGACATGGGAACGTCTCGAGTTAGTATTGGTGATTGTGACCTCTAGTGGAGGCGAGTGCTTGGTTTTGCACCGGATGATCTGGCCATTGTTAGAGCTGCCAGTTGAGATAGGACTGTTGATGTACAGCATACCTCAGAGATTATGATGTCGCCTACCGTGCAGACAGATGGACCAGCTGTTGCTGAGATTGACAGGATGTCGCTTCCGAAGCTTACGAGCTGAGATTGCCGGAGCTTTCAGGCAGATATGAGACAGATGATAGCTAGTCTACCCGATTTGAGAGACGAAGGTGATTCGTCCGATTTATGCGCCGGAGCGGGCCCAGTTGAGTTGAAGATTTCCAGTGTGGAGAGTCTTACTCAGATCTAGAGCAGACCGACTCAGAGATGACCGCCAATGCGTTGCCTTTCCTGGAGGATTGAGGCGCTGTTCGGCGTACAGGCGAATGAGCCAGTTGCTGCTGCAAATGACGAAATATCGCCCAGATGGTTGGAGCTACTGCGGCGTGAGCATATACTTAGAGAGAGATGATAGCGAGTCGCTAGTCACCTGAGGATGAATGACTAGGACATGTGGTTCGTTCGTTTACCAATTCGAGGTCATCAGATAGATTGTTTCCAGCTAGAGACGACTTCACGCAGGTTCGTTGAGAGTCGATAGAGGCGATCGAATGTCAGAAGCCCATTTTCCAAGTTTAAAGTATACGGAAAGACATGCAGGTGATTCTATGGACCCTCTAGAAGAATGAAACCCTAACTCGACTTAATGACCGTGTGAAGGCCTTTGAACCTTAGGGTTTGCGGCAGTTCCGCGGCGCCATTAGTGAGGCTTGGGTTTGCCCTTCTACGGCTGGACCGCCGATGCTGTGGCATGTACTCGATACTATTAAACTGTACCCATGATGTTGATCTCTTGGGGGATTATGAGGTTCTGACAAGTCGATCGGATGATTCGACATCATTCGGACATTATGTGATGGGATGCGTTGCTTGGGATACTCCAGATACGAAGATAGCCGTTGGAGCACTGTCCATGCAGCCATGATGAGACGAGTCCGGATCAGTCGACAGTGAAGCAGAGTGAAGAAAAGAGTTCGCAAGATATTTCGACGAGATGACGTCCCATTCCGCTGACATCAGAGATGTGATACGCACCCAGAGGCGTTGTTTACGGATATATCTTCCAGAAAGAAGCGCGATACGTATGCAGCCATTCCGGAATAAGCTTTAGCTTCAGCTTTGGATGATGACTTCCGGGCAATTCGGCAGGATTGAGATTTGAGAAAGGAACCTCAACAGGACCCTTCTGGAAAACGATACGAGAAGACCTAGACCCAGGAGTGGTCGTATTGCGCACACCCAGCAAGACAGAGTTCGGCATTGTCGAAGAGGTAGTTGACCAGGTTCAGATAAAGGAATTTACCCAGATACGTTGCGAATTGATCAAGGACGGCCGAGTGACGAGTATTCCTCCGATGGTTGGGACGTGTTTCCGAGGACCTGTTCGGCCTGACATCTTCTACAGAAAGATGAAGCTACAGAATACGCGATTTCGAGTCCGTGCGAGAGACTTCAGATTGACCGTGGCCGAGAACAGTGCAGTGCATAGTAGCTTGGCGTGACGTCATAGTGGACGACGATAGAGACAGGTGGAACAAGAGGTTCGTGTGAGACACCGACGAGCTGTCATTACTTCCCGTCGAGACTAGAGACCTGATATGCTTACAGAGACGTTGGGATGTGACCAATTTCTGAGAAAACATTGTGCTGAGGACATGGATGTCCATTGAGCGAAAAGAGATTATGCAAGAGAGCCAGCCTCTGTACGGTTCGGCATAGGCGAGATCGGAAGAGACCTTGAGCAGGATTCCTTCCCGGGCATTGCTGCAATGATGTTTGCACCCAGGATCAGATGTGTGACGTGCATTCAGAGAGCCAGAGGCCGACGCCAGCGATACGCTGCCTTACGAGTGGTCGTGAGGACTGACCGAGAGGTGACCAGAGAAGTGCCAGAACGGAATCGTCCCCGTTAGCACACCTGACAGGGCCGATGAGCCGATTGACCGCGAGATAGGAAATCCGCAAAGAAGATAAGGACCCAGAGTCAGAGGACGCCAGACCGTGAGCAAGAGGCAAGTAGATATCCTGCGCTGCTAGCAGTGGATGCACCGACTCCTTCTCGACCTCGATGGAGGAACTACCGACGACGGTATTTATGATTTGTGATTTTGTGATTTGATTATCACGTATCCGTCATTTTGGATTTCGGTATTTTGGACGTTCTGTTTGCGTGATGTAGTTTTGATGACTGAGTTTTATGATATTGGTTTCATGCACCCACTGGATATTTATATATTTTGTGCAGAGTTATTACATTTGAGATATTGATTGAGATTTCATGCCTACCGTATGCAGTGATTTGATTTGCACTTCCAGCGTAATTTTCATGCACCTTTAGTGTTTTGATATACGGTTTTGGTGCACGCCAGATGCACTAAATCGGGATTCTTCGTGCATGTCACATGCACCTGATTTTTTTTTCTTTCAGGCACACACGTTGCTTACGACAGATGTTTCGTGCACACCAGCTGCACCTAGATGTTGTTTTGTACACCTGTTTGACACATATATGGATTTTGATTCCTTGCGCACCAGACGCATAGGATATTCTTATATATGCATTTTCGGGATTGATTACTAGTAGAGCAGTACATTTTTATGATATTCTCTATGTATTGATGTTTTCGGAGCCCCGACAAATTGGATTATTACTGAAATTGTTTTAAGTATTGGGGGTTTAAATTTAAATTCGGGGACCGAATTTCTTTAAGGGGGGTAGATTGTAACACTTCAAAAAGATAAAATATTATTTTTGGGAATTTTTATAATTTAATATTATTTTATTGAATATTTTAATATTTTGTAATTATTAAATGCAAATAAATAGGAAAAATTTGAGAAAAAATTATGGAAAATTCTAAAATAGGGTAAATTAGAGAATTATGACATTTTTAAGTTTTTGTGATTAGTTTGACTCTAATTTAGTGCTAATCGCGATTAAAAATCGCTAATCGGGTTTTTGGCAATTTTGTGCAAAACTTACACATATCATTTTTATCACACTTGTGCATTTTCTTTCATGTTATTTGGAGCTACTATTCTTGTGAGAAGGTTTTGGAATTAAAGAAAAAGGAAAAAGGAAAAGAAAAGAGAAAAGGAATAAAGAATTGGTAGTAGGTGAGAGAGAGAGGCATGGACCATTGACTTGAACCCTTAGCCATTTTTCCCTCTCTCATTTTCTCCCCCTCTCCCATGCTTGCTGCTGCTGCCTCTCCTCCATCTTCCCCCCTCTTCAACTCCTCAAATCATCTCTAAAACAACCCCAAAACCCCAATCTCCTTTCATTAAAAATGTGCAAAGTCCCTAGATCTACACATGGAGCTAAAGAAGCATGGATTTTAGCCACTAGGGGCAACTCAAGAAAATTCTTGAGTTGCCAAGTGAGGTAAATTCTGAACCATTAGCTTAATTCTAGCATTTCCTATAACCCCATGTTAAGATTTAATCGATAATGTGTGATATTATGGACTTGGTGAAAACCTAGTTAGGGTTTGAGGAAACTTGTGTTGTATTGGGAAATTAAGCTCAGTTAAGGTTATACCAACACCTTAGTGTATGAATTGGAACCCAAAACCTGAAGCTAAAACCAGAATACGGATTTTTGAAACCGATATCGGGGAAATTGTGAAATCTGTGAGGGTTAATTTGAATCTGCTATCATACGAGGCACCTGAAAATAATATTGAGTGGACAGTGAGATGTGCAGGCATCATTGAACCAACACCCCAGACCCCAGCCCCCAATTCCTTCTTGAGGCCGCCGAAATCCCCATTCTGGTCGCAAATTGCGGCCAGACCAGAGAGGAATTTCCTCGTTTTGCGTGCCTGGCCCTATTTCCTCTAGTATTGACCCAGGGTACTTCTAGTTTTGACAGATTCTATCTAGGGTAAAATCTGGGACATATATCCTAAGTTGCTATTTTGGATTCGTGTTTCCGTATTCCGTAATTTTGATTCTAAAATTGTGGATTGTGTTTTGCCTCGACTATTTGGCTTTTCTACGACGATATAGAGGATTTATTGATGGTTTTGAAGGCGTGCCATAGGTTCTCACCTATAAGCCCCTTATCGTACCGTTTTGGATTTCATGCGCTGTTTTAGCTTGGATGTGATTTTAATGCGCATATACGATATTTTGATGTGTAGGTACCCATGAAGACTTCGGGACGACAAGCAAATGCGTGGTGACGTCCGCAAATGATGATGCAAGGTGAGTAGATTATATCTACAGGGGGAAGTCGAGTGGATGGCGCATAGCACCCCCGCAGTCCGTAGATAGAATACTATGTAGTTTATTGTGATAGTTAGGTGTATTATGGATAGTGTAGGGTTAGAAGTGACTAGTGTAGATCATAGTCGCGAACCCTAGAATAGAATTACACCTACACGCACACCCTTGCATATTACTTATACTTGCACTGTGTTTGATGATATGGGATGACTTTGGAGATGAGTCGATGATGTGGGCTTGGTGCCGCGAGATCGGTGATTTGATATGATTCATATTGGGATATGACTTATGATTCTTGCGGGCTTGGGATATGTGTTTACCCCGCATGCATACTTTATTGATGGTATCGATTTGTACTAGACATAGAGTAGTACCCCCAGATTATATGATCTGATGATAGTGATACCTGTTATGTGATGAGATATTGAGATGTTGACCTGTACCCAGCTATGGGGATGCCGTACGATGATTTACTGTACGAGCCGATATTGATGATAGATCCGCACTCATAACTCGAGGATATCCTACGATATGTTGTTGAGGCGGGATCACCGACTATATATCTATATATATATCGACTCAGATTTAGGTGGTTTCCACACCTACCTCTCCTGATTGACCTGATACTTAGATCTGTAGTTTTCTTAGTAGATGTTAAACTAGACCCGAGTCATACTTATTTCAAATGGCAAGCCGCGTTACTGTTCATTTACTATTCACTTTAAGGCTCGCATTGCATTGCATGCTTATATGTTATTGATTCATATTCCTTGTGTATATGCCTTTACAAAGTTCGATGCTCTTATTAGTGTTTCATATAGCATGTATTATAATTCATGGATTTCGCACTGTGATATGGTTGCATAGGATGATTCTGGATTATTTTACTCCTGAGTATATATATTAGTGGTATGGGACGCTGATATATATATATATATATATATATGCATACTTAATATGTTATCATGATGATCTATACAGAGGAGCCTATGAGCTCGATGTGAGAGGAGCCTATGTGCTCGGAGCCTATGAGCTCGATGTGAGAGGAGCCTATGTGCTCGGAGCCTATGAGCTCGATGTGATGGGAGCCTACGTGCTCGGAGCCTATGAGTTCGATGTGATGGGAGCCTATGTGCTCGGAGCCTATGAGCTCGATGTGAGAGGAGCCTATGTGCTCGGAGCCTATAAGCTCGATTGGAGAGGAGCCTATGTGCTCGGGGCCTTTATGGTCGATGGTATATTATATCTCCCCTACCCCATATTTATTGTATATGCATTGCATACATGATGCTTGTTGTCAGTGGGTGACGGTGGACGGGTTCTACATATATATACAGACATGGATATTATACAGACATGGATCATATACAGACTGGATTTACACTGATCATACTTCATTTGTATATATAACAGGGTATGAGGGCGCTGTTATATATACCCTTACACCAATATTAGTGGTATGGGACGCTAATATATGTGTATTGATATCATTGATACTTCATCATATTTACTTCATGCAGACATACCTTATACTGATGACATGTGATTACCTGAGTACCTGGCACTATATACATATTTAGATGTTACCTTGCCACCTTATCATACTTCAGATGTACTCTTGTGGTTATATTACTGATTTTTGACTTAGGTTTATGTCTTGCATTCGGTTTCTGCTTGTAGATATTTCTATTCACGAGTTGGCAACTCACCCCCGTTGTGCCACAGTTCTTACAGGTTCTGCCGTACAGGTTTCATTGCGGCATTTCTGGCACACTACTTTCTTGCGGGTGAATTGCTTTTGGTAGGTGGATTCTTTCGCATCAAGAACCACCATTGTATTTATTTTATTCATTGTATCTATAATTTCCATCAACGAAAAACTTGTATATTGTTTCAGACCTAGACTCTAGTGATGTATTATTCGACCTTAGAGTCGCGCTTAGTAGTATTGCGGTTTTCTTGTTGCTTTTGAGCTTTCTTTTGGATTTGATCCTCGCCACTTGGCGTTGTATATTATATCGTTGTGTGGTTGTGACCGTCGATTGACGAAGAGCTAGCTCCCGCTTGGGGATGCCTTTATCATTGCATATATTGTTATCCTTGTTGTACCCCATTCGGGGCCAGTTTTACAAAAGAAACTCTGCCGAAATTTTTAGAAAAAACTTTACTGTTTTCAAAACGCACCTTCGGCTTAGTTATTTAAAAACCTTGATTTCAAACATGTTTTTCTTCACTTCTTAAACCAGTTTCTTTACTTATTCTTAAAAATGGTTTTAGATTTCTGGGCTTTTGGCTTACTTGGATCAGATGGAGTCCTATAGACTTCATATGGTTCAAGGGCCAGTCACGTGCTCTTTCGGGATGTGACAAGAATGGTTATTATTTTATCTAATCAGGATGGCTCCCACTGTTTTTATCAAATCTTCCTTCAAACCCTAAAAGGAAAGACTAGCCGGGATTAATTACACGCTACAAGTTCGCCAATCTTTCAGCCAGGCCAGTGTCGGTACTTTGAGGGAGGTTCCCCGTGCTTTCGCACGGACCTAATTACTGTAAACCTCATTTTCCCAGAGGCGTAACACCGTTGACACCTTTCTAGACACCTACTTGATTGGCTAATTATAATATATAAAACTCTCCTAGGAGTAACAATTACTCGCAGTGGATATTGGGATCCAACCATCTCATAGAAGGTTTGCAATCTCATTGCAAATTTCAACACTTGAAATTCCCGATAATTTTTCCCCGAACGATCTATGACCTTGACAAGGTCAACAAACCATAGACTGCAAGTCAAGTTCAACCCGTCATTTCTTGATTGAATCAAACCTACCCGCACGACCCTTGACAAGGTCAACAAAGCCGTACGACTACCCTAACCCAATCTGCATCATATGCATAAACAGATAAATACTGGTTAGCTACCGCACACTACGCCTTGACAAGGTCAACAAACGCAGCACGAATACTAAGCAGGACTTATCTGAAATGACGGAGGGCTACGACAGGTTTTTCTGAAAACCTATTGCGTAATGAACTTGATATCGTTGTATGATCGAATGAATTTAAAATGGAGTGTTTTTTAGGCTTTTCTAGTTTTGCTAAAGGGGTTACTGCCGGTGAAGGGATCGTCGGCCCTTTCCTCGTCGAATGAGGTGCGGGATATATCATATATATCACTGTGCAAAGAAGAAACTATAGAAGCAATCAAAAGACAAACCGAGGGTTGTAGCATCTGCCAGTTATTGCTAAAGGAGTCACTCCCGGTGAAGGGACCTCAGTCCTTTCTTTATCGAATAAGGTGCAGGATGTTCTACAAGGAACACCGCGATGCAAAGCAAGAAATGTAGCTACCTGTTTTTGAAAATTCGATTCCACAACATCATTAGGTTTCTTTCCTTTCATTAATCACATTAATGAAGTCCCATCATTTAAGTACCTAAAAATCACAGATAAATACGACGTACACTTATGCCATCCGCATTCGCCTCGATGTCCCCTCGTGCACCGTTAGGTTAGGTAACTAACGACAGAGCGGGGCAGGGCTAGCGCGGGTGTAAAACATAAGTAACGTCTATATAATATATCATATATCATATTTACTATATACAGTAGTTATCACAGAACATCAAATGATCACATCACAGATATCGCAGCAGAAGAAACATATGAAACATTGGATATACTAGGACGTTCGTGTTTTCAATACGAGCCAGTATAAAACATGGATTCCACGGTCGTGATGAATAGCCAAACCCACACCCCTAGACCCCTACGAGAGCGGCAAGCAACCCTACCAATTCTAGAGTTAGGAGATCCGAACTCGACCCCTCGAGTTGGTCTCCCACTGGACTCCAGAACCCGGTTACTTGTGCCCTCCTCCTTGGGTCTATCCTAGTGCGGAAAAGTAAATAATATACAACAACGGTGACAACTTCCGCAACCTGGAAGTGCCCCAATAAAAGAATATTACATACAAGTTTTTACATGAATGAAAATGAAAAACACTCATCTCACATAAAAAAAAAACCCCGGCTATTCAAACATATCCAGCAACACATAACATTACATGTCATCAACGTAAGTAAATGTGCGCATCCCAATTGTCGTTGACATATAGCAACGAAACCGGCGATATCACATATTACACTTACGGTCGCAGAAAAGAAAGTGTAAAACTACAACAGTTGGAAATCCGCAACCTCTTTAGACATCGCATGCCCAATCAAATGAATTCCTTAGACATCGCATGCCTAACAATTATAAACCCCGCATTTTAGTCTCATTATCGAAAACTCTTTTCAATATTAAGTCGGGCAATTCAGCAAGATTCCCGACATCCTGATCGAATGCTCGTCGCAAACTTCAGTAGACGGCCGCACCCCCGATGCCGTCGACAAAGTGCACCAAGGCGGAACACCGCTGCCGCGAGCACCCGAACGGATACTTTCGGTGACGGGGTTCTCCTATAGTCACTTGGTCGGGGCTATGGGATGTAGCAGACTATTGAGTTTATCCGGCGAGTATCCGCGTACGCTACGTGATTGCGACGGACTTTTGATCACATCAAAATTCTGTAGCAACCGATCAAGTAAGACTAAAGTGCTATGTTTATAACATTCATATCAGTTATCTCATAACTACTTGTAGATTCCAAGTATTGTATCACGTTCCAGATAAACAGAAAATGTTAAACTTTTCGATCGAACAATCAAACACCTAAGTTTTCCCGATAATAGCTCAACACTTGAAATAAGTTTAAAAACATTCACTTCATGCCACAGAACCAACGGTCCAGCCGTAGAAGGGTTAAGCTAACGCCTCACATATGGCACGCCGTACTGCCCCAAACCCTAAGCTTCAAAGGGCAGTTCAAGACGGTCACATAATCGAGTTAAGGTTTGTTGTCTTCTAGAGGGACCATCGCGTTACTTGCACTACTTAGAACGTTATTAAACTACGGAAAAATCCAACACTTGGAAATTTCCCGACAGGGGAAAAAGTGGGTATTTATATCCGGTCAAACTTTTTAACATGTTCTAAAATATCCGGAAATACAATAACGAATTTAAAATTCTCGATCGAATCGACGATTACAAAATAAACCCCAGAATACTCAACTCTTGAGTCAGATTAAAAATACCCATAAAATAATAACCACAGAGACAAGAATTACGGTGCAAAAATACATCCCTAATACCCTTAACCTGCCGCGGAACCGCCGCCAAAGGTGGGTAATCGCCGCGGTTCCGCGGCCATCTTAAGGAATTGGAGGCTCGTTTTTCACCATAATTCTTATTTTTCCCTGCTGAATTTTTCAGGTATTTTTAATTCGGAAAAATCACAGATTTTAAAAAATGACCAGAGAGGCGTGTATTTTGTCGTATTTGGGTTCGATCGGGGTTTTAACTTCGTTAACGTATCGCCTAAGGCTCTAGCTAGTCTCTGATACCACTGTAGGGTTCTTAAGCACACTAATGAGGTCTCACAAGGCATCAACCATGCCAATTTCAAAATTTTGCGGTGCCGAGAAACCCTAATGCGATCGTTAACTAGAGAATAGGCGAAACAAGCAAGTAGTAAACAACATTACTGCAAAGTGAAAGAGATTACAACCTTTGTAGATCCGGTCCTCCACTTCCTTAGCTCCGTGATGATGTACCCTCGCTGTGATCATCGGATCTCGGACTCTAGCGTTGATTTCTTCGGAGAAATGATCGGGCTAGGTCGTCGACTTCGATGCCGAAGATGATCTACGTCGAGGCAACACAAGATCAAGCTCCAACTTCACCAAGCCATGAAACTTATGAAGAAAACACCCTATACTACTTGGCAAGTGGTAGAGGATGAAGAATAGGAAGTGGGTTCACTTTGGATTTGGATTTCTCACTTGGAATCATCACTTGACATTTTTGAAGCAAGCTTTTCTTTTCTTTCTCAAGAGGAAGAAGAAGAAGAAAAAGAATAATGAATTGATTCCAAAAAGAAAAATGAAGTGATGGTTATCATAATACAACCATGGGTGAGGCTAACTCATATAGAGAATAAACTAGGGTTAAGGGAAATGGTTAGGGTTAAGGAAAGAAACAAAATGGTCAAAGCATTTCAAAGATTCATGAAGCTTCAAGAAAAAAACAAAGAATGCCACCATTTTATTTTATCCAAAATAAATAAATAAATAAATGAATAAATAAATTAAAACCCTAACCATTTACTTAACCAAGGTTTAAATCAAACATACACCCAAGTTTGCATGTATCATCAAACATGATACAATCTTGTGCACAAAAATATATCACATATACAATGTGCACAAACAAGTGAGAAAAACATCTTAAGTGAACCAATATTAGTTAATGTAAACTAATATATCAAATATATAATTATATATTAAATCATTAAATCAACACTTGATTTAACGATCCGGTCACATCACATATGACCGACTAATATCCAATGTATCGACTTATCGAATCAATCCTCGATTCGATAACTAGGTTATATCGCATACAACCAATCGATACATTCATCGCGAGAATAGAATACGGTATCACATACACGCATAATTCTCGGTCCCGGACATATCTCATATGCGCTCCTATTTCGTTTCGCTTGAGCCAGGAAACCTCTGTGTAGGACTCTAAAGACTCGTCAATACGCCGGCAGCAGGTGATGATCATATCAAACACCCACAAGCCGCAAGCGGTCTGCTAAACGTAACGGCCACCCGGGTATTGAGCGATCAGAAGATCGACGAGCAAGCCCGTTCACACTCCTGTGAATCCAACCAGCAACACTTACCGCACAGTCCGGCTTGATCGTCTGATATGTCGCATATCTCGCCTAGGGGTGGTAAACGTCAGACCCCAATAACTCGATAAGTCGTGTCGATATGAGGTCTATAACAGTTCGAGAAACTACTGGTAACACTTACTAGTAAATCTCAGCAACCCTGGCCAGGGATTTCCGGTTATAGCCAATCGAACACAGCGCAACATCAACTCCCTATACCGGGAGAGACGAATCCCCTCCTACCGCTCATTGCCTCCATGTGATTCGGGACTGTACCCAAAAGCCACCGATTTGCACGCCCTCTTGGACGTAGTAAGGTGGAAATCAAAGCACAGTCGGAATCACACAAGACTCTATGACGATCTCGGGTCTACAGACTAACCTGTACCAGTGTCACCAGAGAACAGCCATCTGACGTAAGGTATAATACCATCTGGGAGTTCTCGGCGAGTCCGTCCAGTGTACCCAGTCTCCACTGAGCACCCGTATATCATCTCTGATGTCAAACACCACTGGATATGGGATCATCCATCGCCCATCTGTATGGGTCGAGAAGGTATACGCTAGTCTACTCTAGTATATCGATGCCCCGTCTCGATACACCCACGACTAGGGACCTTGAAGGATGTACTTATAGACTACCATGTCCCTACTAGAATGATCCGCATCATAGTCTAGGTAGTCAAGTACACATCCTAAGGGCTTTACCAACATGTAACAAAGAGTCAATCAGTATACACGTTAAGGCAAAGAGTAACCAGATAGCATACTATCATGTCGAGCAAGAAAGTCCTCCCTATATATATCCCAGCATCCACTACAATATACATCCTAAGTATAGTAATGGCCTCTAGGGCATACATATAACTAACATGATATACTTGCTATGCTCATATCACTATACCATGTCGCTTGATATACTTGATATGTTCACTTTTCTGTTCTATGTTTGCATACATCATGCTTTACGATTATATGCATTGAGATATTGTTTTCATGAGATTCTGGATTCGAGAACCGTGGTTATATTTCAAAAGAAAGTATGTATTGTTTTAAAAACCCGGTTTCTCTTGATATGATATTTCGAGACGTCCACCATGAGTTTTCTCGGTTCAATGGTATGTGAAACACGATTCGAGGAGTGGTAGGCACCGTCGGTGGGTACATGGTGGACCCGGTGAGGTATCCCGGGGCAAGAAGACTCGTATAGTTAGGCGGTGAGCGTGGCAGGGGAGCACTACCTACCGGTGATAGTATTTGGACTCGGCGGTTATCCGGAGGATACCGACCGGAGTCGTGAGATGATATGGGCCAATCCGGACTGACGGAGCCCGTGGGCCGATCCGGACTGCCGGAGCCCGAGATATGAGGATTTACGTGTCGATATTGGACATAGGTTTCATGATGTTTCGATCGTCGATGTTGGACACTCAGGTTCCATGATGTTGTTGTGTCATTGATAGACACATGGATGATATCCAGATGCATACAGGCATTGTTTATATTGTTGGCATATATGAAGATACGGTCACCCAAGATATCATAGTATTACCTTTATGATATAGTTGACCTAGGAGTCGTTGTTTTATTCGATTTCTACCTGCTGAAGTTTTCTACTCACGAGTTGAAAACTCACCCCCGTTGTACCACAGTTCTTGCAGGTTGACTGCATGGATCAGCAGCGGTATCGCTGGCACACAGCTTGCATTCGGATGATTTGCTTTGGTAGGTGGGACATATTGGATCGTGCCCACTATTGTATTATTATTCCTGTTGTATCTAGTAACTCCATCAATCAGAAACTAGTATTTGTATAAGTAGTAAGACTTAGAAAGACTTGTATTTGCGAGACATATAGCAGCGGACTATATGTTCGCTATTAGGGGATTGGATGTCTTTCTTTATTTACATTATTCCTTTGTGTTGGTCTTCGCCGTTGGGCGTCGTATACATATATTTCTGTCTTGCGTGGTTGTGATTCCGCCGATTGGTGAAGAGCTAGCTCCCGCTTGGGGATGCCTTTTATATTATTATGTATATGTGGTTTTGGATCAAAATATACAAGGGAGGTGCTGCCCAAATTTTTAAAAAGACGAAACATGTTTTTCAACTAGTAAAAATCCACTTGCATTTTCATGTTCCATTATCTATGCATTTAAGAAAACATTTGACTTCATCATACCTTTATTTCATAACTTCACCTCTTTTATTTTCTTAAAAAGGTTTAGATTTCTGGGCTTCGGCTTACTTAATTTACGTTGTGCCTTTAGACGTTGCGTGATTTAAGTGCCAGTCACGAACTAAATTTCAGGTCATGACAACAAGTACTCATTAGAGATTGGGTACACCGAACAGGACTCGATCGCCATAGAGTCTTGTGTAGCTTCCACTGTACTTTGATTTCCTCCCTACCACGGCTCAATGGAGTCATGCAAAAAGGTGGATTTTCGGTACAGTCCCGAGTTACATGGAGGCAGTGAGCGATAGGAGGGATTTCGCCTTTTCCGGTATTGGGAGTTGATGTTGCGCTATGCTCGATTGGCTATAACAGGAAGTGCATGGCCAGGGCTGCTGTTGAGATTTACTGGTAAGAGTTATCGGTAGTTTCTCGAACAGTTATGAGCCATACATCGGCATGACTTATCAAGTTACTGGGGTCTGACGTTACCACCCCTAGACTCGATATGTGACATATCAGACGAAGAGAACGGACTGTATGGTAAGTGTTGCTTATGTAAGTCCACGGTAGCGCCCCGGCCGTCTAACAGACGCCAAATGCGGAACAAAAACTTTTTGCAACTGGCGCTATCGCGTACTATAACCCGGATCTGCCATTAAAGCTAAACTAACAAACTACAATGTAGGAAGAAATGTTATACCGAACGATCCGAGTCCTTCGGTCTTCAACCATCATCCCACGCTTTGTTGCGGCTGCTCCGATCTCCTCGATCTCCATTCTTCTCGTCTAGGTGGCACCACGTCGACGGATCTTTAAACGGGCTCCCGCCTCTGAACCGAGGCAACTCGATCGTCAAGTTTGCTAGAAGAGACGACCAAAATGATGTAGAGAAAGAGTAGAACACTTTGTCTCGTTACGTCCAAAGCTATGGACAAACGGTTAATGAAGTTGCCTTTTTGGAATCGGGTGATAAGAATTTGAGCTATATGAAATTTCCATACACAAATCTATCATAATCTTTTCCCTAGTGAGAGTGAGTGAAGAGGAGGGGAGGGGCCACCATATAAAGAGGAGGGGGGTGAGTGTAGGAGCAAGTGGAGACCATAACAATAATGAAGAGGATGAGTCATTTAAACACCTTTTATGAACACATTAAAAGCAAACCAATGAACATAAACCTAGTCATTAAGCTAGTCACCCTTGCATTAAAAGAATCATTAAATGCACTAATGAGTCACATTACACCTCACCACCCTAGTCATCATCTAGAAGCTTCCACACTCATCTCAAGCAAAGATAAATCCGCATTTAACCGAATGTTAAATACAGCTGATAGAAAACGGGAAACTGGCAACTTCCAATAGTGATCCTGAAACGAATTTCAGGATAACCCCGTATCAGTATAAACATACCCGCATTTGTATTACGACCGAATACAAATGCAACTGAGACAAAGATATTATATCCACACAGCATAATACTCTGATCCGGCTTAAACTAAAGCTAACCAGTATTATCTGCCCGAAAAATGACACGTGCGAAAACGCACGTGCATTTTCTGAACCCTGCCATAAAACCATACGGCCTCTACAACGTTTCGCCCGAACTTGGAAAACTGTCTGTGGGGGACTCTAATGACTCATCAACACACTGGCACTGGCTATAACCACTAGCACGTCAGAGGTACGTGCTGTACGTAACGTTTGCCTATGTATTGATTGGAAGGGAAGCCGACGAGCGAACTCATCTCTAAACCCTACTGAGCCTAACCGTGACAATATACATACAGTCCGGTCCGTTCGTCTATGAGTATCGCATATCTGCCTAGGGGGCTAGTAACGTCAGACCCCCAATAGCGGTATAAGTCGTGTCAGAGAGTGGCCCAGAACACCCTGAGATACTACTGGAGTAACTACTGGTAAATCTCCTGCCTCGGCCGAGGGCTATGTGTAATGGGTCTCCTAGACACAGTGCGATCTCACCCCTAATACAGGGAGAGACGAATCCCCTGCCGATCCGCTCACTTGCCTCCATGTGGCTCGAGACTGTACCCAAAAAAGACCTGTTTGCACGACTCCTTTGAACCATGGTAGGGTAGAAATCAAAGCACAGTGGGAACTGACACGAGACAAATGACGACCTCAGGTCGATGAACTAACCTGTACACATGTCACCAGGGAACTGCTATCTGACGATATGTATAATACCAACTAGCATGTTCCTGGCGAGTCCTGTCCGGTGTACTCATAACCCAATGAGCACCTGTATACATCTTAGGTGAACCAACTGACACCAATGGCTTGTGAGACCGGCCATCACCCCTTGTCGGGGTCTCGACTGTATACACTAGTCTACTCTGGAGTATCGATGCCCTGTCTTGAAACTCCCACGACTAGGGACTCTTTAAGGATGTGCTTACAGACCCCAGCTCCCACGTATATGATCGCCATCATACTGCTGGCAATCAAGCAAGAATCCTATGGTCTCTATCAACATGCAATAGAGAACTAAAGCATGTTTACGATGATAAAGACAAACCAGATAGCATACTATCATCTCGAGCAAGACTGTCATATTGGTATAGGTCCTGCCTCAATCATTGCAATCACGTACCTGCGATCCAATAATTGACTTTGAGGGCACTATCTCCAACAATCTCCCACTTGCACTTAAGTCTAATTATTGCAATGTCGCATACTCACGGCCCATGCGATACCGAACATCCAACTCCTCTACTAATCAGTTTCACAAAGCTAGTTTGAAAAACTCTTGTGTTCGAGAAATAGCCTCAGTGAGTGGATCCGCCCTGATGTTTCTTTCTATGTCTCTCTTAATCTCAAGTTCGCGGAGAAAACCATCTCCCGAATCGAGTAATACCTGTCTTAGAATATGTATGGATATCTGATGGAACCTAGTTCATAAGTTAACTCCAAATCCAAACTTCTTAGACTGTATTGATAACTGAACCTAATCAGTATCAAGCACCATGCCTCCCACAGTATCCTCTTGGACCACCTGTCCATTATACTGTCCCTTGTCAGAGGGAAAACTATAACTGTGACAATCACTCTGTCATCCATGTCACCTTGGAAGCCTGGAATGATAACTGTCTCCCGAAGAAGGCTGCCGTCATCAAATCCGTAGAACAAGCACTTATGTTCTAAAACTGCTTCCTTATGTTTCTTCAGGATTGGATTAATATAAACTTATCGCATCAAGTGCAAAATCAACATCTGGTGTGGTACTTGACATCTCATGATCGAATCAATTGCCTAAGCAAGTGATCTGCCAATCATGCACATCCCTCTCTCCTTTACTCTGTAAGACACCTTTAGAGAGGGTGACTCCATCACCTGCAGGTACACCACCATGCCAGGAGTAATCTATTCTAAAATACTATTAGAATACTGTCAAAGTACCCACAATAGGAAACTACCCAAATCTAGATCTAAAACCATAGATCTAGAAGCCAGAATGTCTGATATTATATCCATATCCTGTGTGAAGAAACAACCGTGTGACGACCATAGTACAACCGATCGTAGTATAGGAATTTTACTTCCTACTCTGTGTATGCTATCCTCATACCAGGACAACATACCCTACTACCTTCTTAATAGATCCATCCCTTATTTTGATGAAGTCAAAGCCATGACTGTCACATCAAAATTAGACGATCTATCTCCGCTATATCTACTGAAGTCTATAAATAGACATAAGCTACTTGCCCACTACGCTTCCGCTGCACCCACTGACTACGATAACACTCTGGCAAAATAATATATACGTGTACTTCTAAAACTAGTTTAGAACGACGCTATACTTATCCTTCTGCCGGGTCTCATAGTCTGGAACAACAGTAGTGTCAAGTCTGGGTAAAAAAGAACCTTCCTGTCACCGTCCTTGAGGGTACCGGAGTACCTCTCGGGTGTCTGAGGTTACCCACCATATCTGCGCAGTGGCTATTGGAATGTCAAACCTGATTGAATATATAGGTCCTATTATATTTTCCGTAATCGTTTGCGGTTCTGGAATTTCTTCCAGTTCTACCATACTCCCACTGCTGTTTTCTGAAAAAAAATCCATTTTAATAAAACTGTGACGAGTCAAGAACAATATCACTATTGATCTTCCAGATAGTAGAAATGTCAACCCTCGTCAAAGCCAGGCTCAACCCACAAACAGCCATTAAAGAAATGTGCCTTGATATAGTTGACCAGTGTCTGGTTTTAAGCATAAGCTGGACAACTCCCTGTATCTTAACATCGTTAAGATATGAACCATTCTATATACAATATAGAAATAGAGGCACTAATTTAATTGAAACCAGATTCAAATCATGCAGCTGTCTCCAGTGCATATCAACTTAATGGAGAGAGGCTAATCAGCATTACTCAATTTAGGAATCCATCCAATTATGAGTAACATGAAAGAGAGACAAGTTTCTCAAAACCATTACTAGAATACCAGTCATAAGAATCTACATCTTCGATCTCATTGAAGAATCCCGATACTTGCGACACCTGGTTCTCTACTTTATTCTTATACCCACAACTTCTCAAAACTTGGGCATTGTATTTCTACGAAAAACTTGTCTAAAAACTAGAGAAGTCACAAGTAAACAGAACATAGTACGAGGACCTACCTCTTTGTCCTGACGGACACTGGACAACATACAATACTCTGTATAAGTCCGCTGAGTTGAATAACTCATAACCTGTGCATCGTAGGTTAAAAACTGTACCCAGGCGATTTCCTCAATTATCACCAATTACAACGAATTCCGATATAATGAGGATGATTACCTAATTCCCAATAACTTACTCCCACTCATCATCTGTAAAACCATACAGATGTGAGAATGAAACTTGGTAAATACATACCCTGGAGTAAGTATCTAATCGGGAAATCAGTTTTCCTTTAACAATGCACTGAAAAATGAAAATGTTTCGTAGGGGTATCTTGGTATTCCTAGTAATGCCTCTTCCATAATCCAATTCATGACTTTAACCATATATTTCTTTGCCATCCCTCCAAATCCCTTTATTTGTCTTTGTTCATTACCTTCTGTACACCCCTTAAGCTAAGTGGTTTTCTTCCTTCCCTACCGTTCGGCACCAGCCTATGGTTTGGAAGAAGACTATCCAGTAAGCATAATAGGTGTGCTCTCCTAATCCTAGGAGTACTCGCAACTTGAGAGAAGGTGATGATAAAAGTCAACTGAATAATACCTTATTCTATTAAAGGTGAAATAGGAGTGGCGATGAAGTACATAGTTTAGGTCATGAATGATAATAGTCGCAATTTACTCTGCCCTCTTTCTAATCCCTTTATTTTGTCTTTACATATTACCTTCTGCACACCCTACTTAGGCTAATTGGTTTTCTTCATTCCCTACTTTTCGGCACCTGCCTATGGTTTGGAATAAGACTATCCAATAAGCGTAATAGGTGTACTCTCGTAAACTAAGGAGCTCTCGCAACCTGAGAGAAGGTGATAATAAAAGACAACTGAATAAACCAATTCTATTTCTCCTGAACCTGGATCCATCCTCGAAGAAGTCCCTTCGAGTTCGTATATAACCATACGATGGATCTATCCAATGGAAGTGGATGTCCGTAGTAATACAGGGTGTTCTGAGAAATACAAAGGGTAAAAGAAGGAGCGGCAATGACTTATGCAACTAAGACAATCCAAAGGCCGGTATTTTAAGAAGGTTCGGTCAACTTGGTCACTGAGTCATAGTCTATGGTTGGTAAAAAGTCGCTACCAAAGAGAGAGAGAAAAGAAACACTCTGCGTGCACTCTAACCTAGATCAGATTGGTTATCACTTTATTTAATCAGGAAACCTCTCACTGTAATCTCAAATTCTCCTCCAAACCTGAAAGAAGAATTAGTCGGGATCACCCGAAGAGTAAACCAACTCATCAGTGAGAATCGGGATCCAACTATCATCGCATGATAACTTGATGGAAGCCACTCAAGTTATCACACTCCAGAAGGTATGCGCATGCCTGGCAAGTTTGCTGTATGTTTGAAAACTCCCGATGTGATTTTTGCCCCATGCTCTTATGACCTTGACGAAAGCCAACAAATCATAAGTCACATGTCAAGTTCTACCCGTCATTATCCAGGTTAATTTGAAACCACCCGTACATACCCTTGACGAAAGCCAACAAGGTAATACGACTGTCCCAAACCAACACATCTATCTATGCTACAAATGAATACCCAGCAGCTACCAAACACTATGCCTTGACTAAGGGCCAACAAACATAGCTTGAATAGTACTGACCATCCATAAGAAATGACGGAGGGCTACGACTGGTTTTTGACGAAAAAACCTTTAACGTAGTGAACTTGATCTCGTTGAAGGAACCTGATAGCTTTTTATAAAAATATAGTGGCAAAAAACCTTTGCTAAAGAGGTCACTCCAGGTAAAGGGATCTCGGTTCTTTCCTCATGGAATGAGGTGCAGGATATTCCAACTGAATACCGTGATGCAAAGCAACTTGTAATCGACTATAGTGAAGTTATTACCCTGACGCAAACTTCTGCCCAAGGGTTCACTCCCGGTGAAGGGATCTCGGCCCTTGCCTCGTCGAATGAGGTGCCGGATATTCTAAACTGAATATCACTATTGAAAACAAAAAGAAACGTCTTTATAATAACACTTTTTAAATTAGTTCCAACAACATCAAATATAGGTTTGTTTTACTTGCATTGATAAGAATCAACGCAGTCCCATCACACCAGAAAAGAACGAAAATAAAATGTACGTATATGCCATCCGCATTCGTCACTGGGTCCCGTCATCACCCATTAGGTTACTTAACTAACGACAGAGCGGGGGCTGGACAAGCGCGGGTGTAAAACATATACAACATCTAATAGTATATATACCAATATACAATAATCGCTCCAGGCGTGATAATATGCAATATTACAGAAAAGTAATAAGCATCATAGAACAATACAGATAATCTGGGATCCCCGGGTTTCACAGAGCCGCTACTGAAATCCGACGTTCCCCTGGTCGTATGGATAGCCTGTGCAATGAAACCTAGACCCTTACGGGTGCAGCAAGTTACCCGCCAAAACCTGAAGCGAGGTAGTCCCCCACAGCATAGTGAATGGAACACCTGGCACTTCACGGAATCCGGTAAATTGAGCACCCCTCCTTGGTTCAACCTGTACCCCCTACGAGTGCGGCGAATAGTCTGCCAATTCTAGAGTGAGGTCCCTCTGCCTCTCAAAACCATGAGATACGGACCCGTTGCCCTCCAGAACCTGGCTATCCGTGCACTCCTTCGCGGGATAAACCTAGTACAGAAATAAAAATATGTACAACGGGTACATCGACCTCAACCCGGTCGTGCCCTAAAAGAATATTATACAACAGGCAGTGACGACAGTCCACATGTTGGACGCTCGCCCCGCAATATCAAACGTACAAATAAATCCAAACTGCACTATCATTGCACCCTGCTATCCACCACGACATATCCGCAACATCACAGCACAACACAGAACATCAACGCGAATGTCACGTTCGCAAACCCGTCTAAAAGAACTATAGAAATCAGACGCGGTTTACCGATCAAATGACATTCCCGGTCGGAGATATAATGTAAATATTGCATACTAACAACTTTAAAATTTCGATCAATGTTCATACCAGAATATTGCATTTTATACCGCCCATTCTTATGCTTGTTTGTTTATAGGTAGGTGTTTTTAATCCGTATTTGGTACATATTTACAGGTTATAGGTTTCCAGTCAAAATATTGCAAATCAAAACAAAATCTCCACAGTTATGCCAAAATCCAGAACATCTGTCAAAGACAGATAAAACCGGGTTCCAGTCATCCGTCCAGTACCGCTTACTAGTTCAAAAGACAGGACGAAAACAGTCATCATTTTTGGTCAAGCGTGGGGCTCGATAAAGATATTCAAAGATGCGTGGGGCCCGATGAAGATATTCAAAGATGCGTGGGGCCCGAGGCAGATAAATTCAAATAAGTTGAAAATAAAAGCCACCATTGTTGACTACTGGAAACTAAAGAAATCATGGAAGAATATTGACATTCTAGACCTGCTAAACAGAAGACAAAGCAAACACCAGAAACCCACAGAAAAATGACACCCCAACTCCCCTACATGGCCACGGATCCGTGGCCAATAGGGTGACTCGGCCGCGGATCCGCGGCCGAGTTGACTCGGTTGCTGGTGAAACTTTGGGGGTAGGTGGCACAGTCTATTTGGGTTGAAAATCTTGTCCTAGGGTTTCAGCACACAGCCTATAAATACCCCGGTTCTGAACCATTGTAAAACATACATTCTTGATCTAGTGTTTTTGTTAGGATTTAGTGTAGTGATAATTTTGCTTCTTCTTCTTCTTCATTCTTTCCTCCATGAAACTTGTAGTGAGAGCCTTTTGAGTGGATGTCAAATGAAGATGAGGTTTTTTTTTCTCTTGTCTCTTTTATTTATTGTCTTGTAATTTTATTATCTTGTATTGTAATTTTATTATTTGTTGTTAACTAGTTGTTGTTATTTCCTTTCTTGTTCTCTTTTCTTTTCTTTTTTTATCCATATTTTCAAGCGATGATACTTGACGGAGTTCCTTACTAAGGTGAGGACCCAAGAGTTAGCTTGCTTCACTTGTAAAACCGTATTTTCCTTTTCTCTATTTTCTTCCTTCTTGTTTTGTTTTGTTTTCTTTTATCATGTGTGAATAATTCCGCACTTGTTAAGGCTAAGAAAGGTGGTATTGAGGGATGGAGAAATCCCTTGTGCTTCTCTTCGCCAAACATCTTAAAACGAACCACGACCAAACAAACGCAACCCTCTCGCTTAGGCGCGCTATACGTGACATGTAGCCGCGACCTAATTTGAGAAGTCCTTTGAGCACACTACAAGTGACATGTAGTTGTAACTTAATTGGATACATGGTTGCGGGTGTTTGCCCGAGGGTTGGAAATAAGCGTATTTAGCGGACGGACAAGGGGCACTAGGAATGGATTTAACGTTGGAAAGCTTGCTTAAACTCGCAAATCACATTCCTATGTCCTCCTAATCCCTGCTACTTTCGATTATCCCAACACCATCTTAAGAATGGCAAAAGACAAGCATAAGGCTAATCCTAACTCTACTAACCGACCTTAACCTTAACAAGCTTACTTGAACATAAATACAAACACTTAGGATAGAATTGAACATACATATACACATTCTTTATTGACTCGTCTAAAACTCGCACGGACATACAACCATCTCCCAGTGGATCGACCCGTGCTCAACCGGCTAGCTGCAAAGTGACACCGTCCTGATCGCGGTTATAACTTTAGAACTTTGAACATCCGACATGCCAAAAGCGTGCGATCAAATGGCGCCATTGCCGGGGAGACGGTAGCGTATTTTCTTTCTTGTTATTTGGGTTAATATTCTTTTTGTATATATTTATAAATAAATAAATAAAAAATCTTTTTGTTATTTTTTGATAATTTTTGTGAGCAGGTGTGCAGGATAATCTGGAGCAAGTACAGTAATCCAAAAAGAAAACAGAAGTTTTTACTTTGGGAAAGAGAAGAAGTGGAGTTCGTTGACCAAAGACAAATCCCCAAGTCAACAATTTGACCGCGGAAACGCGGTCAAAAGGTGCCTTGAGCGGCGGTTCCGCGGTCTTATTGAGGCCTCTGTGCACAATTTTTTCTCCACCCCTTTGTCTTTTCTTTTATCTTCTCTGTGAATTCCACTATACTGTATTTTCTGCAGATTTTTGCGGATTTGCGAACTGCGATTGTGGGGAGCAAAGTGTACGTTCAAGGCTAAGGTGATTGCAAAGTACAGTGCCAAAGATCCGGGTAGTTTGACCCGCGCAAGCGAACTTTTCAAGCTTACCGGATTTGATTCAACGGGGGGTTTTCCTAACCCAAAAACTTAACGGTACGTATGTCTTAAACACCTTCTTCTCAAATCTGACGCATCCAATATACTATTCTTTGCAGGATTCTTTGCAAGTTCGTTAGCAAAAGCTAGAAATTGACTAACCCGTATTTGTTGCAGTGCCGTGCTTAAACTAAAAAAAAGGATTGTTTGATTCTTTATAGAATTTTTATTGAATTGCGCATTGCATACATTAATACGGACTTAAGGGCAAGCGAACCCCACAATATACGGTAAAGGATTTCATCACCTTTTCTGTGGCCCACAAATCACGAACTTGAGCATAACGTTTACCCACACAAATTTTAAAAGAAACTAGACTTTAAGCTTTAAGGACTTCGCGCTCACTAGGAGAAGTTAACTGTGTTTAGAACACCACTTAACAGTATATTGTTTACGGGGTGTCTAGGAAAGTGTTAATGGCGAAACCGCCAAAAGAGAAAGGGTTATTTAATTAAGGACCTTCGCGAAAGCGTCGGAAAATCTCCCCTTATCTCTGCACTTACCTAGCCTCGAGATCAGTGTATCTAGAGCACGTTTCTCGACACAGTTTTACTTCGACAATCAAGTTCTGGAGCAGGTCTAGTTGACCTAGGTGAACCCTAGAACGATTAGGTGTGTGGTATTTTTGTGTCGTGATTATTTTGTCCAGATTCTTTTTTGTATGTATATTTCATTCTTTTGTTCATAACTAACTTTAAAAAACTATAAAAAAAATAAAATCATCACATTCATTTTCCCCTCCTTTTCTCTTCCTTTCTTTCTTTCTCTCTTCATATCATGGGTACTCCACCTAGAAAAACTCTTACCTAACTTTGGTAACCACAACCAGACATTACTTCTTACGGTTCTTGCTTTGGCCGAACATCGAACGACCCCTCCATGCCCAAAATTTCACTGAAAGATCGCATAGAATCGTCTAGGACAAACACTTGCACTCCGCATTCCACTTTGTATCAACCTTTTCAACCTCTCGCACCCGCTTATGTTGATACCCCTTTTGCAAGTCGTCCTTTGTCCATCGCTGAACATATTGAACAATCTCATAGCCGATCTTTCACTCCTTTCACCACTTCAAATTCTTGGGATCAACAATTCCATTCACCTTCGTATCCAAGTGTTAATCCTACCACTGTCCAGCAATTCAATTCCTACCAGTCCTACCCGACTCTTGCACCTTCCCTAGACATTGCTTCTGAACCGCCATTTAGGAGTTTTCAGTATCCAAACAACTTTGAATCTTGTACTGAAACCCCTTCACAACCTATGTCTAGTCTGGAACGGTCATTGGAAGACTTTAGGGTAGCGTCGTACCAACAGATGATGGATTTGAATGCGTCCATGACCGCCCTCATACAACCTAGTGACCCGGTAGCTAGTTTTCAACTAGCTCAAAATTTTCCAATGTATGAAGAGGCGGTAGGACAGGTTGAGAATTTGAGCAGAGAGAGTGAGCTATACACCCTTCCAAATCAGACCTACCCATTGCAAACTGAACTCCACAACTCCGGTTTTGAATGTCTATCTAATGTTCCAAACGATTCACCAATTGAAGATAGAAGGGTTAATGAGTTGTGCGACTTTGTAGTGTTTGATTTACCCGATTGTGAAGGGACCTTGCCAAGTGAAACTAATCCCAATCCTTTTGACCTCTACACCTCCACTCTAGAATCTGAATTGATTGATATCCATGCTTTTGATGAGGTGTCTGAGAATGTTGATTTTCACTTGATTAAGGATATTGACGCCGGGAATCTTTTGGATGATGAACCTGTAGATTTGGCAGAGTTTTTCTCTCTAATTCATCATCCCGGGTCATTAACTGTTTTTCCCGAACCCCATATGCGTCTTTATTTTGATGAAATTTGCATGGATAAGCTGAATTTTGAGGAAACTTTTGAGGATATTTTTGAGGATGAACCAGTTTTAGTTGATGAGTCGGATTTTCCAATTCATCCTGTTCCTTTCATTGACTGTGTACACCCTCCTGAACCTTTAACCGATAACCTTCCTCAATCACCTACCTCCATCCTTTCCATCGTTCTGACCTTGCAAGAAACCGTCTCACTTCTATTTCCATTGTCTGGTTTACTAAGTTCGGCGTACCCATGGTTTCTCACTGATCTTGAGGGATTTGACCCCATTTCTCGACGGGTTAATATATTAGCACAATCTCTTTTCACACATCGGTCATCAAAAATTGTGCTAATCTATTCACTCCATTTTCACCCTCAAGTTCGTATTCCACTTCTTTCTCCCTTCCACCATTCTTCTTCTTATATACCGAGACTGTATACCACTTCTATCTCCATACGGTCTCGTGTATTCTCCATCTCTTTTCTCTACACCTTCTTCCACCAACCTGTACATTATAGCGATAAAATCTTTGAATGGTCGGTGCTCACTTTTGGCCTGTGTAAGGCCTTGTATAGCTTGATACTGTTCTTTCCCCCCTAATCCAGAACTTCAATGCTTAACAGTGGAAACACTGTTTTACTTAAGTTTGGGGAGGGGACTCCTTTTTTGTATATATATTTTTTTTCCTTTTTGTTTTGTATATAATTTGTTTCTAGGGAGCGCCGACAATTTTGACCCTCTTGGTGTAGCCTGACAGTGAGGGCACTGTCAAGTTTAAGTTTGGGGCTGTGCTCGGTAATTTTTCTTCCTTCGCATTCATTTGCATATTTTGCATTTGCATACCTTATTAAAAACCCATAAAAATCGAAAACTTTTCCAAAAATATAAAAACTTTGTCGTCAAGTTAGCTAATAGGGTAACTTAGATTTTTATTCTGAAAGTTTAGTTGATATGATAGAAATAACTAAATTCTAGGCTTAGGAATTGAAAACCCTAAAAATAACCCTCATTCTGTCTAACTTTGGTAAGTATACGTTCTTACAGGTTTTTTGAGAAATAGGTAATCTTGAGTTCAGATCTTAAGTTAAGTCAAGATGAGGGGAAAGTATAAGTCTGAAAAATAGTTTCTATTCTTGAGTTCAAATTCAGAAAGTATATACCCTACAACTGCACTTACACGCACCTTGAAACTTGGGATAGTAGAGGATACCTAGAAATACTCTTTCCTGAAAGCCTAGTATGAAAGAAAAAACGGTATTTAAAGCTAAACACCAAAAGTGCATATTGAAAAATATATCCGGTCTTGAAAAAGAAGAATGAAAATTAAAAGAAAAATAGAATAAAGTCAAGACCTGGAAACTGCTATTTACGCTTTAAAGTTCACACATTCAGTAATCGGCCGTTAGTGCCTCAAGAAGTATTAATAGTCGCATGAAAAGTGTGTGAGCAACACCGTCCAACATTAAATGAAAAGAAGTAGTATTAGGTATTAGGGTAAGGGTATTATAGCTTGAATTGAATTCTTGGGTATAGGGGTGCAAATATATACACACGTAGTGGTATACAATCGATATTTGGATAAAAGATAGAAATAAAGAATAAGACTTGTGTTTTCTATAAAGTTGATAAAAATTCCTGATTTGAGGCCGCACTTTAGAAGGAAAACTCAGGAGAACCAACATCTTTCTAAATTTTTTTTAGAACGTATAGGATCCAAGGTTAAATAGATAGGAGGTGTGAAAAATAAGGGTTGGATATTTCTAACTTAGGATGATAGAGTTTCTAACGTAAATACTAAACTGTAGGAGTAGAATCGATGTTAACTTATGACACTAGCTTGACGGGATTTTGTGGGTGTAATCCGCTGAAAACCCTCAGGAGACAACACTCCTCTTACTAGGGACACCTAGAGGTTTAACGGCTTGTTGCACACGCTCAGTGCAATCGCGTTCCCTACGAAAGTGCGGTTAGGATTTTATTTTTGTGAATAAATGGTTTTGCTCGGGACGAGCAAAAGTTAATTTTGAGGGTATTTGTTCATACCAGAATATTGCATTTTATATCGCCCATTCTTATGCTTGTTTGTTTATAGGTAGGTGCTTTTAATCCGTGTTTGCTACATATTTACAGGTTACAGGTTTCCAGTCCAAATATTGCAAATCAACACAAAATCTCCACAGTTACGCCAAAATCCAGAACATCTGTCACAGACAGATAAAGCCGGGTTCCAGTCATCCGCATCCGTCCAGTACCGCTTACCAGTTCAAAAGACAGGACGAAAACAGTCATCATTTTTGGTCAAGCATGGGGCCCGATAAATATATTCAAAGATGCGTGGGGCCCGATGAAGATATTCAAAGATGCGTGGGGCCCGAGGGAGATAAATTCAAATAAGTTGAAAATAAAAGCCACCATTGTTGACTACTGGAAACTGAAGAAATCATGGAAGAATATTGACATTCTAGACCTGTTAAATAGAAAACAAAGCTAACAAGAAAACCCACAGAAAAATGACACCCAAACTCCCCTACATGGCCGCGGATCCGTGGCCAATAGGGTGACTCGGCCGCGGATCCGCGGCCGAGTTGACTCGGTTGCTGGTGAAACTTTGGGGGTGTTAGTTGTATATATGCCCTAGAGGCCAGTATTGTACAGATGATGTATATTATATTGGATGCTTGGACATATATAGAGATGACTTTCTTGCTCGATATGATAGTATGCTATCTGGTTGCTCTTTATCTTAACATGTATACTAGTCTCTTTAAACTGTCTTATAGTTACATGTTGGTAAAGCCCTTAGGATGTGTACTTGACTTCCTGGACTATGATGCAGATCATACTAGTGGGGACATGGTAGTCCATAAGTACATCCTTCAAGGTCCCTAGTCGTAGGTGTATCGAGACGGGGCATCGATATACCAGGGTAGACTAGCGTATACGCTTCTCGACCCATGAGATGGGCGATAGATGATCCCATATCCATTGGTGTTTGACATCAGAGATGGTATACGGGTGCTCAGTGGAGACTGGGTACACTGGACGGACTCGCCGAGAACTCCCAGATGGTATTATACCTCACGTCAGATGGAAGTTCTCAGGTGACACTTGTACAGGTTAGTCTGTAGACCCGAGATCGTCATAGAGTCTTGTGTGATTCCCACTGTGCTTTGATCTCCACCTTACCACGTCCATGAGGGCGTGCAAAACGGTGGTTTTTGGGTACAGTCCCGAGTCGCATGGAGGCAATGAGCGATAGAAGGGGTTTCGTCTCTCCCGGTATTGGGGGTTGATGTTGTACTGTGCTCGATTGGCCGTAACAGGGAAGTCCCTGGCCAGGGCTGTTTCAGAGATTTGCTGGTAAGTGTTACCAGTAGTTTCTCGACCCCTTATGAGCCTCACATCGGCACAACTTATCGGTTATTGGGGTCTGACGTTTACCACCCCTAGACTTGATATGGGACATATCAGACGAGGAGACCGGACTGTATGGGAAGTGTTGCTGGTTGGCTCGACGGGAGTTGTAGCAGGTTCGCTTGTTCTCTTCTGATCGCTCAATACCCGGGTGGCCGTTACGTTTAGCTGACCGCTTGCGGCTTAGGGGTGCTTGATATGATCATCACCCACTGCCGGCGTATTGACGAGTCTCAGAGTCCCACAATGGAGTTTCCTAGTCCAGGCGAAACGTTGTGGTGCGCGTATGCGATATGCGCATGGACCCGATTAAAATGCGCGTATAGGATACCGTGTATTGATCGGGCGGCTTGCTTTTGGTGGGGTCATATGTGATATGGCCGGATTGATAAATCAAGTGTTGATTTATCATTTAACCATTAGATTCTCACTAGAAATCCTTTCTTGTTTTCTTTGGATGTATGGATGCATGTATGCATTTCTTATTGTTTCATGCACATATGGATGTGCATGCACACATACATACATACATCATCTATCATGGTCGTTTATACATAGAAAATGGTGGATTTATAAGACTCACACCATGGTTTAGTTTATGGATATTTATTTCTATTTTTGCTAAAACAAAAGAAATGAGATAAGATTGAATCATGGTCAAAGTTTCTACACTCTTCTTGTAACCTAACCATTTGCACCTAACTTTTGACCATGGTTTAATCTTTCTCTTGTGTTTAACTAAAGATAAATTAAATATTCATAAAGAGATAACCATGGTTTGAGATGAAGAAAGAAAAATATATATTCTTATGTTTTTCTTTTTCTAGATGGGATTATTCTTATCTTCTTCTAAAATATTCATCATCATCTTCAACCTTGAGCTCATGCTCTCTTGAATTTTCTAGAGAGCAAATCATTCATCAAGATAGGATTTTGAAGTGAGAAAAGCCACCACAAAATCATTCTACACAAGTCTTGCCCACTTGTTTAGAGTGTTAGCTTCGTTTTTCATTCTTGATCTCGCGAAGTAGCTAGCTTGGACAAAGCGGACTCCGGGTGGATCATCGGTGACCGAGAGGTGTTCAAGCGGAGTTCATTCAAACCCCAAGTAGCCGAGGAGTCTAGCGTAGGGAGCTACAAAGGTTGTACTCTCTAAACACTAGCTTTCCTTTCATATGTTGATGTGTAAATTTTGAAACCCTAATTTTTCTAGGATAGATCCGATGCTTGTTAGCTTAGCACCTTAAAAATGCATTCTTTGGTTCATGTGATGCTTCCAAACCCTTCATGAGGTGCTAACCTCACCTTTCATGGGGTAGGTGGCACAGTCTATTTGGGTTGAAAATCTTGCCCTAGGGTTTCAGCACACAGCCTATAAATACCCCGGTTCTGAACCATTGTAAAACATACATTCTTGATCTAGTGTTTTTGTTAGGATTTAGTGTAGTGTTAATTTTGCTTCTTCTTCTTCTTCTTCATTCTTTCCTCCATGAAAATTGTAGTGAGAGCCTTTTGAGTGGATGTCAAATGAAGATGAGGTTTTTTTTTCTCTTGTCTCTTTTATTTATTGTCTTGTAATTTTATTATCTTGTATTGTAATTTTATTATTTGTTGTTAACTAGTTGTTGTTATTTCCTTTCTTGTTCTCTTTTCTTTTCTTCTTTTATCCGTATTTTCAAGCGATGATACTTGACGGAGTTCCTTGCTAAGGTGAGGACCCAAGAGTTAGCTTGCTTCACTTGTAAAACCGTATTTTCCTTTTCTCTATTTTCTTCCTTCTTGTTTTGTTTTGTTTTCTTTTATCATGTGTGAATAATTCCGCACTTGTTAAGGCTAAGGAAGGTGGAATGAGGGACGGAGAAATCCCTTGTGCTTCCTTTCGCCAAACATCTTGAAACGAACCACGACCAAACAAACGCAACCTCCTCGCTTAGGCGCGCTATACGTGACATGTAGCCGCGACCTAATTTGAGAAGTCCTTTGAGCGCACTACAAGTGACATGTAGTTGTGACTTAATTGGTTACATGGTTGCGGGTGTTTGCCCGAGGGTTGGAAATAAGCGTATTTAGCGGACGGACAAGGGGCACTAGGAATGGATTTAACGTTGGAAAGCTTTCTTAAACTCGCAAATCACATTCCTATGTCCTCCTAATCCCTGCTACTTTCGATTATCCCAACACCGTCTTAAGAATGGCAAAAGACAAACACAAGACTAATCCTAACTCTACTAACCGACCTTAACCTTAACAAGCTTACTTGAACATAAATACAAACACTTAGGATAGAATTGAACATACATATACACATTCTTTATTGACTCGTCTAAAACTCGCACGGACATACAACCATCTCCCTGTGGATCGACCCATGCTCAACCGGCTAGCTGCAAAGCGACACCGTCCTGATCGCGGTTATAACTTTAGAACTTTGAACATCCGACACGCCAAAAGCATGCGATCAATCGACAAAACTTCCCGATGTGGGCCCCACGTACATCTGCTGTACAGTAACAAAATTCTGGGCCCAAAAGAACATTCCAAAAACCACAATTTACCAAGGAAAGCCTACTGGAAAATTTTGATGCACTGTTCCCACAGTACTGCCATGATTCCGCGGTCAAACCCTAGGTTTGACTGCGGATCTGCGGCGGTCAAGTGGGATCACGTGCTTAAAATTTCCCAGTTTGCTTTAAAAACCCTGCTTTGTTTTCTGTGATATGTAAAATAATTTTTGGACCTGATTTAAAATCGACAGAAACTGTGAACTTGGAATTTGCGGTTTTCGAAAATCCGTTCAATCGATATTTTAAACGTGTTAGCACAAGTTAGTAAAGGTTAATGGTGAGGCTCTGATACCACTGTAAGTCCACGGGAGCACCCCGTCCGTCTAACAGACGCCAAATGCGGAACAAAAACTTTTTACAACTGGCGCTATCGCGTACACTAACCCGGATATGCTATTAAAGCTAAACTAACAAACTACAAAGTGGGAAGAAATGTTATACCGAACGATCCGAGTCCTTCGGTCTTCAACCATCATCCCACGCTTTGTTGCGGCTGCTCCGATCTCCTCGATCTCCATTCTTCTCGTCTAGGTGGCACCACGTCGACGGATCTTTAAACGGGCTCCCGCCTCTGAACCGAGGAAACTCGATCGTCAAGTTTGCTAGAAGAGATGACCAAGATGATGTAGAGAAAGAGTAGAACACTTTGTCTCCTTACGTCCAAAGGTATGGACTAACGGTTAATGATGTTGCCTTTTTGGAATCGGGTGATAAGAATTTGAGCTATATGAAATTTCCATACACAAATCTATCATAATTTTTTCCCTAGTGAGAGTGAGTGAAGAGGAGGGGAGGGGCCGGCCATATAAAGAGGAGGAGGGGGTGAGTGTAGGAACAAGTGGTGACCATAACAATAATAAAGAGGATGGGTCATTTAAACACCTTGTATGAACACATTAAAAGCAAACCAATGAACATAAACCTAGTCATTAACCTAGTCACCCTTGCATTAAAAGAATCATTAAATGCACTAATGAGTCACATTACACCTCACGACCCTAGTCATCATCTAGAACCTTCTACACTTATCTCAAGAAAAGATAAATCTGCATTTAACCGAATGTTAAATACGGCTGATAGAAAACGGGAAACTGGCAACTTCCAAAAGTGATCCTGAAACGAATTTCAGGATAACCCCGTATCAGTATAAACATACCCGCATTTGTATTACGACCGAATACAAATGCAACTAAGACAAAGATATTATATCCACACAGCAAAATACTCTGATCCGGCTTAAACCAAAGCCGACCAGTATTATCCGCCCGAAAAATGACACATGCGAAAACGCACGTGCATTTTCCGAACCCGGCCATAAAACCATACGGCCTCTACAACGTTTCGCCCGAACTTGGGAAACTGTCTGTGGGGGACTCTAATGACTCATCAATATACTAGCACTGGGTATAACCACTAGCACGTCAGAGGTACGAGCTGTACGTAACGTTTGCCTATGTATTGATTGGAAGGGAAGCTGACGAGCGAACTCATCTCTAAACCCTACTAAGCCTAACAGTGACAATATACATACAGTCCGGTCCGTTCGCCTATGAGTATCGCATATCTGCCTAGGGGGCTAGTAACGTCAGACCCCTAATAGCGGTATAAGTCGTGTCAGAGAGTGGCCCAGAACACCCTGAGATACTACTGGAGTAACTACCAGTAAATCTCCTGCCTCGGCCGAGGGCTATGTGTAATGGCTCTCCTAGACACAGTGCGATCTCACCCCCAATACCGGGAGAGACGAATCCCCTGCCGATCCGCTCACTTGCCTCCATGTGGCTCGGGACTGTACCCAAAAAAGACCTGTTTGCACGACTCCTTTGAGCCGTGGTAGGGTAGAAATCAAAGCATAGTGGGAACTCACACGAGACAAATGACGACCTCAGGTCGATGAACTAACCTGTACATATGCCACCAGGGAACTGCTATCTGACGATATGTATAATACCAACTAGCATGTTCCTGACGAGTCCTGTCCGGTGTACTCATAACCCAATGAGCACCTGTATACATCTTAGGTGAACCAACCGACACCAATGGCTTGTGAGACTGGCCATCGCCCCTTGTCGGGGTCTCGACTGTATACACTAGTCTACTCTGGAGTATCGATGCCCTGTCTCGAAACTCCCACGACTAGGGACTCTTTAAGGATGTGCTTACAGACCCCAGCTCCCACGTATATGATCGCCATCATACTGCTGGCAATCAAGCAAGAATCCTATGGGCTCTATCAACATGCAATAGCGAACTAAAGCATGTATACGATGATAAAGACAAACTAGATAGCATACTATCATCTCGAGCAAGACTGTCATATTGGTATAGGTCTTGCCTCAATCATTGCAATCACGTACCTGCGATCCAATAATTGACTTTGAGGGCACTATCTCCAACAGCTTAGTGGCTTCATGGGAGTTTGCATAAGCTTGCTTGTCGTTCTTCTAATTGCTCAATACCTGGGTAGCCGTTACGTCCATCTAGTACCACTGACGGCATGTGGGTAACTGATATGATCATTACCTCCTGCTGGCGTATTGACGAGTCTTTAGAGTCCCACATAGAAGTTTCCTGTTTGAAGAGAAATGAAGTAGGGAACATATGCTGATATGTGCGGGGAGCCAGATTAAATACGAGTATGCGATACCGTATTCTAATCTGGCAGTTATTTGTTATCGGTTAGGTTATATGTGATATAACCAGATTATCGAATCAAGTGTTGATTTGATAATATGATATACAGATAAACGATATTAGTCGGTTATATGTGATATGACCGGATTATTAAATCAAGTGTTGATTAAATAATTTAATATATATTTATATTTGATATATTTATATATTAACTAATATTAATCTCACTTAAAATTTTCTTCTATTATATATTAATGTATATATATATGCTTGTGTGTGATATATATATATATATATATATATATATATATATATATATATATATAATGTGTCATGGTTGATAACACATATGACATGGATTTTCTATTTCGAGAAAATAGAAAATGAGGTGGAAAATAGAAAGATATTTATGGTATGGGTGAAAGCATGGCTATATGTATTTTATTCGTTTGCCTTCACTATTGAAGCATGCTTGATTATTTTATGCAATGATTCATGCTTGAATTGTTGGAGACTAAGCCATCCATTCTTTCAACCCTTGACCAAGCTCATTTGGTTTTTTGACATTTTCTCTCATCTCCACCCTCCCATGGTCATCTTCCTTTTCTATGTTTTCAAGAGTTGAAAAAAGAAAGGAGAAAAAAATCTCTAAGTGAGCCATTATCCCTATTTCAGCAATCTAATCCAAACTAGCACTTTGGATTAGATTGTTTCCTTCACTAAAAGTGTTTTGGTGAAGAGGTAGTTTCAGCTAGAGGAATTTCGGGTGGATCGTCTTCGACACGAAGATCGCGTAGGAAGCTTGTGCCATCTTCAAGAGGAGCTACGAGGAGTCGTAGGGACTACAATCCGGAGCCTAAGAAGTGATGGACACGATCTACTAGGTAGTATTCGCCTTCTCTTCTTGTGATATCATCATCTTAGAAACCCTAATAATCTAGTTAGATCTTGGATAGTGTTGATTAGCACCACAAAAATTTTGAAAATGGCATGCTTGATGCTAGTAAAACCCTATGGTGGTGGTAATAAACACTTTCAATAGAATACTATCATATTGATCAAGATTGCCCTGTACAAACATATCCTTAGTTTCCTATACAATGAAGGCCTCTAGGACATACATATCCAACAATCTCCCACTTGCACTAAGGCCTGATATTGGCGTATTGAGTACCCAACGTCTGTGCTAGAGCCAGTTGCTAGCGTACCGCATACTCAACATCTCGAACACCCTCTCGAATTGGACTTGAGGGATGGCTTTGGTGAATAGATCTGCCGTGTTGTCCTTTGTATCTACTCTCCGCACCTCAATCTCTCGGCGATCCACGATCTCCCTGATCAGGTGATACCGCCTTAAGATATGTCTGGATTTGTGATGGGACCGTGGTTCCTTTTCCAAAGCCATGGCTCCATTGTTATCGCAATACAATGGTATTGGATCGGCAATGGATAGAACCACCTGAAGTTCAGTAATGAACTTCCTCATCCAGACTTCTTCTTTTGCGGCATCGTTAGTGGCGATGTACTCAGCTTCCATCTGTAGGGTTCCTAGGCACTCTCAAGAGGTCTCACAAGGCATCAACCATGCCAATTTCAAATTTAACGGTGCCGAGAAACTCTAGACTAGATCGTTAACTAGAATTTTAGGCGAAAAGAGCAACAAGTTAACAACTTAACTAAATGAACGAACATACAACCTTTGTAGATCCGTTTCTCCACCTCCATGGTTCCGCAATGAAGTCTCCTCGCTGTCCAAATCCAATCCCGGTCTCTAGCGTCGGCTTCATCAGAGAAATGGGCGGGCTAGGTCAGCGACAACGATGCCGAAGATGATCTACGTCGAGGCATCACAAGATCAAGCTCCAACTTCACCAAGTCATGAAACTTGTGAAGAAAACACCCTATACTACTTGGCAAGAGGTAGAGGATGAAGAAATAGGAAGTGGGTTCACTTTAGAATTGGATTTCTCACTCATTTGCTCAAGTTGCCATTGTTGATAGCAAGCTTTTTCTTGATGTGAAGAAGAAGAAGATGAAGAAAGAATATGATTAAAAAAGTATTACAAAAAAGAAAAGAAATGAATACTTATCATATCCTAACCTTGGTTAGGTGTAGAGAATAGACCATGGTTAGTGGGAATGGTTAGGGTTAAGCATGAGACAAATATGGTGGACTTGTTCAAAGCTTCATGAAGCTTCAACAAGCATCCAAAGAAAGCCACCATATTCACCTTTATCATTTCTATAATAAATAAATAAATAAATAGATAAATGAATGAGAAAAGAAAATGAAACCCTAACCACTTAAGTAACCATGGTTTAATTCTTTACACAAACCCAAACTAGCATGTATCATCAAACATGATACAATCTTGAGCACATAAAAATATATCACATATACAATGTGCACAAACAAGTGAGAAAATCCATTTAAAGTGAACCAATACTAGTTAATGCAAAATAATATATCTAATATATAATTATACATTAAATCATTAAATCAACACTTGATTTAACGATATGGTCATATCGCATATAACCGACTAGTATCCAATGTATCGGCTTACCGAATCAATCCTTGATTCGATAACTAGGTTATATCGCATACAACCATATCGATACATTCATCGTGAGAATAGAATACGGTATCACATACACGTATTATTCTCGGTCCCGCACATATCTCATATGCGCTCCTATTTCGTTTCGCTTGAGCCAGGAAGCCTCTGTGTAGGACTCTAAAGACTCGTCAATACGCCGGCAGCAGGTGATGATCATATCAAACACCCACAAGCCGCAAGCGGTCTGCTAAACGTAACGGCCACCCGGGTATTGAGAGATCAGAAGATCGACGAGCAAGCCCGCTCACACTCCTGTGAATCCAACCAGTAACACTTACCGTACAGTCCGGTCTCGTCGTCTGATATGTCGCATATCTCGCCTAGGGGTGGTAAACGTCAGACCCCAATAGCTTGATAAGTCATGTCGATCTGAGGTCTATAACAATTCGAGAAACTACTGGTAACACTTACCAGTAAATCTCAGCAACCCTGGCCAGGGATTTCCGGTTATAGCCAATCGAACACAGTGCAACATCAACTCCCTATACCGGGAGAGACGAATCCCCTCCTATCGCTCATTGCCTCCATGTGATTCGGGACTGTACCCAAAAACCACCGTTTTGCACGCCCTCTTAGGCGTGGTAAGGTGGAAATCAAAGCACAGTGGGAACCACACAAGACTCTATGAAGATCTCAGGTCAACAGACTACTCTGTACCAGTGTCACCAGAGAACTGCCATCTGACGTAAGATATAATACCATCTGGGAGTTCTCGGCGAGTCCGTCCAGTGTACCCAGTCTCTACTGAGCACCCGTATATCTCCTCTGATGTCAAACACCAATGGATATGGGATCATCCATCGCCCATCTGTATGGGTCGAGAAGGTACACGCTAGTCTACTCTGGTATATCGATGCCCCGTCTCGATACACCCACGACTAGGGACTTTGAAGGATGTACTTATGGACTACCATGTCCCCACTAGTATGATCCGCATCATAGTCCAGGTAGTCAAGTACACATCCTAAGGGTTTTACCAACATGTAACAGAGAGACAATCAGTATACACGTTAAGGTAAAGAGTAACCAGATAGCATACTATCATGTCAAGCAAGAAAGTCCTCCCTATATATGTCCCAGCATCCACTACAATATACATCCAATGTACAGTAATGGCCTCTAGGGCATACATATAACTAACAATCTCCCACTTGCACTAGGGCCATCTGATAGCAGTGGTTGTAGTATCACATACCCAACCATCCTATAAAAGTCTCTCTCTGGGAATAGGCCTTCGTGAGTGGATCCGCCGTGTCGTCCTCTGAGTCTACTCTCCTAACCTTGATCACCCTGGAGATCAAGCATCTCCATGATCAGGCGATACTGCCTTAGAATAAGTCTGGATCACTGATGGGACCGGCGTTCCTTGGCATAAGCCACAACTCCATTGTCTCACAATGGTAGGAACGTAGTTCATCTCATGAACCAGTATATACCCAAACAGCCTCTTTGGTAGCATCTTAAGTAGCGATGTATCCTGCCTTTATCGTCTAGTATGCCACGGTATTTAGCTTTGAACCCTTCCAACATACCGTCCCTTTACTGAGGGTAAAGACAATGCCTGTGACTGACATTCAGTCGTTCTTATCACTCTGGAACACTTCCAGTGATTCTCCCCAGGATCAACTGATACCATCTCACTACAACTAGTGAGTGTCCTAATATCCATTTAGATCTATCTCATAGATCCAAAACCCAGGATTTAGTAGGTATCACTTTGATCCTATGTAGAGAATCATTGTGATAAGCGGAGATTGATCGAGCGTAGCATAGGAAACTCCTTCCCTATCAAGAGTATGTCATCCACGTACTCTACGAGGATCGTCACCATACTCCCTACTACCTTTTTGTTTATACAAGGTTCATCTACCATTTTGATGATGTCAACTTCTTTGACTTATCCATCAAAACAGATGTTCCAACTTCGCGATGCCTGCTTTATCCTATAAAGCATCTTGCACACGTTTCCGCTGCTCCCACTGTCTACGAGGCCCTCTGGCTGTGTACTTATAGACGCACTCTTCTAAAACATCATTTAGAAAAGCAGTCATGGCACCCAACCGCCAGATATCGTAGGCATGGTATGTAGCCGTGGCAAGTAGAATCTGGATGGACTTAAGCATAGCTACTAGAAAAAGGTTTCATCATTATCCACGCCTGGTTGATGACGAAAACCTTTACCAAGTCTAGCTGTGAAAGTCTCAACTTTTCCATCTACACCAAGTAATCTTCTTAAGATATACTTGCTTCTGATGGGGATTTAACCCTTCAGATATAGCAACCAAAGTCCATACTTTGTTGGTGCATAAGGATTCCATCTCAGATCGCTAAGCATCCAGCCATTCTTACAGAGTCCCACTCCTGATGGCCAGCTCGAAACTAGTTCGGTCATCATCTCATGATGCAATCCTCGCTCCCACTGTCATTGAGAAACCGAAGTATCTCTTAGGTGGGTGAGGAACCCTACTAGAACGGCGGAGAGGCTGAGGTTCGTTGGTTACTATTGAATCCTTTGGTTTTACCAAATCATCTGCTGTAGTTTGCATAGCTGGAACCTTTCCAGTTCTACATTACAGACCTTGCCTCGAGCTTGTCCAGATTTTTCTTTTAGACATAGGCCGGACAACCCCAAATCTTAACTGACTTAAGATATGGGCTCTTCCCTTTCCATATCACATATGAAGCGGTAGGCAACTGATTTGATTCGAACCCTATTCAATAGGTATGCAACTTCTTAAGTGCATAACTCCTAAAAGGAAACAGGTAACTCAGTAGTACTCATCATAGAGCGCACCTTATCATATAGGGTGTGATTGCTCCGCCCCGATATACTATCGTGCTATGGTGTATACGGAGGAATAATGCTGAGAGAGAATCTCATTCTCCTTTAGAATAGTCCAGGAATTCCATGCACAAGTATTCTCCTCCCTGATCTCATCATAGGACATAATACTTATACCCGTATTTTGGTTCTCTACTTCTAACTTATATTCCGTGAATATCTCAAAAGGTTCGGACTTGTGTTTCAACAGGAACATATGTCTGAATCTAAAGAGATCATCAGAGAATGTAATGAAGTACAAAGAACCGGTCTTGGCATTTGTAGACGGGGGACCTACATACATCAACATGTATCATCCCAAGAGTTCACTAACTCTTTCTCTGTTTCCAATAAACAGAGATGTGGTCATCTTATCTCCGTGACATGACTGGCAAGTTTCATAAGATGTAAATTCAAACTGATTTAAATATGCATCTATATGTAACTTCAGCTAGTCGGGTCGCATTGATATGACCTAGTCTACAAAACCTCAAGAAGGATCCGTTCATTTCTGAACTCTTCCTCTTGTGTGTGTTCCGTATACTAAGAACTGTAGTTTGATTTAGAACATTAATGCTTTTAGATAACGTGCCTGAACCGATCAACTTTTGATATAGGAAATGTTCAAAATATTATCCAACAATACAAAATTTTACCATTTCTTTACTATATAAAGAGAGTGATATGATTTTGTATATCAGGTTCGGTATCTAATAACATTCGTTCAGAATCAATGTATTGGTAATACATGGTGATAGTGACCAACAGACTTGGCTGCAACACTTGCCCCGTTTTCTGTCTCATGAAACTTATCACCCGTTCTCAGTTCTTCTACCCTTTTGTAGCCCTATGTAACAGATTACATAACTGGGATCCTGATCCGGTATCATATACTCAGGATGCAGAGGATACTGAGAATACAGTTCTTTGTAATGAACACACCCGAAGATGATGCATCAACATGCACTCTCTTCGTTTGGGCGGCACGGGAATTCTGGTAATCCCCAATTTCCTGCTCTGTCTTATAACAATTATAAGTTGGAGCGGGACCAATGTTCCCCAGCTCAGTATAACAAGCGGGTTCGGTCAATATTCCGTATTATTATCTTGATTAAGGCGTGATATGGTCGCTACCTGGAGAGAGAGAGAAGAAAACATTCAGCGTGCGCTCTTGCAAGAATAGATTGGTTATTATTTTATCTAATCAGGATGGCTCCCACTGTTTTTATCAAATCTTCCTTCAAACCCTAAAAGGAAAGACTAGCCGGGATTAATTACACACTACAAGTTCGCCAATCTTTCAGCCAGGCCAGTGTCGGTACTTTGAGGGAGGTCCCCCGTGCTTTCGCACGAACCTAATTAATGTAAACCTCGTTTTCCCAGAGGCGTAACCTCGTTAACACCTTTCTAGACACCTACTTGATCGGCTAATTGTAATGTATAAAACTCTCCCAGGAGTAACTCTTACTCGCAGCTGTTATCGGGATCCAACTATCTCATAGAAGGTATGCAATCTCATTGCAAATTTCAACACTTGAAATTCCCGATAATTTTGCCCCTAGCACCCTATGACCTTGACGGAGGTCAACAAACCATAGGCTACTAGTCAAGTTCAACCCGTCATTTCTTGATTGAATTAAACCCACCCGCACGACCCTTGACGGAGGTCAACAAGGCCGCACGACTACCCTAATCCAATCTGCATCATATGCATAAACAGATAAATACTAGTTAGCTACCGCACACTACCCCTTGACGGAGGTCAACAAACGTAGCACGAATACTAAATAGGACTTATCTGAAATGACGGAGGGCTACGACAGGTTTTTCTGAAAACCTATTGCGTAATGAACTTGATATCGTTGTAGGATCGAATGAATTTTGAAATGGAGTGTTTTTTAGGCTTTTCTAGTTTTGCTAAAGGAGTCACTCCCGGTGAAGGGATCGTCGGTCCTTTCCTCGTCGAATGAGGTCCGGGATATATCATATATATCACTGTGCAAAGTAAAAAACTCTTAAAAGTAATCAAAAGACAAACCGAGTGTGTAGCATCTGCCAGTTATTGCTACAGGAGTCACTCCCGGTGAAGGGATCTCGGTCCTTTCCCTATCGAATAAGGTGCAGGATATATCATATATACCGCTGTGCAAAGCAAGAACTGTAGCTACCTGTTTTATTTTTGAAATTCGATTCTACAACATCTTTGGTTTCTTTTTTTTCATTAATCATATTAATGAAGTCCCATCATTTAAGTACCTAAACATCACAGATAAATACGACGTACACTTATGCCATCCGCATTCGCCTCGATGTCCCCTCGTGCACCGTTAGGTTAAGTAACTAACGGCAGAGCAGGGCAGGGCTAGCGCGCGTATAAAACATAAGTAACGTCTATATAATATATCATATATACTATATACAGTATCTATCACAGAACATCACATGATCACATCACAGATATCGCAGCAGAAGAATCATATGAAATATTGGATATACTAGGACGTCCGTGTTTTCAATACGAGCCAGTATAAAACACGGATTCCACGGTCACGATGAATAGCCAAACCACACCCCTAGACCCTTACGAGAGCGGCAAGCAACCCTACCAATTCTAGAGTTAGGAGACCCGGACTCGACTCCTCGAGTTGGTCTCCCACTGGACTCCAGAACCCGGTTACTTGTGCTACCCTCCTTGGGTCTATCCTAGTGCGGAAAAGTAAATAATATACAAAGGTGACTACTTCCGCAACCTGGAAGTGCCCTAATAAAAGAATATTACATACAAGTTTTTACATGAATGAAAATGAAAAACACTCATCTCACATAAAACCCCCGTCTATTCAAACACGACGATCCAATATAACATATCCAGCAACACATAACATCACATGTCATCAACGTAAGTAAATATGCGCATCCCAATTGTCGTTAACATATAGCAACGAAACCGGCGATATCACATATTACACTTACGGTCACAGAAAAGAAAGTGTAAAACTACAACAGTTGGAATCCGCAACCTCCTCAGACATCGCATGCCTGACCAAATGAATTCCTTAGACATCGCATGCCTAACAATTATAAACCCCGCATTTTAGTCTCAAAATCGAAAACTCTTTTCAATATCAAGTCGGGCAATTCAACAAGATTCCCGACATTTTGATCGAATGCTCGTCGCAAACTTCAGTAGACGGCCGCACCCCCGACGCCGTCGACGAAATGCACCAAGGCGGAACACCGCTTCCGCGAGCACCCGAACGGATGCTTTCGGCGACGGGGTTCTCCTACAGTCCCTTGGTCAGGGCTAAGGGGTGTAGCTGTCAATTAAGTTTATCCGGCGAGTATCCGCGTACACTACGTGATTGCGACGGACATTTGATCACATCAAAATTCCGTGGCAACCGATCAAGTGAGACTAAAGTGCTATGTTTATAACATTCATTCAGTTATCTCATAACAATTTGTGAATTCCAAGTATTGTATCACATTCCAGATAATTAAAAAATGTTAAACTTTCCGATCGAACATTCAAACACCCAAGTTTTCCCGATACAGATCAACACATGAAACAGGTCTAAAAACATTCAGTTCGTGCCTCAGTACCAACGGTCCAGCCGTAGAAGGGTCAAGCCAACGCCTCACATGTGGCACGCCGTACTGCCCCAAACCCGAAGGTTCAAAGGGCAGTTCAAGACGGTCACATAATCGAGTTAAGGTTTGTTGTCTTCTAGGGGGACCATCGCGTTACTTGCACTACTTAGAACGTCTTTAAACCTCAGAAAAATCCAACACTTGGAAATTTTCGGCAGGGGAAAAGTTGGGTATTTATATCCGGTCGAACTTTTTAACATATTCAAAAATTATCCGGAAGCCACATAGACAAAATCAGATAATCCGATCGAATCATCGAATCCCCAAAACAACCCCAGAAAATTCAACTCTTGAATAAATATTAAAAATTCCCAGAAAACTCAACACCTGAAAACATGAATTACTGTGCAAAAATTAAACAGTGATAACATTTATTGGCCGCGGAACCGCCGCAGAAGCAAAGCTTCTGCCGCGGTTCCGCCGCACTGTAGCAGCTTCACTCGATAAATTTTGGATCGTAATTCTTAGTTTTTCCTGCTGAATTTTTTAAGAATTTTTAATCTGGAAAAAACCCAGTTTTTAGAAAAAGTCTAGAGAGCACTTTGATGTTGGGGTTTCGGGTCGATCGGGTTTCAAACTTCGTCTACGCGTCGCCTAAGGCTCTAGCTAGGCTCTGATACCACTGTAGGGTTCCTAGGCACTCTCAAGAGGTCTCACAAGGCATCAACCATGCCAATTTCAAATTTAACGGTGCCGAGAAACCCTAGACTAGATCGTTAACTAGAATTTTAGGCGAAAAGAGCAACAAGTTAACAACTTAACTAAATGAACGAACATACAACCTTTGTAGATCCGTTTCTCCACCTCCATGGCTCCGCAATGAAGTCTCCTCGTTGTCCAAATCCAATCCCGGGCTCTAGCGTCGGCTTCATCGGAGAAATGGGCAAGCTAGGTCATCGACAACGATGCCGAAGATGATCTACGTCGAGGCATCACAAGATCAAGCTCCCACTTCACCAAGTCATGAAACTTGTGAAGAAAACACCCTATACTACTTGGCAAGAGGTAGAGGATGAAGAAATAGGAAGTGGGTTCACTTTAGAATTGGATTTCTCACTCATTTGCTCAAGTTGCCATTGTTGATAGCAAGCTTTTTCTTGATGTGAAGAAGAAGAAGATGAAGAAAGAATATGATTAAAAAAGTATTACTGTCACGACACGCAGGGTACGGAACGTGACTGGCACTTAAGTTTACGAAACGTCTAAAGGCGTCCGTAAAATAAGTAAGCCAAAGCCCAGAAAACAAAACCAATTAAGCAAAAGAGTGAAGAAAACCCAAACATTTGAAAGCAAGTTTATCAAATAAGTCATGTAAAACCCTTTTTAAAAACAATACTAATTTTCCCAAAAATTTCGGCAGAGTCTCCTTTGTAAATACTGGCCCCCAAAAATGGGTACAACAAGAATGTATGTAAAACCAACAAAATAGGGCATCCCCAAGCGGGAGCTAGCTCTTCGCCATAAGGCGGTCACAAATCCCACGCAATGTAAATGACAGCAAGCATAATAATCATAAGGAAGCATGAAAAAGTAGCATGTCGGCTCAAGTGAGCTCGACCCCAAAATACAGCATAAAATCCACAAACCTCACAGTCTCATCTCTAGGTCAATATACAATAAATTGGTGGAAACAGTAGATGGAGTACACTAGATACAAGAATATACAAGGTGGTACAAAAATGGTAACATAACCCACCTATGAGTAAATCTCGAGCTCAGGCAAAAGAGGCAAAAGACCAGTGCGCCCGCCGCTACTGAACTGACGGAGCGGACCTGCAAAAGACTGTGGCACAACGGGGGTGAGTTGCCAACTCGTGAGTAATAAATAACATCTACAAAGGCTATCGTATGCATGCACACAAGCATCCTAGCATATAAAATACAGGTATGACTGGATGCACTAGCAGGTGTGTATACAACATCAGTATGCTAATATGTATGCAACATGGAAATCTGAGGTCTCAATGGGTATATATAAGAAATATTTTATCTTCTTTTTGTTTTTGAAACTCTTTTAGAATGCCAGCATAATGTCAATGAATCGACGAAAATCGGTGTCCAGCAACGACACCCAAAAGCTGTCTCAAATCTCATAAATCCATGTCATGGTGTCTCTGGCCTCAGCCATCTGGCTGACCCATCCAGTATCAATATATCATCCTCTCGCGGCCCCGGTCGGTATCCTCTGAATATCCGCCGTGCCCAATGAAGTCACCGGTAGGTAATCCGTCCCCTGCCAGGCTCATCGTCAGCACCACGAGCTTCTTGCCCCGGGGTACCCTACCGGGCCCACCATGTACCCGAAACGGTTCATCCAACTCCTCGAAACGGGTCTCCAAAAACCACAGCAAACTCATGGTGGACGACACTTACATCACTAGAAAACCGCAATTTACATATTTTAAAAATATAATAAGTTTAGAAATTTTGCGGCTTTCCCCCGAAATCCAGCAATATCATAAAATCTCAAGAAATCCTCATAAGTGCATATATCAATGATAATGAATGCGTATGATATCAATAATCAAGTTGCGATGTGTGATTAATGTATTAAGCATGAACAATTAATATGATGAAGTACATGCACATGAATAGCAATACTACGGTTTCATTTTTAAGGAATTAAAGGCAATAGTACCAGTTTAAGTATCAATTAGTAAAAGGTTTAAATTTAAATGTTATCTAGTGTGGTGGCATGGCAATTACCAGGGTGTGTGTGTAAGCATGAATAGTGCTCGTGCTGCATATAAAAACCTGGTAATGGTGCATGTGTCCTACAATTGAGTTTGCGTATATGGGTATAACATATTGATCTAATTGCAGCAATTATCATGCCAGTAATATTATTCTAATGTCACAAGTGGTTATCCAGTTTACTATTTTTTTCAGTTTACTAAATCTATCGGGCGACTTGCGCCATCCAAACGATCGTCCCCCGTAGATGTTAAATCTACTCACCGGGATCCCTGGCTAGCTGTGTCCAATCACCGCCTTTCCCTTTCGCGCCGCGTCTGACGTTTCCGCGACCGAACCTGGAATTTACACCAATACCAAATATAAGGTTACATATCAAGAACGACGCAAAACCCCAACGAAACTACTAAGGTTCGCTAGCTAGGTACAACGTGCACAAAGTGCGCGGACACACGCGAAAATCGCAAAAACTGCCGAAAAACCCCGATTTGGTCGCCCGGCAAAACTAAAACCCGACTACCCAAAAATCCGCACTCACGCATCCTAAAAGTCGTAGGACAAGCCAATACAATCATCAAGATGTCGAAAATAATCCATCACATAATTTATATACAAATCTAGTAAGCATTTGCATTCCAAAATCGGTGCAAAAATCGCCGATTTGCGACAAAACGACTACAATAAAGCATAATTACCCAAGCACACTACAAGCAATCTACAAACACTAATTACAACACAATAGCCATGAATCCAATCCTATTTTCCATAACCACCAATTCTTGAATTTATAACCTAGTAAGCTAGAAATTGCAATTTGATGCAAACATCGACAATTTAGCGACAAAGTCAACACCACCCAACACCAACATCCAAACTAACCAAATAGCTAGCCAATACACTAATTTTAAACCATCAACTATGCTTAAAAAACCTAATTTCCATAAAAAAAACCTTCTCTTGATTTTTGTAATTAGCAAACATAAACCAAACTATATATGAAAAACCTTAATTTAACACTAGATTTTAGCCTAATAAGCAAGTTAACCACTTAGATTAAGGTTAGCAAAACACTAGATAGCAAATTAGGTTTAATCAATTAAATAATGCTTTCTAAAACTTAATCCACTCACTAATCAAGCTTCACAAACCAATTCCATACAAAAACCCTCTCTTGAAAATCCTAAAAAAGCAATTTCACACTTCTAAATTTAATCAAATTAGCATAATTGAAAACTACATCAACAAGATAACTATATGGATTAGTTAATTAACCACTAGATTAACTATAAAAAATCTAATTAAGTATTATGGCTTCAAAACCCTAGCTAAAATTTTCAAGCAAAACTTAAGAAAACTAGATTAAACTACACTAAATTAACACTAAACCATACAACATAAGAAACTTAAACAAAAGAATTTAATTAGCAAGGGATTATACCTCACTTTGGGATCTAGAAAGAGTGGATTTTTGCTCCAAGTGATGGCCTCAAGCACCAAGATCCAAGCAAGAATGGCTAAGGAAAGGATAGCATAAGGATTTTGTTTGGATTTTTGAATTAAATCATGGATTTTGATGTATTTTCTTGAAGAAATTGAAGAAAAATGAAAAGAAAAGAGAGGAAGAAGAGGGTGTGCAGGTTTTCGGCCAGAGGAGGGATGGGGGAGGGTGTGGGCAAGTGGGGAAGGTCATGGGTCAAGTCCACAAAGTCAAATGCACCTTACTTTATTCATTTTAATTAAAATAAATCCAAAAAAACCCTTAAATCAACTCAAGAAAGCAACTAAAGAAAAGAGGCCAGAAATTTCTGGTCTCACACAAGGTGGGGCTGTCCTAGGGCTGAGGAAAAAGAGAGAGGGGTTTTACAAAAGAAATTTTATACAAAAAGGCCCCCTACAACTCAAAATTTGCAAGTTTTAGCTCAAAATTCAATAAATTCGTTTCATAACATAAAAATTTGTTAAAAATCAAAATAAATTACTAAAAATTCATGTTATCACTAGATCATAATTATCATAATTTTAGTGATTAAAATTAGCCCGGAAAAATTTGTATTTATCGCTTATTTAATGTATTTTCTTACCGGCTTAAAATAATATAAAAAAAATGATAAATAGGGAAAAAATTTTAAATGACCAAAATTTCATAATTAACTCATTAGCTACTAAAAACAAGCAATTACCTATCCATTTTAGGTATAATTAGCCCTAAACTGCAAAATATCGAGAAAGACGGTTTTCGGAAAAATACCGAATTTTCACCGAATTTCAAGAAAACACCAAAGCGACTTTTCAAGACGCTACAATCTTCCCCCCTTAAAGAAATTCGGTCCCCAAATTTAAAAAAAATATAGCTACGCGTACCTTCGAAGAGATGGGAATATTTCTTCCTCATCTCGCCCTCGGTCTCCCAGGTAACCTCCTCGCTGCTCGGGCTACGCCAAAGGACCTTGACGGTTGGTATAATCTTCGACCTCAACTTCTTCACCTGCCGATCCAGGATGGCCACCGGCTGCTCTGCAAAAGAAAGGTCGCGCTCTAGCTGGACTGTCGGGTGCTGAATCGCATGCGAAGGGTCGTGAAGGTACTTGCGGAGCATCGAAACATGGAAGACGGGGTGAACATCGGGAAAGCTGGGAGGAAGAGCCAAACGATAAGCAACAGCGCCAACACGCTCGAGGATCTCGAAGGGACCTACGAATCTAGGGCTAAGCTTCCCCTTTCGCCCAAAACGCATCACGCCCTTCATCGGGGAGACCTTCAGAAAAACATGGTCGCCAACTGCGAACTCTAATCTGCGACGGCGCCTGTCTGGATACGATTTCTGCCTGCTCTGAGCCGCTCTCATCCGGTCTTGGATCAACTGGATCTTCGATGTCGTCTCCTCAACAAGCTGCGGCCCTAAAATGCTGCTCTCGCTGAGCTCTGTCCAACAAACGGGCGATCTGCATCTCCTCCCATACAATGCCTCGAAAGGTGCCATCTGAATAGTATCCTGGAAGCTGTTGTTGTAGGAGAACTCCACTAGAGGTAAATGACGATCCCAGCTACCACCAAAGTCTAAAACGCACGCTCTGAGCATGTCCTCGAGAGTCTGAATGGTCCGCTCTGACTGTCCGTCTGTCTGCGGATGAAACGTTGTGCTGAAGCTCAAACGAGTGCCCAAGGCCTCCTGAAGTCTCTGCCAAAGTCGGCTGGTGAACTGAGTGCCTCGATCTGACACGATACAAGTCGGTACGCCATGTAGTCGCACGATCTCTTCAATATAGAGCTGAGCATACTGAGCGAAGCTGAAAGTCGTCTTCACTGGAAGGAAGTGAGCCGCTTTCGTCAATCTATCCACGATCACCCAGATGAAGTCGTACCCTCGACTGGTCCTGGGTAGACCCACAACGAAGTCCATCGAAATCTGTTCCCATTTCCACTTTGGAATGGGTAACGGCTGTAGCTCTCCTGCGGGCCTCTGGTGCTCGGCCTTGACTTGCTGACAAGTCAGGCATCTCGAAACGAACTCCGCAATCTCCCTCTTCATCCCGTCCCACCAGTAGGTCTCTCTCATACCATGGTACATCTTGGTGGAACCGGGGTGGACACTATACACTGATCGGTGTGCCTCCTCAAGAATGTCGCGCCGTAATCCATCAGCATCTGGTACGCACAGTCTAGCTCCATATCGTAAAATCCCCTGATCGTCAATCACGAACTCGGAAAATCCGCCCTGTCCCATCTGTGCCATGATCTCTGAGCAACGGTTGTCACTGCGCTGTGCCTCATATATACGGTCAAGCAACTGTGGGCGTGCACGAACATGCGCGAGCTGTCCCCCTGTCTGAGTGAACTCGAACTCAACTCGGCTGTCACATAACATCTGCCAATCTGCTGACGACTGCCTCTGCACTGCGCGCAAAAAGGATAGACTACCCCCGGGCCTCCTACTCAACGCATCTGCCACCACATTCGCCTTGCCAGGGTGATATAAGATCTCGCAGTCGTAGTCTTTCACCAACTCAATCCAACGACGCTGTCTGAGGTTCAGGTCTCGCTGCTGAAATATGTACTTTAAGCTCTTGTGATCGGTGAATATCTGACATGACTCGCCGTAAAGGTAATGTCGCCAAATCTTCAGTGCAAAGACCACTGCAGCCATCTCCAAATCATGAGTGGGGTAGTTCTGTTCATGCTTCTTCAACTGCCGAGAAGCGTAAGCGATCACCCGGCCATGCTGCATCAAAACGCATCCTAATCCCACTCGCGAAGCATCACAGTAGACAACAAATCCGCCTGATCCCAAAGGCAAAGATAATACCGGCGCCGTAGTCAAACAAGTCCGTAGCTGCTGAAAACTGCACTCGCACTCCTCTGTCCAGACGAAAGGAACTCCCTTCCGGGTCAAACCGGTCAACGGTGCAGCTATACAGGAGAAGTCCTGAACAAAACGCCTGTAGTAGCCCGCCAAGCCTAGAAAACTACGGATCTCAGTAACCGATGTAGGTCGGGGCCACTGCTGAACAGCCTCAATCTTCTTCGGGTCCACACAAATGCCGTCTCTCGTAACCACGTGACCCAAGAATCCGACGCTGTCTAGCCAGAACGCACACTTGGAGAACTTCGCGAACAGCTGATGCTCCCTCAGAGTCTGTAACGTAATTCGCAAGTGCTGCTCGTGCTCCTCCCTGCTCCGAGACTACACCAAGATATCGTCGATAAACACGATGATGAACAAGTCAAGATACGGCCTGAAAGTACGGTTCATCAAATCCATAAATGCTGCTGGGGCGTTGGTGAGTCCGAACGACATCACCAAAAACTCGTAGTGGCCGTAGCGCGTGCGGAAAGCTGTCCTCGGTATATCCTCCTGTCGGACTCGCAGCTGATGGTATCCTGATCGCAAGTCGATCCTCGAAAAATACCCCGCACCCTGAAGCTGGTCGAACAAATCATCAATGCGCGGCAACGGATATCTGTTCCGAACGGTAACTTTGTTCAGCTGGCGGTAGTCGATACATAAGCGCAAACTTCCATCCTTCTTCTTGACAAACAGGACCGGAGCACCCCACGGAGAAACACTCGGTCGAATAAGCCCCTTATCCAACAAATCTTGCAACTGATCCTTCAGCTCTCGAAGCTCTGCCGGGGCCATCCGATAAGGCGGTATAGAAATAGGCCCCGAACCGGGAATCAAATCAATGCAGAACTCAACATCGCGCTCAGGCGGTAGCCCAGGTAGCTCATCAGGGTAAACATCAGGGAACTCACAAACTACCGGGACCCGGTCCAACGGAACCTCTGCAGCTCGCGTATCACAAACAAACGCTAAGAATCCCTGACATCCCTTCCGCAAGAGCTGACCAGCGCGAAGAGACGAAATTAAGCTGGGAAGGGCGACACTGCGGTCTCCCTGAATAACAAGGACTGGCTCTCCCGGAAAGCTAAATCTGACTGCCTTCTCACGGCAGTCCACCGAAGCATAACAAGTGGCTAGCCAATCCATGCCCAGAAGCACATCAAAGTCCAACATATCGAGGAGTATCAAATCAACTGATGAATCCCTCTCCCCGATACGAACGGAACACAAATGAAATATAAACCGAGCGAAAAACGACTCGCCTACCGGAGTAACAACAACAAGCGGCTGATCTAACGACGACGACTCACGGCCCAACATCGGTGCAAAGTGTGTAGATACGTACGAATGTGTGGAACCTGGGTCGAATAATACCCGTGCGTCGAAAGAACAAACTGGCAAGGTACCTGTCACAACGGCATTGGATGCCTGCGCATCCTGCGGTGTCAAAGCAAATACTCGGGCCTGTCCTCCACCGATAGCGGGCTGACCTCGACCTCGGCCTCTGCCTCCTCGTCCTCTCTGAACAGGACCGCCGCGTCCACGGCCTCTCGGTGCACCTAACTGGCGTGGAGCATCGCCTGGGGTAGGAAGTAGGGCTCTCTGAGGAGGGGGTGGTGATGGTGGTAGGGTCACATGCGGAACTGTCGCTGCTCCCTGTCGTCTCACCGGACAGTCTCTGACAAGATGGTGTAGACTCCCGCACCCAAAACATCCTGGCGACGGCTGCTGCCCCTAAGGATAAGAACCATATAACTGTCCCCACCCAAATCCTCTGCCAGGCCTATCTCTCGGAAAGAATCTGGCGCGCTGCCTCTGAAACGGTACATCGGTGCGCATCCTCTTCGGCCCAGAAACGGCCGAAGTCCGTGATATGCGTGCCTCCATCCGCAATGCCGTATCCATAGCCGCTGAATATGTGTCGTAGTGCTAGGCGCCAATGGCAAGATATAGCTGGGCATCAAGTCCCTGTACGAACCTCTTCACCATCTTCTCCTCGGTATCCACCAAATACTGAGCATATCGGGATAACTGTGTAAACTGGATGTCATACTCAGACACCGTCATCCCAGGTGTCTTGACTAAGGCCTCGAAGCTACGAGCTCTGGCGTCACGAACGCTCTCTGGCAGGAAACGGGCTAGAAAGACCGCTGTAAACTCGGCCCAAGTCATAGGCGGTAGACCTGCAGCTCGACCTCTCAAGACTGACTCCCACCATGTCTGCGCGAGACCCTCTAGTCGGAAACTCGCAAGCTCTACCCATCGATCATCCGAACATCTCAGCGAACGGCAGATCCTGGATAAACTGTCAAGGAACGTCTGTGGGTCCTCCGCTGCCTCGGTGCCGGTGAATACTGGAGGTCTCAGCCTCATGAAATCCTGTAGTGAAACCGAAATGGCCACGGTGGTAGTAGTAGGAGCAGGTATCATGGTCGTCTGTGACGTAGTAGGTACGTCATCCGGCCTCGGTGTACGACTGGCTGCAACTAGGGATCCTACCATCTGACGCAGCTCCTGCATGCCTCCCATCATCTGTCGCAACTCCTCCATACCGGTCTCGAGCCTATCCATACGGCCTGGGGAAGGTGGATCGGTCTGTCCCTGCGGCGTAGGCATACCACCCTGCTCAGTCCTAGTCTCGGACGAGCCAGCTCGAATCTCGTCTCTGGCGGCAGCCCTCTGTGCCCTCGTAGCCTTCGGCGGCATAGTGGCTGTTACAGGAAAACGGATAGTAAGGACAGTGCAATAGGATTATAGGATACACGGAATTGAAGAAGGAAATTTCCAAGCAAGTATCCTAAAGTCACTTAGGCGGAGTACCGTATCGTAAGTATGCCGCGGACATACGCACGCTACGTTACCCTGCTTAAGTCACTTACTCCATCTACCAAGGGTCATCCTACACTCACAAAGGTAAAACCTATCGCTCTGATACCAACTTTGTCACGACCCGCAGGGTACGGAACGTGACTGCCACTTAAGTTTACGAAACGTCTAAAGGCGTCCGTAAAATAAGTAAGCCAAAGCCCAGAAAACAAAACCAATTAAGCAAAAGAGTGAAGAAAACCCAAACATTTGAAAGCAAGTTTATCAAATAAGTCATGTAAAACCCTTTTTAAAAACAATACTAATTTTCCCGAAAATTTCGGCAGAGTCTCCTTTGTAAATACTGGCCCCCAAAAATGGGTACAACAAGAATGTATGTAAAACCAACAAAATAGGGCATCCCCAAGCGGGAGCTAGCTCTTCGCCATAAGGCGGTCACAAATCCCACGCAATGTAAATGACAGCAAGCATAATAATCATAAGGAAGCATGAAAAAGTAGCATGTCGGCTCAAGTGAGCTCGACCCCAAAATACAGCATAAAATCCACAAACCTCACAGTCTCATCTCTAGGTCAATATACAATAAATTGGTGGAAACAGTAGATGGAGTACACTAGATACAAGAATATACAAGGTGGTACAAAAATGGTAACATAACCCACCTATGAGTAAATCTCGAGCTCAGGCAAAAGAGGCAAAAGACCAGTGCGCCCGCCGCTACTGAACTGACGGAGCGGACCTGCAAAAGACTGTGGCACAACGGGGGTGAGTTGCCAACTCGTGAGTAATAAATAACATCTACAAAGGCTATCGTATGCATGCACACAAGCATCCTAGCATATAAAATACAGGTATGACTGGATGCACTAGCAGGTGTGTATACAACATCAGTATGCTAATATGTATGCAACATGGAAATCTGAGGTCTCAATGGGTATATATAAGAAATATTTTATCTTCTTTTTGTTTTTGAAACTCTTTTAGAATGCCAGCATAATGTCAATGAATCGACGAAAATCGGTGTCCAGCAACGACACCCAAAAGCTGTCTCAAATCTCATAAATCCATGTCATGGTGTCTCTGGCCTCAGCCATCTGGCTGACCCATCCAGTATCAATATATCATCCTCTCGCGGCCCCGATCGGTATCCTCTGGATATCCGCCGTGCCCAATGAAGTCACCGGTAGGTAATCCGTCCCCTGCCAGGCTCATCGTCAGCACCACGAGCTTCTTGCCCCGGGGTACCCTACCGGGCCCACCATGTACCCGAAACGGTTCATCCAACTCCTCGAAACGGGTCTCCAAAAACCACAGCAAACTCATGGTGGACGACACTTACATCACTAGAAAACCGCAATTTACATATTTTAAAAATATAATAAGTTTAGAAATTTTGCGGCTTTCCCCCGAAATCCAGCAATATCATAAAATCTCAAGAAATCCTCATAAGTGCATATATCAATGATAATGAATGCGTATGATATCAATAATCAAGTTGCGATGTGTGATTAATGTATTAAGCATGAACAATTAATATGATGAAGTACATGCACATGAATAGCAATACTACGGTTTCATTTTTAAGGAATTAAAGGCAATAGTACCAGTTTAAGTATCAATTAGTAAAAGGTTTAAATTTAAATGTTATCTAGTGTGGTGGCATGGCAATTACCAGGGTGTGTGTGTAAGCATGAATAGTGCTCGTGCTGCATATAAAAACCTGGTAATGGTGCATGTGTCCTACAATTGAGTTTGCGTATATGGGTATAACATATTGATCTAATTGCAGCAATTATCATGCCAGTAATATTATTCTAATGTCACAAGTGGTTATCCAGTTTACTATTTTTTTCAGTTTACTAAATCTATCGGGCGACTTGCGCCATCCAAACGATCGTCCCCCGTAGATGTTAAATCTACTCACCGGGATCCCTGGCTAGCTGTGTCCAATCACCGCCTTTCCCTTTCGCGCCGCGTCTGACGTTTCCGCGACCGAACCTGGAATTTACACCAATACCAAATATAAGGTTACATATCAAGAACGACGCAAAACCCCAACGAAACTACTAAGGTTCGCTAGCTAGGTACAACGTGCACAAAGTGCGCGGACACACGCGAAAATCGCAAAAACTGCCGAAAAACCCCGATTTGGTCGCCCGGCAAAACTAAAACCCGACTACCCAAAAATCCGCACTCACGCATCCTAAAAGTCGTAGGACAAGCCAATACAATCATCAAGATGTCGAAAATAATCCATCACATAATTTATATACAAATCTAGTAAGCATTTGCATTCCAAAATCGGTGCAAAAATCGCGGATTTGCGACAAAACGACTACAATAAAGCATAATTACCCAAGCACACTACAAGCAATCTACAAACACTAATTACAACACAATAGCCATGAATCCAATCCTATTTTCCATAACCACCAATTCTTGAATTTATAACCTAGTAAGCTAGAAATTGCAATTTGATGCAAACATCGACAATTTAGCGACAAAGTCAACACCACCCAACACCAACATCCAAACTAACCAAATAGCTAGCCAATACACTAATTTTAAACCATCAACTATGCTTAAAAAACCTAATTTCCATAAACAAAACCTTCTCTTGATTTTTGTAATTAGCAAACATAAACCAAACTATATATGAAAAACCTTAATTTAACACTAGATTTTAGCCTAATAAGCAAGTTAACCACTTAGATTAAGGTTAGCAAAACACTAGATAGCAAATTAGGTTTAATCAATTAAATAATGCTTTCTAAAACTTAATCCACTCACTAATCAAGCTTCACAAACCAATTCCATACAAAAACCCTCTCTTGAAAATCCTAAAAAAGCAATTTCACACTTCTAAATTTAATCAAATTAGCATAATTGAAAACTACATCAACAAGATAACTATATGGATTAGTTAATTAACCACTAGATTAACTATAAAACAATCTAATTAAGTATTATGGCTTCAAAACCCTAGCTAAAATTTTCAAGCAAAACCTAAGAAAACTAGATTAAACTACACTAAATTAACACTAAACCATACAACATAAGAAACTTAAACAAAAGAATTTAATTAGCAAGGGATTATACCTCACTTTGGGATCTAGAAAGAGTGGATTTTTACTCCAAGTGATGGCCTCAAGCACCAAGATCCAAGCAAGAATGGCTAAGGAAAGGATAGCATAAGGATTTTGTTTGGATTTTTGAATTAAATCATGGATTTTGATGTATTTTCTTGAAGAAATTGAAGAAAAATGAAAAGAAAAGAGAGGAAGAAGAGGGTGTGCAGGTTTTCGGCCAGAGGAGGGATGGGGGAGGGTGTGGGCAAGTGGGGAAGGTCATGGGTCAAGTCCACAAAGTCAAATGCACCTTACTTTATTCATTTTAATTAAAATAAATCCAAAAAAAACCCTTAAATCAACTCAAGAAAGCAACTAAAGAAAAGAGGCCAGAAATTTCTGGTCTCACACAAGGTGGGGCTGTCCTAGGGCTGAGGAAAAAGAGAGAGGGGTTTTACAAAAGAAATTTTATGCAAAAAGGCCCCCTACAACTCAAAATTTGCAAGTTTTAGCTCAAAATTCAATAAATTCGTTTCATAACATAAAAATTTGTTAAAAATCAAAATAAATTATTAAAAATTCATGTTATCACTAGATTATAATTATCATAATTTTAGAGATTAAAATTAGCCCTGAAAAATTTGTATTTATCGCTTATTTAATGTATTTTCTTACCGGCTTAAAATAATATAAAAAAAATGAAAAATAGGGAAAAATTTTTAAATGACCAAAATTTCATAATTAAATCATTAGCTACTAAAAACAAGCAATTACCTATCCATTTTAGGTATAATTAGCCCTAAACTGCAAAATATCGAGAAAGACGGTTTTCGGAAAAATACCGAATTTTCACCGAATTTCAAGAAAACACCAAAACGACTTTTCAAGACGCTACAATTACAGAAAAGAAAAGAAATGAATACTTATCATATCCTAACCTTGGTTAGGTGTAGAGAATAGACCATGGTTAGTGGGAATGGTTAGGGTTAAGCATGAGACAAATATGGTGGACTTGTTCAAAGCTTCATGAAGCTTCAACAAGCATCCAAAGAAAGCCACCATATTCACCTTTATCATTTCTATAATAAATAAATAAATAGATAGATAAATGAATGAGAAAAGGAAATGAAACCCTAACCACTTAAGTAACCATGGTTTAATTCTTTACACAAACCCAAACTAGCATGTATCATCAAACATGATACAATCTTGTGCACATAAAAATATATCACATATACAATGTGCACAAACAAGTGAGAAAATCCATTTAAAGTGAACCAATACTAGTTAATGCAAAGTAATATATCAAATATATAATTATACATTAAATCATTAAATCAACACTTGATTTAACGATCCGGTCATATCGCATATAACCGACTAGTATCCAATGTATCGGCTTACCGAATCAATCCTTGATTCGATAACTAGGTTATATCACATACAACCATATCGATACATTCATCGCGAGAATGGAATACGGTATCACATACACGCATTATTCTCGGTCCCGCACATATCTCATATATGCTCCTATTTCGTTTCGCTTGAGCCAGGAAACCTCTGTGTAGGACTCTAAAGACTCGTCAATACGCTGGCAGCAGGTGATGATCATATCAAACACCCACAAGCCGCAAGCGGTCTGCTAAACGTAACGGCCACCCGGGTATTGAGCGATCAGAAGATCGACGAGCAAGCCCACTCACACTCCTTTGAATCCAACCAGTAACACTTACCGTACAGTCCGGTCTCGTCGTCTGATATGTCGCATATCTCGCCTACGGGTGGTAAACGTCAGACCCCAATAGCTCGATAAGTCGTGTCGATCTGAGGTCTATAACAATTCGAGAAACTACTGGTAACACTTACCAGTAAATCTCAGCAACCCTGGCCAGGGATTTCCGGTTATAGCCAATCGAACACAGTGCAACATCAACTCCCTATACCGGGAGAGACGAATCCCCTCCTATCGCTCATTGCCTCCATGTGATTCGGGACTGTACCCAAAAACCACCGTTTTGCACGCCCTCTTAGACGTGGTATGGTGGAAATCAAAGCACAGTGGGAACCACACAAGACTCTATGACGATCTCGGGTCAACAGACTACTCTGTACCAGTGTCACCAGAGAAATGCCATCTGACGTAAGGTATAATACCATCTGGGAGTTCTCGGCGAGTTCGTCCAGTGTACCCAGTCTCTACTGAGCACCCGTATATCTCCTCTGATGTCAAACACCAATGGATATGGGATCATCCATCGCCTATCTGTATGGGTCGAGAAGGTGCACGCTAGTCTACTCTGGTATATCGATGCCCCGTCTCGATACACCCACGACTGGGGACTTTGAAGGATGTACTTATGGACTACCATGTCCCTACTAGTATGATCCGCATCATAGTCCAGGTAGTCAAGTACACATCCTAAGGGCTTTACCAACATGTAACAGAGAGACAATCAGTATACACGTTAAGGTAAAGAGTAACCATATAGCATACTATCATGTCGAGCAAGAAAGTCCTCCCTATATATGTCCCAGCATCCACTACAATATACATCCAATGTACAGTAATGGCCTCTAGGGCATACATATAACTAACACCATCATCGAGTCTGCTACGGTGTCCTGTTTGGAGCTCTTCCAATAGACTGCCCTTCCGTTGAGGGTAAACACATAACCCAAGAAAGATTTAGAGTCATCCTTTTCACTTTGGAATCCTTCTCAGATACTCAAGAATGTTCTTTACTGCTATCCAATGTTTCTCATCTGGGTTGGACTGATACCTGCTTATGATGCTGAGTGCGTAAGCTACATCTGGTCTGGTACACAACATCGCATACATTATCGACCCCACCGCCGAAGCATAGGGTACAATGCCCATGTGATCCCTCTCCTCATCAGTCTTAGAAGACATCTCTTTGGAGTGGGTGATTCCGTGGCAAGCGGGTAAATTACCGCGCTTGGAATTTTCCATACAAAACCTCTTTAGTACAGTGTCTATGTATCTTGACTGTGAAATCCCAATATTCTTTTAGATCTGTCACGATAGATCTTAATCCCCAAAATGTACAAAGCATCACCCAGGTCTTTCATAGAGAACTTCTGTGACAAGAACTGCTTGGCCGATTGTGGCATAGGAATATCATTTCCCATTAGGAGAATGTCATATATATATATATAAAACGAGGAATACCACAATTCTCCCTACAATATTCTTATAAATACAAGGTTCATCTGCATTTTTGATAAAGTCGAATTCCTTGACCGTCTCATCAAAACAGATGTTCCAACTCCGTGATGCCTGCTTTAATCTATAAATGGATTTAAGCAACTTGGGCACCTTTCCGCTGCTCCCACTATCTACGAAACCCTCTGGTTGATCCATATAAATACACTCTTCTAAACATTCATTTAGAAAAGCGGTTTTAACATCCATCTGTCAGATGTTATAGTCATGGAAGGAAGCAATGGTAAGTATGATCCGAATGGATTTAAGCATAGCCACTAGCGAAAAAGTTTCATTATAGTCCAATCCTGGTCTTTGACGAAAACCTTTAGCAACAAGTCTAGCTTTGTAAGTTTCTACCTATCCATCTACACCAATCTTCTTTTTGAAAATCCATTTGCATCCAACTGGTTTTACCCCAGGAGGAGCAACATCCAAAGTCCATACCTTATTGGTGTACATGGATTCCATCTCGGATCGCATAGCATCCAGCCACTTCACCGAGTCTCTATTTGTGATGGCTTGCTGAAAACTACTCGGCTCATCATCATCAATGATGCAATCCTCTCGATCCCCGTCTACGAGAAAACCGTAGTATCTCTCAGGCGGATGACACTACCTACTAGATCTGCGGAGTGGCGTAGGTATGTCCGGTTCCATTAAAATATCAGGTTCTACTAAGTCTTCAGTAATAGTTTGTGGTTCTGGAATTTCTTCCAGCTCTATTGCGCTCCTACTAATCTCTTTTTCAAGAAATTGAGTTTCCATAAAGCGGGCATGATGAGAAACAAAGACCTTTTATTTCTCAGTGTAATAGAAATAATACCCCATAGAGTTCTTAGGGTATCCCAAAAACTTACACAAAACTGAACGTGCCTCGAGCTTGTCCGGATGAACTTTTTTGACAAAAGCAGGAAAACCCCATATCTTAAGATACTTAAGACAGGGTTTCTTTCCACTCCACATTTCATATGGAGTGATAGGCACAAACTTAGTTAGAACCTTATTCAATAGGTATGCAGCAGATTCTAGTGCATAACACCAGAAGGATGGCGACAACTCAGCATTACTCATCATGGAACGCACCATATCAAGCAGGATGCGATTCCGTATTTCTCATACACTGTTGTGTTGTGGTGTGTATGGAGGAGTAAGCTGAGAGAGAATTCTATTCTCTTTTAGATATTCCAGGAACTCGGCACTTATGTATTCACCACCCCGATCAGATCGGAGCATATTGATACTTTGCTGGTTTTCTTTTCCTCTTCATTCTTACACTCCTAGAATTTCTCAAAGGTTTCGGATTTATGCTTCATTAAAAATACATGTCCATACCTTGAGAAATCATCGGTAAAAGTAATGAAGTAGGAATAGCCACTTCTTGCATGCGTAGACATTGGCCCACACACATCGTTGTGTATGAGTCCCAGGAGCTCAGTGGCTCTTTCTCCGTGTCCAGTGAACGGAGTTTTAGTCATCTTTTCTCTAATACGTGATTGACAAGTTGCATATGATTGATATTCAAACGGATCTAAATATCCATCTTTATGTAACTTAGTTAATCGTGTTTCATTGATATGACCAAGTCTACAATGCCATAAGAAACCTTGATTTGATTCTGGAGCCTTTCTTTTTAGCGTGTTTTGGACGTTGAAAACTTGATGTTGATTGAGAACGTATATTCCATTATTTAGTGCACCCGACCCAATCATTTCATGATTTAGGTGAATGTTTATGACATTGCTCTCAATTGTAAAATTATATCCTTCATTAGATAACAAAGATACAGATATAATATTACACATCATACTGGGTACACAAAAGCAGTTATGCAATAACAAAATATATCCGCTCGCTAATCCTTGGTGATATTCTCCTACTGCAACAGCATCCACACTGGTTCCGTTGCTAACCCTGAGGGTCATATCACCTTTCCTCAAAACTCTACGGCTTCTCAGCGCCTGCATAGAATTACAGATGTGAGATCCTGATCTGATATCCAATACCCAGGAAGTATAGTTAATAGAGAAACAGTTTTCAATCACGAACATATCTGAAACCGAAGCCACAACTTGCTTTGTGTCCTGATTCTTGGCTTTTAGCCCAGCAATTCTTCTTCCAATGTCCCTTCTTGTAACAATAGAAGCACTCGTCTTTTGTAGCTGCTCCTCCAATCTTTTCATTTCCCTCGCCCTACACCTTCTGCACACCTCCTCTCGGTTTGGTGGGGGCCTTCTTCTTCTTCCCATTGGCCTTAGCCTTGGATTTAGAAGAAGAATATTCCCCAATAAACAGAGCAAGTGTTTCCTTGGATTTTTTCAAGGCGTCCTCTGCCACCCTCAACATGTTGAGAAGCTCAGGAAGTGAAACTTCCAGCTTTTGCATATTGAAATTCAATATGAATTGGGCATAGGTGGAGGGTAGGGACTGTAGAATTAAGTCGGTATACAACTCATTCTCCAACGTAGTTTCCAGATCCGCAAGCTCTTCAATGAGTGTAATCATCTTCAGGACGTGGTCCCCAACAGATGATCTGACAGCCAACCTCGCTTTAAACAATTTCTTCGAGGTTTTTTATCTTACGATACGAGATTGTTCTCCATATAAATCTTTGGTATGGAGGAAGATGGAAGCAAGGTCCATCTGCTCGTGCCGCCTATGATGTTCGTTATCCATGGAGGCCAGCATGAAACACTTGGCTTTCGCGTAATCCATATCCCAAGTCTTACGAACCTCAATGTCCACGAACAATGATGTCGGACCTGAAACAGGAGGGCTTTATCCGTGAGGACGTATGCAACTTTATCATAAGTAAGGGCCATTTGGACGTTCCTCAGACAGTCTTTATAGTTTGGCCCAGTCAGTTTGTTTTTAATTAGTATAAGCATAAGTCCCGTCATGGTCACTGCAATTAGGAGAGAGAGAAAAGAAACACTCAGCATATTCTCTTGCAAGTTTAGATTAGTTATTAGTTTATCTAAACAAGATGGCTACCATTGTTTCCTCGAATTCTCCTTCAAACACTAAAAGATGAGTTAGTCAGGATTAATCGCACCCTACAAGTTCGCTTATCTTCCGGCCAGGCCAGTGTTGGTACTTCGGAGGGAGGCCCCCCGTGCTTTCGCACAGACCTAATTAAATAGCCTTGTTTTCCCAAAGGCGTAGCTTCATTAACACCTTTCTAAACACCTACTTGATTAGCTAATTGCAAAATGAAAAAATTCTCCCGAAAAGTAGCGGATACTCACAGTAGGATCAGGACCCAACTATCATTGTGTGATACTTTTGATGGAAACCTACAAAAATTATCACACTCCAGAAGGTATGCAACACTAGCAAGTTTCCTGTCTGTTTAAAACTCCCGATGTGGTTTTTTCCCCAAGCGCTTATAACCTTGACGAAGGTCAAAACATCATAAGTCGCAAGTCAAGTTCGTCTCGTCATTAGACCTATTCGTACAAGCCCTTGACGAAGGCCAAAACAGCTATACGCATGTCCTAGATTAATGCATTTATCTATGCTATAGATAAGGACCTACTAGCTACCAAACACTATGCCTTAGCGAAGGTCAAAACACATAGTATGAATACTAGTAGATACCTATCTGAAATGACGGAGGGCTACGGCTGGTTTTGACGAAAATCGTTAACATAATGAACTTGATACATTCGAAGGAACCGGATAGCTTTTGAAAAGGAGTGGTTTAAGCTCCGCTTTTAAAAGTTGTTTTTGAAGAAAACCGAGTGGTTTTGTAATTGTTCCAACGGCGTCAGATATTAGGTTTATTACTTTGCATTAAGTGAGATTAATGCGGTCCCGTCAATTAACCTTATCACACCACAAAAATAACGAAAATAGAATATATGTATATGCCACCAGGATTCACCATGGTGCCCCGTCTTGTACCGTTAAGTTACTTAGCTAACGGCAGAGCGAGGGCAGGACTAGCGTGGATGCAAAACATATACAACATTTATTTACACACACACACACACACACACACACACACATATATATATATATATATCCATCACAGGCATAATAAGCAACACGGGAAGATATAAGCATCACAGAGAATGATAAAATGGATCAACTAGGAACATTTGCATTTCAATGAGCCACCTATGTAACACAGTCCACCAAGGTCGTGTGAATAGTCAACTGTAAATCATCCTAGACCCCTATAAATGCGAAAAGATACCCGCCAATCCTAGAATTGGGTGGTCCGGGTCTCGACTCCTCGAGATGACCACCTACTGAATCCTAGAACCGGGTAGCTTGTGCACTCCTCCGTGGGTCAAACCTAAATGCGGAAATGAAAAGTAATATACATCTGCTGACTACATCCTCAAATTAACTGTCGATCCGGGGGTCTCGGGGGGTACCCACCGCCGGGGGCCACCATGAGGTGGCCCCCAAAGGTAGGTAGACCTGAGAGCACCCTTTCGGGGGTGCTCTCGGGTCACCATCCCCCAAGGCCACCTTTTGGTGGTATTAGGGGTAGGCCTGGCCTTTGGTCCCCGCGGGGTATCCCTGGGATGCCCATCCATCACCCCGCGGCTTCTCAGTTCAAACCCTGAGCCCGCGGGATGTGCAAACATCTCAAAATTTCATTTTTAAGGACTGTTTTTTGTCGGCAGTTCGTGCGCGACAAAAACGGAAGATTTCAAACGTCGCTACGAGCTATCTAATGCTTATGGAGTGGCTCTGATGCCATGTAAGTCGATATCGTACACTCTACAGGGTTTGTAGAGGGGCAGAATTAACAAAAAATAATTTTATTGCAAGCAACATCGACTAAACTTCCAAGATCGACCATAAGCCCTAGCTAGCAAATCCAACAAAGGTTCTAATCAACTATGAAGTGATTTATACCTTTGTGTTCAAGTCCTTCAGGTCTTCTTATCCTCTTCTTAAGCCACTCATTTGTACGGATCGAGTCTGGTTATCGGTCTCCTCGTGTCAAAGAAGATCCACCCGAGAGTTTATGGTTCAAGCTCTAACCTCAAGACTGAGGTAACTAAAATACCTAGTTTGCTAATCTAGGTAGCTTAGAAGATGTAGAGAATGATTATTGGATTAATTTGTCTCAATAACACTAGGTTTCTCAACTCATGAGAGTGTTTAGGGGTTGAGGAAGAAGAAGAGAGGTAAGGAGGAAAGAGAGTGTCAAAGTGAAGAATAAGAATGAAGAATGGCTAAGTGTTGATAACTATGAAGCATATCTTTTGAATAATAATAATAACAATAATACAACCATACTTCAATAGTCATCCAAAGTGAACGGGTCATCAAAGTAGTTATGCTTCAACCATGCTCTAATAACACCTCATTTCTCCACCTCAATAACCATTTGAATAAATGGATTAATCATAAATGATGTGTCTTCTTCTTGAAGCACTCTTGTAAAAATACAAGAATACCCCTCACCGTATATACATACTCGTATTCGCACCATAAATAACAAGAGATGAAAATAATCCAATATTATAATACTAGAATGCGGCTTAATCCTGAGCCCGCTAGTATTATCCGTCCGATCAGAAATACATGTAGCCAGTATACGTATATGATCGAAAACCTGCACGTAAAACCATACGGCCTCTACATCGTTTCATCTGATCCAGGAAAACACTCTGTGTGGGATTCTAAAGACTTGATAGTACGCTGGAAGTGGGTTTAACTACAAGCACGTCAGTGGCACTAGCTGTACGTAACAGCTACCCAAGTACCTGTTGTAACACCCGAGCTCAATGCTACTAATTTCTGTTACTTTATGAATGGAGTGTGAGCCTTATTTCATTTATCTTTCCTGTTTGTTACTTACTGTAAAATTTTACCCGGCAAATTCATTTCTGCATATAACAATTTTTGGTCTCTAAAATAAAATTAAAAATATTCATCTTGGCCTGCTTGACACCCCTAACCCTGTTGTAGCGTCCGTGCGTCGTGTTCTCGTCCCGTTCGGTGAAACGGGCAAGTTTGGACGACTACGCGCACGTACGTGTGTCCGTTTTAGGGGTATGCTTTTTAATCATAAAACACTTCATTTCAAAATTCGGATCCCGCTTAAAATCCTATTATTTCAATTTCAATTTTTTGGACCCGACACGGGCGCGATTTGGAAATGTTTTATTTTGCGCCAAAATCCCAAATTTCAATATTTTTATAACCATCGTATAATCTTAGGTAACCATATATTTTACTGTTCAATTTAAATCTCAAAAATCTTTTTTTAGTATTTTCCTAACACCTAAATCATTCTGCAGCCAATCAATTCTTTTTTTAAAAACCCTGGGCCCCACCTTCTGCGTCTCTTTTTCTATCTCTCTCCCTTTCTCTTTCTCTCTCTCTCTCCTTCTCTCTCTATCCCCGATCTCTCTCTCTCTCCCCTGAATCTCTATCTCTCTCTCTCTCTAACTTTTCTCTCTCCCTTCTCTGTATAATTTCCCTCCTCCTTTCTTTTTTTAAAAAACAGAGAACGCGAACCCATCACCCCCCAGCAAACCCTAGCCACCGCCACCTCCATCCTCGTCGCCGCAGCCCCAGCGCCGGCACCACTGTCGCCTCCATCCTCGCCTCCTCAGCCTCGTCCCATCCACAATCTCATTTTCTCTTCTCCCTGTGCATCTCCGACCAGACCCACGCACCCCTGCACATCCTTGCACCCGTCTGCGCCGCCGTGCGTCGCCGCCGGTGACCTCGCCCCGTGTCCTCGGTCCTCGCGCACCCTCCTCAGTGAAGGTTCACATCCCCTCACCTCCTCCTTTCTTCGTCTTCCTTCGCTGGTCCAAGTTCTTGATCTGGAAACTTTTCGCTGCCGTCGTAGGCCACCGCCGGAGCTCCGTCGACAAGGTCGACAATCACCACTCGTCGCACATATCCCCGTGAGCATTTCCTTTCTCCACCCTCCTTCCTTTCTTCTTTAGTTCTCTTTCTTTTCTTGTTGAAAACTTGATCATTTACTGTTCACATTTTGGCCGGAATCCGACGATGCCGATGACGTGACCCGACGCTCCAGCGAGATACCCCGACCCGTATGGTTCCATTGTTCGTCGTTTGGATTCATTCCGTGAACCGTCGTCCGTCGCGTGTTTCCCAGCCGACGCTACGTCCGTTTTTCCCGGTTCGCGACCCGTCGAGGCAAGTATCACTTGCTACATGCTATACTATACAATTATATATGTTTGACTCATTAAACCTGCAAAACTTAACTCGGTATAGTTATTTTCTCATTTGATTGCAATATGACATATATCATTTTACAGTTAACATAGAAATTACAATTTGCCACTTTTAACCTAAGAACCAAGTTTACCTGTTAATCACATTTTTCCGTTGATAGATTATAGCACTTTCCTATGTAGTTCTATTACATTCGGATGTTTGTATTCAAAAACTTGATATAACAGTATCGCATCATCCTTTAAACTGTTGCACCGCTAAGGGTGCTCAAAACCTGTTAATACAATAAAACTGTTGCACTATATTAATGCACTATGGTGATTGAATGAACTGCTTATTTTACTGCTTATTTCCTGCTGTTAATTCCCGGTTCGATTACATATCTGTTGTGAGTATACCCACGACATCGTTACATCTTGACTTGACTTGTTACCCATGATATATATTGTTACACCTGACATGGCACTGTTTACTGTTGACCTGACCTGTTACCTGATCTCGTGCCTAATGCCAACAAACCTGACATGTTGTCCTCATGGACCATTCCTGTTGTCTATCCAGACAAACCTACTATTACCTGATCTCGTGTTGGCATTAGTTCTTGACTACTGAATACCTGACCTGACACATATAACTTGGGGGTATGGGGAAATCAAAAGCGTAAACTAAAGTGTAACTTAAAAGGGTATTACTTGATCCGTGGTCCCGGGGGTAACGGGACAGAGCCATTCGTGACTCTTACATCTTCCTGATCCGTGGTCCCGGGGGGCAATGGGACAGAACCACTATTGGTTCCCTTCTTCCTGATACGTGGTCCCGGGGGGTAACGGGACATATCCTTTGAGTTACATGGAGGATTACTCTAATTGATTTCAAATACTTTAGACTAGGAAACCCGATAGAACAGTTTTGTTATCCACTGCACATTACCCTGCACCGCTTGTTTCACATTATTGCTTTATTCATGTTTAGTTCTGCATTTCCTATTACACTGTTCATAATATATTACTTGTTGACATGACGCGCTAACGTCTGGGTTTTGCATGGCCCAGATTCTGTACCGCTGTTGCAGTCCGAGTAGGAGTACTTCAGCCAGCAGGCTGAGCTGTGAGTTCAGTAGTAGTTAGTTTTATTTCCTGCATTTATTTCCTGATGTGAGCCCGCATTATGGGACACACTTTTCAGTTATTTGTATTGGATCATTTGCTTCCGCATTTATTTATTATTGACTCCTGTTATTCTGGATTATGGACATGTTTTAGATAGTTTTATCTTGTTCTTGATATCTCTACAGCCGTAATGTGACTGTGGATGGATACTTCCTACCCACAGGTAGCATGGTTGGCTATATCACGTGCCCAATCTAGCGTACTCTGGGAAGCGGGGCGTGACATGGTTCTTTTGGTATCAGAGCCATAGGTAAGTCGGGTTGATTCTTTTTGTAGTTGGGTATTGTACCCAATACACGAATCAGAATACCCGTGTTTAGGAAACATGTCCTACCACCTTGACCGTTTTACCATTCTTGAATCACATTCTTCCTGATTATATCTTTTACGATGTGCAAACTTCCTTTGCATATCGATTCGAAAACCTGATTCCTTGTTATCTCTAGGACTTAGGCGACTTGGATGGAGTTATGTAATTGTGGCTATGATACCGCGGCATAGTTGCAATGCGGCACTCTATTTAAGTATCTTGGAGTTCTAGCCTTGATCTATATTCAGAATCTATCATCATTCTAATGTTGGGTGTTTTGAGTTCAGGAATATGGCAGATAAGAATTTGAAGACGTACCAGAGGCGTGTGGACAAAGCCGCCATGCTTGGAGTGATAAGGGGAATGCTGGAGAATCAAAAGAGACAGACCGAGTTGATCCAGCAGCAAGCAGATTCGTTTCAGGAAGGTTTGCAGATCGTTCAGCAGTTTGTAAACAATGTTGGAGCTAAACCAGTTGACCGAGTAGGGACCGTGGCAGATTTCAGACATTTGGGTCCGTCTACATTTACTAGTTTGGAGGAACCGTTGCCAGCCTAGCAGTGGCTAGTCGACACGGAGAATTTACTGATTGCGGCACAGATCCCAGAGGACAAACGAGTTGACGTGGTACGCATTCAGTTAGTAGACTACGCCCGAGAGTGGTGGCTTGTGGAAGAGACCCGCTTGCCCAAGCCAATCAAGTGGGCGGATTTTTTTTCAAAGAGTTTCCTGGAGAAGCTCTTCCCGCAGACTGCACGGGAGGAAATGGAAGAGAAATTTTTGGGCTGAGGCAGAATGGAGCAACCGTGGACGTGCATGCAGCAGAGTGGAAGAGACTCAGCTGTTTCGCTGGACCTTTAGTCGCCAACGAGGCAGACAGGGCACGAAGGTTCATGCGCAGTTTGAATGTGGACATCCAAAGGCAGACCGTCTCCCTGGGTTTAACCACTTTCTCACAAGTTCTTACGGCAGCTCGAGAACAGCAGAGCATATCGGAAAAAAATGGGAGTTCACAGCAGACAACAGTTGCGGTAAGGAAGCAGTTCTGTCAGGCCAGTCGAGTTTAGGGCTAGGCCGACAAATAATGTTCTTACAGCTATGGAAGTTGATGGTAGTGAAGAGACGGCGGTTGTTCGCGATTTTATAGACGTATTTGAAGATATATCGGGCTTACCGCCGAAGCGAGACATGGAGTTCGCGATTGACCTTATTCCTGGTGCAGCGCCAGTATCTAAAGCGTATTATCCAATGGCACCAGTAGAGTTGGAAGAAGTCAAGAAACAAGTTCCTGAATTGCTTGAGAAGGGTTGGATTCGAAGCAGTAACTCGTCTTGGGGAGCTCCAGTCCTTCTAGTAAAGAAGAAAGATGGCACGAGAAGGATGTGCATCGACTATCGAGAATTAAACCGGGTGACTATCAAGAACAAGAACCCGATCCCTCGCATTGGAGAACTTTTTGAGCAGCTTAGTGGCGCGAGGGTATTCTCGAAGCTGGATTTGCGATCCGGATATCATCAGGTCCGAGTGAAAGCGGAAGATATTTGCAAGACGGCGTTTCGAACTCGGTATGGGCATTACGAGTACTTAGTAATGCCCTTCGGAGTAACGAATGCGCCGGCAATATTCATGGATTTGATGAACCAAATCTTTTCACCGTTCTTGGACCAGTTTATTGTGGTATTCATTGACAATATTCTGGTTTACTCGAAGAGTTTTAAGGAGCATGCTGAGCATTTAAAGATCGCACTGCAGGCATTGAGACAGGAGAAATTGTATGCGAAGATGAGTAAGTGCGAATTTTGGCTGGAAGAAGTGAAGTTTCTGGGGCATGTTGTGTCGGGATATGGAATTGCCGTCGATCCCGCAAAGATTGCAGCAGTTCGAGATTGGCCGATTCCAAAGAATGTTGCTGAGATAAGAAGTTTCCTTGGATTAGCCGGATATTACAGGAGATTTGTGGAGAACTTCGCTCGTCTGGCAGAGCCGTTGATCAAGCTTACGCGCAAGGAGGTACCTTTCATATGGACGGATAAGTGTGCGTTAGTTTTTGAGACGTTAAAGCAGAAGTTGATAACCGCCCCTATTCTGACCATACCAGACAATTCCGGAGGATTGGTGATTCACAGCGACGCATCTGGGAAAGGATTGGGATGTGTCTTGATACAGCATGGGAAGGTTGTAGCATACGCATCGAGACAGTTGAAGACCCATGAGAAGAATTACCCAACTCTTGACTTGGAACTTGCGGCTGTGATTTTCGGTTTGAAGATTTGGAGACACTACCTTTGGGGTGAAAGGGTCGAAGTTTTTACTGATCATAAGAGCTTGAAGTATGTGTTCACACAGAAGGAGCTTAACATGAGGCAGCGTAGATGGTTGGAGCTGATGGCTGACTACGATCTTGATCTTAAGTACCATCCGGGGAAGGTTAATGTCGTGCCGGATTCGCTTAGTCGGTTACTGGCAATTCAGGTGTTAACTACGCAGAAGGAGCTCGTTGAAGATTTTTGAAGATTTGACTTGGAGGTTGTGCTACCGCGTTCTACGGGACAGTTGATGCAGCTGCAAGTGCATTCGTCATTGATCGAGAATATTAACGCAGCACAATCGCAGGATCCTAGACTGCAAAAGTTTCGAGAGCAGGTTGAAGCCGGACTACGAACAGATTTACTGATCCACGAAGATGGTTCGTTGAGGTATGGTAGCCGTTGGTGTGTGCTAAAGGGGGTATATTCGTGAAGAGCTTATGAAGGAGGCACACAGTTCAGCTTATTCTGTACCTCCAGGAAGCACAAAGATGTACCGAGATATTCGACAGTATTTCTGGTGGGAAGGCATGAAGCGGGAGATTGCTCGCTTCGTGGCTAAGTGCTTGGTATGTCAGCAAGTCAAGGCTGAACACCAAAGGGTTGCTGGTTTATTGCAACCACTTCCGATTCCTCAGTGGAAGTGGGAACATATAACCATGGATTTCGTGACGGCTTTACCGCTGAGTCCAAAGGGCAACAATGCTGTATGGGTGATTGTCGATCGGTTGACCAAGGCAGCTCACTTTATTCCTTTCCGGGTTGGTCAATCAACGGAGACTTTGGCAAAACGGTACATGCAGGAGATTGTAAGATTGCATGGCATACCGGTGAGCATCGTGTCCGATCGGGACACTCGGTTCTTATCACACTTCTGGAGGAGTTTACAGGAAAGTTTGGGGACTCGATTGAAGTTTAGCACAGCTTATCATCCTCAAACTGATGGTCAGTCGGAGAGAACGATCCAAACTCTTGAAGTCATGTTGAGAGCATGCATGTTGGACTTCAAGGGTTCATGGGAGGATCATCTACACTTGGTAAAGTTTTCTTACAACAATAGCTTCCAAGCAACTATCCAGATGGCTCCGTTTGAGGCTTTGTATGGTCGTAAGTGCCGTTCACCTGTTTGTTGGGATGATGTTGGTGAACAAAGATTATTGGGACCAGATTTGGTGGTACAAACAGTTGAGAAGGTGAATACAATCAGGAAGCATAAGAAGGCAGCCCAAGACAGACAGAAAGGTTGGGCTGACACGTCAAGAAGACCTCTAGAGTTCGCCGTGGGTGATTTGGTATTCTTGAAGATATCACCGACTAGAGGGGTCATTCGTTTTGGAAGTCGAGGAAAGCTTAGTCCTCGATTCGTTGGACCCTTTGAGATCTTGGAACGTGTTGGTGAGGTAGCGTATCATTTGGCGTTACCGCAGTCCTTGGCGAACGTGCACGATGTGTTTCACGTATCTCAACTCCGTAAGTATGTTCGTGATGAAACGCATGTATTGGATCATTCGGAGCTTACGGTACGGGAAGACTTGACTTTTGAGGAGCGACCGGTTGAAATTGTGGATCGAAGGGAAAATGTTCTTAAGAACAAGGTTATCCCTCTTGTGCTTGTTTCTTGGGGTATTCGCTCGCATGGAGAGTCCACCTGGGAACGAGAAGATGAAATCCGGCAGAAGTTTCCTCACCTTTCCTGTAGTTTTCTATCTTTGTATTCTTGGAATTTCGAGGACGAAATTCTTCTTGTAGTTGGGTATAATGTAACACCCGAGCTCAATGCTACTAATTTCTGTTACTTTATGAATAGAGTGTGAGCCTTATTTCATTTATCTTGCCTGTTTGTTACTTACTGTAGAATTTTACCCGGCAAATTCATTTCTGCATATAACAATTTTTGGTCTCTAAAATAAAATTAAAAATATTCATCTTGGCCTGCTTGACACCCCTAACCCCGTTGTAGCGTCCGTGCGTTGTATTCTCGTCCCGTTCGGTGAAACGGGCAAGTTTGGACGACTACGCGCACGTACGTGTGTCCGTTTTGGGGGTATGCTTTTTAATCATAAAACACTTCATTTCAAAATTCCGATCCCGCTTAAAATCCTATTATTTCAATTTCAAATTTTTGGGCCCGACCCGGGCGCGATTTGGAAATGTTTTATTTTGCGCCAAAATCCCAAATTTCAATATTTTTATAACCATCGTATAATCTTAGGTAACCATATATTTTACTGTTCAATTTAAATCTCAAAAATCTTTTTTTAGTATTTTCCTAACACCTAAATCATTCTGCAGCCAATCAATTCTTTTTTTAAAAACCCTGGGCCCCACCTTCTGCGTCTCTTTCTCTATCTCTCTCCCTTTCTCTTTCTCTCTCTCTCTCCTTCTCTCTCTATCCCCGATCACTCTCTCTCCCCCCCTGAATCTCTATCTCTCTCTCTTTCTCTAACTTTTCTCTCTCCCTTCTCTGTATAATTTCCCCCCTCCTTTATTTTTTTAAAAAACAGAGAACGTGAACCCATCATCCCCCAGCAAACCCTAGACACCGCCACCTCCATCCTCGTCGCCGCAGCCCCAGCGCCGGCACCACTGTCGCCTCCATCCTCGCCTCCTCAGCCTCGTCCCATCCACAATCTCCTTTTCTCTTCTCCCTGTGCATCTCCGACCAGACCCGTGCACCCCTGCACATCCTTGCACCCGTCTGCGCCGCCGTGCGTCGCCGCCGGTGACCTCGCCCCGTGTCCTCGGTCCTCGCGCACCCTCCTCAGTGAAGGTTCACATCCCCTCACCTCCTCCTTTCTTCGTCTTCCTTCGCTGGTCCAAGTTCTTGATCTGGAAACTTTTCGCTGCCGTCGTAGGACACCGCCAGAGCTCCGTCGACAAGTTCGACAATCACCACTCGTCGCACATATCCCCGTGAGCATTTCCTTTCTCCACCCTCCTTCCTTTATTCTTTAGTTCTCTTTCTTTTCTTGTTGAAAACTTGATCGTTTACTGTTCACATTTTGGCCGGAATCCGACGATGCCGACGACGTGACCCGACGTTCCAGCGAGATACCCCGACCCGTATGGTTCCATTGTTCATCGTTTGGATTCATTCCGTGAACCGTGCGTCCGTCGCGTGTTTCCCCGCCGACGTTACGTCCGTTTTTCCCGGTTCGCGACCCGTCGAGGCAAGTATCACTTGCTACATGCTATACTATACTATTATATATGTTTGACTCATTAGACCTGCAAAACTTAACTCGGTATAGTTATTTTCTCATTTGATTGCAATATGACATATATTATTTAACAGTTAACATAGAAATTACAATTTGCCACTTTTAACCTAAGAACCAAGTTTACCTGTTAATCACATTTTTCCGTTGATAGATTATAGCACTTTCCTATGTAGTTCTATTACATTCGGATGTTTGTATTCAAAGACTTGATATAACAGTATCGCATCATCCTTTAAACTGTTGCACCGCTAAGGGTGCTCAAAACCTGTTAATACAATAAAACAGTTGCACTATATTAATGCACTATGGTGATTGAATGAACTTCTTATTTTACTGCTTATTTCCTGCTTTTAATTCCCGGTTCGATTACATATCTGTTGTGAGTACACCCACGACATCGTTACATCTTGACTTGACTTGTTACCCATGATATATATTGTTACACCTGACATGGCACTGTTTACTGTTGACTTGACCCGTTAACTGATCTCGTGCCTAATGCCAACAAACCTGACATGTTGTCCTCATGGACCATTCCTGTTGTCTATCCAGACAAACCTACTGTTACCTGATCTCGTGTTGGCATTAGTTCTTGACTACTGAATACCTGACCTGACACATATAACTTGGGGGTATGGGGAAATCAAAAGCGTAAACTAAAGTGTAACTTAAAAGGGTATTACTTGATCCGTGGTCCCGGGGGGTAACGGGACAGAGCCATTCGTGACTCTTACATCTTCCTGATCCGTGGTCCCGGGGGGCAACGGGACAGAACCACTATTGGTTCCCTTCTTCCTGATCCGTGGTCCCGGGGGGTAACGGGACATATCCTTTGAGTTACATGGAGGATTACTCTAATTGATTTCAAAGACTTTAGACTAGGAAACCCGATAGAACAGTTTAGTTATCTACTGAACATTACCCTGCACCGCTTGTTTCACATTATTGCTTTATTCATGTTTAGTTCTGCATTGTCTATTACACTGTTCATATTATATTACTTGTTGACATGACGCGCTGACGTCTGGGTTTTGCATGGCCCAGATTCTGTACCGCTGTTGCAGTCCGAGTAGGAGTACTTCAGCCAGCAGGCTGAGCTGTGAGTTCAGTAGTAGTTAGTTTTATTTCCTGCATTTATTTCCTGATGTGAGCCCGCATTATGGGACACACTTTTCAGTTATTTGTATTGGATCATTTGCTTCCGCATTTATTTATTATTGACTCCTGTTATTCTGAATTATGGACATGTTTTAGATAGTTTTATCTTGTTCTTGATATCTCTACAGCCGTAATGTGACTGTGGATGGATACTTCCTACCCACAGGTAGCATGGTTGGCTATGTCACGTGCCCAATCTAGCGTACTCTGGGAAGCGGGGCGTGACACCTGTCGAAAAGAAGGCCGACGAGCAAACTCGTCCGAACTTCTACTGAGCCTGTCCGTGACAATCTCCGTACAGTCCGGTCTGTTCGTTTGAGAGTATCGCATGCCGGGTCTAGGGGGTAGAAAACTTCATACCCCTAATAATTTGACAAGTCATGCCGATGTGGCTCAAGACCATCCGAGAATCTTCTGATCTAACTATCAGTAATTCTCAATCCGCCCTGACCAGGGACTTATAGTGTTGGCCAACCAAACACAGCGTGACATCGACTCCCTATACCGGGAGATATGAATTCCCAACAACCGCTCACTGTCTTCATGTGGCTCGGGACTGTACCTAACTAAAACCTGCTTGCATGACTCAGCAGAGCCGTGGTAGGGTAGTAATCAAAGCACAGTGGAAACTCAAACGAGACAAATGACGACCTCAGGTCGACAGACTATCTGTACTCATGTCACCTGAGAACTGCCATCTTACGATAGGTATAGTATCATCTAGCCAGTTCTCGGCGAGTCCGTCCAGTGTACTCACTCCTAGTGAGCACCTGTATACAATCTTAAGTGCATCACACCAATGGCTGCGGGACCAACCATCGCCCCTCGTCAGGGTCTAGAAATGTATACACTAGTCTACTCTGGAGTATCGATGCCCGGTCTTGATGCTCCCATGACTAGGGACATATAAGGATGTGGTTATCGACTACCCAGATCTTACAAGTATGATTGCCATCATAGCGCTGGTAGTCAAACAAGGATCCTAAGGGCTTTATCAACATGTATAAGCGATATGAAATAACAAGCAAAACATATCACATGTTAAGATAAAGGCAAACCAAATAGCATACTATCATATTGAGCAAGATTGTCCTGTACATACATATCTCTAACATCCTATAAAATGAAGGCCTCTAGGGCATATGTATCCAACACCGACACACCGTTGTGCTGTGGTGTATACGGAGGAGTAAGCTGAGAGAGAATACCATTCTCTTTTAAGTCGTCAAGAAATTCCATGCTTAAGTACTCCTCTTTTCTATCAGATCAGAGGATCTTAATAGTTTTACCACTCTGGTTCTCTACTTTGTTTCTTTATTCTTTGAATTTCTCAAAAGGTTCAGATTTTTGTTTCAAAAGATACACATATCTGAACCTAGAAAGATCGTCGGTGAATGTGATGAAGTAGGAGAACCCACCCCTTGCATGTGTAGAAATTGGACCATATAATCACTGTGTATGAGTCCCAAGAGCTCTGCTGCTCCTTTTTCGTGTTTGGGGAACGGAGATTTGGTCATCTTTCCTTTGAGACAATACTGACAAGTTTCATAGGATGAAAATTTGAACGATTCAGATATCCATCCTTATATAACTTACTCTTTTCTCACCGATATGACCAAATCTATAATGTCACAAGCAGGTCTCATTCATGTCTGAACTCTTTCTCTTACGTGTGTTTTGTACATTAAGAACAATATTTTGATTTAGATCATAGATACCATTACACAGTGTACCTTCTGCAACCAATATCCGATTAAGGTAAATGTTATGATATTTATATATAGAACAAAGTTATATCCATCTTTATCAAGTAAAGAAACTGATATGATGTTGCAAAGCATGGAAGGCATATAGCTGCAATTGTTCAAAATCATAGTATTGCCGCTTGGCAATACTAGGTGATATTCACTGACAGCAGCGGCATCAACATGTGATCCGTTCCCTACTCTGATAGACATATCACCAAGCCCAAGTATCCTGCTTTTTCTCATTCCCTTTAATAAATTACAGATATGAGATCCTGATCCGGTATCTAGTATCTAAGAGGTAGGACTGACCAAAAAACAATTCTCAATAAGAAGAACACCTGGAGGAGACGCGATAGTATACTTCTTCTTCCCCGGGGTGATCAAGGAATTCATGTAATCTTCTTTTCCTTGCTCATGTACATGAAACTTGTCACAAGTCAGAGCCGAACCGACGTTTCCCAGCCCCGAGTAAGAATCCGGGTCGGTCAAGTCATACATCATTTTATTATCTTAATTAAGGCATGACGTGGTTGCTACCTGGAGAGAGAGAAAAGAAACACTCAGCGTATGCTCCTTTAAGTTTAGATTGGTTTTAAATTTATCTAAATAGGATGGCTCCCGCTGTTCCCTCAAATTCTCCTTCAAATCATAAAAAGAAAATTAGCCAGGATTAATCACACCCTATAAGTTCACTTAATCGTTTGGCCAGTTGTGGTGTTAGTACTTCAAAGGAGTTTTTCCAATACTTTCGCGAAGTCTCTTAATTAAAATAACATCTTTTCCCTAGAGGCGTTGCTCCGCTGACACATTTCTAAACACCTGCTTGATTTAGTTAATTGTAAAGTGAAAAACTCTCCCGGGGAGTAACTATTACTCACGGTGGGATCGGAACCCAACTATCATCATGTGATAATCTAGATGGAATCCACTCTAGTCACATCACTCTAGAAGGTATGCAAAATTAGAAAGTTTTCTATATATTTGAAACTCCCGATGTGGTTTTTACCCTAGAAACCAAGTTCTCTTGATGAATAATCAAAAAATCAAAGAGTCCTAGTCAAGTTCTACCCGTCATTATCTTGATTGCATTAAACTCGCCCACTTGACCCTTGACGAATAATCAACAAAGTGATACGACCGTCCTAACCAATCGCGTCTAATGCTACAGATAATCATTACTCAGCTACCAAACACTACGCCTTGACGAATAATCAACTAGCACAGTATAAATACTAAGCACTAATTAACTGAAATGGCGGAGGGCTACAGATTGTTTTTGGCGAAAACCTTTAACGTATTGAACTTGATATCGTTGAAGGAACCGTGTAGTTTTCAAAAGAAGTGGTTTAGGCTCCTCTTTTTAAAAACGCTGGTTTTGAAGTAAACCGAGTAGGTAATAGTGATGAAAACTTTTGCTCAAGAAGTCATTCCCCATGAAGGGATCTAGGCTCTTGCCTCCTAGAATGAATTGCGGGATATTCATGAATGAATACAGCTATGCAAAGCAAATGATTACGACTATTGTTTTTCAAATCTGAGGTTCCAAAAACATCATTTTATTAGGTTTGTTTTCTTGCATTAATTAGTATTAATGTGGTCCCATCAATTAAACTTATCATTGCAGAAGAAATGAAAATAGAACGCACATTTATGCCAACTGTATTCGCCGCAGGGACCCGGGTCTTCACCGTAAGGTTACTTAACTTACGGCAGAGCGGGGTTAGGACCAGCGCGGATGCAAAACATAAATAGCGTTTATAATAACAATATTCTTATTTTCATTCATCACGGGAAAAATAAATATAGTATTCGTCTCACGCAATAATATCATCGCAGAAATATAGCAGAACCAATCACAGATGAAATAGAGGATATACTAGGAATACCATTTTTCGTTTTAGCCACTAACGCTACGGTCATGATGAATAGCCTAAACCCGATACCCTAGACCCCTACGAGTGCGGTAAGCAACCCTACCAGTCCTAGAAGTGAGGCAACCTTCCTCATCAACTTGAGTATGCCACCCGGCACTTCTAAACCCGGCTACTTGAGCACCCCGCCATGGGGTCTATCCTAGGTATATAAAAATGAAATAATAAACATCAATAGGCGGATATAACCTCAACCCGAAAGTGCCCCTGATAAAAGAATAAATATTTACATCAAATTTTACATGAATGGAAATATAAAACGCTCGTCTCACATAAAACCCCCAACTATTCATCATGACGATCACATCTATTTCATATTAAACATGACAACAATATCAAAATAAGTCTTGTATGCACAACCCCTATGTCGTCGAACATATAGCAACGAGATTGGGGTTTCCAACGAATACTTATACTTTCCATCGCATAACAACCACACAAGTAGCATCTACAACTCACAATCCATAAGCCGGTAATTTTGAAACAAACTATAAATATCAACAATACTCCCGGATACAAGAAAATTCATTTCCATTGTCAAAAACCCAAACCATTTGATATCAAAAACCGCCGAAAGGACCAAAAATCTCAAAAATACAATTTTTAAAAATATCATTGGGGGCAGGGCTGCCGGGGTGGGGGGTGGGGGGACCCCCAACCCGAGACTACCCTAATGTGATTTCAGGTTGGGCCCTAAACCCGAGACCACTTTACGGTGGTCTCGGTTTTGGGTACCCTCATAATCCCTCCCGAAAGAATCCCGGCCCCAGTAATGCGCTTCTCGGCTTCAAAACTCGATGTATTTTGATAAATTAGGGTTTCATTGTGCAATGGAATTGAATTTTAGGCAAACAATACACTAGTTTTCAAAAACAAGGATCTTTATGAGTTGTATAGCTACAAATTGTTGTTTAAACCTTTAGTTTAGCACTGATACCAATTTGTTGGAACTTTAGCTCTCTATTAGAATTTAAAGCAGTTAGTTATATGTATACCATAGAGGCCATTATTGTACATGTGATGTATATTATAGTGGATGCTTGGATATATATAGAGAGGACTTTCTTGCTCGACATGATAGTATGCTATCTGGTTGCTCTTTATCTTAACATGTTGACTTGTATATGTGATGTTGTCTTGCTCTCACATGTTGATAAATCCCTTAGGTTGTGTACTTGACTACCAGGACTATAATGGAGATCATACTAGTGGGGGCCAAGGGTAGTCCACAAGTACACCCTAAAATTGTTCCTAGTCGAGGGTGTATCGAGACAGGGCATCGATATTCCAGAGTAGACTAGTGTATACGCATCTTAACCCATATGATGGGCGATGGATGATCCCACATCTATTGGTGTTTGACATCAAAGATGGTGTACGGGTGCTCAGTGGAGACTGGGTACACTGAACGGACTCGCCGAGAAGTCCTAGTTGGTATTATACCTATCGTCAGATAGCAGTTTTCTGGTGACACTGGTACAGGTTAGTCTGTAGACCCGAGATCGTTATAGTGTCTTGTGTGATTCCCACTGTGCTTTGATTTCCACCTTACCACGTTCAACAGAAGGTGCAAAACGGTACCTTTTTGGTATAGTCCCGAATCACATGGAGGCAATGAGCGATAGGAGAGGATTCGTCTCTCCCGGTATTGGGAGTTGATGTTGCGCTGTGCTCGATTGGCCATAACGACAAGTCCCTGGCCAGGGCTGCTACGGAGATTTACTGATAAGTGTTATCAGTAGTTTCTCGACCCGTTATGAGCCACACATCGGCACGACTTATCGGTTATTGGGGTCTGACGTTTACCACCCATATACTAGATATGCGACATATCAGACGAATAGACCGGACTGTACGGTAGTGTTACTGACAGGCTTTTGCAGGAGTTAGAGCGGGCTAGCTTGCTGATCTTCTGATCGTTCAATACCCGGGTAGCCGTTACGTCCAGCTAGTACCGCTGACGGCCTGTGGGTGCTTGATGTGATCATCACCTACTGCCGACGTATTGACGAGTCTTTAAAGTCCTACACAGAGGTTTCACTGGCTCGGGAAAAATGAAGTAGGAGCACATATGCGATATGTGCGGCACCGAGATTAATACGAGTATATGATACCGTATTCTATTCTCGCGATATAAGGTATCGATCGGTTATATGAGATATAGCCGGGTTATCGAATCAAGTGTTGATTCGATAAGTCGATACAGTATCGGTCGGTTATATGTGATATAGCCGGGTTATCGATTCATGTGTTGATTCGATAACATAATACAAATAAAATTAGTCGGTCATATGAGATATAACCGGATTATTAAATGAAGTGTTGATTTGATAATTTAATGTATAATTGTATATGTGATATACTAGATTACATTAACTAATATTAGCTCACTTAAATGTTTCTTTTCTCACTTATGTGCATAAGTATATATGTGATATATATATATATATTAATGTACATTTTTTGTGTCATGGTTGATGATACATGAAACATTGGTGTATGAGACTTACACCATACTAATGATAATGAAGGGTTTGTTTATTTAGTGTAATTCAATTATTAGTTGGATAATGGTCATATAGCATGAAGCTTGGAGAAGTTTGGAGAACCATTGACTAGTCCACTAGTTTTGTCTTAATACTAGATATTTGTTAACCCAACCATTATCTAAACCTATGGTTAAGTCTCTACATGAGTGATATTAGATATTTTCTCACCCATGGTTGCCATTCACTCTCTCATCTTTCATTTGGTTCATCTTCATCAAGAGCAAGAGAGAGCACTCTAGGTTTTTGAGAGAAGAAGAAAAAGAGTGAGAAAATTAATTCTAAAGTGACCAAAAATCCTACTTCATCATCCTCTACTAGATTAGCACTTTAGTATAGGGTGTTAGCTTCACTAATCCCACATTAGTGAAAAGGTAGCTTGGGTTAGTGACTCCTCGATGTAGATCATATTCGGCCTCGAAGACTTCGTGCAAGTTCGTTGCTTTCTACTCATGGAGCCGTTCAAGAGTCCGCTAGATAACTTCATCGCAGCGAAGGGACCACTACAAGGAGCTATAGAAGTGAAGGACCGGACTACAAAGGTTGTAATCCCTACTCACTTAGATGTAAAGTAGTTTACATTATGTTTTGTCTAAATCTTTAGTTAAGATTCTAGGGTAAGGATTGTTTTGTACGGCAAATTTTTGAAAATGGCATGGATGATGCCTTCCGAAACCTTGTTGTCGTGCCGAACATTCCTACAGTGGTATCAAAGCCATGCTAGAGATTTAGACAATGTTTGTTAGATTACGAAACCGAAACTACTTCGAAACTTGCAACACCAAACCAAGGTTTCTGTCGATTTTATAAAGTGCTCTAAAACAATTTTAAACAACTGCAGAATGTTGTTTGAGACATTAGATGAACACAGAAGAAATTTGAACCCAAACAGCCAGATTTTGGCCGAGCACATGTGCCCAAAATCCGAGCAGGCCGGCCCCCTCTGGGAATTTTGGCTTCAAATTTTTTTTGTGTTCTGGTCTCTGGGTTTTGGTGTTTCAGGTGTTGTTTGTTTTTGCTAAATTTGCATGAGATATTAATTTACTATAAAGGAAACTCGGAGTGTTTGGTAGTCGTAATTCTAACTGTTTTTCGGGTTGTTTTAGACGGTGTTAAAAAGTTCGAACGGATATCAAATACCCATTTTTAACCCTCGCCGGAAATTTTCCAAGTGTTGGATTTTTCCTTAGTTTAAAACTTTTAGAAAATCATGCAAGCGATACTGTGGACCCTCTAGAAGAACGAAACCTTAACTCGATTTTGTGACCGTCAGAACCGCCACTAAACCCTAGGGTTTGTGGTAGTTCAGCGGTGCCACATGTGAGGTATTGGTTGACCCTTCTACGACTGGTTGATAGGAGCTGTGGCATGTACTGAGTATTTTTAAAAACTAGGCTCAAGTGTTGAGCTTTTTGGATAATTTTAGGTGTTTGTTGATTCAATCGGAATGTTTAACATCGTCTAGCTATTTCTGGAATGTGATACAATATGTGGAATTCGTATAGTTAGGCATGAAATCCAAAGTATATGATATTTTGGGTTTATGATGTCTAAGGTTATTATGGATTCCAAATGTTGTAGTTTGACATTTTCTTTTCTGCGACCGTAAGTGTAATATGCGGTGTATCGCCGGTTTCGTTGCTATATGTCAACGACAATTGGGATACGCATATTTACTTACGTTGATGACATGTGATGTTATGTATTGCTGTGATATGTTATATTGGATCGTCGCTTTTTGAATAGCCGGGGGTTTTATGTGAGATGATAGTTTTTATTTTCATTCATGTAAAATTCATTGTATGTAATATTCTTTTATTAGGGCACTTCCGGGTTGAGGATGATGTCACCATCGTTGTATATTATTTACTTTTCCGCATTAGGATAGACCCAAGGAGGGGAGCACAAGTAACCGGGTTCTAGAGTCCAGTGGGAGACCATCTCGAGGAGTGGATACCTGGTCTCCTAACTCTAGAATTGGTAGGGTTGCTTGCCTCTCTCGTAGGGGTATAGGGATGTGGGTTTGGCTATTCATCGCGACCGTGGAATCCATGTTTTATACTGGCTGAGAATAAAACACGGAATTCCTAGTATATCCAATATTTCATATGTTATCTTCTGCTGCTGATATTCTGTGATGTGATCACTTTATATGCATGAGACGAATGATTTATTATTGTATATATGATATATAATAAACATTGCTTATGTTTTGCACCCGCGCTAGTCCCGCCCCGCTATGCCGTTAGTTAAGTAACCTAACGGTGCATAATGGGACACTGTGGCGAATGTAGTTAAGTAACCTAACGGTGCATAACGGGACACTGTGGCGAATGCGGTTGGCATAAGCGTATGTTGTATTTTCTTTTCTTCTGTGATGCTTCATTAATGAGATTAATGAAATGAAAAGAAACCTAAAAGATGTTGTAGAATCATATTTTCAAAAAGGGTAGCTCTAGTTTTTGCTTTGCATAGCGGTATTCCTTGTGGAATATCCAGCACCTTATTCGATAAGGAAAGAGTCGAGATCTCTTCACCGGGAGTGACCTCTTTAGCAAAACTAGCAGATTCTACAACCCACTCGGTTTTTTCTTTTTATTGCTTCTTTTAGTTCTTGCTTTGCATAGCGGTATTTATGAAATATCCTGCACCTTATTCGATAAGGAAAGAGCCGAGATCTCTTCACCGGGAGTGACCTCTTTAGAAAAACTAGTAAAAAGCCTCAAAATCACTCCTTTTCAAAAATCACTTGTTTCTACAACTACATCAAGTTCTTTATGCTCATGGTTTTCTTAAAAACCTGCGTAGCCCTCCGACATTTTAGATAAGTAATATTTAGTATTCGTGCTACGTTTGTTGGCTTTCGTCAAGGTGTAGTGTACGGTAGCTAATTACTGCTTATCTGCTAAAGTATGAGATGCGATTGGATTAGGATAGTCGTACGGCTTTGTTGGCTTTCGTCAAGGGTCGTGCGGGTGGGTGTAATTCAATCATGAAATATACAGGTTGAACTTGACTAGCGGACTATGATTTGTTGGCTTTTGTCAAGGTCATAGGACGTTATGGGCAAAAGTATTATCGGGAATTTCAAGTGTTGAAATTTGCAATGAGATTGCATACTTTCTATGAGATAGTTGGATCCCGATTCCCACTGTGAGCAAAAGTTGCTCCCGGGAGAATTTTGCACTTTACAATTAGCTAACTCATTAGGTATCACTGTAGGGTTACCACTGTATGGTTTGTGGTGGTTTAGCGTTCCACATGTGAGGCGTTGGTTTGACCCTTCTACGGCTGGTTCACTGGGGCTGTGACATGTTCTGGGATTTTTTGGACCCCGCTCAAGTGTTGAGCTATTTGGGAAATCTTGGGTGTTTGATTATTCGATCGGAAAGTTTAATTTTGTCTATTTATCTCGAATGTGATACAATATGTGGAATTCATATAATTAGGCATGAAATGCGAAGTATATGATATTTCGGATTTATGATGTCTAAAGTGATTGTGGATTCCAAATGTTGTAGTTTTACACTTTCTTTTCTGTGACCGTAAGCGCAGTATGTGGTGTATCGCCGGCTTCGTTGCTATACATCAACGACAATCGGGATACGCATACTTGCTTACGTTGATGATATGAGATATTATGTGTTGCTGTGATATGTTATATTGGATCGTCGTGTTCTGAATTGCCGGGGGTTTTATGTGAGATGTGGGTTTTTATTTTCATTCATGTAAAATTCATTTGTATGTAATATTCTTTTATTGGGGCACTTCCAGGTTGAGGATGATGTCACCATTGTATATTATTTACTTTTCCGTATTAGGTAGACCCAAGGAGAGGAGCACAAGTAACCGGGTTCTAGGGTCCAGTGGGAGGCCATCTCGAGGAGTCGAGACCGGGTCTCCTTACCCTAGAATTGGCAGAGTTGCTTGCCGCTCTCGTAGGGGTCTAGGGATGTGGGTTTGGCTATTCATCGCGACTGTCGAATCCGTGTTTTATACAGGCTCGAAATAAAACACGGACGTCCTAGAATATCCAATATTTCATATGTTATCTTCTGCTGCAATATTCTGTGATGAGATCATATTACTGCCTGAGACGAATGGGTATACTATATATATATGTTGATATATAAATATTACTACTTTCGTTTCTTCTATGATGCTTAGGAAGCATTAATTGATTGGATTTTATTAATGAGATTAATAAAAGAAAAGAAACCTAAAAGATGTTGTAGAATCAAAACTTTATAAAAATGGTAGCTACAGTTTTGCTTTGCACAGCGGTATATATGATATACCCTGCACCTAATTCGATGAGGAAAGAGCCGAGATCCCTTCACCGGTAGTGACCTCTTTAGCAAAACTGGCAGATGCTACAAACTCGCGGTTTAGTTTTTGACAGCTTATATAGTTCTTGCTTTGCACAGCGGTATATATGATATACCCTGCACCTTATTCGATGGGGAAAGAGCCGAGATCCCTTCACCGGGAGTGACCTCTTTAGCGAAACTAGAAAAGCCTCAAAAATACTCCTTTCCAAAATCACTTGTTTCTACAACGATATCGTGTTCATTACGCTCATGGTTTTCTGAAAAACCTGCGTAGCCCTCCGTCATTTCAGATAAAGACTATTTAGTATTCGTGCTGCATTTGTTGGCCCTTGTCAAGGCATAGTGTGCGGTAGCAGACTAGTACTTATCTGTTTAAGCATGTGATGCGATTGGATTAGGGTAGTCGTACGACCTTGTTGACCTTTGTCAAGGGTCGTGCCGGTGGGTTTATTTCAATCAAGAAATGACGGATTGAACTTGACTAGCTTCCTATGGTTTATTGGCCTTTGTCAAGGCGATAGGGGGTTAGGGGTAAAAGCATTATCGGGAATTTCAAGTGTTGAAATTTGCAATGAGATTGCATACCTCCTATGAGATAGTTGGATCCCGATACCCACTGCGAGTAAAAGTTACCCCTGGGGGAATTTTACACAGGACAATTAGCTGATCAAGTAGGTGTCTAGAAAGGTGTTAACGGGGTTAAGCCTCTAGGAAAAAGAGGTTTATTTTATTTAGGTCCGTACGAAAGCACGGGGAACCTCCCTCAAGTACCAACACTGATATGGCTGAAAGATTGATAAAATTGTAGGGTGTAATTAATCCCGGCTAATCTTACCTTTTAGGGTTTGAAGGAAGATTTGATAAAAACGGTGGGAGACATCCTGATTAGATAAGATAATAACCAATCTAATCTTGCAAGAGCATACGCTAAAGTGTTTTCTTCTCTCTCTCTCTCTCCAGGTAGCGACCATGTCAGGCCTTAATCAAGATAATAATATGGATGTATTGACTGAACCCGCTTATTATACTGAGCAGGGGAAGTCTTGTTCTTTCTTATAAGTGTTATAAGACTGAGCAGGAAAAAAGAGAATATCTGGATTCTCACGCCGCCCAAACGAAGAACAAGCATGCCGATGCATCTTCTTCGGGTGCGTTAGTTATTGAGAACTGTTTCTCAGTTCACCCTACGTCCTGGGTATTAAATACCGGATCGGGATCCTACATATGTAAATTGTTACGTGGGCTACGTAAAGGTAGAGAACTGGGAAGGGGTGATCATTCCGTACAAGTAGGGAATGGTACAAATATTGCAGCCAAAGCAGTTGGCGAATATCACCTAGTATTACCAAGTAGTAATACATTGATTCTGAACGAGTGCTATTATATACCGAACATGATGTGCAACATTATATCAGTTTCTTTATTAAGTAAAGAAGGATATAATTTTGTAGTACAGGATAATTTTATGAACATATTCCAGAATCAAAAGTTGATTGGATCAGGCTCGTTACAAAATGGCATATGCGTTCTCAATCAAAATTTAGTCTTTAATATACAAAATACACACAAGAGGAAGAGTTCAGAAATGAACGAATCCTTCTTACGGCATTGTAGACTTGGTCATATCAATGCGACACAGCTAGCTAAGTTACATAAGGATGGATATTTGAATCCGTTCGAATTATCATCTTATGATACTTGCCATTCATGTCTTAAAGGAAAAATGACCAAAACTCTATTTAGTGGACACGGAGAAAGAGTTACGGAACTCTTAGGACTGGTACATAGTGATGTATGCGGTCCCATGTCTACACATGCCAGGAACGGTTCTTCCTACTTCATTACATTCACTGACAATCTCTCAAGATACGGACATGTGTTCCTGATGAAACACAAGTCTGAAGCTTTTGAGAAATTCAGAGAATATAAGTACGAAGTAGAGAACCAAACGGGCAAAAGTATTAAGATCCTTCGATTTGATCGAGGAGGTGAATACTTAAGCAATGAGTTCCTAGATTATCTAAAAGAGAATAGGATTCTCTCTCAGCTTACACCTCCCTATACACCACAGCACAACGGTGTATCAGAATGGAGGAATCGCACCCTATTAGATATGGTGCGCTCTATGATGAGCACTGCTGAGTTACCTATTTCCTTCTGGGGTCATGCACTGGAGACAGCTGCATACCTATTGAATCAAGTTCCATCTAAATCTGTACCTACCACACCATATGAGATATGGAGTGGGAAGAGACCATGTCTTAAACGAGTTAAGATATAGGGTTGTCCAGCCTATGTTAAAAAGCAAAATCCGGACAAACTCGAGGCACGGTCTGTTCTTTATAAGTTTGTAGGATATCCTAAACATTCACATGGATATCTATTCTACCACAGCGAGGAACAAAAGGTGTTTGTTTCTCGACATGCCACCTTTTTAGAAAAGGAATTTCTTGCAAAAGAAATTAGTGGCGATGCGGTAGAACTGGAAGAGGTTCCAGTACCACAAACTAAAACTGATGATTTATTGGAACCAAAGGATTCAGTAGTTCCCAATGAACTCCAGCCTCTCCGCCGATCTAGCAGGGTTTCTCATCCACCTGAGAGATACTACGATTTTCTCATTGATGGTGGGAGCGAGGATTGCATCATGGAAGATGATGACCCGACTAGCTTCGAGCAGGCCATCACGAGTAGGGACTCTGTGAATTAGCTGGATGCAATGCGATCTGAGATGGAATCCAGGTACACCAACAAAGTATGGACTTTAGAAGTTTCTCCTGAAGGGGTAAACCCATTGGGAGCAAATGGATCTTTAAGAAGAAACTTGGTGTCGATGGAAAAGTGGAAACTTTCAAAGCTAGACTTGTTGCAAAGGGTTTTCGTTAACGACCAGGTGTGGATTATGACGAAACCTTTTCTCCAGTGGCTATGCTTAAATCCATCCGGATCTTACTTGCCATTGCTGCATACCATGAGCATGAAATCTGGCAGATGGATGTTAAGACTGCCTTTCTAAATGGTGATTTAGAAGAGTGCGTGTACATGACTCAGCCAGAGGGCTTCGTAGATAGTGGGAGCAGCGGAAATGTGTGCAAGCTGCTTAAATCCATCTATGGGTTAAAGAAAGAATCGCGGAGTTGGAACATCTGCTTTGATGTTGTAGTCAAAGAGTTTGACTTCATCAAAAATGTAGATGAACCTTGTATTTATAAGAAGGTTGCAGAGAGTAAGGTTGTCTTCCTCGTATTGTACATGGATGACATACTCTTGATAGGAAATGATGTTCCTATTCTGCAATCGGTCAAGCTCTTCTTATCACAAAGATTCTCAATGAAAGATCTAGGTGATGCCTCCTGCATTCTAGGAATTATGATCTATAGAGATAGATCTAAACGGATATTGGGATTGTCCCAATCCAGGTACAATGACACCATACTAAAGAGGTTTAGTATGGAAGAATCCAAGCATGGGAACCTACCCACGATCTCTGGACTCACTCTCCCAAAAGAGATGTCTCCCAAGACTGATTTGGAAAGAGCTCGCAAGCAAGGGATACCCTATGCTTCGGCAGTAGGCTCTATCATGTATGCGATGCTATGTACCAGACCCGATGTGGCATACTCACTAAATATAGTGAGTCGGTATCAAGCAGATCCTGGAGAGAGTCACTGGATAGCTGTGAAGAACATTCTCAAGTACTTGAGAATGACTAAAGAGATGTTCTTGGTGTATGTTAACGGAGAACTCCAGGTGGAGTCCTTTACCGATTCGAGCTTCCAGAGTGATAAGGACGACTCTAAGTCGCACTCGGGATTTTTTTTTACCCTCAATAGAGGGACGGTATGTTAGAAGAGTTCCAAACAGGATACCGTTGCAGACTCGACGATGGAGGCTGAATACATCGCTGCCAACGATGCTGCCAAAGAGGCTGTCTGGATAAAGAAGTTCATCACTGAACTTAGTGTGGTTCCATCCATTGAGCATCCAATACCTTTGTATTGTGATAACAATGGAGCTGTGGCTTTGGCCAAGGAACCCAGGTCCCATCAGAAGTCCAAACATATTCTGAGGCGGTATCACCTGATCAGGGGAGATAGTTGATCGCCGGGAGATCGAGGTCAGGAGAGTTGATACGAAGGATAACACTGCCGATCCACTCACGAAGGCCATTCCGCAGATACAGTTTGAGAGATTATTCGGGATGCTAGGTATGAGATACTACAACAGCTGGCCTTAGTGCAAGTGGGAGATTGTTAGTTATATATATGCCCTAGAGGCCATTGTTGTACATATGATGTATATTATAATGGATGCTTGGATATATATAGAGAGGATTTTCTTACTCGTCATGATAGTATGCTATTTGGTTTCACTTTATCTTAACATGTTGACTTATATTAGTTTACTGTCTTACTCTCACATGTTGATAAAGCCCTTAGGATATGTACTCGACTACTGGGACTATGATGAGATCATACTAGTGGGGCCAGAGTAGTCGATGAGTACATCCTATAGATGTTCCTAGTCGAGGGTGTATCGAGACAGGGCATCGATACACCAGAGTAGACTAGCGTATACGCATCTTGACCCATATGATGGGCGATGGATGATCCCATATCCATCGGTGTTTGACATCAAGGATGGTGTACGGGTGCTCAGTGGAGACTGGGTATACTGGACGGACTCGCCGAGAACTCCCAGATGGTATTATACCTCCCGTCAGATGGCAGTTCTCCGGTGACACTGGTACAGGTTAGTCTGTAGACCCGAGATCGTCAAAGAGTCTTATATGATTCCCACTATGCTTTGATTTCTATCTTACCATGTCCAAGAGGGCATGCAAAACGGTGGCTTTTGGGTACAGTCCCGAATCATATAGAGGCAATGAGCGATAGGAGGGGATTCGTCTCTCCCAGTATAGGGAGTTAATGTTGTGTTGTGTTCGATTGGCTATAACTGGAAGTCCCTGGCCAGGGCTGATACAGAGTACTACCGGTAAGTGTTATCAGTAGGTTCTCGACCTGTTATGAGCCTCACATCGACATGACTTATCGGTTACTGGGGTCTGACGTATACCACCCCTAGACTAGATATGCAACATATCAGACAAAGAGACCGGACTGTATGGGAGTGTTACTGATTGGATTCACAGGAGAATGTACAGGCTTGCTTGTTGATCTTCTGATCGCTCAATACCTGGGTGGCTGTTACGTTTAGCTGACCACTTGCAGCTTGTGGGTGTTTGATATGATCATCACCTGCTACCAGCGTATTGACGATTCTTTAGAGTCCTACACAGAGGTTTCTTGACTCAGGCAAAACGGAGTAGGAGCACATATGTGATATGAGCAGGACCGAGGATAATACGATACGTTATACCGTATTCTATTCTCGCGATATTAGATATCGGCCGGGTATATGTGATATAGCCGGGTCATCGGATCAAGTGTTGATTCGATGAACTGATACAGTTATTTTAGTCGGTTATTTAAGAAATAGCCGGATTGTCGGATCAAGAGTTGATTCGATAATTTAATGTATAATTATATATGTGATATATTACGATACATTATCTAATATTGGCTCGCTTTATTATTTCATTTTCTTACCGGATAATACATTGATATATATGCGATATATGTTAATTGTCTTATTTTCTTTTGTTACAAAAATATATTATATATGTGATATATAATATTGTAACAAGTTATGATTACAAATGCAACATGATTAGTGGAGATTAAACATAGTTAGGGTTTGATTTGGGTTAGCTTATTCATGAAGCTTCTAGAAGCTTTTCTTTTGTTTTGTGCAAAGATATTTTGTTGATATTTTCTAACCCAATCCAAACCCTTCACCCTAGGTTAAATCTCTACAATGGTTAGCCCTTTTATCTTTAACCATGGTTTGCATTTGTAATTAGAATAAAAATTCATTATTCATCACAAAAGGAATAACTTCTTCTTCTTCTTCTTCCTTGAGCTCTTGAAAAAAGCTTTCTAGGTTTTTCTTTTGTGATGGATTAGTGTGAGAAATTGATAATAAAAGAGAGAATAAATCCTACTTCATCATCCTCATCTAATCTAGCCAATTAGATTAGGGTGTTCACTTCATTAATACTTGATTAATGAGTGAGAGCTTGAGTTAAAGAAACTTCAAGGTAGATAATCTTCGAGAAGGAAGACTTCAAGCAAGCATGAATCATTCGGGTTGTGGAGCCTCTCTTGAGTCCGGGAGGTCATGGATCATGGCGAAGGGACTACTACTTGGAGCTTATGAAGCCAAGGAGCGGACTATAAAGATTGTGATCCCTCTCTCTTAGTTGTAAAGATGTTTACTTGCATGTTTAACCCTAATTATCTAGCAAAGATCCTTGCTTTGGATTGTTCGGCACTTCTAAATTTTAAATCGGGCAAGGTTGATGCCTTATAGACCCTTGTGACAGTGTCTAGTAACCCTACACTAGAAAGGTGTCAACGGGGATACGCCTCTGGGAAAATGAGGTTTATTTTAATTAGGTCCGTGCGAAAGCACGGGAAACCTCCCTCAGAAGTACCGGCACCGGCCTGGCTGAACGGTTAGCAAAGTTGTAGAATGCAATTAATCCTGGCTTAATTTTTTTTTAAAGGTTTGAAAGAAAATTTGAGAATAGCAGTGGGAGACATCGATAAGATAAGATAAATAACCAATCTAATCTTTGCAAGAGCATACGCTAAGTTTTCTTCTCTCTCTCTCCAGGTAGTGACCATGTCAGACCTTAATCAAGATAATAATATGGATGTATTGACCGAACCCGCTTTTTATGTTGAGCAGGGGAACGTTGGTTCCGCTCCAACTTATAATTGTTATAAGTCCGAGCAGGAAGTAGGAAAATATCCGGATTTCCACGCCACCCAAACGAAGAATGAGCATGTTGATGTATCTTCTTCGGGTTTGTTAGTCACCCAGAACTGTTTCTCAGTACACTATACGTCCTGGGTATTAGATACTGGATCAGGATCCCATATATGTAATATGTTACATGGGATAAGGAAAAGTAGAGAACTGGGAGTAGGTGATCATTCCGTACTAGTAGGGAATGGTGCAAATGTTGCAGCCAAAGCAGTTGGCGAATATCACCTTGTATTACCAAATGGTAATACATTGATTCTGAACGAATGCTATTACATACCGACCCTGATATGCAATCTTATATCAGTTTCTTTATTAAGTAAAGAAGGATATAATTTTGTAGTACAGGATAATGTTATGAACATTTTCCTAAATCAAAAGTTGATTGGATCAGGCTCGTTAAATAATGACATATACATTCTAAATCAAACCACGGTTCTCAACGTCCAAAACACACATAAGAGGAAGAGTTCAGAAATGAACGAATCCTTCTTATGGCATTATAGACTAGGTCATATCAATGCGACACGACTAGCTAAGTTACATAAAGATGGATATTTTTTTGAAACCGTTCGAATTTTCATCTTATGAAACTTGCCAGTCATGTCTCAGAGGAAAAATGATCAAAACTCCGTTTAGTGGACACGGAGAAAGAGTTACGGAACTCTTAGGACTGATACATAGTGATGTATGTAGTCCCATGTCTACACATGCCATGAATGGTTCTTCATACTTCATTACATTCACTGACGATCTCTCAAGATACGGACATGTGTTCCTCTTGAAACACATGTCTGAAGCTTTTGAGAAATTCAAAGAATATAAGCATGAAGTTGAGACCCAGACGGGCAAAAGTATTAAAATCCTGCGTTCCGATCGGGGAGGAGAATACTTGAGCACGGAATTTTGTGACTATCTAAAAGAGAATGGGATTCTCTCTCAACTTACTCCTCCGTATACACCACAGCACAACGGTGTATCGGAACGGAGGAATCGCACCCTATTAGATATGGTGCGCTCTATGATGAGCACTACTGAGTTACCTATTTCCTTTTGGGGGTATGCACCTGAGACAGCCATACAACTATTGAATATGGTCCCTACCAAATCTGTGCCTACTACTCCATATGAGATATGGAAAGGGAAGAGACCATGTCTTAATTATGTTAAGATATGGGGTTGTCCAGCCTATGTCAAAAGGCATAATCCGGACAAACTCGAGGCAAGGTCTGTTCTGTGCAAGTTTGTAGGATTTCCCAAAAACTCAAAAGGGTATATCTTCTACCACATCGAAGAACAAAAGGTGTTTGTTTCTCGGCATGCCACCTTTTTGGAAAAGGAATTTCTTGCAAAGGAAATTAGTGGCGAGGAGGTAGAACTGGAAGAAGTTCCAGCGATACAAACTACGACAGAAGATTTCGTAGTTCCAGAGGATTCGATAACTCCCAACGAAGCCCAGCCTCTCCGCCGATCTAGTTGGGTTCCTCATCCACCTGAGAGATACTACGGTTTTCTCGTAGACGGTGGGAGCGAGGATTGCATCATGGTAGATGATGACCCAACTAGCTTCGAGTGGGGACTCTGTGAAATGGCTTGATGCAATGCGCTCTGAGATGGAATCCATGTACACCAACAAAGTATGGACTTTGGAAGTTGCTCCTGAAGGGGTAAAACCCATCGGGAGCAAATGGATTTTTAAGAAGAAACTTAGTGTAGATGGAAAAGTTGAGACTTTCAAAGCTAGACTAGTTGCAAAAGGTTTTCGTCAACGACCAGGTGTGGACTATGATGAAACCTTTTCTCCAGTGGCTATGCTTAAGTCCATCCAGATCCTGCTTGCCATCGCTGCATACCATGACTACGAAATCTGGCAAATGGATGTTAAGACCGTCTTTCTAAATGGTGATTTAGAAGAGTGCGTGTACATGAATCAGCCAGAGAGCTTCATGGACAGTGGGAGCAGCGAAAAGGTGTTTAAGCTGCTTAAATCCATCTACGGGTTAAAGCAGGCATCGCGGAGATGGAACATCTGTTTTGATGTAGTAGTCAAAGAGTTTGACTTCATCAAAATATAGATGAACCTTGTATATACAAGAAGGTGGCAGAGAGTAAGGTTGTTTTCCTCGTATTGTACGTGGAGGACATACTCTTGATAGGAAATGATGTTCCTATGCTGCACTTAGTCAAGCTCTTCTTTTCACATAGATTCTCAATGAAAGATCTAGGAGATGCCTCCGACATCTTGGGAATTAAGATCTATAGAGATAGATCTAAATGGATACTGGGATTGTCCCAATCCAGGTACATTGACACCATACTAAAGAGGTTTAGTATGGAAGAATCCAAGCGTGGGAATTTACCCACGATCACAGTACTCACTCTCTCCAAAGAGATATCTCCCAAGACTGATTTGGAGAGAGCTCACATGCGAGAGATATCCTATGCTTCGGCAGTAGGCTCTATCATGTAAGCGATGTTATGTACCAGACCCGATGTAGCATACTCACTAAGTGTAGTGAGTAGGTATCAAGCAGATCCAGGAGAGAGTCACTAGACAGTTGTGAAGAGCATTCTCAAGTACTTGAGAAGGACTAAAAAGATGTTCTTGGTGTATGGTAACGGAGAACTCCAAGTGGAGTCCTTTACTGATTCGAGCTTCCAAAGTGATAAGGACGACTCTAAGTCGCACTCAGGATTTGTCTTTACCCTAAATGGAGGGGCGGTTTGTTGGAAGAGTTCCAAACAGGAAACCGTGGCAGACTCGACGATGGAGGCTGAATACATTGCTGCCAATGATGCTGCCAAAGAGGCTGTCTCGATAAAGAAGTTCATAACTGAACATGGTGTGGTTCCATCCATTGAGCGTCCAATACCTTTGTATTATGATAAAAATGGAGCAATGGCCTTGGCCAAGGAACCCAGGTCCCATCAGCGATCCAGGCATATTCTGAGGCGGTATCACCTGATCCGGGAGATAGTTGATCGCCGGGAGATCGAGGTCAGGAGAGTTGACACGAAGGACAACACAGCGGATCCACTCACCCAGGCAATTCCCCAGATACAATTTGAGAGACTCTTCGGGATGTTGGGTATGAGATACTACAACAACTGGCCTTAGTGCAAGTGGGAGATTGTTAGTTATATGTATGCTCTAGGGGCCATTATTGTACATGTGATGTATATTATAGTGGATGCTTGGATATATAGAGAGAGGACTTTCTTGCTCGACATGATAGTATGCTATCTGGTTTCTCTTTATCTTAACATGTTGACTTGTATATGTGATGTTGTCTTGCTCTCACATGTTGATAAAGCCCTTAGATTGTGTACTTGACTACCAGGACTATGATGGAGATCATACTAGTGGGGGCCAAGGGTAGTCCACAAGTACACCGTAAAATTATTCCTAGTCGAGGGTGTATCGAGACAAGGCATCGATATTCTGGAGTAGACTAGCGTATACGCATCTTGACCTATATGATGGGTGATGGATGATCCTACATCCATTGGTGTTTGACATCAAAGATGGTGTACGGGTGCTCAGTGGAGACTGGGTACACTGAACGGACTAGCCGAGAACTCCTAGTTAGTATTATACCTATCGTCAGATAGCAGTTCTCTGGTGACACTGGTACAGGTTAGTCTGTAGACCCGAGATCGTCATAGTGTCTTGTGTGATTCCCACTGTGCTTTGATTTCTACCTTACCACGTTCAACAGAACGTGCAAAACGGTGGCTTTTGGGTACAGTCCCGAACCACATGGAAGCAATGAGCAATAGGAGGGGACTCGTCTTTCCCGGTAATGGTGGTTAATGTTGCGCTGTGCTCGATTGGCCATAACGACAAGTCCCTGGCCAGGGCTGCTACGGAGATTTACTGATTAGTGTTATCAGTAGTTTCTCGACCCGTTATGAGCCACACATCGGCACAACTTATCGGTTATTGGGGTCTGACGTTTACCACCCCTATACTAGATATGCAACATATCAGACGAAGAGACTAGACTGTACGGTAGTGTTACTGACAGGCTTTTGCATGAGTTAGAGTGGGCAAGCTTGCCGATCTTCTGATCGTTCAATACCCGGGTAGCCGTTACGTCCAGCTTGTACCGCTGACGACTTGTGGGTGCTTGTTGTGATCATCACCTACTGCCGGCGTCTTGACGAGTTTTTAGAGTCCTACACAGAGGTTTCACTGGCTCAGGCAAAACAAAGTAGGAGCACATATGTGATATGTGCGGGACCGAGATTAATACAAGTATATGATACCGTATTCTATTCTCGCGATATAAGGTATCGATCGGTTATATGAGATATAGTCGGGTTATCGAATCAAGTATTGATTCGATAAGTCGATACAGTATCGGTCGGTTATATGTGATATAGCCGGGTTATATGTGATATAGCCGGGTTATCGATTCATGTGTTGATTCGATAACATAATACAAATAATATTAGTCGGTCATATGAGATATAACCGGATTATTAAATCAAGTGTTGATTTGATAATTTAATATATAATTGTATATGTGATATACTAGATTACATTAACTAAAAATAGCTCACTTAAATATTTCTTTTCTCACTTATGTGCATAAGTATATATGTGATATATATATATATATATATATATATATTAATGTACATTTTTTGTGTCATGGTTTATGATACATGCAACATGGGTGTATGAGACTTACACCATACTAATGATAATGAAGGGTTTATTTATTTAGTGTAATTCAATTATTAGTTGGATAATGGCCACATGGCATGAAGCTTTGAGAAGCTTAGAGAACCATTTACTAGTCCACTAGTTTTGTCTTAATACTAGATATTTGTTAATCAACCATTATCTAAACCTATGGTTAAGTCTCTACATGAGTGATATTAGATATTTTCTCACCCATGATTGCCATTCACTCTCTGATCTTTCATTTGCTTCATCTTCATCAAGAGCAAGAGAGAGCTCTCTAGGTTTTTGAGAGAAGAAGAAAAAGAGTGAGAAAATTAATTCTAAAGTGAGCAAAAATCCTACTTCATCATCCTCTACTAGATTAGCACTTTAGTATAGGGTGTTGGCTTCACTAATCCCATATTAGTGAAGAAGTAGCTTAGGTTAGTGACTCCTCGACATAGATCATCTTCGGCCTCGAAGACTTCGTGCAAGTTCGTTGCTTTCTACTCATGGAGCCGTTCAAGAGTCCGCTAGATAACTTCATCGCAATGAAGGGACCACTACAAGGAGCTATAGAAGTGAAAGACCGGACTAAAAAGGTTGTAATCCCTACTCACTTAGATGTAAAGTAGTTTACATTATGTTTTGTCTAAATCTTTAGTAAAGATTCTAGGGTAAGGATTGTTTTGTACGGCAAATTTTTTAAAATGGCATAGACGATGCCTCCCGAAACCTTCCTGTCGTGCCGAACATTCCTACAAAAGCAAGCAAATTAGGTTTTTAAAATTTTAAAGAGAGAAAAACTCCAAGTAGAGGATCATAACTAATGGTTTAAGCAACAAAAGACAAGAGTTTAGCTATTAGGTTTTGAGAGTACTTACATCATCAATGTAAGTTATATGTATGCCTTAGAGGCCATTATTGTACATGATTGTATATTATAGTGGATTCATGGACATATATAGAGAGGACTTTCTTACTCGACACGATAGTATGCTATCTGGTTACTCTTTATCTTAACATGTACACTTATATCATTATATTGTCTCTCCGTTACATGTTGATAAAGCCCTTAGGATGTGTACTTGACTACCAAGACAATGATGTAGATCACACTAGTGGGGCCAGGTTAGTCCATAAGTACATCCTTTAATTGTTCCTAGTCGAAGAAGTATAGAGACAGGGCATCGATATTCCAGAGTAGACTAGTGTATACGTTTCTTGACCCTGTATGGGGCGATGGTTGATCCCACAGCCATTGGTGTTTGACATCAAAAATTGTACACAGGTGCTCATTGGAGAATGGGTACACCGAACAGGACTCGCCGAGAACTCCTAGATGGTATTATACCTATCGCCAGATAGCAGTTCTCTGGTGACACTGGTACAGGTTAGTCTGTAGACCCGAGATCGACATAGAGTCTTGTGTGATTCCCACTGTGTTTTGATTTCCTCCCTACCGCGCTTAAGAGAGCATGGAAACAAGTGGATTTTAGGTACAGTCCCGAGTCACATGGAAGCAATGAGCGATAGGAGGGGTTTCGTCTCTCCTGGTATTGGGAGTTGATGTTGCGCTATGCTCAATTGGCTATAACAGGAAGTCCCTGACCACGGATGATGATGAAATTTACTAGTAAGTGTTATCAGTAATTTCTCGACCCGTTATGAGCCTCACATCAGCATGAATTATCAAGTTATTGGGGTCTGACGTTTACCACCCCCAGACTCGATATGAGACATATCAGACGAAGAGACCGGACTGTACGGTAATGTTACTTACTGGATTCACGGGAGTTTGGACAAGCTTGCTTGTTGATCTTCTGATCGCTCAATATCTGGGTAGCCGTTACGTCCAGCTAGTACCGCTGACGGCTTATGGGTGACTGATATGATCATTACCTACTGCTGGTGTATTGACGAGTCTTTAGAGTCCTACACAGAGGTTTCCTAGCTCAAGCGAAACGAAGTAGGGCACATATGTGATATGTGCAGGACCAAGATTAATACGTGTATATGATATAGTATTCTAATCTCGCGATATAGGTTATATATGATATAACCTGATTATTGAATCAAGTGTTGATTCAATAATTTGTTATATGTATATTTGATATACATATAAATAATATTAGTCGGTTATATGTGATATAGCCGGATTATTAAATCAAGTGTTGATTTAATAATTTAATATATAATTATATATTTGATATATTAATATATATTAACTAATATTAGCTCACTTAAGAATTTCTTTTCTACAAATACATATAAATATTTATATGAGATATATATTAATGTATTTACTATTGTGTCATGCTTGATGATATATTGGACATGGGTGTATGAGACTCATACCAAACTAAAGATAATTTGGGTGATTAATTATTAAGGGAAAAATCAAAATTAGGTGGAAATTAGCATGGCTTAAGATACTTGTGGAAGCATGTAGAAGCCTTGACTTAGTCCACTAATTTTGTTTTACTCTGGATATTTATTAACCCAACCATTATCTTTAGCTATGGTTAATGCTCTACAAATATCATTTGAGATATTTTTTTCACCTTGGTTCATCACTTGATCTTCTTCTTCATCTTATTTTTCTTCTCTAGCTTTTGATGAGGTGAAGAATGAAAAAGAGAAATTATTCTAAAGTGAGCAAAATACCTACTTCATCAATCTATACCAAACTAGCCATTAGTGTAAGTTGTTTACTTCACTAATTCCTCAATTAGTAAAGAGATAGCTTGAGTTAGAAATTTCTCAAGGTAGATCATTTTCGACCTCGAAGATCCTTAAGCAAGCTCGTTCTTTTCGACTAGTGGAGCCTAATAAGAGTTCGGGGACCACTACTTGGAGCTAAGGGATTACAACACGGAGCTTTATAAGTGAAGAACCAGTCTACAAAGGTTGTATTTCTTGTTCACTTAGTATAAAGCTTTATTATTTGCTTATAAAACCCTAATTCTCTTGTTCGATTCTAGGTTAGTATTACTTAGCACTCTAGATTTTTTAAAATTGCATACCCGATGCCTCTAGAAACGTAGTAGTCATGCTAAGGAATACCAACATGGTATCAGAGCCAAGCTAGAGCATTAGGAGTAGTCTAGACGATGTTAAAGTGTTCGATCGAACATCGAAACCCATATTTTACCCACTCTCTGGAATTTGTTTCAAAAGTTGGATTTTTACAGATTAAAAATTACCAGAATAACATGCAGGTTATTTGATGGAGCCCCAAGAAGTTCGATGCCATGATTCCATCTTCTTGCCGCAGAACCGCCGCCAAACGCATGGTTTGGCCGCGGTTCCGCCGCGGTGATGAGGAATTCTTGGGTCGTCTTTCTTGTGCTGCTCCATATTGTTATTTTTCACTCTCTGAGAATTTTTAATGAGGCTCAAGTTGTTGAGGTCTCTGAGATTTGTGGGTGTTTAATGAATCGATCTAAATGTTTAACATCGTCTAGATATCTGTGATTTGTGATACAATATTTGGAATCCACAATAATTAGTTTTGTGAAAACTAGTTAGTGTTTTGTAAATCTAGCAATCTATTCTCTTTTGATAGATTGTCTCGGAGTTTCGATTCGGATCAAAACTCCATCGCAATCTCGTATTGTACACAGATAGTCACCGGGTAACACTATTAGATAGCCATGCCCCATAGCCCTGACGAAGTGACTGTAGGAGAACTCCATTGCCAAAAGCATCCGGTTGGGTGCTCACAGCCACGGCGTTCCGCCTAAGTGCACTTCGTCGACGACATCGGGGGTGCGGCCATCTACTAATGTTTTCGACAAGTTTTCGATCAGGTTGTCGGGAATCTTGTTGAATTACCCGACTGGTTATTGAAAAGTGTTTTCAATTTGAGACTAAAATACCGGGTTTATAATGTTAGGCATGAAATTCGGAATATGTGATATTTCGGATTTATGATGTCCAAAGAATTTATATGGTTAGGCATGAAATCTGAAGTATGCGATCTTTCGGATTTATGATGTCTAAGGATATTGTGGATTCTAATTATTGTAGTTTTCATTTCTTTTTTGCGACCGTAAGTGTAATATGAGGTGTATCGCCGGTTTCGTTTCTATACGTCAACGACAATTAGGATACGCATATTTACTTACGTGGATGACATGTGATGTTATGTGTTGCTGTGATATGTTATACTGGATCATCGTGTTTAAATAGCCAAGGGGTTTTTGCGTGAGATGAGAGTTTTTCATTTTCATTCATGTAAAAATTTGTATGTAATATTCTTTTATTGGGACACTTCCGGGTTGAGGATGATGTCACCATTGATGTATATTATTTACTTTTCAGCATTAGGATAGACCCAAGGCAGGGAGAACAAGTAACCGGGTTTTAGAGACCAGTGAGAGGCCATCTTGAGGAGTCGAGACCGGGTCTACTAACTCTAGAATTGGTAGGGTTGCTTGCCGCTCTCGTAGGGGTCTAGGGATGTGGGTTTTGCTATTCATCATGACCGTGGAATCCGTGTTTTTTACTGGCTTAATTTAAAATACGGACCTCCTAGTATATCCTATATTTCATATGTTAACTTCTGTTGCAATGTTCTATGATGTGATCATATAACTATGTGAGAAGAATGTTTTATATTATATATATGATATATAATAAACGTTGCTTATGTTTTGCATCCGCACTAGTCCTGCCCCCTCTGCCGGTAGTTAAGTAACCTAACGGTGCATGACGGGACCCCGTGGCGAATGCGGATGGCATAAGCGTACATTTTATTTTCGTTTCTTTATCTGTGATGTTTAGAAAACATAAATGATGGAGCTTCATTAATGAAATTAATGAAAATGAAAGAAACCTAAAGATATTGTAGAATCAAATTTTCAAAAAGGTAGCTATAGTTCTTGCTTTGCATAGTGATATTCCTTGATGAATATCCAGCACCTCATTCGATGAGGAAACATCCTAGATCCCTTCACCGGGAGTAACCTCTTTAGAAAACGCTAGCAGATGCTACAACCCACTCGGTTTATTTTGAAAAACACTCGATTTTAAAAGCGGAGCTTAAACAACTCTTTTTCAAATCACTCGATTCTACAACGATATCAAGTTCATTATGCTAAAGGTTTTATTAAAAACCAACATAGCCCTCCGTCATTTCAGATAAGTACTATTTAGTATTTATGTTGCGTTTGTTGGCCTCCGTCAAGACGTAGTGTGCGGTAGTTGATTAGTACTTATCTGCTGCATGTGATGTGATTGGATTAGGGTAGTCGTGCGACTTTGTTGGCCTCCATCAAGGGTCATGCGGGTGGGTTTAATTCAATCAAGAAATGAACGGGTTGAACTTGACTAGCGCACAATGGTTTGTTGGCCTCCGTCAAGGTCATAGGATGCTAGGGGAAAAAACAATATTGGGAATTTCAAGTGTTGAAATTTGCAATGAGATTGCATACATTCTATGAGATAGTTGGATCTCGATACCCACTGCGAATAAGAGTTACTCCAGGGAGAGTTTTGCACTTTACAATTAGCTAATCCAGTAGGTGTCTAAAAAAAGTGTTAATAGGGTTACGCCCCTGCGGAAACGAGGTTATTTAATTAGTTTCATGCGAAAGCATGGGGAGACTCCCTCGGAGTACCAATACCTGCCTGGCTGAACGATTGGCGAACTTGTAGGGTGTAATTAATCCCGGCTAATCATACTTTTTAGGGTTTGAAGGAAGATTTGATAAAAACAGTGGGAGCCATCCTGATTAGATAAAATAATAACCAATCTAATCTTACAAGAGCATACGCTAAAGTGTTTTCTTCTCTCTCCAGGTAGCGACCATGACACGCCTTAATCAAGATAATAATATTGATGTATTGACTGAACCCTCTTGTTATACTGAGCTGGGGAACGTTGGTTCCGCTCTACCTTATAATTGTTATAAGTCTGAGTAGGAAATAGGGGAATACCCGGATTCCCATGCGACCCGAACGAGGAATGAGCATGATGATGCATCTTCTTCGGGTGTGTTCGTTACCGAGAACTGTTTCTCAGTACACTCTATGTTCTGGGTATTAGATACCAGATCAGGATCCCACATATGTAATATGTTACAGGAGATTAAGAGATAGAGAACTAAAAAAAGGTGATCATTCTCTAAAAGTAGGGAATGGTGTAAATATTGCAGCCAAAGCAATTGGCAAATATCACCTTGTATTACCAAATAGGAATACATTGATCTTGAACGATTGTTATTATGTACCATCTATGATGTGCAATTTAATATCAATTTCTTTATTAGATAAAGAAGGATATAACTTTGTAGTGGAGAAAAATGTTATGAACATTTTCCTAAATCAAGTGTTGATTGGGTTTGGTACGTTATGTAACGGTTTATACGTTTTGAATCAAAATACAGTTCTTAACATACAGAATACACACAAGAGGAAAAGTTCATAAATGAGCGAATCCTTCTTGTTGCATTATAGACTAGGTCGTATTAATGTGACATGACTAGCTAAGTTACATAAAGATGGATATTTGAATTCGTTCAAATTTACATCATATGAAACTTGCCAGTCATGTCTCAAAGGTAAAATGACCAAAACTCCGTTTACCGGACATGGAGAAAGAGCTACAGGACTCTTAGGACTGATACGTAATGATGTATGTGGTCCCATGTCTACACATGCCAGGAATGGTTCCTCGTACTTTATCACATTCACTGATGATCTCTCAAGATTCGAACATGCGTTCCTGTTGAAACACAAGTCTGGAGCTTTTAAGAAATTCAAGGAATACAAGTACAAAGTAAAGAACCAAACGGGTAAAAGTATTAAAATCCTACGATCCGATCGGGGAGGAGAATACTTGAGCATGGAATTCCGTGACTATTTAAAAGAGAATAGGATTCTCTCAGAGCTTACTCCTCCGTATACACCGCAGCACAATGGTGTATCGGAGTGTAGGAATCGCACCCTATTAGATATGGTGCGCTCTATGATGAATACTGTTGAGTTACCTATTTCCTTTTGGGGATATGTGCTTGAGACAGCCGCATACCTATTGAATAGAGTTCCGACCAAATCAGTGCATACCACTCCATATGATATATGGGAAGGGAAGAGACCATGTCTTAATTTCATTAAGATGTGGGGTTGTCCGGCATACGTGAAAACACAAAATCCGGATAAGCTCGAGGCAAGGTCAGTTTTGTGTAAGTTTGTTGGATATCCCAAACATTCGCGAGGGTATATCTTCTACCATACTGAGGAACAAAAGGTGTTTATTTCTCGGCATGCCACCTTTTTAGAAAAGGAATTCCTTGAAAAAGAAATTAATAGTCATGAGGTAGAACTGGAAGAATTTCCAGCTGCACAAACTACGACTGAAGATTTGGTAGAACCGGAGGATTCAGTAGTCCCCGACGAACCTCAGCTACTCCGTAGATCTAGTAGGGTTCCTCACCCACCTGAGAGATACTACGGTTTTCTCGTAGACGGTGGGAGCGAGGATTGCATCATGGAGGATGATGACCCTACTAGCTTCGAGCAGGCCATCACGAGTGGGGACTCTGTGAAATGGCTGTATGCAATGCGATCTGAGATGGAATACATGCACCAACAAAGTATGGACTTTAGAAGTTGCTCCTGAAGGGGTAAAACCCATTGGGAGTAAGTGGATCTTTAAGAAGAAACTTGGTGTAGATGGAAAAGTTGAGACTTTCAAAGCTGGACTTGTAGAAAAAGGTTTTCGTCAACGACTAGGTGTCGATTATGATGAAACCTTTTCTCCAGTAGCTATGCTTAAGTTCCTACTTGCCATCGTTGCATACCATGACTAAGAAATCTGGCAGATGGACGTCTAGACCGTTTTTCTAAATTGTGATTTAGAAGAGAGCGTGTACATGACACAGCCAGAGGGCTTCGTGGACAGTGGGAGCAGAAGAAAGGTGTCCAAGCTGCTTAAATCAATCTACGGATTAAAGCAGCCATCGTGGAGCTGGAACATCTATTTTAATTTGGCAGTCAAAGAGTTTGAATTCATCAAAAATGTTGATGAACCTTTTATATACAAGTAAGTAATAGAGAGTAAGGTTGTCTTCCTCGTATTGTATGTGGATGACATACTCTTGATAGGAAATGATGTTCTTATGCTACACTCAGTCAAGCTCTTCTTATCACAAAGGTTCTCCATGAAGGATCTGGGTGATGCCTCCTACATCCTAGAGATTAAGATCTATAGAGATAGATCTAAACGGATGTTGGGATTGTCCCAATCCAGGTACATCGACACTATACTAAAGAGGTTTAGTATGAAAGATTCCAAGCGTGTAAATTTACCCACGATCTCAGGAATCACTCTTTCCAAAGAGATGTCCTCCAAGACTGATTTGGAGAGGGATCGTATGCAAGGGATACCCTATGCATCGGCAGTTGGGTCTATCATGTATGCGATGTTATGTACCAGACTAGATGTAGCTTACGCACTTAGTGTTGTAAGCAGGTATCAATCAGATCCTAGGGAGAATCACTAGACAACTGTGAAAAACATTCTTAAGAACTTGAAAAGGACTAAAGAAATGTTCTTGGTGTATGGTAACGGTGAACTCCAAGTGGAGTCCTTTACCGATTCGAGCTTACAAAGCGATAAGGAAGACAATACTTCGGACTTGGGTTTTGTTTTTGAAAGGTTACGCTAGTGCCTCGGCCAACTACCATGGCCAAATGCGGAACAAAAATTTTTCTAACGATTAGAACATAGCACTAGAATAACCTTTAACCCGGATCTTTCCATAAACCTATCTTGCAAAACTAAAGTGGTGATATCTACTATGAAAGAAGACTCACCAAACGATCCAAGTCCTTCGGTCTTCTTTTCTCATCATGTGCTCCTAGTGGCCACCTTGAACATGCTTGATCTCCATTTCCGGCTCCATCGGTCCTCCGGGATCGAGCTTGTTCTCTGACCTTCCTTTGTCGTAGATGATCCACCCGAGGGATATGATCCATGCCTTTAACTCTACACTATATGTCAAGTGGAGCAACTAGAGAACTTGGGCTGCTAAACCAAGTAGTCTAGGATGTAGTGTGACGATCTAAGTGCTTTGCTATAACTTTCTTACCTCTTCACTCGTATCTCAACTCATGAGAAGGGTAGTGAAGAGGAAGAGGATGAAGGTGGAGGAAACTTAAGAGGAGGGAGGAGAGTGAAGCAAAATGGGAGCTCAAGAAAATGATGAAGCATCCATGAGAGAGAAAATCAACACAAAGGTTTTGTGTATGAATTTCTTGAATAAACAATCAACAACCATACTTCAATAGTAACTACAAATGAATTTAAAATTCATTTGTTAAATATTGAAGCATGGTTATCACCATTCCTCCCATACCTCACACTTTACACCTCATTTTCCATTTATCAAATAAATAGAAAAAGCATAATGAGGTGTCCACGTTCTAGAAGGTAATCTGTAATAAAATACGGATTACAGTTTGATGTATATACATACCTGCATTCGGATAAAAACACGAATGCCCAAAGAGATAAAATAACACGAAGAACGTAATACTAGAATATATATATCGAAATACATATATGTAAACTATTAAATCAATACCTGATTTATTAATCCGGCTCAAACCCGAGCCGGCTAGTATTACCAACTGTCCGATCAAAATTCCGTGTACAAAGTATATCAATCGATCGAGACCCTGCACGTATCCAATACGGCTACTACATCATTTCTCCTAAACCAGGGAAACCCTCTGTGTGGGACTCTAAAGACTCGACAGTACGCCGGCAGTGAGTTACTGGATAAATCCATAACCACAAGCACGTCAGCGGCACTAGCTGTACGTAACGACTACCCGGGTACCTGTCGAAAAGGAAAGCCGACGAGCAAACTTATCCGGATCCCTACTGAGCCTATCTGTGACAATCTCCGTACAGTCTAGTCTCTTCGTCTAAGAGCATCGCATACCGGGTTTAGGGGGTGGTAAACGTCAGACCCTGATAACCTGGTAATTCGTGCTGATGCGGCTCAGGACCAATCCAGGAAACTACTGATCAGCCTATCAGTAAATCCTAGCTTCCTTGGCCAAGGTCTTATGGTCCTGACCAATCAAACACGGTGCGATATCGACTCCTAATACCAGGAGAGACGAATCCCCGATAATCGCTCACTGCCTCCATGTAGCTCGGGACTGTACCCAACCAAAACCTGTCTGCACGACTCAGTAGAGCCATGGTAGGGTAGTGATCAAAGCACAGTGGGAACTCACACGAGACAAATGACGATCTCAGGTCTAAGGAATAACATGTACTCATTTCACCTGAGAACTTCCATCTAACGATAGGTATAGTACCATCTGGAAGTTCTCGGCGAGTCCGTCTGGTGTACTCACCCCCAGTGAGCACCTGTATACGATCTTAGGTCTAAAGACCAATGGTTGCGGGACCAAACCATCACCCCTCGTCAGGGTCTAGAAACGTATACACTAGTCCACTCTGGAATATCGATGCCCGGTCTTGATACTCCCACGACTAGGGACCATTTAAGGATGTACGTACCGACTACCCAGCTCCCACAAGTATGATCGCCATCATAACGCAGGTAGTCTAGCAATGATCCTATGGGCTTTATCAACATGTATAAAAGATATGTAATAGTAAGTAAAACATGCACATGTTAAGATAAAGACAAACCAGATAGCATACTATCATATCGAGCAAGACTATCCTGTACATATATATGTCCAAGCATCCATATGTATACATATACAATAATGGCCTCTAGGGCATACATATCCAACAATCTCCCATTTGCACTAAGGCCATATATATTGGCATACCGAGTATCTAACATCTGCTCCAGGGCCAGCTGTTGGCGTACCGCATACCCAACATCTTAAAAAGTCTCTCAAACTGTGCTTGAGGAAGGGCCTTGGTGAATGGATCCACAGTGTTGTCTTTTGTATCCACTCTCCGGACCTCGATCTCCGGGCGATCTACGATCTCCCTGATCAGGTGATGCCGCCTTAAGATGTGCCTAGATTTCTGATGGGACCGTGGTTCTTTCGCTAAATCTATAGCCCCATTGTTATCGCAATACAAAGGTATTGGGTCAACAATGGACGGAATGACCTGAAGTTCATTTATGAACTTCTTCATCCAGACCGCCTCTTTTGCGGCATCGCTTGCAGCAATGTATTCAGCCTCCATCGTTGAGCCTGCAATGGTATCATGTTTGGAGCTCTTCCAACACACCGCCCCTCCGTTGAGGGTAAATACAAAACCCGAGACAGACTTGCAATCCTTTTCACTCTGGAAGCTTGAATCGGCAAAGGACTTGACCTTTAGGTCTCCATTACAGTAAACCAAGAACATCTCCTTTGTCCTTCTCAGGTATTTTAGAATGTTCTTTACTGCTGTCCAGTGGTCCTCACCTGGGTTCGACTGATACCGGTTCACTACGCATAGCGCATAAGCTATATCTGGCCTTGTACATAGCATCGCATACATTATAGATCCTACCGCCGAAGCGTAGGGTATAGTGCTCATGCGAACCCTCTCCTCGTCGGTATTGGGAGACATCTCCTTAGAGAGGGTGATTCCGTGCAATGCGGGTATGTTACCGCGCTTGGAATCTTCCATACTAAATCTCTTTACTACGGTCTCTATGTACCTGGACTGTGAAATTCCCAGTAATCTCGTGGATCTATCTCTATAGATCTTAATCCCCAAAATGTACGAGGCATCTCCCAGGTCCTTCATGGAGAACCATTGTGATAAGAATAGCTTGACCGATTGTAGCATAGGAATGTCATTTCCTATCAAAAGAATGTCGTCCACGTACAAGACTAGGAACACGACAGTTCGTCCTACAATCTTCTTATAAATACAAGGCTCATCCTCGTTCTTGATGAAGTCAAATTCCTTGACCGTTTCATCAAAACAGATGTTCCAGCTCCGCGATGCTTGCTTTAATCCATGAATGGATTTAAGCCACTTGCATACTTTCCCACTACTCCCACTGTATACGAAACCTTCCGGCTGATCTATATAAATGCACTCTTCTAAACTTCCGTTCAGAAAAGCCATTTTTACGTCCATTTGCCAGATCTCATAGTCATGGAAGGCATCAATGGCATGTAGGATCCGAATGGATTTGAGCATAGCCACTGGAGAAAAGGTTTCGTCATAATCCACACCTGGTGTTTGACGAAAACCTTTTGCAACAAGTCTAGCCTTATAGGTTTCCACCTGCCCATCTACACCAAATTTCTTCTTGTAGATCCATTTGCATCCAACGGGTTTTACCCAAGGTGGAGCAACTTCCAAGGTCCACACTTTATTGTTGTACATGGACTCCATTTCAGATCGCATAGCATCCAGCCACTTATCAGAGTCCCTACTGATAATGGTATGCCTGAAACTAGTAGGATCATCTTCTTCCAAGATGCAATCCTCTCGATCCCCGTCTATGAGAAAACCGTAGTATCTCTCGGGCGGATGAGAAATCCTAGCAGATCTGCAGAGTGGCTGAGGTTCGTCGGGTATTATTAAATCTTGAGGTTCCGTCAAATCTTCAGTTTCAGTTTGTGGTTGCTGAATTTCTTCCAGTTCTACTGTGCTCCCACTAATTTCTTTTGCAAGAAACTCCGTTTCTAAGAAAACGGTATGTTGAGCAACAAAGACCTTCTGTTCCACGGTGTGGTAGAACAGATATCCATAACCATTCCTTGGATATCCCACAAACTTACACAAAATTGACCGTGCCTCTAGTTTATCTGGTTTATGCTTTTTAACATAAGCCGGACAACCCCATATCTTAAATCTTTTAAGATATGGCCTTTTTCCATTCCATATCTCGTACGGTATCTTAGGCACTGATTTGGACGGAACATCATTCAATAGGTATGCTGCTGTCTGAAGCGCATGCCCCCAAAATTAAAGAGGCAACTCAGCATTACTCATCATGGAGCGAACCATGTCCAACAGGGTACGATTCCTCCTCTCTGACACACCGTTGTGCTGTGGTGTATACGGAGGAGTAAGATGAGAGAGAATTCCATTCTCTTTTAGGTATTCTAGGAATTTCATGGTTAAGTACTCCCCTCCTCTATCAGATCGGAGGATCTTGATACTTTTGCCAGTCTGATTCTCTACTTCGTTTCTGAATTCTTTGAATTTCTCAAAAGCTTCATATTTGTGTTTCATAAGATACACATATCCGAACCTAGAGAGATCGTCAGTGAATGTGATGAAGTACGAGAACCCACCCCTTGCATGTATAGAAATTGGACCACATGCATCACTGTGTATGAGTCTCAAGAGCTCTGCTGCTCTTTCACCGTGTCCGGTGAACGGAGATTTGGTCATCTTTCCTTTGAGACAAGATTGACAAGTTTCATAAGATGAAAATTCGAACGTATCCAAAAGTCCAACTTTATGCAACTTACTCAGTCTTTTCTCTCCAATATGACTAAGTCTACAATGCCACAAGTAGGATTCGTTCACATCTGAACTCTTCCTCTTCCTTGTGTTTTGTATACTGAGAACTGTGTTTTGATTAAGAACATAGATACCATTACACAGTGTACCTTCTGCAACCAATACCTGATTAAGGTAATTGTTCATGATATTTCTATCAAGAACAAACTTATATCCATCTTTATCAAGTAAAGAAACTGATATGATGTTGCAAAGCATGGAAGGTACATAGTAGCAGTTGTTCAAAATCATAATATTGCCATTTGGCAATGCTAGGTGATATTCACCGACGGCAGAAGCATCAACCTGTGCTCCGTTCCCTACTCTGAGGGACATATCACCAAGTCCAACCATCCTACTTTTTCTTAGTCCCCGTAATAAGTTAAAGGCATGAGATCCCGATCCGGTATCGAGTACCCAGGAGTTAGGATTGACCGAAAAACAGTTCTCGATAACAAGAACACCTGAAGAAGACACAATAGTATGTTTATTCTTCGATGGGGTCATCGAGGAATTCAAACAATCCTCTTTCCCTTTCTCACACTTATGACTGTTGTCATAAGTTAGAGCCGAACCGACGTTCCCTGGCCCCGAATAAGAATTCGGATTCGTCAAGCGATACATTTTATTATCTTGATTAGGGCGTGAAATGGTTGCTACCTGGAGAGAGAGAAAAGAAAAACTCAGCGTGCGCTCTTACAAGATTTAGATTGGTTATTAATTTATCTAATCAAGATGGCTCCCAATGTTTCCTCGAATTCTTCTTCAAACCTTAAAAGAAGAACTAGTCAGGATTAATCGCACATCACAATACTTGCTTAACCTTTCAGCCAGGCTAGTGTTGGTACTTCGAGGGAGGTTTTCCAACGCTTTCGCGAAGTTCCTTAATTACATAACCTCTTTTCCCTGGAGACGTAGCCCCGCTAACACCTTTCTAGACACCTACTTGGTTTATAGCATTGATTGTTAAGTGTGATAATCTCCCGAGAGTAATCCTACTCATCAGTGGGATCGGGATCCAACCATCATTGTGTGATGCACTAGATAGAATCCACTCTAGTCACCATACTCCATAAGGTATGCTAAATCTGCAAGTTTCCTGTATGTTTGAAACTCCCGATGTGGTTTTTGCCCCTAACGGTTTATGACCTTGACTAGGTCAACAAACCATAAACCGCTATTCAAGTTCTACCCATCATTTTCTTGATTGCATTAAACCAACCCATGCGTGCCCTTGACTATGTCAACAAGGTCGCACGACTGTCCAAACCAATCGCATTTATAACGCACAGAAAAATACCACTTAGCTACCGTACACTACGCCTTGACTAGGTCAACAAACGCAGCATGGATACTAAATATTACTGTTCTAAAATGACGGAGGGCTACGGCTGGGTTTTTGGCGAAAAAACTGTTAACGTAATGAACTTGATATCGTTGAAGGAACCTGAGTAGTTTTGAAAAGGAGTGGTTTTAGGCTCCGTTTTTGAAAACATGTGATTTTGAAAAAACCGAGTAGTCTATAGTATAGACTTTTGCTCAAGAGGTCACTCCCTGCGAAGTGATCTCGGCTCTTGCCTCGTGGAATGAGGTGCTGGATATTCATGACCGAATACCACTATGCAAAGCGAAAGAATATAACTGTAGTTTTTTGAAATTTGTTCCAACAATATCTTTTATGTTTATTTTCTTGCATTAATAAAAAGTAATGCGATCCCATCAGTTTAATCCTATCACACCAGAAAAGAACGAAAATACGATGTACGTATATGCCATCCGCATTCGCCACGGGGCCCGTCATCACCCGTTAGGTTACTTAACTAACGACAGAGCGGGGGCTGGACTAGCGCAAGTGCAAAACATATACAATATCTACTAGTATATATATAAGTATATATAACATTCGTCCCAGGCATGATAATAAGCAACATCACAAAATCTCAGCCAATAATACAGAAAGGTGGATAATCTTGGAGCCTTGGGTTTCATTTGAGCCACAAATAAAACCCGACGTTCCCGGTCGTGTGGATAGCCTGTGTAATGAAAACTTGGACCCCTACGAGGGCGGCAAGTTACCCGCCAATCCCAGAAGTAAGACAACCCCCTTTAAAAAAGTGAATAGGCCATCCAGCACTTCACGGAATCCGGTAACTTGGGCGCCCCTCCGTGGGTCATCTTATACCCCCTACGAGTGCGGCGAATATCCCGCTAATTCTAGAATGAAGCCCCCTCCGTCTCAACACCGTGAGATGCGGGCTTGTTGCCTTCTAGAACCCGGCTATTCGTGCACTCCACCGTGAGGTAATCCTAGTACAGAAAATGAAAATAATTCGTACAAATGGTGACATCGGCCTCAACCCGATCGTGCCCCAAATAAATAATATACAACCCGGCAAAGACGGCAGTCCACATATCGGACGCTCGCCCCGCAATAACAAATGTACAAATGAATATAAACTGTACCACTAACATTGCACCATGAGCTATCCACCATGACTATCCAACCACAATCACAGCACAAACACAGAACATCAACGTGAATGTCATGTTCGCAAACTCGTCTAAAAGAACATATAGCAATCAGACGAGTTGTACCGATCGAATGAAATTCGCGGTCGCAAATAAAAGTCAATGTACTGTAAACTATTAAACAGTGTCAAATATAACGACTTCGAAACACTCCAAACTGCCCTAAACTGAAAAATAAGAGAAAATCAAATCTGGGCAAAAATAAACAACAACTGAAACCCAATCTTCAAGAGACAAGAATACAGACCAAAACACGACACAATCCACCATAATAAAACCGGTGAGTACGGATTTTTGAGGGGTGTGGCCGGCCTAAAGTGGTGGGAATCGTGTCGTTTTTGGTTAGTGTTCATCTTTCGGTGTAAAGGGCACTCTGCACTTGCTAAAAAAAAATTTTGAAGCCTTTAAAAAATCAATAGAAACTTGAAGCTTGGTTTCAATGTTATGGAGTTATTTCGGTTTCGTTATATTAACATTGTTTAAACTTGGTAGGGTAGGATTTAGGGGCTGGCTTTGATACCATGAAAGGTTACGCTAGTGCCCCGGCCAATTACCGTGTCCAAATGCGGAACAAAAATTTCTCTAACGATTAGAACATGGCACTAAAATAACCTTTAACCCGGATCTTTCCATAAACCTATCTAGCAAAACTAAAGTGGTGATGTCTACTAGATAGAAGACTCACCAAACGATCCAAGCCCTTCGTGTTGGATATGTGTATGCCTTAGAGGCCATTATGAGATAATGTATGTATTGATGTGTGTGTGTGTGTGTGTGTGTGTGTGTGTGTGTGTGTGTGTATCAGAGGACAGTCTTGCTCGACATGATAGTATGCTATCTGGTTTCACTTTATCATATGTTCTCTTGATCATGTTTTTACTCATTTGGTACATGTTGATAAAGCCCTAAGGATATTGGCTTGACTACTGGGATTATGATGTGGATCATACTAGTGGGACACCTGTAGTTTATAAGCATATCCTTGAAATGTTCCTAGTCGTAGGTATATCGAGACAGGGCATCGATATTCTAGTGTAGACTAGAGTATACTGTTCTTGTTCCATATGATGGGCGATGGATGATCAAATAACCGTCTGGTGTGTTGACACCAAAGATTGTATACGGGTTCTCAGTGAGACTGGGTATACTGAACGGACTCACCGAGAACTCCTATGTAGTATTATATCATACGTCGGATAGCAGTTCTCAGGTGACATTAGTACAGGTTAGTCTGTAGACCCGAGATCGCCATAGAGTCTTGTGTGTCTCTCACTGTACTTTGATCTCCACCCTACTACGGCTCTACAGAGTCGTACAAACAGGTAGATTTTAGGTATAGTCCTGAGGCATATGGAGGCAATGAGAGATAGGAGAGGTTTCGTCTCTCCCGATATTAGGGGTTGATGCTGTGCTGTGCACGATTGGCTATAACGGGAAGTCCCTGGCCAGGGCTGCTGAGATATTACTGATAAGTGTTATCAGTAGTTTCTCGATCTGTTGTAGACCATATACCGGTATGACTTATTGAGTTATTGGGGTCGACGATTCCATCCCTAGACTCAATATGCAGCATATCTGACGAAGAGACCGGTCTGTACGGTAAGTGTTGCCAGTTGGATTGATGGGAGTTTTGACAGGTTCGCTTGTTCTTATTCTGATCGCTCAATACCCGGGTGGCTGTTACGTTTAGCTGACCGCTTGCGGCTTGTAGATGTTTGATATGATCATCACCTACTGCTAGCGTATTGACGAGTCTTAGAGTCCCACATAGAAGTTTCCTGGCTCAGGCGAAACGATGTGGTGTGCATATGAGATATGTGTGGAAGCTCGATTAAATACGAGTATATGATACCGTATTTTAATCGGGCGTTTTATATTAGTCGGGCCATATGAGATATGACCGGTTTATTAAATCAAGTGTTGATTTAATATTGACTTTTATCTTTTTACTTAAACCCTTTTCTTTTGATGGATGCATGCATGTATATGTACATGATGATGTGCATACACACATACATACATGCATTAGTATCATGTTTGATGATACAACTTAGATGGCAATATAAGACTCACATGGTTCATAATTATATAAATGGATATTTTTGTATTAAGTTAAAGATAAAGAAAAATAAATAATGACTCATTTCTTCTCTAATGACTCATTGTTTCTACACATTTCCTTGGTTGACCTTTGACTTAACCATGGTTATTTTCCTTTTCTTTTTAACTCATGACAAAATATCTAGATATTATTATTAACCACGGTTTCTATTATGATATTTATCTTTCTCTCATTTTCTTTTCGCATTATTATTCATCCAAATGAAAAATATCAAGCCATCTTCATCTTCCTCTCTCTAGCTCTCTCTTGAGTTCTAAATTGAGTGAGATTAAAAGAAAGAAAGGGTATTAAGTGAGATTACCAACCACTTCATCATCCTACACAACTCTTGCTACTTTGTATAGGGTGTTTTGCTTCAAGGATTTCATAGATCAAGTGAAGCAACAAGTTTTGAGCAAAGGACTTCGGGTGGATCATCGTGGACTTGGAAGTGATCTAGCGAACCGTTCCAAACCAAAGGAGATCCAAGGAGACACCCTAGGAGGTCTACAAAGGTTGTAGTCTCTCCACTTAGTGATAAATAATCTTTTATATGTGATACTATTAATAGTTACTCTATAATTCTAGTTCTATTCCTAGTTAAGTTTACTTAGCACCTCATAAAATTAAAGTTATGGCATGTGTGATGCTTCCAAACCCTATACGAGGTGTTAAGGAAACCTGATTGAAACGAATTTCTTGGATGTGTGTATCAAATCAAATAGTCCCCGGCAACGGCGCCATTTGATTATAAACGATTTCGGATTGTGTAGTATGGGAAATTGTAAAGAAATCACAACCAAAAATTATTTGACCGCAATCAACTACGGTGTCGGATTATAGATTGTAAGTGAGTGCGGATCGTCCACAGGGACAGTGTAATCATTCGTCTTTTGAATTAGATGAGTCGAAACTTTAATGAAAAGAAAACAAAACAATTCATGATTTAAAGAATTGAAGCTCAAGAATTAGAAAATCTAGATCTAATAACAAGAAAAAGATAGAATTAAGAATTGATCGTTTGATGATTTTTCCAAACCAAATATCAAGAATCGAAATGAGGCTCGTAAGAATCGATCGGATCTATAGATGTGATGTAATCTTACAATGTCGTATTCTTATCCTTCGATGAGTTGATACTAGATCGATGATGATCGACAAGAATTAGGGATTTCTAGTGAAACTAGGGTTTCATCTCATCCCTTGTTCTTTCATCGATATCATTCATATTCTAGCCTCTAGTAAATTCAAGAAACGATCGTAGATCCCTAATTTCGAGCGATCACAATCAAGAAAGCATCGCAACGAAACTAGGTCATCGATTCTTGAACTTGCTAGGGTTTACAAAACTCGTAAGACTCAAGAATCGTATTAAGATTTGATAACTCATCATTCTATTGATCGTCTCGACTCCTTAACGAGTGGAGTTTCACTCAAACATCACAACAAGAGCAACAATTACAAATTGAGATCTAATCATGATGCAAGAATTAAAAGAAGACAAGGTTAAAGAATTAATTCACCTTTTATTTATATCAACAATTTCATTACATTCGCTCAAGAACTACAAGAGGAAGAACTCGATCGTCGATTTGGCTTCGCTCGTCTCCGTGGGTCGCGGATCGGCTTGGATCACTTGCCCGATTGAAGATCGGCTCGGCTCCTAAAAGGTTGAAGGCTTCTTGCTTGATTGGTACTCAAGATCTTGAATTTGGAGTGGAATTAAGGTTAGGGTTTCGCACAAGCCTTGTCACTAGACTTGTGGAAGAAGATGATGTAAGAGGTAATGAACTAGCTAATGATTTGCTAACTAAGGATTAACCCCCAACCCTTAGATCTAGGTTCCTATTTATAGCCACTAAAACCCTAGATCTAGGATTTCAAATTCTAAGTTTCCCTCCAAAAGTTTGTTGAAGAAATTTGAATTTCCCTCCAAAAGTTAGTTAAAGGAGAAGCTTCTAGATGTGATTAGTTAGGAGGGAGCTTCTAGAAATAGTTTGTTAGGAGCTTAATTAAGATTCGCCTTGCTTAATGATCTTTGCTGATCTGGCAGTAGCTTCGAGGGTATTCTGGAATTTGACATATCAGAAATGAATGTGGGCCCAGAGCTGAGAATTTTGCACTAAAAATGAGAAGCTGAATCCTTGGAACTGCCGCAGATCCGCGGCCCAAGCAGGCTCTGGCCGCGGATCCGCGGCTCTTTGTGGGCCTTGTGCTTCCATCTTTTCTGGTAATTCCCCAAATAATATTTGGGCCTTGTTTTCCTGTGTTGAATTTTGTAATTACTTATGCATTGCTACCAGATCTGCATCTTTTGAGTTGGCGTAATTTTGATCAGCTCTTTGGTTTTTCTTCCGTATTTTCCTGCACAGACTCAAGACAAGTGTTGCGCAAATACAGAGATGATGCGATGCCATGAAATGCTGTCAATTTCCCTTAAAGTGCCGGTTTAAAAGTCTAACACATGCAATCTGATATTTAACGACTGATTTGCTAATATGTGAAATATGAATACCGAACACTTCTAAATGAGTGCAAATGATAGGGAAATTGCCGGTTAAAATATGCAATATTTTCGACTGATCAAATACCCCCAAACTTAATTTCGATCATCTCGAGCGAATATTTTATTAAAAAGAGAAGGAGAAAATAAAGAAAGAGAAAAACTAACTAGAACACTTTCGTAGGCAACACGATTGCACTGAGCACGTGCAACAAGCCTTTAAACTTGTAGGTGTCCCTAGTAGGAGGAGTGTTGTCTCCTGAGGGTTTTCAGCGGATTGCACCCACAAAATCCAATAATAAAAGGAAGATCATGAATATTACATTTAAAGAAAAGAATTGTAAAAGAAACGCCTTGAAAATTAGGGTTTCCAACTAAACTAGCTTTTCGGTTGTCATGAGCCCTATCTTAATGGTCATGAAAAGATGTTAGAAATCACGTCCTCCCTCAATAAAACATCGTCTTATTCTTCATTCCTATCTGTTTTCGAAACATCGATCATATAACCCTGCGTGTGTGTAAAGGACATCCCTACACCCGGAGAATTCAATTCAAGCTATCATACTCTTGCCCATCAGCCTCAGTACTTTTTTAATTAATGAATATTTAGATGAGATTGCTCACACACTTTCATGCGACCGTTAATACTTCTTGAGGTACTAACCGACCGATTACTCATGTGCTTGCTTACTTGGTATATTTTCCTCGTCTTGCACCACCTCAGGCATAGCAGTGACTCCCAGACCAGTTGGCCTTAGGGCACTAGGTGAAGAAGCACCCTCGCTATATATTTTTTTATTGCCCTTGGTGATAACAAAACCGGTGTCCATTTTTCTCACCACTTTATATTTTATTCATTTTTTTTTATTTCCTTCATACATCGGCTTTAAGACAAGAGCATTTCAAGGTATCCTCTACTATCCCAGGCTTCAAGACGTGTGTAAGTGCGAATAGCAGGGTAGCAACGTTCAAAATGTTTGGCTTCCAGAATAGAAACTATTTTTCAGACTTATTTTTATCCTCAGATTAGTGACGTCTTTCATCTTACTAACCCTTGGGACAACGGCTCATAACTACTTATTACTAGTTCGTATAAGAAAACTTCTAATTTTCTTAGTTTTCTTAAATTTTTCTAATCTCATGGATGTAATTTTTCACTATCTAAACTTTTATTATCTTATTTATGTACAAAGATTATTTTTATATTTTGAAAATTTTTAAATTTTTATAGGTTTTAAAAAATGTTTTGTGCTTATGCAAATGATATGCAAATGATGCGAAAATAAGCACAAAACTGAAAGGTTCCTAGGCACTCAAGTAAGGTCTCACAAGGCATCGGACATGCCAATTTAAAAAAAATGGTGCCGAGAAACCCTAGACTACGGATCTTTAGACTAGATGTTTAGGCGAAACGGAAAACTAGTTAACTATTTAACTATAGGTTAGATGCAACAACCTTTGTAGATCCGGATTTCCACCTCCTTAGCTCCACGTGGTCATGCCCTCGTTGTCCATCACGAACCTCGGACTCTCGCGACGGCTTCATCGGAGAAGTGAGCGGAATAGTTCGTCGGCTTCGTGTCAAAGACGATCTACGTCGAGGTTGCACTAGTTCAAGCTCCGACTTCACAAAGTTGTGAAACTTGTGAAGAGAACACCCAAAACAACTTGGCAAGAGGTAGAGGGTGAAGAAATAGGAGATGGGTTCACTTTAGATTTGGATTTCACTCACTTTTGCTCAAGTTGCCATTGATGGCAACTAGTTTTCTCTCTTGAAGAAGAAGGAGAAGAAGAAACTAAAATATGATAAGTGTTATGATAAAAATAAATTAAATCAATACTTATCATATCTAAACCAAGGTTAAGTGTAGAGAAAAGACCATGGTTAATAAGAAGGGTTAGGGTTAAGCTAGAAAACAAAATGGTTTCTTTAGTCAAAGCTTCATGAAGCTTCAACAAGCTTCATGACAAAAAGAAACCATTATGTTTTCATTTATCCATTTAAATAAATAAAGAATGGATAAATAAATGAGAGAATAAATCAAAACCCTAATTATCTTCTTAACCATGGTTTTATTCTTTACACCTAACCATATGAGCATGTATCATCAAACATGATACATATTTGTGCACAAAAAGTATATCACATATACAACTTGCACATAAAGTGAGAAAATCCGTATAAAGTGAACCAATACTAGTTAATGCAAATTAATATATCAAATATATAATTATACATTAAATCATTAAATCAACATTTGATTCAATGATCCGGTCATGTCGCACATAACCGACTAGTATTCAATGTATCGATTTATCGAATCAATGATTCGATAACTAGGTCATATCGAATATAACCATTCGAAACATATATCGCGAGAATGAAATGCGGTATCACATACCCGCATTATTCTCGGTCCTGCACATATCTCATATGCGCTCCTATTTCGTTTCGCTTGAGCCAGGAAACCTCTGTGTAGGACTCTAAAGACTCGTCAATACGCCGGTAGCAGATGATGATCATATCAAGCACCCACAAGCCGCAAGCGGTCTGCTAAACGTAACGGCCATCCGGGTATTGAGCGATCAGAAGATCGACGAGCTAGCCCGCTCACACTCCTGTGAATCCATCCAATAACACTTACCGTACAGTCCGGTCTCTTCGTCTGATATGTCGTATATCAAGTCTAGGGGTGGTAAACGTCAGACCCCAATAACCGACAAGTCGTGCCGATGTGAGGCTCATAACGGGTCGAGAAACTACTGGTAACACTTACCAGTAAATCTCTGATCAGCCCTGGCCAGGGACTTCCCTGTTACGGCCAATCGAGCACAGCGCAACATCAACTCCCAATACCGGGAGAGACGAAACCCCTCCTATCGCTCATTGCCTCCATGTGACTCGGGACTGTACCCAAAGACCACCGTTTTGCACGCCCTCATAGACGTGGTAAGGTGGAGATCAAAACACAGTGGGAATCACACAAGACTCTATGACGATCTCGGGTCTACAGACTAACCTGTACAAGTGTCACCTGAGAACTGCCATCTGACGTGAGGTATAATACCATCTGGGAGTTCTCGGCGAGTCCGTCCAGTGTACCCAGTCTCCACTGAGCACCCGTATACCATCACTGATGTCAAACACCAATGGATATGGGATCATCCATCGCCCATCACATGGGTCGAGAAGCGTATACGCTAGTCTACTCTGGTATATCGATGCCCCGTCTCGATACACCCACGACTAGGGACCTTGAAGGATGTACTTATGGACTACCATGTCCCACTAGTATGATCTGCATCATAGTCCAGGTAGTCAAGTACACATCCTAAGGGCTTTACCAACATGTAACTACAAGACAGTATAAAGAGACTAGTGTACATGTTAAGATAAAGAGTAACCAGATAGCATACTATCATATCGAGCAAGAAAGTCATCTCTATATATGTCCAAGCATCCAATATAATATACAATATCTGTACAATACTGGCCTCTAGGGCATACATACAACTAACAATCTCCCACTTGCACTAGGGCCAGCTGCTGTAGTATCGCATACCGAGCATCCCGAAGAGTTTCTCAAACTGTGTCTGGGGAATGGCCTTCGTGAGTGGATCCGCCGTGTTGTTCTTCGTGTCAACTCTCCTGACCTCGATCTCCCGGCGATCAACTATCTCCCGGATCAGGTGATACCGCCTCAGAATATGCCTGGATCGCTGATGGGACCTGGGTTCCTTGGCCAAAGCCACCGCTCCATTGTTATCGCAATACAAAGGTATTGGATGCTCAATGGATGGAACCACTCCAAGTTCAGTAATGAACTTCTTGATCCAGACAGCCTCTTTGGCAGCATCGTTGGCAGCGATATATTCAGCCTCCATCGTCGAGTCTGCCACGGTTTCCTGCTTGGAACTCTTCCAGCTAACCGCCCCTCCGTAAAGGGTAAAGACAAATCCCGACTGCGACTTAGAGTCGTCCTTATCACTCTGGAAGCTCGAATCGGTAAAGGACTCCACTTGGAGCTCTCCGTTACCATACACCAAGAACATATCTCTAGTCCTTCGCAAGTACTTGAGAATGCTCTTCACAGCTGTCCAGTAACTCTCTCCAGGATCAGCTTGATACCTGCTCACTACACTTAGTGAGTATGCTACATCGGGTCTGGTACATAGCATCGCATACATGATAGAGCCTACTGCCGAAGCATAGGGTATCATTTGCATGCGAGCTCTCTCCAAATCAGTCTTGGGAGACTTCTCTTTGGAGAGAGTGACTCCAGAGATCGTGGGTAAGTTCCCACGCTTGGACTCTTCCATATTAAACCTCTTTAGTATGGTGTCAATGTACCTGGATTGGGACAATCCCAAAATCCGTTTGGATCTATCCCTATAGATCCTAATTCCCAATATGCAGGAGGCATCACCAAGATCTTTCATTGAGAATCTTTGTGATAAGAAGAGCTTGACCGATTGCAGCATAGGAATATCATTTCCTATCAAGAGTATGTCGTCCACGTACAATACGAGGAAGACAACCTTACTCTCTGCCACCTTCTTGTAGATACAAGGTTCATCTGGATTTTTGACGAAATCAAACTCTTTGATAACGACGTCAAAGCAGATGTTCCAACTCCGCGATGCTTGCTTTAATCCATAAATGGATTTAAGCAGCTTGCACACCTTCCCGCTGCTCCCACTGTCTACGAAGCCGTCTGGCTGAGTCATGTACACGCACTCTTCTAAATCACCGTTTAGAAAGGCGGTCTTAACATCCATTTGCCAGATTTCGTAATCATGATATGCAGCGATGGCAAGCATGATCCGGATGGATTTAAGCATAGCCACTGGAGAAAAGGTCTCGTCATAGTCCACACCTGGTCTTTGACGAAAACCCTTTGCTACAAATCTAGCTTTGAAAGTCTCCACTTTCCCATCTACACCAAGTTTCTTCTTGAAGATCCACTTGCTCCCAATGGGTTTTACCCCATCAGGAGCAACTTCCAAAGTCCATACTTTGTTGGTGTACATGGAATCCATCTCAGACCGCATAGCATCCAGCCATTTCACTGAGTCCCTACTCGTGATGGCCTGCTCGAAGCTAGTTGGGTCATCATCCTCCATGATGCAATCCTCGCTCCCACCATCCATGAGAAAACCGTAGTATCTCTCAGGTTGGCGAGGAACCCTACTAGATCGGCGGAGAGGCTGAGGTTCGTCGGGAGCTACTGAATCCTCTGGTTCCACTAAATCTTCAGTTTGAGTTTGTGTAGCCGGAATTTCTTCCAGTTCTACCTCACCGCCACTAATTTCTTTTGCAAGAAATTCCTTTTCCAAAAAGGTGGCATGTCGAGAAACAAACACTTTTTGTTCCTCTGTATGGTAGAAAAGATATCCATGTGAATGTTTGGGATATCCCACAAACTTACATAGAACTGACCGTGTCTCGAGTTTGTCCGGATTTTGTCTTTTGACATAGGCCGGGCAACCCCATATCTTAACTCGTTTAAGACATGGTCTCTTCCCACTCTATATCTCATATGGTGTGGTAGGTATAGATTTAGATGGAACTTGATTCAATAGGTATGCTGCTGTCTCCAGTGCATAACCCCAGAAGGAAATAGGCAACTCAGCTGTGCTCATCATAGAGCGCACCATATCTAATAGGGTACGGTTCCTCCGTTCTGATACACCGTTGTGCTGTGGTGTATATGGAGGAATCAGCTGAGAGAGAATCCCATTCTCTTTTAGGAAGTCCAGGAATTCATTGCTTAAGTATTCTCCTCCTCGATCAGATCGTAGGATTTTAATACTTTTTCCGGTTTGGTTCTCAACTTCTTGTTTATATTCCCTAAATTTCTCAAAAGCTTCTGATTTGTGTTTCATCGGGAACACATACCCGAACCTAGAGAGATCGTCAGTGAATGTAATGAAGTATGAAGAACCATCCCTGGCATGTGTAGACATGGGACCGCATACATCACTATGTATAAGTCCCAAGAGTTCGGTAACTCTTTCTCCGTGTCCCGTAAACGGAGTCTTGGTCATCTTGCCTTTGAGACATGACTGGCAAGTGTCATAAGATGAAATTCAAACGGATTTAAATATCCATCTTTATGCAACTTATCCAGTCGTGTCACATTGATGTGACCCAGTCTACAATGCCACAAGAAGGATTCGTTGAGTTCAGAACTCTTCCTCTTGTGTGTGTTTGTTATGCTCAGAACTGTTGATTGATTTAGAACATAAATGCCATTGCATAACGTGCCTGATCCAACCAACTTTTGGTTACGGAAAATGTTCATAACATTATCCTGTAATACAAAATTATATCCCTCTTTACTTAATAAAGAAACCGATATAATGTTGCATATCAGGTTCGGCATGTAATAGCATTCGTTCAGAACCAATGTATTACCAGTTGGTAATACTAGGTGATATTCCCCGACAGTCTTAGCTGCAACAATTGCACCATTTCCAACTCTAATGTCTTTATCACCTTCTCCAAGTTCTCTACCTTTCCTTAGCCCATGTAACTGATTACATATATGGGATCCCGACCCGGTATCCAATACCCAGGACGTAGAGCAAATAGAGAAACAGTTATCAGTAACGAACACACCCGAAGAAAATGCATCAACATGTACTTTCTTCATTCGGGTGGCATGGGAATCCTGGTATTCCCCTATATCCTGTTCATTCCTATAACTCTTATAAGAAAGAACGGAACCAACGTTCCTCAGCACAGTATAACATGCGGGTTCGGTCAATACATCCATATTATTATCTTGATTAAGGCATGAACTGGTCGCTACCTGGAGAGAGAGAGAAGAAAACACTTTAGCGTATGCTCGTGCAAGATCAGATTGGTTATTATCTTATCTAATCAGGATGGCTCCCACTGCTTTTTATCAAATCTTCCTCCAAACCCTAAAAGGAAAGACTAGCCGGGATTAATTACACACTACAGGTTCGCCAATCTTTCAGCTAGGCCAGTGTCGGTACTTTGAGGGAGGTCCCCCGTGCTTTCGCACGAACCTAATTAATGTAAACCTCGTTTTCCCAGAGGCGTAACCTCGTTAACACCTTTCTAGACACCTACTTGATCAGCTAATTGCAATGTGTAAAACTCTCCCAGGAGTAACTCTTACTCACAGTGGGTATCGGGATCCAACTATCTCATAGAAGGTATGCAATCTCATTGCAAATTTCAACACTTGAAATTCCCGATAATATTTTGCCCCTAGTGTCCTATGACCTTGACAAAGGCCAACAAATCACAGGATGCTAGTCAAGTTCAACCCGTCATTTCTTGATTGAATCAAACCCACCCGCACGACCCTTGACAAAGGCCAACAAGGTCGTACGACTACCCTGAAACAATCTGCATCACATGCATAAACAAATAAGCGCTATTCAGCTACCGCACACTACGCCTTGACAAAGGCCAACAAACGCAGCACGAATACTAAACAGTCTTTATCTGAAATGACGGAGGGCTACGTCAGGTTTTTCTGAAAACCTATTGCGTAATGAACTCGATATCGTTGTAGAATCAAATGAAGTTTTGAAATGGAGTGATTTTGAGGCTTTTCTAGTTTTGCTAAAGGAGTCACTCCCGGCGAAGGGATCTCGGTCCTTTCCTCGTCGAATGAGGTGCTGGATATATCACATATATCGCTGTGCAAAGCAAAAACTCTTAAAAGCTATCAAAGCCAAACCGAGTGTGTAGCATCTGCCAGTTACTGCTAAAGGAGTCACTCCCAGTGAAGGGATCTCGGTCCTTTCCTCATCGAAAAAGGTGCAGGGTATATCATATATACCGCTGTGCAAAGCAAGAACTGTAGCTACCCTGTTTTAGTTTAAAATTCGATTCTACAACATCTTAGGTTTCTTATCTTTCATTAATCACATTAATGAAGTCCCATTATTTAAATACCTAAACATCACAGATAGATATGACGTACACTTATGCCATCCGCATTCGCCTCGATGTCCCCTTGTGCACCGTTAGGTTAGGTAACTAACGACAGATCAGGGCAGGGCTAGCGCGGGTGTAAAACATAAGTAACGTCTATATAATATATCATATATACTATATACTATATCCATCATAGAGTCACAACACTGATATCGCAGCAAAATAAACATATGAAATATTGGATATACTAGGACGTCCGTGTTTTCAATACGAGCCAGTATAAAACACGGATTCCACGGTCGTGATGAATAGCCAATCCCACACCCCTAGACCCCTACGAGAGCGGCAAGCAACCCTGCCAATTCCAGGGTTAGGAGACCCGGACTCGACTCCTCGAGTTGGTCTCCCTCTGGACCCCAGAACCCGGTTACTTGTGCTCCCCTCCTTGGGTCTATCCTAATGCGGAAAAGTAAATAATATACAAAGGGTGACAACTTCCGCTACCTGGAAGTGCCCCAAATAAAAGAATATTACATACAAGTTTTTACATGAATGAAAATGAAAAACACTCATCTCACATAAAAAAACCCGGCTATTCGAATACGACGATCCAATATAACATATCCAGCAACACATAACATCACATGTCATCAACGTAAGTAAGTATGCATACCCCAATTGTCGTTGACGTATAGCAACAAAACCGGCGATATGAACATACTACACTTACGGTCACAGAAAAGAAAGTGTAAAACTACAACAATTGGAATCCGCAACTTCTTTAGACATCACATGCCTAACAGATATAAATCCCGCATTTTAGTCTCATTATCGAAAACTCTTTTCAATATCATATGGGACTAAACTGCTAAATTTATAACATTCATCCAGTTATCTCATAACTGTTTGTGAATTCCAATTATTGTATCACATTCCAGATAAACAGATAATGTTAAACTTTCCGATCGAACAGTCGAATATCCAAGTTTTCCCGATACAGTCCAACACATGAAATAAGTCTAACAACATTCAGTTCATGCCTCAGTACCGACGGTCCAACCGTAGAAGGGTCAAGCCAACGCCTCACATGTGGCATGCCGTACTGCCCCAAACCCGAAGGTTCAAAGGGCAGTTCAAGACGGTCACATAATCGAGTTAAGGTTTGCTGTCTTCTAGAGGGTCCATCGCGTTACTTGCACTACTTAGAACATCGTTAAACTACGAAAAAATCCAACACTTAGAAATTTCCCGACAGGGGAAAAGTTGGGTATTTATATCCGGTCGAACTTTTTAACATATTCTAAAATTTATCCGGAAAATCACAAAGACGAAATTTGATAATCCGATCGAACATTCGAATCCCCAAAACAACCCAGAAAAATTCAACTCTTGAAAAATATTAAAAATACCCAGGAAAACCAGCACTGTATTTTATGAATTACTGTACAAATTTGGATGCCACAAAAGACAAAATGGCCGCGCTTCCGCCGCACGAGCCATGCTCGTGCGGCGGAAACGCGGTGGTAAAATTGAATTAGGTCCATGAATTTTACAGTAATTCCTAGAAAACCCTGCTTGATTTTCTGGATATTTTTAATCTTGAAAAATCCACAATTTTAAAATCTGGACAGAGAGCATGGGTGTGTTAGGATTTCGGGTTCGTTCGGAGTTCAAAATCCGTCTAGACTTCGCCTAAGGCTCTAGCTTGGCTCTGATACCAGTGAAAGGTTTCTAGGCACTCAAGTAAGGTCTCACAAGGCATCGGACATGCCAATTTAAAAAAAAATGGTGCCGAGAAACCCTAGACTACGGATCTTTAGACTAGATGTTTAGGCGAAACGGAAAACTAGTTAACTATTTAACTATAGGTTAGATGCTACAACCTTTGTAGATCCGGATTTCCACCTCCTTAGCTCCACGTGGTCATGCCCTCGCTGTCCATCACGAACCTCGGACTCTCGCGACGGCTTCATCGGAAAAGTGAGCGGAATAGTTCGTCGGCTTCGTGTCAAAGACGATCTACGTCGAGGTTGCACTAGTTCAAGCTCCGACTTCACAAAGTTGTGAAACTTGTGAAGAGAACACCCAAAACAACTTGGCAAGAGGTAGAGGGTGAAGAAATAGGAGATGGGTTCACTTTAGATTTGGATTTCACTCACTTTTGCTCAAGTTGCCATTGATGGCAACTAGTTTTCTCTCTTGAAGAAGAAGGAGAAGAAGAAACTAAAATATGATAAGTGTTATGATAAAAATAAATTAAATCAATACTTATCATATCTAAACCAAGGTTAAGTGTAGAGAAAAGACCATGGTTAATAAGAACGGTTAGGGTTAAGCTAGAAAACAAAATGGTTTCTTTAGTCAAAGCTTCATGAAGCTTCAACAAGCTTCATGACAAAAAGAAACCATTATATTTTCATTTATCGATTTAAATAAATAAAGAATGGATAAATAAATGAGAGAATAAATCAAAACCCTAATTATCTTCTTAACCATGGTTTTATTCTTTACACCTAACCATATGAGCATGTATCATCAAACATGATACATATTTGTGCACAAAAAGTATATCACATATACAACTTGCACATAAAGTGAGAAAATCCGTATAAAGTGAACCAATACTAGTTAATGCAAAGTAATATATCAAATATATAATTATACATTAAATCATTAAATCAACATTTGATTCAATGATCCGGTCATGTCGCACATAACCGACTAGTATTCAATGTATCGATTTATCGAATCAATGATTCGATAACTAGGTCATATCGAATATAACCATTCGAAACATATATCGCGAGAATGAAATGCGGTATCACATACCCGCATTATTCTCGGTCCTGCACATATCTCATATGCACTCCTATTTCGTTTCGCTTGAGCCAGGAAACCTCTGTGTAGGACTCTAAAGACTCGTCAATACGCCGGTAGCAGATGATGATCATATTAAGCACCCACAAGCCGCAAGCGGTCTGCTAAACGTAACGGCCATCCGGGTATTGAGCGATCAGAAGATCGACGAACTAGCCCGCTCACACTCCTGTGAATCCATCCAGTAACACTTACCGTACAGTCCGGTCTCTTCGTCTGATATGTCGCATATCAAGTCTAGGGGTGGTAAACGTCAGACCCCAATAACCGACAAGTCGTGCCGATGTGAGGCTCATAACGGGTCGAGAAACTACTGGTAACACTTACCAGTAAATCTCTGATCAGCCCTGGCCAGGGACTTCCCTGTTACGGCCAATCGAGCACAGCGCAACATCAACTCCCAATACCGGGAGAGACGAAACCCCTCCTATCGCTCATTGCCTCCATGTGACTCGGGACTGTACCCAAAGACCACCGTTTTGCACGCCCTCATGGACGTGGTAAGGTGGAGATCAAAGCACAGTGGGAATCACACAAGATTCTATGACGATCTCGGGTCTACAGACTAACCTGTACAAGTGTCACCTGAGAACTGCCATCTGACGTGAGGTATAATACCATCTGGGAGTTCTCGGCGAGTCCGTCCAGTGTACCCAGTCTCCACTGAGCACCCGTATACCATCTCTGATGTCAAACACCAATGGATATGGGATCATCCATCGCCCATCACATGGGTCGAGAAGCGTATACGCTAGTCTACTCTGGTATATCGATGCCCCGTCTCGATACACCCACGACTAGGGACCTTGAAGGATGTACTTATGGACTACCATGTCCCCACTAGTATGATCTGCATCATAGTCCAGGTAGTCAAGTACACATCCTAAAGGCTTTACCAACATGTAACTACAAGACAGTATAAAGAGACTAGTGTACATGTTAAGATAAAGAGTAACCAGATAGCATACTATCATATCGAGCAAGAAAGTCATCTCTATATATGTCCAAGCATCCAATATAATATACAATATCTGTACAATACTGGCCTCTAGGGCATACATACAACTAACAAACTCCCCCAAACTTGTTTTCAACAGTGTCCTCACTGTTGTCTTCTTCTAAATCTCGAAAAACCTGTAAGCTTGGGAGGAATTTATTAGTGGGGGCAAAATATATAAGTGAAGTCCCTCCCCCAAACTTATTTTTGGCTCATCATTTTGTAAAAAATTTCTTTTCAAGAGCCAGAAAAAAAAATATACCCCCCCCCCAAACTTGAGTTATGCAATGTTAATTTTTGAAAATCACAAGTGGGGGTCAAAAATCATTGGTCGATGCCAAGCTTTGCAAAGACCGAAGGTTAACACCAACCATTCAAAAATTTTATCAATGCAGTGCTCGGGTTGGTGGAAGAAGAAGTGGGGAAAGGGTAAGTGGTGGAATAGAATGTGTGTGCGTCTCATTTTAGAGAGACGATGCAGTGTATATGATGGATTACTCGCATTCTTCTTACAATTCAGAAGAAGGGGTGGAGGTTCAATTTCAGTGAGTGGAACCTGATTCATCTCAACACCTGTGTTATTCAGAAATGCGAGTTCATCAGCGAAGATCTCCTCAAAAGTTTCATCTATACCCCGAAGAATAATGTCATCACAAGGTGCGGGGTGATCTTCAGACTCTAAAAGCAGTTCATAATCAGTGTTAGTTGTTGACCCGGACATCTCGGTAGAAGAGTCCGTATGTGTATGATATATAGTTGGGTCAAACAACAACATATGAAAAGAGTCAAGATCAGTATCAGGAGGATCATCAAATTCGCTGCTGTCGACATCCATTAAGTCGACAGAACATACCTGAGTAGTAGGTTCGGAGGGTACACTTCCCAACTTGTAAATGTTCAGCTCTATTGACCTATTCCCGAAAGATAGGGTCATAGAACCATTACGACGGTTGATTATAGCATTGGAAGTGGCCAAAAAAGGGCGACCTAAAATCACCGGAATTTGATTCCGTGGGTTCGCTACAGATTGTGTATCAATTACAATAAAATCTACCGGGAATATAAATTCCCCGATTTTTATTAACACATCCTCCAGTTCACCCCTAGATTAGGTGATTGATCGGTCAGCCATCTGGAGAGTGCAATTTGTTGGCTTCAACTCTCCGATCCCTAGTTGCTCATAAACAGAATATGGAAGCAAGTTAACACTAGCGCCAAGGTCTAGTAGAGCACGGTTGATGTGTTTTTCCCCAATAGAAACGGAAATAGTAGGATATCCTGGATCCTTACGTTTCTTCGGTAATTGTTGGGGGAAAGCCGTGTCTATTGTTTTTTCCATAAAAATCTTCTTGGGCACTTGATTCTTCCTCTTCCTAGTGCACAAGTTCTTAAGAGTTTTCTCATAAGACGGAACTTGTTGGATGGCATCTAGGAGAGGGATGTTGGTGTTTACTTGCTTAAAAATGTTCATAATCTTCTCCATATGTGGATTCGGTGTGTTAGCCCTTAACCGATTAGGATAAGGTAGGATAAGGTGCTTTAGCAATAAGTGCTGGGTCCATCATAGGAGAAGGAAGTGGGTGTGGAACCGATCCCAGAATAGAAGTGGGGATCGTCCGTGGAGGGGTAAAAGAGGTGGGCTGTAGTGGCGAGCCTTTTGGGAAACGAAGAATAGGCTCGGAAGAAGGTGGTGGGGTAGAAGAACAAGGATCAGAACTAGAAGTAGAAGTGTGTGAGTGAGGAAAGGTCTCAGCCGGGGTGTTATTGATTGATTTATCAGTATCATCAAACTCTTCCCCAAGGTGATGGTCAAGCACTCTTCCAGATCTCAACGTAAGTGCATCCACATGATGTGAATAGCCAGGATTGGGTAAAGGTTGAGCTGGAAGTTTCCCTTTCTCTCGTGCACTCATTTCGGCTTTTAGTTGTGCAATTTGTTCTTCCATCGATTTGATGTTCTTATTTTGAGAGATAATGATCTTCATTACATTCTCGATGGAAGATTGCAAACTTGCTGTCCCTTGGATGGATTGTTTCATGAAAGTATCCAAGGTTTGTGCTGGTGCAGAGGTATTATCTGTACCGGTCAATTGTAAAGGACTAGACGGTGCAAAAGTGTTGGCCGGATTTTGAAAGTTTTGTGATTGGAAGGGGTGCTGACTTAATTGAAGTGGTGGCTGTTGTGGTGGAGGAGCCCTTTGGAAATTGTGTTGGGTTGGAACCGTGTTTTGAAATTGGGATTGGTTCCAAGCAAAGTTAGGGTGATTCCTCCAACCCTGATCATATGTGGAGGAAGATGGATCGTTTCTAGGTCTTTGAAATGCGGCATTGGTATGCTCATGGCCTTGAAACGGACATTCTTCCGTCAAGTGAGACGGATCAGAACAGCAGACACATACAGTTTTGGAGAGTGATATTTGACTTAGGACGGCTAAAAATTTGTTTTCCATAGTCTCAAGTTTCTTTTGCATAGCTGAAATGTCAGCTCTAACTCCTATGGAAATATCATCGCCATCCCTAGATGATTGACTCACACCCTCACACTGTAAAGATTTTTCAGCAAAATTTTCTAGGAATTCCTATGCTTCCCTATCATCTTTGGTCATAAAATTGCCTTGACACATGGATTCAAGGGTCTGTCTCGTGTAAGGAGTAATGCCCTCATAAATGATTCGGCACAATTCCCATCTCGGGATGCCGTGATGTGGACATTGGACTAACAGATCATTGAAACATTCAAGACATTTTGAAAATGTTTCATTTGGAAGCTGGGTGAATTGATAGATTTCGCTACGGACTCGAGCTGTCTTTTGATGTGGGTAGAATTTCTTAAGGAATGCTTTGACGAATTCGTCCCAATTTGAAATGGAATGTGCGGTAGTGTTATATAGCCACTTCTCGGCTAAATCGCACAAGGTAAATGGGAGAAGACGTAGACGTAAAGCATCCACAGAAAGCTGTGAAGTACCCATCATTGCGTATACATTTTCAAATTTCGTGATAAACACGTATGCGTCTTCAGACTCGAGACCGTGAAATTTTGGTAGAAGGTTGATGTATTGGGGTTTTATTTGAAAATTTTCCCCGTTGGCTGGTGGAATGGAAAGACAGGTGGAAAGTGGGCTTCGTGTTGGATAGCACCTTTCTTGGAGAGAGATGCGAGGTGGATTCTGCGCACCAACGGACGGCGGCAGAGTAGTGGAAAAGAAGTTCGATGGAGGTGGATCCATCGATGTGGGTGTGGTGGTGGGTAAAAGAAAGGGTAAGTGTAGAAATACCGACTTTTGGGTCGATCAGGGGACGCGGACTAAACAGGCACTAGAAACCCGTTGTCCAGCCTATCTTGCACTAAAAAGGGTTAGTACAAGTGGCAGCGTGAATTTATAATTAGGGGAAATGATATGAATGCGGTGTTTGTTTTGAAAATTGATACGGATTTTTGAAAAAATGATGCAACAAAACAAATGCAACACACAAAACCCTAAAATCTAGGGGTCACCTAGGTCAAAGCTCTAGACCGCTCCTATTTTCCAAAAGACAAGTCGCAGGATAAAATCCTCCACTGCCTCTTTGTTCCCCTGTGGCCGGATAAGTGCCAGGTAAGTGGGAAGGTACTTCACTACGTAAGTAGTGGGCCTAATTAATAACCACTAGCCTTAGACACACTCGTCTTAGGCACCACAGGAAAACGCGGATAAGCAATGAATTACCCACGGCCTTCTCTTGTCCTAATTGAGCGCGACGGTCCTTAGAGTCATCTCTAGATATTTTTTAGTTAATGTGGGTAAATGCGGATGCAAGTTTTGCGATTTTCGGGGCTTAGGAAGGGTAATGAACTCCCCACCTAATTTGAATTTGGTTGTGCCCCTTAATTTCCGTATTAATATGCAAACAACCAAGAATCAAAAACACGCACAAATTTTTATTTTGCTTTTGCGGCGCAGCGATTATTTGCAAAGAAACCTGCACAAAATGTTAGTTGGAGCTGAAAAGAGGAGAGAGGAGAAGGTAAGAAATCACCTGAAAGAAAAAGTTTTCAGAGAACCCTCAAAGATGCGGCGGTTCCGCCGCAATAGGCTCCTAATGCCGCCCTTCCGCGGTCTAACAGTGGGAACACTGCACAAAATTTCTTGAGGCTTCTACTGTTCAGCCCCTTAACTCTCTGGAATTTTCAGAAAAAATTTTCTCCAGCTCCAATGATTCCAGATTTTCTCGCAATCAAATCACAACACACGTATTAGGGTTTGTGCGAGTTTAGATCTAAAAATTATACCGGAATAAAATTTTCAACTCAAATTTCAAAATATGAACAATTAGCGCACTATCCCCGGCAACGGCGCCATTTGATTGAAACGAATTTCTTGGATGTGTGTATCAAATCAAATAGTCCCCGGCAACGGCGCCATTTGATTGTAAACGATTTCGGATTGTGTAGTATGGGAAATTGTAAAGAAATCACAACCAAAAATTATTTGACCGCAATCAACTACGGTGTCGGATTGTAGATTGTAAGTGAGTGCGGATCGTCCACAGGGACAGTGTAATCGTTCGTCTTTTGAATTAGATGAGTCGAAACTTTAATGAAAAGAAAACAAAACAATTCATGATTTAAAGAATTGAAGCTCAAGAATTAGAAAATCTAGATCTAATAACAAGAAAAGGATAGAATCAAGAATGGATCGTTTGATGATTTTTCCAAACCAAATATCAAGAATCGAAATGAGGCTCGTAAGAATCGATCGGATCTATAGATGTGATGTAATCTTACAATGTCGTATTCTTATCCTTCGATGAGTTGATACTAGATCGATGATGATCGACAAGAATTAGGGATTTCTAGTGAAACTAGGGTTTCATCTCATCCCTTGTTCTTTCATCGATATCATTCATATTCTAGCCTCTAGTAAATTCAAGAAACGATCGTAGATCCCTAATTTCGAGCGATCACAATCAAGAAAGCATCGCAACGAAACTAGGTCATCGATTCTTGAACTTGCTAGGGTTTACAAAACTCGTAGGACTCAAGAATCGTATTAAGATTTGTTACATCATCATTCTATTGATCGTCTCGACTCCTTAACGAGCGGAGTTTCACTCAAACATCACAACAAGAGCAACAATTACAAATTGAGATCTAATCATGATGCAAGAATTAAAAGAAGACAAGATTAAAGAATTTCACCTTTTATTTATATCAACAATTTCATTACATTCGCTCAAGAACTACAAGAGGAAGAACTCGATCGTCGATTTGGCTTCGCTCGTCTCCGTGGGTCGCGGATCGGCTTGGATCACTTGCCCGATTGAAGATCGGCTCGGCTCCTAAAAGGTTGAAGGCTTCTTGCTTGATTGATACTCAAGATCTTGAATTTGGAGTGGAATTAGGGTTAGGGTTTCGCACAAGCCTTGTCACTAGACTTGTGGAAGAAGATGATGTAAGAGGTAATGAACTAGCTAATGATTTGCTAACTAAGGATTAACCCCCAACCCTTAGATCTAGGTTCCTATTTATAGCCACTAAAACCCTAGATCTAGGATTTCAAATTCTAAGTTTCCCTCCAAAAGTTTGTTGAAGAAATTTGAATTTCCCTTCAAAAGTTAGTTAGAGGAGAAGCTTCTAGATGTGATTAGTTAGGAGGGAGCTTCTAGAAATAGTTTGTTAGGAGCTTAATTAAGATTAGCCTTGCTTAATGATCTTTGCTGATCTGGCAGTAGCTTCGAGGGTATTCTGTAATTTGACATATCAGAAATGAATGTGGGCCCAGAGCTGAGAATTTTGCACTAAAAATGAGAAGCTGAATCCTTGGAACTGCCGCGGATCCGCGGCCCAAGCAGGCTCTGGCCGCGGATCCGCGGCTCTTTGTAGGCCTTGTGCTTCCATCTTTTCTGGTAATTCCCCAAATAATATTTGGGCCATGTTTTCATGTGTTGAATTTTGTAATTACTTCTGCATTGCTACCAGATCTGCATCTTTTGAATTGGCGTAATTTTGATCAGCTCTTTGGTTTTTCTTCCGTATTTTCCTGCACAGACTCAAGACAAGTGTTGCGCAAATACAGAGATGATGCGATGCCATGAAATGCTGTCAATTTCCCTTAAAGTGCCAGTTTAAAAGTCTAACACATGCAATCTGATATTTAACGACTGATTTGCTAATATGTGAAATATGAATACCGAACACTTCTAAATGAGTGCAAATGATAGGGAAATTGCCGGTTAAAATATGCAATATTTTCGACTGATCAAAACCCTACAGTGGTATCAGAGCCAGGCTAGAGCTTTGGAGTAACCTAGACGACGTTAAAAACCTTGAACGAACGAAATACGACACCCGGGGGGTGCTCTCTGGAAAATTTTCAAAAACGTGGATTTTTTCACATTAAAAATATTTTAAAAATTCAGCAGGGTATTTTATGGGCCCACAAAAAGTACGAAGCCCTAACTCTACCATACGACCGTGGAACTGCGGCCATAGTGGCCTTTCTGCGGCGGATCCGCGACGCCGTAGGTGGATCTTGGGCCGCGTCTTCTTGTGCTGGCCCGTATGTACTTTGTGCAGTTTCTGGTAATTTTTAAAACTGCTCAAGTGTTGAGCTTTCTGAGATGTCTTTGGGTGTTTAATCGTTCGATCGAATGTTTTAACTGCGCCTAGTTTAATAGTATGTGATACAATAATTGGAATCTACAAATTTATTTGTTGCGTGTAAATCTAGCAGTTCGGTCTCGGGAATAAACGGAAGTCTTGTTGAATTATCCGGTTTGTTTTGAAAAAGAGTTTTCATGGATGAGACCCAAATGCGAGCTTTACATTGTTAGGCATGAAATCTTAAATATGTGATATTCCGGGTTTGTGTTGTCTAAAGGCGGTTACGATTCCAATTGTTGTAGTTTTTCATTTTATTTCTCTGTGACCGTAAGTGTAGTATGTAGTTGTATCGCCGGTTTTCGTTGCTATACATCAACGAAAATCGGTGTATGCATACTTACTTACGTTGATGATATTTGATATTATGTGTCGATGAGATTTGATGTGCAGGATTGTCGTGAATGAATAGCCGTGGGTTTTATGTGAGATGAGAGTTTTCTTTTCATTCATATAAAATTAAATTGTATGTAATATTCTTTTATTTAGGGCACTTCCGGCTTGAGGTTGTTGTCACCACTGTTGTATATTATTTACTTTTCCGCATTAGGATAGACCCAAAGAGGAGGACACAAGTGACCGGGTTCTAGGGTTCAGTGGGAGGCCATCTCGAGTAGTCGAGACCGGGTCTCCTAAACTCCAGAATTGGTAGGGTCGCTTGCCGCTCTCGTATGGGTCTAGGGGTATGGGCTTGGCTATTCATCTCTACCGTAGAATCCGTATTTTTATTGCTGGCTATATACAAAATACGGACCTCCTAGATATCCTATTTTATTTGTGCTTCTGCTGCTTTTATTATCTGATGTGATCATTTAATATATATCTGAGACGAATGCGATATTATATACATGATATATAATAGACGTTAATTATGTTTTGCACCCGCGCTAGCCCCGTCCTGGTATGCCGTTAGTTAAGTAACCTAACGGTGCATATCAGGACACTGTGGCGAATGCGAGTGGCATAAGCGTACGTTATATTTTCGTTTCTTTCTGTGATGGCTTAGGATTTAAATGATGGGACTACACTAATGAGATTAATGTAAAAGATAAATGAACCTAAAAAGATGTTGTAGAATTGGATTTGAAACACACTCGGCTTTTTTATGAAAAAGCAAGTTTCAAAATGCAGAGCTTAAGCCATTCCTTTTAAACCCATTGGATTCTACAACGATATCAAGTTCAAAGCGTTAAAAGTTTTCTTAAAAACTATCCGCAACCCTCCGTCATTTTAGGAAGTAGAGTACTTAATATTCGTGCTGCGTATTTTGACTTTAGTTAAGGTGCAGTGAACGGTAGCTGAGTGATGTCTTCCTACACTGCATATGATGCAGATTACTTAGGACATTCATATGATTATGTTGACTTTAGTTAAGGGTCATATGGGTGGGTCTAGTTAATCACGAAATGACGGAAAGAACTTGACTAGTACTTATGATATGTTGACTTTAGTTAAGGTCATGAGTACTAGGGGTAAAAATCATATCGGGAATTTCAAAAGTTGAAATTTACAATGAAATTGTATACCTTCTATATGATAGTAGGATCCCGATCCCACTGCGAGCAAAAGTTTCTCCCGGGAGAATTTTGCACTTTACAATTAGCTAACCCAGTTGGTGTCTAGAAAGGTGTCAAACGAGGCTACGCCCCTGGGAAGATGAGGTTTATTTTCATTAGGTCTGTGCGATAGCACGGGGAACCTTCCTCAAGTACCGGCACTGGCCTGGCAGAACGGTTAGCGAAGTTGTAGAATGTAATCAATCCCGGCTAGTTTTCTTTTTAAAAGGTTTTAAAGGAAATTTGATAAAAATAGTGGGAGACATCGATTAGACAAGATAATAACCAATCTGATCTTTGCAAGAGCTTTCGCTAAGTGTATTCTTTTCTCTCTCTTAATGGCAGATACCTATGACAGGACTTAAGCTTCTATTAGATAAAAACAAGCTGAATAGGACCAACTATAAAGACTGGCTGAGGAATCTAAACATTGCCTTGACTTATGATAAAGTATCATATGTCCTCATGGCTTCAACCCCGCCCACTCTAGGTCCTAAACCTTCAGTTGCGGAAAGGGAAATCCGCAAGACATGGGACGCTGACTGTGCCACGGCTAAATGCCTCGCACTTGCATCGATGGATAACACACATCAGAAGCAGCACGAGAATATGGACGTACAATCCATATTCCTCCATACAAAAGAGTTGTATGGAGAGCAATCTCACGTATTACGATACGAAGTATCTAGAAAGCTGTTTTAGATGCGAATGTCCCCTGGCACACCAGTAGGAGACCATGTTCTGAAGATGATAGCTATTATAGAAGAGCTTGAGGATCTTGAGTGGACAATGGACAATGAACAATATACGGATATTATTCTGCAGTCTCTCTCCTCCACCTTTGCTCAGTTCATAGTTAACTTCAACATGCACAACATGGAGAAGGAACTGCCTGAACTCCTTAATATGTTAAGGAGTGCAGAGAGCACGTTGAAGTCAGTAAAGACTCCCGTTTCGTATGTTGGGCCATCATCCTCCTCTCGTCCGAAGGCTAAGGCCAAGGGAAAGATGAAGAAGAAACCCACTAAACCTAAGGGTGGAGTCAAAAAGGTTAAGGGGAAAGGCAAGTCCAAGGTTGGGGAATCGGGAAAAGGAGAATGTTTCCACTGCAAAAAGACGGGACACTGGAAGCGGAACTGTATTGAGTACCTAGAACTCAAGAAGAAGCATGGTGATGCTTCAGCTTCATGTGTGTTCGTAATTGAAAACTGTTTTTCTATTAACTCTGCTTCCTGGGTATTAGATATCGGTTCGGGTTCTCATATTTGCAATTCTGTGCAGGCGTTGAGAAATAGCAGAGTTCTGAAGACAGGTGATCATACTCTCCAAGTTGGAAACGGTTCCAATGTACTTGCAGTTTCAGTGGGAGAGTATCACCTAGGGTTGCCGTCGGCTTGTATATTGGTTTTGAACCCATGTTATTTTGAGCCAAGTATGCTTTGTAATATTATATCAGTTTCCTTGTTAGACAATGAAGGGTATCATTTTGCTGTGCAACACAATGTTATGAACATTAGACTTAATCAAGAGTTGATTGGTTGTGGTACACTAAATAACGGGATATACGCCCTTAATCAACACACATTTTTCAACGTTCAACACACAAATAAAAGAAAATTTTCAGATATAAATGAAGATTTTCTTTGGTATTGTAGACTTGGTCATATTAATGAAACAAGACTAAACAAGCTTCATAAAGATGGATATTTAAATTCTTTTGAGTATAAATCTTATGCAACTTGCCAGTCTTATATCAAACGTAAAATGACCAAAACTCCGTTTACTAGACATGGAGAAAGAGCTACTGTGCTCCTAGACCTCATACATAGTGATGTATGCGGACCAATGTCTACACATGCAAGAGGCGGTTTTTCTTACTTCATAAATTTTACTGATGATTTCTCAAGATTCGGTCATGTGTATTTGATAAAGCATAAGTCTAAAGCTTTTAAGAAATTCAAGGAGTATAAACTTGAAGTAGAAAACCAAACAGGAAAGAGTATCAAGATACTTCGATCAGATCGAGGTGGAGAGTACTTAAATACTGAGATCTTAGACTTCCTAAAAAAAAATGGGATTCTCTCTCAGCTCACTCCACCTTACACACCACAGCACAACGGTGTGTCAGAGCGGCGGAATCATACCCTATTAAATATGGTACGATCCATGATGAATGATTCTGAGTTACCTCTCTCGTTTTGGGGGCATGCATTGGAAACAACAGCTTTTCTGTTAAACAAAGTTCCAACCAAGACCGTGTCTACCACTCCATATGAGATATGGCATGGGAAGAAACCATCTCTTAAAAGAGTTAAGATTTGGGGTTGTCCGGCTTTTGTCAAAAAGAAAAATCCAGACAAACTTGAGACACGATCAGTCAAATGTATATTTGTAGGATATCCAAAACATTCGTTTGGGTATCTTTTCTACCACAAGGAGGAACAAAAGGTGTTTGTTTCTCAATATGCCACATTTTTAGAAAATGAAATTTTTTCAAATGATGCTGATGGCAATGTGGTAGATCTAGAAGAGGTTCTAGAGACACAAGTTACAAATGACGACTTGGTTGAACCTGATATTACAACAGAATCGAATGAACCTTAGCCACTCCGTAGATCTGGTAGGACTTCTCGCCCACCGGAGAGATACTACGGTTTTCTCATTGATGGTGATAGAGAAGATTGCATCATGGATGATGATGATCCTGCCAGTTTTCATCAGGCTATCACGAGTGGTGACTCTATGAAATGGCTGGATGCCATGAGATCTGAAATGGAGTCCATGTACACCAACAAAGTATGGACTTTAGAAGATGTACCCTCCGGGATAAAACCTGTGGGTTGCAAATGGATCTTTAAAAGAAAGATCGGTGTAGATGGACAGGTAGAGACCTATAAGGCAAGGTTGGTAGCGAAAGGTTTTCGTCAAAGACTAGGTTTGGACTATGACGAGACTTTCTCTCCGGTAGACATGCTTAAATCCATTCGGATCCTACTTGCTATTGCTGCTCACTACGACTATGAAATCTGGCAGATGGACATTAAAACTGCATTTCTAAATGGTGATTTAGATGAATGTGTTTAAATGGATCAGCTAGAGGGCTTCATTGACAGTGGGAGCAGCGGAAAAGCATGTAAATTGCTTAAATCCATTTATGGATTAAAGCAGGCATCACGGAGTTGGAACATCTGTTTTGATGATGTTATCAAAGAGTTTGATTTCATCAAAAATCCAGATGAACCTTGTGTTTATAAGAAGACTGTAGGGAGAAATGTCACATTCCTCGTATTGTATGTAGATGACATACTTCTGATAGGAAATGATATTCCTATGCTACAGTCGGTCAAATCATTCTTATCATAAAGGTTTTCCATGAAGGACCTGGGTGATGCCACATACATATTGGGCATACGGATCTACAAGGATAGATCCAAACGGTTATTGGGATTGTGCCCAAACAAGTACATTAACACCATCCTAAAGAGGTTTAGTATGGAAGACTCCAAGCGGGGTGCCTTACCCGATTGCCACGGAGTCACTCTCTCCAAGGACGATTGCCCAAAGTCTGATATAGAGAGAGCTCGCATGAGCATTATTCCCTATGCTTCGGCAGTAGGATCAATAATGTATGCGATGTTGTGTACAAGCCCTGATGTAGCTTATGCACTTAGTGTAGTAAGCATGTATCAGTCAAACCCAGGGGAGAATCACTGGACTGCTGTGAAGAACATTCTTAAGTACTTGCGAAGGACTAAAGAATTTTTCTTGGTGTATGGTAACGGGGATCTCCAAATGGAGGCCTTTACCGATTCGAGCTTCCAGAGTGACAAGGATGACAGCAAGTCTATCTCAGGGTTTGCATTTACCCTCAATGGAGGGACGGTGAGTTGGAAGAGTTCCAAACTGTTGGATATAGTGCCCTCAGAGTCAATTATTGGATCACAGGCACGTAATTGCAATGATTGAGGGAGGACCTATGCCGGTAGGACAGCCTTACTCAAGATGATAGTATGCTATTTGGCTTATCTTTATCATCGTGTACAGCTTTAGGTAACCTTACAAGTCACTATTGCGCGTTGATTGAGCCCTTAGGATTCTTGCTTGACTGCCAGCAGTATGAGGGCGATCATATACGTGGGAGCTGGGGTCTATAAGCACATCTTTAAAAGGTCCCTAGTCGAGGGAGTTTTGTCACGCCCCGCTTCCCAGAGTACGCACGAATAGGCACGTGACATAGCCAACCATGCTACCTGTGGATAGGAAAAATCCCTCCACAGTCACATTACGGCTGTAGAGATATCAAGAACAGTAAAGTAAACTAAAATATCTAGTACATGTTTATGAGCCAGAATGAATGAGTCAAGAAATAATGATATGCAGAAGCGAAGATACAATAAATGAACCACCTGGAAAGTAAAACTACATACCGACAGGAACTTCACCGCTCGGTCTAACAGCGGCAATACTCCTGGTCAGTCTGCAACAAAGGTAGAAGATCTGGGCCATGCAAAACCTAGACGTCAACGCGTCATAACATCAAGAAATAATATAAGCAGGGGTTGCATTACATGCAAGTATGAACAAAAAGGGTAAACAAGCATAACAGTGATACAAGTAAGGACAGTGGGGTAATGTGTAGTGAGTTATCTAAACTGGTCTATTGGGTGAACTACTCTCAAGTCTTTGAAATCAATTTGATGAATCATCGATGTAACTCAATAGTATCCCGTGCATGCCCGAGACCACGGTCTAAGACTCTCGGGCTGAAACCGAGACGTGCCGCTAGGCACTAAAAGGAAAAGGGTACAGACCAACGATGTCAGCAGCATCGTCACGAGGCGCGCCTAGCCTCTAAAACTGATCAGTAAAAGCAAGCAACTGTCGAGTTACAAATCAGGATTTCATCATTGATTTCCCCATACCCCCAAGTTATGTATGTCAAGTCAGGTATTCAGTAATCAAGAACTAATGCCAACACAGGATCAGGTAGGAGCACGTTTGTCTGGATAGACAACAGGAACGGTCCGTGAGGACTACATGTCAGGTTTGTTGGCATTAGACACAAGATCAGGTAACAGGTCAAGCCATGGTACACCAGGTCAGGTCAAGTAGTGTATTTAGGTGTCATGTCAGGTCAAGACTGTGCGGTACCATGTCATATCAAGTAGGAAGTGCAACAAGTCATGTCAGAACGCACAATATGTCATGTGGGTACTCATAATCAAACTAACATACACATGATTATAACTAAACAAGCATGGTTTCTAATAGCACAATAAACTGGAACATGTAAGATGATATGCACACAGGTATCGGCTAACTATAAGGATGTACGGTTATCGATTAGGGTTATAGTTATAGCTTCAACATTAATTAGGTTGCAATTTATTAAACATGGAGTGTTAATATCACAGTATTATGTAGTAATGTGATCTATGGATGCAATTATATGTATCTTAAATGCGATGGATGCAAACGGGTATCCGAAAAGTTATAAAACTATAAAATGGTAATGTGGGATGGACAACTAAGCAATATGTGATATAAATATTGATATAATAATATTAATATGGATAGCATATTCAAAGCAATTAATAACTATAAAAGTGGTATTGATTAACCATGCACAAGAAAGTTCCGTTCAGAAATTCAGCGTCATCCTGATTTGTAATATAGCTTAAAAATAACAAACGTTCTCCAAAAGGGATGTGTCTTATACAAAAACAAAGATAATTCAATAAGGTTTTCATTTTTATAAGTATAAGCATCTCAGGTTGTCCCTACGAAAAGTTATGAACATTCAAAGTTGAAAGTTTGCTGCTGGAATTTCCCTGGACAGCAGTTTAGAGACATATTCATTTGCATTTTACGTTATTTAAACAATTTATTTTATAAGTAAATATTTGATAGAGTTATAGTACTCTGAGTTAGCTTCGTAACGAATTAAAGAACGTATACTAATGATTTTTCTATGATTTATAATGAATTTTATAAGGTAAGGTGTACAGTAAATTTCTGATTTGTCGTATCCGCTTTGCGATGACGTTTCATGTGAAAACTATAATATTTTCAAATGTATAACATTATAAAATGCAGATTATAAACTAATTAAAGATAATAATAAGAAATAGGCACGACGATATATATTTTAAATGATATGGATGCAGTATAATGTAAACTAGTATGTCACAAGATAAGTTTTCATGATCTAGATTTAAAATGATATAAACGGATGCAAATGGAACATCGAAACGTTATAAAATTAAACATGGGGTACTAGATTTAAACTATAGGTATGGTATTTATTTAAATAGGTATAAAATGAATTATATAGTATGTAGCAAGATTAACTTGCCTAGACGGAACAAGAACGGATGTGTACGTAACGTCCTTCGTCGGCGAAATGTCGCGACGCGCGCACGGTACACGGAACGGTTCCAAACAACGCACGAGGGTGATCACACAAGTTAGGTACGTTCAGTGGATCACTCGAATCGTCAGCGACGAGCACGGCTCCGGCGGTGATCACCGGAATCAAGAAACAAGATCAAGAAAAAGAAAGAAGAAAGAAGAAGAAGAAGAGGCTATGTATTAAATAAGGAAAGAAAAATTAAATAAACAAAATATATATAAATATATATATGCAGAGGAGAGAGAGAGAGAGAAAAGAGTTGTTATTTTGTTAGGAAATTAGATTTAAAATTTTAAAAGATTTTTAGATTTAAAATTTTAGATAAGAGGTTTCAGTTTGTTAAAGAAATCGTATGAAAATATTTAAACTAAATTTTAAAATTAAATAAATTGAATTTTGGCGGGATACCAAAATATTTCAAAACGCGCCCGGGTCGGGTCTAAAACTTCAGATTTAAAATACGAAAAATATGTGCGACTTTCAAAATTCAAAATGAATGCTCAGGTAACGAAAATGCATACCCCTAAGAACGGATGTATGTACATACGCGCAGCCTTCCAAACACGTCTGTTTAACTGAACAGAACGAGAACAAGATGTGCGGATGCTACCACGGGGTTAGGGGTATCATGCAGGCTATGAAATGCAATTTTAAATTATTTTACATGACCTAAAATGTTATATGGTAAAATGCCAGTATGCAGTATACATGAGATGCACGTGTCTATGTAACAAGTCAGGGTAATCTATAAATATGAATCAAACAGGTTCAAGCAAGCGGGTCGGGTCGAATGCAATGTAAAATGTAAAATTCTATTCGCACCCAAAACACGATAAATCAGGAAAATACCACAATTAAGGAAATACGAGAACTGGAATTGGTATTAATGAACTAGGGTGTTACAAGTTTCGAGACAGGGCATCGATACTCCAGAGTAGACTAGTGTATACAGTCGAGACCCCGACGAGGGGCGGTGTCCGGTCTAACAAGCCACTGGTGTCAGTTGGTTCACCTAAGATGTATACAGGTGCTTATTGGGTTATGAGTACACCGGACAGGACTCGCCGGGAACATGCTAGTTGGTCTTATACCTGACGTCAGATAGCAGTTCCCTGGTGACATGTGTACAGGCTAGTTCATCGACCTGAGATCGCCATTTGTCTCGTGTGAGTTCCCACTATACTTTGATTACTACCATACCACGCTCAAAGGAGTCGTGCAAACAGGTTTTAGTTGGGTACAGTCCCGAGCCACATGGAGGCAGTGAGCGGATCTTCACGGGTTCGTCTCTCCCAGTATTGGGGGTGAGGTCGCGTTGTATCTAGGAGAGCCATTACACGAAGTCCTTGGCCAAGGCAGGAGATTTACTGGTAGGTATTCCAGTAATATCTCAGGGTGTTTTGGGCTACACTCCGACACGACTTGTACCGCTTTTAGGGGTCTGACTTTTACCAACCCCCTAGGCCCGCCATGCAATGCTCATAGACGAACGGACCGGACTGTACGGATATTATCACTGACAGGCTCAGTAGGGTGTCAGGATGAGTTCTCTCATCGACGTCCCTTTTGGTCAATACCTGGTAGCCCGTTACGTATGGCTAATACCTCTGACGTGCTAGTGGTTAAATCCACAGCCAAAGTATTGACGAGTCTTTAGAGTCCCCCACAGACAGTTTCTCAAGTTTCGGGCGAAACGCTGTAGAGGCCGTATGGATATATGGCAGGGTTCGATCATGTACGTGCGGTATTGCACGGATCATGATCGAACGGATAATACTAGCGGGCTTTGGTTTAAGCCGGATCCTAGTATTGTACAGTGTAGATTTTGTCTCATTGCATTTGTATTCGGATGGAATACAAATGCGGGTATGTATATACAGTCGCGAGGTTTTCCTGTAATTTATTACGGGATCGTTTTTTTGAAGTTGCCAGTTTGTATTCCGTTTCGGCCATTTTCCTTTGTTTCTTTTCTTGGCTGAAAATTGGTGGAGGAGGGCTTATTTGCAAATGTGCAAATTAGTATTATGGAGGGTGGTATTTGTATATTGTTTCTTCATGATGGTTCAACCATCATTTGACTTCTTTATCCATCATTACTTGACTTTTGCTTGATGAGATGGTTGATGAGGATTGGATTTTGTTGTGATGATGATTCCTAATCATCATCAACTTTTCTCTTTCTTGCATGATTGGGCTCACACCCTCCTTTCATTCTTTGAGCTTGGCCGGCCATTTCCTTGAGGATGGGGGCTGTCCAAAATTCTAGTAGTGAGATTTTGATCTTTTTGGCTTTGCAAAAATCCTATAACTCCATCTCCAAAAGTTCACCTCATTCCTTCACCAAAAATGGCAACTTAAACAACCCTTAGAGGCATAGTGATCTACACTTATCCTACAGCATTCTTGGACACGTCGACTCACCAACTTCGTGCCCGAGTTGCCTCGGTCCAGAGGTGGGAGCCCGTAAAAGAACCCGGCGATGTGGTGCCCTTCCGACGAGGAGATGAAGACCGGAGATTCTGTGGGGAGATCGGGATGACGACGAGAAGACCGAAGGACACGGATCGCTCGGTATATCTCTCTACCCTTTTCTCTAGTTAGCTAGGATTAAGTTAATGGCCCGATCCGGGTTTGAAAGTCCGCGATAGCGCCGGTTCAAGTTTAAAGAAAAGTTTTAGATTCCGCATTTTGGCCTCGGAAATACGGCCGAGGCGCTACCGTGCACTTACACTGGTATCAGTGCCAGGCTATTAACCTAGTCTAGCTTGATCTAACATGTTTACAAGTTCGATCGATCGGATTTTCCAAAAACCGTATTTTCAAGCACAGTTTCTGTCGAATTTTTGCAGTGGTCAAAAAATTTTTCAGTGTGTTGCAGAAATTCAAGCAGGGTATTTTAAGAGTTCTGTGAAAATTTGGTGACCCAATGTTACTGTTCCGCCGTGGAAACGCGGCCAAACCCATGCATTGGCCGCGCTTCCGCGGCCATTATAACTCCTCTCTGCACCAAATTTTTACAGTGGGCTTCTGACATGGACATAGGGTTTTTGGTATGTTCTATTTGGGCCCAGATTTATTTTTAGTGCTACAGTAGGGCTTGGGGCCCACTTCGGGAAATTTAGTCAATCGAAAATTTTAAACATGTTAGTTCATAGTATTTACATTATATCTGCGACCGTGAATGTCATTTGATCGGTAAATCTTGTCTAACTACTATAGCCCTTTTATACGGATTTGCAAACGTGACATTCACGTTGATGTTCTGTGTTGTGCTGTGATGTTGCGGATTTGTCGTGGTGGATAGCCTGGATGGAATGGTAGTACAGTTTTGTTGTATATGTACATTTGATATTGCGGGGCGAGCGTCCAACATGTGGACTGCCGTTACTGCCTGTTTGTATATTATTCTTTTGGGGCACGACCGGGCTGAGGTCAATGTACCCGTTGTATGTATATTTTACTTTCTGTACTAGGATTACCACACGAAGGGGTGCACGGGTAGCCGTGTTCTAGAGGGCAACAGGCCCGCATCTCATGGCATTGAGATGGAGGGGGCTTCACTCTAGAATTGGCGGACTATTCGCCGCACTTGTAAGGGGTACAGGTTGACCCAAGGAGGGGTGCCTAAGTTACCGGATTCCGTGAAGTGTTGGGTGGTCCATTCACATTGCTGAAGGGGGCTGCCTCGCTTCAGGTTTTGGCAGGTAACTTGCCGCGCCCGTAGGGGTCTAGGATTTCATTGCACAGGCTATCCATATGACCAGGGGAACGTCGGGTTTCAGTAGCGGCTCTATGAAACCCGGGGATCCCAGATATCTGTATTGTTCTGTGATGCTTATTACATTTCTGTGATGTTGCATTTTATCACGCCTTGAGCGAATATTATATATTGATAGATATACTAGTAGATGTTGTATATGTTTTGCATCCGCGCTAGTCCAGTCCCCGCTCTGTCGTTAGTTAAGTAACCTAACGGGTAATGACGGGACCCAGTGGCGAATGCGGATGGCATATACGTACATCATTATTTTCGTTCTTTATTGGTGTGATCAATTGATGGGACTGCGTTGATTCGGATCAATGCAAGCTAAACAAACCTATTCTGATATTGTTGGAACATTTTTCAAAAAGCTATTATTGCAAGGACGTTCTCTTTTGTTTTGCACAGTGGTATTCGGTTATGAATATCCAGCACCTCAGTCGACGAGGCAAGGGCCGAGATCCCTTCACCGGGAGTGACCCTTGGACAGAAGTTTGCGTCAGGGTAATAACTTCACTATAGTCGATTACTTTTGATTTCCATCGTGGTATTCAGTTGGAATATCCTGCACCTCATTCTACGGGGAAAGAGCCGAGATCCCTTCACCGGGAGTGACCTCTTTAGCAAAGGTTTTCGTCACTATATTTTTATAAAAGCTATCCGGTTCCTTCAACGATATCAAGTTCATTACGTTAAAGGTTTTTCGCCAAAAACCATTCGTAGCCCTCCGTCGTTTCAGACGGGTAGCACGTAGTATTCATGCTATGTTTGTTGGCCTTAGTGAAGGCATAGTATATGGTAGCTGCTTGTTACCTTTCTGCTGCATAGATAGATGTGTTGGTTTGGGACAGTCATATAGCCTTGTTGACCTTCGTCAAGGGCTTGTACGGGTGGGTTCAAATTAACCTGGACAATGACAGGTAGAACTTGACATGTGACTTATGATTTGTTGACCTTCGTCAAGGTCATAAGAGCATGGGGTAAAAATCACATCGGAGTTTCTAAAGAAACTGAAACTTGCCAGATATCCGCTTACCTTCTGGAGTGTGATAACGTGAGTGGATTCCATCACGTTATCATGCGATGATAGTTGGATCCCGATTCCCACTGATGAATTAGTTTACTCCTCTGGTGATCCCGACTAATTCTTCTTTCAGGTTTGGAGGAGAATTTGACGTTACAGTAGGAGGTTTCCTAATTAGATAAATTGGTAACCATTCTGATCTAGGTTAGAGTGCACGCTAAGTGTTTCTTTTATCTCTCTCTTTGGCAGCGATCATGACCCGGCCCTTGACTATGACTCAGTGACCAAAATTGACCGAACCTTCTTAAAGACTGGCTTTTGGATTGTCAGAGTTGCATACCTCATTGCCACCCTACTTTTACCCTTTTCTCCAGGACAACCCGTATTACTACGAACGTCCACTTCCATTGGATAAAACCATCGTATGGTTATATACGAACTCGAAGGAACTTGTTCCAGATTCGAGGATGGTTTCCGGTTCTGGAGAAAACGAATAGGACTATTCAGTTATCTTTTCCTTTTACCTTCTCTCAGGTTGCGAGTGCCCCTTGGATTAGGGGATAGTACACCTATTATGCTAATTGGATAGTGTTCTTCCAAACCATAGGCAGGTGCCGACCGGTAGGGAATGAAGAAACCCAATTAGCCTAACGATGGTGTACATAAGGTATTAAGTAAAGACAGATAAAGGGATTAGTAAGAGGGCAAAGTAAATTGCGACTGCTATTCACGACCAAACCAAGTATTTCATTACCACTCCCACTTCACCTTTGTATTTCTCCAGGACACTCTGTATCACTACGAAGATCCACAGTTATTTGGATACTCCATCGTATAGTTATATACGAACTCGAAAGGAACTTGTTCCAGTTCGGGGATGGATTCTGGTTCAGGAGAAATAGGAATAAGGTTTATTCGGCTGTCTTTTATCTTCACCTTCTCTCGCATTGCGAGTGTTCCTAGGATTAGGACAGTACACCCATTATGCTTATTGGATAGTCTTCTTCCAAACCATAGGCTGGTGCCGAAAGGTAGGGAAGGAAGAAAACCATTTAGCCTAAGAGGGTGTACAGAAGGTAATGACTAAAGACATATGAAGGGATGTGGAGAGATGGCATAGAAATATACGGTTACAGTTGTGAATTTGGATAATGGAAGAGGCATTACTAGGAATACCCGGATACCCCATCGAAACATTTCAATGTTTCAGTTTCACTGTGTACTGTTAAAAGAAAACTGATTTCCCAATTAGTCCTTGCTCCAAGGTATGTATTTACCAGGTATGATTCTCACATCTGTATGGTTTTACAGATGATGAGTGGGAGTAAGTTATTGGGAATTCGGTGATCATCCTCATTGTATCGGAATTCGTTGTAATTGGTGATATTTGAGGAAATCGCCTGGGCTGTTTGCCGGACGGCAAATATATGGTTTTGAATATCCGCTATTATGCACCAATTTCAAATTGATATATCTGTACATCTATTTTTATAGAGTGAGATATGATTTTTTGAAATTATGTCCATGACACTTACCTATATCAGTGGATGGTTAGGTGAGGTGCATTAAACAGCGGTGTAATTCTTCTTAACCATAGTACAGTTTTCAACTTACGACACACAGGGAATGAGTTATTAGACTCAAGGGACTTATACAGAGTATTGTATGTTGTCCAGAGTCCATTAGGATAGAGGGGTTGGTCTTCATACTATATTTGGTTTACTTATGACTTCTCCAGTTTTTACACATGTGTTTCGTAGAAACACAGGGTCCATGTTTTGAGAAGTTATAGGTATAAGAATAAAGTAGAGAACCAAGTGTTGCAAGTATCGAGATTCTTCAAGGTGATCGAAGATGTAGATGCTTGTGTATGGTATTCAGTTGATAAGTAATGATTAAGAGAACTTGCTTCTCTTTCAAGTTACTTATAATTGGAAGTACTTCTAAGTTGAGTAACGCTGATCGGCCTCCTTCCATTTAGTTGACATGCACTGGAGACAGCTGCATGATTTGAATCTGGTTCAATTAAATCAGTGCCTCTGTTTCTGTATTGGATATAGAACAGTTCATATCTTAACGATGTTAAGGTACGGGGAGTTGTCCGGCTTATGCTTAAAACCAGACTCTGGATAACTCAAGGCACGTTTCTGTAATGGTTGTTTATGGGTTGACCCAGGCTATAACGAGGGTTAACTTTCTACCATATGGAAGATCAATAGTGATATTGTTCTTGACTCGCCACAGTTTTAATAAAAATGGATTTTTTCAGAAAACAGTAGTGAGAGTATGGTAGAACTGGAAGTGATTCCAGAACCGCAAACGATTACTGAAAATTTGATAAGAACCTAAAGATTCAATCAGGTTTGACATTCCATTGGCCACTCCGCGAATATAGTGGGTAACCTCAGGCTCCCGAGAGGTACTCCGGTAGCTTCAAGGACGGTGGCAGGGAGGTTCTTGTTTACCCAGATTTGACACTACTGTTGTTCCAGGCTATGAGACCTGGCAGGAGGATGAGTATAGCGTCGTTCTAAAATGGCTTTAGAAGTGCACGTGTATATGACTCTGCCAGAGGGTTGTCGTAGTCAGTGGGAGCAGCGAAAGCATAGTGGACAGGTAGCTTATGTCTATTTATGGACTAAAACAGATATAGCGGAGATAGATCATCTATTTCTGATGTGACAGTCATAGGTTTGACTGCATCGGAATAGGGGATGGATCTGTTAAGAAGGTAGTAGGGTGTGATGTCCTAGTATTTGAATCACATACACAGAGTAGGAAGTGAAATTCCTTTACTACGATCGGTTATACTTTGGTTGTCACACAGTGGTTTCTCTATAAAGGACATGGATTTCATATCAGACATTCTGGTTACTAGATCTATAGATCTAGATTTGGGTGCTTTCCCAATCAGGGTACTTTGACAGTATTCTATGAGTATTTATAATGGAGGACTCCTGGCACGGTAGTGTACCTGCAGGAGATGAAGTCACCCTCTCTAAAGGTGTCTTATAGACTAAAGGGGAGAGGGATATACATGATTGACAGATCACTTGCTTAGGCAATTGAGTTGATCATGAGATGTCAAGTACCACACCAAATGTTGTTTTTGCAGTAGATGCAATAAGTTGATATTGATCCAATCCTGGAGAAATATTCGGAAGCAGTTTTAGAACATAAGTGAATGTTCTAGAGATATGATAACGGCAGCCTCTTTCGGGGGACGGTTATCATTCCAGGCTTCCAAGGTGACCTGGATGACAGAGTGACTGTCAGAGTTATAGTTTTCCCTCTAACGAGGGGCCGTATTTTGGAGAGGTGATCCAGGCGGATACTGAGGGAGGCATGGCGCAGGATAATGATTAAGTTCAGTTGAAGATACATTCTAAGAAGTTTGGATTTGGAGTTCATTTATGAACTAGGTCCCATCAGATATCCAGACATACTCTAAGACAGATATTGCTCATTTCGAGAGATGGTTTTCTCCGCGAACTTGAGATAAAGAGAGACATAGAAAGAAACATTAGGGCGGATCCACTCACTGAGGCTATTCCTCGAACGCATTAGTTTCACAAACAGGTTTTGTGAGACTGATTAGTAGAGGAGTTGGGTGTTCGGTATCACACGGGCTGTGAGTATGCGACATCGCAATAATTAGCCTTGAGTGCAAATGGGAGATTGTTGGATATAGTGCCCTCAGAGTCAATTATTGGATCACAGGCACGTGATTGCAATGATTGAGGGAGGACCTATGCCGGTAGGACAGTCTTACTCAAGATGATAGTATGCTATCTGGTTTATCTTTATCATCGTGTACTGCTTTAGGTGACCTTACAAGTTACTATTGCGCGTTGATAGAGCCCTTAGGATTCTTGCTTGACTGCCAGCAGTATGAGGGCGATCATATACGTGGGAGCTGCGGTCTATAAGCACATCCTTAAAAGGTCCCTAGTCGAGAGAGTTTTGAGACAGGGCATCGATACTCCAGAGTAGACTAGTGTATACAGTCGAGACCCCGACGAGGGGCGGTGGATGGTCTCACAAGCCACTGGTGTCAGTTGGTTCACCTAAGATGTATACAGGTGCTCATTGGGTTATGAGTACACCGGACAGGACTCGCCGGGAACATGCTAGTTGGTCTTATACCTGACGTCAGATAGCAGTTCCCTGGTGACATGTGTAAAGGTTAGTTCATCGACCTGAGATCGTCATTTGTCTCGTGTGAGTTCCTACTGTACTTTGATTACTACCCTACCACGCTCAAAGGAGTCATGCAAACAGGTTTTAGTTGGGTACAGTCCCGAGCCACATGGAGGCAGTGAGCGGATCTTTAGGGGTTCGTCTCTCCCGGTATTGGGGGTGAGGTCACGCTGTGTCTAGGAGAGCCATTACACGAAGTCCTTGGCCAAGGCAGGAGATTTACTGGTAGGTATTCCAGTAATATCTCAGGGTGTTCTGGGCTACACTCCGACACGACTTGTACCTCTTTTGGGGGTCTGACTTTTACCAACCCCCTAAGCCCGCCATGCGATGCTCATAGACGAACGGACCGGACTGTACGGATATTGTCACTGACAGGCTCGGTAGGGTGTCAGGATGAGTTCTCTCATCGACGTCCCTTTTGGTCAATACCTGGTAGCCCGTTACGTATGGCTAATACCTCTGACGTGCTAGTGGTTAAATCCACAGCCAAAGTATTGACGAGTCTTTAGAGTCCCCCACAGAAAGTTTCTCAAGTTTCGGGCGAAACGATGTAGAGGCCGTATGGATATATGGCAGGGTTCGATCATGTACGTGCGGTATTGCACGGATCATGATCGGACGGATAATACTAGCGGGCTTTGGTTTAAGCCGGATCCTAGTATTGTACAGTGTAGATTTTGTCTCATTGCATTTGTATTCGGATGGAATACAAATGCGGGTATGTATATACAGTCGCGGGGTTTTCCTGTAATTTATTACGGGATCTTTTTTTGAAGTTGCCAGTTTGCATTCCGTTTCGGCCATTTTCCTTTGTTTCTTTTCTTGGCTGAAAATTGGTGGAGGAGGGCTTATTTCTAAATGTGCAAATTAGCATTGTGGAGGGTGGTATTTGTATATTGTTTCTTCATGATGGTTCAACCATCATTTGACTTCTTTATCCATCATTACTTGACTTTTGCTTGATGAGATAGTTGATGAGGATTGGATTTTGTTGTGATGATGATTCCTAATCATCATCACCTTTTCTCTTTCTTGCATGATTGGGTTCACACCCTCCTCTCATTCTTTGAGCTTGGCCGGCCATTTCCTTAAGGATGGGGGCTGTCCAAAATTCTAGTAGTGAGATTTTGATCTACTTGGCTTTGCAAAAATCCCAAAGCTCCATCTCCAAAAGTTCACATCATTCCTCCACCAAAAATGGCAACTTAAACAACCCCTAGAGACATAGTGATATACACTTATCCTACAGCATTCTTGGACACGTCGACTCGCCAACTTCGTGCCCGAGTTGTCTCGGTCCAGAGGTGGGAGCCCGTAAAAGAACCCGGCGATGTGGTTCCATTCCGATGAGGAGATGAAGACCGGAGATTCCGTGGGGAGATCGGGATGACGACGAGAAGACCGAAGGACACGGATCGCTCGGTATATCTCTCTACCCCTTTTCTCTAGTTAGCTAGGATTAGGTTAATGGCCCGATCCGGGTTTGAAAGTCCGCAGTAACGCCGGTTAAAGTTTAAAGAAAAGTTTTAGATTCCGCATTTTGGCCTCGGAAAGACGGTCGGGGCGCTGCCGTGCACCTACACAAACAGGATACCGTTGCAGACTCAATGATGGAAGCTGAATATATTGCTGCCAAGGAAGCCATCTGGATAAGGAAGTTCATCGCGGAGCTAGGAGTAGTTCCAACCATTAATGATCCAATACCTTTATATTGTGACAATAATAGGGCTATGGCGTTGGCCAAAGAGCCCAGTTCCCATCAGAAGTCCAGACACATCCTGAGGCGATATCATGTGATCCGGAAGATAGTTGATCGCCACGAGATCGAGATTAAGAGAGTAGATACAAAGAACAATTTTGCGGATCCATTCACCAAGGCCCTCCCTCGGCCGCAGCATGAGCGACTTTTTAAGATGTTGGGTATGAGATACGCCAATAACTGGTCTTAGTGCAAGTGGGAGATTGTTGGATATATGTATGCCCTAGAGGCCATTATGAGATAGTGTATGTACTGATGTGCATATATATATATATATATATATATATATATATATATATATATATATATATATATTCAGAGGACAGTCTTGCTCGACATGATAGTATGCTATCTGGTTTCACTTTATCATATGTTCTCTTGATCATGTTTTTACTCATTTGGTACATGTTGATAAAACCCTAAGGATATTGGCTTGACTACTGGGATTATGATGTGGATCATACTAGTGGGACACCTGTAGTTTATAAGCATATCCTTGAAATGTTCCTAGTCGTAGGTATATCGAGACAGGGCATCGATATTCCAGTGTAGACTAGCATATACTGTTCTTGTTCCATATGATGGGCGATGGATGATCCCATATCCGTCTGGTGTGTTGACACCAAAGATTGTATACGGGTGCTCAGTGAGACTGGGTATACTGAACGGACTCACTGAGAACTCCTATGTGGTATTATATCATACGTCGGATAGCAGTTCTCAGGTGACACTAGTACAGGTTAGTCTGTAGACCCGAGATCGCCATAGAGTCTTGTGTGTCCTCCCACTGTACTTTAATCTCCACCCTACTACGGCTCTACAGAGTCGTACAAACAGGTGGATTTTGGGTACAATCCTAAGGCATATGGAGGCAATGAGAGATAGGAGGGGTTTCGTCTCTCCCGGTATTGGGGGTTGATGATGTGTTGTGCACGATAGGCTATAACGGGAAGTACCTGGCCAGGGCTGCTGAGATATTACTGATAAGTGTTATCAGTAGTTTCTCGATCTGTTGTAGACCATATACCGGCATGACTTATTGAGTTATTGGGGTCGACGATTCCATCCCTAGACTCAATATACAGCATATCTGACAAAGAGACCGGACTGTACGGTAAGTGTTGCCAGTTGGATTGACGGGAGTTTTGACAGGTTCGCTTGTTCTTCTTCTGATCGCTCAATACCCAGGTAGCCGTTATGTTTAGCTGATCGCTTGCGGCTTGTAGATGTTTGATATGATCATCACCTACTGCTGGCGTATTGATGAGTCTTAGAGTCCCACATAGAAGTTTCCTGGCTCAGGCGAAACGATGTGGTGCGCATATGAGATATGTGCGGAAGCTCGATTAAATACGAGTATATGATACCGTATTTTAATCGGGCGTTTTATATTAGTCGGGTCATATGAGATATGAACGGTTTATTAAATCAAGTGTTGATTTAATATTGACTTTTATCTTTTTACTTAAACCCTTTTCTTTTAGTGGATGCATGCATGTATGTGTACATGATGATGTGCATACATACATGCATTAGTATCATGGTTGATGATACAACTTAGATGGAAATATAAGACTCACATGGTTCATAATTATATATATGGATACTTTTGTGTTAAGTTAATGATAAAGGAAAATAAATAATGACTCATTTCTTCTCTAATGACTCATTGTTTTTACACATTTCCATGGTAGACCTTTGACTTGACCATGGTTATTTTCCTTTGCCTTTTAACTCATGAAAAAATATCTAGATATTTTTATTAACCACGGTTTCTATTATGATATTTATCTCTCTCTCATTTTCTTTTTGCATTATTATTCATCCAAAAGAAAAATATCAAGCCATCTTCATCTTCCTCTCTCTAGCTCTCTCTTGAGTTCTAAATTGAGTGAGATTAAATGAAAGAAAGGGTATTAAGTGAGATTACCAACCGCTTCATCATCCTACACAACTCTTGCTACTTTGTGTAGGGTGTTTTGCTTCAAAGATTTCATAGATCAAGTGAAGCAACAAGTTTTGAGCAAAGGACTTCGGGTGGATCGTCGTGGACTTGGAAGTGATCTTGCAAACCGTTCCAAACCAAAGGAGATCCAAGGATTCACCCTAGGAGGTCTAAAAAGGTTGTAGTCTCTCCACTTAGTGATAAATAATCTTTTATATGTGATACTATTAATAGTTACTCTATAATTCTAGTTCGATTCCTAGTTAAGTTTACTTAGCACCTCATAAAATTAAAGTTATGGCATGTGTGATGCTTCCAAACCCTATACGAGGTGTTAAGGAAACCCTACACTTCGGTCTTCTTTCCTCATCATGTGCTCCTAGTGGTCACCTTGAACATGCTTGATCTCCATTTCCGGCTCCATCGGTCTTCTGGGATCGAGCTTGTTCTCCGGCCTTCCTTTGTCGTAGATGATCCACCCGAGGGATATGATCCATGGCTTTAGCTCCATACTATATGTCAAGTGGAGCAACTAGAGAACTTGGGCTGCTAAACCAAGTAATCTAGGATGTAGTGTGATGATCTAAGTGTTTTGCTATCTCTTTCTTACCTCTTCACTTGTATCTCAACTCATGAGAAGGGTAGTGAAGAGGAAGATAATGAGGGTGGAGGAAACTTAAGAGGAGGGAGGAGAGTGAAGCAAAATAGGAGGACAAGAAAATAATGAAGCATCCATGAGAGAGAAAATCAACACAAAGGTTTTGTGTATGAATTTCTTGAATAAACAATCAACAACCATACTTCAATAGTAACTACAAATGAATTAAAAATTCATTTGTTAAATATTGAAGCATGTTTATCACCATTCCTCCCATACCTCAAACTTTACACGTAATTTTCCATTTATCAAATAAATGGAAAAAGCTTAATGAGGTGACCACGTTCTAGAAGGTAATCCGTAATCAAATACGGATTACAGTCTGCTGTATATACATACCTGCATTCGGATAAAAACACGAATGCCCAAAGAGATAGAATAACACGAAGAACGTAATACTAGAATATACATATCGAAATACATATATGTAAGCTATTAAATCAATACCTGATTTAATAATCCGGCTCAAACCTGTTAGGTCCACGTTACCTCTCCCGGTACTTTCGGGGTTACGGAAATGGTAAAACAAAAAATTTTCTAAACATGGTAACATGGACTGTAAAAGCCAGATCTTTGCTAAACAACATACTAGCATCCTAACTAGAGATTTATCTACTCAGTTAGGGATTATACCTCAACTTGAACTCCTTCTCTTCTTGTTGTTCTTCTCCTTGCTTGCTCCGAGGGTTGATCCGGACTTTGGTCACCTCCGCGGCCTCCTTGAGTCAAAGACGATCCACCCGAGAGATGTACACCGAGCTCCACCTCGAGCCGAGGTAACTAGGGCAACAAGATTGCTAGTCTAGAAGCCCTAGGTTATGTAGAAGTGGTAGAGGGATGGTTTTGTCTTTGTGGGATCTTTATCTCTCAACACATGAGATCAAAAGATAAATCAAGAGGAGGAAGAAGGAGGAGCTAGCAACCATGGAACATTTCTTTTCTTCTCATGAGAAAGAGCAAGAGAGAGAAATGAGAATGAATTATGAGCTAAAGAAAAATGAATCATGGTTCAATAATGCACTAAACCATCATTACCAATCCTATCAAGATAAAGTTTGATGGCTATATTGAAATGACTATTATCATAATCAAAAAAGAAAAAGAAAAAGAAAAGAAGAGTGTAGACCTCTCTTGAAGGTCAATGGTCAACACGGTCAACCGGTCAACAAAGTCAAGAGAGGTCAATGGGGTCAAATGGTCAATGCAATTAGCCATCATAAAATTATCACTAAAAGGATTAGTAAATGATGTCCGCGGCTCATAATGGTTTTGACCAAACGAACTGTCAAAACCCTAATGAGTCCGCCTCAAAATGGTTTTGACCGAATCAACTGTTAAAACCCTAATGAGCCTGCTACATAACGGTTTTGGCCAAACCAACTGCCAAAACCCTGATGAGGCACCTCCTCCTTCATCGCTCCGGAAAACTGTGCATACACACCTGCATCCGCATTCCGTAGAATGCGGATGCGCAGAAGACAAAACAAATCCATCCGTGCAATACTAGGATCCGGCCTAAACCAAAGCCTACTAGTATTGCCTACCCGAACACCGCACGCACACAAGTGTACGTAAGTGATCGCAGCCATACGGCCTCTACACGTTTCGCTCAGTGCAGGGAAACTCTCTGTGTGGGACTCTAAAGACTCGACACTACGCTGGCAGTGGGTTTAACCACAGACCGCAAGCGGCACTAGCTGTACGTAACGGTCCCCAGGTAGATGCCGATAAGAAGGCCGATGAGGTAAACCCATCCGAACTCCTACTGAGCCTGTATGTGACAATCTCTGTACAGTCCGGTCTATTCGTCTGATAAATCGCATGGCGGGCCTAGGGGGCGGTAAACGTCAGTCCCCTAATAGCGGTACAAGTCGTGTCGGAGTGAAGCCCAGAACACCCTGAGATAACACTGGAAACCTACCAGTATATCTCGCTTGCCCTGGCCAGGGACTACTCGTGTAATGGCTCTCCTAGACACAGCGCGATGTCAACCCCCAATACCGGGAGAGACGAATCTTGTCTAACCGTCACTGCCTCCAAGTGCTTCGGGACTGCACCCAACTACTACCTATTTGCACGACTCTGTAGAGCCGTGGTAGGGTAGTAATCAAAGAACAGTGGGAACACACTCGAGGCGAAGTAACAGTGTCAAGTCAGCGGACTAAGCTGTACTCATGTCACCTGGGAACTGATAACTGACGATATGTATAATACCAACCATCAGTTCCCGACGAGTCCTGTCCAGTGTACTCGTAACCTAACGAGCACCCGCATACTATCTCAAGTACGACGTACTGACGGCTGTGGGACAGACCGTCTCCCGTGCTGGGATGAGAAGCGCATACGCTAGTCTACTCCGGAGTATCGATGCCCTATCTCGATAATCCCACGACTAGAGACGTGTAAAAGGATGTTCTTGTGGATTACCCAGCCCCCACGAGTGTGATCGCCATCACAACGCCGGTAATCAAGCAAAGATCCTAAGGGCTCTACTAATGCGTATAGGTGATACAATAAAGAAACATACATGTACACATTAAAGCAGAGACAAACCAAGTAGCATACTACTATATTGAGCAAGATTGTCTGTACAACTGTGAATATCCCAAGCTTCCATCAAGTAATATACATACTAGTATGATACAGTAATGGCCTCTAGGGCATATACACTAACAATCTCCCACTTGCACAAAGGCCATGTACTGGTGTATCGAAGACCTATCATCTCGATCAGCCGCTCGAACTGAGTCTGGGGCAATGCCTTCATGAATGGGTCCGCTGTGTTGTCCTTTGTGTCCACTCTCCGCACCTCGATCTCCTGGCGATCAATGATCTCCCTGATCAGGTGATACCGCCTTAAGATGTGCCTGGATTTCTGATGGGACCTTGGTTCCTTCGCTAAAGTTATAGCCCTATTGTTATCGCAATACAAAGGTATTGGGTCAACAATGGACGGAACCACCTGAAGTTCACTAATGAACTTCTTTATCCAGACCGCCTCTTTTGCAGCATCGCTTGCAGCAATGTATTCAGCCTCCATCGTCGAGTCTGCGACGGTATCCTATTTGGAACTCCTCCAACATACCGCCCCTCCGTTGAGGGTAAACACAAAACCCGAGACAAACTTGCTGTCATCTTTGTCACTCTGGAAGCTTGAATCGGTAAAGGACTCGACCCTTAGGTCTCCATTACCGTAAACCAGGAAAATCTCCTTAGTCCTTCTCAGGTACTTAAGAATATTCTTCACTGCTGTCCAGTGGTCCTCACCTGGGTCTGACTGATACCAGCTTACCGCACTCAGCGCGTAAGCTACATCTGGTCTTGTACATAGCATCGCATACATTATAGATCCTACCGCCGAAGCGTAGGGTATAGTGCTCATGCGAACCCTCTCCTCGTCAGGCTTACGAGACATCTTCTTGGAGAGGGTAATTTCGTGCAATGCGGGTATGTTACCGCGCTTGGAATCCTCCATACTAAATCTCTTTAGTACGGTCTCTATGTACCTGGACTGCGAAAGTCCCAGTAGTCTCTTGGATCTATCTCTATAGATCTTGATCCTCAGAATGTACGAGGCATCACCCAGGTCCTTCATGGAGAGCCGTTGTGACAAAAATAGCTTGACCGATTGTAGCATAGGAATGTCATTTCCTATCAAAAGAATGTCGTCCATGTACAAGACTAGGAATACGACAGTTCGTCCTACAATCTTCTTATAAACACAAGTTTCATCTTCGTTCTTGATGAAATCAAATTCCTTGATTGCCTCATCAAAACAGATGTTCCAGCTCCGCGATGCCTGCTTTAATCCATAAATGGATTTAAGCAACTTGCACACCTTCTCTCTGCTCCCACTGTCTACGAAACCTTCTGGCTGATCCATGTAAACGCACTCTTCCAAACAACCGTTTAGGAAAGCCGTTTTAACATCCATCTGCAAGATTTAATAGTCATGGAAGGCAGCAATGGCAAGTAGGATCAGAATAGATTTGAGCATAGCCACCGGAGAAAAGGTTTCGTCATAGTCCAAACCAGGTCTTTGACGAAAACCTTTTGCAACGAGTCTAGCCTTATAGGTTTCCACCTGCCCATCTACACCAAGTTTCCTTTTGTAGATCCATTAGCATCCAACGGGTTTTACACCAGGTGGAGCAATATCCAAGGTCCACACTTTATTGGCGTACATGGACTCCATTTCGGATTGCATTGCTTCCTGCCACTTATCAGAGTCCCTACTGATAATGGCCTGCGTGAAACTGGTAGGGTCATCTTCTTCCAAGATGCAATCCTCTCGATCCCCGTCTATGAGAAAACCGTAGTATCTCTCGGGCGGATGAGAAATCCTACCAGATCTGCGGAGTGGCTGAGGTTCGTCTGGGGTTATTGAATTCTGAGGTTCTGTCAAATCTTCAGTTTCATTTTGTGGTCGCTGAATTTCTTCTAGTTCTACCGAACTCCCACTTGTTTCTTTTGCAAGAAATTGCCACTCTAAAAAGGTGGCGTGGCGAGATACAAACACCTTCTGTTTCTCGGTGTGGTAGAACAGATATCCTGTGGAGTTCTTAGGATATTCCATAAATTTACATAGAACTGAACGTGCCTTAAGTTTGTCCGGATTTTGTACTTTTACATAGGCCGGACAACCCCATATCTTGATACGTTTAAGATACGGCCTTTTACCATTCCATATCTCGAACGGTGTCTTAGGCACAGATTTAGACGGAACATTTTTCAATAGATATGCTGCTGTTAACAGCGCATGTCCCCAAAATGAAAGAGGTAACTCGGCATTACTCATCATGGAGCGAACCATATCCAGTAGGGTACGATTCCTCCGCTCCGATACACCGTTGTGCTGTGGTGTATAAGGAGGAGTAAGCTGAGAGAGAATACCATTCTCTTTTAAGTAATCTAGGAATTCCGTGCTTAAGTACTCCCCTCCTCTATCAGACCGGAGGATCTTGATACTTTTACCAGTCTGGTTCTCTACTTCGTTTCTGAATTCCTTGAATTTCTCAAAAGCTTCAGATTTGTGTTTCATCAGATACACATATCCGAACCTAGAGAGATCGTCAGTGAATGTGATAAAGTACGAGAACCCACCCCTTGCATGTATAGACATCGGACCACATACATCACTATGTACGAGTCCCAAGAGCTCTGCTGCTCTTTCTCCATGTCCGGTGAACGGAGATTTGGTCATCTTCCCTTTGAGACAAGACTGACAAGTTTCATAAGATGAAAACTCGAACGCATCCAAGAGTCCATCTTTATGCAACTTACTCAGTCTTTTCTCTCCGATATGACCAAGTCTACAATGCCACAAGTAGGATTCATTCGTATCTGAATTCTTCCTCTTGCGTGTGTTTTGTACATTGAGAAATGTATTCTGATTTAGAACGTAGATACCATTACACAGTGTACCTTCTGCAACCAGTACCTTATGAAGGTAAATGTTCATGATATTTCTATCAAGAACAAAGTTATATCCATCTTTATCGAGTAAAGAAACTGATATGATGTTGCAAACCATGGAAGGTACATAGTAGCAATCGTTCAAAATCATAGTCTTGCCATTTGGCAATACTAGGTGATATTCACCGACGGCTACCGCATTAACTTGTGCTCCGTTCGCTACTCTGAGCGACATATCACCCGGTGCAACTTTCCTACATTTTCACGGTCCCTGCAATAAATTACAGATATGAGATCCTGATCCGGTATCAAGTACTCAGGAGGTAGGGCTGACCGTAAAACAGTTCTCAATTACAAGAACACCTGAAGTAGATGCAAAACCATGCTTCTTCTTCAACTGGGTATCCTGGGAATCCATACAATCCCCTTTCCCGTGCTCATACTTATGACTGTTGTCACAAGTTAGAGCCGAACCAACGTTCCCCAGCCCCGAATAAGAATTCGGATCGGTCAAGCGATACATATTATTATCTTTATTAGGGCGTGAAATGGTTGCTATCTGGAGAGAGAGAAAAGAAACACTTAGCGTGCGCTCTTGCAAGTTTAGATTGGTTTTTAATTTATCTAAACAGGATGGCTCCCACTGTCTCTCGAATCCCTCCTCAAACCATAAAGGAAGAATTAGTCGGGATCAATCTTACCGTACAATACTTGCTTAACCGTTCAGCCAGGCCAGTGTCGGTACTTCGAGGGAGGTTTTCCAACGCTTTCGCGAAGTTCCTTTATTAAGTAACCTCTTTTCCCTGTGGGCGTAGCCCCGCTAACACCTTTCTAGACACCTACTTGGTTTATAGCATTGATCGTTAAGCGAGAATGTTCCCGAGTAGTAGCATATACTCACAGTAGGATCGGGATCCAAATATCATCGCATGACAAAACTGAAGGAATCCTACCAGAATCATCATACTCCAAATGGTATGCAACAATAGCAAATTTCAGTACTTTTGAAACTCCCGATGTGGTTTTTGCCCCTAGGACCCAAGTGACCTTGACTGAGCCAACATATCAAAGGATCCTAGTCAAGTTCAACCCGTCATTATCTTGACTGCATTAGACCCACCCGTACGAGTCCTTGACTGAGCCAAAATGACCGCACGACTGTCCTAACCAATCACTTTGTATCCTACGGAAAAATATTACATAGCTACCGTACACTACGCCTCGGCTGAGCACGAAATACGTAGCACGAATACTAAGCAATATCAATCCGAAACGACGGAGGGCTACGACTGGGTTTTGGCGAAAACCCGTTAACGTAATGAACTTGATATCATTGAAGGAACGTGATACACTTTTTGAAAATATAGTGACGAAAACTTTTGCTAAAGAGGTCACTCCCTGTGAAGGGATCTCGGCTCTTTCCTCGTCGAGTGAGGTGCTGGGCATTCATAAGATGAATACCTCGATGCAAAGCAAGAATAATCGACTATAGTGAAGTTATCACCCTGACGCAAACTTTTGTCCAAGGGGTCACTCCCGATGAGGGGATCTCAACCCTTGCCTCATCGAATGAGGTGCTGGGCATTCATAACCGAATACCTCGATGCAAAACAAAAGTGAACGTCCTTGCAATAACAGCTTTTTGAAAAAATGTTCCAACTTCTTTTAGGTTTATTTTCTCGCATTAGTTCTTTTAATGCGTCCCATCATTTAAATCCTACCATTGCAGAAAACAACCAAAATATGACGTACGCTTATGCCATTCGCATTCGCCACGGGGCCCTGTCATCACCCGTTAGGTTACTTAACTAACGACAGAGCGGGGGCTGAGCTAGCGCGGCTGAAAAACATAAGCAACGCCTAAATAGTTATTATATATAGATATATAGCAATGATAGCCAATCCAGATCACAGATCAACACTTTGGATATACTAGGAACCCGCGATTCGTTCGAGCCTGCAACGAAAAGCGGATTACACGGTCGCGATGAATAGCCAATACCCCACCCAAGACCCCTACGGGTGCGGCAAACTACTCGGCAAGTACCCGAAGCGAAGCAACCTCCCTCAACACCGTGAGTAGGCCACTCGGCACTTCGAGATACCCGGTAGTTTGTGCATCCCCTCCATGGGTCTATCCTAGGAGCAAAAACAGTAAAAAGAATTATACAATGACGGCTACAACCCCGACCCAGTTGTGCGGCCATACAAATAATATTACATCAATTTACAAATTTATTACATGAATGAAAGAAAAAGAAACTCTCATCTCACATCCACCCCGGCTATTCATCCGCGACAATCCAACGAGTTCATATACACATACTATCAACAACACAGATCACAGATATGTATAACCCCCACTATCGACGTATAGCGATTAGTAGATGTTCAATACATATATAACATTACAGATATAACCATTAGCCAAAGTCTACAGAACATCGACCAAAAATACAGATTTTTGAGCCCCAAAAATAAATTTTGCTTTCTGGAAAATCTGGGCAGAAAAATCATATTCTAAAAATCCCAAAATACCCATATAAGAACACTGCAGGAAACCCGATTCACAACCGAGCTAACTCGGCCGCGGTTCAGCGGCATAAGCAAGCTTATGCCGCGGTTCAGCGGCATAAGCAAGCTTATGCCGCGGCGCTTTAGCCGAGTTAGGGGATCGTTTTTCTCCAGTGTTCTAAAAAAAGCCTGAGCCGATTTTTAAGACATGATTTATTATATTTTGAGCAGAAAAAATAATCGGCAGAAACTTAGGGTTTCCGGGGTGTTTTGCTGTTTTTTCGTTCGGTCGATATTCTAAATACTTTACTAACATGCTAGGGTGTGTTTAGTTAGGCTCTGATACCACTGTTAGGTCCACGTTACCTCTCCCGGTACTTTCGGGGTTGCGGAAACGGTAAAACAAAAAATTTTCTAAACATGGTAACATGGACCGTAAAAGCCGGATCTTTGCTAAACAACATACTAGCATCCTAACTAGAGATTTATCAACTCGGTTAGGGGTTATACCTCAACTTGAACTCCTTCTCTTCTTGTTGTTCTTCTCCTTGCTTGCTCCGAGGGTTGATCCGGATTTTGGTCACCTCCGCGGCCTCCTTGAGTCGAAGACGATCTACCCGAGAGATGTACACCGAGCTCCACCTCGAGCCGAGATAACTAGGGCAACAAGATTGCTAGTCTAGAAGCCCTAGGTTATGTAGAAGTGGTAGAGGGATGGTTTTGTCTTTGTGGGATCTTTATCTCTCAACACATGAGATCAAAAGATAAATCAAGAGGAGGAAGAAGGAGGAGCTAGCAACCATGGAACATTTCTTTTCTTCTCATGAGAAAGAGTAAGAGAGAGAAATGAGAATGAATTATGAGCTAAAGAAAAATAAACCATGGTTCAATAATGCACTAAACCATCTTTACCAATCCTATCAAGATAAAGTTTGATGGCTATATTGAAATGACCATTATCATAATCAAAAAAGAAAAAGAAAAAGAAAAGAAGAGTGTAGACCTCTCTTGAAGGTCAATGGTCAACACGGTCAACCGGTCAACAAAGTCAAGAGAGGTCAATAGGATCAAATGGTCAATGCAATTAGCCATCATAAAATTATCACTAAAAGGATTAGTAAATGATGTCCGCGGCTCATAATGGTTTTGACCAAACGAACTGTCAAAACCCTAATGAGTCTGCCTCAAAATGGTTTTGACCGAATCAACTGTCAAAACCCTAATGAGCCTGCCACATAACGGTTTTGGCCGAACCAACTGCCAAAACCCTGATGAGGCACCTCCTCCTTCATCGCTCCGGAAAACTGTGCATACACACCTGCATCCACATTCTGTAGAATGCGGATGCGCAAAAGACAAAACAAATCCATCGGTGCAATACTAGGATCCGGCCTAAACCAAAGTCCACTAGTATTGCTTGCCCGAACACCACACGCACACAAGTGTACGTAAGTGATCGCAGCCCTGCCGTAAAACCATACGGCCTCTACACGTTTCGCTCAGTGCAGGGAAACTCTCTGTGTAGGAATCTAAAGATTCAATACTACGCTGGCAGAGGGTTTAACCACAGACCGCAAGCGGCACTAGCTGTACGTAACGGTCCCCAGGTAGATGCCGATAAGAAGGCCGATGAGGTAAACCCATCCGAACTCCTACTGAGCCTGTATGTGACAATCTCCGTACAGTCCGGTCTGTTCGTCTGATACATCGCATGGCGGGCCTAGGGGGGCGGTAAACGTCAGTCCCCTAATAGCGGTACAAGTCATGTCGGAGTGAAGCCCAGAACACCCTGAGATAATACTGGAAACCTACCAGTATATCTCGCTTGCCCTGGCCAGGGACTACTCGTGTAATGGCTCTCCTAGACACAGCGCGATGTCAACCCCCAATACCGGGAGAGACGAATCCTGTCTAACCGTCACTGCCTCCAAGTGCTTCGGGACTTCACCCAACTACTACCTGTTTGCACGACTCAGTAGAGCCGTGGTAGGGTAGTAATCAAAGAACAGTGGGAACACACTCGAGGCGAAGTGACAGTGTCAAGTAAGCGGACTAAGCTGTACTCATGTCACCTGAGAACTGATAACTGACGATAGGTATAATACCAACCATCAGTTCCCGACGAGTCCTGTCCAGTGTACTCGTAACCTAACGAGCACCCGCATACTATCTCAAGTACGACGTACTGACGGCTGTGAGACAGACCGTCTCCCGTGCTGGGATGAGAAGCGCATAGGCTAGTCTACTCCGGAGTATCGATGCCCTATCTGGATAATCCCACGACTAGGGACGTGTATAAGGATATGCTTGTGGATTACCCAGCCCCCACGAGTGTGATCGCCATCACAACGCCGGTAATCAAGCAAAGATCCTAAGGGCTCTACTAATGCGTATAGGTGATACAATAAAGAAACACACATGAACACATTAAAGCAGAGACAAACCAAGTAGCATACTACTATATTGAGCAAAAGATTGTCTGTACAACTGTGAATATCCCAAGCTTCCATCAAGTAATATACATACTAGTATGATACAGTAATGGCCTCTAGGGCATATACACTAACAAAACCTGAGTCGGCTAGTATTACCAACTGTCCGATCGAAAGTCCGAGTACAAAGTACATCAATCGATCGAGACCCTGCACGTATCCAATACGGCTACTACATCATTTCGCCTGAACCAGGGAAACCCTCTATGTGGGACTCTAAAAACTCAACAGTACGCCGGCAGTGAGTTACTGGATAAATCCATAACCACAAGCACGTCGGCGGCACTAGCTGTACGTAACGGTTACCCGGGTACCTATCGAAAAGGAAGGTCGACGAGCAAACTCATCTGGATCCCTACTGAGCCTATCTGTGACAATCTCCGTACAGTCCGGTCTCTTCATCTGAGAGCATCGCATACCGGGTCTAGGGGTGGTAAACGTCAGACTCTCATAACTTGGTTATTCATGCTGATGTGGCTCAGGACCAATCCGGGAAACTACTGATCAGCCTATCAGTAAATCCCAGCTGCCTTGGCCAAGGTCTTAAGGTCCTGACCAATCAAACACAGTGCGATATCGACTCCCAATATCGGGAGAGACAAATCCCCGACAATCGCTCACTGCCTCCATGTGGCTCAGGACCGTACCCAACCAAAACCTGTTTGAATGACTCAGTAGAGCCATGGTAGGGTTGTGATCAAAGCACAGTGGGAACTCACACGAGAAAAATGACAATCTCAGGTCTGAGGACTAACCTGTACTTATGTCACCTGAGAACTTCCATCTGACGATAGGTATAATACCAAATGGAAGTTCTCGGCGAGTCCGTCTGGTGTACTCACCCCCAATGAGCACCTGTATACGATCTTAGGTCTAAAGACCAATGGTTGCAAAACCAAACCATCGCCCCTCGTCGGGGTCTAGAAACGTATACACTAGTCTACTCCAGAATATCGATGCCCAGTCTCGATACTCCCACGACTAGGGACCATTTAAGGATGTGTGTACCGACTACCCAGCTCCCACAAGTATGATAGCCATCACAACGCAGGTAGTCTAGCAATGATCCTACGGGCTTTATCAACATGTATACAAGATATGTAATAGCAAGTAAAACATGCGCATGTTAAGATAAAGACAAACCAGATAGCATACTATCATATCGAGCAAGACTGTCATGTACACACACACACACACACACACACACATATATATGTCCAAGCATCCATATGTATACATATACAATAATGGCCTCTAAGGCATACATATCCAACAGTCTTTACCCTCAATGGAGGGGCGGTATGTTGGAAGAGTTCCAAGCAAGATACCGTAGCAGACTCGACGATGGAGGCTAAATACATCGCTGCCGACGATGCCGCCAAAGAAGCTGTCTGGATGAAGAAGTTCATAACTGAACTTGGTGTGGTTCCATCCATTGAGCATCCAATACCTTTGTATTATGATAACAATGGAGCTGTGGCTTTAGCCAAGGAACCCAGATCCCATTAGTGATCCAGACATATTCTAAGGCGGTATCACCTGATCCGGGAGATAGTTGATCGCCGGGAGATCGAGGTCAGGAGAGTTGACACGAAGAACAACACGGCAGATCCACTCATGAAAGCCATTCCCCATATACAATTTGAGAGACTTTTTGGGATATTGGGTATGAGATACTACAACAACTGGCCTTAGTGCAAGTGGGAGATTGTTAGTTATATGTATGCCCTAGAGGCCATTATTGTACATGATTGTATGTTATAGTGGATGCTTGGACATATATAAAGAGCACTTTCTTACTCAACATGATGGTATGCTATCTGGTTACTCTTTATCTTAACATGTACACTTGTATCAATATACTGTCTCTCCGTTACATGTTGATAAAGCCCTTAGGATGTGTACTTGACTACCAGGACTATTATGTGGATCATACTAGTGGAGCCAGGATAGTCCATAAGTACATCCTTTAATTGTTCCTAGTCGAGTGAGTATCGAGACAGGGCATCGATATTCCAGAGTAGACTAGTGTGTACATTTCTTGACCCTATATGGGGTGATGGTTGATCCTACAACCATTAGTGTTTGACATCAAAAATTGTACACAGGTGCTCATTGGAGAATGGGTACACCGAACAGGACTCGCCGAGAACTCATAGATGGTATTATACTTATCGTCAGATAGCAGTTCTCTGATGAAACTAGTACAGGTTAGTCTGTAGAACCGAGATCGTCATAGAGTCTTGTGTGATTCCCACTGTGCTTTGATTTCCTCCCTATCATGGTCAAGAGAGCGTGCAAACAGGTGGATTTTGGGTACAGTCCCAAGTCACATGGAGGCAATGAGCGCTAGGAGTGGTTTCGTCTTTCCCGGTATTGGGAGTTGATGTTGCGCTATGCTTGGCTATAACAGGAAGTCCCTGGCCAGGGCTGATGATGAGATTTACTAGTAAGTGTTATCAGTCGCATATCAGACGAAGAGACCGGACTGTACGGTAGTGTTACTTACTAGATTCACGGGAGTTTGGACAAGCTTGCTTTTTGATCTTCTGATCGCTCAAAACCTGGGTAGCTGTTACGTCCAGCTAGTACCGCTGACGGCTTGTGGGTGACTGATATGATCATTACCTACTGCTGGCGTATTGACGAGTCTTTAGAGTCCTATACAAAGGTTTCCTAGCTCAAGCAAAACGAAGTAGGGCACATATGTGATATGTGCGGGACCAAGATTAATACGTGTATGTGATACAGTATTCTAATCTCGTGATATAGGTTATATGTGATATAACCGGATTATTTAATCAAGTGTTGATTCAATAATTTGTTATATGTATATTTGATATACATATAAATAATATTAGTCGGTTATATATGATATAGCCGGATTATTAAATCAAGTATTGATTTAATAATTTAATATATAATTATATATTTGATATATTAATATATATTAACTAATATTAGCTCACTTAAGAATTTCTTTTCTACAAATACATATAAATATATATGAGATATATATTAATGTATTTACTATTGTGTCATGCTTGATGATACATTGGACATGGGTGTATGAGACTCATACCAAACTAAAGATAATTTGGGTGATTAATTATAAGGTAAAAATCAAAATTAGGTGGAAATTAGCATGGCTAAAGATACTTGTGGAAGTATGTAGAAGCCTTGACTTAGTCCACTAATTTTGTTTTACTCTACATATTTATTAACCCAACCATTATTTTTAGCCATGGTTAAGTCTCTACAAATATCATTTGAGATATTTTTTTTTCACCGTGGTTCATCACTTGATCATCTTCTTCATCTCATTTTTCTTCTCTAGCTTTTGATGAGGTGAAGAAAGAAAAAAAGAAAAATTATTCTAAAGTGAGCAAAATACCTAGTTCATCAATCTGTACCAAACTAGCCATTTAGTATAGGTTGTTTACTTCACTAATTCCTCAATTAGTGAAGAGATAGCTTGAGTTAGAGATTCCTCAAGGTAGATCATTTTCGGCCTCGAAGATCCTTAAGCAAGCTCATTCCTTTCGCCTGGTGGAGCCTAAGAAGAGTTCGGGGACCACGACTTGGAGCTAAGGGACTACTACACGGAGCTTTAGAAGTGAAGGACCGGTCTACAAAGGTTGTATTCCTTGTTCACTTAGTATAAAGCTTTATTACTTGCTTATAAAACCCTAATTCTCTAGTTCGATTCTAGGTTAGTATTACTTAGCACACTAGATTTTTTAAAATTGCATACTCGATGCCTCTAGAAACCTAGTAGTCATGCTAAGGAATACCAACAATCAAAGCTAGCTTCACTTTTTGGTTGTAGGATTCCGTTGTAGGCTCCAGAAGACTCTGTGGAACAAGTTTGAACGTCTACCTCCTTGATCAAAGATGATCCACCTTGAAAGCTCATGACTTTGGCTTCAAACTCCAAAGTCTTAACTAAGAAAATTAGGGTGCTAAGCTAATGATCCTAGTGTTGTAGTTTGATCTCACTAACAATTGTATCTCTTTTATTTTCTTTTTATTTTTTGCTAATTGTAATGAAAGGAGGAAGAAGATGGAGCTCGCATTTTAGATGAAAGAAAGTAGAAAATAAATAATGAACCATTTGTTAAAATGGTTGCAATATTTATTTCTTCTCAAAACAATCCAATCCATTGGATTCCACCAAACCTCCAAGTGTCAATCTCCTCCTATTGATTACACATGTCACTCATATGGTGAGGGGTGAGGGTATGTAGCACTCTAGGAACAACATAAGGATATTAGAAAAAGAAGGGAAAAGAAAAGAATTAAACTAATTACAATTTGCATGATTATATAAATGTATAATTACAAATACATAACCATACACTTGTAATTAGTTTCTAATGTATTGAAATACATAAAGAGACAAAATTAATTAGCGATAAAATACTACTAAATACACACACAAAATATATGTATTTAATATTAAATCGAAACCCAATTTAATATCCGTCTTTGTAAAAAGAGCGGCTAGTATTTCAATCGTCCGATCACTATCAGCGCAACGAATACACTAGTTTTGATCGAACCCCCGCATGTACCCAGTATGGCTACTACAACATTTCGCCAAAGAGGGAAACCCTCTGTGTGGGATTCTAAAAACTCGATAATATGCTGGCAGTGAATTACCGATGATACCCTAGAACTCACAAGCGCGTCAGTGGCACTAGTTGTACATAACAGCTACCTAGGTATCTATCGAAAAGGAAATCAACAAGCAAACTCATCTGAAACCCTAACAGAGCCTATCGGTGAGATTCACCATACAGTCCGGTTTGTTCGTCTGAGAGTATCGCATATTAGGTCTAAGATGTGGTAAACATCAGACCCCTAATGACTTGATAAATTTTGTCAGTATCAAGCCCATCACCAGTCGAGAAACTACTAAACTCCATCAGCAAATCTCATCCTCCTGGGCCCAGGTCTTGCGGTGATGGCTAACCGAACACTGTACGATATAAACTCCCAATACCAGGAGAGACGAATCCCCTCTATCGCTCACTGCCTTCAAGTGTTTCAGGACTGCACCCAGAAACTACATGTTTGCATGACTCTTTAAAGTCATGGTAGGGTAGAAATCAAAGTACATGTATGGTTACTAGGCACTCTCATAAGGTTCTACAAGGTATCAACCATGCCTAATTCAAATTTTTCAAGTGCCGAACAACCCTATCCAAGATCTTAGACTAGAGATTAGGCGAAACAAAGCAAGTAAACAACTTTACTTCTAAGAGTTTGGGATTACAACCTTTGTAGTCCGTTCCTTCACTTCTAAAGCTCCCTGTTGAGGTCCCTTCACTGCGATCATCGAGTATCCGGACTCTAGAGAGGCTCTATAAAGAGAAAGATGCAAGCTTGCTTCCGATCTTCGACAACAAAGATGATCTACCTTGAAGAAACTGAAGCCCAAGCTTTTGCTTCACTAATCAAGTATTAGCAAAGCAAACACCATAATCTAAGTGGCTAGAATAGATTAGGATGATGAAGTAGGAATTTAGCTCTCATTTGTTTTCTATTTCTCACTCATTTTCATCACTTATGAAAAAGCTAGAAAGCTTTTCCATGAAGAAGAAGAAGAAGAAGATAATCAAATCCTTTTGTGATGAATAATGAAAACTCTAGTGGGAGGTTAGAAATGCAACCATAGGTTAAGAATGAAGACTTAACCCATGTAGAGAATTAACTATGGTGAAGAGTTGGGTTGGGTTAAGCAAATATCTACATAAAATATCCAAAGTCAAAGTCAAAGCTTCAAGAAGCATCTTGAAAGCTTCATGAAAGCTTAACCCTAATCCAAACTCTAACCACAATTAAACTCCACAAATCATGTTGCATTTATAACCACAACATGTTACAATATTATATATCACATATACAATATTTATTGTAACAAAATAAAATAATACAATTTACATATATCACATATATATCAATGTATTACCCGAGTGAGAAAAAGAATCTTTAAGTGAGCTTATATTAGTTAATGTAATTTAATATATAAAATATATAATTATACATTAAATTATAAAATCAACACTTGATCCGATAATCCGGCTATTTCATAAATAACCGACTAATATAATCTGTATCAATTCATCAAATCAACACTTGATCCGATGACCCGGCTATATCTCATATACCCGGCCGATATCACATATCGTGAGAATCTAATATGGTATCACATACTCATATTGTTCTAGGTCCCGCACATATCACATATGTGCTCCTACTCCGTTTTTCCTGAGCCAGGAAATCTCTGTGTAGGACTCTAAAGAACCGTCAATACGCCGGCAGTAGGTGATGATCATATCAAACACCCATAAGCTGCAAGCGGTCAGCTAAACGTAACAGCCACCCAGGTATTAAGCGATCAGAAGATCAACAAGCAAGCCTGTACATTCTCCTGCGAATCCAATCAGTAACACTCCCGTACAATCCGGTCTCTTCGTCTAATATGTCGCATATCTCTCATAGGGGTGGTAAACGTCAGACCCCAGTAGCTTGATAAGTCATGTCGATATGAGGTCCATAACAGTTCGAGAAACTACTGATAACACTTACCAGTAAATCTCAGCAACCCTGTCCAGGGATTTCCAGTTATATCGAACACAGCGCAACATCAACTCCCTATACCGGGAGAGACGAATCCCCTCCTATCGCTCATTGTCTCCATATGATTCGAGACTGTACCCAAAAGCCACCTTTTTGCACGCCCTCTTGGACGTGGTATGATGGAAATCAGAGCACAGTGGGAATCACACAAGACTCTATGACGATCTCGGGTCTACAGACTAACTTGTACTAGTGTCACCAGAGAACCGCCATCTGACGTAAGGTATAATACCATCTGGGAGTTCTCGGCGAGTTCGTCCAGTGTACCCAGTCTCCACTGAGCACCCGTATACCTTCTCTGATGTCAAACACCAATGGATATGGTATCATCCATCACCCATCATATGGGTCAAGAAGCGCATACGCTAGTCTACTCTGGATTATCGATGCCCTGTCTCGGTACTCCAACGACTAGGAACACAAGAAGGATGTACTTGGAGACTACACTGTCCCCACTATTATGATCTGCAACATAGTCCTGGTAGTCAAGTACTCATCCTAAGGGCTTTATCAACATGTAACATAGAGACAATCATAGTACATGTTAAGATAAAGTGTAACAAGATAGCATACTATCATGTAGAGCAAGAAAGTCCTCCCTAAATATGTCCAAGCATCCACTACAATATACATCGTATGTACAGTAATGGCCTGTAGGGCATACATATAACTAACAATCTCCCACTTGCACTAGGGCCATCTGTTGTGGTATCGCCTACCCAACAATCAGTTGTGATTGAAGTATCTCATACTCAACCATCCCATAAAAGTCTCTACTGGGAAACAGCCTTTGTGAGTGGATCCGTGCTGTTGTCCTCTGTGTCTACTCTCCTAACCTCGATCTCCCTGGAGATCAACCTTCTCCATGATCAGGCGATACTGCCTAAGAATATTTCTGGATCTCAGATGGGACGGGGGGTTCCTTGGCAAAAGCCACAACTCTATTGTCACACAATGGGAGGAACGAAGTTCATCGCATGAACTAGTGTACATCCAGACTATTTCTTTGGTAGCATCCTAGGTAGTGATGTATCTTGCATTTAATCGTCTAGTATGTCACGGAATCTAGCTTGGAACTCTTCCAACATACCGTCCCTCCTTTTAAGAGTAAAGACAATGCCTGTGACTGACATTCAGTCTACCTTACCACCCTGGAACCATTCCAGTGATTCTCCCCAGGATCGATTGATACCATCTCACTACAACTAGTGAGAATCCTAACATCCATTTAGATCTATCTCATAGATACAAAACCTAGGATTTAGGACGTATCACTTTGATCATATATGAAGAATCCATGTGATAAGAGGAGATTGACTGAGCGTAGCATAGGAAACTCCTTCCCTATCAAGAGTATGTCATCCATGTACAATACGAGGATCACCACCATACCCCCTACTACCTTTTTGTATATACAAGGTTCATCTACCATTTTGATGAAGTCAAACTTTTTGACTACCACATCAAAACAGACGTTCCTTCTCCGCGATGTCTGCTTTATCCTATAAAGCAATTTGCACACATTTCCGTTGCTCCCACTGTCTACGAAGCCCTCTGGCTGTGTACTTATAGACTCTCTCTTCTAAATCACCATTTAGAAAAGCAGTCATGACACCCAACCGCCAGATATCGTAGTCATGGTATGTAGCAATGGAAAGTAGGATCTGGATGGACTTAAGCATAGCTTTGAAAGTCTCAACTTTTCCATGTATACCAAGTAATCTTCTCAAGATATACTTGCTCCTGATGGGGATTTAACCCTTCAGATAAAGCAACCAAAGTCCATACTTTGTTGGTGTATAAGGATTCCATGTCAGATCGTATTAGCATCCAGCCATTCTTACAGAGTCCCACTCCTGATGGCCTGCTCGAAAATAGTTGGGTCATCGTCTCATGATGCAATCCTCGCTCCTACTGTTATTGAGAAAACCGAAGTATCTCTCAGGTGGGTGAGGAACCCTACTAGATCGGCGGAGAGGCTGAGGTTCGTTAGAAACTATTGAATCCTTTGGTTCTACCAAATCATCAGCTGCAATTTATATAGCTGGAACTATTTCCAGTTCTACCTCATGACAACTAATTTCTTCACAAGAAATTCCCTTTCAAAAAGGTGGCATTCTTAGAAACAAAATATCTTTTGTTCCTCGATGTGGCAGAAGATATTCCCTTGCGAATGCTTGGGATATCCAACAAACTTCCACAGAACAGACTTTGCCTCAAGCTTGTCCGGATTATGCTTTTAGACATAGGCCAGACAACCCCAAATCTTAACGTACTTTAAGATATGGGCTCTTCCCATTCCATATCATATATGGAGTGATAGGCTACTGATTTGATTGGAACCCTATTCAATAGGTAAGCAGCTTCTCAAGTGCATAACTCCCAAAAGGAAATAGGAAACTCAGTAGTACTCATCATAGAGCGCACCATATCAAATAGGGTGCGTTTGCTCCGCCCCGATACATCGACGTGTTGTGGTGTATACGGAGGAGTAATGCTGAGAGAGAATCTCATTCTCCTTTAGAATAGTCCAGGAATTCCGTGTTAGTTATATGTATGCCCTAGAGGCCATTACTGTACATAGGATGTATATTGTAGTGGATGCTGGGACATATATAGGTAGGACTTTCTTGCTCGGCATGATGGTACGCTATCTGGTTGCTCTTTATCTTAACATGTATACTTTCTGTCTCTCTGTTACATGTTGATAAAGCCCTTAGGATGTGTACTCGACTTCCAGGACTATGATGTAGATCATACTAGTGGGGCCTGGGTAGTCCATGAGTACATCCTTCAATGTTCCTAGTCATGGGAATATCGAGACGGGGCATCGATATTCCAGAGTAGACTAGCGTATATCTTCTCGACCCATGAGATGGGAGATGGATGATCCCATATCCATTGGTGTTTGACATCAGAGATGGTATGGGCGCACTCAATGGTGACTGGGTACACTGAACGGACTCGCAGAGAACTCCCAGATGGTATTATACGTCACGTCAGATGGCAGTTCTCAGGTGACACTGGTACAGCTTAGTCTGTTGACCCGAGATCGTCATAGAGTCTTGTGTGTCTCCCACTGTGCTTTGATTTCCACCCTACCACGGCTCTACTGAGGCGTGCAAACAGGTGGTTTTTGGGTACAGTCCCGATTCACATGGAGGCAATGAGCAATAGGAGGGGATTCGTCTCTCCCGGTATTGGGGGTTGATGTTGCGCTATGCTCGAATGGCCATAACTGGAAATCCCTGGCCAGGGTTGCAGTGATTTGCTGGTAAGAGTTATCAGTAGTTTCACTTGTGTTATGGACCTTACATCAGCATGACTTATCGAGCTGCTGGGGTCTGACGTTTACCACCCCTAGAAGAGATATGAAACATATCAGACGAACAGACCGGACTATGCGGTAAGTGTTACTGGTTGGATTCACAGGAGTGTGAGCGGGCTTACTCGTTGATCTTCTGATCGCTCAATACCCGGGTGGCCGTTACGTTTAGCAAACCGCTTGCGGCTTGTGGGTGTTTGATATGATCATCACCTACTGCCGGCGTATTGACGAGTCTTTAGAGTCCTACACAGAGGTTTCCTGGCTCAAGCGAAACGAAATAGGAGCGCATATGAGATATGTGCGGGACCGTGAATAATGCCAGTATGTGATACTGAATTCTATTCTCGCGATTTGTATCATCCGACGGTTGTATAAGATATAGCCGGGTTACCGAATCAAATGTTGATTCGATACATTGATACACTTGATATTAGTCGGTTATATGCAGTATGACCGGATCATTAAATCAAGTGTTGATTTAATAATTTAATGTATAATTATATATTTGATATATTACTTTATATTAACTAGTATTGGTTCACTTAAGATTGATTTTCTCACTTGATATGCACAAGTTGTATATGTGATATATGTTTGTGCACTAGTTTGTATCATGTTTGATGATACATGCAAACTTGGGTGTGTGTATCACTTTACCCATGTTTAAGTTTTATTTATTTTATTTATTTATTTTTGCAAAAATAAAATGGTGGCTTTCTTGTTTTATGCTTGAAGCTTCATGAAGCTTTGAAAAGTCTAGCCATTTTGTTTTATGCCTTAACTTAACCATTACAGCTAAACCCTAGTTTATTCTCTACATGTGTTAACTTCACCCATGGTTGCATTATGATAAGAATCACTTGAATTTTCTTTAAAAGATAATTCATTTTCTTTTCTTCTTCTTCTTCTTCATGAAGAAAAGAAAAGCTTTCTTGAAAATTCTCAAGTGATGAAATCAAGTGAGAAATCCAAATCCAAAGTGAACCCACTTCCTATTTCTTCATACTCTACCACATGCCATGTTGTATAGGGTGTTGGAGATAGTGCCCTCAGAGTCAATTATTGGATCACAGGCACGTGATTGCAATGATTGAGGGAGGACCTATCCCGGTAGGACAGTCTTACTCGAGATGATAGTATGCTATCTGGTTTACCTTTATCATCGTGTACTGCTTTAGGTGACATGACAGGTCACTATTGCACGTTGATAGAGCCCCTAGGATTCTTGCTTGACTACCGGCAGTATGAGGGCGATCATATAAGTGAGAGCTGGAGTCTACAAGCACATCCTTAAAAGGTCCCTAGTCGTAGGAGTTTCGAAACAGGGCATCGATACTCCAGAGTAGACTAGTGTATACAGTCGAGACCCCGACGAGGGGCGGTGGCCGGTCTCACAAGCCACTGGTGTCAGTTGGATCACCTAAGATGTATACAGGTGCTCATTGGGTTATGAGTACACCGGACAGGACTCGCCGGGAACATGCTAGTTGGTCTTATACCTGACGTCAGATAGCAGTTCCCAGGTGACATGTGTACAGGTTAGTTCATCGACCTGGGGATCGTCATTTGTCTCGTGTGAGTTCCCACTGTACTTTGATTACTACCCTACCACGGCTCAAAGGAGTCGTGCAAACAGGTTTTAGTTGGGTACAGTCCCGAGCCACATGGAGGCAGTGAGCGGATCTTCGGGGGTTTCGTCTCTCCCGGTATTGGGGGTGAGGTCGCGCTGTGTCTAGGAGAGCCATTACACAAAGACCTTGGCCAAGGCAGGAGATTTACTGGTAGGTATTCCAGTAGTATCTCAGGGTGTTCTGGGCTACACTCCGACACGACTTGTACCGCTTTTGGGGGTCTGACTTTTACCAACCCCCTAGGCCCGCCATGCGATGCTCATAGACGAACGGACCGGACTGTACGGATATTGTCACTGACAGGCTCAGTTGGGTGTCGGGGTGAGCTTCCTCATCGACGTTCCTTTTAGTCTATAGCTGGTGGCCCGTTACGTATTGGCTTATACCTCTGACGTGCTAGTGGTTAAATCCACAGCCATAGTATTGACGAGTCTTTAGAGTCCACCACACTTTCAGTTACTCAAGCTTTCGGGCGAAACGCTGTAGAGGCCGTATGGAGATATGGCAGGGTCCGATCAGATACGTGCGGTATTGCACAGATCAGGATCGGACGGTTTGTACTAGTAGCCGTATAGATATATGGCAGGGTTCGATCAGATACGTGCAGTATTGCACGGATCAGGATCGAACGGATATTACTAGCCGGCTTTGGTTTAAGCCGGTCCTAGTTTAGTACAGTGTAGATTCTGTCTCATTGCATTTGTATCCGGTCGGAATACAGATGCGGGTGTGTATGCATAGTATGGGGTTTTTCCTGTAATTTATTACGGGACCAGTTTTCTGGAGTTGCCAGTTTGCATTCCGTTCCGGCCGGTTTTCATTTGTTCTTTCCCGGCCGGACTTTTCCGATGGAGGGGGTAATTTGCAGTTTTGCAAATTACTTTTGTGGAGGGGTTTTCTTGCATAATGGATTGATTATGATAGCTTTCTTTTCTTTGCACCATGACTTGCTTTGACTTGTGATTTGATGAGGGTATGGTTTGATTAAAGTGAAGCATGCTTGTATGTTTCTTTGTCCCTTGATGTGGTCACCCCTTCTTCACTCCTACACTCACCTCCCTTCATGCTTTGATATTACCTCCTCCACCATTCTCTTTTAGAAGAGAGGTTATTCATTATTCAAGAGAAAAAAAAAAGAAAGAGAGAAGAAGAAGAAGAGAGCTTCATCTTGAGAGTTTCATCCATGATCTCATTTTCTTGCTAGAAAAATGCAAGCACCATTTTTCTATTCTCCATTCCTCCATCCAAAGGCAACAAACCCCAAAGAGACAAAGCACTACACTTCCTACAGCACATCTTGAGCATGTCGAGTTGCCGGCTTCATGCGCGAGTTGCCTCGGTATTGAGGTGGGAGCCCGTAAAAGTACCCGGCTTCGTGGTGCCCTTTCCGACGAGGAGGAGACGGACGGAGATCCCGCGAGGAGATCGGAGTGGAGATGAAGACCGGAGGACTTGGATCGTCGGTATATCTCTAACCCGTATTCTAGTTAGCTTAGACTAGTTTAATGGTTACGATCCGGAGTTTAGTGCGCGGTGGTGCCGGTTTGCAAAGTCCGCAAAATTTTAAGTTTACCACCGTTTCCGCGTTTGGCCGTCGGATTGACGGCCGGGGCGCCGCCGTGCACTTACAGTGGTATCAGAGCCTCGCCATTAACATCGTCTAGCTTTCGTTAGATGTGTTTTACGTTTCCGATCGAACAAAATCCCGAAAACACGTATTTCATGCACATCAGTTTCTGTCGAATTTTTTTTGAGTCCAAAAATTTTTCAGGTTGTCTCAGAATGATGTGCAGGGAAAACTAAGCACACTGTAAAAATTTGGTACCACGATCCCACCATACCGCCGCGGAAGGGCGGCCTAACCCCTGCTTAGGCCGCTCTTCCGCCGCGGAAATAACTGTTCACCCCCCCAAATTTGTGCAGTGTGTTCCTGAATGAGAAATGTGATTTCTGGAATATTAAAATTGGGCCCAGGTTTTCTGTGGTTGCTACAGTTTTGTTAGGGGGCTCACTTGTTAAATGTTTGATCAATCGGAAAATTTTAAACACATTTTTCACAGTATTTACATTATATCTGCGACCGTGAATGTCACTCGATCGGTAAATCCTGTCTAACTGCTATAGCCCGGTTAGACGGATTTGCGAACGTGACTTTCACGTTGATGTTCTATGTTTATGCTGTGATGTTGCGGATCGGTCGTGGGGATAGCCTGGTTGCGATGCTAGTACTGTGTTGTTGTATTATGTACATTTGATATTGCGGGGCGAGCGTCCGACATGTGGACTGCCGTCACTGCCTGATTGTACTATTCTTTTGGGGCACGACCTGGTTGCGGTCGATGTACCCGTTGTATGTATATTTTACTTTCTGTACTAGGATTACCCCGCGGCGGGGTGCACGGATAGCCGGGTTCTGGAGGGCAACAATCCCGCATCTCATGGCATTGGGATGGAAGGAGCTTCACTCTAGGATTGGCGGGCTATTCGCCGCACTCGTAGGGGGTACAGGTTGACCCAGGAGGGGTGCCCAAGTTGCCGGATTCCGTGGAGTGCTGGGTGGTCCATTCACGGAGCTGAAGGGGGCTGCCTCGCTTCAGGTTTTGGCGGGTGACTTGCCGCGCCCGTAGGGGTCTAGGATTTCATTGCACAGGCTATCCACACGACCAGGGGAACGTCGGGTTTCAGTAGTGGCTCTGTGAAACCCGGGGATCCCAGATATCTGTATTGTTCTGTGATGCTGTACATTTCTGTGATGTTGCATTTCTTTTCACGCCTTGAGCGAAATATAATATATTGGTATATATATTAGTAGATGTTGTATATGTTTTTCACCCGCGCTAGTCCAGTCCCCGCTCTGCCGTTAGTAAGCTAACCTAACGGGTGATGACGGGACCCAGTGGCGAATGCGGATGGCATATACGTACGTCAGTATATTTTCGTTCTTTTTGGTGTGATCAATTGATGGGACTGCATTGATTCGGATCAATGCAAGTTAAAAACAAACCTAATCTGATGTTGTTGGAACACTTTTCAAAAAGCTGTTATTGCAAGGACGTTTACTTTTGTTTTGCATCGTGGTATTCATTTGAATATCCTGCTCCTCAGTCGACGAGGCAAGGGCCGAGATCCCTTCACCGGGAGTGACCCCTTGGACAGAAGTTTGCGTCAGGGCATTAACTTCACTATAGCCGATTACTTTTGCTTTGCATCGCGGTATTCATTTGGAATATCCTGCACCCCATTCTACGGGGAAAGAGCCGAGATCCCTTCACCGGGAGTGACCTCTTTAGCAACGGTTTTCGTCACTATATTTTTAAAAGCTATCCGTTCCTTCGACGATATCAAGTTCTTTACGTTAAAGGTTTTCTCCAGAAACCATTCGTAGCCCTCCGTCGTTTCATATGGGTGGTCAATAGTATTCAAGCTGTGTATGTTGGCCAAAGTCAAGGCACAGTGATTGGTAGCTATTGGGGTATTCATATGCAGCATAGATAGATGCGTTGGTTTGGGACAGTCGTACTGCCATTTTGGCCAAAGTCAAGGGTATGTACGGGTGGATTCAAATTAACCTGGAGAATGACGGGTTGAACTTGACATGTGACTTATGATATGTTGGCCAAAGTCAAGGTCATAAGAGCATGGGGTAGAAATCACATCGGGAGTTTCAAAAGAACTGAAACTTGCCAGATATGCGCATACCTTCTGGAGTGTGATACCGTGAGCGGATTCCGTCACGTTGTCATGCGATGAGAGTTGGATCCCGATTCCCACTGATGAGTTAGTATACTCCTCGGGTGACCCCGACTAATTCTTCTTTCAGGTTTGGAGGAGAATTTGAGGTACAGTGGGAGGTTTCCAGATTGGATAAATTGGTAACCATTCTGATCTAGGTTAGAGTGCACGCTGAGTGTTTCTTTTCTCTCTCTCTTTGGCAGCGACCTTTGACCCGACCCTAGACTATGACTCAGTGACCAAGTTGACCGAACCTACTTAACACTGGCTTTTGGATTGTCAGAGTTGCAGACCTCATTGCCACTCCTACTTTTACTCTTTTCTCCAGGACACCCCGTATTACTACGAACGTCCACTTCCATTGGACAAAACCATCGTATGGTTAGATACGAACTCGAAGGAATTCGAGGATGGTTTCCGGTTCTGGAGAAAACGGATAGGACTATTCAGTTGTCTTTTCTTTTCACCCTCTCTCAGGTTACGAGTACTCCTTGGTTTAGGAGTAGTACACCTATTACGCAAATTGGATAGTCTTCTTCCAAACCATAGGCTGGTGCCGACCGGTAGGGAAGGAAGAAAGCCAATTAGCCTAAACGGTGTACAGAAGGTATTAAGTTAAGACAAAGTAAGGGATTAGTAAGAGGGCAAAGTAAATTGCAACAGATATTCACGACCAAACCATGTATTCCTTCGCCAATCCTAAATCACCTTTGTATTTCTCCAGGACACTCCGTATCACTACGAAGATCCCATTTTATTGGATAATCCATCGTATGGTTATATACGAACTCGAAAGGAACTTGTTCCAGTTCGGGGATGGATCCTGGTTCAGGAGAAATAGGAATAAAGTACATTCAGGTGTCTTTTATCTTCACCTTCTCTCGCGTTGCGAGTGCTCCTAGGATTAGGACAGTACACCCTTTATGCTTTTTGGATAGTCTTCTTCCAAACCATAGGCTGGTGCCGAACGGTAGGGATGGAAGAAAACCATTTGGCCTAAAGGGGTGTACAGAAGGTAATGACTAAAGACATATAAAGGGATTTGGAAAGGTGGCAAAGAATTATACGGTTATAGTTGTGATCTCGATAATGGAAGAGGCATTACTAGGAATACCGGGATACCCCATCGAAACATTTCAATGTTTCAGTCTCACTGTGTACTGTTAATGGAAAACTGATTTCCCGATTAGACACTTACTCCAGGGTATGTATTTACCAGGTATGATTCTCACATCTGTATGGTTTTACAGATGATGAGTGGGAGTGAGTTATTGGGAATTGGGTGATCATCCTCATTTTTGAGGAAGTCACCTGGGTTGTTTGCAAGTTAGCAATTATTTGGTTTTGAATATCCGCGGTTATGCACCAATTTCAAATTGATATATCTGTACGTCTATTTTCATAGAGTGAGATATACCTTTTGATATTATGTCGATGACATTTACCTATATCAGTGGATGGTTAGGTAAGGAGCATTAAACAGCGGTGTAATTCTTCTTAACCAAAAGTACAGTTTTCAACCTACGACACACAGTGATTGAGTCACAAGACTCAGGGGACTTATACAGAGTGTTGTATATTGTCCAGTGTCCACTAGGACAGAGGGGTTGGTCCTCATACTATATTCTGTTTACTTTTAACTTCTCTAGTTCTTAGACATGTGTTTCGTAGAAACACAGGGTCTAAGTTTTGAGGAGTTATAGGTATTTGAATAAAGTAGAGAACCAGGTATTGCAAGTATCGGGATTCTTCAAAGTGATCGAAGATGTAGATACTTGTAAATGGTATTCAGTTGATAGTAATGATATAGAGAAATTGCTTCTCTTTCAGTTTACTCATAATTGGAAGCATTCCTAAGTTGAGTAACGCTGATCGGCCTCTTTCCATTTAGTTGACATGCACTGGAGACAGCTGCATGATTTGAATCTGGTTCAATTAAATCAGTGCCTCTGGTTCTATATTGGATATAGAACAGTTCATATCTTAACGATGTTAAGGTACGGGGAGTTGTCCGGTTTATGCTTAAAACCAGATTCCGGATAACTCATAGGCACGTTTCTGTAATGGCTGTTTGTGGGTTGACCCAGGCTATGACGAGGGTTGATTTTCTACCATCTGGATGAACAATAGCAGTATTGTTCTAGACTCGCCACAGTTTTATTAAAAATGGATTTTTTCAAAAACAGCAGTGGGAGTATGGTAGAACTGGAAGTGATTCCAGAACCGCAAACGATTACTGAAGATTTGATAAGGAACCTAAAGATTCAATCTGATTTGACATTCCATTGGCGACTCCGCAGATAAGGTGGGTAACTTCAGGCACCCGAGAGGTACTTCGGTAGCCTCAAGGACGGTGACAGGGAAGTTCTTGTTTACCCACACTTGCCATTGTTGTTGTTCCAGGCTGCGAGACCCGGCAGGAGGATGAATATAGCGTCGTTCTAAACTAGTTTTAGAAGTGTACGTCTATATGACTCTGCCAGAGGGTTGTTGTAGTCAGTGGGAGCAGCGGAAGCATTGGTGGACAGGTAGCTTATGTCTATTCATAGACTAAAGCAGATGTAGCGGAGATAGATCATCTATTTCTGACGTGACAGTCATGGGTTTGACGTCATCAGAATAGGGGATGGATCTGTTGAGAAGGTAGTAGGAAGTGATATTCCTTTACTACGATCGGTTATACTTTGGTCGTCACACAGTGGTTTCTCCACAAAGGACTTGGACATTATATCAGACATACTGGTTACTAGATCTATGGTTTTAGATCTAGATTTGGGTGGTTTCCTAATCTGGGTACCTTGACAGCATTCTATGAGTATTTAGAATGGACGACTCCTGGCATGGTGGTGTACCTGCAGGTAATGGAGTCACCCTCTCCAAAGGTGTCTTACAAACTAAAAGGGAGAGGGATGTGCATGATTGGCAGATCACTTGCTCAGCCAATTGAGTCAATCATGAGATGTCAAGTACCACACCAGGTGTTGTTCTTGCACTAGATGCAATAAGTTGATATTGATCCAGTCCTGGAGAAACAGTCGGAAGCAGTTTTAGAACATAAGTGGATGTTCTAGGGATATGATAACGACAGCCTCATTCGAGAGACAGTTATCATTCCAGGCTTCCAAGGTGACATGGACGACAAGGAGGTTGTCAGAGTTATAGTTATCCCTCTGATGAGGGGCAGTATTTTGGACAGATGGTCCAAGGGAATACTGAGGGTGGCATGGCGCAGGATACTGATTAAGTTCAGTTGAAGATACAGTCTAAGAAGTTTGGATTTGGAGTTCATTTTTGAGCTACGTCCCATCAGACATCCAGACATTCTAAGGCAGGTATTACTCATTTCGGGAGATGGCTTTCTCAGCGAACTTGAGATATAGAGAGACATAGAAAGAAACTTCTAGGCGGATCCACTCACTGAGGCTATTCCTCGACCGCAATAGTTTCACAAACGGGATTTGTGAGACTGACTAGTAGAGGAGTTGGATGTTCGGTATCACACGGGCTGTGAGTATGCGACATCGCAATAATTAGCCTTGAGTGCAAGTGGGAGATTGTTGGAGATAGTGCCCTCAGAGTCAATTATTGGATCACAGGCACGTGATTGCAATGATTGAGGGAGGACCTATCCCGGTAGGACAGTCTTACTCGAGATGATAGTATGCTATCTGGTTTACCTTTATCATCGTGTACTGCTTTAGGTGACATGACAGGTCACTATTGCACGTTGATAGAGCCCCTAGGATTCTTGCTTGACTACCGGCAGTATGAGGGCGATCATATAAGTGAGAGCTGGAGTCTACAAGCACATCCTTAAAAGGTCCCTAGTCGTAGGAGTTTCGAGACAGGGCATCGATACTCCAGAGTAGACTAGTGTATACAGTCGAGACCCCGACGAGGGGCGGTGGCCGGTCTCACAAGCCACTGGTGTCAGTTGGATCACCTAAGATGTATACAGGTGCTCATTGGGTTATGAGTACACCGGACAGGACTCGCCGGGAACATGCTAGTTGGTCTTATACCTGACGTCAGATAGCAGTTCCCAGGTGACATGTGTACAGGTTAGTTCATCGACCTGGGGATCGTCATTTGTCTCGTGTGAGTTCCCACTGTACTTTGATTACTACCCTACCACGGCTCAAAGGAGTCGTGCAAACAGGTTTTAGTTGGGTACAGTCCCGAGCCACATGGAGGCAGTGAGCGGATCTTCGGGGGTTTCGTCTCTCCCGGTATTGGGGGTGAGGTCGCGCTGTGTCTAGGAGAGCCATTACACAAAGACCTTGGCCAAGGCAGGAGATTTACTGGTAGGTATTCCAGTAGTATCTCAGGGTGTTCTGGGCTACACTCCGACACGACTTGTACCGCTTTTGGGGGTCTGACTTTTACCAACCCCCTAGGCCCGCCATGCGATGCTCATAGACGAACGGACCGGACTGTACGGATATTGTCACTGACAGGCTCAGTTGGGTGTCGGGGTGAGCTTCCTCATCGACGTCCCTTTTAGTCTATAGCTGGTGGCCCGTTACGTATTGGCTTATACCTCTGACGTGCTAGTGGTTAAATCCACAGCCATAGTATTGACGAGTCTTTAGAGTCCACCACACTTTCAGTTACTCAAGCTTTCGGGCGAAACGCTGTAGAGGCCGTATGGAGATATGGCAGGGTCCGATCAGATACGTGCGGTATTGCACGGATCAGGATCGGACGGTTTGTACTAGTAGCCGTATAGATATATGGCAGGGTTCGATCAGATACGTGCAGTATTGCACGGATCAGGATCGAACGGATATTACTAGCCGGCTTTGGTTTAAGCCGGTCCTAGTTTAGTACAGTGTAGATTCTGTCTCATTGCATTTGTATCCGGTCGGAATACAGATGCGGGTGTGTATGCATAGTATGGGGTTTTTCCTGTAATTTATTACGGGACCAGTTTTCTGGAGTTGCCAGTTTGCATTCCGTTCCGGCCGGTTTTCATTTGTTCTTTCCCGGCCGGACTTTTCCGATGGAGGGGGTAATTTGCAGTTTTGCAAATTACTTTTGTGGAGGGGTTTTCTTGCATAATGGATTGATTATGATAGCTTTCTTTTCTTTGCACCATGACTTGCTTTGACTTGTGATTTGATGAGGGTATGGTTTGATTAAAGTGAAGCATGCTTGTATGTTTCTTTGTCCCTTGATGTGGTCACCCCTTCTTCACTCCTACACTCACCTCCCTTCATACTTTGATATTACCTCCTCCACCATTCTCTTTTAGAAGAGAGGTTATTCATTATTCAAGAGAAAAAAAAAAGAAAGAGAGAAGAAGAAGAAGAGAGCTTCATCTTGAGAGTTTCATCCATGATCTCATTTTCTTGCTAGAAAAATGCAAGCACCATTTTTCTATTCTCCATTCCTCCATCCAAAGGCAACAAACCCCAAAGAGACAAAGCACTACACTTCCTACAGCACATCTTGAGCATGTCGAGTTGCCGGCTTCATGCGCGAGTTGCCTCGGTATTGAGGTGGGAGCCCGTAAAAGTACCCGGCTTCGTGGTGCCCTTTCCGACGAGGAGGAGACGGACGGAGATCCCGCGAGGAGATCGGAGTGGAGATGAAGACCGGAGGACTTGGATCGTCGGTATATCTCTAACCCGTATTCTAGTTAGCTTAGACTAGTTTAATGGTTACGATCCGGAGTTTAGTGCGCGGTGGTGCCGGTTTGCAAAGTCCGCAAAATTTTAAGTTTACCACCGTTTCCGCGTTTGGCCGTCGGATTGACGGCCGGGGCGCCGCCGTGCACTTACATAGGGTGTTTTCTTCACAAGGTTCATGACCAAGTGAAGATGGAGCTTGAGTTAGAGTAGCCTCGACGTAGATCATCTTCGGCATCGAAGTCAACGACCTAGCCCGATCATTTCTCCGATAAAACCAACGCTAGAGTCCAGGATCCCGATGATCGCAGTGGAGGGACGTCAACATGGAGCTAAAGAGGTGGAAGACCGGATCTACAAAGGTTGTAGTCATTTTCACTTGTAGTTAAGTTGTTAACTTGCTTAGTTTCGCCTTACCTCTAGTTAACGATCTATATTAGGGTTTCTCGGCACATAAAATTTGAATTGGATATGTTTGATGCCTTGTTGAACCTCATGGGTGTGCCTAAGAACCCTACAGTGGTATCAGAGATTAGCTAGAGCTTTAGGCGATCTGTAGACGTTGTTAGAAACCCGATCGAACCCCGAAACCCTAAATTACACCGCTCTCTGTACATTTTTCAAAACTGTGGATTTTTGTGAATTAAAAATGCTCAGAAAATAGTGCAGGGAAATATAAGGTTAACTGTAGAAAACGAGACACTAACTCATTTAAAGGGCCGCGGAACCCCGGCAATGACATGCCATTGGCGGCGGTTCCGCGGCGCAATTGAAGAGTTAGGGTTTCAGTTTTGTACAATTTCCCCCGTATGTGATTCCTGATGTTTCTGGGTACTTTTAAATACACTCAACAGTTGAGTTTTCTGGGTTGTTTTGGGGACTCGATGATTCGATCGGATTGTTTAACTTTTTCTATGTGTTTTTCCGGAGAATTTTAGAACATGTTAAAATGTTCGACCGGATATAAATAGCCACTTTTTCCCCTGTCGGGAAATTTCCAAGTGCTGGATTTTTCCGTTGTTTAAGAACGTTCTAAGTAGTGCAAGTAACGCGATGGACCCTCTAGAAGACAACAAACCTTAACTCGATTATGTGACCGTCTTGAACTGCCCTTTGAACCTTAGGGTTTGGGGCAGTACGGCGTGCCACATGTGAGGCGTTGGCTTGACCCTTCTACGGCTGGACCGTTGGTACTGTGGCATGAAGTGAATGTTTTTAAACTTATTTCATGTGTTGAGCTGTTTCGGGAAAACTTGGGTGTTTGATTGTTCAATCGGAAAGTTTAACATTTTCTATTTATCTGGAATGTGATACAATAATTGGAATCCACAAGTAGTTATGAGATAACTAATTTGAATGTTATAAATCTAGCGGTTTAGTCTCACTTGATCGGTTGCCACGGGATTTTGATGTGATCAAAAGTCCGTCGCAATCACGTTGCATACGCGGATACTCGCCGGGTAAACTTAATAGACAGCTACACCCCATAGCCCCGACCAAGTGACTGTAGGAGAACCCCGTCGCCGAAAGCATCCGTTCGGGTGCTCGCGGCAGCGGTGTTCCGCCTTAGTGCACTTCGTCGACGGTATCGGGGGTGTAGCCGTCTACTAAAGTTTGCGACGAGCATTCGTACTGGGTGTCGGGAATCTTGTTGAATTGCCCGACTCGATAATGAAAAGAGTTTTCGATAATGAGACTGAAATGCGGGGTTTATAATTGGCTAGGCATGCGATGTCTAAAGAGTTTGCGGATTCCAACTGTTGTAGTTTAACACTTTCTTTTCTGTGATTGTAAGTGTAGTATGTAGTTGTATCATCGGTTTTCGTTGCTATACGTCGACGACAATCGGTGTATGCACACTTACTTACGTTGATGACATGTGATGTTATGTGTTGCTGGATATGTTATATTGGATCGTCGTGTTTGAATAGCCGGGGTTTTTTATTTGAGATGAGTGTTTTTCTTTTTCATTCATGTAAAAACTTGTATGTAATATTCTTTTATTGGGGCACTTCCAGGTTGCGGATGATGTCACCATTGTATATTATTTACTTTTCCGCATTAGGACGGACCCAAGGCGGGGAGCACAAGTAACCGGGTTCTAGGGTCCAGTGGGAGACCATCTCGAGGAGTCGAGTCCGGGTCGCCTAACCCTAGAATTGGTAGGGTTGCTTGCCGCTCTCGTAGGGGTCTAGGGGTGTGGGATTGGCTATTCATCACGACCGTGAATCCGTGTTTTATTCAGGCTCAAAATAAAACACGGACGTCCTAGTATATCCAATATTTCATATGATATTTTCTGCTGCGTTATCTGTGATGTGATCATATGATATGTTCAGATAGATATTATATATAGTATATATGATATATTATATACACATTGCTTATGTTTTACACCCGCGCTAGCCCTGCCTCACTCTGGCGTTAGTTACCTAACCTAACGGTGCAGACGGGACATCGAGGCGAATGTGGATGGCATGAGCGTACGTTATATTTATCTGTGATGTTTAGGTGGACTTAAATGATGGGACTTCATTAATGAGATTAATGAAAGAAAATAAACCTAAAAGATGTTGTGGAATCGAATTTCAAAAATAAAATTAGGTAGCCACAGTTCTTGCTTTGCATCGCGGTGTTCCTTGTAGAACATCCTGCACCTTATTCGATGAGGAAAGGGCCGACGATCCTTCACCGGGAGTTACCCCTTTAGCAATAACTGGCAGATGCTACAACCCTCGGTTTGTCTTTTGATTGCTTCTATAGTTTTTGCTTTGCACAGCGGTATATATGATATATCCTGCACCTTATTCTATGAGGAAAGGGCCGACGATCCCTTCACCGGGAGTGACCCCTTTAGCAAAACTGGAAAAGCTTCAAAAACACTCCATTTAAAAACCATTTGATTCCACAACGAGATCAAGTTCAAAGCGTTAAAGGTTTTCTTAAAAACCATCTGCAACCCTCCGTCATTTTAGGAAGTAGAGTACTTAGTATTCGTGCTGTGTTTGTTGACCTTAGTTAAGGCACAGTGTACGGTAGCTAAGTGATGTCTTCCTACACCGCATATGATGCGATTAGTTAGGACAGTCGCGTGACTTTGTTGACCTTAGTTAAGGGTCATGTGGGTGGGTCTAATTAATCACGAAATGACGGGTAGAACTTGACTAGTGCTTATGATTTGTTGACCATAGTTAAGGTCATAAGTGCTAGGGGTAAAAACCATTATCGGGAGTTTCAAGTGTTGAAATTTGCAATGAGATTGCATACCTTCTATATGATAGTTGGATCCCGATACCCACTGCGAGTAATTGTTACTCATGGGAGAGTTTTGCACTTTACAATTAGCTGATCAAGTAGGTGTCTAGAAAGGTGTCAACGGGGTTACGCCCCTGGGAAAACGAGGTTTATTTTAATTAGGTCCGTGCGAAAGCACGGGGAACCTCTCTCAAAGTACCGACACTGGCCTGGCTGAAAGATTAGCGAACTTGTAGAGTGTAATTAATCCCGGCTAGTCTTTCCTTTTAAGGATTGAAGGAAGATTTGATAAAAATAGTAGGAGCCATCCTGATTAGATAAAATAAATAACCAATCTAATCTTGTAAGAGCGCACGCAGAGTGTTTTCTTCTCTCTCTCTCCAGGTAGCGACCATATCACGCCTTAATCAAGATAATAATATGGATGTATTGACCGAACCCGCTTGTTATACTGAGCTGGGGAACGTTGGTCCCGCTCCAACTTATAATTGTTATAAGACCGAGCAGGAAATAGGGGAATACTAGGATTTCCATGCCGCCCAAACGAAGAAAGTGCATGAGATGCATCTCCTTCGGGTGTGTTCATTATAAAGAACTGTTTCTCTGTGTCCTCTACGTCCTAGGTATTAGATACCGGATCAGGATCCCGCAAATGTAATCCGTTACATGGGCTACAGAAAGGTAGAGAACTGAGAACGGATGATAAGTTTCATGAGACAGAAAACGGTGCAAGTGTTTCAGCCAAGTCTGTTGGTCACTATCACCCTGTATTTCCAAATACATTGATTCCGAACAAATGCTATTAGATACCGAACCTGATATACAAAATCATATCAATCTCTTTATTTATTAAAGAAGAATATAATTTTGTATTGTTGAATATCGTTTTGAACATTTCAAAAGTTGATCGGTTCAGGCACGTTATCTAAAAGCATTGATGTTCTAAATCAAACTACAGTTCCTAGTATACAAAACACACATAAAAGGAAGAGTTCAGAAATGAACGGATCCTTCTTGAGACATTGTAGACTAGGTCATATCAATGCGACCCGAATGGCTGAAATTAAATTTAGATGCATATTTAAATCAGTTTAAATTTACATCATGTGAAACTTGCCAGTCATGTCACAAAGATTAGATGACCATAGCTCTGTTTATTGGAAACAGAGAAAGAGTTAGTAAACTCTTGGGACTGATACATGATGATGTATGTAAGGTCCCCTGTCTACACATGCCAGGACCGGTTCTTTGTACTTCATTACATTCTCTGATGATCTCTCATGATTCAGACATATGTTCCTGTTGAAATACAAGTCCGAAACTTTTGAGATAATCACCGAATATAAGTTAGAAGTAAAGAACCAAAAACCGGGTATAAGTATTATGTCCTATGATGAGATCAGGGAGGATAATACTTGTGGATAGAATTCCTGGACTATTCTAAAAGAGAATAAGATTCTCTCTCGGTGTTACTCCTCTGAATATACCATAGCACAACGGTGTATCGGGACGGAGCAATCGCACCATATTAGATATGATGTGCTCTATGATGAGTATTATTGAGTTACCTGTTTCTTTTAGGGGGTTGTGCACTTGAGAAGCTGCATACCTATTGAATTGGATTCGAATCAAATCAGTGCCTACCACTCCATATGAGATATGGTATAGGAAGATCCTATCACTTAAGTAAGTTATGATTTGGGATTGTCCGGCCTATGTTAAAAGCAAAATCCGGACAAGATCGAGGTAAGGTCAGTTCTGTAGAACTGGAAAGGTTCCAGCTATACAAACTGCAGCTGATGATTTGACAGAACCAAAGGATTCAATAGTCCCTGACGAACCTCGGCCTCTCCGCCGATCTGGTAGGGTTCCTCATCCGCCTTAGAGATACTTCGGTTTCTCGATGACAGTGGGAGCGAGAATTGCATCATGAGATGATGACCCAACTAGTTTCGAGCAGGACATCGAGAGTAAGGACTCTGTAAGAATGGCTGGATGCTTAGCGATCTGAGATGGAATCCATGTACACCAACAAAGTATGGACTTTGGTTGCTATATCTAAAGGGTTAAATCCCCATCAGAAGCAAGTATATCTTGAGAAGATTACTTGGTGTAGATGGAAAAGTTGAGACTTTCAAAGCTAGACTTGTTAAAGGCTTTCGTCATCGACCAGGCATGGATAATGATGAAACCTTTTCCAGGGACTATGCTTAAGTCCATCCAGATCCTACTTGCCATTGCTACATACCATGACTACGATATCTGGTGGTTGGGTGTCATGACTGCTTTTCTGATTTAGAAGAGAACGTCTATAAGAACACAGCCAGAGGGCTTCGTAAATAGTGGGAGCAGCGGAAACGTGTGCAAGTTGCTTTACAGAATAAAGCAGGCATCGCAGAGTTGGAACATCTATTTTGATGTGGTAGTCAAAGTGTTTGACTTCATCAAAATGGTAGATGAACCTTGCATATACAAAACGGTAGTAGAGAGTAAGGTGGTCATCCTCGTATTGTACGTGGACAACATACTCTTGATAGGAAAAGAGTTTCTTATGCTACGCATGGTCATTCTTCTCTTATCACAAGGATTCTCCAAATAGGATAAATGTGATACCTCCTAAATCCTGGGATTTGGATCTATGAGATAGATCTAAATGGATGTTAGGGTTCTCACTAGGTTTAGTGAGATGGTATCAATCGATCCTGGGGAGAATCACTGGAAAGGTTCCAGGGTGATAAGGAAGACTGAATATCAGTCGCAGGCATTGTCTTTACCCTTAGTGAAGGGACGGTATGTTGGAAGAGTTCCAAGCTGGATACCATGGCAAACTAAACTATAAAGGCCGGTAACATCGCTATCAAAGATACTACCAAAGAGGCGTTTTGGGTGTATAATGGTTCATAAGATGAACTAAGTTCCTACCATTGTGTGACAATGGAAGTGTAGCTTTGGCCCAGGAACCCTGGTCCCATCAGTGACCCAGACATATTCTGAGGCAGCATCACCTGATCATGGAGATAGTTGATCTCCAGGGAGATCGAGGTTAGGAGAATAGACTCAGAGGACAACACGGTGGATCCACTCACAAAGGCCTTTTCCCAAAGAGAGACTTTTATGGGATGGTTGAGTATGAGAAACTGCAACCACTGCTACAGATGGCCCTAGTGCAAGTGGGAGATTGTTAGTTATATGTATGCCCTAGAGGCCATTACTGTACATAGGATGTATATTGTAGTGGATGCTGCGACATATATAGGTAGGACTTTCTTGCTCGACATGATAGTACGCTATCTGGTTGCTCTTTATCTTAACATGTATACTTTCTGTCTCTCTGTTACATGTTGATAAAGCCCTTAGGATGTATACTCGACTTCCAGGACTATGATGTAGATCATACTAGTGGGGCCTGGGTAGTCCATGAGTACATCCTTCAATGTTCCTAGTCGTGGGAATATCGAGACGGGGCATCGATATTCCAGAGTAGACTAGCGTATATCTTCTCGACCCATGAGATAGGCGATGGATGATCCCATATCCATTGGTGTTTGACATCAGAGATGGTATGCGGGTGCTCAGTGGTGACTGGGTACACTGAACGGACTCGCAGAGAACTCCCAGATGGTATTATACCTCACGTCAGATGGCAGTTCTCAGGTGACACTGGTACAACTTAGTCTGTTGACCCGAGATCGTCATAGAGTCTTGTGTGTCTCCCACTGTGCTTTGATTTCCACCCTACCACGGCTCTACTGAGTCGTGCAAACAGGTGGTTTTTGGGTACAGTCCTGATTCACATGGAGGCAATGAGCGATAGGAGGGGATTCGTCTCTCCCGGTATTGGGGGTTGATGTTGCGCTATACTCGACTGGCCATAACTGGAAATCCCTGGCCAGGGTTGCAGTGATTTACTGGTAAGAGTTATCAGTAGTTTCACGTGTGTTATGGACCTTACATCGGCATGACTTATCGAGCTGCTGGGGTCTGACGTTTACCACCCCTAGGCGAGATATGCGACATATCAAACGAACAGACCGGACTGTGCGGTAAGTGTTACTGGTTGGATTCACAGGAGTGTGAGCGGGCTTGCTCGCTGATCTTCTGATCGCTCAATACCCGGGTGGCCGTTACGTTTAGCAGACCGCTTGCGGCTTGTGGGTGTTTGATATGATCATCACCTACTGCCGGCATATTTACGAGTCTTTAGAGTCCTACACAGAGGTTTCCTGGCTCAAGCGAAACGAAATAGGAGCGCATATGAGATATGTGCAGGACCGAGAATAATACCAGTATGTGATAGTGAATTCTATTCTCGCGATTTGTATCATCCGACGGTTGTATAAGATATAGCCGGGTTACCGAATCAAATGTTGATTCGATACATTGATACACTTGATATTAGTCGGTTATATTCAGTATGACCGGATCATTAAATCAAGTGTTGATTTAATGATTTAATGTATAATTATATATTTGATATATTACTTTACATTAACTAGTATTGGTTCACTTAAGATTGATTTTCTCACTTGATATGCACAAGTTGTATATGTGATATATGTTTGTGCACTAGTTTGTATCATGTTTGATGATACATGAAAACTTGGGTGTGTGTATCACTTTACCCATGTTTAGGTTAATGGTTAGGTTTTATTTATTTTATTTATTTATTTTTGCAAAAATAAAATGGTGTCTTTCTTGTTTTATGCTTGAAGCTTCATGAAGCTTTGAAAAGTCTAGCCATTTTGTTTTATGCCTTAACCTAACCATTACACCTAAACCCTAGTTTATTCTCTACATGTGTTAACTTCACCCATGGTTGCATTATGATAAGAATCACTTGAATTTTCTTTAAAAGATAATTCATTTTCTTTTCTTTCTCTTCTTCTTCATGAAGAAAAGAAAAGCTTTCTTGAAAATTCTCAAGTGATGAAATCAAGTGAGAAATCCAAATCCAAAGTGAACTCACTTCCTATTTCTTCATCCTCTACCACTTTCCATATTGTATAGGGTGTTTTCTTCACAAGGTTCATGACCAAGTGAAGATGGAGCTTGAGTTAGAGTCGCCTCAACGTAGATCATCTTCGGCATCGAAGTCAATGACCTAGCCCGATCATTTCTCTGATGAAACCAACGCTAGAGTCCAGGATCCCGATGATCGCAGTGGAGGGACGTCAACATGGAGCTAAAGAGGTGGAGGACAGGATCTACAAAGGTTGTAGTCATTTTCACTTGTAGTTAAGTTGTTAACTTGCTTAGTTTCGCCTTACCTCTAGTTAACGATCTATATTAGGGTTTCTCGGCACATAAAATTTGAATTGGACATGTTTGATGCCTTGTTGAACCTCATGGGTGTGCCTAGGAACCCTACATTCCATGCTCAAGTATTCTCCTCCTTGATCTCATCAAAGGACATAATACTTATACCCGTTTAGGTTCTCTACTTCTAACTCATATTCATTGAATTTCTCAAAAGGTTCAAACTTGTGTTTCAACAGGAACACATGTGCGAATCTTGAGAGACCATCAGTGAATGTAATGAAGTACAATGAACCGGTCCTGGCATGTGTAGACAGGGAACCTTACATACATCATCATGTATCAATCCCAAGAGTTCACTAACTCTTTCTCTGTTTCTAATAAACAGAGCTGTGGTCATCTTATCTTTGTGACATGACCGGCAAGTTTCACAAGATGTAAATTCAAACTAATTTAAATATGCATCTAAATGTAACTTCAGCTAGTTGGGTCACATTGATATAACCTAGTCTACAATGCCTCAAGGAGGATTTGTTCATTTCTGAACTCTTCCTCTTGTGTGTGTTCAGTACGTTAAGAACTGTATTTTGATTTAGAACGTCTATGCTTTTAGATAACGTGCCTTAACCGATCAACTCTTGATATAGGAAATGTTCAAAACATTATCCAACAATACAAAATTATATCCTTCTTTACTAATAAAGAGACTGTTATGATATTTTATATCAGGTTCGGTATCTAATAACATTCGTTCAGAATCAATGTATTCTGGTAATGCAGGGTGATAACTGCCAACAGACTTGGCTTACAACAATTGCACTGTTTCCAACTCTTGAAACTTATCACCCGTTCTCAATTCTCTACCTATCTGTAGCCCATGTAATAGATTATATATGCGAGATCCTGATCCGGTATCTCATACCCAGGACGTAAAGGATACTGAGAAACAGTTCTCTGAAATGAACACACCTGAACAAGATGCATCAGCATGCACTTTCTTCGTTTGGGCGGCACGAGAATTCTGGTAATCCCCAATTTCCCGCTCGGTCTTATAACATTTATAAGTTGGAGCGGGACCAACGTTCCCTAGCGCAGTATAACAAGCGGGTTCGGTCAATACATCCGTATTATTATCTTGATTAAGGCATGACATGGTCGCTACCTGGAGAAAGAGAGAAGAAAACACTCAGCGTATGCTCTTGCAAGATTAGATTGGTTATTAATATATCTAATCAGGATGTCTTCCACTGTTTTAGTCAAATCTTCCTTCAAACCCTAAAAGGAAAGACTAGCCGGGATTAATTACACCCTACAAGTTCGCCAATCTTTCAGCCAGGCCAGTGCCGGTACTTCGAGGGAGGTTCCCCGTGCTTTCGCATGGACCTAATTAAAATAAACCTCGTTTTCCCAGGGGCGTAACCCCGTTGACACATTTCTAGACACCTACGTGATCGGCTAATTGTTGTTAGAGATAGTGCCCTCAAAGTCAATTATCGGATCGCAGGTACGTGATTGCAATGATTGAGGCGTGACCTATACCGATATGACAGTCTTACTCAAGATGATAGTATGCTATCTGGTTTGTCTTTATCATCATATACATGCTTTAGTTCGCTATTGCATGTTGATAGAGCTCATAGGATTCTTACTTAACTGCCAGCAGTATGATGGCGATCATATACGTGGGAGCTGGGGTTTGTAAGCACATCCTTAAAGTGTCCCTAGTCGTGGGAGTTTCGAGACAGGGTATCGATACTCCAGAGTAGACTAGAGTATACAGTCGAGACCCCGACGAGGGGCGGTGGCCGGTCTCACAAGCCACTGGTGTCAGTTGGATCACCTAAGATGTATACAGGTGCTCATTGGATTATGAGTACACCGGACAGGACTCGCCGGGAACATGCTAGTTGGTATTATACATATCGTCAGATAGCAGTTCCCTAGTGACATATGTATAGGTTAGTTTATCGACCTGAGATCGTCATTTGTCTCGTGTGAGTTCCCACTGTGCTTTGATTCCTACCCTACCACGCTCAAAGGAGACGTGCAAACAGGTATTTTTTGGGTACAGTCCCGAGCCACATAGAGGCAGTGAGCGGATCGTCGGGGATTCGTCTCTCCCGGTATTGGGGGTTGTGTCGCACAGTGCACGGGTGGCCATCACTAGAAATCCTCGGCCGAGATAGTGGAGAATTACAGATTTGGATCAGTAGTTTCTCAGGAGGTGATGGGCTTCATTCCGACACGATTTATCACGTTATTAGGGGTCTGACTTTATCCACCCCCCTAGACTCGATATGCGATACTCTTTAGACGAATGGACCGGACTGTATGTATATTGTCACTGTTAGGCTCAGTAGGGTTTATGGATGAGTTCGCTCGTTAGCTTCCCTTCCAATCAATACATAGGCAACCTTACGTACTGCCAGTACCTCTCACGTGCTAGTGGTTATACCCAGTGCCAGTATGTTGATGAGTCATTAGAGTCCCCTACAGACACTTTCCCAAGTTCGGGCGAAACGTTGTAGATGCCGTTTGGGATTATGGCAGGGTTCGGAAAATGCATGTGCGTTTTCGCACGTGTCATATTTCGGGCAGATAATACTGGTCGGCTTTGGTTTAAGCCGGATCCGAGTATTATACTGTGTAGATATAATATCTTTGTCTCAGTTGCATTTCTATTCGGTCGTAATACAAATGCGGGTATGTTTATACTGATATGGGGTTATCCTGAAATTCGTTTCAGGATCACTTTTGGAAGTTGCCAGTTTCCAGTTTTCTATCAGCCGTCTTTAACATTCGGTTAAAGACGGATTTATCTTTTCTTGATGAGGGTGAGTCATGGTTCTAGAAGGTTCTAGATTTGGTGACTTGGCTTAATGATTCATTGTTAGAATTAATTGAAATGATGACTTGGTTATTAAGGTTCAATGTTTACATTGAATATTTAAGTGAGTCATTGTTTCATTTATTGTGATGATAAGCTTCATTGTTTAAGGTTACCTCCCCCTCTCTCCTACACTCACCCCCTCCTCTTTAAATTGGCCGGCCCCTCTCTCTTGAGTTTGGCCAAGTTTGTTTTGGGAAAAGATTATGATAGATTTGTGTATGGAAATTTCATATAGCTCAAATTCTTATCACCCGATTCCAAAAAAGGCAACTTCATTAAACGTTCGTCCATAGCTTTGGACGTAACGAGACAAAGTGTTCTACTCATTCTCTACATCAATCTTGGTCATCTCTTTTAGCAAACTTGATGATCGAGTTGCCTCGGTTCAGAGGCGGGAGCCCGTTTAAAGATCCGTCGACGTGGTGCCACCTAGAAGAGAAGATCGGAGATTCAGGAGATCGGAGCAGCCGCAACAAAGCGTGGGTTGATGGTTGAAGACCGAAGTACTCGGATCATTCGGTATAACGTTTCTACCCTCTTTGTAATTTGTTAATTTAGTTTTAATGGCAGATCCGGGTTATAGTACGCGATAGCGCCAGTTTGTAAAAAGTTTTTGTTCCGCATTTGGCGTCTGTTAGACGGCCAGGACGCTACCGTGGACTTACAGTGGTATCAGAGCCTCACCATTAAGCTATACTAAGTTGTGCTAACGCGTTTAAAAGATCGATCGAACGGAATTTCCGAAATCACATTTTTCAGTGCAAAACTTTCTGTCGATTTTAAATCAAGTCTAAAAATAATTTTACATATCACAGAAAACTAAGCAGGGTGTTTTAAGCTTACTGTACAAATTTGGTCACGTGACCCTACAAGACCACCGCGGATCCGCGGTCAAACCTAGGGTTTGACCGCGCATCCGCGGCCATTCTGTGGGTTCAGTGTTTTAAATTTGTACAGTGTCTTCATATTTGGAATTTGTGGTTTTTGGTATATATCTTTTGTGCCCAGATTTTGTTGCTGTACAACAGATGTACGTGGGGCCCACTTCGGGAAGTTTTGTCGATCGATATTTTAAACTTGTTAGTATACAGTTCTTACTTTATATCTCCGACCGGGAATGTCATTCGATCGGTAAACCGTATCTAATTGCTATAGTTCTTTTAAACGGGTTTGCGAACGTGACATTCGCGTTGATGTTCTGTGTTGTGCTGTGATATTGCGGATATGTCGTGGTGGATAGCAGGGTGCAATGATAGTGCAGTTTGGATTTATTTGTACATTTGATATTGCGGAGCGAGCGTCCAACATGTGGACTACCGTCACTGCCTGTTTGTATAATATTCTTTTTGGGACACGACCGGGCTGAGGTCGATGTACCCGTTGTATATATTTCTTTTCTATACTAGGTTTACCCCGCGACGGGGTGCACGGATGGCCGGGTTCTGGAGGGCAACGGGTCCGTATCTCATGGCTTTGAGAGGAAAAGGGGCATCACTCTAGAATTGGCAGACTATTCGCCGCACTCGTAGGGGGTACAGGTTGACCCAAGGAGGGGTGCTCAATTTACCAGATTCCGTGAAGTGCTGGGTGTTCCATTCACTATGCTGTGGGGGACTACCTCGCTTCAGGTTTTGGCGGATAACTTGTCGCACCCGTAGGGGTCTAGGTTTCATTACACAGGCTATCCACACGACCAGGGGAACGTCAGGTTTCAGCAGCGGCTCTGTGAAACCCGGGGATCCCAGATTATCTGTATTGTTCTGTGATACTTATTACTTTTCTGTAATGTTGCATATTATCATTCCAGGAGCGATTATTGTATATTGGTATATATACTATTAGATGTTGTATATGTTTTACACCCGCGCTAGCCCAGTCCCCGCTCTGTCGTTAGTTAAGTAACCTAACGGGTGATGACGAGACCCAGTGACGAATGTGGATGGCATATACGTACATTTTATTTTCGTTCTTTTCTGTTGTGATTGATTGATGGGACTGCATTGATTCTTATCAATGCAAGGATAAAACAAACCTATATTTGATGTTGTTGGAACAAATTTGAAAAAAGGTGTTATTACAAAGATGTTTCCTTTTGTTTTGCATAGTGATATTCGGTTAGAATATCTTGCACCTCATTCGACGAGGCAAGGGCTGAGATCCCTTCACCTGGAGTGACCCCTTGGGCAGAAGTTTACGTCAGGGTAATAACTTTAATATAGTCGATTACAAGTTGCTTTGCATCGTGGTATTCAGTTGGAATATCCTGCACCTCATTCCACGAGGAAAGAGCCGAGATCCCTTCACCGGGAGTGACCTCTTTAGCAAAAGGTTTTCGTCACTATATTTTTATAAAAAGCTATCAGGTTCCTTCAACGAGATCAAGTTCATTACGTTAAAGGTTTTACGCCAAAAACCAGCCGTAGCCCTCCGTCATTTCTTATGGATAGTCAGTAGTATTCAAGCTATGTTTGTTGGCCAAAGTCAAGGCAAAGTGCTTAGTAGCTGCTGAATATTCATCTGCTGCATAGATAGATGTGTTGGTTTGGGACAGTCGTTCTGCCTTGTTGGCCAAAGTCAAGGGCATGTGCGGGTGGGTTCAAATTAACCTGGATAATGATGGGTAGAACTTGACATGTGACTTATGATTTGTTGGCCAAAGTCAAGGTCATAAGAGCATGAGGCAAAAATCATATCGAGAGTTTCAAACATACAGCAAACTTTCTAGGCATGCGCATACCTTCTGGAGTGTGATAACTTGAGTGGCTTCCATCAAGTTATCATGCGATGATAGTTGGATCCCGATTCTCACTGATGAGTTGGTTTACTCTTCAGGTGATCCCGACTAATTCTTCTTTCAGGTTTAGAGGAGAATTTGAGATTACAGTGGGAGGTTTCCAGATTAGATAAAGTGATAACCATTCTGATCTAGGTTAGAGTGCACGTAGAGTGTTTCTTTTCTCTCTCTCTCTCTTTGGCAGCGACCTTTTGACCGACCCTAGACTATGACTCAGTGACCAAATTGACCGAACCTTCTTAAATTACTGGCTTTTGGATTGTCTATAGTTGCATAAGTTATTGCCGCTCCTTCTTTTACCCTTAGTATTTCTCAGAACACCCCGTATTACTACGGACATCCACTTCCATTGGATAGATCCATCGTATGGTTATATATGAACTCAAAGGGACTTCTTTGAGGATGGATCCAGGTTTAGGAGAAATAGAATTGGTTTATTCAGTTGTCTTTTATCATCACCTTCTCTCAGGTTGCGAGGGCTCCTTGGTATAGGAGAGTACACCTATTACGCTTATTGGATAGTCTTCTTCCAAACCGTAGGCAGGTGCCGACAGGAAGGGAATGAAGAAAACCAATTAGCCTAAGTAAGGTGTGCAGAAGGTAATAACTAAAGATAAAATAAAGGGATTAGAAAGAGGGAAAAGTAAATTGCGACTGTTATCATTCACGACCAAACCGCGTACTTCATCGCCACTCCTTTTTCACCTTTGCTTTTTTCCCCAGTTCGGGAGAAATAGAATAAGGTATTATTCAGTTATCTTTTATCATCACCTTCTCTCAAGTTGTGAGTACTCCTAGGATTAGGAGGGTACACTTGTTATGCTTACTGGATAGTCTTCTTCCAAACCATAGGCTGGTGCCGAACGGTATGGAAAGAAGAAAACCATTTAGCCTAACGATGGTGTACTGAAGGTAATGAATAAAGACAAAATAAAGGGATTTGGAGAGATGACAAAGAGATATACGGTTAAAGTCATGAATTGGTTTATGGAAGAGGCATTACAAGGAATACCAGGATACCCCTAGGAAACATTTTCATGTTTCAGTACATTGTTAAAGGAAAACTGATTTCCCGATTAGATACTTACTCCAGGGTATGTATTTACCAGGTTTCATTCTCATATCTGTATGGTTTTACAGATGATGAGTGAGAGTAAGTTATTGGGAATTAGGTGATTATCCTCATTATATCGGAATTCGTTGTAATTGGTAATATTTGAGGAAATCGCCTGGGTACAGTTTTCAACCTACGATGTACAGGTTTTGAGTTATTCAACTCAGCGGACTTATACAGAGTATTGTATGTTGTCCAGTGTCCGTCAGGACAAAGGGGTAGGTCCTCGTACTATATTCTGTTTACTTGTGACTTCTCTAGTTTTTAGACAAGTGTTTCGTAGAAATACAATGTCTATGTTTTGAGAAGTTGTGGGTATAAGAATAAAGTAGAGAACCAGGTATCGCAAGTATCAGGATTCTTCAAAGAGATCGAAGATGTAGATTCTTGTGATTGGTATTGAGATGATAGTAATGGTTTTGAGAAACTTGTTTCTCTTTCAGGTTACTAATAATTGGATGGATTCCGAAGTTGAGTAATGTGAGTAGCCTCTCTCCATTAAGTTGATATGCACTGGAGACAGCTGCATGATTTGAATCTGGTTCCAATTAAATTAGTGCCTCTAGTTCTATATTGTATATAGAATGGTTCATATCTTAACGATGTTAAGGTACGGGGAGTTGTCCAGCTTATGCTTAAAACCAGACACTGGATAACTCAAGGCACGTTTCTGTAATGGCAGTTTGTGGGTTGACCCTGGCTTTGACGAGGGTTGACATTTCTACCATCTGGAAGTTCAATAGTGATATTGTTCTTGACTCGCCACAGTTTTATTAAAATGGACTTTTTCAGAAAACACTATTGGGAGTATGGTAGAACTGGAAGTGATTCCAGAACCGCAAACGATTACGGAAAATTTAATAGGACCTATATATTCAATCAGGTTTGACATTCCAATAGCCACTCCGCAGATATGGTGGGTAACCTCAAACACCCGAGAGGTACTCCGATAGCCTCAAGGACGGTGACAGGGAGGTTCTTGTTTACCGAGACTTGACACTACTGTTGTTCCAGACTATGAGACCCGGCAAGAGGAAAAGTATAACGTCGTTCTAAACTAGCTTTAGAAGTGTACGTAGATATTATTCTGCCAGAGGGTTGTCGTAGTCAGTGGGAGCAGCGGAAGCATAGTGGACAAGAAGCTTATGTCTATTTATAGACTTCAGCGGTTATAGCGGAGATAGATCGTCTAATTTTGATGAGACAGTCATGGCTTTGACTTCATCAGAATAGGGGATGGATCTGTTAAGAAGGTAGTAGGGTGTGATGTCCTGATATATGGATGACATACACAGAGTAGGAAATAAACTCCTATACTACGATCGGTTATATTGTGGTCGTCACAAAATTGTTTCTCCACAAAGGATATGGATATAATATCGGACATTCTGGTTACTAGATCTATGGTTTTAGATCTAGATTTGGGTAGTTTCCCAATGTGGGTATTTTGATAGTATTCTAATAGTATTTTAGAATAGATGACTCCTGGCATGGTGGTGTACCTGCAGGTGATCGAGTCACCCTCTCTAAAGGTGTCTTAGAGACTAAAGGAGAGAGGGAAGTGCATGATTGGCAGATCACTTGCTTAGGCAATTGAGTCAATCGTGAGATGTCAAGTACCACACCAGATGTTGTATTTGCACTAGTTGTGATAAATTTATATTAATCCAATCCTGAAGAAACATAAGGAAGAAGATTAAGAACATAAGTGTATGTTCTAAGGATTTGATGACGGCAGCCTCTTTCGGGAGACGGTTATCATTCCAGGCTTTAAAAGTGACATGGATGACAGAGTGTTTGTCAGAGTTATAGTTTTTCCTCTGACGAGGGACAGTATTATGGACAGGTGGTCCAAGAGGATACTGTGGGAGGCATGGTGTTGGATACTGATTAGTTTCAGTTATCAATAAAGTCTAAGAAGTTTGGATTTGAAGTTCATTTATGAACTAGGTCCCATCAGATATTCAGACATATTCTAAGATAGGCATTACTCAATTCGGGAGATGGCTTTCTCCGCGAACTAGAGATTAAGAGAGACATAGAAAGAAACTTCAGGGCGGATCCACTCACTGAAGCTATTTCTCGAACACAAGAGTTTTACAAACTAGCTTTGTGAAACTGATTAGTAGAGGAGTTGGATGTTCGGTATCACACGGGCTGTGAGTATGCGACATCGCAATAATTAGCCTTGAGTGCAAGTGGGAGATTGTTGGAGATAGTGCCCTCAAAGTCAATTATCGGATCGCAGGTACGTGATTGCAATGATTGAGGCAAGACCTATACCGATATGACAGTCTTGCTCAAGATGATAGTATGCTATCTGGTTTATCTTTATCATCGTATACATGCTTTAGTTCGCTATTGCATGTTGATAGAGCCCATAGGATTCTTTCTTAACTGCCAGCAGTATGATGGCGATCATATACGTGGGAGCTGGGGTCTGTAAGCACATCCTTAAAGTGTCCCTAGTCGTGGGAGTTTCGAGACAGGGCATCGATACTCTAGAGTATACTAGAGTATACAGTCGAGACCCCGACGAGAGGCGGTGGCTGATCTCACAAGCCACTGGTGTTAGTTGGATCACCTAAGATGTATACAGGTGCTCATTGGGTTATGAGTACACCGGATAGGACTCGCTGGGAACATCTAGTTGGTATTATACATATCGTCAGATAGCAGTTCCCTGGTGACATATGTTCAGGTTAGTTTATCGACCTGAGATCGTCATTTGTCTCGTGTGAGTTCCCACTGTGCTTTGATTCCTACCCTACAACGCTCAAAGGAGATGTGCAAACAGGTATTTTTTGGGTACAGTCCCGAGCCACATGGAGGCAGTGAGCGGATCGTCGGGGATTCGTCTCTCCCGGTATTGGGGGTTGATGTCGCACAGTGCACGGGTGGCCATCACTAGAAATCCTCGTCCGAGGTAGTGGAGAATTACTGATTTGGATCAGTAGTTTCTCAGGAGGTGATGGGCTTCATTCCGACACGATTTATCGCGTTATTAAGGGTCTGACTTTATCCACCCTCCTAGACTCGATATGCGATACTCTTTAGACGAATGGACCGGACTGTATGTATATTGTCACTGTTAGGCTCAGTAGGGTTTATGGATGAGTTCGCTCGTCAGCTTCCCTTCCAATCAATACATAGGCAACCGTTACGTACTGCCAGTACGTGCTAGTGATTATACCAAGTGCCAGTGTGTTGATGAGTCATTAGAGTCCCCCACAGACACTTTCCCAAGTTCGGGCGAAACGTTGTAGATACCGTATGGGATTATGGCAGGGTTCGGAAAATGCACGTTCGTTTTCGCACGTGTCATATTTCGGGCAGATAATACTGGTCGGTTTTGGTTTAAGCCGGATCCGAGTATTATACTGTGTAGATATAATATCTTTGTCTCAGTTGCATTTGTATTCGGTCGTAATACAAATGCGGGTATGTTTATACTGATACGGGGTTATCCTGAAATTCGTTTCAGGATCACTTTTGGAAGTTGCCAGTTTCCAGTTTTCTATCAGCCGTCTTTAACATTCGGTTAAAGACGGATTTATCTTTTTTTGATGAGGGTGAGTCATGGTTCTAGAAGGTTCTAGATTTGGTGACTTGGCTTGAAGATTCATTGTTAGCATTAATTGAAATGATGACTTGGTTATTAAGGTTCAATGTTTACATTGAATGCTTAAGTGAGTCATTGTTTCATTTATTGTGATGATAAGCTTCATTGTTTAAGGTTACCTCCCCCTCTCTCCTACACTCACTCCCTCCTCTTTAAATTGACCGGCCCCTCTCTCTTGAGTATGACCAAGTTAGTTTTGGGAAAAGATTATGATAGATTTGTGTATGGAAATTTCATATAGCTCATATTCTTATCACCCGATTCCAAAAAAGGCAACTTCATTAACCGTTCGTCCATAGGTTTGGACGTAACGAGGCAAAGTGTTCTACTGATTCTCTACATCAATCTTGGTCATCTCTTTTAGCAAACTTGATGATCGAGTTGCCTCGGTTCAGAGGCGGGAGCCCGTTTAAAGATCCGTCGACGTGGTGCCACCTAGACGAGAAGATCGGAGATTCAGGAAATCGGAGCAGCCGCAACAAAGTGTGGGATGATGGTTGAAGACCGAAGGACTCGGATCATTCGGTATAACGTTTCTACCCTCTTTGTAATTTGTTAGTTTAGCTTTAATGGCAGATCCGGGTTATAGTACGCGATAGCGCCAGTTGGTAAAAAGTTTTTGTTCCGCATTTGGCGTCTGTTAGACGGCCGGGGCGCTACCATGGACTTACAATTGTAATGTGTAAAACTCTCCCAGGAGTAACTCTTACTCGCAGCGGGTATCGGGATCCAACTATCTCGTAGAAGGTATGCAATCTCATTGCAAATTTCAACACTTAAAATTCCCAATAATATTTTACCCCTAGCAGCTATATGACCTTAGCATAGTCAACAAATCATATGTGCTAGTCAAGTTCAACCCGTCATTTCCCGATTGAATTAAACCCACCCGCACGACCCTTAACATAGTCAACAAAGTTACACGACTACCCTAATCCAATCGCATCATATGCTTATACAGATAAGCACTAATCAGCTACCGCACACTACGCCTTAATATAGTCAACAAACGTAGCACGAATACTAACTAGTACTTATCTGAAATGACAAAGGGCTACGACAGGTTTTTAAGAAAACCTATTGCGTAATGAACTTGATATCGTTGTAGAATCGAGTGAATTTAAATGGAGTGTTTTTGAGGCTTTTCTAGTTTCGCTAAAGAGGTCACTCCCGGTGAAAGGATCTCGGCTCTTTCCTTATCGAATAAGGTGCAGGATATTTCGCAAATACCACTATGCAAAGCAAGAACTATTGAAGCAATCAAAAGACAAACCGAGTGTGTAGCATCTGCTAGTTTCGCTAAAGAGGTCACTCCCGGTGAAGGGATCTTGGCTCTTTCCTTATCGAATAAGGTGCTGGATATTCTACAAAGAATACCGCTATGCAAAGCAAGAACTAGAGCTACCAGTTTTTAAACAAGTTTCTACAACATCTTTAGGTTTCTTTTAGTTTCATTAATCTCATTAATAAAGACCCATTTTATTATGCTTCACAAGCATCACATTTGAAACAAAATCTGCAATTTAACATATATCTGATATATAATATAAGTATTCGTCTCAAGCAGTAATATGATCTCATCACAGAACATTGCAGCAGAAGAACATATATGAAATATTGGATATACTAGGAGGTCCATGTTTTAATACGAGCCTGTATAAAACACGGATTCCACGGTCGCGATGAATATCCAAACCCACATCCCTAGACCCCTACGAGAGCGGCAAGTAAGCCTGCCAATTCTAGAGTTAGGAGACCCGGTCTTGACTCCTCGATATGGTCTCCCACTGGACCCTAGAACCCGGTTACTTGTGCTCCCCACCTTGGGTCTATCCTAATGCGGAAAAGTAAATAATATACAATGGTGACATCATCCTCAGCCCGGAAGTGCCCCAATAAAAGAATATTACATACAAATGAATTTTACATGAATGAAAAAGAAAAACTCTCATCTCACATAAAACCCCCGGCTATTCAAACCGCGACGATCCAATATAACATATCACAGCAACATATAATATCACATATCATCAACGTAAGTAAATATGCGTATCCCAGTTGTCGTTGATGTATAGTAATGAAACCGGCGATACACCACATATTACACTTACGGTCGCAGAAAAGAAAGTGTAAAACTACAACAGTTAGAATCCGCAACCTCCTTAGACATCGCATGCCTAACCAAATGAATTCCTTAGACATCTCATGCCTAACAATTATAAACCCCGCATTTTAGTCTCAATATCGAAAACACTTTTCAATGTCTAATCGGGCAATTCAACAAGATTCATGACATTCTGATCGAATGCTCATCGAAAACTTTAGTAGACGGCCGCACCCTCGATGCCGTCGACGAAGTGCACTAAGGCGGAACACCGCTGCCACGAGCACCCTGACGGATGCTTTTAGCGACGGGGTTCTCCTACAGTCACTTGGTCGGGGCTTTGGGGCATGGCTGTCTATTAAGTTTACCCGGCGAGTATCCGCGTACGCTACGTGACTGCAACGGACTTTTGATCGCATCAAAATCCCGTGGCAACCGATCATCTGAGACTAAACTGCTAGATTTATAACATTCAAATTAGTTATCTCATAACTACTTGTGGATTCTAAATATTGTATCACACTCCAGATAAATAGACAATGTTAAACTTTCCGATCGAATAAACAAACACCCAAGATTTCCCAAATAGTTCTCAACACTTGAAATTAGTTTAAAAACATCCATCACATGCCACAGTACTAATGGTCCAGCCGTAGAAAGGTCAAACCAACGCCTTACATGTGGCAACGTCGTACTGCCCCAAACCCTAAGGTTTAGAGGCGGTTCAGACGGTCGCATAATTGAGTTAAGGTTTGTGTTCTTCTAGAGGGTCCACCGCGTTACTTGCATGACTTTGAACGTTCTTTAACTAAGGGAAAAATCCAACACTTGGAAATTTTCCGGCAGGGGAAAAAGTGAGCTATTGATATCCGTCCGAACTTTTTAACACGTTCTAAATTATCCGGAAAAAACTAAAACGAAGTTAAACTTTCCGATCGAATCAATGAATACAGGAGATCTCCAGAAAACTCAACACTTGAGTAAAATTAAAAATTCCCAGAAGCATGGAAAAGTACCCAAGAAGCATACCTAGAAGTACGAGCCCCTAACTCTTCAAGAAGGCCGCGGAACCGCCGCCAAACCAATGGTTTGGCCGTGGTTCCGCGCTCCCTTGATGGAGTTGGCGCTTCGTACTTCACAGTAATTCTTAGAATTCCCTGCTTATTTTTCTGAGTATTTTTAATATGAAAAAATCAACATTTTTAAAAATTTCCAAAGAAGGGGTAAATCGCGACGTTACGGGGTTCGATTGGACTTTTAACTTCGTCTACATATCGCCTAAAGCTCTAGCTTGGCTCTGATACCACTGTAGGGTTACTAGGCACTCTCACAAGGTTCTACAAGGTATCAACCATGCCGAATTCAAATTTTTCAAGTGCCGAACAACCCTATCCAAGATCTTAGACTAGAGATTAGGCGAAACAAAGCAAGTAAACAACTTTACTTCTACGAGTTTGGGATTACAACCTTTGTAGTCCGTTCCTTCACTTCTAAAGCTCCGTGTTGAGGTCCCTTCGCTGCGATCATCGAGTATCCGGACTCTAGAGAGGCTCCATAAAGAGAAAGATGCAAGCTTGCTTCCGATCTTCGACAACAAAGATGATCTACCTTGAAGAAAACTCAAGCCTAAGCTTTTGCTTCACTAATCAAGTATTAGCAAAGCAAACACCCTAATCTAAGTGGCTAGAATAGATTAGGATGATGAAGTAGGAATTTAGCTCTCATTTGTTTTCTATTTCTCACTCATTTTCATCACTTATGAATAAGCTAGAAAGCTTTTCCATGAAGAAGAAGAAGAAGATTATCAAATCCTTTTGTGATGAATAATGAAAACTCTAGTGTGAGGTTAGAAATGCAACCATGGGTTAAGAATGAAGACTTAACCCATGTATATAATTAACTATGGTGAAGGGTTGGGTTGGGTTAAGCAAATATCTATACAAAATATCCAAAGTCAAAGTCAAAACTTCAAGAAGGTTCTTGAAAGCTTCATGAAAGCTTAACCCTAATCCAAACCCTAACCACAATTAAACTCTAAAAATCAAGTTGCATTTATAACCACAACATATTACAATATTATATATCAAATATACAATATTTATTGTAACAAAATAAAATAATACAATTAACATATATCACATATATATCAATGTATTACCCGAGTGAGAAAAAGAATCTTTAAGTGAGCTTATATTAGTTAATGTAATTTAATATATAAAATATATAATTATACATTAAATTATCGAATCAACACTTGATCCGATAATCCGGCTATTTCATAAATAACTGACTAATATAATCTGTATCAGTTCATCGAATCAACACTTGATCCGATGACCCGGCTATATCTCATATACCCGGCCGATATCACATATCGCGAGAATCTAATACAGTATCACATACTCGTATTGTTCTCGGTCCCGCACATATCTCATATGTGCTCCTACTCCGTTTTGCCTGAGCCAGGAAATCTCTGTGTAGGACTCTAAAGAATTGTCAATACGCCGGCAGTAGGTGATGATCATATCAAACACACACAAGCTACAAGCGGTCAGCTAAACGTAACAGCCACCCTGGTATTGAGCGATCAGAAGATCAACAAGCAAGCATGTACATTCTCCTGCGAATCCAATCAGTAACACTCACGTACAGTCCGGTCTCTTCGTCTGATATGTCGCATATCTCGCCTAGGGGTGGTAAACGTCAGACCCCAGTAGCTTGATAAGTCGTGTCGATATGAGGTCCATAACAGTTCGAGAAACTACTGATAACACTTACCAGTAAATCTCAGCAACTCAGGCCAGGGATTTCCAGTTATAGCCAATCGAACACAGCGCAACATCAACTCCCTATACCTGGAGAGACGAATCCCCTCCTATCGCTCATTGCCTCCATGTGATTCGGAACTGTACCTAAAAGCCACCTTTTTGCACGCCCTCTTGGACGTGGTATGATGGAAATCAAAGCACAGTGGGAATCACACAAGACTCTATGACGATCTCGGATCTACGGACTAACATGTACCAGTGTCTCCAGAGAACTGCCATCTGACGTGAGGTATAATACCATCTGGGAGTTCTCGGTGAGTCCGTCCAGTGTACCCAGTCTCCACTGAGCACCCGTATACCTTCTCTAATGTCAAACAAAAATGGATATGGGATCATCTATCGCCCATCATATAGGTCAAGAAGCGCATACGCTAGTCTACTCTGGAGTATCGATGCCCTGTCTCGGTACTCCCATGACTAAGAACACAAGAAGGATGTACTTGGCGACTACACTGTCCCTACTAGTATGATCCGCATCATAGTCCTGGTAGTCAAGTACTCATCCTAAGGGATTTATCAATATGTAACATAGAGACAATCATAGTACATGTTAACATAAAGTGTAACCAGATAGCATACTATCATGTCGAGCAAGAAAGTCCTCCTTATATATGTCCAAGCATCCACTACAATATATATCGTATGTACAGTAATGGCCTCTATGGCATACATATAACTAACAGTACAGTGGGAACACACTCGAGACAAAGTGACGATTTCGGGTCGACAGATTACCATGTACTCATGTTACTTAAGAACTACTATCTGACAATAGATATAATAACATCCAGCAGTTCTTGGCTAGTCCATCTAGTGTAACTCATAACCTAATGATCATCTGTATACAATCTTTGGTGTTATACACCAATGGCTGTGGGACAGGCCATCTCCCCTCCCGGGAATAAGAAACGTATACACTAGTCTACTCTGGAATATCGATGCCATGTCTTAATACTCTTACGACTAGGGACATTTAGGTATGTTCTTACAGACTACTCATCCCCCACAAGTATGATCACCATCATAACATTGGTAGTCAAGCAAAATATCCTATGGGTTTTATCAACATGTATGATCGATACATAATTACAAATAAAACATATCACATGTTAAGATAAAAAAAAAACAGATAGCATACTATCATATTGAACAAGACTGTCGTAAACAAATATGTATATCCCAAGCATCCAAAGTTTAATGTACAATCCTGTAATATACAATAATGGCCTCTAGGGCATACATATCTAACAGTTATATGTGTGCATTTGTGCCTTCGCATGTTTTCGTGGTGGCGACCAAGTGTCAAGCTATGATCCATCGGATTTACCTCGAGATTTGTGGAGATATTAACCGTCTTTTAAATCCTATAAATAGGGGGCATCTCCTTCATTTGAATTTGTTTAGAGCTGCACTCTTTCTGAAGCCCTTGCTTCCTGTTAGAAGCCTTGCTTCTTTATTCACTTGGTAAGTGCGTATGTGCACCTCGTCTTTTCACACTTGAGCTTGTGCACCATTTGGGTTGTGCACTTGACTTAACTTAAGATAATCTTCAAACATGTGACTTATGTTTGGCTTTAATCAACCAATTTTATCTTTTAGCTCCGAAGTTAGATATTCCACCCCTTCATAGGACCTCTCAAATTTGTGGACTGACGCCTTTCAGGTTTCTTTTCTTTTAGGTACCATGGCTAGCCATTTTTATGATGTCAGGGGTATTGTTTCTCACGATGATTTTTACTGGTACGACCCCAGCTATTCCATAACTCTACGCGAGGTCGTACTCCGTCGTTTAGAGGATCACTGCGGATGGTTGCTCCCTCATCGGTCTTCTCTTCTGCAGCTGCTCTTTCATATGATCTCGAGGGCCACACCCGGGCTTTCTAGGGCGATGCCGCAACGTGGACTAGATCAGGATGAGGGTAAAGTACATTCGGTCTATCTGATGAGCTTAATCTCTAAAAACCGGAGGGAGCGTTCTGTAGATATCTTGCATCAGATCTACCAGCAAAAGGCGATCATATCCTCTCATGCTAGAGCTGAAGATGTTGGTGACAACTCTGGTGCTCGTGTTCGTAAACGAAACCGCAAGGAGAGAGGTTGTTGCTTGGGAGGCCTTGCAAAATCTTATTTTTGATTTTCATAACCAATATGCTAGTGATGATCTCTTGCCCTTGCTGTAACTATTGAATGAGTTAAGATTTGTATTTTCCTTTGTTTTGGGAAGCTCATATCGGGCTGGAAGTTTGTAATTCATCTTTCAAAATATTAACGGAGCGCAGCTTTTTCCTTTTATATTCGCACATCTTTTTCGTTTTGTGTTGAATTGGCTTAGCTTAGTTTATTTACTCATTTCGGAGTTTACCCTTGGGCTCATACGTACGCACGTGTTTTGCACATACGCATGGCATTTAGTGATTTTTCCAAGTGCGCAAGGTAAGGATGCTCACATGTCACTGCCTATGGCATGCATTAGCCATCATTTGCACACGTTTATAAGTGCGCAAATCACCAGAGTCGTCATCCTTTTAAGTGCGCACATGATGTTGATGCGCGCTAAAATATGTACGAACACCCGTATTCGTTTAAAATATGAATACCCGTATTTATATCAAGATACAAATACATGTATTTATATCAAGATACAAATAACCGTATTTATATTAATACACAAATACCCGTATTTATAAAAATACCCGTATTCGTATAAATACCATATTCATGTCAAAATACAAATACCAAAAGAGATATAATACTAGCTCACATTTCATCTAAATGTGATAATCTGGCTATCTTTCAAACCGGCTAGTATTAAAAAATATCCGATTAAAAGTACGTGTACAAAAATACGTATTTAATCGAACCTCTGTGCGTATCAAAATACGCACACTATCGTTTCGCCTCATCCGGGAAACCCTTTGTGTGGGACTTTAAAGACTCGACAATACGTTGGCAGCACGTCATGAAAGTTTTACTAGAGGAGGGTGAATAGGAAAAGCTTACCGATATGCTCAAATTAAAAAATCAACAAACCACACTTGCCAATCAAACACAATTGCAAAGCTCAAGCAAAGGATATGCCAATAAGGATAAGAAGCTAAGAAATCTACAATTGTGAACACATGAATATGTAGCAAGCAATAGATATAGCAATCAAGTAAGTAAAAAGCATATAGAGCAAATGGTGTTAAGCATGCAATTTCTATCTAAGCAATTGAAATATTAAAGCACAAGAAAGAAATAGAAAACGCAAACACGAATCGTTTTAGAGGGGTTCGGAAGATCCCATAGTCCTCTATCTTTAGGCGTACGAGCCCATTCAACTATAACATGTTTCCACCAAGACAACACATTGCGCACCCGCAACTTCTTACACCACATCTCCACCGAGACCAACAGGTTCTCCTTTCTTACAAAGGCACCCTTGCACTCAAAGTTCCTCACACCAAGAAAGAAAAACTTCTCCCACTCTGCTTTCTTATAAAGGACTCTCTTACACTCAAGATATTCTCACACAAAGACAAGAAGAGAGTTTACAATTCAGCTCAAACTCTCAAAAGAGTTTCTATTAAAGCTCATAATCTAATACTCAATAAGTATAGAATAATTAAATTAAGCTCTTTGATCATTTCGAGTGTGTGAGAGAAAAAATAATCAAAATCAAGAATTTTCTTTCACAAGAGATGAGAAAATGGTTTTGGAATATCTCAAAATAATTTTGCAAGTGTTGGCTACTCAAAAACCAAAGAAATCCTCAATAAATACTACTCAAGAATAACTACCTGTTACATGTCAAATTAGTCAAAAAGAGTCGTTATCGACGTCTAAAGTTCAACCAGACAGACGTCTCAAGAAGGATCAGCAACGGCTAGAAAATAGCTTTAGGCGTATGTTTTTAAAATCTTCAGATGTTTGCCGATAGTTTTTACAAGAAGGCACAAAAGCACAGAAGGCAAACAGACGTCTGAAGAAGGAGACACTGACGCCTGAAGAAGAAATGTTTCAAATAATTTTGAGCTTTAGACGTTTGTCTAAAAAGGCTTCAGACGTTTGTCGTGGTTTTCAAAACATGGTTAATGAAAGTATAGAGAACAAACAGATGTTTGAAGAACAAGTGACCACGTCTGAAGAAAAAAGGTTTTCAAATTTTTAAACCTTCAGACGTTTGTGCTAAATAGGTCCAGACGTTTGTTCTCACAAAAATTTTAAATGTTATAAAAACACAGAAAATAACCAGACCTTTGTTCTGTAGAATGTTTTAAGCCAATGAAAATCCAGAGAACAAACAGATGTATAAAGAAGCAACTGCAGATGTTTGTTCTGTAAAAACTTTAAGTCTAATGAAAATTCAGAGAACAAATAGACGTATGAAGAAGTATCGACAGACATTTGTTCTGTCAAAAGTTCTAAACATTGAAAGCCTAGAAAGCATCCAGACGTTTGTTCTTGCATGCTTCAGACGTTTGATCTGAAGCAAGAAAAATGATATTTGAATCTTGTGCATGTTTTTTAAAACAAGACTGACGTCTGAAATACAATAGTGCACACGTTTGAAGAAGGTTTTTCAGACAAATTTGAAATTTGTTTTTTAAAACGATTTTAAATGAAAAACCAAAGTAAGTCTTGTTGCGCCACGGCAGCGCCCCGTCTTCGTACCCGAGGCCAAAATGCGGAATCAAAATTTTTTCCTTACTCGGAAACCGGCGCTACCGCGGACAAAGAAAACCCGGATCGTAAACCATTAACCTATACTAGCTAACAAGAGATAGGGTGAGAGATATACCAAGCGATCCGTGTCCTTCGGTCTTCTTCTCCACTCCGATCTCCCGCGGAAAGTGTAGTCTCCACATCGTCGCCTCCTCGCCGGAAAGGGCACCACATTGCCTGCGTCTTTTACGGGCTCCCGCCTCAATACCGAGGCAACTCGGGCATGAAGCCGGCAACTCGACATGCTCAAGATATGCTGTAGAATGTGTAGTGTAGAGGGTATGTCTCTTTGGGGTTTGTTGCCATGGTGATGGAGGAATCAAGAATAGAAAAATGGTGCTTGCATTTTTCTAGCAAGAAAATGAGATCGTGGATGAAACTCTCAAGAAGAAGCTCTCTTCTTCTTCTTCTCTCTTTCTTTTTCCTCTCATGAAAAACTTATCATGTAAATGAGAATGGTGGAGGAGGAAGAATATATGAAACAAGAGGGAGGTGAGTGTAGGAGAGTATGAAGGGTGACCATAAACAAACATAATCATCACAAACTCACATCAACCATTCTAATCAAATCTCATCACAATAAAGCATGAAAAGATGAAGGAAAAGAATGGAATAAAAAGATGCTCTCATCTTACAAATAAACCCTCCACAAATGTAATTTGCAAAACTGTAAATTACCCCCTCCATAAGAAAAGTCCGGCCGGGAAAGAACAAGGAAAAACCGGCCGGAACGGAATGCAAACTGGCAACTCCAAAAAACTGGTCCCGTAATAAATTACAGGACAACCCCGATACTGTGCATACACACCCGCATCTGTATTCCGACCGGATATAAATGCAATGAGACAAAATCTACACTGTACTAGACTAGGACCGGCTTAAGCCAAAGCCGGCTAGTAAAATCCGTTCGATCCTGATCCGTGCAATACCGCACGTATCAGATCAAACCCTGCCATATAACTATACGGCCACTAGTACAAAAACTGTCCGATCCTGATCCATGCAATACCGCACGTATCTGATCGGACCCTGCCATATCTCCATACGGCCTCTACAGCGTTTCGCCCGAAAGCTTGAGTAACTGTAAGTGTGGTGGACTCTAAAGACTCGTCAATACTATGGCTGTGGATTTAACCACTAGCACGTCAGAGGTATAAGCCAATACGTGACGGGCCACCAGCTATTGACCAAAAGGGACGTCGATGAGGAAGCTCACCCCGACACCCAACTGAGCCTGTCAGTGACAATATCCGTACAGTCCGGTCCGTTTGTCTATGAGTATCGCATGGCGGGCCTAGGGGGTTGGTGAAAGTCAGACCCCCAAAAGCGGTACAAGTCGTGTCGGAGTGTAGCCCAGAACACCCTGAGATACTACTGGAATACCTACCAGTAAATCTCCTTGCCTCGGCCGAGGGCTTCGTGTAATGGCTCTCCTAGACACAGCGCGACCTCACCCCCAATACCGGGAGAGAGGAACCCCTGCAGATCCGCTCACTGCCTCCATATGGCTCGGGACTGTACCCAACTAAAACCTGTTTGCACGACTCCTTTGAGCCGTGGTAGGGTAGTAATCAAAGCACAGTGGGAACTCACACGAGACAAATGACGATCTCAGGTCGATGAACTAACCTGTACACATGTCACCAGGGAACTGCCATCTGACGTCTGGTATAAGACCAACTAGCAGGTTCCTGGCGAGTCCTGTCCGGTGTACTCATAACCCAATGAGCACCTGTATACATCTTAGGTGAACCAACTGACACCAGTGGCTTGTGAGACCGGCCACCGCCCCTCGTCGGGGTCTCGACTGTATACACTAGTCTACAAATGGAGTATCGATGCCCAGTCTCGAAACTCCTACGACTAGGGACCTTTTAAGGATGTGCTTATAGACTACCAGCTCCCACGTATATGATCGCCATCATACTGTTGGTAGTCAAGCAAGAATCCTAGGGGCTCTATCAACGTGTAATAGCGACATGTCAGGTCACCTAAAGCAGTACACGATGATAAAGATAAACCAGATAGCATACTATCATCTCGAGTAAGACTGTCCTACCGGGATAGGTCCTCCCTCAATCATTGCAATCACGTGCCTGTGATCCAATAATTGACTCTGAGGGCACTATCTCCAACAATCGCCCACTTGCACTCAAGGCTAATTATTGCGATGCCGCATACTCACAGCCCGTGTGATACCGAACACCCAACTCCTCTACTAGTCAGTCTCACAAAGCTCGTTTGCGAAACTATTGCGTTCGAGGAATAGCCTCAGTGAGTGGATCCGCTGTGATGTTTCTTTCTATGTCTCTCTATATCTCAAGTTCGCGGAGAAAGCCATCTCCCGAAATGAGCAATACCTGTCTTAGAATGTCTGGATGTTTGATGGGACCTAGCTCATAAATGAACTCCAAATCCAAACTTCTTAGACTGTATCGATAACTGAACTTAATCAGTACCCAGCGCCATGCCTCCCTCAGTATTGCCTTGGACCACCTGTCCAAAGTACTGCCCCTCGTCAGAAGGAAAACTATAACTCTGACAGCCACTCTGCTATCCAGGTCACCTTGGAAGCCTGGAATGATAACCGTCTCCTAAAGGAGGCTGCCGTTATCATATCCCTAGAACATCAACTTATGTTCTAAAAGTGCTTCCGACCGTTTCTCCAGGATTGGATTAATATCAACTTATTGCATCTACTGCAAGAACAACATCTGGTGTGGTACTTGACATCTCATGATTGAGTCAATTGCCTAAGCAAGTGATCTGCCAATCATGAGTATCCCTCTCCCCTTTAGTCTATAAGACACCTTTAGAGAGGGTGACTCCATCAACTGCAGGTGCACTACCGTGCCAGGAGTCGTCCACTCTAAATACTCATAGAATGCTGTCAAGGTACCCAGATTGGGAAACCACCCAAATCTAGATCTAAAACCATAGATCTAGTAACCAGAATGTCTGATATAATATCCAAGTCTCTCGTGGAGAAACTACTGTGTGACGACCAAAGTATAACCGATCGTAGTATAGGAATATCACTTCCCACTCTGTGTATGTCATCAAATACCAGGACATCACACCCTACTACCTTCTTAACAGATCCATCCCCTATTCTGATGAAGTCAAACCTATGACTGTCACATCAGAAATAGATGATCTATCTCCGCTATATCTGCTTTAGTCTATAAATAGACATAAGCCTGATGTCCACCAATGCTTCCGCTGCTCCCACTGACTACGACAACCCTCTGCCAGAGTCATATAGACGCGCACTTCTAAAACTAGTTTAGAACGACGCTATACTCATCCTCCTGCCGGGTCTCGCAGCCTGGAACAACAACAATGGCAAGTGTGGGTAAACAAGAACTTCCCTGTCACCGTCCTTGAGGCTACCGGAGTACCCCTCGGATGCCTGAAGTTACCCACCTTATCTGCGGAGTGGCCAATGGAATGTCAAATCAGATTGAATCTTTAGGTTCCTTATCAAATCTTCAGTAATCGTTTGCGGTTCTGGAATCACTTCCAGTTCTACCATACTCCCACTATTGTTTTTTGAAAAATCCATTTTTAATAAAACTGTGGCGAGTCTAGAACAATATTTCTATTGATCTGCCAGATGGTAGAAAATCAACCCTCGTCATAGCCTGAGTCGACCCACAAACAGCCATTACAGAAACGTGCCTTGAGTTGTCCAGTGTCTGGTTTTAATCATAAGCCGGACAACTCCCCGTACCTTAACAATGTCAAGATATGAACTGTTCTATATCCAATATAGAAATAGAGGCACTGATTTAATTGAACCAGATTCAAATCATGCAGCTGTCTCCAGTGCATGTCAACTAAATGGAAGGAGGCCGATCAGCGTTACTCAACTTAGGAATGCTTCCAATTATGAGTAACCTGAAAGAGAAGCTAGTTCTCTTTATCATTACTATCAACTGAATACCATACACAAGTATCTACATCTTCGATCACTTTGAAAAATCTTGATACTTGCTATACCTAGTTCTCTACTCTATTCAAATACCTATAACTCCTCAAAACTTAGACCCTGTGTTTCCACGAAACACATGTCTAAGAACTAGAGAAGTTAAAAGTAAACAGAATATAGTATGAGGACCAACCCCTCTGTCCTAATGGACACTGGACAACATACAATACTCTGTATAAGTCCGCTGAGTCTAACAACTCTTTCACTGTGTGTCGTAGGTTGAAAACTGTACTTATGGTTAAGAAGAATTACACCGCTGTTTAATGCTCCTTACCTAACCATCCACTGATATAGGTAAATGTCATCGACATAATATCAAAAGGTATATCTCACTCTATGAAAATAGACGTACAGATATATCAATTTGAGATTGGTGCACAACAGCGGATATTCAAAACCAAATATTTGCCGACCGGCAAACAACCCAGGTGACTTCCTCAAATATCACCGATTACAACGAATCCCGATATAATGTGGATGATCACCCAATTCCCAATAACTTACTCCCACTCATCATCTGTAAAACCATACAGATGTGAGAATCATACCTGGTAAATACATACCCTGGAGTAAGTATCTAATCGGGAAATCAGTTTTCTTTTAACATTACACAGTGAAACTGAAACATTGAAATGTTTCGGTGGGGTATTCCGGTATTCCTAGTAATGCCTCTTCCATTATCCAGATTCATAACTGTAACCGTATATCTCTTTGCCATCTCTCCAAATCCCTTTATATGTCTTTAGTCATTACCTTCTGCACACCCCTTTAAGCCAAATGGTTTTCTTCCTTCCCTACCGTTCGGCACCAGCCTATGGTTTGGAAGAAGACTATCCAATAAGCATAAAGGGTGTACTGTCCTAATCCTAGGAGCACTCGCAACGCGAGAGAAGGTGAAGATAAAAGACACCTGAATGTACTTTATTCCTATTTCTCCCGAACAAGGATCCATCCCCGAACTGGAACAAGTTCCTTTCGAGTTCGTATATAACCATACGATGGATTATCCAATAAACTGGGATCTTCGTAGTAATACGGAGTGTCCTGGAGAAATACAAAGGTGATTTAGGATTGGCGAAGAAATACTTGGTTTGGTCATGAATATCAGTCGCAATTTACTTTGCCCTCCTACTAATCCCTTACTTTGTCTTAACTTAATACCTTCTGCACATCATCGTTATGCTAATTGGTTTTCTTCATTCCCTACCGGTCGGCACCAGCCTATGGTTTGGAAGAAGACTATCCAATTTGCGTAATAGGTGTACTATCTCCTAAACCAAGGAGTACTCGCAATGAGAGAAGGTGAAAAGAAAAGACAACTGAATAATCCTATTCGTTTTCTCCAGAACCAGAAACCATCCTCGAAGTCCTTCGAGTTCGTATATAACCATACGATGGTTTTGTCCAATGGAAGTGGACGTTCGCAGTAATGCGGGGTGTCCTAGAGAAAAGGGTAAAAGTAGGAGTGGCAATGAGGTCTGCAACTCTGACAATCCAAAAGCCTGTGTTAAGAAGGTTCGGTCAACTTGGTCACTGAGTCATAGTCTTAGGGTCGGGTCAATGGTCGCTGCCAGAGAGAGAGAAAAGAAACACTCAGCGTGCACTCTAACCTAGATCAGAATGGTTATCACTTTATCTAATCTGGAAACCTCCCACTGTACCTCAAATTCTCCTCCAAACCTGAAAAAAGAATTAGTCGGGGTCACCCGAGGAGTAAACTAACTCATCAGTGGGAATCGGGATCCAACTATCATCGCATGATAACGTGACGGAATCCACTCACGTCACCACACTCCAGAAGGTATGCGCATGCCTGGCAAGTTTCAGTTCTTTTGAAACTCCCGATGTGATTTTTACCCCTAGGACCCAAGTGACCTTGACACAGTCAACAAATCAAAGAGTCCTAGTCAAGTTCAACCCGTCATTATCCTGGATTGCATTAAACCCACCCGTACGAGCCCTTGACACAGTCAACAAGGCCGCACGACTGTCCTAACCAATCCCATTAATATGCTACAAACAAACACTACTTAGCTACCGCACACTACGCCTTGACACAGTCAACAAACGCAGCACGAATACTAAGTAATACTTGTAAGAGATGACGGAGGGCTACGGCTGGTTTTTGGCGAAAAACCTTTAACGTAATGAACTTGATATCGTTGAAGGAACTGCATAGTTTTTATAAAAATATAGTGACGAAAACCTTTGCTAAAGAGGTCACTACCGGTGAAGGGATCTCGGCTCTTTCCCCGTAGAATGAGGTGCAGGATATTCCAACTGAATACCGCGATGCAAAGCAAAAGTAATCGGCTATAGTGAAGTTAATGCCCTGACGCAAACTTCTGTCCAAGGGGTCACTCCCGGTGAAGGGATCTCGGCCCTTGCCTCGTCGACTGAGGAGCAAGATATTCCAAATGAATACCACGATGCAAAACAAAAGTGAACGTCCTTGCAATAACAGCTTTTTGAAAAATTGTTCCAACAACATCAGAATAGGTTTGTTTATCTTGCATTGATCCGAATCAACGCAGTCCCATCAATTAATCACACCACAAAGAACGAAAATATACTGATGTACGTATATGCCATCCGCATTCGCCACTGGGTCCCGTCATCACCCGTTAGGTCAGCTAACTAACGACAGAGCGGGGACTGGACTAGCGCGGATGTAAAACATATACAACATCTACTAATATATATACCAATATATTATATTTCGCTCAAGGCGTGATAAAATGCAACATCACAGAAATGTACAGCATCACAGAACAATACATATATCTGGAAGCCCCGGGTTTCACAGAGCCGCTGCTGAAACCCGACGTTCCCCTGGTCGTGTGGATAGCCTGTGCAATGAAATCCTAGACCCCTACGGGCGCGGCAAGTCACCCGCCAAAACCTGAAGCGAGGCAGCCCCCTTCAGCACCGTGAATGGACCACCCAGCACTTCACGGAATCCGGTAACTTGGGCACCCCTTCTGGGTCAACCTATACCCCCTACGAGTGCGGCGAATAGCCCGCCAATCCTAGAGTGAGGCTTCCTCCGTCTCAATGCCATGAGATGCGGGCCCGTTGCCCTCTAGAACCCGGCTATCCGTGCACCCCTCCGCGGGGTAATCCTAGTACAGAAAATAAAATATACATATACCGGGTACATCGACCGCAACCAGGTCATGCCCCAAAAGAATAATACAATCAGGCAGTGACGGCAGTCCACATGTCGGACGCTCGCCCCGCAATATCAAATGTACATAATACAACAAAACAGTACTAGCATTGCATCCAGGCTATCCCCCACGACCGATCCGCAACAACACAGCATAAACATAGAACATCAACGTGAAAGTCACGTTCGCAAATCCGTCTAACCGGGCTATAGCAGTTAGACGGGATTTACCGATCAAGTGACATTCACGGTCGCAGATATAATGTAAATACTGTGAAATAATGTGTTTAAAATATCCGATCGATCAAACAATTAACAAGTGGGCCCCCAACCAATACTGTAGCAGTCACAGAAAACCTGGGCCCAATTTTAATATTCCAAAACCCCTAAAATAAGCCCAGAAGCCCACTGAAAAAATACGAAGCATTGACCCCACCAACTTGCGGCGGAAGAGCGGCAGAAAGGGGGGTATTGCCGCGCTTCCGCGCTCGAGGTAAGGGTTCACTGTCTCGTTTTTTCCCAGAGTTCTTAGAACTCCCTGCACATCTTTCTGAGACCACCTGAAAAATTTTTAGACTTCAAAAAATTTCAACAGAAACTGATGTGAAGGAAAAATACGGTTTTTGGAAATTTTGGTCGATCGGAAAAGCAAACACATCAAACGAAGCTAGGTAAGGTTAATGGCACGGCTCTGATACCATGTTGCGCCAAGGCAGCGCCCCATCCTCGTACCCGAGGCCAAAATGCGGAATCAGAATTTTTTCCTTACTCGGAAACCGGCGCTACCGCGGACAAAGAAAACCCGGATCGTAAACCATTAACATATACTAGCTAACAAGAGATGGGGTGAGAGATATACCAAGCGATCCGTGTCCTTCGGTCTTCTTCTCCACTCCGATCTCCCGCGGAAAGTGTAGTCTCCACATCGTCGCCTCCTCGCCGGAAAGGGCACCACATTGCCTGCGTCTTTTACGGGCTCCCGCCTCTTTACCGAGGCAACTCGGGCATGAAACCGGCAACTCGACATGCTCAAGATATGCTGTAGAATGTGTAGTGTAGAGGGTATGTCTCTTTGGGGTTTGTTGCCATGGTGATGGAGGAATCAAGAATAGAAAAATGGTGCTTGCATTTTTCTAGCAAGAAAATGAGATCATGGATGAAACTCTCAAGAAGAAGCTCTCTTCTTCTTCTTCTCTCTTTCTTTTTCCTCTCATGAAAAACTTATCATGTAAATGAGAATGGTGGAGGAGGAAGAATATATGAAACAAGAGGGAGGTGAGTGTAGGAGAGTATGAAGGGTGACCATAAACAAACATAATCATCACAAACTCACATCAACCATTCTAATCAAATCTCATCACAATAAAGCATGAAAAGATGAAGGAAAAGAATGGAATAAAAAGATGCTCTCATCTTACAAATAAACCCTCCACAAATGTAATTTGCAAAACTGCAAATTACCCCCTCCATCAGAAAAGTCCGGCCGGGAAAGAACAAGGAAAAACCGGCCGGAACGGAATGCAAATTGGCAACTCCAGAAAACTGGTCCCGTAATAAATTACAGGACAACCCCGATACTGTGCATACACACCCGCATCTGTATTCCGACCGGATACAAATGCAATGAGACAAAATCTACACTGTACTAGACTAGGACCGGCTTAAGCCAAAGCCGGCTAGTAAAATCCGTTCGATCCTGATCCGTGCAATACCGCACGTATCAGATCAAACCCTGCCATATAACTATACGGCCACTAGTACAAAAACTGTCCGATCCTGATCCATGCAATACCGCACGTATCTGATCGGACCCTGCCATATCTCCATACGGCCTCTACTGCGTTTCGCCCGAAAGCTTGAGTAACTGTAAGTGTGGTGGACTCTAAAGACTCATCAATACTATGGCTGTGGATTTAACCACTAGCACGTCAGAGGTATAAGCCAATACGTGACGGGCCACCAGCTATTGACCAAAAGGGACGTCGATAAGGAAGCTCACCCCGACACCCAACTGAGCCTGTCAGTGACAATATCCGTACAGTCCGGTCCGTTCGTCTATGAGTATCGCATGGCGGGCCTAGGGGGTTGGTGAAAGTCAGACCCCCAAAAGCGGTACAAGTCGTGTTGGAGTGTAGCCCAGAACACCCTGAGATACTACTGGAATACCTACCAGTAAATCTCCTTGCCTCGGCCGAGGGCTTCGTGTAATGGCTCTCCTAGACACAGCGCGACCTCACCCCCAATACCGGGAGAGACGAACCCCTGCAGATCCGCTCACTGCCTCCATGTGGCTCGGGACTGTACCCAACTAAAACCTGTTTGCACGACTCCTTTGAGCCGTGGTAGGGTAGTAATCAAAGCACAGTGGGAACTCACACGAGACAAATTACGATCTCAGGTCGATGAACTAACCTGTACACATGTCACCAGGGAACTGCCATCTGACGTCTGGTATAAGACCAACTAGCAGGTTCCCGGCGAGTCCTGTCCGGTGTACTCATAACCCAATGAGCACCTGTATACATCTTAGGTGAACCAACTGACACCAGTGGCTTGTGAGACCGACCACCGCCCCTCGTCGGGGTCTCGACTGTATACACTAGTCTACTAATGGAGTATCGATGCCCAGTCTCGAAACTCCTATGACTAGGGACCTTTTAAGGATGTGCTTATAGACTACCAGCTCCCACGTATATGATCGCCATCATACTGTTGGTAGTCAAGCAAGAATCCTAGGGGCTCTATCAACGTGTAATAGCGACATGTCAGGTCACCTAAAGCAGTACACGATGATAAAGATAAACCAGATAGCATACTATCATCTCGAGTAAGAATGTCCTACCGGGATAGGTCCTCCCTCAATCATTGCAATCACGTGCCTGTGATCCAATAATTGACTCTGAGGGCACTATCTCCAACAAGTCTTTCACAAATCATACGAAGAGTGTGTGCAAGAGCTTAATGTGATGTTTTTCATAAACATGAGTACTCATATTGATTTTCTATATCGATATCGTTCGTTTGCCAAATTTTGAATCTTCCGATATCTCGACACGAGCTTTTGAATCTTCGATTCTTGATTTCTTTTGAATTCTTTTGAACTTGGACTTTAGCTCCTTAGCTTCATGAAACTTGAATATGATCATTAAAAAACTCTAGTCCATTAACCTCCAACTCCCAAATAGATTTGTCGTTTATGCTCAATTTCCTCCACCCTCCATCTGTAGGCTTGTGTCGGTTGATATCCTGAAATCTTTCTCAAACACGACCAAGCTCATATACAGTGTTATAAAATATGCAATATGAAACACATGTGTGTGTGTGTGTGTGTGTATATATATATTAATATTGTATAACATCAGCAAAACTAAATAGTAGGATTATAAGAATGCATAAGCCATCAATCTCCCTTTTTTTAATGATGTCGAAGTATTAATAGGAGATATCGATATATTGAAAATCAAGCATTTGAATAATTTTCAATCATCGATAAAACAACCAATATACTAAAGTTAAACGTTTGAATAACTTCAATATATTGATACGAACCTATTACTCTCCTTTTTCACATAATTAAAAAGGGTGTCCTAAGAAGTAAAACGTTTGAATTACTCCCCCCAGACACATGAGTACACCAAAGGTAAGTTAAATGTTTGAATATCTCCCCCTAAATGTATGCATAGGATACTAATAGGAGTTGATATGAGCAAGATTTAAAGTTAAACGTTTGAATAATTTTGAAAAACAAGCATTTGGCTCATATTAACAAGCATGTATAAAAGATAAGCAATAGTAAGAGATACATGCAAGATAACCATATGCAACATATAATCAAGTTATAATATCATATGGTTGAAAAGATGAGATAAAGATATAGCAAAATAGGGTTTTCTCATTTTTAATGTCGGCAAGCCCATGAAGGCCCTAAACACACTCTGCTAGATCTTAAGATATGTTAAAAATAATAAATCCACAATTGGGTTCCCCTAACGAGGGTTGCAAAGGCCATGTTGGAAAGATGATACTTATGATAAAATAGGAGCTAGATATACCACAAGTAAGCAACCTATCGTATAAGCCACACGAATATCAATCTTGAGCAATGTTTTCTCCAAAACTTGTGTTTGACGTCATCTTGTGTCTGGCTTCCTACAACTCATATACTCAAAGATACAATACACATTATGGAAAAAAGCATGAATTAGAGGGATAGAATATCTTACAACCCATATCGAATAAATTTTGCAAAAAAATACCATCAATTTTCACATTCAATGAATATTCCATCAATCACATGATCATGAGTATAGCAAAAAGATAATCTATTCAATGATCCATCCGTCGCATAAGAAAACCAAGAAAATAAACTAAAGATGCGATTTTAGACTAAAAACCATAAGTGCCTACAAACAAGTTTATCAAAAATTATCGGTTCTTAATCAAAACACTAGTCAAAACAAAATAAATACCCATATCAAGTTTCCCATCCAAACATAAAAAAAAACTAAAGCAAAAAGGAAACAAAACAAAGGAATTATCATCTCCCATCTCCTCACTTAAGCTTCATCATCATCATCATTATTGTCACTCCCTACGGTATCATAACTGACATTTCCACCGTTGACACCATTGACCCCTTTGGAACACTTGACTCTAGAACTCCCACCTTTTCCACCTTGGAAATCTTCAAACCTCGCGTTGATGTTCCTAAATTGTTCTCCCAGATATATCATCATATGCTCATGGGACTCACGGGTCTCTCTTATCAATGCATCTACGTTCTTGGCTAATTTTTCTTGATGTGCCCTCAAATACCTCACTTCACGATCCAAGGAATCAAAACGATTATATATTCTAGTGAAGTTGGGATCGTAATGCGGTTGATCCATATCCCTTGCAGCAGCTTCTCTCTCTTCATCTTCTCCTTCCACTTCTTCTTCAGCTACACCCCGATTTGTTGCACGCTCGACAGTGGTAACCATTAGATTGATGGTTCTCACATAAAATGGGGCATCCACAGATCCTAGTTATTGATATTCTAAAGGTACTTTAAGTGTTTGAAGATACGGGTGAAGACCATACCATATGGTAAAGTTTTGGTGGGGACGAAGTTTGCGGCTGAAACTATAACTTCCAAGATAAGATTTCAGAGATTCACCTTGACCTTATGCATGAAAAAAAGGTCACTAACTTGTGGCATCCCATAAAAGCGCTTCGATCACTGGGTTTGCAAAGAAGAACTTTTCCAAGTGTGTTGCCTATGACTTTTGCCTCAAATTTCAAAGTAGCAGTGGAGTGGTCATGGAAGGGAACGGTCCGGATATGGAGAAAATTTGAAGCACTCACTGCATTCCATCCATCGATGTAATCGGGAAAAATCTAAAGTGTGTAGGGATGGAAAATAGCACCACTAGCCGGAACACCAAGGAGTTTGCTAAGTAAAACCCCATCCGCAACCAATTTATTTCCGAGCACAAATAAATTAACAACAAGACCATTGTTCCTAAAGATGGTGAGTGTTTACCGACGAAGACTGGATTGGGACGTGGAAACGTTTAGCCTGAATTTGGGGGCAGGTGCTATATGAATATATCCATCCACCTCTCTGAAGATACCAAGTTGATTTATGACACCGTATATCGGAGGTTTGGATAGATGCGGTCGATATAGCAAACTATCAAATTCCCCCTCATTTGTGAGGGGGTTTTGATTGTGGGGACGCTCTTCCTTGCAGGTGCAAGCCCCTACAATTAATTACGTTATCGCGTTACGATAACAACTTTCACCTTCTCCAATAGGTCACTTTTTGTCGTGTTATATATTGTTTATTATGGGGTTACCCTTGGATTATATACGGAGACTAATATATATCATCGTCCGGAGGGCATAGATTAGTCCAAATCCGTATATTAGATTTAGGGTTTTGAACTTGGAACGTAGATCTCATATAAACGAGGTCCATCAGTTCATGGGATATATTGGTTTGATCTAAGAATCGTTAGTCGTATATCGTACTAAGATCGACTTAGAAACAGTGAGCATATGGGCTCAACTAATCATCATATCATATATGAATAGCCCCTGGATAGTATACGGTAGTCAATATGGAGACGGTCCACAGGGCAAAACATATTAGTTTATGGACATCGCGGTCCATAGGAGACATGGATGGAATATGGTTTGTTTGTGCCCGTAGATTGTATACAGAGTTCAATATGGAGACCGGCCGTTGGGACAAATATATATTAGTTTAAGGACATCACGGTCTAATATTAGTTTAGGTACATTTCGGTCCAACATTCCCGTGTTCGGTACGAAGTATTAGTTTAAGAACGTTTCGGTCCATCTTTTATCTTGCACGCACGTGTATATTTTACGTGGCGAAGTGAACGATGGTAACATGTGATGCGCCCAATATTAGGGTGCGGTCCAATTTGAAAGCATTTATATTTCCCTCAAAGATATATATATACATATATGTATAAAGCTGGAGCTCGATATGAGATTCGCATCCATATGAGATGCTTGTCAATATGAGGTATGCACATTAATATGGAAGTGTATAAATATGGGGTGTATCAATATGAGGATTAGGACATTCTCTGTCTTGATGAAATTTCATATCTTTCATCAAGTTGAGATGAGGAGTTATTGGTTGTTGGGACCCGCTATCACTCTGAAAACGTTGAGGAATTACAGCAACATATATCAAAGGTGTGGAAAGATGCACCCTTGAACCAAATCCCGTATATGAGAGAAAAGATCATGTCGGAACTGAGGACCGTTAGTCTTATATGAGACTAAGATAAAGATCATTTAGTCGTATATGGGACTAAGATCAATTTGGATGGTCGACCATTAGTCGTATATGAGACTAAGATCAAATGGATGAAAGATCGTTAGTTATATATGGGTATTGGTTATAATAAATATTCTGAATTGGTCCCTAAAACTAAACAATTTATGTGTAAATACTATTATAATTATGGAAACAAATATGCTAATTCTACGTGTAACTATTGTTGCACTGTAGGGCATACATCTCAATACTGTACAATTAAAAATAAATCATCTTATAAATATTATTTTTCTCCAAACACTCACCCAAATGAATTGCGTATGATATGGGTTCCAAAGGTCACACTTTCTTCTTCCTGTGTTGCAAGACTTTCAAATCTAGTAGCCGTCCTTGGATCCTTGATAACGGATATTCGAGACACATAATTGAAAACATTCAAAGCTTCAAAACGCTATGAAGAGAAGAAAGAGGCAATGTTACATTTGGAGAAAATTAATAGATTAATAATTAGAAAAATATTTAAATAATACACCATATAAACACTTTTATGAAAACCCCCTATTATTAAATAATTCAAAAGTCTTTAGTTGTAAATTCTACATATTCAATACCTTAGACAACTTAGAAATGTTCGATTCTAAATGTGATGAAAGAATATTTGTTGGTTATTCTATGACCAGTAAAGCCTACCGCGTTTATATAAGTAAACTTTAACCATTCAAAAAAGATGCACGCTCAATTTGATGAGACTAACTCCGTAAATCCCATAGATGATGATGACTCTACCTTGTCAAAAAGTTTAGATAATTAATCAATAGACAATAATATTGAAACCAATCAAATGGAACAATAAGAGCAAGTTATTGATACCGCTCTTCCAAAAGATTGGCAATTCAATAAAGACCACTCTAAGGACTTAATAATAAGAGATATAGATAAAGGAGTAATTATTACGTCATCAACATTTAACTTATGCATCAATTCAATCTTTATCTCGGTTATAGAACCGGAGAATTTTAAAGAAGCTGAAAATGATGAGCATTAGATAGAAGCGATGCAAGATGAGTTGAACCAATTTGAAAGAAATAAAGTTTGGAAATTAGTTCAAAAACCCGAAGATAAACCAATAATTGGCACTAAAATGGGTTTTTAGAAACAAGTTAGACGAGTCTGGGAATATTGTCACGACCCGAAAGTACGAAACGTGATCGGCGCTTAGATTACGAAGCGTCTAGAGGCGCCACGTAACCTAAGTAAGCCGAAGCCCAGAAATCTAAACCATAAAAGAAGAAGAAGAAGAAAAAGAAAACAAGTTTAAAAGCATCAGCAAATTTTCTCAAAAATTTCGGCAGAGTCTCCTCTATAAAAACTAGCCCCCAAACGGGTACAACAAGTAATATACATAAACAATAAAAAGCATCCCCAAACGGGAGCTAGCATCAACGCCAACAGGCGGAAACAACCACAACAAGCACAATAATATACAACGCCAAAGGGCGAGGCTCAAAACTCAAAGAAAATAAAACCACCAAATCAGCATAATACATGCGCGACTCTAAGGTCAAAATAAAAGACTGGTCCAATAAACTTATCAAGTAATACAAGTATGGTTGATGGAGCTTACTAGATACAAATGAAAGAATAAAAGTACAATGGTGGTTCGGATACAAGTGAACCAACCTACCGTGCAAATCACCCTGAAGGAATAGATGTGCCAGCAAGCTGCCAGGGAAACATGTACATCGAACCTGTAATAAAATTTGGCACAACAGGGGTGAGTTGCCAACTCGTGAGTAGAAGACATCTACGAAAAGAAATCGAATGCACGACGCTATCCTAGGTCATAATAATACACTACTAAGTCTCAATCATCTAGTAATAGCAGGGTAATACTACTTGTAAGTGCAGATACTCCGTGCTCGTGTCAGTGCCTCATATAGTACTATGTCATATGAATGGATATGCATGCACCATGAATATAAAACAATAAATCCTGAAATCCAGATATATCTGTATAAGAAATCTTTAACTGTTATCATAGTAAAATGTATATAGGAATCTGAAATCTCAATAATGAAATCCATGGAAATCCGTGTCAAGTATCGACACCAACATGTAAATCTCAAGTCTCATAGTCTCAATACCTCGGGCTCCGTCAGTCCGGATCGGCCCATATCACTAAATCTCACGACAACGGTCGGTATCCTCCGGATATCCGCTGCGCCAGACATCACCGGTAGGTAGCCTTCCCCTGCCAGGCTCATCGTCTACAACTCGATCTTCTTGCCCCGGGGTACCATACCGGGCCCACCATGTACCCGAGACGGTTCATCCACTCCTCGAATCGGGTCTCGAAATCCAACAGAAAACATGAAATCTCATGGTGGACGATACATACATCACGAGAAAACCGCATCTTATATTTTAAAAAGAGAGGAGAAGAGAGAGAAGTTTTTATATATTCTTGCGGTTTTCCCCAAAATCCAGAAATCTCATAGAAATCCAAATCTCAAAATCATGAGTAAGTAAATGATAAGTGTCAGCATATGCCCCATAATACTGCATGATAACATGAAAATATGAATGCATGAATGTCTAAGTAATAATTACCATGTCTATACTAGCATCTGAGAGTAATCACAATATTATATATCGATCTAGTTGCTAGATGATTTTATCAATAAAAGATAATAAGATCTAAAGTGTACGTGACATAGCAATTACCGATGATGATGTGTGTGAGCCGGCAAATAAGTGTGCGTGGAATATGCGCATCATCGGTAATGGTGCTGGTGTCCTAACAGGCAGAGTTTTATACTGATTACAGAAATATATGTATGAACATGCAACATTATGATTACAGTATGAATGTGAAGACAGATGTGCAGTATCCACCCCTCTGCGACATACGAGTACAACTATCACTATATGGATCGAATCTAAACTAGTGTCCATCTAACCTCCTAAAGAACTTAACCTAAGAAACTAGTCAATAAGAAACAAGAGTCTACCTAAGGTCTGAATCAATATCTCTAATAGTCGGTGATCCAGCCTCAATAGCATCACGTACGAAGTACGGCTTCCTCGAACCAAGAGTGCGGATCAATCATCATATCTATGCCTCGTATGGTAAAATCCATCGTACGGTATCCCAATATCGGGGTACGGGTCAAGTATCTCCTAGGTGTCTCATTATTCGTATAATGTCATCACCAACACATCGCATGATCAAGGTGCTAAACTGTAATCGCCTACATCAATCATATATCATTGCCATCATAATAAGTATCATTAGTTTATCCTCAGAGATATCATGTCATATGTACCATATCGCAATTAAGTCATACATATCCCCTTATAATTTAAGTATACATGTTCATTATCTCATTCTCTAACGATCCGCTAACACTTAATACGACTGTATAGCCAAGAATCACGGCATCAAGCCCAGTTACACTATTTCATCATACCTCGGATATCATATCACCTCAATGAATCACATATACGTGTTGTATATATATGTATATACCTATACCTAGTTCTATATATATACACATACACGTATACCCCATGTCGAGTTTCAGTGTGTGCGTGTGTGTGTTTCTATCTGAAACCTACGAACCTCTTCTAAGGTACTCACCTTCTGATATGGTTTTCCTAAATCAGTCTAGTCCAGCCTAGGGTCATTACTAGGGTCCTAAGCATTAAGAATCTAGGGTCACATCTGGCTTCCTAATGTCAATAAGTACTATTTTTATTCTACGTTGCGGGGGTGCTAAACGCCATCCACCCGACTTCCCCCCGTAGATATACATCTACTCACCTGGTCCATGTCTGCCGAAGACGGTGTCGCCATCCTCCTCTTCATCACCTGCAGTCCACGTGAAGGGTACCTAAATGCAAACATATAAATAGTATCGTAAACTAAATCACATACAAAAGTCAAAATGACGCAAGGAACAAGCATAGGTTAAAACCTAGGTCCCGTCCACGCAAAAGAACCAAATATCGCTCGATATCGGCGTAAAAACCCCGATGGATCGAGAAAAACATCAACAAACAACTTATAGTTTTAAAACTCGTTACTTATAATATAAAGCATGATTTAATTCATCGAAACACTGAAATCCATCAAATCGTCCGATTTCGTAAAACCCGAAAATGCCAATTTACCATTTTTCTTCAAAACCTGACATTTAAATGAAACCAATGGTCATAAAACTCATTAAATAGCATAACTAGACTATACAACACCTTACTATATTTTTATTACACAAATTTGTATTAATTTGAAATTTCTAGTTTGCAACCATTAGCAATTTTCGACATCTTTCAAGCAAAATTCACAATTCCACAACAAAACATGATTTTGCATGAATTAATATATTAAACTACAATTCATGATGATAATGATATGATGAAACCATAATTATATTTTTTAATCTCATTTATTTAGGGATTTCCAAAATCTAGTTTACAAAAAATAGCATTTTAAATTAGTATTTTTCTAATTATCAAAAGAAACTAGTGATCAAAATAAGTTTTTCATTAAATTAATATGCTAATATTCTCATTAAAACTACCATCTAATGATAACAACCTTAATAAGAATTTTATTTTACCCACAAACACATTTTAGAAAAATCTAGTTAGCTAAATAGTTTAATTAAAACAATTTCGATAAACAATTTATTATACCACAACCATGCAAGAATTTTCCACACTAAAAGATGTTAAACTAGCTATTATAACCCTAATTAATTATTAAAAACCCTAACTTGAATTTACAACCCTAACTTGCATTTTAAAAAAAGAACATGGAATTAATTCATTAAATCTAATTAAGCTTAAATGATCATCTAATAACAATAAATCAAAAGAAAGAAAATTATACCTCCAAAATGTGAAATCCAAACAAGAAATGAGCCTCCAAAATGCATGCTTTTCATCTCCAAATTCCATATAAAAATGAGCAAGGAATAAAGAGTATGAAATAAATAGGATTTTATGGAATTTTAATTGAATTTTTGATGTATTTTTGAATGAAAATGAAGTGGGAAATGGGGGGGCTGCCATAGGGTTGTGGCCGGCCTTGGTGAGGTGAGGGAGAGAAAGAAGAGAGTGTGAAAAGTGTGTAGAAGTTTCAAGAAGAGAAACAACACTAAAAGTCTTTTCATGCTTTATTTATTTATTTATTTATTTACTATAGCAACTCAAGAAAGCTCTAGAAAATAGGAAAAATTTGCAAATAAATTTTGCATGATACACACTAATTTCTAATATGCCATGGTTCATTTTTACAAATTAAAACCATTTAAATTTGTAATTTACACTAATTTAGTGTAAAAATAAAGCTTATGTTAATATTTAAAATAGTTAATTTAGGAAAAATATTTTATTAAACTAAAAATTTATAAGTGGCTAAATAAATACCATTTACTAGTAATTTCATAACTAAAATAGATATTTTAAAAATTATAATGAAAAACAAATCACGGTTTGGTTTTACGAAAAATACATTTTACTTTACCGAAAATTCTAAAATTCACTTAAACACTTTTATTCATTTAATTATTTATTTAATCATTTTTTAACACGTTACAAATATAGTAAGGAATAAAGCAAGTTTAGTTGCTCAGGGTTATAATCAAGTCGAAGGAATTGATTATGACGAAAATTACGCTCCCGTTGCTAGACTCGAGGCTATTAAGATATTATTAGCCTTTGCTTGTTTCAAGAACTTTAAGGTCTTTCAAATAGACGTTAAAAGTGCATTCTTGAACGGTAGAATAGAAGAAGTGTGTGTAGCACAACCACCAAGCTTTGAAGATCATAACATTCTGAATATGTTTATAAACTTGAAAAGGCTTTGTACGGTCTCAAACAAGCCCCTGGAGCTTGTTATGAGAGATTAAGTACATTCCTAACAAAGATAGGATATATAAAAGGCATTGTTAAAACCTTATTTACAAAAACCCATGGAAATGATATTATGGTTGTTCAGATTTATGTTGATGATATCATATTTGGTTCTACTAACGAATAGTTTTTCCAGGAATTCTCAAAGTCTATGCAGGATGAATTTGAGACGAGTATGATGGGAAAATTAAATTTCTTCTTCGGACTTCAAATTAAACAAATTCATCACTCAAGCCAAAAGTACTAGGAAACATATCAAGAAGTTCAGCTTAGAGAATGCAAAGACATGTAAGACTCCAATGGACTACAACTAAACTAATCAAGGATGAAACTGGAAAGGCGGTAGATATACGACTCTACCGAGGTATGATTGGTAATTTACTGTATTTAGCTGCTAGTAGACCTAATATTATAGCGTGTGTTTGTGTGCTAAATTCCAAGCAGATCTTAGAGAATCACATTTAATAGTATTTAAGAGAATCTTTAGATATCACAAAAGCACTATTAATCTAGAATTATTGTATCCTAAGAATAATGTGTTCCACTTAACAAGTTATTCAGATACCGATTATGTTGGAAGTCAAACTGACAGAAAAAGTACTAGCGGTACATGTCATTTCTTAGGAAACTGCCTTGTCTCTTGGAATTCCAAAAAACAAGTATCAGTAGCACTGTCTACTGTTGAGGCGGAGTATATTGCCACTGGTGCATGCTGTGCCCAGAGTCTTTGGATCAAATAAACTTTAGAAGACTATAAGAAAATAGTCTCTAAAAATTCCAATACTATATGACAACATTAGTACTGTACAAATGACCAAGAATGCTGACCAACACTCTAGAACCAAACATATCGATATTCGATATCATTTCCTATGAGATCACTATCATAAAAGCAATAAATCCTTGAGTATATGCTGACTGAATCACAAGTGGCTAATATATTCACAAAACATTTAGACAGAACTTGTTTTCTAAAATAAGGGGTGAACTCAACATGCTTGAACTAGAAACCTAAATTATAAAAACCTTCATTAACCAATTCTTAACAAAAATATAATAAAATCGTAAGTATCATAGGACTATAGACATCCCTGCAGACATCTATAATTGTGTATGTTCATAAAAACTGCACAGCAGTTTCGTGAACTTCTGCTTGATTTTGAAATTTTAAATTTCAAATCATTTGAACGTTTAAAAACTAACTTTACTGTTTTTAAAACTTCCCTTCTATAGTTATCCTTTTCACTATAAATTCAAGTGACCCTCATCATTTCCATTCACTTGTTTATCTACATCCAACACTAAAAACATACACACTAACCCTCACTATGTCGAAGCGAATGATATCGATCTGGAACACCCCCATAGTTGAGAAAAGTTCTCCTTCTTCAAAGAAACTTGGTGTTAAAATCAAGGAAGAACGCCTTTCTCCCATATGACTAACTCCGAATTCTTCACGGATTCTGCTGTTCACTCTGCTTCATTCTCTTTCGAGTCCATCCTCTGAGGAGGATTCATCAAAAGAACCCTTCGAGAAGTATACCTTTCATGCTCCTCCGGCAGAAGAAAATCCAACGGAAAATCCCCTACCGATCCACTTAATTAAGGACCACCACTAAACGGTCCTAATAACACTTGGTATCACTTTGACCCAACTGGACATGGAAACGACGCTGATGATCCTTTCTACATTCATCCACCACCTAACCCACGTTTCATGTTCATCGCTCAGTATGAAAAGTTAATAATATTCATACTCAGATATTTGATCGGGTCAAAGGAGTTTTCGTCAAGGAAAAGGAAATGAAGACGACGAAGTATTGGAAGCATCTCCCTAGCCCCTAGGAATCCGTTAGGTCTAGAAGTCCGTCGTATTTTCCTTTTAGCATGTTTGTATGGTTTAATTATCAAGTTTGAATTTCTATGTGTTAATCAATATTTATTTGCAAATTGTTTTTTAATCTACTAAAAATTCAAAATAAAATATTATTCCTAATATCCATTAAAATCTACTTTTATTATTATTCATTTGCTATCTTACTTTTTTATATTCCTCCTTAATGCTTTTAAATTTTTGATATTTCCAAAAAGGGGAAGAAATAATATGCATATATTCAGGGAGAGCATCTAAATAAATATCTTTTTGAAATTATATATATATATATATATATATATATATATATATATATTTCAATTATATGTATCTTAAATATTATTAATTAAATTTTGTAAAATATTAAAAGGGGGAGATTGTTGACCTATAAGTCTCATTCTCTTTAGTTTTGATTATTTTACAAAAACTATATTTCAAAAATATTGTATGTTACTAACCATGCCAAATATGTTATAATGCTAAAAGCAATTGATTTAGTCGAACAAGAGAATAATTGATACTGCAAATCGCACTACAACAGTAACATCAAGTGATGAAAGACTTCGAAGATCAAAATTCAAGTTAAAAGGAATTATCGAAGAAGTCAAACAACGGACGTATTCAAGAATTTTTATTTTCCTCGAGTCGATTCGATCTCAATGGTTTGAATCTTTTCCTAATCTTAATTTTTAATAACTAGATAACTCTTTTCTTAAAGAAGTATCTAAATACTGATTTGATTCAAAACAACCAAGATTCTATAAACTGATATCTGAAATATCAGTTTATAGATGTCCATCTGAAATATCTATTTATAGAAATCCATCCAGACGTCCATAACAATTATGGTCAATTTCAAAATTCTGTTTTCGGTTTGAATTTCAAACTCTAATGGCCATTAACTGTACCTAATGGTTCAAAAGTGCGGGAACAGTTATTCTAACCGTCCTAACTGACCTTCACTCAAAATCTATAAATAGGACCCTATTTTCAAAGAGTTTTAACAACTCACGAATTTAAAAATTCTTTAATAGTTTCATGAAAATTTTCTCTCTCGCTCTTAAGTTTTTGCTCTTTTAAAGAGAAAAGATCTTTCAAGGCTTTAGAATTTTCTAATCATTAAAACGAAAGGCCTTTAGTTGTTGAAGAAGTTTCGTTTTTAAACTTTTCTTAATCCTTTTTGAAAATTTCTTCAATCGTGCTTAAATTTTTAATAATCTTTTGAGAGAAGAGATCATTTTGGGATTTTGATTTTTCTAGTCATTAGAATCGAACAATCTCTAAATTATTGAAGAAGTTTCTGTTTTAAAGCTTTTCTTAATCTTTTTGAAAAACTTCTTTGAATCGGTTTTAAACTTTTCTTAATCTCCAAAAAGACAATCCATTATCTACTTTGATTTGAAACTTGATTTATCCTTTGAGATCAATAGGGTAGTATAGTTGGTTCTGTAAAGATTTTTTAAAATCTTTCTTATACGACCTAGTGAAGAAATGTCTAAGATCTTCACATTGTAAAGGATTTCGGACTTGAGCCTTGGGAAAAAGTCTAGGTGTTCACCACATGTAAGTATAAAAGGTTTTGGAATTGAACCTTTGGGAAAAAGTCTAGGTGTTCACCGCCTACAAGTGTAAAGATTTTAAGATCTGAGTCAAGCAGAAGATCTGAGTTTCTCCACCCGTTAGGAGTTACTGAATGGTGAAGTAGAATCCTGAGCAGGAGCTTTCAGGCGGGGATTAGTCACAGAGTTGGTGAAACCTAATTAACAATCTTTTGTGTCAAATTTGCCTCTTTGTGCATTCTGTGACTGTGAAATTGTTACTCTTTATACTCTGATTTTATATTCTGCTACAAAATTTCTTTATTCCGCACAATTATACTAAGTTTGCCATAAATCCTTATTAACCCCTCCTCTAAAGCTGTTTCTACACAATTTTTCATCTCCATCAAAACACAACACTGCATACACTATCTTCCAGTCATAAACTTTTGCCATTTTTCATTCTTACATGGACATCAGGTCTGCAAAAGTCAAATTTTGCTAAAATTATTAGTTATATATTTCAATGTGTAAGTAGAAATCTACAATCATTATTTTTCAGATACATTGTAGAAGACTTACCCTCAATTAAGCTTGTTCTTTCCCTTTAAATCATCTCTTGCACTCTTCATTGGTTTCCTTGTAGGTATGAGATGCTTGCACAAATCATATAGGTAATTATTGAATCAGACTTGATGAAATGTATATACTATATCACTCAAATTGGTGAAATGTGATAATGTAGTAGAGGGTATATATCAACTGAAAATGAAATAATACAACAATAATATAATGAGACATACCTTTGGTTGTCTTGGTTGTGATGGCACTCCACTTCTATAAACACCGAAGCTTCCCCCCATTCTGCCGTTTCCTTGGCTGCCAATGTTTGCCACATTAGGAGTAGACTGCCCCACTGAAGATACAGTAGGCTGACTTGGTGCCTGAGAGCTTGATTCTTCAAATTCACTGAAATTCCTTTCAATTTTCTTTGGTCTCTCTCACTTCTTGGGTACTTTCTTAAGTACTGGAGCTTCTTGATTGGTGCAACTTTTTTTATTATGACCCCAACCCATGCATTTGGAGCACATTAAAGAACCATTAGATGCCCTAACTGAAATTGGTTGTGTTGGCTCATCTATTCCTCTCTTTCTCTTCTTCTTTGGTCTTCCAGGCTTGGTCTTATGCCATGGAGCTATAGGGGCAGGCATTCCAGTTCTTTCCTACCGACTAGAATAGAGGATTGGATTTATGGAAGACTCATGTCCTTTCAGGTAGGTTTCTTTGGAGTAGTAAGGATGGACAAAGTCTTTTGGGTTCTTTCTTGTTTTGATACATGCTGCAATGGCTTGGCGGCATGGTATTCCAGTTATATCAAATATCTTACAATAAGAAATGCCCATGTTTAAGTTATAAATACAGGACCTGCACTTATACAGTACTTCCAACTCATCTCCTCCTCTTTCTAGCACCCTGCATAGTCTGGATTTTTTTCACCTTGAACAATTTTCTTTAGTATAAGTGGACCCAGTCTTTTAGGATGACCCTGCATCCACAATTTTTTCTTCAAAATCCTTGTCTTCAATTGCTTTCTGATCATCTCCAGCATAGTCAAGATGGGTTGGTCTCTCCCTCCTTGATTGCTTTATTCCAAGCCTCAGCAATATTGTTTACCACTAAATCACATTTCACCCTAGTGATAAAGTATGCCCTACACCAATAAGATGGTTTATACTGCTTCATGAGCCACTCATGGGCTTTAGGATTTTTGGCTTTTAATTTTCTCATCTGCAACTTTAACATTGAATCTATATAAGCCTTTACACACTTATGAAATTGCTTTTTAATAGCACTAGATCCTCTACAGGCCAACAACATGTTAGCATACATGCCTTACACAAAATCTAAGTTCAGCTCCTGGAACAACTTTTTCAATTGCCCTGATAAGCCCTACATTGGAAAATTTTCAACCATCCTATGTTCAGCTCCAGGAACAAAATCTAAAATTAGATTATCTAAAATTTTTATCTTAAATATTCAACTATACTACTTACCTTTTACCTATCTGATATAAAAATCCAACCATTCTCTTATTGTGGACCAAGTGATGCTAAAATGCATTCAATAAAATAATTTTAAGTATCCTTTGTCTCAGACTCCACTACAGCAATTGCTACTGGGAACATCTCATTAGCCGCATCCCTATATTATGAAGAATAAAGTAATTAAAATAAGTAGTAGATATTAATGTATACTGCATAAACTGAGTTTAATATTTAAGATTTAGAACTTACCTTCCAATTGAACTTAATAGAAGACTTTCATGTACATTGAGATGACAACCATCAAGACCTATGAATGGCCTTCAACCAGCCTTGAATCCTTGTATTTGAGCAGCATAAGTGATATATATCTTCTTAAACATAGAAGGAGAATTAGGCAAAGGGTAATCAACCTGAACCTTCACATAATTTCCTGAATTCTTAACAAGCATTATATTTGCATAATCCCTAATCTTCCAATACTGTTCCTAGTGACAACCCTTAAATCTTCTCTTCACAAGTTTCTTAACTTTATATAGTTGTCCCACATTCACCTCCAACATGTAATCTCTCTTCAATTTTTTTGCATGGTCTCTACATCCCAATTTAGATTCTCCCTCAATTCATCCTCATATTCCTTAGATATCCACTCAACTGATCCATGCTTATTGATCCATGTTCTTGCACATGTGTGCTCTTTGAACAACTTCTTCATTTGGAATGATTCCTCAGGAAGCATGTATTCTCCACATACATTTCTCTTCTTCTCTCCTTGAACAAACACCTGTTACTCTATCATCTTCATTCTTTCGATGATTTACTGCATAACCTCTGAAAGTGCATCTTTATGAAGTGCCAATCTAAACACAACTGTATTTGCAAACTGATCCCCTTCTACCAATTCTATGTGATCTATATGCTCTTTCATATCAAATTCTCTAAACTTAGCCTTAGAATTGGTGTCATGACCATCCAATGACATGAGATCATCACTATCTCCATAGCCTGACTCAACTTCAATTTCAGGAAAGCCACCAATATCCAAATCAACTGTAGCATCTGTGTAACAACCGAGTCCAATTCTACTAATTTCAGTTATCGTATGTATGGTGCGTGGTATTTATTTCATTTATCTTGCTTGACTGTTGCTAGTTATAATTTACCCAGACAATTCATATCCTTGCATATAACAATTTAAGTCATTTAAAAAAAATTAAAAATATTCGACATGGCCTGCTTGACACCCCTAACCCTGTGGTAGCGTCCTTGCATCGTGTTCTCGTCCCGTTCAGTGAAACGGACGTGTTTGGGCGGCTACGCGCATGTGCGTGCGATCGTTCTTGGGGGGTATGCTTTTTAATTATAAAATCCTTCATTTTAAATTTTGGAACCCGCCAATAATTTTCTTTTTCGAATTCAAATTTTTGGACCCGACCCGGGCTCAATTCTGAAATATTTTGCATTTACGCCAAATCCTATTTTCTAATAATTTTTAATCCAGCGAAATTAAAATCCTACAACAGAAAAATATTTTTTCCATTCTTTAAAAATCCTTCTAAGGTTTCCCTAACCAATCAGAACCCACAAATCTTTCTCATATTTTTTCCCTTTATTGGCCACGAGCCAATCACAGCCACCCATTTTTCCCCCTGGGCCCCACACGAATCCCTCAGCCAAACGCAGCTTCTCTCTCTCACACTTTCTCCTTCTCTTTCTCTCTCTTCTTTCTTTCTCTCTCTCCCTGCGCTGCCTATCTCTCTCCTTTTCCTTTCTCTCTCTCTCTCTCTCTCTCTCTCTCTCTCTCTTTCTCTCCTCTCGCACACTTTCTCACAGATCTCGCGGTTACTTAAGGTTCTTCGAGTCCCGTCACCGCGCCTCGCTTACGGTCACCTCCCTTAACGTTTTCCCTTCTTCCTCTCTTTTAAAACCCGCGTCTCCTTTCTTTGAACCCATCCCAAAAAACCTAGCCGCCTTCCTCCTCTCGCCGTGGCCCTCGCGATGACGCCATCATCACCATTCCACGCCACTGCTCACCCCCGTCACCTCTACCTTCTCTCCTCCTCCTCGTCTTCATCTTCTTTCTCTTTTTCTCTCCCCTGCACACACCCATAACTGACCCGACAACCTCAGCCCCTCGCTTTGCCGCCGACCCCTTATCTCACCATCATCACCACCTCATTCCCTTCTTCTCCTCGACACCATCCCCTCACCAGAACCCCATCACCTAGCCCTGCACCCAAACCGACCCTAAACCCTAACCGAACCCTAGCTCTTCTGTAAACCCTTCACCGGCGTTCTTCACCGCCGTCAATCTCGCCGTCATTACCAACACCCCTCTAAGACCCAGTAAGTATCCCTCATTCTCTTTCTTCTTCTTTTTTTCACTGTTCTCTTCTTTTCTTTCTCTGGATCTATGTTGTTTTAGCACTCTATTCACTGTTTTATGTTTTTCCGGATTCCGACCATGCCGACGAAGTTTCCCGATGACCCAGCGAGGACCTGCGACCCGTGTGACTCCACTGTTCGTCGTTTGGGTTCATTCCGTATACCGTGCGCGCATCGCGACTTTCCCCGCCGACGCGTAACGTTCCGTTTTTCGTATCGCGACCCGTCGAGGCAAGTTAATCTTGCTACATGCTATTTAAATCATTGTATACATATTCTAATACCTGTAGTTTAAATATAGTACCCCATGCATCGTTTTATATCATTTCGATGTTTCGTGTGCATCGGTTTATATTATTTTAGATCTAGAACTTGAAAGGTAATTATTGCATACATGATCACATTTAAATGTTAAATCTCATAACCACAATCATATGTTTAATCACATTTTTGACATAGCCCATGGTATCTTTCTATAGTTTTAATCCATCGGACACTTGTGCGCATTTTAAACCAGTTTTAGCTGTGACTCCATCCAGTGAACCTATTTATAGATTATTGCATCCCTGGAAATTCTTAATATTGGTTAACATGATTTAACGGCCATGAATGTCACCCTATATTCATATAATGTTGAAACCGTCTCTGAACCACAACTGATAACTGTACTGCTAATTAATTGAATCTGCTTTATTGTTTAATTCATTGCTTAGATTATGTAGTTGATAAACATGCTTGATTACTTATAACCATGATTATGCTAGCTGTTTATGAGCACCCACATGTTATCTTTTATACCCTGACATGACTTGCTACACGTATTACCTGACTCAGCATGGTACCGTACACTACTTTACTTGACCTGATGTACCATGGCTTGACCCGTTACTTGATCTTGTGCCTAATGCCAACAAACCTGACGTGTAGTCCTCACGGACCGTTCCTGTTGTCTATCCAGACAAACCTGTTCTTACCTGATCCTGTGTTGGTATTAGTTCTTGATTACTGAATACCTGACTTGACATACACATATAATTTAGGGGTATGGGGAAATCAATGATGAAACCTGACTTGTAACTCGACAGTGTACTACCTTTACCGATCAGTTTTAGAGGCTAGGCCAGCCTTGGGATGATGCTGCTGAAATCATTCATCTGTACATATTTCCTGTTTTAGTTCCTAGCGGCATGTCTCGGATTCAGCCCGAGAATCTTGACCGTGGTCCCGGGTATGCACGGGATACTATTGAGTTACATCGATGATTCATCAAATTGATTTCGAAAACCTTAGAGTAGGAAAACCCAATAGAACGGTTTAGTTTACTCACTGCACACTACCCTGCACTGCCTGATTTATATTACTGTTACCCCTGCTTTGCATTCATGTTTATATTTGCATTGCCTGTTACCCTGTTCATATTTTATTACTTGATGACATGACGCGCTGACGTCTGGGTTTTGCATGGCCCAGATTCCGTACCTTTGCTGCAGTCCGAGCAGGAGTACTTCAGCCAGCGGGCTGAGCTGTGAGGTGTTAACAGTAGTTAGTTCTTTATTTTCTGCATTTTATTCCTGATGTGAGCCCGCATTATGGGACATACATTCCAGTTATTTTGTATTGGATCTTTTGCTTCCGCACTTTTATTATTCTTGACTCATGTTATCTTGGCTTATGGACATGTTTTAGATAGTTATATTTTGTTCTTGGTATCTCTACAGCCGTAATGTGACTGTGGATGGATACTTCCTACCCACAGGTAGCATGGTTGGCTATGTCACGTGCCCAATTTAGCGTACTCTGGGAAGCGGGGCGTGACATGGTTCTTTTGGTATCAGAGCCATAGGTTAGTCGGGTTGATTCTCTTTGTAGTTGGGTATTGTAACCAATACACGAATCAGAATACCCGTGTTTAGGAAACATGTCCTGCCACCTTGCCGTTTTACCGTTCTTGAATCAAGTCCTTCCTGATTATATCTTTTACGGTGAGCAAACTTCCTTTGCATATCGACTCGAAACCTGATTCCTTGTTATCTCTAGGACTTAGGCGATTTGGGTGGAGTTATGTAATTGTAGCTATGATACCGCGACATAGTTACAATGTGGTACTCTATTTAAGTAACTTGGAGTTCTAGCCTTGATCTATAATTTGAATCTGTTATCATGCTAATCTTGGGTGTTTTGATTTCAGGAGTATGGCAGACAAGAATCTGAAGACGTACCAAAGGCGTGTTGACGAAGCCTCTATGCTTGGAGTGATACGGGGAATGCTGGAGAATCAAAAGAGGCAGACCGAGCTGATCCAGCAGCAGGATGAATCGTTTCAGGAAGGTTTGCGGACCGTTCAGCAGTCTGTGAACAATGTTGGAGCTAAACCAGTTGATCGAGTAGGGATCGTAGCAGATTTCAGGCGTTTGGGTCCGTCTGTCTTTACCGGTTTGGAGGAGCCGTTTCCAGCGGAGCAGTGGCTAGTTGACACGGAGAACTTGCTTATTGCGGCACGGATTCCAGATGATAAAAGAGTGGATGTGGTGCACATTCAGTTAGTGGACTACGCCCGTGAATGGTGGCTTGTGGAGGAGACCCGCTTGCCCAAGCCAATCAAATGGGCGGATTTTTCGAAGAATTTCCCGGAAAAGTTCTTCCCGCGGACTGCACGGGAGGAAATGGAAGAGAAATTCATCGGACTGAAGCAGAATGGAGCACCCGTAGATATGCATGCAGCGGAATGGACACGGCTCAGTAGATTCGCTTGACCTTTAGTTGCCGACGATGCAGACAGGGTAAGGAGGTTCATGCGCAGCTTGGATGTGGACATCCAGAGGCAGATTGTCTCGCTGGGTTTGACCACTTTCTCACAGGTACTTACGGAAGCTCGAGAATAGCAGAGTTTATCTGGGAAGACTAGGAGTTCACAGCAGACAACAATTACAGTACGGAAGCCGACTTTTGCACAGAACCGAGCACATGGACACAGGGGTATTCCAGTGAACCGTCGTGGCGTAACATCGATGAAGAAGCTTGCTGTAGTTGACCAGAGAAAGAGTGTGACTTGTAACTACTGCCATTTACCTGGCCACATGGAAAAGGATTGTCGAAGGAGGCAGGGACTCTGTTTGGTTTGTGGAGCGGCAGATCACACTGTTAACTCATGTCCGTCGAAGATTCGCACAAGGGACGATATTCAGAAGCCTCCGCAGAGACCATTTCAGGGACAGAAGTAGCTGACTCAAGGACATAATCAGGCTCGAGCTTTTACCTTGACGGCTGAGGAAGCTAAGGCGTCAGGAGAAGTTGTTTCAGGTATTCTACTCGTTCATGGTTTTCCCGCATTAGCATTATTTGATTCTGGTGCATCCCATTGTTTTATGTCGTCCAAGTTTATAGCTACACACTCGATTATCTGCACGACCCTGTCTAGTTTCTGGGACATACACACTGGGAATGGGAAAATCATATCTAGTAGAGAGTGTAAAGATTGTACAGTTGTTGTTTGTGGACGGGAGCTTTTTGCAGATTTCTTGGTAATTGATACGGGCAGCTATGAGGTCGTCTTGGGAATGGACTTTCTTGGCACTTTCCACGCTCACATTGATTGTAGGGCAAAGAAAGTAATTTTCCAGATTTCCGGACATCCCGAGTTTATCTTTACTGGAGGAAGCAGATCTGTCGGGCCAGTCGAGTTTAGGGCTAGGCCGACAACTAATATTCTTGCAGCAATGGAGGTTGATAAAAGTGAAGAGCCAGCTGTTGTTCGTGATTTTATGGACGTGTTTGAAGATATATCGGGTTTATCGCCGAAGCGAGACGTGGAGTTCGCAATTGATCTTATTCCTGGAGCAGCGCCAGTATCTAAAGCGTATTATCCAATGGCACCAGTGGAGTTGGAAGAAGTCAAGAAACAGGTTGCTGAATTGCTTGAGAAGGGTTGGATTCGAAGCAGTAACTCGCCTTGGGGAGCTCCAGTTCTTCTAGTTAAGAAGAAAGATGGCACGAGAAGGATGTGCATCGACTATCGAGAATTAAACCGGGTGACTATTAAGAACAAGTACCCGATCCCTCGCATTGGCGAACTATTTGAGCAGCTTAGTGGCGCGAGGGTATTCTCGAAGCTGGATTTGCGATCCGGATATCATCAGGTCTGAGTGAAAGCAGAAGATATTTGCAAGACGGCGTTCCGAACCCGGTATGGACATTACGAGTACTTAGTGATGCCCTTCGGAGTAACGAATGCACCGGCGATATTTATGGACTTGATGAACCGAATCTTTTCACCTTTCTTGGACCAGTTTATTGTGGTGTTCATTGACGATATTCTGGTCTATTTGAAGAGTTTTGAAGAGCATGCAGAGCATTTGAAGATCGCACTGCAGACGTTGAGACATGAGAAGTTATATGCGAAGATGAGCAAGTGCGAGTTTTGGCTGGAGGAAGTAAAGTTTTTGGGGCATGTTGTGTCTGGCGATGGAATCGCCATCGATCCAGAAAAGATTGCAGCAGTTCGTGATTGGCCGATTCCGAAGAATGTTGCGGAGATAAGAAGTTTTCTTGGACTCGCCGGGTATTACAGAAGATTTGTGGAGAACTTTGCTCGGCTGGCGGAGCCGTTGACCAAGCTTACGCGCAAGGAGGTACCTTTTGTATGGACGGATAGTTGTGCGTCGGCTTTTGAGACGTTGAAGCAGAGATTGATAACCGCCCCTACTCTGACCGTGCCAGACAATTCCGGAGGATTGGTGATTTACAGCGACGCATCTGGGAAAGGATTGGGATGCGTTTTGATGCAGCATAGGAAGGTTGTAGCGTACGCATCAAGACAGTTGAAGACCCATGAGAAGAATTACCCAACTCATGACTTGGAGCTTGCGGCTGTGATTTTTGCTCTGAAGATTTGGAGACACTACCTTTTGGGCGAAAGGGTCGAAGTTTTCACGGATCATAAGAGTTTGAAGTATGTGTTCACGCAGAAGGAGCTTAATATAAGGCGGTGTAGATGGTTAGAGCTGATGGCTGATTACGATCTTGATCTCAAGTACCATCCGGAGAAGGTTAATGTCGTACCGGATGCGCTCAGTCGGTTACCAGCAATTCAGATGTTGACTACGCAGAAGGAACTCGTTAAAGACTTTCGAAGATTTGATTTGGAGGTTATGCTACCGCATTCTTCGGGACAGTTGATGCAGCTGCAAGTACATTCGTCGTTGATCGAGAATATTAAGGCAGCGCAATCGCAGGATCCTAGATTGCAAAAGTTTCGAGAACAGGTTGAAGCCGGACTACGAACAGATTTACTGATACAGGAAGATGGTTCGTTGAGATACGGTAGCCGTTTGTGTATGCCAAAGGGAGATATTCGCGAAGAGCTTATGAAGGAGGCACACAGTTCAACTTATTCCGTACATCCAGGAGGCACAAGGATGTACCGAGACTTACGACAGCATTTCTGGTGGGAAGGCATGAAGTGGGAGATCGCTCGCTTTGTGGCAAGGTGCTTGGTGTGTCAGCAAGTTAAGGCTGAATATCAACGGGTTGCTGGTTTGTTGCAACCACTTCCGATTCCTCAGTGGAAGTGGGAACATATAACCATGGATTTCGTGACAGCTTTACCGCGGAGTCCAAAGGGCAACAATGCAGTATGGGTGATTGTTGATCATTTGACCAAGGCAGCTCATTTTATTCCTTTTCGGGTTGGTCAATCAACAGAAACTTTGGCGGAGCGGTACATGCAGGAGATTGTAAGATTGCTTGGAGTACCGGTGAGCATCGTGTCCGATCGGGACCCTCGGTTCTTATCACACTTCTGGAGGAGTTTACAGGAAAGTTTGGGGACTCGATTGAAGTTTAGCACAGCTTATCATCCTCAAACTGATGGTCAGTCGGAGAGAACGATCCAAACTCTTGACGATATGTTGAGAGCATGCATGTTGGACTTCAAGGGTTCTTGGGAGGATCATCTACATTTGGTGGAGTTTTCTTACAACAACAGTTTCCAGGCGACAATTCAGATGGCTCCATTCGAAGCTTTGTATGGTCGCAAGTGTCGTTCACCTGTCTGTTGGGACGATGTCGGTGAACGAAGATTGTTGGGACCAGATTTGGTTGTGCAGACAGTAGAAAAGGTTAACATTATCAGAAACCATATGAAAGCAGCTCAAGACAGACAGAAGAGTTGGGCAGATACATCGAGAAGACCTCTAGAGTTCGCCGTGGGTGATTTGGTATTCTTGAAGATATCACCGACTAGAGGGGTGATTCGTTTTGGAAGTCGAGGAAAGCTCAGTCCTCGATTTGTTGGACCCTTTGAGATCTTGGAGCGTGTTGGTGAGGTAGCGTATCGTTTGGCGTTACCGCGGTCCTTGGCGAATGTGCACGATGTGTTTTACGTATCTCAACTCCGTAAGTATATTCGGGATGAAACGCATGTATTGGATCATTCGGAGCTGACGGTACGAGCAGATTTGACTTTTGAGGAGCGACCGGTTGAAATTGTGGATCGAAGGGAAAAGGTTCTTAAGAACAAGGTTATCCCTCTCGTACTTGTTTCTTGGGGTAATCGCTCACATGGAGAGTCCACCTGGGAACGAGAAGATGAAATCCGGCAGAAGTTTCCTCATCATTTCTTGTAGTTGTTTGTCATCTATCTTTTGTATTCTTGGAATTTCGAGGACGAAATTATTTTTGTAGTTGGGTATAATGTAACAACCGAGTCCAATTCTACTAATTTCATTTATCGTATGTATGGTGTGTGGTATTTATTTCATTTATCTTGCTTGACTGTTGCTAGTTATAATTTACCCAGACAATTCATATCCTTGCATATAACAATTTAAGTCATTTAAAATAAATTAAAAATATTCGACATGGCCTGCTTGGCACCCCTAACCCTATGGTAGCGTCCTTGCATCGTGTTCTCGTCCCGTTCAGTGAAACGGACGTGTTTGGACGGCTACGCGCATGTGCGTGCGATCATTCTTGGGGAGTATGCTTTTTAATTATAAAATCCTTCATTTTAAATTTTGGAACCAGCCAATAATTTTCTTTTTCGAATTCAAATTTTTGGACCTGACCTGGGCGCAATTCTGAAATATTTTGCATTTACGCCAAATCCTATTTTCTAATAATTTTTAATCCAGCGAAATTAAAATCCTACAACAGAAAAATATTTTTTCCATTCTTTAAAAATCCTTTTAAGGTTTCCCTAACCAATCAGAACCCACAAATCTTTCTCATATTTTTTCCCTTTATTGGCCACGAGCCAATCACAACCTCCCATTTTTCCCCCTGGGCCCCACACGAATCCCTCAACCAATCGCAGCTTCTCTCTCTCACTCACTTTCTCATTCTCTTTCTCTCTCTTCTTTCTTTCTCTCTCTCCCTGCGCTACCTATCTCTCTCCTTTTCCTTTCTCTCTCTCTCTTTCTCTCTCCTCTCGCACACTTTCTCACAGATCTCGCGGTTACTGTAAGTTCCTCGAGTCCCGTCACCGCGCCTCGCTTACGGTCACCTCCCTTCACGTTTTCCCTTCTTCCTATCTTTTAAAATCACGCGTCACCTTTCTTTGAACCCATCCCAGAAAATCCTAGCCGCCTTCCTCCTCTCGCCGTGGCCTTCGCGACGACGCCATCGTCACCATTCCACGCCACTGCTCACCTCCGTCACCTCTACCTTCTCTCCTCCTCCTCGTCTTCATCTTCTTTCTCTTTTTCTCTCCCCTGCACACACCCATAACCGACCCGGCAACCTCAGTCCCTCGCTTCGCCGCTGACTCCCTCATCTCACCATCATCACCACTTCATTCCCTTCTTCTCCTCGACACCATCCCCTCACCAGAACCCCATCACCTAGCCCTGCACCCAAACCGACCCCAAACCCTAACCGAACCTTAGCTCTTCTGTAAACCCTTCGCCGGCGTTCTTCACCGCCGTCAATCTCGCCGTCATTACCAGCACCCCTCTGAGACCCAGTAAGTATCCCTCATTCTCTTCTTCTTCTTTTCACTGTTCTCTTCTTTTCTTTCTCTGGATCTATGTTGTTTTAGCACTCTATTCACTGTTTTATGTTTTGCCGGATTCCGACCGTGCCAATGAAGTTTCCCGACGACCCAGCGAGGACCTGCGACCCATGTGACTCCACTGTTCGTCGTTTGGGTTCATTCCGTGTACCGTGCGCTCGTCGCGACTTTTCCCCGCTGACGCGTAATGTTTCGTTTTCCGTATCGCTACCCGTCGAGGCAAGTTAATCTTGCTACATGCTATTTAAATCATTGTATACATATTCTAATACATGTAGTTTAAATATAGTACCCCATGCATCGTTTTATATCATTTCGATGTTCCGTGTGCATCGGTTTATATTATTTTAGATCTAGAACTTGAAAGGTAATTATTGCATACATGATCACATTTAAATGTTAAATCTCATAACCACAATCATATGTTTAATCACATTTTTGACATAGCCTATGGTATCTTTCTATAGTTTTAATCCATCGGACACTTGTGCGCATTTTAAACCAGTTTTAGCTGTGACTCCATCCAGTGAACCTATTTATAGATTATTGCATCCCTGGAAATTCTTAATATTGGTTAACATGATTTAACGGCCATGAATGTCACCCTGTATTCATATAATGTTGAAACCGTCTCTGAACCACAACTGATAATTGTACTGCTAATTAATTGAATCTGCTTTATTGTTTAATTCATTGCTTAGATTATGTTGTTGATAAACATGCTTGATTACTTATAACCATGATTATGCTAGCTGTTTATGAGCACCCACATGTTATCTTTTATACCCTGACATGACTTGCTACACGTATTACCTGACTCAGCATGGTACCATACACTACTTGACTTAACCTGATGTACCATGGCCTGACCCGTTACTTGATCTTGTGCCTAATGCCAACAAACCTGACGTGTAGTCCTCACGGACCGTTCCTGTTGTCTATCCAGACAAACCTACTCTTACCTGATCCTGTGTTGGCATTAGTTCTTGATTACTGAATACCTGACTTGACATACACATATAACTTGGGGGTATGGGGAAATCAATGATGAAACCTGACTTGTAACTGGACAGTGTACTATCTTTACTGATCAGTTTTAGAGGCTAGGCCAGCCTTGGGATGATGCTGCTGACATCATTCATCTATACATATTTCCTGTTTTAGTGCCTAGCGGCATGTCTCGGATTCAGCCCGAGAATCTTGACCGTGGTCCCGGGTATGCACGGGATACTATTGAGTTACATCGATGATTCATCAAATTGATTTCGAAAACCTTAGAGTAGGAAAACCCAATAGAACGGTTTAGTTTACTCACTGCACACTACCCTGCACTGCCTGATTTATATTACTGTTACCCCTGCTTTGCATTCATATTTATATTTGCATTGCCTGTTACCATGTTCATATTTTATTACTTGATGATATGACGCGCTGACGTTTGGGTTTTGCATAGCCCAGATTCCGTACCTTTGCTGCAGTCCGAGCAGGAGTACTTCAGCCAGCAGGCTGAGCTGTGAGGTGTTAACAGTAGTTAGTTCTTTATTTTCTGCATTTTATTCCTGATGTGAGCCCGTATTATGGTACATACATTCCAGTTATTTTGTATTGGATCTTTTGCTTCCGCACTTTTATTATTCTTGATTCATGTTATCTTGGCTTATGGACATGTTTTAGATAGTTATATTTTGTTCCTGATATCTCTACAGCCGTAATGTGACTGTGGATAGATACTTCCTACCCACAGGTAGCATGGTTGGCTATGTCACGTGCCCAATTTAGCGTACTCTGGGAAGCGGGGCGTGGCAATCTGGAAATTCTTCATCACTTTCTTCAGATGGAGCTAGGTAAGGGCCTTTGCCATGTCATCCAGTATATATTTGATGTTGTATAGCCTCAGGCACTTCTGATGTCTCAGGCATCTGTGTAGTCTCAGGCATATATGTAGTCTCCTGCTCTTGATATGTTTCCGGAAGTTGCGGTGTCTCATGCTCATATCATGCCTCATAATTACCAAGATTTACAAAGACTGGATCGGCAGTTAGTTTCTTTAATTTGTGAATCATGGGTGATCTTCTCATGATAGTTGTTGCTGATTTACTAATATAAGATCAAAATTTTAATTTATAGATTAGAAAGGCACATACAAAATTAAAATTTAGCATAAGCGTACTGCATTTACCATAACTAAATATAATGAATACTTACTTTCTGTCTAAATTTGGAGATGGTGTAGAAGTAATTGAGCTTCATTCTGTGTTGACTTTGTTGCTTCTGCATTATATGATGCCGCCTTGGTTCTCACTACTAGTGGGGTTGTGATGCCTTTAGATTTTCTAACACAAATTCAAAATATATAATTGGTCTACATTATTGAATTTCAATTAACACATACTAATTAATCATACAACATGATATTTACTTCTGTTTTTCTTTAGAGGGTGGTGTCACAGCAGTAGATTTTCTAGCACAAGTACAAAATTGATGGTTAGGCCAACATTATTGAATTCAATTAACACATACTAATTAATCACACAATATGATACTTACTTCTGTTTTTCTTTAGAGGGTGGTGTCATAGCAGCAGATTTCCTAGCCCAAGTATAGAATTAAAGGATATGCCAACATTATTGAATTTCAATTAATATATACTAATTAATCACACAACATGATATTTTCTTTTGTTATTGTTTAGAGGGCGGTGTCACAGCAGCAGATTTCCTATCATAAGTGTAAAATTGAAGGATAGGCCAACATTATTGAATTTCAATTAACACTTACTAATTAATCACACAACATGATACTTCAGTTTTTCTTTAGAGGGTGGTGTCATAGCAGCAGATTTCTTAGTCCAAGTATAGACTTGAAAGGTTAGGCCAACATTAATTAATTTCAATTAAGACATACTAATTAATCACACAACATGATACTTACTTTTGTTTTTCTTTAGAGGGTGGTGTCACAGCAGCAGATTTCCTAGCACAAGTTTAAAATTGAAAGATATGCCAACATTATTGAATTTCAATCAATACATACTAATTAATCACACAATATGATACTTGCTTTTGTTTTTCTTTAGAGGGTGGTGACACGGCAGCAGATTTTCTAGCATAAGTTTAGAATTGAAGGATAAGCCGACATTATTGAATTTCAATTAACACATACCAATTAATCACACAACATGATACTTAGTCTTGTTTTTCTTCATATGGTGGTGTCATGGCAGTAGATTTTCTAGCACAAATTAAAAGTATAGGATTATTATTTAGGATAAAACAATATTCAACCTGTAACAATACATATTAAATATACATAATGATACTTACTTTGGTGTTTCTATAGGGACTGTTGTTGTGTGAGTAGGCTCTACTGGAACCAAAATGATAGTCATTGTTTCCAGATGCTCAGCTTCTTCACTTATACGAACTTCAAGCACTTTGTGTACTAAATATAGATGTATATAACCAAGAACACCTAATACTTCCATCATTAATCTCAAATCCATGCCCTCTTTGAGCTAATACAATCGATGACTTTTTGAATACCACACAATACTGTAAGTATCTTTCTCATAATCCAGACCTTCGATATACCCAACAATCTCAGAAAAGCTTAACTTATCCACATCAATAGCAACTTTATCATTATTGCCCCCTTTGTATACACAGTCACTTGGATCAAATGCACCATGATGATGATAATTTATGGTCACCACTTCATCAAAAATCTATCGAAAATAAAGCAATTGTGTATCTTTTAAGTGGGATCGATAGCCAATGCTTAAGGTGTGACACCGTGCTGGAAGCCAAATATTGCCTCTATAAGATTCCACGTTTAGTAAAAAAATATGAGAAAAAATCAAACATTGACATGGAACCATATGAAATTCCATGTAATTTACTTCAAAAAACATTTTAAAAACTTAATTCATGGACAGATTCTCAACATACAAAGTACATCAGTAAAAAAAGTGTGATCCAAGATTCGAAATTTGGGAAATACCCTATAGCTGGGTTGAAATTAGAGAAATACCCTGGATATGGGTTCGAATTTGGGGCAATACCCGAGCTCTGGTTTCGAAATTAAGGAAATTTACCTCAATTTTTCACCGAATCTGAGCCGTCGTCCCGTCGATTTCCTCTCGCAGTTGTCGTCCCGTTGGTTTCGTTGTCGTCTCTACGAAACTCTGAATCCCAACAAATCGCCACTGGAAATTTGGTTTTCTCTTTTCCACACGAGACCTCGTTTTTGTTTTGATCGAGAAAGACGAGGGTAATAAGGTCATTTCATAATTGATTTAACGCCAAGAGGGAGCTAGGTAACAATTGTCAACTTTAGAGGGTTTTCTCTAACGGCAGAACTACAGCGGGTTTCTGGATATTATCCCAAATTTCGAGGGGGTTTACGTGAAATAAGCCTTATTTTAAAGCCTTTTCATTATTTTTGAATTGTATAATAAGCTTTTATATTATTTAATTGGACTTACAATAAAATATTCCTGCATTTATTCTTTCCTCACTAACCAAAGTTTCTGCATCCGTTCTAGATGACCAAAGTTTCTGCATCAGTTCTAGATGGTTGGGGGCTGATGTTTACAAATAGGAAATTTTCAGGGGCTACATGTAAGAGAATATAGGAAAAACAAACCCTAAATTCTGTTTGTTTTTTGTTTTTTTTTAAAGAAAACTCTATATTCTTTCTTCTTCTTACATATGTTCAAAATTACGATATTACCACGGTAAAGAACTGTAATTATTTGGTGCATTCAGGATTGAGGAACTCTTGCGTCATCCACCAAAGAAAATGAGAGGAGAGGAAGAGAGAGTCCCTTTGAAGAAGAGAGGGGAAAAATAAAGGAACAAAAAAGGAAAGAGAGAAAGATGGCAATATGTGCAGCAAGCAAGCTGATCATGGGTCTCATCCAATTGCTGCCATCCTCTGCTTCATCGAATTCGACCGCAGCATCTAATGCACAACTATGGAGGAAGAAGAAGATTATCATGAACAGCAAGGCTTGGTCAGTTACTGTGAACTGTGCGGCGCCTTTGTATCTAAATACTGATGCACAACAACAAACTGATGATGACGAGGCCCCCAAAGAAGAGGAGGAGGTAAGATTATATCTCATATCCTGATCATATAGCTAGGAATCATCAATGTTCCTTCTTCTTCTTTGTTCTGGTAGATGTAGTTAACTGATATTTGTGATTATGGTTTAAACTTTAAAATCATTTTTCATATCAGCTGCAGCTGGGGAAAATATATATAATTGGAGCTTAAAGGAAATGGCAAAATGAGAAAGCAAAAAAAAGAAAAAAGGAAAGAGAAAAAAGGAAAAAAAGGAAAAAGGATAAGGATTTGTTTTATCAATATTCTGTCAAGGAGATGGTTGCATAAACTAGACTATGAGTTCATGAAGTGTTCAGTGACATTTTTGGTTACCAAATGCAACTTTTTGTAGATATTAGGTTACAAGATTCCATTGATTATGAGGGCAGAGAAGTGGAAAAAAACAAAACAAAGAAAGAGTGAAACTCTTCCTTCATCAGTGTGTAATAAGCCAAGGGGACTTGATCAGTTGTTGATTTATATGTGTATGCTATCTCTTTGCCGGTAATTCGATGATGTTGTATTTATACTTGAACCGGTCTGATAATCACTGTGTTGATTTCGGCGGCTCCTTTCGGGATTTTGGGGGACATTATGTTGTATTTGGGATTACATGTTTCTTTATTATCTTATTAATGAAGCTGTGGTAAAAATACCATTATTCTCAAAAAAAAAAAAAAAAAGCCAGAAGGATCAGTAAATTCAAAAGGAAAAAGGCAAAAAAAGAAAAGAAAAGAAAAGACACACACACAACAAAAGGAAAAAAGAAAGACAAAAAAGAGCAAGTTGTTGGGATATCAAAACATTCGGCCTTGTCTTACTGCGGCGCGGAAGCAGTATTTGATATCAAGACAAGTCTTCTATGATGTATTTTATTTACATTGTGTTTGATATCTGGTCTATTTTATCCAATTCCTCAATTGGACGAATTGCATATTATTAGGTACCAAACTAACTAAACAAGCCTTACCTATTTCATTCAAGGGTGTAGGAATCATGTGCGAGCCCTGTGCCGGCAGCGGATGGCTGCTTTGCGACTTTTGTAAAGGACAGAAGACCAATGTAAAGGCTGAGAATAACAGGATATATCGCCGGTGTCCAAATTGTAGAGCTGTTAAGTCTCTCCTTATTAATTAGTTAATGTTTTAAAATTGCGAAGTTCTGATTAGTTTCATTTTACAGGTAGGATATGTTTTGTGTTCAAAATGCAAGGTCTTCAAGTGTGTCACATACCCAGATTATAGCGACGGCGAGCTCTGATCACCATTTACGAACAGAATATCTCCTGCTTTATTTTGTGTGTAATTTCGTTGTGCGGAGATTGGTTGTTGATGTAATTACATGTTATTTTCTTCATCATGCTATGTTTTGCAAAAACATCTTCTTTATATATAAAATTAATAGGTTTCTCGCTGCATTTTCCTGATCATAATAACTGCTGTAAGTTAGGTCTTGACCCAAGGAAATCTGTACTGCCAGTTTAGAATGGCTAGCCATCCAAGTATAGATTGTGTTGTCTTGTAGTTGTATTTTCTTATTTTCGATTATCTTTTCTACCTTTTTGTTTCGTTAGATCTCTAACCTCTGTATTCTGTAATGAAATGCAGACGAGTTTTCCAACCGTTTTAGTCAAGATATATGATTTCAACGTGCACGATCACAATTCTCACAATCTGCATTCCAAATACTATCATTATACTAATAGATAGTGATATCAAAAGTGGAAATTTTGAAATTTTCACTTCTACCCCCTTTCTATTAGTTTGAGTATATAGGAAAAATTAGCAAGTTAGCAATATTGTTATTTTTATGAAGATGTAGGGATATATTTGGAAATCCCATGGCAAAAGTTTGCGTTGTCCTTTTGTGCAGATGCCATCGAATGAAATCCACTAGGTTTTCGCTAAAATACTATTTGAAATTCATGATATTTATTTGTATTAAATAGTCCCATAGCATTTTTATAGAAATTTATTTAAGAAATGATGAAAGCTCATGGTCATGGATTTTTTTCAAATACTATGAACTTCCCAAGTTCTTTAAATAGATATCATGGACTTTTTTAATTTCCAATAAGTACCATCAATAAAATTTCATTATTGAAAAAAAAAATCCATTTTTGAATTTATTTCATCTATTCCATGACCGGAACAAAAGGGGATACACGTTACACTGCGATTTTGAATCAAAAGAGAGATTTCAAGAAATGACAGATCTACTCACCATATCAATAACCAAATCGAATTCCAATATTTTTCACATAAATACCATGGGATTTTCTTGATACAAAAAAAATAGGAAGAACTTTTTGAAAGTTGATGGTGCTCACTCTACCGTATTAGTAGAGAGGCAGAATGCATAAAAATCAAATTTTGAACAAAACAATCAACTAATACCCAAAATCTACCATGAACTTAAACTAGCAAGTAAACCAAAGAAACTATCTACTATGAAAGGAGATTATACAAAAGGGTTCGAGTCTTTCGGGTCTTCGAAATCCTCTTCCTTAACTCCTAGTCCGTTAGGATTGAGCTTGGACTTTGGTCTTCTCATATCAAAGATGATCCATCCAAGAGTTTATGATTCAAGCTAAACCTTCACTAATGAAGCAACTAAATAATCTAATTTGTTAAGCCAGGATATTTAGAAGATGTAGAGAGTGTTTTGATGAATTAATTATCTCTTAATTTCGTAGGATTCTTAACACATGAGAGGGTTAATGTAACATTTAAAAAAAATAAAATATTATTTTTGGGAATTTTTATAATTTAATATTATTTTATTGAATATTTTAATATTTTGGAATAATTAAATACAGAAAAAATTTGGAAAAATTATGGAAAATTCTAAAATAGGGTAATTTATGGAATTATTTCATTTTTTAAGTTTTTAAGATCATTTATATGCTAATTTAGTGCTAATTGCGATTAAGAATCGCTAATCGGTTTTTAGACTTTTTTGTGCAAAACATGCACATATCATTTTTCTTACAGTTGTGCATTTTTTCACCATGTTTCTTTTGGGATTACTATTTGAGTGAGAAAGGAATTTTGGAGAAAAGAAAAGAAAAAGAATATGGAAAAGGAATAAGATAATGAGGTATGGGTGAGAGAGAGAAGGTAACCTTTGACCAAGACTTATACATTCCTCCATTTTCTTCACCATTTCTCTCTCCTTCTTCTTTGCTTGCTTCTTCTGCTGCTTCTTCATCTCCCTCCCCTCTTCAAGCCCCAAATCATCTCACAAACATCACCAAAACCCTACCCCCATTTTATTAAAAGTGTGCACATGCAAGCTCAAGATCTACACATTAGACTAATGAAGCAAGGATTTTGGCTACTAGGGGCAACTCAAGAATTTTCTTGAGTTGCCAAATGAGCTATTTATTGAACCCTTAGCTTAATTTTAGCATTCCTTATACCCCTTGTTTAGTTTAGAAACCGATATCGGAAAAGTTATGAAATATGTGAAGGTTATATTGAATCTGCTTTCACCTGAGACACCTGAAAATAAAATTGGTTGGATAGTGATATGTGCAGGCACCCAGAAAGCTACCACCAAGACCCTAGCCCCCAACTCCATGACCCGGCCGCAGATATATTCCTATTGGCCGCAATTTGGGGCCAGACCAGCACCAAAATGTCTCGTTTTTGTTCCAGAGCTCCTACATGTGTAGATTAGGCCCCTGGCATGAATAGATTTGTCTAATTTGACCTAGGGTGAATTATGGAGCCTATTTCCTTTGTTGTTGTTTTGAATTCGTGTTTCCGTATTCCGTATTTTTATTTCTGAATTTACGTATTGTGTTTTACCTCGACTATTTGGTGTTTATACGACGATATCGAGGATTGATTGTTGGTTTTGGAGGCGTACCCATAGGTTCTAACCTATAGGCCCCATAGCGTATCGTTTTGGTTATCGTGTGTCGTTTTAGCTTTGATTTGGTTTTAATGCGCATATACGATACTTTAATGTGTAGGTACCCTATGAAGACTTCGGGACGACAAGCAAGCGCGTTGCGACGTCCACAAATGAAGACGCAAGGTGAGTAGATTATATCTACGGGGGAAGTCGGGTGGATGGCGTGTAGCACCCCCGCAGTCCGTAGTTGATATAATGTATATATTATATATATGATAGTTATAGTGCGTTGTGGATATTGTGTTAGGTGTATTATGGATAGTTTAGGGTTAGAAGCAACTAGTGTAGTTCATAGTCGCGAACCCTAGAATAGATTTACACCTACACGTACACCCTTACATATTCATTATACGTGCACTGTGTTTGATGATATTGGACGACATTGGAGATGAGTCGATGATATTGGGCATTGTGCCGCGGGATCGGTGATTTGATATGATTCGTATTTGGGATACGACATGTGATCTCTAGCGGGCCTTTGAACGTGTGTTTACACACGCAGTCATATTGATGGTATCAGTTGTACTAAACTTAGATCAGTACCCCAGATTATGTGATATGATGATGAGGATACCAAATAATTGATGAGCTGATTGTGATATTGACCCGTACCCAGCTATTGGGATGCCGTACGACGATTTAACGTACGAGCTTTATATTGATGATAGATCCGCACTCATGACTTGAGGATGTCAGATGATATACTGTATCGTACGCAATACTATTGAGGCGGGATCACCGACTATTATATTATTTATATATATATCGACTCAGATTTAGGTGGTTTCCATACCCCTCCTGATGGACTTTGGCTTAGTAGATGTTAGACTAGATCCGAGTCATACCTATTTCAAAACTAACGAATTGGGAATATCTTAAGGACAGGAAAAGGGATTCTACGGGTATTTTCAAAAGACATATCTATTCTTAAAAACACTGTAACCCTTATTTTACCAAAACCCCGATTCGTCTTATTTCAAATGGCACCACTGCATGACATGTACATATTGATATAGATTCTTCACTGTTGCATTCATTATTCGATTCCGCATCGCATTGCATGTGTTTATTTCTATAGTGCAATCATGCTGTTAGGACACCAGCACCATTATCGATGATGCATATGTTCCACGTACACTTCCTTGCCGGCTCACACACTTCATCATCGATAATTGCCATGTCACTACACAGTAGTATTATTGCATCAGGATATGACCTTGTATGTGCATACTATTATTCTATGTCACATACATCATGCTTTCTGATTATACGCATTGAGATATTCGTTTTCATGATATTTCTGGATTTGGGAACCGTGGATAATTTCAAAGGAGAGTATGTACTTATTTGAAAAACCCGGTTTTCTTGATATGATATTTGCGCAGCCAGCATGAGATTTATCGGTTCTGATTATATACCCCATACGAGGAGTGTGTGCCGTATGAGGGTACATGGTGGGGCCCGGTATGGTTCCCCTTAGTAAGATGATCGATGGATTTTGCCGATTGAGCCTGGAGGTGGGCGAGTACCTACCGGTGATTGTATTTGAGCTCGGCGGATATCCGGAGGATACCGACCAGAGTTGAGAGATGGACATGGGTTGACCCGTGCTGCCGGGGCTGAGGGTCGATACCGCAGACGGAGCCCTATATGGACGAGGATTTACGTGCCGATGCTAGGCACAGGTTTCATGATGTTTCCATGATTTTGATTATATCATCACATTTACATGCATGATGCATATTGTCATTGGGTGACAGGTGGACGGGATCCACATATATACAGACTTTTATTACATTGATCATACTTCATTTGTATATATAACAGGGTATGAGGGCGCTGTTATATATACCCTTACACCAATATTAGTGGAATGGGACGCTAATATATGTGTATTGATATCTATTTGATACTTCATCATATTTACTTCATGCAGACATACCTTATATTTACGACATGTTTTTATCTGAGGCACTGGCACGAGCACTTGGCACTATATACATGTTTAGATGTTACATTGCCACCTTATCATGCTTCAGACTTACTCTTGAGGTTTATGTTATATATGATCGTATTGACCTAGAATTAGGTCATGCATTCGATTTCTGCTTGTAGATATTCTCTATTCACGAGTTGGCAACTCACCCCCGTTGTGCCACAGTTCTTGCAGGTTTTGCCGTACAGGTCCCATTGCGGCATTTTTGGCACACTGCTTTCCTTTGCGGGTGATTTGCTTGGTAGGTGGGTTCTTTGCATCAGAACCATCCTTGTATATGTATTACTCATTGTATCTAGAAATTCCATCAACCAAAAACTTGTATATTGTTTCAGACTTAGACACTAGTGATGTATTATTTCGACCTTAGAGTCGCGTGTAGTAGTATTACGGTTTTCATGTTATTTGAGTTTCTTTTTGAGTTTTGATCCTCGTCTTTCAGCGTTGTATATTATATTGCTTGCGTGGTTGTGACCGTCGATTGACGAAGAGCTAGCTCCCACTTGGGGATGCCTTTTATCATTGCATATATCTTATTTATGTTGTACCCCGTTCGGGGCCAGTATTTATAAAGGAAACTCTGCCGAAATTTTTAGAAAAGACTACATATTTTAAAAATGCATTTTTCGGCTTAGTTATTTAAAATCTTTGATTTCAAAATATGTTTCTTTGCTTATTAAAAACCAGTTTTCTTTATTTACTCTTAAAATGGTTTTAGATTGCTGGGCTTTTGGCTTACTTGGATCAGATGGAGTCCTATAGACTTCATATGGTTCAAGGGCCAGTCACGTGCTCTTTCGGGTCGTGACAGTTAAGCGAATGAAGAAGAAGGAGAGCTAATAAAAAGAGAATGCAATGGTGAGAATGAATAAAAGAAAAAAAAAGAATGATATGTATCAATTTATTTTTCCATTAAAATAAAATAGCCATACTTGAATAGTATTACCAAATGAAATAAAATAATACATGGTCATTCTTCTCGCTATTCTCATATGACACCTTAGCCCCCCACCTCATTTCTTTATTTTCTAAAAATAGAAAATCTAAAATGAGGTGTCTTGCTTCTAGAAACAATCTTGTATAAATACAATAATACCAATCTGTATATACATACCCGTATTCATACTAAAATACGAATATCAAATAAAAGATAATGATCCATCAAATATAATACTGGATTATAAATAAATCAATACTTGATTTAATAATCCGACTTAATCATAAACCTGCTAGTATTACCCGTTAGAATATAAATCCGTTTAGTTAATACACGTATTTGATCGGAACCCTTCACGTACAACCATATCGCCTCTATATCGTTTCGTCTGAACCAGAAAAAACCTCTGTGTAGGACTCTAAAGACTCGATAGTACGCTGGCAGTGGGTTTAAGCACAAGCACGTCAGAGGCGCTAGCTGTATGTAACGGTTACCCAGGTATCTATCGAAAAGAAAGTCGACGAGCAAACCCATCTGAACCCCTACTGAGCCTATCCGTGTCAATCTCCGTACGGTCCTGTCTGTTTGTCTGAGAGTATCGCATATCGGGTCTAGAGGTGGTTAATTTCTGACCCCTAATAACCCGATAAATCGTGCTGGTGCGACTCAAGACCATCCAAAAAACTACTGATCTAACTATCAGTAATTCTTAACTGCCATGGCCAGAGACTTATGGTGTTGGCCAACCGAACACAGTGCGATATCGACTCCCTATACCGGGAGAGACGAATCTCCAACAATCGATCACTGCCTTTATATAGCTCGGGACTATACCAGACTAAACCTATTTGCATGACTCGGAAGAGCCGTGGTAAGGTAGTGTTCAAAGCACAGTGGGAACTCACACGAGACAAATGACGATCTTAGATCTACAAACTATCTGTACACATGTCACCAGAGAACTATTGTAACATTTCAGAAAAGGGAAAATATTATTTTATAATTTAAATAATAAAATAATGAATTTTACAAATATTATACGAGTATGGATTTGAGTTTTTGTAGATTAGTATAATTATATACCAATATTTTTGGAAAATAATTGGAATTTAAAATGAAAGCATTTATTTAATTTGGGCTTTTCATAAATTAGTATATAATTATATCCATATTAGTTTGATGTTAAACTTAATTAACGTTTTCCTTTTTGTGCATTAAACCATACATGATTTTTTGTTAAACCATGTTTAGTGTGCACGACATATTGAGTACATGTTATCTTTTCATTTTTATTTTTGATGGTTTTACATTTTTCAAAAGAAAAGATAAGAAAAGAAAATTAGAGGGAGGACAAGGAAGCATGGGCATGAGAGAGAGAGGGGGGGGGGTTATGGTTGCTACAACCATGCACATTTCTTCATTTCATTTCCTTATCTCTTCATCTTCTTCTTCATCTCCTCATCTTTCACCTCCTCCTCCATCCTCAATACAAACCACAAAATACCATATAAATCTCATCAAAACACCATGAACCCTTCACTAAAATTATTCTAACCTCATCCTAAGTATTATGGTGTGATCAAGTCTCCATTTTGAAGATCTTTGGCCATCTTGGAATTTTCCCTAGTTGCTTTCTTGAGCTAAAACTCTCACTTTTAATCAAGTCTTTAGATTTCTTAACTTCACAAACTAGTTAGAGTTAGTTTTAGAGCTTAAAGTGTATGTTTTCTAAACTTGAAAAATTCTAAAGTAGGCTTTTGTGGATATAATGAGTAGTGGTGATGTAGTAGAGGATTAATTAGTCATTACAAGCCCATTAGTGATAGGTGAGAGTAATTTAGGGGAGGAATCCTTGGATTATATGAGTTTAGAAATTTCAAATGTCGGTTTTCTTGAGTTCTTGATGATCAAACAAAATCTGGACTAATTAGGAATCTTTGAAAATTAAATAGAGAATACAGTGAGATATGTAGGCCAGTAGAAGACCACCGTAGAAGCCCGAGTACCCAACTCCAAAATCAAACTGCTAAAATATCCCATATGGCCGCAATTTGCGGCCGTCTTGATGAGTTAGGGTCCTAGGTTTGTTCTGTAGTTCACTCACTAGATAACTAAGCCCACCCTATATATTAAATAGTCCCTGATTACCTGAAGAAAAATCTAGAGTTGTTTTAACTTGGTTTTGGAAATGTTTTACGATATTTGAAAACTTAGGTTTTGGATATTTGTGTTTTGACTCGGTCGTGTGACGTTCATACATCGACGTCCGAGGGTATTTTGTTGTTTTAGCACGCGTTGACCATAAGTTCTAGCCTATGTGCACTTTGCTCGTGATTTCAACTTCGAATTGGGTTTTTTATGTGATTTTTGTTATGATTTCGATTGTAGGTACAATTGCATAGAATTCCAAGACGACGAAGGAGAGCAAGGTGTCCGTCAACTTCGACTTGAGTGAGGCGTTTGTCTGTGAGTAGATGTATATCTATGGAGGAAGTCGGGTGGATGGTGTATATCACCTCCGCAACCGTAGAATTAGTGTATGTGTGTGTGTGTGTGTATGTGTATTAGAATAGTATACTTAGTCTATAGGTTTGCTAGACTACCATATTCATATATATCTATACTCAGTAGAAGTTATACCCCTAGTCTCTATTTCTTGCCAATAGGCTATACATATATACACGTATAAATAAGGATATTTATGATATGATGATATGAGGCGATATAATATGAGATGAGATGAAGTACGCGACTTTAGATCCATACCATATTGATTGGATGATATCATACGAGGGATATTCCGTACGTGATATGATGAGGATGGATTGACGACATTTATTTCAACTCGAGGAGTCGTGTTTAAAATCATTAAAGTGGATATTATGAGATGTTTAGAGCCAAACCTACTGTCAAAACTAACGTATCGTTACGTACTTTTAAAATGATATTTCAAAGGTACGCTATGAATTTTCAAATGGTATCTTTTTCAGAAACATCATAGCCCCCTATTTCTAAAATATCTCGTACTATTTTAAACTATAACTGTATAGCTCATACGTAGTGAGATATTTTTATACTTGTTCACGTTACGATTTCTTTATTCCTCTTACGCTCGCATTTCTATTTCTTATTTCTGCATATGCTCGCGCTTCGATCATTTACGATACATAATACATTTATACCTTTAGCTTACGTGACTTCGTTGCTAGGACATGCGCACCATTATCGATGACTTACATGTTGCATGTACACATACTCGTATGCCGACACACACATCATCGGTAATTACCATGCCACGTACACAGATAAAACTCGCTATATCACCGTATCACATTATAACCCGTTAGCATTTTAGATTTAGTTAGTACCTCTTTTACATTGTTACGCGACGCGTTTATATGAACACACTTGCTATGCATTATAGTATTATTCTGTGCCTGTACATATTATTCCATTATTGCTATGTTTTTATGAGATTCTGTTTTCATGAGATTTCTGGATTTGAGAAACTGCAGATATGATTTAAATAAACATGTGAATGTTTTAAAAACGCGGTTTCTCTTGATATGACATTTCGACGTCCACCATGAGATTTCTCGTTTCTGAGCTATGATTACTGCCCGATTCGAGAAGTGAGAAGTCACTGTCTATGAGTACATGGTGGACCCGGTACGATACCCAGAGGAAAGAAGATCATATAGAAAGGTGTTAAGCCTGGCTGGGAACACTACCTACCGGTGACAGTATTGAATTCGGCGGATATCCGGAGGATACCGACCGGAGTGATATGAGACAGATAGATATGAGGGCCGATCTGATGAGACGACGCCTAAGATATGAGGGCTGATCCGATGAGACGGCGCCTGCGATATGAGGATTTATGTGTCGATGCTGGACACTCAAGGTTTTATGATGATTTCGAGTGTCGTTGATGGACACTCATCGGATGATACACACACACATGCTACGGATGGCATGTTACCACATATCGATACAGGCACGGTATTATATTGATATATATATATATATATATATATATATATATATATTTACACGTTCACCTTTAATACCACACGGTATGATATTATTATTAGTGTATGACATAAGTAGATCGTTATACATTGATTTCTACCTGATGATATTGTAAGTCTACGGTAGCGCCCCGGCCGTCTACAGACGCCAAATGTGGAACAAAAACTTTTTAACTGGCACTATTGTGTACTTTAACCCGGATCTGCCATTATTGCTAAACTAACAAACTGTAAAGAGTGTAGAAAGGTTATACCGAACGATCCGAGTCCTTCGTTCTGTAACCATCATCCCACGCTTCGTTGCGGCTGCTCCGATCTCGTCGATCTCCGATCTGCTCGTCCAGGTGGCACCACGTCGACGATTCTTTAAACGGGCTCCCGCCTCTGACTTGAGGCAACTCGGTCATCAAGTTTGCTAAAAGAGACGACCAAGAATGATGTAGAGAATGAGTAGATGACTTTGTCTCACTTCGTCCAAATCCGTGGACGATCGGTTAATGAAGTTGCCACTCGAATCGGGTGATGGAATGAAATGAGCTGTGAAATTCCATACACCCAAAATACTATCATAATCTTTTAACAAATGAATCAAGCAAGAAAATGAGAGAGGGGAGGGGCCGGCCATATATATAGATGGAGGGAGGTGAGTGTAGGAGAGGGGAGAGTGACCACAAGAGAAAAGATCAACCACAAATATCCTTCATGCAAACAAAACCTCATTAATGCAAATGGTGATTCATTAACCTAGTCACCATTGCATTAATGGCTCCATTAAAGTACTAATGACTCACCATGCCAAGTCATCCTTTCTAGAACCTTCTAGAAGCATGACTCACCCTCATCCAAGAAAAGATAAATCCGTCTTTAACCGAATGTTAAAAGACGGCTGATAGAAAACTGGAAACTGGTAACTTCCAAAAGTGATCCTGAAATGAATATCAGGATAACCCCGTAACTGTATAAATATACCCGCATTTGTATTACGACCAAATACAAATGCAACCGAGATAAAGATATTATATCTACTCAATACAATACTCGGATCCGGTTTAAACCAAAGCCGACCAGTATCATCTGTCCGAAAAATAACACGTGCGTAAACGCACGTGCATTTTCCGAACCCTGCCTTAAAACCATACGGCCTCTACAACGTTTCGCCCGAACTTGGGAAACTGTCTGTGGGGTACTCTAATGACTTGTTAGTACCCTGGCAGTGGGTTTAACCACAAACCGTCAGCGGCACTAGCAATGCGTAACGGCTGCCCATGGACTGACCTCAAGGGAGGCCGATGAGCGAACTCATCCGGAAACCCCACTGAGCCTAACAGTGACAATGTATATACAGCCCGATCCGTTCGTCAATGAGTATCGCATATCTGCCTAGGGGGCTAGTAACGTCAGACCCCCAATAGCAGTATAAGTCATGTCGGAGTGTAGCCCATGTTGGAGATAGTGCCCTCAGAGTCAATTATTGGATCACAGGCACATGATTGCAATGATTGAGGGAGGACCTATCCCGGTAGGACAGTCTTACTCGAGATGATAGTATGCTATCTGGTTTACCTTTATCATCGTGTACTGCTTCAGGTGACCTTACAGGTCGCTATTACACGCTGATAGAGCCCCTAGGATTCTTGCTTGATTGCCAGCAGTATGATGGCGATCATATACGTGAGAGCTGGTGGTCTATAAGCACATCCTTAAAAGGTCCCTAGTCGTGGGAGTTTCGAGACAGGGCATCGATTCTCCAGAGTAGACTAGTGTATACAGTCGAGACCCGGACGAGGGGCGGTGGCTGGTCTCACAAGCCACTGGTGTCAGTTGGTTCACCTAAGATGTATACAGGTGCTCATTGGGTTATGAGTACACCAGACAGGACTCGCCGGGAACATGCTAGTTGGTCTTATACTTGACGTCAGATAGCAGTTCCCTGGTGACATGTGTACAGGTTAGTTCATCGACCTGAGATCGTCATTTGTCTCGTGTGAGTTCCCACTGTACTTTGATTACTACCCTACCACGGCTCAAAGGAGTCGTGCAAACAGGTTTTAGTTGGGTACAGTCCCGAGCCACATGGAGGCAGTGAGAGGGTTTCGTCTCTCCCAGTATTGGGGTGAGGTTGCGCTGTGTCTAGGAGAGCCATTACACAAAGCCCTCGGCCGAGGCAGGAGATTTTACTGGTAGGTATTCCAGTAGTATCTCAGGGTGTTCTGGGCTACACTCCGACACGACTTGTACCGCTTTTGGGGGTCTGACTTTTACCAACCCCCTAGGCCCGCCATGCGATACTCATAGACGAACGGACCGGACTGTACGGATATTGTCACTGACAGGCTCAGTAGGGTGTCAGGGTGAGTTCGCTCATCGACGTCCCTTTTGGTCAATAGCTGGTGGCCCGTCACGTATTGGCTAATACCTCTGACGTGCTAGTGGTTAAATCCACAGCCATAAGTATTGACGAGTCTTTAGAGTCCACCACACAGATAGTTACTCAAGTTTCGGGCGAAACACTGTAAAGGCCGTATTGATATATGGCAAGGTTCGATCAGATACGTGCGGTATTGCACGGATCAGGATCGAACGGATATTACTAGCCGGCTTTGGTTTAAGCCGGATCCTAGTTTAGTACAGTGTAGATTTTGTCTCATTGCATTTGTATCCGGTCGGAATACAGATGCGGGTGTGTATGCACAGTATCGGGGTTTTCCTGTAATTTTATTACAGGACTAGTTTTCTGGAGTTGCCAGTTTGCATTCCGTTCCGGCCGGTTTTCCTTTGTTCTTCCCCGGCCGGACTTTTCCGATGGAAGGGGGTTATTTGAAAGTGTGCAAATAACATTTTTGTGGAGGGGTTTCTTGCTTTTGTGGCTTCATCATGAGATGCTTTTTCCATCTCATCCATTGCTTTTGTTATGATAAGATTAGATTAGAAGTTGATTTGATGATGTTATCATTACCTTTTGAATGTGGTCACCCATTGCTTTTACTTACCATCACCTCCCTTCTTGTTTTGTTTTTCCTCCACCATATTTCCAAAAGGGAAGGGGGGCCGGCCACTAGATGAGAAGAAAGAGAGAGGTTCATTTTGACTGTGGAAAAAATATACATCTCTCATTTTTCATGCTTGAAAAAGATACACCATTCTTCTCCCAAAGTTCTTTTGATTCCTCCACACCATCAAGCCAACTTCACAACCCTAAAGAGACATAGACTTTACACTACTTCTACAGCAAATCTTGGGCACGTCGACTTGCCAGCTTCGTGCCCGAGTTGCCTCGGTATAGAGGCGGGAGCCCGTAAAAGATGCAGACGATTGTGGTGCCCGGCAAGGATGCGACGACCGGAGTTTCCGCGGGAGATCGGGACGACGACGAGAAGACCGGAGGACTCGGATCACTCGGTATATCTCTCTTCCCATCTCTAGTTAGCTAGTATCGGTTAATGGTTACGATCCGGGTATATTGTCCCCGGTAGCGCCGGTTTAAAAGTTAAGAAAATTTTTGATTTCCGCATTTTGGCCTCGGATAGACGGCCGGGGCGCTGCCGTGGCGCAACATGGTATCAGAGCCATGCCATAACCTAGTCTAGCTTTGTTTAATGTGTTTTACATTTCCGATCGACCAAAATTCCAAAATCCGCATTTTTCCCAAGCATCAGTTTCTGTCGAAATTTTTTGAAGTCCAAAAATTTTTCAGGTTGTCTTAGAATACTGTGCATGAAATTATAAGACATCTGTGAAACTTTGGTCGAGTGTTACTGTAGAACCGCTGCGGAACCGCGGCCAAATCCCCCTTGGCGCCGCGGTTCCGCCGCAGTTCAGTGAGTTCACTAGGACCAATTTTTCACAGTGATCTTTTTACAGGGAAATAGGGGTTTTGGAATATTAAACTTGGGCCCAGAATTTCTGTGAGTGCTACAGTATTTCTTGGGGGCCCACTTGTTAATTTTTGATCGATCGGATATTTTAAACACATTATTTCACAGTATTTACATTATATCTGCGACCGTGAATGTCACTTGATCGGTAAATCCTGTTTAACTGCTATAGCCCGGTTGGACGGATTTGCGAACGTGACATTCACGTTGATGTTCTGTGTTTATGCTGTGATGTTGCGGATCGGTTCGTGGGGATAGCCTGGTTGCAGTGGTAGTACAGTTTTGTTTATATATGTACATTTGATATTGCGGGGCGAGCGTCCGACATGTGGACTGCCGTCACTTGCCTGTTTGTATTATTCTTTTGGGGCACGACCTGGTTGCGGTCGATGTACCCGTTGTATGTATATTTTTACTTTCTATACTAGGATTACCCCGCGAGGGGTGCATGGATAGCCGGGTTCTAGAGAGCAAACAAGCCCGCATCTCATGGTGTTGAGACGGAGGGGGCTTCACTCTAGGATTGGCGGGCTATTCGCCGCACTCGTAGGGGGTACAGGTTGACCCAGGAGGGGTGCCTAAGTTACCGGATTCCATGAAATGCTGGGTGGTCCATTCACGGTGCTGAAGGGGGCTGCCTCGCTTCAGGTTTTGGCGGGTGACTTGCCGCGCCCGTAGGGGTCTAGGATTTCATTGCACAGGCTATCCATACGACCAGGGGAACGTCGGGTTTCAGCAGCGGCTCTATGAAACCCGGGGATCCCAGATATCTGTATTGTTCTGTGATGCTGCACTTTTCTGTGATGTTGCATTTTATCACGCCTTGAGCAAATATAATATATTGGTATATATATTAGTAGATGTTGTATATGTTTTACATCCGCGCTAGGTCCAGTCCCCCGCTCTGTCGTTAGTTAGCTAACCTAACGGGTAATGACGGGACCCAGTGGCGAATGCGGATGGCATATACGTACATCAGTATATTTTCGTTCTTTGTGGTGTGATCAATTGATGGGACTGCGTTGATTCGGATCAATGCAAGCTAAACAAACCTACTGTGATGTTGTTGGAACATTTTTCAAAAAGCTGTTATTGCAAAGGCGTTCTCTTTTGTTTTGCATCGTGGTATTCAGTTGGAATATCCTGCTCCGCAGTCGACGAGGCAAGGGCCGAGATCCCTTCACCGGGAGTGACCCCTTGGACAGAAGTTTGCGTTAGGGCAATAACTTCACTATAGCCGATTGCCTTTTGCTTTGCATCGTGGTATTCATTTGGAATATCATGCACCTCATTCTACGGGGAAAGAGCCGAGATCCCTTCACCGGGAGTGACCTCTTTAGCAAAAGTTTTCGTCACTATATTTTTTATAAAAGGCTATGCAGTTCCTTCAATGATATCAAGTTCATTACGTTAAAGGTTTTTCGCCAAAAACTAGACGTAGCCCTCCGTCATTTCTTATAAGTATTACTTAGTATTCGTGCTGCGTTTGTTGACTGTGTCAAGGCGTATTCTGCGGTAGCTAAGTAGTGTTTGTTTGTAGCATATTAATGGGATTGGTTAGGACAGTCGTGCGGCCTTGTTGACTGTGTCAAGGGCTCGTACGGGTGGGTTTAATGCAATCCAGGATAATGACGGGTTGAACTTGACTAGGACTCTTTGATTTGTTGACTGTGTCAAGGTCACTTGGGTCCTAGGGGTAAAAATCACATCGGGAGTTTCAAAAGAACTGAAACTTGCCAGATATGCACATACCTTCTGGAGTGTGGTGACTTGAGTGGATTCCGTCAAGTTATCATGCGATGATCGTTGGATCCCGATTCCCACTAATGAGTTTGTTTACTCCTCGGGTGATCCCGGCTAATTCTTCTTTCAGGTTTGGGGAAGAATTTGAGGTTACAGTGGGAGGTTTCCTGATTAGATAAAGTGATAACCATTCTGATCTAGGTTAGAGTGCACACTGAGTGTTTCTTTTCTCTCTCTCTTTGGCAGCGACCAATGACCCGACCCTAGACTATGACTCAGTGACCAAGTTGACCGAACCTTCTTAACACTGGCTTTTGGATTGTCAGAGTTGCAAACCTCATTGCCACTCCTACCTTTACTCTTTTCTCCAGGACACTCCGTATTACTACGAACGTCCACTTCCATTGGACAAAACCATCGTATGGTTAGATACGAACTCGAAGGAATTTATTCGAGGATGATTTCCGGTTCTGGAGAAAACGAATAGGACTATTCAGTTGTCTTTTCCTTTTACCTTCTCTCAGGTTGCGAGTACTCCTTGGTTTAGGAGATAGTACACTTATTACGCAAATTGGATAGTCTTCTTCCAAACCTTAGGCTGGTGCCGAACGGTGGGGAATGAAGAAAACCAATTAGCATAACGATGGTGTACAGAAGATATTAAGTTAAGACAAAGAAAGGGATTAGTAAGAGGGCAAAGTAAATTGCGACTGCTATTCACGACCAAACCGAGTATTTCTTCGCCAATCCTAAATCACCTTTGTATTTCTTCAGGACACTCCGTATCACTACGAAGATCCACAGTTTATTGGATACTCCATCGTATGGTTATACGAACTCGAAAGGAACTTGTTCCAGTTCGGGGATGGATTCTGGTTGAGGAGAAATATGAATAAGGTTTATTCGGTTGTCTTTTATCTTCACCTTCTCTCACATTGCGAGTACTCCTAGGATTAGGACAGTACACCCATTATGCTTATTGGATAGTCTTTTTCTAAACCATAGGCTGGTGCCGAATGGTAGGGAAGGAAGAAAACCATTTGGCCTAAAGGGGTGTGCGGAAGGTAATGACTAAAGACATAGAAAGGGATTTGGACAGATGGCAAAGAGATATACGGTTACAGTTGTGAATCTGGATAATGGTAGAGGCATTACTAGGAATACCAGGATACCCCATCGAAACATTTCAATGTTTCAGTTCAACTGTGTACTGTTAAAAGAAAACTGATTTCCCGATTAGACACTTGCTCCATGGTATGTATTTACCAGGTTGGATTCTCACATCTGTATGGTTTTACAGATGATGAGTGGGAGTAAGTTATTGGGAATTAGGTGACCATCCTCATTATATCGGGATTCGTTGTAATTGGTGATATTTGAGGAAGCCACCTGGGTTGTTTGCCGGTCGACAAATATTTGGTTTTGAATATCCGTTGCTATGCACCAATTTCAAATTGATATATCTGTACGTCTATTTTCATAGAGTGAGATATACCTTTTTGAAATTATGTCTATGACATTTACCTATATCAGTGGATGGTTAGGTAAGGAGTATTGAACAGCGGTGTAATTCTTCTTAACCATAAGTACAGTTTTCAACCTACGACACACAGTGAATGAGTTATCAGACTCAAGGGACTTATACAGAGTATTGTATGTTGTCCAGCGTCTATCAGGACAGAGGGGTTGGTCCTCGTACTATATTCTGCTTACTTATAACTTCTCTAGTTCTTAGACAGGTGTTTCGTAGAAATACAGGGTCCAAGTTTTGAGAAGTTATAGGTATATGAATAAAGTAGAGAACCAGGTATTGCAAGTATCGGGATTCTTCAAGGTGATCGAAGATGTAGATACTTGTGAATGGTATTCAGTTGATAGTAATGATTAAGAGAACTAGCTTCTCTTTCAGGTTGCTCATAATTGGAAGTATTCCTAAGTTGAGTGACGCAGATCGGCCTTTTTCCATTTTAGTTGACATACACTGGAGACAGCTGCATGATTTGAATCTGGTTCCAATTAAATTAGTGCCTCTGTTTCTATATTGGATATAGAACAGTTCATGTCTTGACATTGTTAAGGTACGGGGAGTTGTCCGGCTTATGCTTAAAACCAGACTCTGGATAACTCAAGGCACGTTTCTGTAATGGCTGTTTGTGGGTTGACCCGGGCTATGACGAGGGTTGACTTTCTACCATCTGGAAGATCAATAGTGATATTGTTCTTGACTCGCCACAATTTTAAAAGAAATGGATTTTTTTTTCAGGAAACCGTAGTGGGAGTATGGTAGAACTGGAAGTGATTCCAGAACCGCAAACGATTACTGAAGATTTCATAAGAACCTAAAGATTCAATCTGATTTGACATTCCATTGGCCACTCCGCAGATATGGCGGGTAACCTCAGGCACTCGAGAGGTACTTCGGTATGCTCAAGGACGGTGGCAGGGAGGTTCTTGTTTACCCTGACTTACCATTGCTGTTGTTCCATACTGTGAGACCCGGCAGGAGGATGAGTATAGCGTCGTTCTAAACTAGCTTTAGAAATGCACGTCTATATGACTCAGCCAGAGGGTTGTCGTAATCAGTTGGAGCAGCGGAAGCATTGGTGGACAGTTGGCTTATGTCTATTTATAGACTAAAGCAGATATAGCGGAGATAGATCATTTATTTCTGATGTGACAGTCATAGGTTTGACTTCATCAGAATAGGAGATGGATCTGTTAAAGAAGGTAGTAGGGTGTGATGTCCTGGTATTAGGATGACATATACAGAGTAGGAAGTGATATTCCTATACTACGATCGGTTATTCTTTGGTTGTCACACAGTGGTTTCTCCACATAGGACTTGGATATTATATCAGACATTCTGGTCACTAGATCTATGGTTTTAGATCTAGATTTGGGTGGTTTCCCAATCTGGGTACTTTGACAGCATTCTATGAGTATTTAGAATGGACGACTCCTGGCACGGTAGTATACCTGCAGGTAATGGAGTCACCCTCTCCAAAGGTGACTTACAGACTAAAGGGGAGAGGGATACACATGATTGACAGATCACTTGCTTAGGCAATTGAGTCAATCATGAGATGTCAAATACCACACCAGATGTTGTTCTTGCAGTAGGTGCAATAAGTTGATATTAATCCAATCCTGGAAAAACAGTCGGAAGCAGTTTTAGAACATAAGTTGATGTTCTAGGGATGTGATAACGACAACCTTTTTTAGGAGACGGTTATCATTCCAGGCTTCCAAGGTGACATGGATGGCAGAGTGGCTGTCAGAGTTATAGTTTCTCCTTCTGACGAGGGGCAGTATTTTGGACAGGTGGTCCAAGGCAATACTGAGGGAGGCATGGCGCTGGATACTGATTAAGTTCAGTTATCGATACAGTCTAAGAAGTTTGGATTTGGAGTTCATTTATGAGCTAGGTCCCATCAGATATCCAGACATACTCTAAGACAGGTATTGCTCATTTTGGGAGATGGCTTTCTCTGCGAACTTGAGATATAGAGAGACATAAAAAGAAACATCACAGCGGATCCACTCACTGAGGCTATTCCTCGAACGCAATAGTTTCGCAAATGAGCTTTGTGAGACTGACTAGTAGAGGAGTTGGGTGTTCGGTATCACACGGGCTGTGAGTATGCGACATCGCAATAATTAGCCTTGAGTGCAAGTGGGAGATTGTTGGAGATAGTGCCCTCAGAGTCAATTATTGGATCACAGGCACGTGATTGCAATGATTGAGGGAGGACCTATCCCGGTAGGACAGTTTTACTCGAGATGAGAGTATGCTATCTGGTTTACCTTTATCATCGTGTACTGCTTCAGGTGACTTTACAGGTCGCTATTACACGCTGATAGAGCCCCTAGGATTCTTGCTTGACTTCCAGCAGTATGATGGCGATCATATACGTGAGAGCTGGTGGTCTATAAGCACATCCTTAAAAGGTCCCTAGTCATGGGAGTTTCGAGACAGGGCATCGATTCTCCAGAGTAGACTAGTGTATACAGTCGAGACCCCGACGAGGGGCGGTGGCCGGTCTCACAAGCCACTGGTGTCAGTTGGTTCACCTAAGATGTATACAGGTGCTCATTGGGTTATGAGTACACCGGACAGGACTCGCCGGGAACATGCTAGTTGGTCTTATACTTGACGTCAGATAGCAGTTCCCTGGTGACATGTGTACAGGTTAGTTCATCGACCTGAGATCGTCATTTTTCTCGTGTGAGTTCCCACTGTACTTTGATTACTACCCTACCACGGCTTAAAGGAGTCGTGCAAACAGGTTTTAGTTGGGTACAGTCCCGAGCCACATGGAGGCAGTGAGCGGATCTGCAGGGGTTCGTCTCTCCCGGTATTGGGGGTGAGGTCGCGCTGTGTCTAGGAGAGCCATTACACAAAGCCCTCGGCCGAGGCAGGAGATTTACTGGTAGGTATTCCAATAGTATCTCAGGGTGTTCTGGGCTACACTCCGACACGACTTGTACCGCTTTTGGGGGTCTGACTTTTACCAACCCCCTAGGTCCACCATGCGATCCTCATAGACGAACGGACCGGACTGTACGGATATTGTCACTGACAGGCTCAGTAGGGTGTCAGGGTGAGTTCGCTCATCGACGTCCCTTTTGGTCAATAGCTGGTGGCCCGTCACGTATTGGCTAATACCTCTGACGTGCTAGTGGTTAAATCCACAGCCATAAGTATTGACGAGTCTTTAGAGTCCACCACACAGACAATTACTCAAGTTTCGGGCGAAACGCTGTAAAGGCCGTATTGATATATGGCAAGGTTCGATCAGATACGTGCGGTATTGCACGGATCAGGATCGAACGGATATTACTAGCCGGCTTTGGTTTAAGCCGGATCCTAGTTTAGTACAGTGTAGATTTTGTCTCATTGGATTTGTATCCGGTCGGAATACAGATGCGGGTGTGGATGCACAGTATCGGGGTTTTCCTGTAATTTATTACAGGACCAGTTTTCTGGAGTTGCCAGTTTGCATTCCGTTCCGGACGGTTTTCCTTTGTTCTTTCCCGGCCGGACTTTTCCGATGGAAGGAGGTTATTTGCAAGTGTGCAAATAACATTTTGTGGAGGGGTTTCATGCTTTTTTGGCTTCATCATGAGATGATTTTTCCATCTCATCCATTGCTTTTGTTATGATAAGATTAGATTAGAAGTTGATTTGATGATGTTATCATTACCTTTTGGATGTGGTCACCCATTGCTTTTACTACCATCACCTCCCTTCTTGTTTTGTTTTTCCTCCACCATATTTCCAAAAGGGAAGGGGGGCCGGCCACTAGATGAGAAGAAAGAGAGAGGTTCATTTTGAGTGTGGAAAAATATACATCTCTCATTTTTCATGCTTGAAAAAGATACACCATTCTTCTCCCAAAGTTCTTTTGATTCCTCCACACCATCAAGACAACTTCACAACCCCAAAGAGATATAGACTCTACACTACTTCTACAGCAAATATTGGGCACGTCGACTTGCCAGCTTCGTGCCCGAGTTGCCTCGGTATAGAGGCGGGAGCCCGTAAAAGATGCAGACGATGTGGTGCCCTTCCGGCAAGGATGCGACGACCGGAGTTTCCGCGGGAGATCGGGACGACGACGAGAAGACCGGAGGACTCGGATCACTCGTTATATCTCTCTTCCCATCTCTAGTTAGCTAGTATCGGTTAATGGTTATGATCCGGGTATATTGTCCGTGGTAGCGCCAGTTTAAAAGTTAAGAAAATTTTTGATTCCGCATTTTGGCCTCGGATAGACGGCCGGGGCGCTGCCGTGGCGCAACATCCCAATAACACCCTGAGATACTACTGGAGTACCTACCAGTAAATCTCCTGCCACGGCCGTGGGCTTTGTGTAATGGCTCTCCTAGACACTGCACGATCTCACCCCCAATACCGGGAGAGACGAATCCCCTGCCGATCCGCTCACGTGCCTCCATATGGCTCGGGACTGTACCTAAAAGCTACCTGTTTGCACGACTCCTTTAAGCCGTGGTAGGGTAGAAATCAAAGCACAGTGGGAACTCACACGAGACGAATGACGACCTCAGGTCGATGAACTAACCTGTACGCATGTCACCAGGGAACTGCTATCTGACGATATGTATAATACCAACTAGCAGGTTCCCGGCGAGTCCTGTCCGGTGTACTCATAACCCAATGAGCACCTGTATACATCTTAGGTGATCTAACTGACACCAGTGGCTTGTGAGACCGGCCACCGCCCCTCGTCGGGGTCTCAACTGTATACACTAGTCTACTCCGGAGTATCGATGCCCTGTCTCGAAACTCCCACGACTAGGGACCACAATTAACGATATGCGTATAAACCACCCAACTCTCACGTATATGATCGCCATCATACAGTTGGTGGTAAAGCAAGATCCTAAGGGCTCTATCAAAGTGTAACATGTAATCAGTCACCTGAACATGTACACGACTGATAAAGGCAAACCAGATAGCATACTATCATCTCGAGTAAGACTGTCCTACCGGTATAGGTCCTCCGCAATCATTGCAATCACGTACCTGTGATCCAATAATTGACTATGAGGGCACTATCTCCAACAATCTCCCACCTGCACTCAAGGCTAATTATTGCGATGTCGACTACTCACAGCCCGTGTGAAACCGAACCATCCAACTCCTCTACTAATCAGTTTCACAAAGCCCATTTGTAAAACTATTGTGTTCGAGAAATAGCCTCAGTGAGTAGATCTGCCTAGATGTTTCTTTCAATATCTCTCTTAATCTCAAGTTCGCGGAGAAAGCTATCTCCCGAATTGAGTAATACCTGTCTTAGAATATGTCTGGATATCTGATGGGACCTAGTTCATAAATGAACTCCAAATCCAAACTTCTTAAACTGTATCGATCACTAAACCTAATCAGTATCCTGCACCAAGACTCCCACAGTATCCTCTTGGACCACCTGTCCATAATACTGTCTCTCATCAGAGGGAAAAACTATAACTTTGACAATCTCTCTGTCAACCATGTCACCTTTGAAGCCTGGAATGATAATCGTCTCCCGAAGGAGGCTGCCGTCATCAAATCCGTAGAACATGTACTTATGTTCTAAAACTGCTTCCTTATATTTCTCCAGGATTGGATTAATACAAACTTATTGCATCTAGTGCAAAAACAACATCTGGTGTGGTACTTGACATCTCATGATTGACTCAATTGCCTAAGCAAGTGATCTGCCAATCATGCCCTTCCTTCTCCCCTTTAGTCTGTAAGACACCTTTAGAGAGGGTGACTCCATCACCTACAGGTACACCATCATGCCAGGAGTCAGCTATTCTAAAAACCATTAGAATATTGTCAAAGTACTCACATTGGGAAACTACCCAAATCCAGATCTAAAACCATAGATCCAGAAACCATAATGTCAAATATTATATCCATATCCTGTCTGGAGAAACAACTGTGTGACGACCATAGTACAACCGATCGTAGTATAGGAATTTTACTTCCTACTATGTGTATGTCATCCAGATACCATGACATCAAACCCTACTACCTCCTTAAAAGATCCATCCCTTATTCTGATTGAAGTCAAACCTATGACTGTCACATCAAAAAATAGATGATCTATCTCCGCTATAACTGCTCTAGTCTATAAATAGACGTAAGCTACTTGTCCACTATGCTTCCGTTGCTCCCACCGACTACGACAACCCTCCTACCGGGTCTCATAGCCTGGAACAACAGTAGTGTCAAGTCTGGGTAGATAAGAACCTCTCTGTCACCGTCCTTGAGCCTACCGAAGTACCTCTCGGGTGTCTGAGGTTTCCCACTATATCTGCGGAGTGGCTATTGGAATGTCAAACCTGATTGAATATATAGGTCCTATTAAATTTTCCGTAATCGTTCGCGGTTCTGGAATCACTTCCAGTTCTACCATACTCCCACTACTGTTTTCTGAAAAAGATCCATTTTACTAAAACTGTGGCGAGTCAAGAATAATATCACTATTGATCTTCCAAATAGTAGAATATCAACTCTCGTCATAGCCAGGGTTAACCCACAAACAGCCATTACAGAAACGTGCCCTGAGTTATCCAGAGTCTGGTTTTAAGCATAAGCTGGACAACTCCCCGTACCTTAACATCTTTTAAGGTACGATCCATTCTATATCCAATATAGAAACTTTGGCACTTATTTAATTGGAACCAGATTCAAATCATGCAGCTGTCTCCAGTGCATATCAACTTAATGGAAAGAGGCTATTCAGCATTACTCAACTTAGGAATCCATCCAATTATGAGCAACCTGAAAGAGAAACAAGTTTCTCAAAAATCATTACTATCATCTGAATACCAATCACAAGAATCTACATCTTCGATCTCTTTGAAGAATCTCGATACTTGTGATACTTGGTTCTCTACTTTATTCTTATACCCACAACTTCTCAAAACTTAGACCTTGTATTTCTATGAAACACTTGTCTAAATACTAGAGAAGTCATAAGTAAACAGAACATAGTACGAGGACCTACCCCTTTGTCCTGATGGACACTTGGACAACATACAATACTCTGTATAAGTCCGCTGAGTTGAACAACTCAAAACCTGTGCGTCGTAGGTGGAAAACTGTGCCCTGGCGATTTCCTCAAATATCACCAATTACAACGAATTCCGATATAATAAGGATGATCACCTAATTCCCAATAACTTACTCCCACTCATCATCTGTAAAACCATACAGATATGAGAATGAAACCTGGTAAATACATACCCTTGGAGTAAGTATCTAATTGGGAAAACAGTTTTCTTTTAACAATGCACTGAAACATGAAAATGTTTCGTAGGGGTATCCTGGTATTCATAGTAATGCCTCTTCCATAATCCAATTCATGACTTCAACCGTATATTTTATTGCCGTCTCTCCAAATCCCTTTATTTGTCTTTAGTCGTTACCTTCTGTACACCATCGTTAGGCTAAATGGTTTCCTTCCTTCCCTACCGTTCGGCACCAGCCTATGGTTTGGAAGAAGACTATCCAGTAAGCATAATAGGTGTACCCTCCTAAACCAAGGAGTACTCGCAACTTGAGAGAAGGTGATGATAAAAGACAACTGAATAATACCTTATTCTTTTAAAGGTGAAATAGGAGTGGCGATGATGTACGCGGTTTGGTCGTGAATGATATCAGTCGCAATTTACTTTGCCCTCTTTCTAATCCCTTTATTTTTTCTTTACATATTACCTTCTGCACACCCTACTTAGGCTAATTGGTTTTCTTCATTCCCTACCTTTCGGCACCTGCCTATGGTTTAGAATAAGACTATCCAATAAGCGTAATAGGTGTACTCTCCTAAACCAAGGAGCTCTCGCAACCTGAGAGAAGGTGATAATAAAAGACAACTGAATAAACCAATTCTATTTCTCCTGAACCTGGATCCATCCTCGAAGAAGTCCCTTCGAGTTCGTATATAACCATACGATGGATCTATCCAATGGAAGTGGATGTCCGTAGTAATACGGGTGTTCTGAGAAATGCAAAGGGTAGAAGAAGGAGTGGCAATGACTTATGCAACATAGACAATTCAAAAGCCAGTATTTTAAGAAGGTTCGGTCAACCTGGTCATTGAGTCATAGTCTAGGGTCGGTCAAAGGTCGCAGCCAAAGAGAGAGAGAAAAGAAACACTCTGCGTGCACTCTAACCTAGATCAGAATGGTTATCACTTTATCTAATCCGGAAACCTCCCACTGTCCTGTCAAATTCTCCTCCAAACCTAAAGAAGAATCAATTGGGATCACCCGAAGAGTAAACCAACTCATCAGTGAGAATCGGGATCTAACTCTCATCGCATGATAACGTGATGGAATGCATCTACGTCACTCATACTCCAGAAGGTATGCACATACTTGGCAAGTTTCAGTTTCTTTAAAAACTCCCGATATGATTTTTGCCCCATGCTCTTATAACCTTGGCTTTGGTCAAAATGTCATAAGTCACATGCCAAGTTCTACCCGTCACTATCTTGTCAATTTGAACCCACCTGTACATGCCCCTGACTTTGGCCAATCGGCAGAACGACTGTCCCAAACTAACTCATCTATCTATGCAACAAATGAATACCCAGCAGCTACCAAACACTATGCCTTAACTTTGGCTAAAATGCATAGCTTGAATACTACTGAATACCCAAAAGAAGTGACGGAGGGCTACTGCTAGTTTTTGGCGAAAAACCTTTAACGTAACGAACTTGATATCGCTGAAGGAACCTGATAGCTTTTTAAAATATAGTGGCGAAAACCTTTTGCTAAAGAGGTCATTCCCGGTGAAGGGATCTCGGCTCTTTCCTCGTGGAATGAGGTGCAGGATATTCCACTGAATACCGCGGTGCAAAGCAACATGTAATCGACTATAGTGAAGTTATTACCCTGACGCAAACTTCTGCCCAAGGGGTCAGTCCCGGTGAAGGGATATCGGCCCTTGCCCCGTCGAATGAGGTGCAGGATATTCCACTGAATACCTCTATGCAAAACAAAAGGAAACGTCTTTGCAATAACACTTTTTAAATTTGTTCCAACAACTAAAAACAAGTTTGTTTTCCTTTGCATTGATCAGAATCAATGCAGTCCCATCATTAATCACACTAGAAAAGAACGAAAATAAAATGTACGTATATGCCATCCGCATTCGTCACTGGGTCCCGTCATCACCCGTTAGGTTACTTAACTAACGACAGAGCGGGGACTGGACTAGCGCAGGTGTAAAACATATACAACATCTAATAGTATATAAACCAATATACAATAATCGCTCCAGGCGTGATAATATGCAACATTACAGAAAAGTAATAAGCATTACAGAACAATACAGATAATCTGGGATTCCCGGGTTTCACAGAGCCGCTGCTGAAACCCGACGTTCCCCTGTCGTGTGGATAGCCTGTGTAATGAAACCTAGACCCCTACGGGTGCGGCAAGTTACCCGCCAAAACCTGAAGTGAGGCAGCCCCCTACAGCAAAGTGAATGGACCACCCAGCACTTCACGGAATCCGGTAATCTTGGGCACCCCTCCTTGGGTCAACCTGTACCCCCTACAAGTGCGGCGAATAGTCTGCCAATTCTAGAGTGAGGCCCCTCTGCCTCTCAAAGCCATGACATGCGGACCCGTTGCCCCCCAGAACCCGGCTATCCGTGTACTCCATCGCGGGGCAAAACCTAGTACATTATTGGAAAAATAGTACAATAGGTACATCGACCGCAACCTGGTCGTGCCCCAAAAGAATATTATACAACAGGCAGTGACGGCAGTCCACATGTTGGATGCTCGCCCCGCAATATCAAATGTATAAATAAATCCAAACTGCACTATCATTGCACACTCCTATCCACCACGATAAATCCACAACTGTAGGGTTCCTAGGCACTCTCAAGAGGTCTCACAAGGCATCGAACATGCCAAATTCAAAAATTCTAGGTGCCGAGAGACCCGACTACGGATCGTTTGCTAGATTTCTAGGCGAAAGAAGAACTAGTTTACAACTAAACTATGAGAATACGGATATACAACCTTTGTAGATCCGGTGCTCCACCTCCACGGCTCCGCAATGAAGTCTCCTCGCTGTCCAAGACGGATCCCGGGCTCTAGCGTCGGCTTCATCGGAGAATGGACGGGCTAGGTCATCGACGACGTGCCGAAGATGTTCTACGTCGAAGCATCACTAGATCGAGCTCCACCTTCACTAAGCTATAAATACTTGTGAAGGAAACACACTCTACTACTTGGCAAGAGGTAGAGGATGAAGAAATATGAAGTGGGTAGACTTTAGAATTGGATTTCTCACTCATTTCCTCAATCCACCATTGATGAAGTAAGGTTTCTTCATGTGTCAAGATGAAGAAGAAGATGGATATATGTTATGATAAGTATATATTAAATAGAAAATAAATCAAATACTTATCATAAACTAACCATGGTCTAGTGTAGAGAATGAATTATGGTTAAGTGGGATGGTTAGGGTTAAGCATGAGTCAAAATGGTTACTAAAGTCAATGCTTCATGAAGGTTCAAAGAATAAAACAAAACTAGCAACCATTCTTCTCATTATCATTTCCATAATAAATAAATGAATAAATGAATAAGGAAATAGTAAACCCTAACCATTCCATTAACCAAGGTTTAATTCTATACACTTAACCAAAAGGCATGTATCATCAAACATGATACAAGCAAGTGCACAAAATCATATCGCATATGCAATGCGCACAACCGAGTGAGAAAATCCATCTTAAGTAAACCGATACTAGTTGATGCAAAGTAATATATCAAATATATAAATATGCATTAAATCATTAAATCAACACTTGATTCAATGATCCGGTCATGCCGCACACAACCGACTAGTATACAATGTATCGGCTTATCGAATCAACGCTTGAATCGATAACTAGGTTATATCGCATACAACCATTCGACACATTGATCGCGAGAATGAAATACGGTATCACATACACGCATTATTCTCGGTCCCGCACATATCTCATATGCGCTCCTATTTCATTTCGCTTGAGCCAGGAAACCTCTGTGTAGGACTCTAAAGACTCGTCAATACGCCGGCAGCAGGTGATGATCATATCAAACACCCACAAGCCGCAAGCGGTCTGCTAAACGTAACGGCCACCCGGGTATTGAGCGATCAGAAGATCGACGAGCAAGCCCGCTCACACTCCAGTGAATCCAACCAGTAACACTACCGTACAGTCCGGTCTGTCCGTCTGATATGTCGCATATCTTGCCTAGGGGTGGTAAACGTCAGACCCCAATAGCTCGATAAGTCGTGTCGATATGAGGTCTATAACATTTCGAGAAACTACTGGTAACACTTACCAGTAAATCTCAGCAACCCTGGCCAGGGATTTCCTGTTATAGCCAATCGAACACAGCGCAACATCAACTCCCTATACCGGGAGAGACGAATCCCCTCCTATCGCTCATTGCCTCCATGTGACTCGGGACTGTACCCAAAAACCACCGTTTTGCATGCCCTCTTGGACGTGGTAAGATAGAAATCAAAGCACAGTGGGAACCATACAAGACTCTATGACGATTTCGGGTCAACAGACTACTCTGTACCAGTGTCACCAGAGAACTGCCATCTGACGTGAGGTATAATACCATCTGGGAGTTCTCGGCGAGTCCGTCCAGTGTACCCAGTCTCTACTGAGCACCCGTATATCATCTCTGATGTCAAACACCAATGGATATGGGATCATCCATCGCCCATCTGTATGGGTCGAGAAGGTATACGCTAGTCTACTCTGGTATATCGATGCCCCGTCTCGATACACCCACGACTAGGGACTTTGAAGGATGTACTTATGGACTACCATGTCCCCACTAGTATGATCCGCATCATAGTCCAGATAGTCAAGTACACATCCTAAGGGCTTTACCAACATGTAACAGAGAGACAATCAGTGCACACGTTAAGGTAAAGAGTAACCAGATAGCATAGTATCATGTCGAGCAAGAAAGTCCTCCCTATATATGTCCCAGCATCCACTACAATATACATCCAATGTACACTAATGGCCTTTAGGGCATACATATAACTAACAATCTCCCACTTGCACTAGGGCCATCTGTAGCAGTGGTTGTAGTATCTCATACTCAACCATCCCATAAAAGTCTCTCTCTGGGAATAGGCCTTCGTGAGTGGATCCGCTGCGTTATCCTCTAAGTCTACTCTCCTTGCCTCGATCAACCTGGAGATCAACCATCTCCATGATCAGGTGATACTGCCTTAGAATGAGTCTGGATCACTGATGGGACCGGCGTTCCTTGGCATAAGCCACAACTCCATTGTCTCACAATGGTAGGAACGTAGTTCATCTCATGAACCATTATACATCCAAACAGCCTCTTTGGTAGCATCTTAAGTAGCGATGTATCCTGCCTTTATCGTCTAGTATGTCACGGTATCTAGCTTGGAACTCTTCCAACATACCGTCCCTTTACTGAGGGTAAAGACAATGCCTGCGACTGACATTCAGTCGTCTTTATCACCCTGGAACACTTCCAGTGATTCTCCTCAGGGTCGATTGATACCATCTCACTACAACTAGTGAGAATCCTAACATCCAATTAAATCTATCTCATAGATCTAAAACTCAGGATTTAGGAGGTATCATTTTGATCCTACACGGAGAATCTTTGTGATAAGCGGAGATTGATCGAGCGTAGCATAGGAAACTCCTTCCCTATCAAGAGTATGTCATCCACGTACTCTACGAGGATCGTCACCATACTCCCTACTACCTTTTTGTTCATACAAGGTTCATCTACCATTATGATGATGTCAACTTCTTTGACTAATCCATCAAAACAGATGTTCCAACTCCGCGATGCCTGCTTTATCCTATAAAGCATCTTGCACACGTTTCCGCTGCTCCCACTGTCTACGAGGCCCTCTGGCTGTGTACTTATAGACGCACTCTTCTAAATCGGTATTTAGAAAAGCAGTCATGACACCCAACCGCCAGATATCGTAGTCATGGTATGTAGCCGTGACAAGTAGGATCTGGATGGACTTAAGCATAGGTACTGGAAAAGGTTTCATCATTATCCACGCCTGGTCAATGACGAAAAGGTTTAACAAGTCTAGCTTTGAAAGTCTCAACCTTTCCATATACACCAAGTAATCTTCTCAAGATATACTTGCTCCTGATGGGGATTTAACCCTTCAGATATTGCAACCAAAGACCATACTTTGTTGGTGTATAAAGATTCCATCTCAGATCACTAAGCATCCAGCCATTCTTACAGAGTCTTACTCCTGATGGCCAGCTCGAAGCTAGTTGGGTCATCATCTCATGATGCAATCCTCGCTCCCACTGTCATAGAGCAACCGAAGTATCTCTCAGGTGGGTGAGGAACCCTACTAGATCGGCGGAGAGGCTGAGGTTCGTTGGTATCTACTGAATCCTTTGGTTATGTCAAATCATCAGCTGCAATTTGCATAGCTGGAACATTTCCAGTTCTACATAACAGATCTTGCCTCGAGCTTGTCCGGATTTTGCTTTTAGACATTGGCCGGACAACCCCAAATCTTAACTAACTCAAGAGATGGGCTCTTCCCTTTCCATATCACATATGAAGTGGTAGGCAACTGATTTGATTGGAACCCTATTCAATAGGTATGTGTAAGTCGATGTACTTCACCCCAGTACTTATGGGGAGGCGGAATTTTCAAAAACGATCATGTTTAAAGAACGAACATCGACTAACCGCTTGAATCGAAGCTAAACTATAAACAACCAAACACTAAGTGTTTCTAAACTACTGTGTTTAGGGATTATACCTAATGAACCAACTCCTTCGTCTTTACGAACTCCTTGTTCTCCTCGGTCTTCTCTAAGTAGTAGACGATCCACCCGAGAGCAAAACTCCAAGCTTAGCCTCTAAACTTGAGGCAACTAACCTTCTTGGATTGCTAATCAAAGAAGATAGATTGAGATAGAGTGATGGTTATGGATTGTTTAGTCTAACTAATCCTTTGATCTCAACTCATGAGGTGTAAGGATTAGGGTTTGAAGATGAGAGCTTGAGGAGAGAGAAGGTGAGAATAATGATCTAATGAGAATAGTAAATCTATCATAATATATATGAACCTTTAAAATTCATCCATAAAAGAAAAACTAAATGATGAATAATGAAGTTTCATAAATATCTAGTGGTGATTCATAACCATGACTCATTAAGCATTTATCATGCATTAATGATATGCATGAATCACCCTCATGACTCACTAAACTCATTTAATGCAAATGACACCTAAACCTCCTTAGTCACCACTTCTAGAAGCTTCTCGTACAATTACGAGAACGCCCCTCCAATCCGCAAAAATACGGAAAAACTTTAGACTGTAAAAATCCAATAACCGGATACCAGTAACTGGCTTAAACCAAAGCCGACTGGTAAAAACTGTCCGAAAGTCGTACGCGCGTAAACGCACGTATGTGTCCGAACCCTTGTCGTAAAATCATACGACCTCTATATCGTTTCGCCTGGAGTAGGAAACTCTCTGTGTGGGACTCTAGAGACTCGACTACTACGCTGGCAGTGGGTTTAACCACAGACCGCAAGCGGCACTAGCTGTACGTAACGGTCCCCAGGTAGTTGTCGATAAGAAGGCCGATGAGGAAACCCATCCGAACTCCTACTGAGTCAGATGTGACAATCTCCATACAGTCCGGTCCGTTCGTCCAAGACTATCGCATATCGGGCCTAGGGGGCGGCAAGCGTCAGTCCCCTAATAGCGGTATAAGTCGTGTCGGAGGGAAGCCCATTACACCCTGAGAAACTACTGGAACCTACCAGCAAATCTCGCTTGCCCTGGCCAGGGACTTTGCGTAATGGCTCTCTGACACAGCACGATATCTACTCCCAATACCGGGAGGGACGAATCCTGTCTAACCGCCACTGCCTCCAAATGCTCGGGACTGCACCCAACTGCTACTTGTTTGCACGACTCCTTTGAGCCGTGGTAGGGTAGAAATCTAAAAACAGTGGGACACACTCGAGGCGAAGTAGCAGTGTCAAGTCTGCGGACTACGCTGTACTCATGTCACCTGGGAACTGTTCACTGACGACTGGTATCAAACCAACCAACAGTTCCCTGTGAGTCCTGTCCGGTGTACTCGTAACCTAACGAGCACCTGTATACTATCTCCAGTACAACGTACTGACGGCTGTGGGACAGACCATCTCCCCAACTGGGATGAGAAGCGTACACACCAGTCTACTCCGGAGTATCGATGCTCTGTCTCGATAATCCAACGACCAGGGACCAGAATAAGGATGTGCTTGTAGACTACCCAGCCCCCACTAGTGTGACTGCCATCACAACGCTGGTAGACAAGCAAGATCCTAAGAGCTCTATCAATACGTACATTCACATATTAAGATAGAAAAACCAAGTAGCATACTACCATGTTTAGCAAGACTGTTATATACATGTGAATATCCCAAGCTTCCATTAAGTAATATACAAACTAGTATGATACAGTAATGGCCTTCTAGGGCATAAACACTAACAATCTCCCACTTGCACTAGGGCCATGTACTGGCATATCGTAGACCAATGATCTCGAGTAGCCTCTCGAACTGAATCTGAGGAAGGGCCTTCGTGAATTGATCAGCAATGTTCTCTTCTGAAGCAACTCTCCGAACCTCGATCTCCTGACGATCAATGATCTCCCTGATCAGGTGATACCGCCTCAAGATGTGTCTGGACTTCTGATGGGACCTTGGTTCCTTCGCTAAAGCTATAGCTCCGTTGTTGTCGCAATACAGAGGTATTGGATCAACTATGGTAGGAACCACCTGAAGTTCTGTTAGGAACTTCTTCATCCAGACTGCTTCTTTTGCGGCATCGCAAGCAGCTATATACTCCGCTTCCATCGTCGAGTCAGCAACGGTGTCCTGCTTGGAGCTCTTCCAGCACACCGCCCCTCCATTGAGGGTAAAGACATAACCCGACATGGACTTGGAATCGTCCTTATCACTCTGGAAGCCGGAATCAGCAAAGGCCTCTAACCTGAGGTCTTTTCCGCCGTAAACCAAGAACATCTCCTTAGTCTTCCTCAGGTACTTGAGAATGTTCTTAACTGCTTTCCAGTGCATCTCCCCTGGGTCTGACTGATACCGGCTTACCACGCTCAGTGCGTAAGCTACATCTGGTCTGGTACACAACATCGCATACATTATAGAGCCTACCGCAGAAGCGTAGGGTATAATAGACATGCGTTCCCTTTCCAATTCAGTCTTGGGAGACATCTCTTTGGAGAGGGTGATTCCGTGACAAGCCGGTAGATTACCGCGCTTAGAGTCTTCCATACTGAATCTTTTCAGTACAGTGTCGATATACCTGGACTGCGAAAGTCCCAACATCCTTTTGGATCTATCACGATAGATCCGGATCCCCAGAATGTAAGAGGCATCACCCAGGTCTTTCATGGAGAACCTGTGTGACAAGAATCCTTTGACAGATTGTAGCATAGGAATGTCATTTCCTATCAATAGAATGTGATCCACGTACAAGACGAGGAATACGACACTTCTGGCTACAACTTTACTATATATGCACGGCTCATCTGGATTTTTGATAAAGTCATTTTCTTTGACTGTCTCATCAAAACAGATGTTCCAACTCCGCGATGCCTGCTTTAGTCCATAAATGGACTTAAGCAGCTTGCATACTTTCCCGCTGCTCCCACTCTGATTGAAACCCTCTGGCTGATCCATATAGACGCTCTCTTCTAAATTTCCATTCAGAAAAGCCGTCTTTACGTCCATCTGCCAGATTTCATAATCATGGAAGGCAGCAATAGCAAGAAGGACCCGAATGGATTTGAGCATAGCCACTGGAGAAAAAGTTTCGTCATAGTCCAAACCAGGTCTTTGACGAAAACCCTTTGCAACAAGTCTAGCCTTATAGGTTTCCACCTGTCCATCTACACCAATCTTTTTCTTGAAGATCCATTTGCATCCTATGGGTTTTACCCCATCTGGAGCAAAGTCCAAAGTCCATACTTTGTTGGTGTACATGGACTCCATTTCGGTCCGCATTGCATCTAGCCATCGTACCGAGTCGCCGCTCTGGATGGCCTGCTGGAAGTCAGTAGGTTCATCATCATCTATGATGCAATCCTCTCTATCCCCGTCTATGAGAAAACCGTAGTATCTCTCAGGCGGATGAGACGGCCTACTACTCCTGCGGAGGGGTGCGGGAATGTTCTGTTCTTCTTGAACTTCTGGTTCTACCAAACTTTCAGTAGCAGCTTGTGGTTCTGGAATTTCTTCCAGTTCTATTTCGCTCCCATTAGTATCCTTTTCTAAAACTTGTTGTTCTAGAAAATGGGCATTACGAGAAACAAAAACCTTTTGTTCCTCTGCGTAATAGAAACAATATCCCTTGGAGTTCTTTGGATATCCCACAAACATACATTTTACTGATCGTGCCTCGAGCTTGTCCACAAACTGCTTTTTGACAAAAGCTGGACATCCCCAAATCCTTATATACTGGAGATAGGGTTTCTTCCCACTCCACATCTGATATGGTGTGGTAGGCACAGTTTTGGTTGGAACTCTGTTCAAAATATATGCTGCTGATTCTAGCGCATATCCCCAGAAAGATCGCGGTAACTCAGCATTACTCATCATGGATCGTACCATATCCAATAGGGTTCGATTCCGTCTCTCCGATACACCGTTATGCTGTGGAGTGTATGGAGGAGTAAGCTGAGAGAGAATTCCTTTCTCTTTTAGATAACCTAGGAACTCGGCACTTAAGTATTCACCACCTCGATCAGATCTAAGTGTCTTGATACTTTTGCCGGTTTGGTTTTCTACTTCATTCTTATACTCTTGGAATTTCTCAAAAGCTTCGGATTTATGTTTCATCAGATAAATAAATCCGTATCTTGAGTAATCATCCGTGAAAGTAATGAAATAGGAAAAACCACCTCTCGCATGTGTAGACATTGGACCGCATACATCACTGTGTACGAGTCCTAAGAGCTCGCTCGCTCTTACTCCATGTCCAGTGAATGGAGTCTTTGTCATTTTTCCTTTGAGACATGATTCGCAAGTGGCATAAGTTTGATATTCGAACGAGTCCAAATATCCTTCTTTATGTAACTTAGTTAACCTTGTCTCATTGATATGACCTAGTCTACATGCCATAAGAAAGCCTTATTTAAATCTGGAGACTTTTTTTTTAGTGTGTTCTGGACATTGAAAATTTGGAGTTGGTTTAAAACATATATGCCGTTATTTAATGTACCGGACCCAATCAAACTATGATTAAGGTGGATGTGAACAACATCTCTTACAAACGTGAAATCATAACCTTTATTTGATAACAAGGAAACTGATATGATATTACACGTTAAGCTTGGTACAAAATAACAGTTATGTAAAACCAAAATGTGTCCACTCGTCAATCCTAGGTGATAGTCCCCGACGGACGCAGCTCCCACGCTAGCTCCGTTAGCAACCTTTAGGGTCATATCACCTTCCTTCAGCACTCTACGGTTTCTCAGTGCCTGCAATGAATTGCAAATATGAGATCCTGATCCGGTATCCAATACCCAGGAAGTAGAGTTGATCGACAGACAATTCTCAATTACAAACACACCTGAAGTCGAAGCCACAGCTTGCTTCGGTTCCTGGTTCTTGGCGTTCCTCGCCTTGTAATCCTTCTTCCAGTGCCCTTTCCTGTGACAATGGAAGCACTCATCCTGGCCAACTATCGGTACTGCAGTCTTTTTCTTTCCCTTCCCTCCCACCTTACTAACACCTCCTCTAGGTCTGGGTGCGGCCTTCTTCTTCCTTCCTTTGGCCCTAGCCTTGGACCCGGAAGAAGATGTACCGCTAACAAACATAGCGGGTGTTTCCCTTGAATTCTTCAAGGTGCCCTCTGCACTCCTTAACATGTTCAGGAGTTCCGGAAGTTCAACTTCTTTTCTTTGAAGATTGAAGTTCAGGATAAACTGGGCGTAGGTGTGAGGAAGGGACTGGAGAATAAGGTCTGTATAGAGCTCATTATCCAAAGTCGTCCCAAGGTCTGCGAGCTCTTCTATGTAGCCGATCATCTTTAGGACATGTTCTCCTACTGATGACCCGACAGCCAACCTCGCTCGAAACAAGTTCTTTGAGGTCTCGTATCTTGCTATACGAGATTGCTCTCCATAAAGTTCCTTTGTATGGAGAAATATGCCATCAAGGTCCATATCCTCGTGCTTCCTCTGATGTTCATTGTTCATCGAGGCAAGCACGATGCACTTGGCTTTCGCGCAATCTAAATCCCAGGTTTTGCTGATTTCCTTATCCGCATTGCTGGATTTGGGACCAGGGACAGCAGGTGCCGTAGCGGTGAGGACGTACCCCAGTTTGTCATAGGTCAAAGCCATTTTGACATTCCGCAGCCAATCTTTATAGTTTGGCCCTGTCAGTATATTTTTCTCTAAAAGTAACTTAAGTCCAGTCATTTTCAGGGTCGCTGCAATTAGGAGAGAGAGAAGAAAACTCTTTAGCATGATGCTCTTGCAAGTTTAGAGTGGTTTTTAATTTATCTAAACTGGATGGCTCCCACTGTTTCTCGAATCCTTCCTCAAACCATAAAAGAAGAATTAGCCAAGACTATTCTCACCGTACAATTCTTGCTTAACCGTTCAGCCAGGCCAGTGTCGATACTTCGAGGGAGGTTTTCCAACGCTTTCGCGAAGTTCCTTAATTAAATAACCTCTTTTCTCTGGGGGCGTAACCCCGCTGACACTTTTTCTGGACACCTACTAGGTTTATAGCATTGATCGTTAAGTGACGAATATCCTGATAAGTAGCATATACTCACAGTAGGATCGGGATCCAAATATCATCGTCTGATAATGTTGTAGGAATGCTACCAACATTCATCAAACTCAAAATGGTATGCATCTCTTTGCAAATTTCAGTTTCTTTAGAAATTCCCGATATATGTTTTTACCCCATGCTCTTATGACCTTGGCGTTGGTCAAAATGTCATAAGTCACATGTCAAGTTCTACCTATCATTATCTTGTTAATTTGAACCCATCCGTATATATCCCTGACGTTGGCCAAATGATAATACGACTGTCCCAAATCAACTCATCTATCTATGCAACAAATGAATACCCAACAGCTACCAAACACTATGCCATGACGTTGGCCAAAACTGCATAGCTTGAATACTACCGAATACCCAAATGAAATGACGGAGGGCTACGACTGGTTTTGGCGAAACCGTGAACGTAGTGAACTTGATATAACCGAAGGAACCTGATAGCTTTTAAAAGGAGTGGTTAAATCTCCGCATTTAAAAATATCTGTTTTTAAAATTAACTGAGTGGTTTCTTTTAAATTGTTCCAACGATTAAAACTTTGGTTTATTTTCTTTGCATTATAGATAATGCGTCCCATCATTAACCTATCATTGCAGAAACAACGAAAATACAACGTCCTCTTATGCCATCCGCATTCGCCACGGGGTCCCGTCATCACCCGTTAGGTTACTTAACTAACGACAGAGCGGGGGCTGGGCTAGCGTGGGTGTAAAACATAAGTGACGTCTAAATAGCTACATAATATATAGATATTTTACATTCGTCTGACGCAATGATATTCATTCCAGAACACAGATAAACAATATTGGATTTGCAAGCAATCTGTATTTCTTTTGAGCCTGCAAGAAAAGACAGATTACACAGTTGTGATGAATAGCCGTTACCCCACCCTCGACCCCTACGGGTACGGCAAACTACCCACCCGGCAGTCTGTGTACCCCACCTTGGGTCAGTCCTAGGAGCAAAAACAGTAAAATGAAATAATACAACGGTGGCTACAACCGCAACCTGGATGTGCCCCGCAAAAATAATATTACAACAAATTACATTTACAACAAATGAATTAAACAATAACCCATTGCTAAACCCCGGCTAAACACCACAACAGTCCAATACAGTTTATATGCACAAACAGATATAACCATTTCAGAAATGTGCAACCCCCTGCCAACTGACATACTAGCAGTTAGGGGAGGTTTACGAACACATTAAACAATCACAGATATAATCCAATATGCAAATACTGTACAATTTCGATCGATTAAACATCTTTAATATTGCTCCAAAATCTGCTCTGTATACTGGAAACCTGAGCAAAATTAAAATATTCCAGAAAACCCCAAATACCAGAGAGGACCCACACATGAAAGATGAGTCCATGACTCGGCAACTCGGCCGCGGAACCGCGGCGGATCGGTGGGATCCGCCGCGCTTCCGCGGCGCTTTAGCCGACTCATGGGCTCAAATTTCATGGGTGTTCTTCTGGTGTCTTTTCAAGCTCTCTGAACACACCTGAAAAATTTTTGGACTTCATTTTAAATTCGACAGAAACTTGACAATTTTAGGGTTTTCCGGCTTCGTTTTTCCGTTCGAAATTCGTACAAATTTGCAATTAAGTTATTTATTGTTTAGCGAGGCTCTGATACCACTGTAAGTCGATGTACTTCACCCCAGTACTTATGGGGAGGCGGAATTTTCAAAAACGATCATGTTTAAAGAACGAACATCGACTAACCGCTTGAATCGAAGCTAAACTATAAACAACCAAACACAAAGTGTTTCTAAACTACTGTGTTTAGGGATTATACCTAATGAACCAACTCCTTCGTTTTTACGAACTCCTTGTTCTCCTCGGCCTTCTCTAAGTAGTAGACGATCCACCCGAGAGCAAAACTCCAAGCTTAGCCTCTAAACTTGAGGCAACTAACCTTCTTGGATTGCTAATCAAAGAAGATAGATTGAGATAGAGTGATGGTTATGGATTGTTTAGTCTAACTAATCCTTTGATCTCAACTCATGAGGTGTAAGGATTAGGGTTTGAAGATGAGAGCTTGAGGAGAGAGAAGGTGAGAATAATGATCTAATGAGAATAGTAAATCTATCATAATATATATGAACCTTTAAAATTCATCCATAAAAGAAAAACTAAATGATGAATAATGAAGTTTCATAAATATCTAGTGGTGATTCATAACCATGACTCATTAAGCATTTATCATGCATTAATGATATGCATGAATCACCCTCATGACTCACTAAACTCATTTAATGCAAATGACACCTAAACCTCCTTAGTCACCACTTCTAGAAGCTTCTCGTACAATTACGAGAACGCCCCTCCAATCCGCAAAAATACGGAAAAACTTTAGACTGTAAAAATCCAATAACCGGATACCAGTAACTGGCTTAAACCAAAGCCGACTGGTAAAAACTGTCCGAAAGTCGTACGCGCGTAAACGCACGTATGTGTCCGAACCCTTGTCGTAAAACCATACGACCTCTATATCGTTTCGCCTGGAGTAGGAAACTCTCTGTGTTGGACTCTAGAGACTCGACTACTACGCTGGCAGTGGGTTTAACCACAGACCGCAAGCGGCACTAGCTGTACGTAACGGTCCCCAGGTAGTTGTCGATAAGAAGGCCGATGAGGAAACCCATCCGAACTCCTACTGAGTCAGATGTGACAATCTCCATACAGTCCGGTCCGTTCGTCCAAGACTATCGCATATCGGGCCTAGGGGGGCGGCAAGCGTCAGTCCCCTAATAGCGGTATAAGTCGTGTCGGAGGGAAGCCCATTACACCCTGAGAAACTACTGGAACCTACCAGCAAATCTCGCTTGCCCTGGCCAGGGACTTTGCGTAATGGCTCTCTGACACAGCACGATATCTACTCCCAATACCGGGAGGGACGAATCCTGTCTAACCGCCACTGCCTCCAAATGCTCGGGACTGCACCCAACTGCTACCTGTTTGCACGACTCCTTTGAGCCGTGGTAGGGTAGCAATCTAAGAACAGTGGGACACACTCGAGGCGAAGTAGCAGTGTCAAGTCTGCGGACTACGCTGTACTCATGTCACCTGGGAACTGTTCACTGACGACTGGTATCAAACCAACCAACAGTTCCCTGTGAGTCCTGTCCGGTGTACCCGTAACCTAACGAGCACCTGTATACTATCTCCAGTACAACGTACTGACGGCTGTGGGACAGACCATCTCCCCAACTGGGATGAGAAGCGTACACACCAGTCTACTCCGGAGTATCGATGCTCTGTCTCGATAATCCAACGACCAGGGACCAGAATAAGGATGTGCTTGTAGACTACCCAGCCCCCACTAGTGTGACTGCCATCACAACGCTGGTAGACAAGCAAGATCCTAAGAGCTCTATCAATACGTACATTCACATATTAAGATAGAAAAACCAAGTAGCATACTACCATGTTTAGCAAGACTGTTATATACATGTGAATATCCCAAGCTTCCATTAAGTAATATACAAACTAGTATGATACAGTAATGGCCTTCTAGGGCATAAAAACTAACAGTATGCAGCTTCTCAAGTGCATAACTCCCTTAAGGAAATAGGTAACTCAGTAGTACTCATCATAGAGCGCACTTTATCATATAGGGTGTGATTGCTCCGCCCCGATATACCATCGTGCTGTGGTGTATACGGAGGAGTAATGCTGAGAGAGAATCTCATTCTCCTTTAGAATAGTCCAGGAATTCCATGCTCAAGTATTCTCCTCCTTGATCTCATCAAAGGACATAATACTTATACCCGTATTTTGGTTCTCTACTTCTAACTTATATTCTGTGAATATCTCAAAAGGTTCGGACTTGTGTTTCAACAAGAACATATGTCTGAATCTAAAGAGATCATCAGAGAACGTAATGAAGTATAAAGAACCTTACCAGGTATGTGTAGACAGGGGACCTTTATACATCAACATGTATCATCCCAAGAGTTTACTAACTCTTTCTCTGCTTCCATTAAACAGAGCTATGGTTATTATATCTTTGTGACACGACTGGCGAGTTTCACAAGATGTAAATTCAAACTAATTTAAATATGCATCTTTATGTAACTCTAGCTAGTCGGGTCATATTGATCTGACCCAGTCTACAATACCTCAAGAAGAATTCGTTCATTTCTGAACTCTTCCTCTTGTGTGTGTTCCATATACTAAGAACTGTAGTTTGATTTAGAACATCAATACTTTTAGATAACGTGCCTGAACCGATCAACTTTTGATATAGGAAATGTTCAAAACATTATCCAACTATACAAAATTTTATCATTTCTTTACTAATAAAGAGACTGATACGGTTTTGTATATCAGGTTCGGTATCTAATAACATTCGTTCAAAATCAATGTATTGGTATTACAGGGGGACAGTGACCAACAGACTTGGATGCAACACTTGCCCCGTTTTCTGCCTCATGAAACTTATCACCCGTTCTCAGTTTTTCTACCCTTTTGTAGCCCTATGTAACAGATTACATATCTGGGATCCTGATCCGGTATCATATACTCAGGATTCGGAGGATACTGAGAAACAGTTCTTTGTAATGAACACACCCGAAGATGATGCATCAGCATGCACTCTCTTCGTTTGGGCGGCACGGGAAATCTGGTATTCCCCAATTTCCTGCTCTGTCTTATAACTATTATAAGTTGGAGCGGGACCAACGATCCCCAGCTCAGTATAACAAGCGGGTTCGTGCAATAATCCGTTTTATTATCTTGATTAAGGCGTGATATGGTCGCTACCAGGAGAGAGAGAGAAGAAAACACTCAGCGTGCGCTCTTGCAAGAATAGATTGGTTTTTATTTTATCTAATCAGGATGGCTCCCACTGCTTTTTATCAAATCTTCCTTCAAACCCTAAAAGGAAAGACTAGCCGGGATTAATTACACACTACAAGTTCGCCAATCTTTCAGCCAGGCTAGTGTCGGTACTTTGAGGGAGGTCCCCCGTGCTTTCGTACGAACCTAATTAATGTAAACCTCGTTTTCCCAGAGGCATAACCCCGTTGACACCTTTCTAGACACCTACTTGATCGGCTAATTGTAATGTATAAAACTCTCCCAGGAGTAACTCTTACTCGCAGCGGGTATCGGGATCCAACTATCTCATAGAAGGTATGCAATCTCATTGCAAATCTCAACACTTGAAATTCCCGATAATATTTTGCCCCTAGCGTGCTATGACCTTGACGCAGGCCAACAAACCATAGTCCGCTAGTCAAGTTCAACCCGTCATTTCCTGATTGAATTAAAGCCACCCGCACGACCCTTGACGCAGGCCAACAAAGTCGCACGACTACCCTAATCCAATCTGCATCATATGCATAAGCAGATAAGTACTAGTTAGCTACCGCACACTACGCCTTGACGCAGGCCAACAAACGTAGCACGAATACTAACTACCACTTATCTGAAATGACGGAGGGCTACGACAGGTTTTTCTGAAAACCTATTGCGTAATGAACTTGATATCGTTGTAGGATCGAATGAATTTTAAAATGGAGTGTTTTTGAGGCTTTTCTAGTTTTGCTAAAGGAGTCACTCCCGGTGAAGGGATCGTCGGTCCTTTCCTCGTCGAATGAGGTGCGGGATATATCATATATATCACTGTGCAAAGCAAAAACACTTAAAAGTAATCAAAAGACAAACCGAGGGTTGTAGCATTTGCCAGTTATTGCTAAAGGAGTCACTCCCGGTGAAGGGATCTCGGTCCTTTCCTTATCGAATAAGGTGCAAGATATATCATATATACCGCTGTGCAAAGCAGGAACTGTAGCTACCTGTTTTATTTTGAAATTCGATTCTACAACATCTTAGGTTTCTTTTATTTCATTAATCATATTAATGAAGTCCCATCATTTAATGTACCTAAACATCACAGATAAATACGACGTACACTTATGCCATCCGCATTCGCCTCGATGTCCCCTCATGCACCGTTAGGTTAGGTAACTAACGGCAGAGCGGGGCAGGGCTAGCGCGGGTGTAAAACATAAGTAACATCTATATAATATATCATATATACTATATACTGTATCTATCACAGAACATCTCATGATCACATCACAGATATCGCAGCAGAAGAATCATATGAAATATTGGATATACTAGGACGTCCGTGTTTTCAATACGAGCCAGTATAAAACACGGATTCCACGGTCGTGATGAATAGCCAAACCCACACCCCTAGACCCCTATGAGAGCGGCAAGCAACCCTACCAATTCTAGAGTTAGGAGACCCGACCTCGACTCCTCGAGTTGGTCTCCCACTGGACTCCAGAACCTGGTTACTTGTGCCCTCCTCCTTGGGTCTATCCTAGTGCGGAAAAGTAAATAATATACAAACGGTGACTACTTCCGCAACCTGGAAGTGCCCCAAATATAAGAATATTACATACAAGTTTTTACATGAATGAAAATGAAAAACACTCATCTCACATAAAAACCCCCGGCTATTCAAACACGACGATCCAATATAACATATCCAGCAACACATAACATCACATGTCATCAACGTAAGTAAATATGTCCATCCCAATTGTCGTTGACATATAGCAACGAAACCGGTGATATCACATATTACATTTACGGTCACAGAAAAGAAAGTGTAAAACTACTACAGTTGGAATCCGCAACCTGCATAGACATCGCATGCCTAATCAAATGAATTACTTAGACATCGCATGCCTAACAATTATAAACCCCGCATTTTAGTCTCATTATCGAAAACTCTTTTCAATATCAAGTCGGGCAATTCAACAAGATTCCCGACAACCTGATCGAATGCTCGTCGCAAACTTTAGTAGGCGGCCGCACCCCCGATACCGTCGACGAAGTGCACCAAGGCGGAACACCGCTTCCGCGAGCACCCGAACGGATGCTTTCGGCGACGGGGTTCTCCTACAGTCACTTGGTCGGGGCTATGGAGTGAGGCTGTCTATTAAGTTTACCCGGCGAGTATCCGCGTACTCTACGTGATTGCGACGGACTTTTGATCACATCAAAATTCCGTGGCAACCGATTAAGTGAGACTAAACTGCTATGTTTACAACATTCATTCAGTTATCACATAACTACTTGTGAATTCCAATTATTGTATCCCATTCCAGATAAACAGAAAATGTTAAACTTTTCGATCGAACAGTCAAACACCCAAGTTTTCCCGATACAGATCAACACATGAAATAAGTCTAACAACATTCAGTTCGTGCCTCAGTACCAACGGTCCAGCCGTAGAAGGGTCAAGCAAACGCCTCACATGTGGCACGCCGTACTGCCCCAAACCCGAAGGTTCAAAGGACAGTTCAAGACGGTCACATAATCGAGTTAAAGTTTGTTGTCTTATAGAGGGTCCATTGTGTTACTTGCACTACTTCGAACGTCGTTAAACTACGGAAAAATCCAACACTTGGAAATTTCCCGACAGGGGAAAAATTGGGTATTTATATCCGGTCGAACTTTTTAACATATTCTAAAATTTATCCGGAAAGCCAAATAGACAAAATTTGATACCCCGATCGAAACACCGAATCCCCAAAAAAACTCCAGAAAATTCAACTCTTGAAACAGTATTAAAAATGCCTAGAAAATACAAACAACAGAGGTATGAATTACTGTGCAAAGAACCGTCGCTAATGGCTTCAATGCGCCGTGGAACCGCCGCTAAAGGGGGGTCAACGCCGCGGTTCCACGGTCAACCTGGGGAATTAGTGGCTCGTTTTTCATGGTAATTCATACAATACCCTGCTGAATTTTTTAAGCACTTTTAATTTGGAAAAACCCCAGAATTTGGAAAAAGTCCAGAGAGCTATTTTGGGTTCGGGTTTTGATTCGATCGGACTTCAAATTCCGTCTACGCTTCGCCTAAGGCTCTAGCTAGTCTCTGATACCACTGTAGGGTTCCTAGGCACTCTCAAGAGGTCTCACAAGGCATCGAACAAGCCAAATTCAAAAATTCTAGGCGCCGAGAGTCCCGACTACGGATCGTTTGCTAGATTTCTAGGTGAAAGAAGAACTAGTTTACAACTAAACTATGAGAATACGGATATACAACCTTTGTAGATCCGGTGCTCCACCTCCACGGCTCCGCAATGAAGTCTCCTCGCTGTCCAAGACGGATCCCGGGCTCTAGCGTCGGCTTCATCGGAGAATGGACGGGCTAGGTCATCGACGACGTGCCGAAGATGATCTACGTCGAAGCATCACTAGATCGAGCTCCACCTTCACTAAGTTGTAAGTGCACGGCGGCGCCCCGGTCGTCAATCCGACGCCGGAATGCGGAAACGGTGATAAACTTTAATTTTGCGGACTTAGCAAACCGGCACCACCGCGCACTAAACCCCGGATCGTGCCATTAAACTAGATCTAGCAAAGTACAAGAAGGGGAAGAGATATACCGAATGATCCGAGTCCTTCGGTCTTCGTCTCCACTCCGTTCTCCCGCGGATGCTTCGTCCTTCATCTCCTCGTTGTCGCCTCTTCGCCGGAAGGGCACCACATCGCCTGCATCTATTACGGGCTCCCACCTCAATACCGAGGCAACTCGGGCACGAAGCTGGCAAGTCGACGTGCCCAAGATTTGCTGTAGAATGTAGTGTAGATGATGCTAGTCTCATTTGGGGTAAGTAGTTGCCATGATGGAGGAATCAAAGAATGAACTATGGAGAGATGTGTGGAATCATTTTTCTTCCAAAGGAAATATTAAATGAGATGAAGATATCACTCTACAAAAAATGAATTCCCTCATCTTCCCTCAAGTGGCCGGCCATACAAGAATAGGGTGGGTTTCAACAAGGGAGGTGAGTGTAGGAGATCAAAGAGGTGACCATATCAAAAGCAAGTGTGATGATGACAAAGTCAAATCCATTTCAAATCTAATCAAATCTCATTAATGCATGAAAAGAAAAGATGCTTAACATATCAAACCTTATGCAAATAAATCCTCCACAAAGTGTTATTTGCAAACTTGCAAATAACCCCCTCCATCGGAAAAGTCCGGCCGGGAAAGAACAAAGGAAAACCGGCCGGAACGGAATGCAAACTGGCAACTCCAGAAAACTGGTCCCGTAATAAATTACAGGAAAACCCCGATACTGTGCATACACACCCGCATCTGTATTCCGTCCGGATATAAATGCAATGAGACAAAATCTACAATGTACTATACTAGGATCCGGCTTAAACCAAAGCCGGCTAGTAATATCCGTCCGATCCTGATCCGTGCAATACCGCACGTATCTGATCGAACGCTGCCATATAACCATACGGCCACTAGTACAAAACCGTCCGATCCTGATCCGTGCAATACCGCACGTATCTGATCGGACCCTGCCATATCTCCATACGGCCTCTACAGCGTTTCGCCCGAAAGCTTGAGTAACTGTAAGTGTGGTGGACTCTAAAGACTCGTCAATACTATGGTTATGGATTTAACCACTAGCACGTCAGAGGTATAAGCCAATACGTGACGGGCCACCAGCTATTGACTAAAAGGGACGTCGATGAGCGAACTCATCCTGACACCCTACTGAGCCTATCAGTGACAATATCCGTACAGTCCGGTCCGTTCGTCTATGAGCATCGCATGTCGGGCCTAGGGGGTTGGTAAAAGTCAGACCCCCAAAAGCGGTACAAGTCGTGTCGGAGTGTAGCCCAGAACACCCTGAGATACTACTGGAATACCTACCAGTAAATCTCCTGCCTTGGCCAAGGACTTCGTGTAATGGCTCTCCTAGACACAGCGCGTCCTCACCCCCAATACCGGGAGAGACGAACCCCTGAAGATCCGCTCACTGCCTCCATGTGGCTCGGGACTGTACCCAACTAAAACCTGTTTGCACGACTCCTTTGAGCCTTGGTAGGGTAGTAATCAAAGCACAGTGGGAACTCACACGAGACAAATGACGATCCCCAGGTCGATGAACTAACCTGTACACATGTCAACTGGGAACTGCTATCTGACGTCAGGTATAAGACCAACTAGCATGTTCCCGGCGAGTCCTGTCCGGTGTACTCATAACCCAATGAGCACCTGTATACATCTTAGGTGAACCAACTGACACCAGTGGCTTGTGAGACCGGCCACCGCCCCTCGTCGGGGTCTCGACTGTATACACTAGTCTACTCTGGAGAATCGATGCCCTGTCTCGAAACTCCCACGACTAGGGACCTTTTAAGGATGTGCTTATAGACTCCAGCTCTCACTTATATGATCGCCCTCATACTGCTGGCAGTCAAGCAAGAATCCTAGGGGCTCTATCAACGTGCAATAGCGACATGTCAGGTCACCTAAAGCAGCACACGATGATAAAGGTAAACCAGATAGCGTACTATCATCTCGAGTAAGACTGTCCTACCGGGATAGGTCCTCCCTCAATCATTGCAATCACGTGCCTGTGATCCAATAATCGACTCTGAGGGCACTATCTCCAACAATCTCCCACTTGCACTCAAGGCTAATTATTGCAATGTCGCATACTCACAGCCCGTGTGATACCGAACACCCAACTTCTCTACTTGTCAGTCTCACAAAACTCGTTTGTAAAACTATTGCGTTCGAGGAATAGCCTTAGTGAGTGGATCCGCCCGTGGTGTTTCTTTCTATGTCTCTCTATATCTCAAGTTCACGGAGAAAGCCATCTCCCGAAATGAGCAATACCTGTCTTAGAATGTCTGGATGTCTGATGGGACCTAGCTCATAAATGAACTCCAAATCCAAACTTCTTAGACTGTATCGTCAACTGAACTTAATCAGTATCCTGCGCCATGCCACCCTCAGTATTGCCTTGGACCACCTGTCCAAAATACTGCCCCTCGTCACAAGGAAAACTATAACACTGACAACCTCCTTGTTGTCCATGTCACCTTAGAAGCCTGGAATGATAACCGTCTCCTAAAGGAGGCAGTCGTTGTCATATCCCTAGAACATTCACTTATGTTCTAAAACTGCTTCCGACTGTTTCTCCAGGATTGGATCAATATCAACTTATTGCACCTACTGCAAGAACAACATCTGGTGTGGTACTTGACATCTTATGATTGACTCAATTGCCTAAGCAAGTGATCTGTCAATCATGCGTATCCCTCTCCCCTTTAGTCTGTAAGACACCTTTAGAGAGGGTGACTCCATCACCTGCAGGTACACTACCATGCCAGGAGTCGTCCATTCTAAATACTCTTAGAATGCTGTCTAAGTACCCAGATTGAGAAACCACCCAAATCTAGATCTAAAAACCATAGATCTAGTAACCAGTATGTCTGATATAATGTCCAAGTCCTTTGTGGAGAAACCACTGTGTGACGACCAAAGTATAACCGATCGTAGTATAGGAATGTCACTTCCTACTACCTTCTGAACAGATCCATCCCCTATTCTGAAGACGTCAAACCTATGACTGTCACATCAGAAATAGATGATCTATCTCCGCTACATCTGCTTTAGTCTATAAATAGACATAAGCCTGATGTCCACCAATGCTTCCGCTGCTCCCACTGACTACGACAACCCTCTGGCAGAGTCATATAGACGTGCACTTCTAAAGCTAGTTTAGAACGACGCTATACTCATCCTCCTGCCGGGTCTCGCAGCCTGGAACAACAACAATGGCAAGTGTGGGTAAACAAGAACTTCCCTGTCACCGTCCTTGAGGCTACCGGAGTACCTCTCGGGTGCCTGAAGTTACCCACCTTATCTGCGGAGTAGCCAATGGAATATCAAATCAGATTGAATCTTTAGGTTCCTTATCAAATCTTCGGTAATCGTTTGCGGTTCTGGAATCACTTCCAGTTCTACCATACTCCCACTACTGTTTTTGAAAAAATCCATTTTTAGTAAAACTGTGGCGAGTCTAGAACAATATTTCTATTGATCTGCCAGATGGTAGAAAATCAACCCTCGTCATAGCCTGGGTCAACCCACAAACAGCCATTATAGAAACGTGCCTTGAGTTATCCAGAGTCTGGTTTTAATCATAAGCCGGACAACTCCCCGTACCTTAACAACTTTAAGATATGAACTGTTCTATATCCAATATAGAACCAGAGGCACAGATTTAAATTAACCAGATTCAAATCATGCAGCTGTTTCCAGTGCATGTCAACTAAATGGAGAGAGGCCGATCAGCGTTACTCAACTTAGGAATGCTTCCAATTATGAGTAACCTGAAAGAGAAGCAATTTCTCTTTATCATTACTATCAACTGAATACCATACACAAGTATCTACATCTTCGATCACTTTGAAGAATCCCGATACTTGCTACACCTGGTTCTCTACTGTATTCAAACACCTATAACTCCTCAAAACTTAGACCCTGTGTTTCTACGAAACACATGTCTAAGAACTAGAGAAGTTAAAAGTAAACAGAATATAGTAAGAGGACCAACCCCTCTGTCCTAATGGACAGTGGACAACATACAATACTCTGTATAAGTCCGCTGAGTCTAACAACTCTTTCACCGTGTGTCGTAGGTTGAAAACTGTACTTATGGTTAAGAAGAATTACACCGCTGTTTAATGCTCCTTACCTAACCATCCACTGATATAGGTAAATGTCATCGACATAATATCAAAAGGTATATCTCACTCTATGAAAATAGACGTACAGATATATCAATTTGAAATTGGTGCACAACAGCGGATATTCAAAACCAAACATTTGCCGACCGGCAAACAGCCCAGATGATCTCCTCAAATATCACCGATTACAACGAATCCCGATATAATGAGGATGATTACCCTATTCCCAACAACTTACTCCCACTCATCATCTATAAAACCATACAGATGTGAGAATCATACCTGGTAAATACATACCCTGGAGTAAGTGTCTAATCGGGAAATCAGTTTTCTATTATCAGTACACAGTGAAACTGAAACATTGAAATGTTTCGTTGGGGTTTCCTGGTATTCCTAGTAATGCCTCTTCCATTATCCAGATTCAAAACTATAACCGTATAATTCTTTGCCACCTCTCTAAATCCCTTCATATGTCTTTAGTCATTACCTTCTGCACACCCCTTTAGGCCAATTGGTTTTCTTCCTTCCCTACCGTTCGGCACCAGCCTATGGTTTGGAAGAAGACTATCCAATAAGCATAAAGGGTGTACTGTCCTAATCCTAGGAGCACTCGCAACGCGAGAGAAGGTGAAGATAAAAGACACCTGAATGTACTTTATTCCTATTTCTCCTGAACCAGGATCCATCCCCGAACTGGAACAAGTTCCTTTCAAGTTCGTATATAACCATACGATGGAGTATCCAATAAACTGTGGATCTTCGTAGTGATACGGAGTGTCCTGGAGAAATACGAAGGTGATTTAGGATTGGCGAAGAAATACTTGGTTTGGTCATGAATATCAGTCGCAATTTACTTTGCCCTCTTACTAATCCCTTGCTTTGTCTTAATCTTAATACCTTCTGTACACCGTTTAGGCTAATTGGCTTTCTTCATTCCCTACCGGTCGGCACCAGCCTATGGTTTGGAAGAAGACTATCCAATTTGCGTAATAGGTGTACTACTCCTAAACCAAGGAGTACTCGCAACCTGAGAGAAGGTGAAAAGAAAAGACAACTGAATAGTCCTATCCGTTTTCTCCAGAACCGGAAACCATCCTCGAATTCCTTCAAGTTCGTATATAACCATACGATGGTTTTGTCCAATTGAAGTGGACGTTCGTAGTAATACGGGGTGTCCTGGAGAAAAGGGTAAAAGTAGGAGTGGCAATGAGGTTTGCAACTCTGACAATCCAAAAGCCAGTGTTAAGAAGGTTCGGTCAACTTGGTCACTGAGTCATAGTCTAGGGTCGGGTCAATGGTCGCTGCCAGAGAGAGAGAGAAAAGAAACACTCAGCGTGCACTCTAACCTAGATCAGAATGGTTATCACTTTTTCTAATCAGGAAACCTCCTACTGTACCTCAAATTCTCCTCCAAACCTGAAAGAAGAATTAGTCGGGGTCACCCGAGGAGTAAACCAACTCATCAGTGGGAATCGGGATCCAACTATCATCGCGTGACAACTGTAAGTGCACGGCGGCGCCCCGGCCGTCAACCCGACGGCCAAACGCGGAAACGGTGGTAAACTTAAATTTTTGCGGACTTGGCAAAACGGCACCACCGCGCACTAAAACCGGATCGGGCCATTAAACTAAATCTAGCTAACTACAAAGAGAAGGTTAGAGATGTACCGACTGATCCGAGTCCTCCGGTCTTCATCTCCACTCCGATCTCCTCGCGGGATCTCCGGTCGTCGCCTCCTCGCCGGAAGGGCACCACGTCGCCTGCATCTTTTACGGGCTCCCGCCTCTATACCGAGGCAACTCGGGCATGAAGCCGGCAACTCGACATGCCCAAGATGTGCTGTAGAAAGTGTAGAAGTGTATGTCTCACTTTGGGGTTGGTTGCCATAGATGGAGGAAATGAGATGAGAAAAATGGTGCTTGCATTTTTCTAGCATGAATGAGATCAAGAAGATGAAACTCTCAAGAATGAAGAACTCTCTCCTTCTTCTTCTCTCTTTCTTTTTCTTCTTCTCTCTTTTCTAATGAATAATAATCTCTCATGCAAAAGAGAATGGTGGAGGAAAATCTATATGAAGCAAGAAGGGAGGTGAGTGTAGGAGATGTAGAAAGGGTGACCACATCAAGAGACAAAGAAACATACACCATGCTTCATACTATTGAACCCATACCCTCACTTTATCACAATCAAATCTCATAAAGCAAAAGCATGGTTGAAAAGAAATGAAAGCTATCATAATCAATCTTTTACAAGAAACCCCCTCCACAAAAGTTATTTGCACAATTGCAAATAACCCCCTCCATCGGAAAAGTCCGGCCGGGAAAGAACAAAGGAAAACCGGCCGGAACGGAATGCAAACTGGCAACTCCAGAAAACTGGTCCCGTAATAAATTACAGGAAAACCCCAATACTGTGCATACACACCCGCATCTGTATTCCGTCCGGATACAAATGCAAAAAGACAAAATCTACACTGTACTAAACTAGGACCGGCTTAAACCAAAGCCGGCTAGTAAAATCCGTTCGATCCTGATCCGTGCAATACCGCACGTATCTGATCGAACCCTGCCATATATCTATACGGCTACTAGTACAAACCGTCCGATCCTGATCCGTGCAATACCGCACGTATCTGATCGGACCCTGCCATATCTCCATACGGCCTCTACAGCGTTTCGCCCGAAAGCTTGAGTAACTGAAGGTGTGGTGGACTCTAAAGACTCGTCAATACTATGGCTGTGGATTTAACCACCAGCACGTCAGAGGTATAAGCCAATACGTGACGGGCCACCAACTATTGACTAAAAGGGACGTCGATGAGGAAGCTCACCCCGACACCCAACTGAGCCTGTCAGTGACAATATCCGTACAGTCCGGTCTGTTCGTCTATGAGCATCGCATGGCGGGCCTAGGGGGTTGGTAAAAGTCAGACCCCCAAAAGCGGTACAAGTCGTGTCGGAGTGTAGCCCAGAACACCCTGAGATACTACTGGAATACCTACCAGTAAATCTCCTGCCTTGGCCAAGGTCTTTGTGTAATGGCTCTCCTAGACACAGCGCGACCTCACCCCCAATACCGGGAGAGACGAAACCCCCGAAGATCCGCTCACTGCCTCCATGTGGCTCAGGACTGTACCCAACTAAAACCTGTTTGCACGACTCCTTTGAGCCGTGGTAGGGTAGTAATCAAAGTACAGTGGGAACTCACACGAGACAAATGACGATCCCCAGGTCGATGAACTAACCTGTACACATGTCACCTGGGAACTGCTATCTGACGTCAGGTATAAGACCAACTAGCATGTTCCCGGCGAGTCCTGTCCGGTGTACTCATAACCCAATGAGCACCTGTATACATCTTAGGTGAACCAACTGACACCAGTGGCTTGTGAGACCGGCCACCGCCCCTCGTCGGGGTCTCGACTGTATACACTAGTCTACTCTGGAGAATCGATGCCCAGTCTCGAAACTCCTACGACTAGGGACCTTTTAAGGATGTGCTAATAGACTCCAGCTCTCACTTATATGATCGCCCTCATACTGCTGGCAGTCAAGCAAGAATCCTAGGGGCTCTATCAACGTGCAATAGCGACATGTCATGTCACCTAAAGCAGTACACGATGATAAAGGTAAACCAGATAGCATACTATCATCTCGAGTAAGACTGTCCTACCGGGATAGGTCCTCCCTCAATCATTGCAATCACGTGCCTGTGATCCAATAATTGACTCTGAGAGCACTATCTCCAACAATCTCCCACTTGCACTCAGGGCTAATTATTGCGATGCCGCATACTCACAGCCCGTGTGATACCGAACACCCAACTCCTCTACTAGTCAATCTCACAAATCCCGTTTGTGAAACTATTGCGGTCGAGGAATAGCCTCAGTGAGTGGATCCGCCTAGAAGTTTCTTTCTATGTCTCTCTATATCTCAAGTTCGCGGAGAAAACTATCTCCCGAAATGAGCAATACCTGTCTTAGTATGTCTGGATGTCTGATGGGACGTAGCTCATAAATGAACTCCAAATCCAAACTTCTTAGACTGTATCTTCAACTGAACTTAATCAGTATCCTGCGCCATGCCACCCTCAGTATTGCCTTGGACCATCCGTCCAAAATACTGCCCCTCGTCAGAGGAAAAAACTATAACTCTGACAACCTCCTTGTCGTCCAGGTCACCTTGGAAGCCTGGAATGATAACCGTCTCCTAAAAGAGGCAGCCGTTATCATATCCCTAGAACAGCCACTTATGTTCTAAAACTGCTTCCGACTGTTTCTCCAGGATTGGATCAATATCAACTTATTGCATCTAGTGCAAGAACAACATCTGGTGTGGTACTTGACATCTCATGATTGACTCAATTGCCTAAGCAAGTGATCTGCCAATCATGCATATCCCTCTCTACTTTAGTCTAAACGACACCTTTAGAGAGGGCAACTCCATTACTTGCAGGTACACTACCGTGCCAGGAGTCGTCCATTCTAAATACTCATAGAATGCTGTCAAGGTACCCAGATTAGGAAACCACCCAAATCTAGATCTAAAACCATAGATCTAGTAACCAGTATGTCTGATATAATGTCCAAGTCCTTTGTGGAGAAACCACTGTGTGACGACCAAAGTATAACCGATCGTAGTAAAGGAATATCACTTCCTACTACCTTCTCAACAGATCCATCCCCTATTCTGATGACGTCAAACCTATGACTGTCACATCAGAAACAGATGATCTATCTCTGCTACATCTGCTTTAGTCTATAAATAGACATAAGCCTGATGTCCACCAATGCTTCCGCTGCTCCCACTGACTACGACAACCCTCTGGCAGAGTCATATACACGTACACTTCTGAAGCTAGTTCATAACGACGCTATACTCATCCTCCTGCCGGGTCTCGCAGCCTGGAACAACAACAATGGCAAGTGTGGGTAAACAAGAACTTCCCTGTCACCGTCCTTGAGGCTACCGAAGTACCTCTCGGGTGCCTGAAGTTACCCACCTTATCTGCGGAGTGGCCAATGGAATGTCAAATCAGATTGAATCTTCAGGTTCCTTATCAAATCTTCAGTAATCGTTTGCGGTTCTGGAATCACTTCCAGTTCTACCATACTCCCACTGCTGTTTTTGAAAAAATCCATTTTTAATAAAACTGTGGCGAGTCTAGAACAATATTGCTATTGTTCATCCAGATGGTAGAAAATCAACCCGCGTCATAGCCTGGGTCAACCCACAAACAGCCATTACAGAAACGTGCCTTGAGTTGTCCAGTGTCTGGTTTTAAGCATAAGCCGGACAACTCCCCGTACCTTAACAACGTTAAGATATGAACTGTTCTACATCCAATATAGAACCAGAGGCACTGATTTAATTGAACCAGATTCAAATCATGCAGCTTTCTCCAGTGCATGTCAACTAAATGGAAGGAGGTCGATCAGCGTTACTCAACTTAGGAATACTTCCAATTATGAGTAACCTGAAAGAGAAGTAATTTCTCTTTATCATTACTATTAACTGAATACCACACACAAGTATCTACATCTTCGATCACTTTGAAGAATCCCGATACTTGCTATACCTGGTTCTCTACTCTATTCAAATACCTATAACTCCTCAAAACTTAGACCCTGTGTTTCTACGAAACACATGTCTAAGAACTAGAGAAGTCAAAAGTAAACAGAATACAGTACGAGGACCAACCCCTCTGTCCTGATGGACACTGGACAACATACAATACTCTGTATAAGTCCCTTGAGTCTAGTGACTCATTCACTGTGTGTCGTAGGTTGAAAACTGTACTTTTGGTTAAGAAGAATTACACCGCTGTTTAATGCTCCTTACCTAACCATCCACTGATATAGGTAAATGTCATCGACATAATATCAAAAGGTATATCTCACTCTATGAAAATAGACGTACAGATATATCAATTTGAAATTGGTGCATAACCGCGGATATTCAAAACCAAATAATTGCTAACTTGCAAACAACCCAGGTGACTTCCTCAAAAATGAGGATGATCACCCAATTCCCAATAACTCACTCCCACTCATCATCTGTAAAACCATACAGATGTGAGAATCATACCTGGTAAATACATACCCTGGAGTAAGTGTCTAATCGGGAAATCAGTTTTCCATTAACAGTACACAGTGAGACTGAAACATTGAAATGTTTCGATGGGGTATCCCGGTATTCCTAGTAATGCCTCTTCCAGATTCACGACTGTAACCGTATAGTTCTTTGCCACCTCTCCAAATCCCTTCATATGTCTTTAGTCTTTACCTTCTGTACACCCCTTTAGGCCAAATGGTTTTCTTCCTTCCCTACCGTTCGGCACCAGCCTATGGTTTGGAAGAAGACTATCCAAAAAGCATAAAGGGTGTACTGTCCTAATCCTAGGAGCACTCGCATCGCGAGAGAAGGTGAAGATAAAAGACACCTGAATGTACTTTATTCCTATTTCTCCTGAACCAGGATCCATCCCCGAACTGGAACGAGTTCCTTTCGAGTTCGTATATAACCATACGATGGATTATCTAATAAAATGGGATCTTCGTAATGATACGGAGTGTCCTGGAGAAATACAAAGGTGATTTAGGATTGGCGAAGGAATACATGGTTTGGTCGTGAATATCTGTTGCAATTTACTTTGCCCTCTTACTAATCCCTTACTTTGTCTTAACTTAATACCTTCTGTACACCGTTTAGGCTAATTGGCTTTCTTCCTTCCCTACCGGTCGGCACCAGCCTATGGTTTGGAAGAAGACTATCCAATTTGCGTAATAGGTGTACTACTCCTAAACCAAGGAGTACTCGCAACCTGAGAGAGGGTGAAAAGAAAAGACAACTGAATAGTCCTATCCGTTTTCCCCAGAACCGGAAACCATCCTCGAATAAATCCCTTCGAGTTCGTATCTAACCATACGATGGTTTTGTCCAATGGAAGTGGACGTTCGTAGTAAAACGGGGTGTCCTGGAGAAAAGGGTAATAGCAGGAGTGGCAATGAGGTTTGCAACTCTGACGATCCAAAAGCCAGTGTCAAGAAGGTTCGGTCAACTTGGTCACTGAGTCATAGTCTTAGGGTCGGGTCAATGGTCGCTGCCAAAGAGAGAGAGAAAAGAAACACTCAGCGTGCACTCTAACCTAGATCAGAATGGTTACCAATTTATCTAATCTGGAAACCTCCCACTGTACCTCAAATTCTCCTCCAAACCTGAAAGAAGAATTAGTCGGGGTCACCCGAGGAGTAAACCAACTCATCAGTGGGAATCGGGATCCAACTCTCATCGCATGATAACGTGACGGAATCCGCTCACGGTATCACACTCCAGAAGGTATGCGCATATCTGGCAAGTTTCAGTTCTTTTGAAACTCCCGATGTGGATTTCTGCCCCATGCTCTTATGACCTTGGCGTGAGGTCAAAATATCATAAGTCACATGTCAAGTTCTACCCATCATTATCCAGGTTAATTTGAATCCACCCGTACATACCCTTGACGTAGGCCAAAATAGTAGTACGACTGTCCCAAACCAACGCATCTATCTATGCAAAAGATAAATACCCGGCAGCTACCAATCACTATGCCTTGGCGTGAGGTCAAAATACATAGCTTGAATACTACCGAATATTTAACTGAAATGACGGAGGGCTACGAATGGTTTCTGGCGAAAACCTTTAACGTAATGAACTTGATATCGTCGAAGGAACGGATAGCTTTTAAAAATATAGTGACGAAAACCGTTGCTAAAGAGGTCACTCCCGGTGAAGGGATCTCGGCTCTTTCCCCGTAGAATGGGGTGCAGGATATTCCAAATGAATACCGCGATGCAAAGCAAAAAGTAATCGGCTATAGTGAAGTTAATGCCCTGACGCAAACTTCTGTCCAAGGGGTCACTCCCGGTGAGGGGATCTCGGCCCTTGCCTCGTCGACTGAGGAGCAGGATATTCCAAATGAATACCACGATGCAAAACAAAAGTGAACGTCCTTGCAATAACAGCTTTTTGAAAAGTGTTCCAACAACATCAGATTAGGTTTGTTTAACTTGCATTGATCCGAATCAACGCAGTCCCATCAATTGATCACACCACAAAGAACGAAAATATACTGACGTACGTATATGCCATCCGCATTCGCCACTGGGTCCCGTTATTACCCGTTAGGTTAGCTAACTAACGACAGAGCGGGGACTGGACTAGCGCGGATGAAAAACATATACAACATCTACTAATATATATACCAATATATTATATTTCGCTCAAGGCGTGAAAAGAAATGCAACATCACAGAAATGTACAGCATCACAGAACAATACAGATATCTGGGATCCCCGGGTTTCACAGAGCCACTACTGAAACCCGATGTTCCCCTGGTCGTGTGGATAGCCTGTGCAATGAAAACCTAGACCCCTACGGGCGCGGCAAGTCACCCGCCAAAACCTGAAGCGAGGCAGCCCCCTTCAGCTCCGTGAATGGACCACCCAGCACTCCACGGAATCCGGCAACTTGGGCACCCCTCCTGGGTCAACCTGTACCCCCTACGAGTGCGGCGAATAGCCCGCCAATCCTAGAGTGAAGCCCCCTCCGTCTCAATGCCATGAGATGCGGGCTTGTTGCCCTCTAGAACCCGGCTATTCGTGCACCCCACCGCGGGGTAATCCTAGTACATAATGTAAAATATACATACACCGGGTACATCGACCGCAACCAGGTCGTGCCCCAAAACAATAATACAATCAGGCAGTGACGGCAGTCCACATGTCGGACGCTCGCCCCGCAATATCAAATGTACATAATACAACAATACAGTACTAGCATTGCATCCAGGCTATCCCCCACGACCGATCCGCAACATCACAGCATAAACATAGAACATCAACGTGAAAGTCACGTTCGCAAATCCGTCTAACCGGGCTATAGCAGTTAGACAGGATTTACCGATCGAGTGACATTCACGGTCGCAGATATAATGTAAATACTGTGAAAAATGTGTTTAAAAATATCCGATCGATCAAAAATTAACAAGTGGGCCCCCAATCAAAACTGTAGCACTCACAGAAAACCTGGGCCCAATTTTAATATTCCAAAACCCATATTTTAAGCCCAGAAGGCCTCTGGAAAAATTTGGTGATGTGACATGAATAGTGCGCGGCGGAAGGGCCGCACGAGGTGGGGTTTCGCGGCGGATCCGCGCTCCAACTGTGGAGTTACATCGTCAAATTTTTACAGAACCCTTAGATTTCCCAGTACATCAATATTTTACAACCAGAAAAATTTTTCGAGACCAAAAATTTTCAACAGAAACTGATTCGAACTAAAATGCAGTTTTGGAACATTCGATCGATCGAAACAGAAAAACACATTACACCAAGCTAGACTATGTTAATGGCGAGGCTCTGATACCAATGTAAGTGCACGGCGGCGCCCCGGCCGTCAACCCGACGGCCAAACGCGGAAACGGTGGTAAACTTAAATTTTTGCGGACTTGGCAAAACGGCACCACCGCGCACTAAAACCGGATCGGGCCATTAAACTAAATCTAGCTAACTACAAAGAGAAGGTTAGAGATGTACCGACTGATCCGAGTCCTCCGGTCTTCATCTCCACTCCGATCTCCTCGCGGGATCTCCGGTCGTCGCCTCCTCGCCGGAAGGGCACCACGTCGCCTGCATCTTTTACGGGCTCCCGCCTCTATACCGAGGCAACTCGGGCATGAAGCCGGCAACTCGACATGCCCAAGATGTGCTGTAGAAAGTGTAGAAGTGTATGTCTCACTTTGGGGTTGGTTGCCATAGATGGAGGAAATGAGATGAGAAAAATGGTGCTTGCATTTTTCTAGCATGAATGAGATCAAGAAGATGAAACTCTCAAGAATGAAGAACTCTCTCCTTCTTCTTCTCTCTTTCTTTTTCTTCTTCTCTCTTTTCTAATGAATAATAATCTCTCATGCAAAAGAGAATGGTGGAGGAAAATCTATATGAAGCAAGAAGGGAGGTGAGTGTAGGAGATGTAGAAAGGGTGACCACATCAAGAGACAAAGAAACATACACCATGCTTCATACTATTGAACCCATACCCTCACTTTATCACAATCAAATCTCATAAAGCAAAAGCATGGTTGAAAAGAAATGAAAGCTATCATAATCAATCTTTTACAAGAAACCCCCTCCACAAAAGTTATTTGCACAATTGCAAATAACCCCCTCCATCGGAAAAGTCCGGCCGGGAAAGAACAAAGGAAAACCGGCCGGAACGGAATGCAAACTGGCAACTCCAGAAAACTGGTCCCGTAATAAATTACAGGAAAACCCCAATACTGTGCATACACACCCGCATCTGTATTCCGTCCGGATACAAATGCAAAAAGACAAAATCTACACTGTACTAAACTAGGACCGGCTTAAACCAAAGCCGGCTAGTAAAATCCGTTCGATCCTGATCCGTGCAATACCGCACGTATCTGATCGAACCCTGCCATATATCTATACGGCTACTAGTACAAACCGTCCGATCCTGATCCGTGCAATACCGCACGTATCTGATCGGACCCTGCCATATCTCCATACGGCCTCTACAGCGTTTCGCCCGAAAGCTTGAGTAACTGAAGGTGTGGTGGACTCTAAAGACTCGTCAATACTATGGCTGTGGATTTAACCACCAGCACGTCAGAGGTATAAGCCAATACGTGACGGGCCACCAACTATTGACTAAAAGGGACGTCGATGAGGAAGCTCACCCCGACACCCAACTGAGCCTGTCAGTGACAATATCCGTACAGTCCGGTCTGTTCGTCTATGAGCATCGCATGGCGGGCCTAGGGGGTTGGTAAAAGTCAGACCCCCAAAAGCGGTACAAGTCGTGTCGGAGTGTAGCCCAGAACACCCTGAGATACTACTGGAATACCTACCAGTAAATCTCCTGCCTTGGCCAAGGTCTTTGTGTAATGGCTCTCCTAGACACAGCGCGACCTCACCCCCAATACCGGGAGAGACGAAACCCCCGAAGATCCGCTCACTGCCTCCATGTGGCTCAGGACTGTACCCAACTAAAACCTGTTTGCACGACTCCTTTGAGCCGTGGTAGGGTAGTAATCAAAGTACAGTGGGAACTCACACGAGACAAATGACGATCCCCAGGTCGATGAACTAACCTGTACACATGTCACCTGGGAACTGCTATCTGACGTCAGGTATAAGACCAACTAGCATGTTCCCGGCGAGTCCTGTCCGGTGTACTCATAACCCAATGAGCACCTGTATACATCTTAGGTGAACCAACTGACACCAGTGGCTTGTGAGACCGGCCACCGCCCCTCGTCGGGGTCTCGACTGTATACACTAGTCTACTCTGGAGAATCGATGCCCAGTCTCGAAACTCCTACGACTAGGGACCTTTTAAGGATGTGCTAATAGACTCCAGCTCTCACTTATATGATCGCCCTCATACTGCTGGCAGTCAAGCAAGAATCCTAGGGGCTCTATCAACGTGCAATAGCGACATGTCATGTCACCTAAAGCAGTACACGATGATAAAGGTAAACCAGATAGCATACTATCATCTCGAGTAAGACTGTCCTACCGGGATAGGTCCTCCCTCAATCATTGCAATCACGTGCCTGTGATCCAATAATCGACTCTGAGGGCACTATCTCCAACAACAACGTGACGGAATCCGCTCACGGTATCACACTCCAGAAGGTATGCGCATATCTGGCAAGTTTCAGTTCTTTTGAAACTCCCGATGTGATTTTACCCCATGCTCTTATGACCTTGGCGTGAGGTCAAAATATCATAAGTCACATGTCAAGTTCTACCCATCATTGTCCAGGTTAATTTGAACCCACCCGTACATACCCTTGACGTAGGCCAAAATAGTAGTACGACTGTCCCAAACCAACGCATCTATCTATGCAACAGATAAATACCCGGCAACTACCAAACACTATGCCTTGGCGTGAGGTCAAAATACATAGCTTGAATACTACCGAATATTTAACTGAAATGATGGAGGGCTACGAATGGTTTCTGGCGAAAACCTTTAACGTAATGAACTTGATATCGTTGAAGGAACGGATAGCTTTTTAGAAAATATAGTGACGAAAACCTTTACTAAAGAGGTCACTCCCGGTGAAGGGATCTCGGCTCTTTCCCCGTAGAATGGGGTGCAGGATATTCCAAATGAATACCACGATGCAAAGCAAAAGTAATCGGCTATAGTAAAGTTAATGCCCTGACGCAAACTTCTGTCCAAGGGGTCACTCCCGGTGAAGGGATCTCGGCCCTTGCCTCGTTGACTGAGGAGCAGGATATTCCAAATGAATACCACGATGCAAAACAAAAGTGAACGTCCTTGCAATAACAGCTTTTTGAAAAGTGTTCCAACAACATCAGAATAGGTTTGTTTAACTTGCATTGATCCGAATCAATGCAGTCCCATCAATTGATCACACCAATAAAGAACGAAAATATACTGACGTACGTATATGCCATCCGCATTCGCCACTGGGTCCCGTCATCACCCGTTAGGTTAGCTAACTAACGGCAGAGCGGGGACTGGACTAGCGCGGATGAAAAGCATATACAACATCTACTAATATATATACCAATATATTATATTTCGCTCAAGGCGTGAAAAGAAATGCAACATCACAGAAATGTACAGCATCACAGAACAATACAGATATCTGGGATCCCCGGGTTTCACAGAGCCACTACTGAAACCCGACGTTCCCCTGGTCGTGTGGATAGCCTGTGCAATGAAATCCTAGACCCCTACGGGCGCGGCAAGTTACCCGCCAAAACCTGAAGCGAGGCAGCCCCTTTCAGCTCCGTGAATGGACCACCCAGCACTTCACGGAATCCGGCAACTTGGGCACCCCTCCTGGGTCAACCTGTACCCCCTACGAGTGCGGCGAATATCCCGCCAATCCTAGAGTGAAGCCCCCTCCGTCCCAATGCCATGAGATGCGGGCTTGTTGCCCTCCAGAACCCGGCTATCCGTGCACCCCTCCGCGGGGTAATCCTAGTACAGAAAGTAAAATATACATACAACGGGTACATCGACCGCAACCAGGTCGTGCCCCAAAAGAATAATACAATCAGGCAGTGACGGCAGTCCACATGTCGGACGCTCGCCCCGCAATAACAAATGTACATAATACAACAAAACTGTACTAGCATTGCATCCAGGCTATCCCCCACGAGCGATCCGCAACATCACAGCATAAACACAAAACATCAACGTGAAAGTCACGTTCGCAAATCCGTCTAACCGGGCTATAGCAGTTAGACCGGATTTACCGATCGTGTGACATTCACGGTCACAGATATAATGTAAATACTGTGAAAAATGTGTTTAAAATATCCGATCGATCAAATAATTAACAAGCGGGCCCCAAAGGAATACTGTAGCAGTCACAGAAATAATTGGCCCAATTTTAATATTCCAAAACACCCAAAATAAGCCCAGAAGCCCACTGGAAAAATATGATACAGTGACAATTCAAATGTGCGGCGGAACCGCGGCCCAAGGGGGGTTTGGCCGCGGTTCCGCGCTCCAGGTGTCGAATCACTGTGTCGAACTTTTCCAGTATTCTTAGAAATTCCTGCACATCATTCTGAGACAACCTGAAAAATTTTTAGAGCAAGAAAAAATTCAACAGAAAACTGATGTGAGGTAAAATTGGGTTTTTGGAATTTTGGTCGATCGGAACTGAAAAACACATCAAACGAAGCTAGACGAAGTTAATGGCGAGGCTCTGATACCACTGTAAGTGCACGGCGGCGCCCCGGTCGTCAATCCGACGCCGGAATGCGGAAACGGTGATAAACTTTAATTTTGCGGACTTAGCAAACCGGCACCACCGCGCACTAAACCCCGGATCGTGCCATTAAACTAGATCTCGCAAAGTACAAGAAGGGGAAGAGATATACCGAATGATCCGAGTCCTTCGGTCTTCGTCTCCACTCCGATCTCCCGCGGATGCTTCGTCCTTCATCTCCTCGTTGTCGCCTCTTCGCCGGAAGGGCACCACATCGCCTGCATCTTTTATGGGCTCCCACCTCAATACCGAGGCAACTCGGGCACGAAGCTGGCAAGTCGACGTGCCCAAGATTTGCTGTAGAATGTAGTGTAGATGATGCTAGTCTCATTTGGGGTAAGTAGTTGCCATGATGGAGGAATCAAAGAATGAACTATGGAGAGATGTGTGGAATCATTTTTCTTCCAAAGGAAATATGAAATGAGATGAAGATATCACTCTACAAAAAATGAATTCCCTCATCTTCCCTCAAGTGGCCGGCCATACAAGAATAGGGTGGGTTTCAACAAGGGAGGTGAGTGTAGGAGATCAAAGAGGTGACCATATCAAAAGCAAGTGTGATGATGACAAAGTCAAATCCATTTCAAATCTAATCAAATCTCATTAATGCATGAAAAGCAAAGATGCTTAACATATCAAACCTTATGCAAATAAATCCTCCACAAAGTGTTATTTGCAAACTTGCAAATAACCCCCTCCATCGGAAAAGTCCGGCCGGGAAAGAACAAAGGAAAACCGGCCGGAACGGAATGCAAACTGGCAACTCCAGAAAACTGGTCCCGTAATAAATTACAGGAAAACCCCGATACTGTGCATACACACCCGCATCTGTATTCCGTCCGGATACAAATGCAATGAGACAAAATCTACACTGTACTATACTAGGATCCGGCTTAAACCAAAGCCGGCTAGTAATATCCGTCCGATCCTGATTCGTGCAATACCGCACGTATCTGATCGAACGCTGCCATATAACCATACGGCCACTAGTACAAAACCGTCCGATCCTGATCCGTGCAATACCGCACGTATCTGATCGGACCCTGCCATATTTCCATACGGCCTTTACAGCGTTTCGCCCGAAAGCTTGAGTAACTGTAAGTGTGGTGGACTCTAAAGACTCGTCAATACCATGGTTGTGGATTTAACCACTAGCACGTCAGAGGTATAAGCCAATACGTGACGGGCCACCAGCTATTGACTAAAAGGGACGTCTATGAGCGAACTCATCCTGACACCCTACTGAGCCTGTCAGTGACAATATCCGTACAGTCCGGTCCGTTCGTCTATGAGCATCGCATGTCGGGCCTAGGGGGTTGGTAAAAGTCAAACCCCCAAAAGCGGTACAAGTCGTGTCGGAGTGTAGCCCAGAACACCCTGAGATACTACTGGAATACCTACCAGTAAATCTCCTGCCTTGGCCAAGGACTTCGTGTAATGGCTCTCCTAGACACAGCGCGACCTCACCCCCAATACCGGGAGAGACGAACCCCTGAAGATCCGCTCACTGCCTCCATGTGGCTCGGGACTGTATCCAACTAAAACCTGTTTGCACGACTCCTTTGAGCCGTGGTAGGGTAGTAATCAAAGCACAGTGGGAACTCACACGAGACAAATGACGATCCCCAGGTCGATGAACTAACCTGTACACATGTCACCTGGGAACTGCTATCTGACGTCAGGTATAAGACCAACTAGCATGTTCCCGGCGAGTCCTGTCCGGTGTACTCATAACCCAATGAGCACCTGTATACATCTTAGGTGAACCAACTGACACCAGTGGCTTGTGAGACCGGCCACCGCCCCTCGTCGGGGTCTCGACTGTATACACCAGTCTACTCTGGAGAATCGATGCCCTGTCTCGAAACTCCCACGACTAGGGACCTTTTAAGGATGTGCTTATAGACTCCAGCTCTCACTTATATGATCGCCCTCATACTGCTGGCAGTCAAGCAAGAATCCTAAGGGCTCTATCAACGTGCAATAGCGACATGTCAGATCACCTAAAGCAGCACACGATGATAAAGGTAAACCAGATAGCGTACTATCATCTCGAGTAAGACTGTCCTACCGGGATAGGTCCTCCCTCAATCATTGCAATCACGTGCCTGTGATCCAATAATCGACTCTGAGGGCACTATCTCCAACATAAGCTATAAATACTTGTGAAGGAAACACACTCTACTACTTGGCAAGAGGTAGAGGATGAAGAAATAGGAAGTGGGTAGACTTTAGAATTGGATTTCTCACTCATTTCCTCAATCCACCATTGATGAAGTAAGGTTTCTTCATGTGTCAAGATGAAGAAGAAGATGGATATATGTTATGATAAGTATATATTAAATAGAAAATAAATCAAATACTTATCATAAACTAACCATGGTCTAGTGTAGAGAATGAATTATGGTTAAGTGGGATGGTTAGGGTTAAGCATGAGTCAAAATGGTTACTAAAGTCAATGCTTCATGAAGGTTCAAAGAATAAAACAAAACTAGCAACCATTCTTCTCATTATCATTTCCATAATAAATAAATGAATAAATGAATAAGGAAATAGTAAACCCTAACCATTCCATTAACCAAGGTTTAATTCTATACACTTAACCAAAAGGCATGTATCATCAAACATGATACAAGCAAGTGCACAAAATCATATCGCATATGCAATGCGCACAACCGAGTGAGAAAATCCATCTTAAGTAAACCGATACTAGTTGATGCAAAGTAATATATCAAATATATAAATATGCATTAAATCATTAAATCAACACTTGATTCAATGATCCGGTCATGCCGCACACAACCGACTAGTATACAATGTATCGGCTTATCGAATCAACGCTTGAATCGATAACTAGGTTATATCGCATACAACCATTCGACACATTGATCGCGAGAATGAAATACGGTATCACATACACGCATTATTCTCGGTCCCGCACATATCTCATATGCGCTCCTATTTCGTTTCGCTTGAGCCAGGAAACCTCTGTGTAGGACTCTAAAGACTCGTCAATACGCCGGCAGCAGGTGATGATCATATCAAACACCCACAAGCCGCAAGCGGTCTGCTAAACGTAACGGCCACCCGGGTATTGAGCGATCAGAAGATCGACGAGCAAGCCCGCTCACACTCCAGTGAATCCAACCAGTAACACTACCGTACAGTCCGGTCTGTCCGTCTGATATGTCGCATATCTTGCCTAGGGGTGGTAAACGTCAGACCCCAATAGCTCGATAAGTCGTGTCGATATGAGGTCTATAACATTTTGAGAAACTACTAGTAACACTTACCAGTAAATCTCAGCAACCCTGGCCAGGGATTTCCTGTTATAGCCAATCGAACACAGCGCAACATCAACTCCCTATACCGGGAGAGACGAATCCCCTCCTCTCGCTCATTGCCTCCATGTGACTCGGGACTGTACCCAAAAACCACCGTTTTGCACGCCCTCTTGGACGTGGTAAGATAGAAATCAAAGCACAGTGGGAACCACACAAGACTCTATGACGATCTCGGGTCAACAGACTACTCTGTACCAGTGTCACCAGAGAACTGCCATCTGACGTGAGGTATAATACCATCTGGGAGTTCTCGGCGAGTCCGTCCAGTGTACCCAGTCTCTACTGAGCACCCGTATATCATCTCTGATGTCAAACACCAATGGATATGGGATCATCCATCGCCCATCTGTATTGGTCGAGAAGGTATACGCTAGTCTACTCTGGTATATCGATGCCCCGTCTCGATACACCCACGACTAGGGACTTTGAAGGATGTACTTATGGACTACCATGTCCCCACTAGTATGATCCGCATCATAGTCCAGATAGTCAAGTACACATCCTAAGGGCTTTACCAACATGTAACAGAGAGACAATCAGTGCACACGTTAAGGTAAAGAGTAACCAGATAGCATACTATCATGTCGAGCAAGAAAGTCCTCCCTATATATGTCCCAGCATCCACTACAATATACATCCAATGTACAGTAATGGCCTCTAGGGCATACATATAACTAACAACAACATCACAACACAACACAGAACATCAACGCGAATGTCATGTTCGCAAACCCGTCTAAAAGAACTATAACAATCAGACACGGTTTACCGATCAAATGACATTCCCGGTCGGAGATATAATGTAAGCACTGTAAACTAACATGTTTAAATTTCGATCGACTAAATATCATGAAGTGGGCCCCACGAACAACTGGTGAACAGTAACAAAATCTGGGCCCAAAAGATATATACCAAAACCCCTAAATTCCAACAGAGAAGACACCGACCAAATTTGGTGCACTGATCCCATAGAATGGCCGCGGATGCGCGGCCAAACCATGGGTTTGGCCGCGATTCCGCGGCTGTTTAGTGGAATCACATGCTCAAATTTGGTCGGTATGCTTAGAAAACCCTGCACAGATTTCTGAGATGTGTAGAATAATTTTAGGACTCCATTAAAAATCGACAGAAACTATGAAGCTTGAATTTTGCAGTTTTTGATTTCCGGTTCGATCGATATTTTAAACGCGTTAGCACAAGTTAGTAAAGCAAAATGGTGAGGCTCTGATACCACTGTAAGTCTACGGTAGCGTCTCGGCCGTCTACAGACGCCAAATGCGGAACAAAAACTTTTTAACTGGCGCTATCGTGTACTTTAACCCGGATCTGCCATTATTGCTAAACTAACAAACTGTAAAGAGTGTAGAAAGGTTATACCGAACGATCCGAGTCCTTCGTTCTTTAACCATCATCCCACGCTCCGTTGCGGCTGTTCCGATCTCGTCGATCTCCGATCTGCTCGTCCAGGTGGCACCACGTCGACGATTCTTTAAACGGGCTCCCGCCTCTGACTTGAGGCAACTCGGTCGTCAAGTTTGCTAAAAGAGACGACCAAGAATGATGTAGAGAATGAGTAGATGACTTTGTCTCACTTCGTCCAAATCCGTGGACGATCGGTTAATGAAGTTGCCACTTGAATCGGGTGATGGAATGAAATGAGCTGTGAAATTCCATACACCCAAAATACTATCATAATCTTTTAACAAATGAATCAAGCAAGCAAATGAGAGAGGGGAGGGGCCGTCCATATAAATAGATAGAGGGAGGTGAGTGTAGGAGAGGGGAGAGTGACCACAAGAGAAAAGATCAACCACAAATATCCTTCATCCAAACAAAACCTCATTAATGCAAATGGTGATTCATTAACCTAGTCACCATTGCATTAATGGCTCCATTAAAGTACTAATGACTCACCATGCCAAGTCATCCTTTCTAGAACCTTCTAGAAGCATGACTCACTCTTATCCAAGAAAAGATAAATCCGTCTTTAACCGAATGTTAAAAGACGGCTAATAGAAAACTGGAAACTGGCATCTTCCAAAAGTGATCTTGAAACGAATTTCAGGATAATCCCGTAACTGTATAAATATACCCGCATTTGTATTACGACCGAATACAAATGCAAGTGAGACAAAGATATTATATCTACTCAATACAATACTCGGATCCGACTTAAACCAAAGCCGACCAGTATCATCTTTCCGAAAAATAACACGTGCGTAAACGCACGTGCATTTTCCGAACCCTGCTATAAAACCATACGGCCTCTACAACGTTTCGCCCGAACTTGGGAAACTGTCTGTGGGGGACTCTAATGACTCGTCAGTACCTTGGCAGTGGGTTTAACCACAAACCGTCAGCGGCACTAGCAATGCGTAACGGCTGCCCATGGACTGACCTCAAGGGAGGCCGATGAGCGAACTCATCCGGAAACCCTACTGAGCCTAACAGTGACAATGTATATACAGTCCGGTCCGTTCGTCAATGAGTATCGCATATCTGTCTAGGGGGCTAGTAACGTCAGACCCCCAATAGCAGTATAAGTCGTGTCGGAGTGTAGCCCAATAACACCCTGAGTTACTACTGGAGTACCTACCAGTAAATCTCCTGCCACGGCCGTGGGCTTTGTGTAATGGGTCTCCTAGACACTGCACGATCTCACCCCTAATACCGGGAGAGACGAATCCCCTGCCGATCCGCTCACGTGCCGCCATATGGCTCGGGACTGTACCCAAAAGCTACCTGTTTGCACGACTCCTTTGAGCCGTGGTAGGGTAGAAATCAAAGCACAGTGGGAACTCACACGAGACAAATGACGACCTCAGGTCGATGAACTAACCTGTACACATGTCACCAGGGAACTGCTATCTGACGATATGTATAATACCAACTAGCAGGTTCCCGGCGAGTCCTGTCCGGTGTACTCATAACCCAATGAGCACCTGTATACATATTAGGTGATCCAACTGACACCAGTGGCTTGTGAGACCGGCCACCGCCCCTCGTCGGGGTCTCGACTGTATACACTAGTCTACTCCGGAGTATCGATGCCCTGTCTCGAAACTCCCACGACTAGGGACCACAATTAAGGATATGCGTATAAACCACCCAACTCTCACGTATATGATCGCCATCATACAGTTGGTGGTAAAGCAAGATCCTAAGGGCTCTATCAAAGTGTAACATGTAATCAGTCACCTGAATATGTACATGACTGATAAAGGCAAACCAGATAGCATACTATCATCTCGAGCAAGACTGTTCTACCGGTATAGGTCCTCCGCAATCATGGCAATCACGTACCTGTGATCCAATAATTGACTATGAGGGCACTATCTCCAACAGATATCTTATATTCACGAGTTGACAACTTACCCCTGTTGTGCCATAGTTTTCTTATAGGACCAACCATTCGGATCACTAGCGGTTTGCTGGCACACTTCTTCTTTGGGTGATTACTTGGCAGGTGGGTTACACTACAGATCGTAACCACCATTTGTATATTTTTATATTTATTTGTATCTAATTAAAAACTCCATCAACAAGATTATATATATTTGTGGACTTAAAGTCCAGATTTGTATATTCTTTTGGGACATAGTGACAAGACTTGTATATTGTTCTTATATTTGAGTTTGATGATGTTTTGGTATTTTCTTACTTTCTTTTCTGAGTTGATTTTCGCCTTTGACGTCGTATATATGTTACGTAGTTGTGTTTCCGTCGATTGGCAAAGAGTTATCTCCCTCTTGGGGATGCCAATATTATTATTGTTTATGTACCGGTTTTGATCAAAATTTACGAAGGAGGTGCTATCCAAATTTCAAATGACGAAAATGTTTTCAAATTTTAGTATACATCACTCGTAATTTTCAACGAACCTCATTTATATTTTAAAAAAGGAACTTGATTTCATTTATACTCCTTTTTTTTTCAAAACTTCACTTCCACTATTTTCTAAAAAGGTTTAGATTCCTAGTTTTCGGCCTACTTAGGTTACAGTGGGGTCCTATAGACTTAACGTGATTCAAGTGCCGGTCATGTACCAGTTTCGGGTCATAACAACTGCCATCTGACAATAGGTATAATACCATCCAGCAGTTCTCGGCGAGTCCGTCCAGTGTACTCACCTCCCGTGAGCACCTGTATACAATCTTAGCTGAAACACACCAATCGCTACGGCACTAACCATCGTCCCTTGTCGGGGTCTTAAAACGCATACACCATTCTACTCCGGAATATCGATACCCTGTCTCGATATTCTCTCAACTAGGGACATTTAAGAATGTGCTTATAGACTACCCAGTCCCTACAAGTATGGTCGCCATCATACCGCTGGTAGTCAAGAAATAATTCTATGGGCTTTATCAACATGTATTAGCGATACTTAATAACAAATAAAACATATACACATGTTAAGATAAAGACAAACCAAATAGCATATTATCATATCGAGCAAGACTGTCATGTACATACATATGTACAAGCATCCACTATATATACAATAATGGCCTCTAGGGTATACATATCCAACAATCTCCCACTTACACTAAAGCCAGTTATTGGCATATCGAGTACCCAACGTCTGCACTAGGGCCAGTTATTGGCATATCACATACCCAACATCTCAAAAAGTCGCTTGAACTGTGCTTGAGAGAGGGCCTTTATGAATGGGTCCGCCGTGTTTTCTTTTGTGTCCACTCTATGAACCTCGATATCCCGTTGATCTATGATTGTCACGCCGCGCTTCCCAGTGTACGGGAAAGGATACGCGACAGGTCCGCTATGCATTTATTCAGAAGTAAACACGCTAAGCGTATCTAAGCAATATAAAGTAAAATACACAAAAGACAAGATGTAAATGAACAACAACTTTATTTATTAAACATTCTTTTTACAATACAGCTGAAATGTAAATATATGGAATGAAAGCAATGTCTAAACAATGGCATAACAGAAACGAAAATATATACAAGTAACTATAGCTCTGGGTCGAAGGCTATCTGCTCCAAGTTCTCGCTGTTGGGCTCTATCTCCAGAAGGTCCGATCCACCTGATGACATTCCAAAGAAAGAAGAAAGGAATGTCATCAGCGAACAATTGCTCGGTAAGTCCCAAAGAATAGGTATAGACAGAATAGACAGAAGGAGAATGTAACTTTTAAAGTTGTATTATATTGTTAACACTATTATTTATAGCTTGGTATAGAAAATGCCAGCGTATATGAGATGAGTCCCACTAATCCGGAGACTAAGGTATATGGAGCACAAGGAACCGTTTAGCTACAATACAACAGCAATGGATATTCAGGTTAGGTGTATTATGGTTACAGTCTCGTGCCACTTTTAACACCTTTCGTACCAATCTACCCCTTATAAACCCCGCGATGTCTTGATTGTATTGTTTGTATTGTATTGTCTTGTATTGTAAACTGTATATGGATGACTTGCCGGAACCATGATATCAGTAATGGAACGGATATAATGGATATACATGTAGACGGAGTATATCCATGGTTCGGTTCAGTCAAGTAGATTGATATAGATTGAATAGACGGTTTCATAGATTCATGTTGGATTGTAGTTTATACTTGAATCATATTTAAGTTAGATTGATTATATTGAGACTCAATCTGAGTCAGACGCTTTTAAAAAGAGAACTAGAAATCCTGATTGTTTTGATGTTATCGGTAACTGTCGCACATGGACGGCATGATTTATGTCTTTTTCCAAGACAATTACCATTTTGATAACACTGTTTGTTAGATTGTCTACCTTAATAGGCAAGCACCCATATCTCCGGCTCCCTGAGGCTCAAGAGACTGGTCCCGCTTAAACCTATGTTTACTAGGATCCTTATTGTGATTTAGTATAACTTGAGGGGTTTTATGTAAAAATAGTTTGATATAATTTTCAAAATACACCTCAAGCATTTAATTATCATCTTTAGGGTTTTCATATATGTATTATACAAGTGAAATTTCTAGTGAGTAAAACCTAATTTCATAATATATGGTATTTTATTGAAATATTGGAATTGTATTGTATTTGGATGGTATTTTCATGTAATAGCGATTCCTTTGATTTAGAAAACTTAGAATATTTATATAATTAAAATAGGTATTTTGATATAATATATATATATATATATATAATGAAATTAATTAATTTATTTTCTTGTAGAAATCTCATTTTCTAAAGAAAAATGCATAAAAATTCCATCGAGATCGAATGCTCCTTGCGGAGGTCTGCATCTCGCTCTACTAAGCCCGAGGATGTGCGATAATCCGCACCATCCTGAATGGGTCTCCAAAAGTGGGTTGTAGAGACGCAATTGCATTGAAATGTTTAATATATTTTTTTTATAGAAAAGGTTTTATAAGTTAAACGTATTTATTTGTAAAGTCGTTTTATCTCATACTATGTTCCCAAAATATCTATCGTGCTATGTTAAAGATGTGTGTTGTGATGAGGTAGGTCATTATCTCGTGAACTATCTAAAGGGAATACAAATTTATATTGTTTTATGTTGGTAAATGAAGTATGTGGTATTTTACTGTAAAACTGCGATAAAAATTGCAATATAAATTCTTTTAATGTGAAACTTGTTTAATATGTTTGTTAATATTTATTGAACATGATATGAAAGTTTGGTATTTTCTTGTTTAAGAAAAATAGGATTTTTAAAGAAAAACCGAATCGGAAGTCGGATTAACTCCATTTCCGTCGGGTTTTAGAAATGAAAGTTTTTAAAGAAGAAGAATAAAGGGTGAGAGGGGACTTACTGGCTTTAAAGAGAGGGAAGAGGTAGGAGAAGGATTGGGAAGCGTCGGGACGTCGTTTTGTCGCCGAAATCTCCTCGGAATTTCGTCGGAGCTTCGCCCTTTGCTAACTTTACTTGTACACTAAAAGAGACTGAGAATTTTGTATTATTTTGACAGGAATTTCTGAGTGAGGATGGATCAAATATGGTGTGGTATTTATAAGGGAAATTAAGGTTTAGGGGTGAAAGAAATTCATTAAAATTGGATTAAAGGGGTATTTTATTGCACTCTTGATAAATTCAGAGTAAACAAGCAATAAGGGGTTAGTGGGGGTAGCTGAAAGGTTGCAATGGGAAAAAATGGGGGGCTTTACCCATGGTTGGCCCGGTGGTACTGGGGATTTAGGTCATCTCGCTGGTTTTGTACCGTCGGATGAGGCCAGGTCTTGGTGCCACGTGTCGTGTCACTTTAGCTTCTTCAGTGCACATGTTTATTTAAACCGTGACACTTCAGTTTACGTGTAGTGCACGTGTAGACTCTTGGGCTTCTAAAAAGAATAAAAGAAATTTAAATAAAAAAAATATGTGGCTGATGAGATTTGAACTCGGATGCTATGTCTCAGCAGTGCAAGGTCATACCATTGAGCTATAAGCTCCTTCTTGCTGTTCAAAAGGAAAACAAACTTATAACTCATGCTCAGGTTTAGATGTTCCTTTCTGTATTTTCAAAAAATTTCGTACAGAAAGTTATGGTTGTTACAATGATCTCCATGATCAGGTGATACCGCCTCAAGATGTGTCTTGATCGCTGATGAGACCGTGGTTTCTTCACTAATACCATAGCCCCATTGTTATTGCAATACAAAAGTATTGGATCAACAATAGACAGAACCACCTCAAGTTCAGTAATGAACTTATTCATCCAGACTGCTTCTTTTATGGCATCGTTGGTAGCAATGTACTCAGCCTCCATCGTCGAGTCTGCGATGATGTCATGTTTGGAGCTCTTCCAACAGACCGCCCCCCGTTGAGGGTAAACATATAACGCGAGACAGACTTGCTGTCATTATTGTCACTTTGGATGCTTGAATCGGTAAAGGACTCCATCTAGAAGTCTCCATTACCGTACACCAAGAACAACTGCTTAGTCTTTCTCAGGTACTTGAGAATGTTGTTCACAGTTATCTAGTGCTTCTTCCCTGGGTTTGACTGATACCGGCTTACCACGCTAACCACGTAAGCTATATCTGGTCCGGTACATAACATCTCATACATTATAGATCCTACCATCGAAGTGTATGGTATAATGCGCATGCGATCCCTCTCTTCATCGGTCTTGGGAGACATCTTTTTGGAGAGGGTGATTTCGTGCAAAACCGGTATGTTACCACGCTTGGAATCTTCCATACTAAAGCTCTTTAGTATGGTGTCTATATACCTGGACTGTGAAAGTCCCAATATTCTCTTGGATCTATCTCTGTAGATCTTAATTCCCAGAATATAGGATGCATTACACCGGACTTTTATGGAGAACTTTTGTGACAAGAACTGCTTGACCGATTATAGCATATGAATATCATTTCCTATCAGGAGAATGTCATTGACGTATAAAATGAGGAATATGGTGTTAGTGTATATGCCCTAGAGGCCATTACTGTATCATACTAGTTTGTATATTACTTAATGGAAGCTTGGGATATTCACCGTGTATATACAATCTTGCTCAAAATAGTAGTATGCTACTTAGTTTGTTTCTACTTCAATGTGTACATGTGTTTATTTTAGTATATCGCCTATACACATTAGTGGAGCCCTTAGGATCTTTGCTTGATTACCAGCGATATGATGGCAGTCACACTAGTGGGGCTGGGTAATCTATAAGCACATCCTTATAAAGGTCCATGGTCGCAGGACTATCGAGACAGGGCATCGATACTCCGGAGTAGACTAGCGCATGCGCTTCTCATCCCAGTGTGGGAGACGGTCTGTCCCACAGCCGTCAGTACGTCGTACTTGAGATAGTATGCGGGTGCTCGTTAGGTTACGGGTACACTGGACAGGACTCGTCGGGAACCGACTAGTTGGTATTATGCCTATCGTCAGTTATCAGTTCCCAGGTGACATGAGTACAGCTTAGTCCGCTGACTTGACACTGTCACTTCGCCTCGAGTATGTTCCCACCACACTTTGATTACTACCCTACCACGGCTCAAAAGAGTCGTGCAAACAGGTAGTAGTTGGGTGCAGTCCCGAAGCACTTGGAGGCAGTGACGGTTAGACAGGATTCGTCTCTCCCGGTATTGGGGGTTGACATCGCGCTGTGTCTAGGAGAGCCATTACACGAGTAGTTCCTGGCCAGGGCAAACGAGATATACTGGTAGGCTTCCAGTGTTATCTCAGGGTGTTTTGGGCTTCACTCCGACACGACTTGTACCGCTATTGGGGGACTGACGTTTACCGCCCCCTAGGCCCGCCATGCGATGTATCAGACGAACAGACCGAACTGTACGGAGAATGTCACATTCAGGCTCAGTAGGAGTTCAGATGGGTTTCACCTCGTCAGTCTTCTTGTCGGCATCTACCTGGGGACCGTTACGCACAGCTAGTGCCGCTTGCGGTCTGTGGTTAAACCCACTGCCAGCGTAGTGTCGAGTCTTTAGAGTCCCACACAGAAAGCTATTCGCCTTTAGGAAAAAGAGTAGAGGTTGCATGGTTTTGTGACAGGTTGCATGGTTTTGCGACAGGGTTCGGTCACATCCGTGCACTTGTGCACGTACAGTGTCCGGATAGTTTACACTAGCGGGCTTTGGTTTAAGCCAGATCCTAGTGTACCTTTTGGGATTGGATTTATCCAGTATGCATTCGTTTTCCTCGGAACGCGGATGCGGGTGTGTATGCGCGGGTGTGTATGCACAGTTGACGGAGAGACAGAGGCAGAGGATTCTCATTAGGGTTGTTGACCGTTGACAGTTGACTATTGACTTTTTGCTCAACCCTAATGAGAATATGATATGTGATTAACAATTATATTAATTAAGTATTATGGTGACATGGTTGTTGAGGGATTGACTTTGTTGACTTGTTGACTTTTGTTGACTTGTTGACTTTGTTGACCGGTTGACTAGGCTTGACTAGTTGACCATCATGATAACCATAGCTATCATTTCATGGCAAAGACTTTTGCTTGCTTGCTCCTTTGTGCAAAATGAGTGCATGAAATGATATGGTTATGGTTGCTTCAACCATCACATAACACTTGATTGGTATGATGAGTTATGATGGTTATGGATTATGAGAGGGTGAAAGACAAAAGAGAGGCTCATTCTTGCTTGACCTTTCTCTCTCTTTGTTTTTGAGCTCTCTTGCTCTTGCTCTCACCCTTTTCCTCTTGCTCTCCCTCTTTTGACTCTATGGTTCACTTGTCTCATGAGTTGAGAACCAAGAACCATAGATAAAATCCCATACAAACTCTTCTCTACTCACTCTAGTTCACAAGGTTTAGCAAACCGAGTGAACTAGTTTCTTCAAAGTTCGAACAAGGAGCCAAAGGTTGAAGCTTTCAGGTGGATTTATCTTCGGCGCAAGGAGACGACGGGGAGAAGCCGATTCGGACGACCATCGAAGCTTGAAGACGAAGGAGTTCGAGAAAAAGAAAGGTATAACCCTCTAACCGAGTAGTTAGCAACTCGTAGTTAGGTTGTTAGTTAGATATTTAACAAAGATCCGGGTTTTAAGTCCATGTTACCACCTCTAAGAAAATCGTTTTTTACCAAATTCCGTATGCCCGAAAGTACCGGGAGAGGTAGCATGGACTTACAGTGGTATCAGAGCCTAGTTAAACTCTATCTAACATGTTAGCAAAGTAGCTAGAAGATCGATCAAAGAAAGTCGCAAAACGAACCCAAAACTGTCAAGTTTCTGCCGATTTTTATTCTGTTCAAAAGTTGATAATTTTCATCTCTAAAATCGGCTCAGGCTTTTGTTTGAATAACCACCAAATTTGGTCCCACGAACGATTCAATGCGCCGCGGAAACGCGGCGGGAGCACGCTCCCGCCGCGGTTCCGCGGCCGAGTTGACTCGGTCGGGGTCCAAAGTTGGTGCAGTGTATTTCTGGGGTTGTTTTGGGATTTTTGGAATATGTATTTTCATCCCAGATTTTCCAGAACGAAAATTTTATTTTTGGGGTCCTAAAAATCCGTATTTTTGATCGAACTTCTAAAAGACTTTAGCTGACGGGTTTTTCTGTAATGTGATATTTGTATTGAACGTCTGCTAATCGCTATATGTCGATTAGTGGGGGTTATACAAATCTGTGATCTGTAATGTTGCTGGAATGTGTATATGAATATGTTGGATTGTCGCGGGTGAATAGCCGGGGGGGTTGTGAGACGAGAGTTTTTCTTTTCTTTCAATTCATGTAATATGTAAATTGATGTAATATTATTATTTGTATGGCCGCACAACCGGGTCGGGGTTGTAGCCGTCATTGTATAATTCTTTTTACTGTTTTTGCTCCTAGGATAGACCCATGGAGGGGGTGCACAAACTACAGGGTATGCCGAAGTGCCGAGTGGCCTACTCATGGAGATGAGGGAGGTTGCTTCGCTTCGGGTACTTGGCGGGTAGTTTGCCGCACCCGTAGGGGTCTTGGGTGGGGTATTGGCTATTCACCGCGACCGTGTAATCTGTTTTTCGTTACAGGCTCATACGAATTACAGATTCCTAGTATATCCAATGTATTCATCTGTAATCTGAAATGGCTATCATTGCAATATATCTATATATGATATTATTTAGGCATTGCTTATGTTTTACAGCCGCGCTAGCCCAGCCCCCGCTCTGTCGTTAGTTAAGTAACCTAACGGGTAATGACGGGGCCCAGTGGCGAATGCGAATGGCATAAGCGTACGTCATATTTTGGTTGTTTTCTGCAATGGTAGGATTAAATGATGGGACGCATTAAAAGAACTAATGCAAGAATATCACGCATTAAAAGAACTAATGCAAGATAATAAACCAAGTTAAAGTCGTTGGAACACTTTCGAAAAACCACTCGGTTCTTTTCAAAACTAACTTTTAAACGCGGAGCTTGAGCCACTCCTTTTAAAAACTATCTCGTTCCATCGACTATATCAAGTTCACTACGTTCACGGTTTAGCCAAAACCATCCGTAGCCCTCCATCATTTCAGTTAAATATTCGGTAGTATTCAAGCTATGTATTTTGACCTCACGCCAAGGCATAGTGATTGGTAGCTGCCGGATATTTATCTGTTGCATAGATAGAATGCGTTGGTTTGGGACAGCCGTACTACCATTTTGGCCTACGTCAAGGGTAGGTACGGGTGGGTTCAAATTAACCTGGATAATGATGGGAAGAACTTGACATGTGACTTATGACATTTTGACCTCACGCCAAGGTCATAAGAGCATGGGGCAAAAATCCACACCGGGAGTTTCATAAGTACTGAAACTTGCTAGATTTGCATACCATTTGGAGTGTGATGATTCTGGTAGGATTCCTTCAGTTTCGTCACGCGATGATATTTGGATCCCGATCCTACTATGAGTATATGCTACTCCTCGGGAAATTTCTCACTTAACGATCAATGCTATAAACCTAGTAGGTGCCTAGAAAGGTGTTAGCGGGGCTACGCCCCCAGGGAAAAGAGGTTCTTAACTTAAGGAACTTCGCGAAAGCGTTGGAAAACCTCCCTCGAAGTACCGACACTGGCCTGGCTGAACGGTTAAGCAAGTATTGTGCGGTGGGATTGATCCCGACTAATTCTTCCTTTTTGGTTTGAGGAGGGATTCGAGAAACAGTGGGAGCCATCCTGTTTAGACAAACTAAAAACCACTCTAAACTTGCAAGAGCATCATGCTGAGTGTTTCTTCTTCTCTCTCCTAATTGCAGCGACCAATCAACATGACTGGACTTAAGTTACTTCTAGATAAAAACATACTGACAGGGCCAAACTATAAAGATTGGCTCAGGAATGTCAAAATGGCAATCACTTACGACAAGCTGGGGTATCTTCTTACCACCAAAGCTCCTCCTGTCCCTGGTCCCACTTCCAGCGTCGCGGATAAGGAAATCCGTAAGACTTGGGAGATTGATATTGCGAAGGCCAAGTGCCTCGTGCTTGCCTCTATGGACAATGAACATCAGAGGAGGCACGAGAATATGGACCTGGAATCCATATTTCTTCATACAAAAGAACTGTATGGAGAGCAGTCTCGTATCGCAAGATACGAAGCGTCGAAAAAGTTATTTTCGGCAAGGATGGCCGTCGGATCATCAGTAGCAGAGCATGTGCTTAAGATGATCGGCTACATTGAGGAGCTCGCGGACCTAGGGACCACATTGGAGAGTGAGCTCTATACGGACTTAGTTCTCCAGTCCCTTCCTTCCACTTACGCCCAGTTTATACTGAACTTCAACTTGCAAGAAAAAGAAGTTGAACTTTCAGAACTCCTCAACATGCTGAGGAGCGCAGAGGGCACCCTACAGAAAGGTAGGGAAACATCCACTTTGTTTGTAGGAGGATCATCTTCTTCTAAGTCCAAGGCGAAAGCCAAGGGAAAGAAGAAGAAAGCCCCCGCCAAACCAAGGGGCGGTGTTAGTAAAGTGGATACGAAGGGAAAGGCAAAAGCAACAAAGAAAGCAGGGAAGCTTGTGAATAAGGAAGAATGCTTCTATTGTCATAAGAAAGGACACTGGAAGAATGATTGCAGGGCCTGGAAGACCAGAACATAGGAATTGAAGCAGGTTGCAGCTTCAGCTTCAGGTGTGTATGTTATTGAAAACTGTATTTCAATAAACTCTACTTCCTGGGTATTGGATACCGGATCAGGATCTCATATCTGTAATTCTTTGCAGGCGTTGAGAAACCGTAGGGTTTTGAAGGTAGGTGACATGACCCTCAGAGTTGCGAACGGAGCTAGCATGGATGCTAAAGCCGTGGGGGACTATCACCTGGGAATGTCAGATGGACATGTTTTGGTTTTGCGTAATTGCTTTTTTGTACCCAACGCAACTTGTAATATAATTTCTGTATCTTTAGTTTCTAAAGAAGGTTATGAATTTGCGTTTGTAAGCAATGTTGTAAACATTCACCTTAATCAAGTACTGATTGGGTCAGGTACATTGAGTAATGGTATATACGTATTAAACCAACCACAGATTTTCAATGTCCAGAATACACACAAAAGAAAGTCTCCAGAAATCAATCAGGCTTTCTTATGGCATTGTAGACTGGGTCACATCAATGAGAGAAGGTTGACGAAGTTACATACAGAAGGATATTTGAATCCGTTCGAATATCAATCGTATGCCACTTGTCAATCCTGTCTCAAAGGAAAGATGACAAAGTCTCCGTTCACTGGACACGGAGTAAGAGCGAGCGAGCTCTTGGGACTCGTACACAGCGACGTGTGCGGTCCAATGTCTACAAATGCGCGAAGCGGTTTTTCTTACTTCATTACTTTTACGGATGATTTTTCAAGGTTCGGACATGTCTTCTTAATGAAACATAAATCCGAAGCCTTTGGAAAGTTCCAGGAATATAAGAATGAAGTAGAAAAACAAACCGGCAAAGGTATCAAGATTCTAAGATCGGATCGAGGTGGTGAATACTTGAGTGCCGAGTTCCTGGACTATTTAAAAGAGAATGGAATTCTCTCTCAGCTTACTCCTCCATACACTCCGCAACATAACGGTGTATCGGAGAGACGGAACCGCACCCTATTGGATATGGTACGGTCCATGATGAGTAACGCTGAGTTACCGCGATCATTCTGGGGATATGCGCTAGAATCAGCCGCATACCTTTTGAACCGAGTTCCCACTAAGACTGTGCCTACCACACCATATGAGTTATGGAGTGGGAAGAAACCCTATCTTCAATATCTGAAGATCTGGGGATGTCCAGCTTTTGTCAAAAAGCAGCATGCGGACAAACTCGAGGCACGCTCTGTACTGTGCAAGTTTGTGGGATACCCAAAGAACACCAGGGGGTATCTTTTCTACTACGCAGAGGAACAAAAAGTCCTTGTTTCTCGTAATGCCCACTTTCTAGAACACCAGTTCTTGGAAAAGGAAATAAGTGGGAGCGCATTAGAACTGGTAGAAATTCCAGAACCACGGACTATTACTGAAAGTTTAGTGGAACCAGAGGGTTTGGAAGAACAGGACATTCCTACGCCGCTCCGCAGGAGTAGTAGGCAGACTCATCCGCCCGAGAGATACTACGGTTTTCTCATAGACGGGGATAGAGAGGATTGCATCATAGATTATGATGAGCCTACTAGCTTCCAGCAGGCCGTTCAGAGCGTTGACTCAGTAAAATGGCTGGATGCAATGCGGACCGAAATGGAGTCCATGTACACCAACAAAGTATGGACGTTGGACATTGCTCCAGACGGGGTAAAACCCGTAGGATGCAAGTGGATCTTCAAAAGGAAGATTGGTGTAGATGGACAGGTTGAGACCTATAAAGCTAGACTTGTAGCAAAGGGTTTTCGTCAAAGACCTGGTTTGGACTATGACGAAACCTTTTCTCCAGTGGCTATGCTGAAATCCATTCGGATCCTTCTTGCCATTGCTGCCTTCCACGATTATGAGATTTGGCAGATGGACGTAAAGACAGCTTTTCTAAATGGAAATTTAGAGGAGTGTGTCTATATGGACTAGCCAGAGGGTTTCATTCAGAGTGGGAGCAGCGGAAAGGTGTGCAAGTTGCTTAAGTCCATCTACGGACTAAAGCAGGCATCGCGGAGTTGGAACATCTGTTTTGATGAGACAGTCAAGGAATTTGGCTTTATCAAAAATCCAGATGAACCATGCATCTATAGTAGATTTGTAGCGAGATTGTAGTATTCCTCGTTTTATACGTGGATGACATTCTCTTAATAGGAAATGACATTCCTATGCTACAATCTGTCAAGGGGTTCTTGTCACACAGGTTCTCCATGAAAGACCTGGGTGATGCCTCATACATCCTGGGGATCCGGATCCATCGTGATAGATCCAAGAGGATATTAGGACTTTCACAGTCCAGGTACATCGACACCATACTGAAGAGATTCAGTATGGAAGATTCCAAGCGCGGTAACCTACCGGCTTGTCACGGGATCACCCTCTCTAAAGAGATGTCTCCCAAGACTGATTTGGAGAGGGATCGCATGTCTATTATACCCTACGCTTCTGCGGTAGGCTCTATAATGTATGCGATGTTGTGTACCAGACCGGATATAGCTTATGCACTGAGTGTGGTAAGCCGGTATCAGTCAAACCCTGGGGAGAAACACTGGATAGCGGTAAAGAACATTCTCAAGTACCTGAGAAGGACTAAGGAGATGTTCTTGGTGTATGGCGGAAAAGACCTCCAGATCGAGGCCTTTGCTGACTCCAGCTTCCAGAGTGACAAGGATGATTCCAAGTCCATGTCGGGTTTTGTCTTTACCCTCAATGGAGGGGCGGTGTGTTGGAAGAGTTCCAAACAGGAAGCCTTTGCAGACTCGACGATGGAAGCGGAATACATCGCTGCATCTGATGCCGCAAAAGAAGCTGTCTGGATGAGGAAGTTCTTGAAAGAGCTTCAGGTGGTTCCGTCCATTGTTGATCCAATACCTCTGTATTGCGACAATAACGGGGCTATAGCTTTAGCGAAGGAACCCAGGTCCCATCAGATATCCAGACACATCTTGAGGCGGTATCACCTGATCAGGGAGATCGTAGATCACCAGGAGATCGAGGTTTGGAGAGTCGCTTCAGAAGATAACACTGCAAATCCATTCACCAAGGCCCTGTCCCAGACTCAGTTCGAGCGGCTGATCGAGATGATAGGTCTTCGATACGCCAGTACATGGCCTTAGTGTAAGTGGGAGATTGTTAGTGTATATGCCCTAGAGGCCATTACTGTATCATACTAGTTTGTATATTACTTAATGGAAGCTTAGGATATTCACCTTGTATATACAATCTTGCTCAAAATAGTAGTATGCTACTTGGTTTGTTTCTACTTCAATGTGTACATGTGTTTATTTTAGTATATCGCCTATACACATTAGTGGAGCCCTTAGGATCTTTGCTTGATTACCAGCGATATGATGGCAGTCACACTAGTGGGGCTGGGTAATCTATAAGCACATCCTTATGCAGGTCCCTGGTCGCAGGACTATCGAGACAGGGCATCGATACTCCGGAGTAGACTAGCGCATGCGATTCTCATCCCAGTGTGGGAGACGGTCTGTCCCACAGCCGTCAGTACGTCGTACTTGAGATAGTATGCGGGTGCTCGTTAGGTTACGGGTACACTGGACAGGACTCGTCGGGAACTGACTAGTTGGTATTATGCCTATCGTCAGTTATCAGTTCCCAGGTGACATGAGTACAGCTTAGTCCGCTGACTTGACACTGTCATTTCGCCTAGAGTATGTTCCCACTGCACTTTGATTACTACCCTACCACGGCTCAAAGGAGTCGTGCAAACAGGTAGTAGTTGGGTGCAGTCCCGAAGCACTTGGAGGCAGTGACGGTTAGACAGGATTCATCTCTCCCGGTATTGGGGGTTGACATCGCGCTGTGTCTAGGAGAGCCATTACACGAGTAGTCCCTGGCCAGGGCTAACGAGATATACTGGTAGGCTTCCAGTGTTATCTCAGGGTGTTTTGGGCTTCACTCCGACACGACTTGTACCGCTATTGGGGGACTGACATTTACCGCCCCCTAGGCCTGCCATGCGATGTATCAGACGAACAGACCGGAATGTACGGAGAATGTCACATTCAAGCTCAGTAGGAGATCAGATGGGTTTCACCTCGTCAGTCTTCTTGTCGGCATCTACCTGGGGACCGTTACGCACAGCTAGTGCCGCTTGCGGTCTGTGGTTAAACCCACTGCCCGCGTAGTGTCGAGTCTTTAGAATCCCACACAGAAAGCTATTCGCCTTTAAGCAAAAGAGTAGAGGTCGCATGGTTTTGTGACAGGTCGCATGGTTTTGTGACAGGGTTCGGTCACATCCGTGCACTTGTGCACGTACAGTGTCCGGACAGTTTACACTAGCGGGCTTTGGTTTAAGCCAGATCCTAGTGTACCTTTTGGGATTGGATTTATCCAGTATGCATTCGTGTTCCTCGGAACGCGGATGCGGGTGTGTATGCACAGTTGACGGAGAGACAGAGACAGAGGATTCTCATTAGGGTTGTTGACCGTTGACAGTTGACTATTGACTTTTTGGTCAACCCTAATGAGAATATGATATGTGATTAACAATTATATTAATTAAGTATTATGGTGACATGGTTGTTGAGGGATTGACTTTGTTGACTTGTTGACTTTGTTGACCGGTTGACTAGGCTTGACTATTTGACCATCATGATAACCATAGCTATCATTTCATGGCAAAGACTTTTGCTTGCTTGCTCCTTTGTGCAAAATGAGTGCATGAAATGATATGGTTATGGTTGCTTCAACCATCACATAACACTTGATTGGTATGATGAGTTATGATGGTTATGGATTATGAGAGGGTGAAAGACAAAAGAGAGGCTCATTCTTGCTTGACCTTTCTCTCTCTTTGTTTTTGAGATCTCTTGCTCTTGCTCTCACCCTCTTCCTTTTGCTCTCCCTCTCTTGACTCTATGGTTCACTTATCTCATGAGTTGAGAACCAAGAACCATAGATAAAATCCCATACAAACTCTTCTCTACTCACTCTAGTTCACAAGGTTTAGCAAACCGAGTGAACTAGTTTCTTCAAAGTTCGAAGAAGGAGCCAAAGGTTGAAGCTTTCAGGTGGATCTATCTTCAGCGCAAGGAGACGACGGGGAGAAGCCGATTCGGACGACCATCGAAGCTTGAAGACGAAGGAGTTCGAGAAAAAGAAAGGTATAACCCCCTAACCGAGTAGTTAGCAACTCGTAGTTAGATGTTTAACAAAGAACCGGGTTTTAAGTCCATGTTACCACCTCTAAGAAAATTGTTTTTTACCAAATTCCGCATGCCCGAAAGTACCGGGAGAGGTAGCATGGACTTACATATGGCAACTCTCCCTACAATCTTATTTTAGATATATGGTTCATCCTCGTTTTTGATGATGTCAAATTCCTTGACTGTCTCATTATAACAAATGTTCCAACTCCGCGATGCCTGTTTTAATCCATAAATGGATTTAAACAACTTGCACACCTTCCCGCTGCTCCCACTTTTTATGAATCCCTCCGGCCGATCCATATAAACGCACTCTTCTAAACTTCCATTTAGAAAATCTGTTTTAACGTCCATCTGCCAGATATCATAGTCATGGAAGGCAACAATGGCAAGTAGGATCCGAATGGATTTGAGCATAGCCACTAGAGAAATGGTTTCTTCATAGTCCACACTGTAGGGTTCCTAGGCACACCAAGGAGGTCTCACAAGGCATCAACCATGCCAATTTCAAAAAAAAATGGTGCCGAGAAACCGTAATACGGATCGTTAGCTAGAATTCTAGGCGACAAAGCAAGCTAGTTAACACTTAACTACAAGAATACGGAAATACAACCTTTGTAGATCCGGTTCTCCACCTCCATAGCTCCGCGATGATGTCTCCTCGCTATCCAAAACGGATCCCGGGCTCTAGCGTCGGCTTCATCGGAGAAGAAGCGGGCTAGGTCATCGACGACGATGCCGAAGATGATCTACGTCGAGGCATCGCTAGATCAAGCTCCAACTTCACCACGTCAAGAAAACTTGTGAAGGAAACACACTCTACTACTTGGCAAGAGGTAGAGGATGAAGAAATAGGAAGTGGGTAGACTTTAGAATTGGATTTCTCACACTTATGCTCAAGATGCCCTTGAAGTAGAAAGCTTTTCTTTCTTGCTCTTCAAGAAGAAGAAGAAAGAAATGAATATAATAAGTTATTTAAATCCAAAAGAAAAATGAATACTTATCATATTCAAACCATGGTTAAGTGTAGAGAATGAATCATTGTTAGTGGGAATGGTTAGGGTTTAGCATGGAGACAAAATGGTCACTTGGTCAAAGCTTCATGAAGCTTCAATATGAAAACAAACAAAGCCACCATTTTCCTTTATGCTTAATATTTTTCCAAAAAGAATAAATAGATAAATAAATGAGAAAAGGAAATGAAACCCTAACCACTTAAGTAACCATGGTTTAATTCTTTACACAAATCCAAACTAGCATGTATCATCAAACATGATACAATCTTGTGCACAAAAAATATATCACATATACAATGCGCACATCCGAGTGAGAAAAATCCATCTTAAGTGAACCGATACTAGTTAATGCAAAGTAATATATCAAATATATAATTATGCATTAAATCATTAAATCAACACTTGATTTAATGATCCGGTCATATCGCATATAATCGACTAATATCAACAGTAACAACTTATCGAATCAACACTTGATCCGATAACCCGGCTATATCGCATATAACCGATCAATGTCACAAATCGTAAGAATTGAATACAGTATCACATACTGGTATCATTCTCGGTCCCGCACATATCTCATATGCGCTCCTATTTCGTTTCGCTTGAGCCAGGAAACCTCTGTGTAGGACTCTAAAGACTCGTCAATACGCCGGCAGCAGGTGATGATCATATCAAACACCCACAAGCCGCAAGCGGTCTGCTAAACGTAACGGCCACCCGGGTATTGAGCGATCAGAAGATCGACGAGCAAGCCCGCTCACACTCCAGTGAATCCAACCAGTAACACTACCGTACAGTCCGGTCTCGTCGTCTGATATGTCGCATATCTCGCCTAGGGGTGGTAAACGTCAGACCCCAATAGCTCGATAAGTCGTGTCGATGTGAGGTCTATAACAATTCGAGAAACTACTGGTAACACTTACCAGTAAATCTCAGTAACCCTGGCCAGGGATTTCCTGTTATAGCCAATCGAACACAGCGCAACATCAACCCCCTATACCGGGAGAGACGAATCCCCTCCTATCGCTCATTGCCTCCATGTGACTCGGGACTGTGCCCAAAAACCACCGTTTTGCACGCCCTCTTGGACGTGGTAAGATGGAAATCAAAGCACAGTGGGAACCACACAAGACTCTATGACGATCTCGGGTCAACAGACTACTCTGTACCAGTGTCACCAGAGAACTGCCATTTGACGTGAGGTATAATACCATCTGGGAGTTCTCGGCGAGTCCGTCTAGTGTACCCAGTCTCTACTGAGCACCCGTATATCATCTCTGATGTCAAACACCGATGGATATGGGATCATCCATCGCCCATCTGTATGGGTCGAGAAGGTACACGCTAGTCTACTCTGGTATATCGATGCCCCGTCTCGATACACCCACGACTAGGGACTTTGAAGGATGTACTTATGGACTACCATGTCCCCACTAGTATGATCCGCATCATAGTCCAGGTAGTCGAGTACACATCCTAAGGGCTTTACCAACATGTAACAGAGAGACAATCAGTATACACGTTAAGATAAAGAGCAACCAGATAGCATACTATCATGTCGAGCAAGAAAGTCCTCCCTATATATGTCCCAGCATCCACTACAATATACATCCTATGTACAGTAATGGCCTCTAGGGCATACTTATAACTAACAATCTCCCACTTGCACTAGGGCCATCTGTAGCAGTGGTCGAAGTATCTCATACTCAACCATCCCATAAAAGTCTCTCTCTGGGAATAGGCCTTCGTGAGTGGATCCGCCGTGTTATCCTCTGAGTCTACTCTCCTAACCTCGATCCCCTGAAGATCAACCATCTCTATGATCAGGTGATACTGCCTTAGAATATGTCTGGATCACTGATGGGACCTACGTTCCTTGGCATAAGCCACAACTCCATTGTCACACAATGGGAGGAACATAGTTCATCTCATGAACCAATATACACCCAAACAGCCTCTTTGGTAGCATCTTAAGTAGCGATGTATCCTGCCTTTATCGTCTAGTATGTCACGGTATCTAGCTTGGAACTCTTCCAACATACCGTCCCTTTACTGAGGGTAAAGACAATGCCTGCGACTGACATTCAGTCTTCTTTATCACCCTGGAACACTTCCAGTGATTCTCCCCAGGATCGATTGATACCATCTCACTACAACTAGTGAGTATCCTAACATCCAATTAAATCTATCTCATAGATCCAAAATCCAGGATTTAGGAGGTATCATTTTGATCCTTATATGGAGAATCATTGTGATATGCGGAGATTGATCGAGCGTAGCATAGGAAACTCCTTCCCTATCTTGAGTATGTCATCTACGTACTCTACGAGGATCGTCACCATACTCCCTACTACCTTTTTGTTTATACAAGGTTCATCTACCATTTTGATGATGTCAAACTCTTTGACTAATCCATCAAAACAGATGTTCCAACTCCGCGATGCCTGCTTTATTACATAAAACATCTTGCACACGTTTCCGCTGCTCCCACTGTCTACGAAGCCCTCTGGCTGTGTACTTATAGACGCACTCTTCTAAAACATTATTTAGAAAAGCAGTCATGACACCCAACCACCAGATATCGTAGTCATGGTATGTAGCCGTGGCAAGTAGGATCTGGATGGACTTAAGCATAGCTACTTGAAGAGGTTTCACCACTATCCACGCCTGGTTGATGATGAAAACCTTTAACAAGTCTAGCTTTGAAAGTCTCAACCTTTCCATGTACACCAAGTAATCTTCTCAAGATATACTTGCTCCTGATGGGGATTTAACCCTTCAGATATAGCAACTAAAGTCCATACTTTGTTGGTGTATAAGGATTCCATCTCAGATCGCTAAGCATCCAGCCATTCTTACAGAGTCCCTACTCTTGATGGCCAGCTCGAAACTAGTTGGGTCATCATCTCATGATGCAATCCTCGCTCCCACTGTCATAGAGAAACCGAAGTAACTCTCAGGTGGGTGAGAAACCCTACTAGATCGGCAGAGAGGCCGAGGTTCGTTGGTATCTACTGAATCTTCTGGTTGTACCAAATCATCTGCTGTAGTTTGTATAGCTGGAACATTTCCAGTTCTACATAACAGACCTTGCCTCGAGCTTGTCCGGATTTTACTTTTAGACATAGGCCGGACAACCCCAAATCTTAAGGAACTTAAGATATGGGCTCTTCCCTTTCCATATCACATATGAAGTGGTAGGCAACTGATTTGATCATGACCCTATTCAATAGGTATGCAGCTTCTCAAGCGCATAACCCCCAAAAAGGAAAAAGGTAACTCAGTAGTACTCATCATAGAGTGCACCTTATCATATAGGGTGTGATTGCTCCGCCCCGATATACCATCGTGCTATGGTGTATACAGAGGAGTAATGCTGAGAGAGAATCTCATTCTCCTTTAGAATAGTCCAGGATTTCCGTGCTCAAGTATTCTCCTCCTTGATCTCATCAAAGGACATAATACTTATACCCGTATTTTGGTTCTCTACTTCTCGCTTATATTCTGTGAATATCTCAAAAGGTTCGGACTCATGTTTCAACAAGAACATATGACTGAATCTTGAGAGATTATCAGAGAATGTAATGAAGTACAAAGAACCAGTCCTGGCATGTGTAGACAGGAGACCTTACATACATCATCATGTATCAGTCCCAAGAGTTCACTAACTCTTTCTCTGTTTCCAATAAACAGAGCTTTGGTCATCTTATCTTTGTGACATGACTGGCGAGTTTCGCAAGATGTAAATTCAAACTGCTTTAAATATGCATCTAAATGTAACTCCAGCTAGTCGGGTCGCATTGATATGACCTAGTCTACAATACCTCAAGAAGGATCCGTTCATTTCTGAACTCTTCCTCTTGTGTGTGTTCTGTATACTAAGAACTGTAGTTTGATTTAGAACATCAATGCTTTTAGATAACGTGCCTGAATCGATCAACTTTTGATATAAGAAATGTTCAAAACATTATCCAGCAATACAAAATTTTATCATTCCTTTACTAATAAAGAGAGTGATATGATTTTGTATATCAGGTTCGGTATCTAATAACATTCGTTCAGAATCAATGTATTGGTAATACAGGGTGACAGTGACCAACAGACTTGGCTGCAACACTTGCCCCGTTTTCTGCCTCATGAAACTTATCACCCGTTCTCAGTTTTTCTACCCTTTTGTAGCCCTATGTAACAGATTACATATTTGGGATCCTGATCCGGTATCATATACCAAGGATGCGGAGGATACTGAGAAACAGTTCTGTATAATGAACACACCCGAAGATGATGCATCTCATGCACTTTCTTCGTTTGGGCGGCACGGGAATTCTGGTATTCCCCAATTTCCTGCTCTGTCTTATAACATTTATAAGTTGGAGCGGGACCAACGTTCCCCAGCTCAGTATAACAAGCGGGTTCGGTCAATAATCCGTATTATTATCTTAATTAAGGCGTGATATGGTCGCTACCTGGAGAGAGAGAGAAGAAAACACTCAGCGTGCGCTCTTGCAAGAATAGATTGGTTATTATTTTATCTAATCAGGATGGCTCCCACTGCTTTTTATCAAATCTTCCTTCAAACCCTAAAAAGAAAGACTAGCCGGGATTAATTACACACTACAAGTTCGCCAATCTTTCAGCCAGGCCAGTGTCGGTACTTTGAGGGAGGTCCCCCGTGCTTTCGAACGAACCTAATTAATGTAAACCTCGTTTTCCAGAGGCATAACCCCGTTGACACCTTTCTAGACACCTACTTGATCGGCTAATTGTAATGTATAAAACTCTCCCAGGAGTAACTCATACTCGCAGCGGGTATCGGGATCCAACTATCTCATAGAAGGTATGCAATCTCATTGCAAATTTCAATACTTGAAATTCCCGATAATATTTTGCCCCTAGCGTGCTATGACCTTGACGAAAGCCAACAAACCATAGCCCGCTAGTCAAGTTCAACCCGTACATTTCTTGATCGAATTAAACCCACCCGCACGACCCTTGACGAAAGCCAACAAAGCCGCACGACTACCCTAATCCAATCGCATCGTATGCTGGCAGATAAGCAGCATATAGCTACCGCACACTGCACCTTGACGAAAACCAACAAATGCAGCATGAATACTATATACAACTTATCTGAAATGACAGAGGGCTACGACAGGTTTTTCTGAAAACCTATTGCGTAATGAACTTGATATCGTTGTAGAATCAAATGATTTTAAAATGGAGTGTTTTTGAGGCTTTTCTAGTTTTGCTAAAGGAGTCACTCCCGGTGAAGGGATCGTCGGTCCTTTCCTCGTCGAATGAGGTGCAGGATATATCATATATATCACTGTGTAAAGCAGAACTCTTAAAAGCAGTCAAAAGACAAACCGAGTGTGTAGCATCTGCCAGTTATTGCTAAAGGAGTCACTCCCGGTGAAGGGATCTCGGTCCTTTCCTTATCGAATAAGGTGCAGGATATATCATATATACCGCTGTGCAAAGCAAGAACTGTAGCTACCTGTTTATTTTGAAATTCGATTCTACAACATCTTAGGTTTCTTTTATTTCATTAATCTCATTAATGAAGTCCCATCATTTAAATACCTAAACATCACAGATAAATACGACGTACACTTATGCCATCCGCATTTGCCTCGATGTTCCCTCGTGCACCGTTAGGTTAGGTAACTAACGACAGAGCGGGGCAGGGCTAGCGCGGGTGTAAAACATAAGTAACGTCTATATAATATATCATATATACTATATACAGTATCTATCACAGAACATCACATGATCACATCACAGATATCGCAGCAGAAGAATCATATGAAATATTGGATATACTAGGACGTCCGTGTTTTCAATACGAGCCAGTATAAAACACGGATTCCACGGTCGTGATGAATAGCCAAACCCACACCCCTAGACCCCTACGAGAGCGGCAAGCAACCCTACCAATTCTGGAGTTAGGAGACCCAGACTCGACTCCTCGAGTTGGTCTCCCACTGGACTCCAGAACCCGGTTACTTGTGCCCTCCTCCTTGGGTCTATCCTAGTGCGGAAAAGTAAATAATATACAAAGGTGACAACTTCCGCAACCTGGAAGTGCCCCAATAAAAGAATATTACATACAAGTTTTTTACATGAATGAAAATGAAAAAACACTCATCTCACATAAAAACCCCCGGCTATTCAAACACGACGATCCAATATAACATATCCAGCAACACATAACATCACATGTCATCAACGTAAGTAAATATGCGCATCCCAATTGTCGTTGACATATAGCAACGAAACCGGCGATATCACATATTACACCTACGGTCACAGAAAATAAAGTGTAAAACTACAACAGTTGGAATCCGCAACCACTTCAGACATCGCATGCCTGACCAAATGAATTACTTAGACATCGCATGCCTAACAATTTTAAACCCCGCATTTTAGTCTCAAAATCGAAAACTCTTTTCAATATCAAGTCGGGCAATTCAACAGGATTCCCGACATTTTGATCGAATGCTCGTCGCAATCTTTAGTAGGCGGCCGCACCCCCGATACCGTCGACGAAGTGCACCAAGGAGGAACACCGCTGCCGCGAGCACCCGGACGGATGCTTTCGGCGACGGGGTTCTCCTACAGTCACTTGGTCGGGGCTATGGAGTGAGGCTGTCTATTAAGTTTACCGGCGAATATCCGCGTACGCTACGTGATTGCGACGGACTTTTGATCACATCAAAATTCCATGGCAACCGATCAAGTGAGACTAAACTGCTATGTTTATAACATTCATTCAGTTATCACATAACTTTTGTAAATTCCAATTATTGTATCCCATTCCGGATAATTAGAAAATGTTAAACTTTCCGATCGAACATTCGAACACCCAAGTTTTCCCGTAACAGATCAACACATGAAACAAGTCTAAAAACATTCAGTTCGTGCCTCAGTACCAACGGTCCAGCCGTAGAAGGGTCAAGCCAACACCTCACATGTGGCACGCCGTACTGCACCAAACCCGAAGGTTCAAAGGGCAGTTCAAGACGGTCACATAATCGAGTTAAGGTTTGTTGTCTTCTAGAGGGTCCATCGAGATACTTGCACTACTTAGAACGTTTTTAAACTACGGAAAAATCCAACACTTGGAAATTTCCCGGCAGGGGAAAAATTGGGTATTTATATCCGGTCGAACTTTTTAACATATTCTAAAATTATCCGGAAAGCCACACAGACAAAATTTGATAATCCGATCGAACATTCGAATCCCCAAAACAACCCCAGAAAATTCAACTCTTGAATAAAATTTAAAAATACCCAGAAAATCCAGCATAATATAATAAGAGTTACTGTGCAAACATAGGAGGATGACGTCATCATCTCGCCGCGGAACCGCCGCAGAAGCCAGGCTTCTGCCGCGGTTCAACCGCGGTTTTTACTGTTCATGACTCAATTTTTGCGTCGTAATTCTTATAATTCTCCGCTGAATTTTTTAAGCATTTTTAATATCGAAAAACTCCAGATTTTAGAAAAAGTCCAGAGAGCATGTTTGGTTTAGGGTTTCGGGTTCGTTCGGGTTTCAAACTTCGTCTGGACTTCGCCTAAGGCTCTAGCTAGGCTCTGATACCACTGTAGGGTTCCTAGGCACACCAAGGAGGTATCACAAGGCATCAACCATGCCAATTTAAAAAAAAAAATGGTGCCGAGAAACCCTAATACGGATCGTTGGCTAGAATTCTAGGCGACAAAGCAAGCTAGTTAACACTTAACTACAAGAATACGGAAATACAACCTTTGTAGATCCGGTTCTCCACCTCCATAGCTCCGCGATGATGTCTCCTCGCTGTCCAAAACGGATCCCGGGCTCTAGCGTCGGCTTCATCGGAGAAGAAGCGGGCTAGGTCATCGACGACGATGCCGAAGATGATCTACGTCGAGGCATCGCTAGATCAAGTTCCAACTTCACCAAGTCAAGAAAACTTGTGAAGGAAACACACTCTACTACTTGGCAAGAGGTAGAGGATGAAGAAATAGGAAGTGGGTAGACTTTAGAATTGGATTTCTCACACTTATGCTCAAGATGCCATTGAAGTAGAAAGCTTTTCTTTCTTGCTCTTCAAGAAGAAGAAGAAAGAAATGAATATAATAAGTTATTTAAATCCAAAAGAAAAATGAATACTTATCATATTCAAACCATGGTTAAGTGTAGAGAATGAATCATGGTTAGTGGGAATGGTTAGGGTTTAGCATGGAGACAAAATGGTCACTTGGTCAAAGCTTCATGAAGCTTCAATATGAAAACAAACAAAGCCACCATTTTCCTTTATGCTTAATATTTTTCCACAAAGAATAAATAGATAAATAAATGAGAAAAGGAAATGAAACCCTAACCACTTAAGTAACCATGGTTTAATTCTTTACACAAATCCAAACTAGCATGTATCATCAAACATGATACAATCTTGTGCACAAAAAATATATCACATATACAATGCGCACATCCGAGTGAGAAAAATTCATCTTAAGTGAACCGATACTAGTTAATGCAAAGTTATATATCAAATATATAATTATGCATTAAATTATTAAATCAACACTTGATTTAATGATCCGGTCATATCGCATATAATCGACTAATATCAACAGTAACAATTTATCGAATCAACACTTGATCCGATAACCCGGCTATATTGCATATAACCGATCAATGTCACAAATCACGAGAATCGAATACAGTATCACATACTGGTATCATTCTCGGTCCCGCACATATCTCATATGCGCTCCTATTTCGTTTCGCTTGAGCCAGGAAACCTCTGTGTAGGACTCTAAAGACTCGTCAATACGCCGGCAGCAGGTGATGATCATATCAAACACCCACAAGCCGCAAGCGGTCTGCTAAACGTAACGGCCACCTGGGTATTGAGCGATCAGAAGATCGACGAGCAAGCCCGCTCACACTCCAGTGAATCCAACCAGTAACACTACTGTACAGTCCGGTCTCGTCGTCTGATATGTCGCATATCTCGCCTAGGGGTGGTAAACGTCAGACCCCAATAGCTCGATAAGTCGTGTCGATGTGAGGTCTATAACAATTCTAGAAACTACTGGTAACACTTACCAGTAAATCTCAGCAACCCTGGCCAGGGATTTCCTGTTATAGCCAATCGAACACAGCGCAACATCAACCCCCTATACCGGGAGAGACGAATCCCCTCCTATCGCTCATTGCCTCCATGTGACTCGGGACTGTGCCCAAAAACCACCGTTTTGCACGCCCTCTTGGACGTGGTAAGATGGAAATCAAAGCACAGTGGGAACCACACAAGACTCTATGACGATCTCGGGTCAACAGACTACTCTGTACCAGTGTCACCAGAGAACTGCCATCTGACGTAAGGTATAATACCATCTGGGAGTTCTCGGCGAGTCCGCCCAGTGTACCCAGTCTCTACTGAGCACCCGTATATCATCTCTGATGTCAAACACCGATGGATATGGGATCATCCATCGCCCATCTGTATGGGTCGAGAAGGTACACGCTAGTCTACTCTGGTATATCGATGCCCCGTCTCGATACACCCACGACTAGGGACTTTGAAGGATGTACTTATGGACTACCATGTTCCCACTAGTATGATCAGCATCATAGTCCAGGTAGTCGAGTACACATCCTAAGGGCTTTACCAACATGCAACAGAGAGACAATCAGTATACACGTTAAGGTAAAGAGCAACCAGATAGCATACTATCATGTCGAGCAAGAAAGTCCTCCCTATATATGTCCCAGCATCCACTACAATATACATCCTATGTACAGTAATGGCCTCTTGGGCATACATATAACTAACACACATGATCTTTGACAAAAACCTTTTGCAACAAGTCTAACCATATAGGTTTCGACCTGTCTATCTACACCAATTTTCTTCTTAAAGATCTACTTGCATCCAACGGGTTTTACCCCTGGAGGAGCAACATCTAAAGTCCAAACTTTGTTGGTGTACATGGACTCTATTTTGGATCGCATAACATCCATCCATTTCATAGAGTCCCTACCGGTAATGGTCTGCTCAAAACTAGTAAGATCATCTTCTTCCAAGATACAATCCTTTAGATCCCCGTCTATAAGAAAACCATAGTATCTCTCGGGCAAATGAGAAATCCTACTAGATCTGCGGAGTGGCTGAGGTTCGTCCGGTATTATTGAATTCAGTTGTTCCATCAATCCTTCAGTTGCAGTTTTTGTTTCTAGAATTTCTTCCAGTTCTACCGCACTCCCACTAATTTCTTTTGCAAGAAATTCCTTTTTTGAAAAGATGGCATTCCGAGAAACAATAATCTTTTGTTTCTCTGCATGGTAGAATAGATATCCATTTGAATGCTTTAAATATCGTACAAACTTACATAAGACTTATCGTGCCCTAGCTTATCTAGGTTTTGCTTTTTAATAAAAGCAGGACAACCCCATATCTTAACTCGTTTAAGATACAAACTCTTACCACTCCATATTTCATATGGATTTTTAGGCACAGATTTAGATGGAACTTGATTCAATAGATATGACATAGTTTGAAGCGTATATCCCCAAAATGAAAGATGTAACTCCGCATTACTCATCATAGAGCAAACCATATCCAAAAGGTTATAGTACCTTCACTCCGATACTCCATTGTGATGTGGTATATAGGGAGGAGTAAGTTGAGATATAATACTATTCTCTTTTATAAAATCTAGGAATTTCGTGCTTAAATATTCCCCCCTCGATCAGATCGAAGGATCTTGATATTTTTTCCCTTCTGGTTCTCTACTTCGCTCTTATATTTTTTGAATTTCTCAAAACCTTCATATTTGTGTTTCATTAGAAATGCATACCCGAACCTAAAGAGATCATTAATGAATATAATGAAGTACGATAATCCACCCCTCATATGTGTAGACATTGGACCACATACATCACTGTGTATGAGTCCCAAGAGCTCGGTAGCTCTCTATGTCCCGTGAATGGAGCTTTGGTCATCTTTCCTTTGAGATAAGACTGACAAGTTTCATAAGATGAAAATTCGAACGGATTCAAATATCCATCTTTATTTAACTTAGATAGTCTTTTCTCATTGATATGACCAACTCTACAATACCACAAGTAGGCTTCATTCATATATGAACTCTTCCTCTTGCGTGTGTTTTATATATTGAAAACCGAGTTTTGATTAAGAACATAGGTACCATTACATAATATACCTTCTGCAGCCAATACCTAATTTAGGTAAATGTTCATTATATTTGTATCTAAAATAAAATTATATCCATCTTTATCTAGTAAAGAATCTGATATAATATTGCACAACATGGAAGGTATATAGTAACAGTTGTTCAAAATTATAGTGGCGCCACTTGGAAATACCAGGTCATATTCGTCGACGACAATAGTATCAACCTGTGCTCCATTCCCTACTATGAGGAACATATCACCAAGTCCAACCATCTTAATTTTTCTAAGTCCTTATAATAAGTAACATATATGAGATCCTGATCTGGTATCTAGTACTCAGGAGGTAGGATTGACTAAAAAACAGTTCTCAATAACAAATACACCTGAAGAAGATGCATTAGAATGATTCTCCTTCATTAGGATCATATAGAAGTCCATGCAATTCTCTTTCCCTTTCACATACTCATGACAATTGTCATAAGTTAGAACCGAACCAACGTTCCCTAGCCCAGTGTAATAAGCTGGTTCGGTCAAATCATATATTTTATTATCTTGATTAAGGCTTGACATAGTTGCTACCTGGAGAGAGAGGAAAGAAACACTCAGTGTATGCTCTCGCAAGATTAGTGTGGTTTTTAATTTATCTAATTAGGATGACTCTCACTGTTTTCTCGAATTCTCTTTCAAACCTTAAAAGGAGAACTAGTCGAGATCATTAACACTTTACAAGTTCGCTAACCATTCACCCAGGTGAGTGTTGGTACTCCGAGAGAGATTTCCTGCACTCTCGCACGGACCTAATTAAAGTAAACCCCGTTTTTGCAGAGGCGTAGCCCCATTAACACTTTCTAGACACCTAATTGGTTAGCTAATTATGAAGTGAAAATATCTTCCAAGAGTAATCCTACTCATCAGTGGGAATCAGGACCCAACTATCATCGCGCGATAACTTAGATGGAATCCACTCCAGTTACCACACTCCAAAAGGTATGCACACACTTGGCAAGTTTCCCTTATGTTTGAAACACTCGATCCGATTTTTGCACCTAAGACCCTAGAGATCTTAACACAGTCAACAAATCAAAAGGTCCCAGTCAAGTTCAACCCGTTATTATCTTGATTGCATTAAACCCACCCGCATAACCCTTGACATAGTCAACAAGATTACACAACTGTCCTAACCAATCACTTTGCAAGATACAAACAAGTACCACTTAGCTACCGCACACCACGCCTTGACATGTCAACAAACGCAGCACGAATACTAAGTACTACTCGTAGGAAATGACGGAGGGCTACGGATGGTTTTTGAAGAAAAACTTTTAACGTAATGAACTTGATATCGTTGAAGGAACCGAGCAGTTTTCAAAAGGAGTAGTTTAGGCCCCGCTTTTAAAACAAGTGGTTTTGAAGAAAACCGAGTGGTTTATAGGAGCACAAACTTTTGCTTAAGAGCGAAATCCCCGCGAAGGGATGTAACATTTCAGAAAATGAGAAATATTATTTTAGAAATTAATTAACGATAATATGGGTTTTATTGAGATAATACCAATTATTAAATTGGATTATCATAAAATGGGCATATAATGATAATTATAAGTTTTGTCACAATAAAACTAATGAATATTTTGATCATGGAAAACATTTAGTTATGTTAAATTTTTTTAGAATTGTAAGTGAAATTAGAGATTTTATTTTTAATAATGGGATGGCAACATATTTTAAATTGTGCATTTTTAAAATTATATGAGAGAGAGATAAAGGACATGAGAGCATGGCACTCCCATGCCTCCTCCATTTCTTCCTGTTACCCTCACTCCCTCTTTATTTCCCTTCTCATTTTCTCATCTCTCATACTTCACCCAAACACACTCTCTTCCTCTCATCTCTTCTCAACTCCAAATCCAAACTCATCACATTACTAAAACCCAAACAAAACTACAAGTCTTCACTTCCTTATATGAAACCACTCAAGACTTCAAGTTGAAACTATCTACAGGTGATCAAGCCTCCAAGTGGCTTCATCAAAACTTTGATCTCCCCCTTGAGGTTCTTTATATTGGTATAAAATCCCTCTTTTATCAAGTTATCCTAGTGTTTAAAGTTTCAAAATACTTCTATTGAAGTCAAACTAGAATTTTGATGATGCCCTAGTGTTCAATTGAAATTTGGGGTGAATCGGAGTTTCTATAAAAATTTTAATAGATTCCATAAGGTTAAATATAAGATTTTAGATTCATGCATGAAAAACGAGGCCAAACGATGCTGCCCAGGCCGAAAATCTTGGCCTAATCTCGGCCCAATTTTGGATTCAGGTGTTGGGTTTGCGTAGTAGCTCATGCACTTGAAAACTAAGACCCTTTGATACCTTTTTTGCTCCGAGATTCCCCTAGTCAAAGTCTGGATATGTTTTACTTATTTTTTTGGTGTTGTTTTAAGGTTTTCAAGTTTGTGAATCCATATTTTGAATTCTTGATACGCTCTTTTGTGTTAGAACAGTGAGTCCGGGGGTAATTCGTGGTAGTTAGCATACAAATGGCTCATGTTGGTTATAGGTTTTAACCTATGGGTGTTTGTTCGTTATATCAATGTCGATTTGAATTCTTATGTGTGCGTGTGGTTATGTAATGATATGTTCGATTGAGGAGACCTCTGAGGCGGCAACGGAGCATGAGGCGGTCGTAGGATACGACTAGCGTGATCGAAAACAGAGAGTAGATTATATCTACGAGTGGGGAATCGGGTGGATGGCGTATAGCACCCCCGTGAAACATTTTGATTATTATATCATTGAATGTGCTTAGGATGCATGTTACGTATATCTAGACTTGTTCGTTATTTAGAAAACTTTGTTAGTATCGCTTAGTAAGCTTATTGTAGATACACTTAGTAGAACATTAGCTCAAATACTAATGATTGCCATGTTGCACGATCACAGATTCGCATGTACACTACAAATCATTAGTACTACCATGTCACATAGAACTTGCCATGCTTACCTATCGTAGTAGGACCGACGTTATAGTAGGATGATGTTATATACGATTCATATTGAATGCGCATACGAGACTTAGAGTCCGTACTAGTGAATGCGCATACGAGACTTAGAGTCCGTACTAGTTGTAGGACGAGTATGCGAGTGGAGGTTCGTACTAGTCGTTGTGCATGTATGTGGCACGAGATGTCCGTATCGATCGTTGAGCGGGTGCGCGAATGAGATATCCACACCGGTGCTATGTTTGTACGTGACTAAACGTCCGTACTATTGATATTCTATTTCTATGTGTGTATATAGACTTGATGTCCGTACTAGTTGCTATAGTTTGGGTACGTAGATTAGATATCCGTACCGATCATTATTATGATATGATATAATAGAATATTTGATGGTTATCGTACGAGGAGAGATTCCGTACGGGATAATACGATAATGATAGATGATGATGGTTAGCCGGATATGGCCCTATTTTACTTGACTCGCGGATTCTTACTATTTTACCCATATGGGAGATTGTGCAGATATGTCGGTATTACCCACTTCCTAAAAACAACGATTCATTTCATATTTTTAAAATTGATAATGAAAAGATGTGCTACTTGGATTTCAAAGGCTTATATATATATATATATATATATATATGTATGTATGTATGTGTTTTTTAAAAATATCATAGCCTACTTATTTTCAAACAATATTTCGTTCTACTTTAAAAACATATAAGTGAAAATATTAGAATGAATTACCTATTTACTGTTCTTTTATGCTACGCTTACTTTACATGTCATTCGCTCGCCCTTTATTTACCTTATTCATGTTAGTTATATGTATGCCCTAGAGGCCATTACTGTACATACGATGTATATTGTAGTGGATGCTTGTACATATATATGGAGGACTTTCTTAGTTGACATGATAGTATGCTATCTGATTGCTCTTTATCTTAACATGTACTCTGATTGTCTCTATGTTACATGTTGATAAAGCCCTTAGGATGAGCACTTGACTACCAGGATTGTGATGCAGATCATACTAGTGGGGACAGTGTAGTCGCTAAGTATAACCTTCAAATGTTCCTAGTCGTAGGTGTATCGAGAAAGGGCATCGATATATCAGAGTAGACTAGTATATAGCTTCTCGACCCATGTAGATGGGCGATGGAAGATCCCATATCCATTGGTATTTGACATCAGAGACAGTATAGAGACTGGGTACACTGAACGGTCTCGCTGAGAACTCCCAGACAGTATTATACCTAACGTCAGATGGCAGTTCTCTGGTGACACTGGTACAAGTAAGTCTATAGACCCGAGATCTGTTAGTGATATGTATGCCCTAGAGGCCATTACTGTACATACGATGTATATTGTAGTGGATGCTTGGACATATATATGGAGGACTTTCTTGCTCGACATGATAGTATGCTATCTAGTTGCTCTTTATCTTAACTTGTACTCTGATTGTCTCTATATTACATGTTGATAAAGCCCTTAGGACGAGTACTTGACTACCAGGACTATGATGCAGATCATACTAATGGGGACAGTGTAGTCCCTAAGTATATCCTTCAAACGTTCCTAGTCGTAGGTGTATCGAGACAGGGCATCCATATACTAAAGTAGACTAGCGTATAGCTTCTCGACCCATGTAGATGGAAGATGGATGATCTCATATCCATTGGTGTTTGACATCAGAGATAGTATACGGGTGCTCAGGGTACACTGGACGGACTCGCCGAGAACTCTCAGATGGTATTATACCTAACGTCAGATGGCAGTTCTCTGGTGACACTGGTACAGGTTAGTCTGTATACCCGAGATCGTCATAGAGTCTTGTGTGATTCCCACTGTGCTTTGATTTTCACCTTACCACGTTCAAGAGAACGTGAAAAATGGCGGCTTTTGGGTACAGTCCTGAGTCACATGGAGGCAATGAGTGATATGAGGGGTTTCGTCTCTCCCGGTATTGGGAGTTGATGTTCGCTGTGCTCCATTGGCTATAACAGGAAGTCCCTGGCTAGGGCTGCTTTCTAGATATACTGGTAAGTGTTATCAGTAGTTTCTCGACCGGTTATGAGCCTCATATCGACACGACTTATCGAGTTACCGGGGTTTGACGTTTACCACCCCTAGACGAGATATGCGACATATCAGACGAAGAGACCGGACTGTACGGTAGTGTTACTGATTGGATTCGCAGGAGTACGAGTATGCTTGCTTGTTGAGCTTCTGATCGCTCAATACCCGGTTGGCCGTTACGTTTAGCAGACCGTTTGCGGCTTGTGGGTGTTTGATATGATCATCACCTACTGCCGGCGTATTGACGAGTCTTTAGAGTTCTACACAGGGGTTTCCTGGCTCAAGCGAAACGGAGTAGGAGCACATATGTGATACGTGCATGACCGAGATTGATACGATATGAGATACCGTATTCTATTCTCGCGAATTGTGACATTGGTCGGGTATATGCGATATAGTCGTGTTATCGGATCAAGTGTTGATTAGATAAGTTGTTGCACATGATATTAGTCGGTTATATATGATATAGCCGGATTATTAAATCAAGAGTTGATTTGATAATCTAATTTATAATTATATATTAGATATATTATATTACATTAACTAGTATTAGCTCACTTATGATTTCTTTTCTCACTTGATGTGCACATTGTATATATATGATATGTATATTTGTGTACATGTATTGTGTCATGCTTGATGATACATGAAAGATGGGTGTATGAGACTTAAACCATGCTAAGGTTAAGTTATGGTTTTATTTATTTCTTAAGTTATAACAAAAAGAGAGAAGACTTGGTCAATGTTGTCAAGCTTGGATGAAGTTTGTAGAAATATTGACAAAGTCCACTCTTTTGTCATTCCTTAGGATATTTGTTAACCCGACCCTTAACCTTACCCTTTGGTTTATTCTCTACATGAGTTAGGCATGAAGGCTTAACTCACACATGGTTGCAATAATTCATATGGATTAACTCATATGATGAGTTCTTTCTTTCTTCTTCTTCTTCCTCAAAAGCTTTCTAGATTCAATGGAGATATGAGAAAATGAGTGAGAAAATCATTTCTAATGTGAGCAAACTTCCTACTTCATCATCCTCTACTATTTGACATTTAGTATAGGGTGTTTGCTTCACTAATTTCACAATTAGTGAAGAAATAGCTTGGGTTAGTGTTCAGTCGATAAAACTGCACATTTGTAGTATATTTTTCCTACCATTTTTATATTAAAAAAGGACTATATTATAATATATTATACATATGAGGGTTTATGTGTAAAAACATTATTTTCCATGTGTTAATATATGTTAATTATCATTTGGTAGGAAAATGTATGCAAATAATATTATTGGTCTAATCCTAGTAGAACAAAGTCTACTAAAATCTTATTTGAGTTGTTGTGCAGAATATTTCCAAGTTGTTATGCAGGATTTAACAAACAAATCAATTTGTTGAAGAAAACTTGCCAAATTAAGAAGCAAACTTGGAGACCAAGTCTGGAAGCAACCGAGAGATGATTTCTGAATTCTAAAGATGCCTAGGATTGCCAAATGTCACCATCAGAGAGCCAGAGAAATATGATCAAAAGATCCCTACCATTGGCCGCGGATCCGCGGCCAAACCCACCCTTGGGCCGCGGATCCGCCGCACTATTGATGAGTTGGAATGCAAGATTTTGGGAGATTGATTACTGCAATATTTTACCAACTTTTCAACTAAAAGATTCTGGCTTTGCACTATAAAAGGGCACCGAGGGCCTCTTGGAAAAATCATGAAGCCGACGAGATCACGAAGTCCAAGACGGCGCTGATTATCAACTGTTCGTCTACCTCCTTGGAAGAGATCGAGAAGCAAACTAGTATTTGTAATCATTTTCTAAGGGATCAAAGTGTAATGAATATTGTTGATTAATAAAGGTAGCTCTTTTTCCTATTCTATTTCTTCGTAGTTTAATTATGCATTTTCTCTCCATCTCTTTTTCTCCCAACATGCGCGAGTAATTCTCCGCTTGTTAGGGTTCGTAGGATTAGGGTAGGCTAATGGATGATGAACATCCCTAAACCCTTTTTAAGTCCTATAAAGTTTATGAACTTTATCAAAAGAATTATTAACATCGTAATCGGGCGTGCTAACAATTCTTTGTTAGTTCCGACCGCGATTAGAGATTAGATTAATGATTGTTTTGGTAAAGGCTAGATATGAACGGAGTTCCGTGTCGAGATAAGGGTTAAGAGTGGGATTCCTTTTCCCTCCAGAAACCCTAATCTACACGCATCACCGTCGTTCTAGTTCTAAATCTATTAATGGATAAAAAGGGTAACTTTTAATTAATCTTCCATAACTACTAAATCCTAACGAACCCTACAAGCCCTATTATTATATTATTTAAATCTCTAAAATAATCTAGATCTATATTTTACATTAAAGTAGATCTAGAAACTTTTCACAAAATTCTTTATTCCTCCTCTCTTTCTCAACACATCTAAAGTAAAAATAAAAGGTTCCACATTTCCCACAGGACGACCCGTACTCACCTCGGTCTAGCTACACGCGACACCGTTCTGATTGCGGTTAATTACAAAAACACACTCTTTCGAGACCAATCAAATGGCGCCGTTGCCGGAGAGACGTGCGTAATTTTTTATTCTTGCTATTTGTGTTGAATTCTTAGACGAGTCATATCATTATTAAAACAAAGCTGCAAATTGTATATTTAACGATTATTGTGTGAATTTTTGCGAGGAAATCTGGAGTCACGGACTTGAGGAAACCGGAGATCTAGGGTTCACACTTCTCTGGTAAGATTCTAACTCCCTTCTCTCTCCTCTAAAATCCAATAAAATCTATTTTCTGCAGGATTCTTTGCAAAATATCGCCGCTCAAAAATCGTTTTGCAAAGTTTTGTTTTTCGGTTTGTTTTTGCATATTTTAATACGGATCTTTAAGGGGCAAGGACCAAATCAAGATTAGGTGGGGATTTCATCACCCTTCCTAAGCCCCACAAATCACAAACCGAGCATATAGAACAACCCTTCATTAATTTAAAAAATATCTAGACCAGACTCTAAGGACTGTCGAGCTCAATAGGAAAAAGACTAGTATAGGCATCGGCCGTTTATCCTAACTGACATTGCGGTGTCTAGGCTAGTGGTTTTTAATTAGGCCCACTGTAGTGGTGGTTTCTTCCCACTTACCTGGCCGTACTTGTCCGTGAAGAGGCGGTTTGAGGTCCTATTTCTAGCCTTAGTTAGGAGCTGTCTAGAGACTGGACCTAGGTAACCATAGTTCTAGGGTTGTGCATTTTTTGTGATTTGTCTAAATCCGTCCTTTTTTTTAAAACAAACCAATTACTTTCTCTCCTTTTTACCCCTTCCCCCTTCTTCTCTTCTTATAATGGATGACCTAAACAGAAGAACACTTGCTGAGCTTTGCTGTCCACAACCAGATATCTCTTGTTTTCGAAATCCCTTCGGTATACCGTCCGGTTCTTCCATGTCCTTAAGAGATCATATAGAACAAGCAGGAAGAAACAGTTGTCCACCTCAGTCTAGGTCTTATCAACCGTATCCTAATCCTACACCTGTTTCAGTTCATACCCAGAGTGAGGAAGCCCCTAGACGAATGTCCATTGCTGAGCACATAGCTAGGTCTAGAGGCCAAAGTTTCAACCCGGACCAATATCAACCATCACCACCACTGTCCGGAGAAGAGTTTGATATGCGGTTTGTATATAGCCAACCAACCAACCCATATCAATATTCTTCTTATCATAATATTGATCCTACTCCTACCCAAGTTCAGCAACCATTCTGTTCCTATCAATCCAATCCGACTTTTCCACCTACTCTAGACAGTTCTTCTAATCAGTCATTTGGGAGTTTTAATTATCCACAGGAATTTCAATCTTATACTGAAACCCCTTATCAGCCCAAGACTAGTCTGGAGCAGACATTAGAAAAATTTATGGAAATGTCGAACCAAATTATGAAGGATTTGGGTAGTAAGACAGAACTGTACCTCCAAACTGAAATCCACAACTCCAGTTTCATAGATTCATCAAGTACACCAAATGGAATGACTGATAAGTTGTGTGACTTTATAGTGTTTGATTTACCCAACTGTGAAGGGTCCCTTTCAAGTGAAACCATACCCAACCCTTGTGATCTCTACACCTCCACTCTTGAACCAAAACTGATTGAAAACCATACTTTTGATGAGGAGTTTGAGAATTTTAACCTTCACTTGAATGAGGTGATTGACGTTGGGGATATTTTGATTGATGAACCCGAAATTTTGGATGATTTTGGCCCACCAATTCATCAAATCCTTTCACTTCCTTATGGTCATCATCTTGAGCCTTTAATTCTTCCCGAATCCCAAATATGTCTTGAAGTTGATGATAATGGTATACCCGAAGATCAGACCGAAATACAACCTCCATCTTCCACATCTGGTTCAGCAACACTCGACATACCAATTTGTTTACCCATTTCACCTTCTACTTTCTCCGGTTCTTCTTCTGTTCCTATAGTTTCAGTGAGTTTTGATAAATCACAATCTGTTAATTCAAGTTTAATAATACCAGAAATTCAACTTGATTTGGATATTTTTGAAAAAGAGGTAGATGAGTTTTTTGAGTCCTCTACCTCAGTGATTTTTTATGAATCAAGTAGAATAAATTCTGGCATAAAACTCTTTAACAGCAAAATGTTCAATCACACCATTGATAAAAGTTTTGAAGAACTTTTTGCTGACGAACTTGAATTTTTAAACAATACGGATTTTGTGATTGATCAATCTCCACCTCTAGAGGTTGAACCGTCACCATTCCTTCTTTCTAATCATTCACATTCATCCTCATTCTTTCTTTTCTCTAATTTCAAACCCTTTCCAGACCACCTCTTATGCCTTCCCCACTTTTTCTTGAGTCGATACAACACATTCTTCCACCAACCTATACGATATACTGATAAAATCTTTGAATGATTGGTGTTAACTTTTGGTCTTTGTAAAGCCTTACTTTGACCAAATGACTCACCCCCTCTTAAAATGCTTCATATTGTCTAACTCATGTTTGAGGGGGGGTATATTTTTGGCTCTTGATCATAACTTTTGTCCTCAAATTTGTGAGCCAAAAATAAGTTTGGGGGAGCATTTTCACTTTCATATATTCTTGCCCCCATTAATAATTTCCTCCCAAGTCTACAGGTTTTTGAGCTTAACGGATGACATCAGTGAGGACACTGCTGTAAACAGGTTTGGGGGAGGTTTGTGCTTATTTACACATCATATTTTGCATAAGCACAACATTTTCAAAAATTAAAAAAAAAAAATTCTTTTATAACAAAAGAGTAGAAAGTGAAAAATTACATCCAAAAGATAGGAATAGTTTAAGAAAACCAAGAAAATTAGAAGTTTCTTAAACGAACTTGTAATAAGTAGTTATGAGCTGTTGTCCCAAGGGTTAGTAAGATGAAGGAAGTCACTAATCTGAGGATAAAAATAAGTCTGAAAAATAGTTTCTATTCTGGAAGCCAAACATTTGAATGTTGATACCCTACAATATGCACCTACATACGTCTTGAAACTCGGGATAGTAGAGGATACCTTGAAATGCTCTTGTCTAAAAGCCAAAGTATGAAGGAAGTGAAAAAAATGAAGAAAATATAAAAATGGTGAAAAGAAAAAAAATGAACACTGGTTTTGTTATCGCCAAGGCAGCAATAAAAAAATATAGCGAGGGTGCCTCTTCACCTAGTGCCCTAAGGCCAACTGGTCTGGGAGTCACTGCTAAGCCTTAGGTGGTGCAAGACGAGGAAAATATTATCACCTAATCAGCAAGCACAGGAGTAATCGGTTGGTTAGTACCTCAAGAAGTATTAACGGTCGCATGAAAATGTGTGAGCGAATCTTAGTATTCATAAAATTAAAAAGTACTGAGGTAGATGGACAAGAGTATGATAGCTTGAATTGAATTCTCCGAGTGTGGGGATGTTCTTTACACACACGTGGGGTTATATGATCAATGTTTGGATGAAAGGTAGGAATGAAGAATAAAGACGATGTTTTATTGAGGGATGATGTGATTTCTAACATTTTTTCATGACTATTAAGATAGGGCTCATGACAACTGAAAAGCTAGTATAGTTGGAAACTCTTCTTTTCAAGGTATTTTTTTATGGTTCTTGTCTTTATATGTAAATTTCACCATCTTTCTTTTGTTATAGGATTTTGTGGGTGTAATCCGCTGAAAACCCTCAGGAGACAACACTCCTCCTACTAGGGACACCTAGAGGTTTAACGGCTTGTTGCACGTGCTCAGTGCAATCGTGTCTGCCTACGAAAGTGTGCTTAGTTTTCTCCTTTCTTTTTCTCCTCTTGAATAAACTAGTTTGCTCGGGACGATCAAAGATAAGTTTGGGGGTATTTGTTCAGTCGATAAAACTGCACATTTGTAGTATATTTTTCCTACCATTTTTATATTAAAAAAGGACTATATTATAATATATTATACATATGAGGGTTTATGTGTAAAAACATTATTTTTCATGTGTTAATATATGTTAATTATCATTTGGTAGGAAAATGTATGCAAATAATATTATTGGTCTAATCCTAGTAGAACAAAGTCTACTAAAATATTATTTGAGTTGTTGTGCAGAATATTTCCAAGTTGTTATGCAGGTTTTAACAAACAAATCAATTTGTTGAAGAAAACTTTCCAAATTAAGAAGCAAACTTGGAGACCAAGTCTGGAAGCAACCGAGAGATGATTTCTGAATTCTAAAGATGCCTAGGATTGCCAAATGTCACCATCAGAGAGCCAGAGAAATATGATCAAAAGATCCCTACCATTGGCCGCGGATCCGCGGCCAAACCCACCCTTGGGCCGCGGATCCGCCGCACTATTGATGAGTTGGAATGCAAGATTTTGGGAGATTGATTACTGCAATATTTTACCAACTTTTCAACTAAAAGATTCTGGCTTTGCACTATAAAAGGGCACCGAGGGCCTCTTGGAAAAATCATGAAGCCGACGAGATCACGAAGTCCAAGACGGCGCTGATTATCAACTGTTCGTCTACCTCCTTGGAAGAGATCGAGAAGCAAACTAGTATTTGTAATCATTTTCTAAGGGATCAAAGTGTAATGAATATTGTTGATTAATAAAGGTAGCTCTTTTTCCTATTCTATTTCTTCGTAGTTTAATTATGCATTTTCTCTCCATCTCTTTTTCTCCCAACATGCGCGAGTAATTCTCCGCTTGTTAGGGTTCGTAGGATTAGGGTAGGCTAATGGATGATGAACATCCCTAAACCCTTTTTAAGTCCTATAAAGTTTATGAACTTTATCAAAAGAATTATTAACATCGTAATCGGGCGTGCTAACAATTCTTTGTTAGTTCCGACCGCGATTAGAGATTAGATTAATGATTGTTTTGGTAAAGGCTAGATATGAACGGAGTTCCGTGTCGAGATAAGGGTTAAGAGTGGGATTCCTTTTCCCTCCAGAAACCCTAATCTACACGCATCACCGTCGTTCTAGTTCTAAATCTATTAATGGATAAAAAGGGTAACTTTTAATTAATCTTCCATAACTACTAAATCCTAACGAACCCTACAAGCCCTATTATTATATTATTTAAATCTCTAAAATAATCTAGATCTATATTTTACATTAAAGTAGATCTAGAAACTTTTCACAAAATTCTTTATTCCTCCTCTCTTTCTCAACACATCTAAAGTAAAAATAAAAGGTTCCACATTTCCCAGAGGACGACCCGTACTCACCTCGGTCTAGCTACACGCGACACCGTTCTGATTGCGGTTAATTACAAAAACACACTCTTTCGAGACCAATCAGTTAGTGTCTCCTCGACGTAGATCATCTTCGGCCTCGAAGACATCGAACCAAGCATGTTCGTTTCTTCATGGGAGCCTCTCTAAAGTCCGGAGTTCACGATCGCAGCGAAGGGACTACTACATGGAGCTATTAAAGTGAAGGACCGGTCTACAAAGGTTGTATTCCTTGCTCACTTCTTATTGCAAAGTGTTTGCATTTCATATTCCGTCGATTTCTAGTTAACGATTCTTAGTTAGGGTTAGCTAAAACGACAAATTTTTGAATTTGGCATGGACGATGCCTCCCGAAACCTTGCTGCCGTCTTAGGTAACCTGCAGTGGTATCAGAACCATGCTAGAAATTTATACGGATTTTGTTAAGATTACGAAACCGAAATACTACGAAACTTGCAACGCCTAAACCTGCTCTCTGTCGAATTTGAAAAGTTGTCAAATTTTTTTTAAACAAGTACAGAGTGCTATATGGGATATAACATGAACACTGACAAAATTTGAGGCATTTTGGTGAAAAAGTGGCCAGCCCCATATACCTTGATCTCTGCCAAATCCGAGCTCCCCCTGAAAATTTGTGTGTGTTCCAGTGACATGATTTTGATGTTTCAGGTGTTGTTTGTTTTTGCTAATTTTGCATGTGATGTAATCTTACACTATAAACAATTCGGAGTGTTTCGTATTCGTAGTTTTAACGTTGTTTCGGGTTATTCACATATTGTTTAGGCGAAGTTGAAAAGTTCGATCGAATGTCAAAAACCCATTTTTCCAAGTTTAACGTATTCGGAAAAATATGCAAATGATTCTGTGGACTCTCTAGAAGAACGAAAGCTTAACTCGATTATGTGGTCGTCAGAACCGCCACTAAACTCTAGAGTTTGTGGTAGTTCAGCGTTGTCACATGTGAGGCGTTAGTTTGACCCTTCTACGGCTGGTTCATTGGTACTGTGGCATCTTCTGGGTATTATTAAAACTGTGCTCAAGTGTTGAGCTGTCGAGAAATTATGGACTTTGATGAATCGATCGAAAAGTTTAACCTCGTCCGGATATTATGTGATGGGATACAATATTTGGAATCCACAAGTAGTTATGAGATAACTAGTTTGAATGTTATAAATCTAGTACTTTAGTCTCATTGATCGGTTGCCATGGGATTTTGATGAGATCAAAAGTCCGTCGCAATCACGAAGTGTACGCGGATACTCGCCGGATAACATTATTAGATAGCCACGCCCTATAGCCCCGACCAAGTGACTGTAGGAGAACCCCGTCGCCAAAAGCATCCGTTCAGGTGCTCGCAGCAGCGGTGTTCCGCCTTAGTGCATTTCGTCGACGGTATCGGGGGGTGCGGCCGTCTTCTAAAGTTTCCGACAAGCATTCAATCAGGATGTCGGGAATCTTGTTGAATTGCCCGATAAGACATTGAAATTTTTTTTCGAGATCGAGACTAAAATGCGGGGTTTATAATTGTTAGGCATGCGATGTTTAAGGAATTCATTTGGTTAGGCATGTGATGTCTAAGGTGGTTGCGGATTCCAACTGTTGTAGTTTTTCACTTTCTTTTCTACGACCGTAAGTGTAATATATGGTGTATCGCCGGTTTTTGTTTCTATATGTCAACGATAATTAGGATACGCATATTTACTTACGTTGATGACATGTGATGTTATGTGTTGCTGGGATATGTTATATTGGATCGTCGTGTTTTGAATAGCCGGGGGTTTTATGTGAGATGAGAGTTTTTCATTTCATTCATGTAAAATTCATTGTACATAATATTCTTATATTGGGGCACTTCCGGGTTGAGGATGATGTCACCATTGTATATTATTTACTTTTCCGCATTAGGATAGACCCAAGGCGGGGAGCACAAGTAACCGGGTTCTAGGGTCCAGTGGAATACTATCTTGAGGAGTCGAGACCGGGTCTCCTAACTCTAGAATTGGTAGGGTTGCTTGCCGCTCTCGTAGGGGTCTAGGGGTGTGGGATTGGCTATTCATCACGACTGTGGAATCCGTATTTTATACAGGCTTAAAATAAAACCCGGAAATCCTAGTATATCCAATATTTCATATGTTGTTTTCTGCTGCGATATCTGTGATGTGATCATTTGATATATTGATGAGATGAATATAAGATATAGTATATGTGATATATTATATAGACATTTTTTATGTTTTACACCCGCGCTAGCACTGTCCCGCTCTGCCGTTAGTTACCTAACCTAACGGTGCACAAGGGGACATCGAGGCGAATGCGGATGGCATAAGCGTACGTTGTATTTATCTGTGATGTTTAGGTAACTTAAAATGATGGGACTTCATTAATGAGATTAATGAAATAAAAGAAACCGAAATATATTGTGGAATCGAATTTTCAAAAACAGGTAGCTCTAGTTGTTGCTTTACATAGCGGTATTCCTTATAGAATATCCAGCACTTTATTCGATAAGGAAAGAGCCGAGATCCCTTCACCGGGAGTGACCTCTTTAGCGAAACTAGCAGATGCTACAAACTCGGGTTATCTTTTGATTGCTTTTATAGTTTTTGCTTTGCATAGTGGTATTTGTGAAATATCCTGCACCTTATTCGATGAGGAAAGAGCCGATGATCCCTTCACCGGGAGTTACCTCTTTAGCAAAACTAGTAAAGGCCTCAAAACATTCCATTTAAATCATTTGATTCTGCAACGATATCAAGTTCATTACACAAAGGGTTTTCTTAAAACCTGTCGTAGCCCTCCGTCATTTCAGATAAGTAATAGTTAGTATTCGTGCTGCGTTTGTTGACCTTGTCAAGGCGTAGTGTGCGGTAGCTGATTAGTGCTTATCTGCATAAGCATATTATGCGATTGGATTAGGGTAGTCGTGCGACTTTGTTGACCTTGTCAAGAGTCATGCGGGTGGGTTTAATTCAATCAGGAAATGACGGGTTGAACTTGACTTGCGGTCTATGGTTTGTTGACCTTGTCAAGATCATAGATCGCTCGGGGCAAAACATTATCGGGAATTTCAAGTGTTAAAATTTGCAATGAGATTGCATACCTCCTATGAGATAGTTGAATCCCGATACCCATTGCGAGTAAGAGTTACTCCTGGGAGAGTTTTACACATTACAATTAGCCGATCAAGTAGGTGTCTAGAAAGGTCTCAATGGGGTTACGCCCCTGGGAAAACGAGGTTTATTTTAATTAGGTCCGTGCGAAAGCACGGGGAACCTCCCTCAAAATACCAGCACTGGCCTGGCTGAAAGATTGGCGAACTTGTAAGGTGTAATTAATCCCGGCTAGTCTTTCCTTTTAGAGTTTGATGGAAGATTTGACTAAAATAGTGGGAGCCATCCTGATTAGATAAATTAATAACCAATCTAATCTTGTAAGAGCATACGTTGAGTGTTTTCTTCTCTCTCTCTCTCCAGGTAGTGACCATGTCACGCCTTAATCAAGATAATAATACGGATGTATTGACCGAACCCGCTTGTTATACTGTGCTGGAGAATGTTGGTCCCGTTCTAACTTATAATTGTTATAAGACCGAGCAGGAAATAGGGGATTACCAGAATTCCCATGCCGCCTAAACGAAGAAAGTACATGATGATGCATCTTCTTCGGTGTGTTCATTACATAGAACTATTTCTTAGTATCCTTTACTTCCTGGGTATGAGATACCGGATCAGCATCCCACATATGTAATCTGTTACATGGGCTACAGATAAGTAGAGAATAGAGAATGGGTGATAAGTTTTAAGAGTTAAAAATGGTGCAATTTTTGCAGCCAAGTCTGTTGGCAGTTATCACCCTGTATTACCAAATATATTGATTCTCAACGAATGTTATTAGATACCGAACCTGATATACAACATCATATCAGTCTCTTTATTTAGTAAAGAAGGATATAATTTTGTATTGTTGGATAATGTTTTGAACTTTTCCTATATCAAGAGTTGATCGGTTCAGGCACGTTATCTAAAAGCATATACGTTCTAAATCAAACTACAGTTCTTAACGTACAAAACACACACAAGACGAAGAGTTCAGAAATGAACGAATCCTTCTTGAGGCATTGTAGACTAGGTCATATCAATGCGACCCGACTGGCTATGTTACATAGAGATGCATATTTAAATTAGTTTGAATTTACATCTTGTGAAACTTGCCAGTCATGTCACAAAGATAAGATGACCATAACTCAGTTTATTGGAAACAGAGAAAGAGTTAGTGAACTCTTGGGATTGATACATGATGATGTATGAAGTCCCCTGTCTATACATGCCAGGACTGGTTCTTTGTACTTCATTACATTCACTGATCATCTCTCAAGATTTGGACATATGTTCTTGTTGAAACACAAGTCTGAAGATTTTGAAAAATTTAGAGAATATAAGATAGAAGTAGAGAACCAAAACGGGTATAAGTATTATGTCCTTTGATGTGATCAAGGAGGAGAATACTTGAGCACGGAATTTCTGGACTATTCTAAAGGAGAATGATATTTTCTCTCAGCATTACTCCTCCGTGTACACCATAACACGTTGGTATATCGGGGTGGAGCAATCGCGCCCTATGTGATATGGTGTGCTCTATGATGAGTACTGCTGAGCTGCTTATTTCCTTTTGGGGGTTATGCACTTGAGAAGCTGCATACCTATTGAATAGGGTTCCAACCAAATCAGGTGCCTACCACTCCATATGAGATATGGTATGGGAAGAGCCCATCTCTTGAGAATTTTAAGATTTGGCGTTGTCCGGCCTATGTCAAAAGCAAAAATCCGGACAAGCTCGAGATAACGTCAGTTCTGTGGAAGTTTGTTGGATATCTCAAGCATTCGCAAGGGAATACCTTCTACCATACTGAAGAGCAAAATGTGTTTTGTTTCTCAGCAGGCCACCTTTTGGAAAGGGAATTTCTTGTGAAGAAATTAGTGGTCATGAGGCAGAACTGGAAAGAGTTCCAGTTATACAAACTGCAGCTGATGATTTGGTAGAACCGAAGGATTCAATAGTTCCCGACGAACCTCAGCCTCTCCGCCGATCTGGTAGGGTTCCTCAACCACCTGAGAGATACTTCGGTTTTCTCTATGACAGTGGGAGCGAGGATGGAATTATAAGATGATGACCCAACTAGTTTCGAGCAGGCCATCAGGAGTGGGGACTCTGTGAGAATGGCTGGATGCTAAGCGATCTGTACACCAACAAAGTATGGACTTTGGTTGCTTTATCTGAAGGGTTAAATCCCCATCAGGAGAAAGTATATCTTAAGAAGATTACTTTGTGTACATGGAAAAGTTGTGACTTTCAAAGCTAAGACTTGTTGCAAAAGGTTCTTGTCATCCACCAGGTGTGGATTATGATGAAACCTTTTCTAGTTTCTATGCTTAAGTCCATCCGGATCCTACTTGCCATTGCTACATACCATGACTACGATATCTGGCGGTTGGGTGTCATGAATGCTTTTCTAAATAGTGATTTAGAAGAGAGCGTCTATAAGTACACAGCCAGAGGGCTTTGTAGACAGTAGGAGAAGCGAAAACATGTGCAAGTTGCTTTATAGGTTAAAGCAGGCATCGCGGAGTTGGAACATCTGTTTTGATGTGGTAGTCAAAACGTTTGACTTCATCAATGGTAGATGAACCTTGTATATACAAAAAGGGTAGTAGGGAATATGGTGGTGATCCTCGTATTGTACGCGGATGACATACTCTTGATAGGAAAGGAGTTTTCTATGCTACACTCGGTCAATCTCCTCTTATCACTTGGATTCTCCATATAGGATCAAGGTGATACCTCCTAAATCCTGGGTTTTTAATCTATGAGATAGATCTAAATGGATGTTAGGATTCTCACTAGGTGTAGTGAGATGGTATCAATCGATCCTGAGGAGAATCAATGGATAGATTCTAGGGTGGTAAGGTCGACTGAATGTCAGTCACATGCATTGTCTTTACCCTCAGTGGAGGGACGGTATGTTGGAAGAGTTCTATGCTAGATACCGTGACATACTAGACGATAAAGGCTGGAAACATTGCTACCAAGGATACTACCAAAGAGGTAGTCTGGATGTATAAAAGTTCATGGGATGAACTTTGTTCCTACCATTGTATGACAATGGAGTTGTGGCTTTGGCTTAGGAAACCCCGTCCCATCAGTGATCCAGACATATTCTTAGGCAGTATCACCTGATCATGGAGATGGTTGATCTCTAGGGAGATCGAGGTTAGGAGAGTAAACACAGAGGACAACAACGCAGATCCACTCACAAAGGCCCATTTCCCAGTAGAGACTTTTATGGGATGGTTGAGTATGAGATACTTCAACCACTGCTGATTGTTGGGTATGAGATACTACAACAGATGGCTCTAGTGCAAGTGGGAGATTGTTAGTGATATGTATGCCCTAGAGGCCATTACTGTACATACGATATATATTGTAGTGGATGCTTGGACATATATATGGAGGACTTTCTTGCTCGACATGATAGTATGCTATCTGGTTGCTCTTTATCTTAACATGTACTCTGATTGTCTCTATGTTACATATTGATAAAGCCCTTAGGATGAGTACTTGACTACCAGGACTATGATGCAGATCATATTAGTGGGGATAGTGTAGTCGCTAAGTACATCCTTCAAACGTTCCTTGTCGTAGGTGTATCGAGACAGGGCATTGATATACCAGAGTAGACTAGCGTACAGCTTCTCGACCCATGTAGATGGGCGATGGATGATCCTATATCCATTGGTGTTTGACATCGGAGATAGTATACGTGTGCTCAGTGGAGAATGGGTACACTGGACGGACTCGCCGAAAACCCCCAGATGGTATTATACCTAACGTCAGATGGCAGTTCTCTGGTGACATCGGTACAGGTTAATTTGTAGACCCGAGATCGTCATAGAGTCGTGTGTGATTCCTACTGTGCTTTGATTTCCACCTTACCGCGTTCAAGAGAACGTGCAAAACGGTGGATTTTGGGTACAGTCCCGAGTTACATGGAGGCAATGAGCGATAGGAGGGGTTTCGTCTCTCCCGGTATTGGGAATTGATGTTGCGCTGTGCTCGATTGGCTATAACAGGAAGTCCTTGGCCAGGGCTGCTTTATAGATATACTGGTAAGTGTTATCAGTAGTTTCTCGACCCGTTATGAGCCTCATATCGACACGACTTATCGAGTTATTGGGGTCTGACGTTTACCACCCATAGACAAGATATGCGATATATCAGACGAAGAGACCGGACTGTACGGTAGTATTACTGATTGGATTCGTAGGAGTACGAGCAGGCTTGCTTGTTGAGCTTCTGATCGCTCAATAGCCGGGTGGCCGTTACGTTTAGCAGACCGCTTGCGGCTTGTGGGTGTTTGATATGATAATCACCTACTGTCAGTGTATTGATGAGTCTTTAGAGTCATACACATGGGTTTCCTTGCTCAAGCGAAACGAAGTAGGAGCATGTAACGTTTTGAAAATCGTTTCGGTGAAATTTCGGAAAATCGGTAAAATAAAGGGGTTTTCCGTAAAAAGTCAAAATATAAATATCTTTAATATAAAATTAAATATACATATTCTAGCAATCTAATTGCTAGTATTTGGTGTTTATTGAGCCACTGGTAAAATTTCTAATTTTTTGAAATTTTTTCCCAAATTAATTATTTTAATATTATTTTAAGCCGTCACTAATACATTTAATTAGGGAAAATTACAAATTGGAATGAGTTGAAACAAATTCTGTGCATCATAACACATTAAATAAAATTTTAACATGTTGTTTTTTGAAATGAAATTTGTAAGTCCACGTTGCGACCCCCGGTTCTTACGGGGAGGCGGAAACGGTATAAAAATCAAATTTTTGGCGCATGGGGCAACATGGACTAACAAAGTCGGGATCTTTTCCTAAACTAAAACTAGCAAGAGAGAGCTAAAGAGAGTTAGCTACTCGGATAAAAGGTTATACCTAACTTGAACTCCTTCTTCTTGAAACCTTGTAGAGGTTGATGGTTCTTTCCTCGTTGCCTTCTTCCATCAAAGATGGATCCACCTGAGGGTTCAACCTTCAGGCTCTTTCTCGAACTTAGAGTGAACTAGGATCTCCGGCTTGCTAAACCTTGAACCCTAGAGAGAGTAGAGAGTATCTATGGGGTGTTTTCTTTTCAAGGAGAGGGATTCTCAACACATGAGAAGGATTCTCCTTGAGCTTGAGGAAGAAGAAGATGAAATGAGGAGAGAGAGTCAATATGATAGAATGAGCTCCTTTTTCTTTTGCAACCATAACAAAAGGAAAAAGATATATCTAATTAATAATAATAATTCAAAATGAAATAGTTGATGGTTGTATTTGGAATGACCACTATCATCACTTCATTAAATGAATGTAAGCTAGAATCAAGGAGCATCCTTGCAAAGCAATGATGATGGTCAAACATTCAACCATGGTCAACAAGTCAACCATGGTCAACAAGTCAACAAAATCAACCATGACACAATTTCATTTAATTACTATTATTAATTGATATTTCATAAATCCATTAGGGTTTGGAAAAAGATGACTGTCAACTGTGCATACGCACCCGTTCCGAAACCCTAATGAAAGACCTCTTCCTCCGCCTCAAACAATTGTGCATACACACCTGCATTCTCGTTCTGAGGAACAAGAATACTGAGAGATAAAAGCAACCCCAAAACATATACCAGTATCTGGCTCAAACCAGAGCCTGCTAGTATAATCCGTCCGGACTCCAAACGTGCACAAGTGCGCGGATGAGAACGAACCCTGCCGCAAAACCATGCGACCTCTACTCAGTTTTGCCCAAAGGCGAATACCCTCTGTGTGGGACTCTAAAGACTCGACACTACGCTGGCAGTGGGTTTAACCACAGACCGCAAGCGGCACTAGCTGTGCGTAACGGTCCCCAAGTAGATGCCGACAAGAAGGCTGACGAGGTGAACCCCATCTGAACTCCTACTGAGTCTGAATGTGACAGTCTCCGTACAGTCCGGTCTGTTCGTCTGATACATTGCATGTCGGGCCTACGGGGCGGTAAACATCAGTCCCCCAATAGCGGTACAAGTCGTGTCGGAGTGAAGCCCAAAACACCCTGAGATAACACTGGAAGCCTACCAGTATATCTCGCTTGCCCTGGCCAGGGACTACTCGTGTAATGGCTCTCCTAGACACAGCGCGATGTCAACCCCCAATACCGGGAGAGACGAATCCTGTCTAACCGTCACTGCCTCCAAGTGTTTCGGGACTGCACCCAACCATTTCCTGTTTGCACGACTCCTTTGAGCCGTGGTAGGGTAGTGATCAAAGTGCAGTGGGAACACACTCGAGGCGAAGTGCCAGTGTCAAGTCAGCGGACTAAGCTGTACTCATGTCACCTGGGAACTGATAACTGACGATAGGTATAATACCAACCTGTCAGTTCCCGACGAGTCATGTCCAGTATACTCGTAACCCAACGAGCATCCGTATACTATCTCCAGTACGACGTACTGATGGCTGTGGGACAGACCATCTCCCACACTGGGATGAGAAGCGCATACGCTAGTCTACTCCGGAGTATCGATGCCCTGTCTCGATAGTCCTGCGACTAGGGACCTGTATAAGGATGTGCTTATAGATTACCCAGCCCCCACTAGTGTGACTGCCATCACAACGCTGGTAATCAATCAAAGATCCTAAGGGCTCCACTAATGCGTATAGGTGATATACTAAAATAAACACATGTACACATTGAAGTAGAAACAAACCAAGTAGCATACTACTATATTGAGCAAGATTGTTTATACAAGGTGAATATCCTAAGCTTCCATTAAGTAATATACAAACTAGTATGATACAGTAATGGCCTCTAGGGCATATACACTAACAATCTCCTACTTGCACTAAGGCCATGTACTGGCGTATCGAAGACTTATCATCTCGATCAGCCGCTCGAACTGAGTCTGGAGCAGGGCCTTGGTGAATGGATCTGCAGTGTTTTCTTCTGAAGCAACCCTCCGAACCTCGATCTCCTTGCGATCCACGATCTCCCTGATCAGGTGATACCGCCTCAAGATGTGCCTGGATCTCTGATGGGACCTGGGTTCCTTTGCTAAAGCTATAGCCCCGTTGTTGTCGCAATACAGAGGTATTGGGTCAACAATGGACGGAACCACCTGAAGTTCTTTCAAGAACTTCCTCATCCAGACAGCTTCTTTTGCGGCATCAGATGCAGCGATGTATTCCGCTTCCATAGTCGAGTCTGCAACGGTTTCCTGTTTGGAACTCTTCCAACACACCGCCCCTCCATTGAGGGTAAAGACAAAACCCGACATGGACTTGGAATCATCCTTGTCACTCTGGAAGCTGGAGTCAGCAAAGGCCTCGATCTGGAGGTCTTTTCCGCCATACACCAAGAACATCTCCTTAGTCCTTCTCAGGTACTTGAGAATGTTCTTTACCGCTATCCAGTGTTTCTCCACAGGGTTTGACTGATACCGGCTTACCACACTCAGTGCATAAGCTACATCCGGTCTGGTACACAACATCGCATACATTATAGAGCCTACCGTAGAAGCGTAGGGTATAATAGACATGCGATCCCTCTCCAAATCAGTCTTGGGGGACATCTCTTTAGAGAGGGTGATCCCGTGACAAGCCGGTAGGTTACCGCGCTTGGAATCTTCCATACTGATTCTTTTCAGTACGGTGTCGATGTACCTGGACTGAGAAAGTCCTAATATCCTCTTGGATCTATCACGATGGATCCGGATCCCCAGGATGTATGAGGCATCACCCAGGTCTTTCATGGAGAACCTTTGTGACAAGAACCCCTTGACAGATTGTAGCATAGGAATGTCATTTCCTATTAAGAGAATGTCATCCACGTATAAAACGAGGAATACTACAGTTCTCGCTACAAATCTACTATAGATGCATGGTTCATCTGGATTTTTGATAAAGCCAAATTCCATGACCGTCTCATCAAAGCAGATGTTCCAACTCCGCGATGCCTGCTTTAGTCCATAAATGGACTTAAGCAACTTGCACACCTTTCCGCTACTCCCACTCTGAATGAAACCCTCTGGCTGGTCCATATAGACACACTCCTCTACATTTCCATTTAGAAAAGCGGTTTTTACGTCCATCTGCCAAATCTCATAATCGTGGAAGGCAGCAATGGCAAGAAGGATCCGAATGGATTTCAGCATAGCCACTGGAGAAAAGGTTTCGTCATAGTCCAAACCAGGTCTTTGACGGAAACCCTTTGCTACAAGTCTAGCTTTATAGGTCTCAACCTGTCCATCTACACCAATCTTCCTTTTGAAGATCCACTTGCATCCTACGGGTTTTACCCCGTCTGGAGCAATGTCCAACGTCCATACTTTGTTGGTGTACATGGACTCCATTTCGGTCCGCATTGCATCCAGCCATTTTACCGAGTCAACGCTCTGAACGGCCTGCTGGAAGCTAGTAGGCTCATCATAATCTATGATGCAATCCTCTCTATCCCCTTCTATGAGAAAACCGTAGTATCTCTCGGGCGGATGAGACTGCCTACTACTCCTGCGGAGCGGCGTAGGAATGTCCTGTTCATTTGAACCCTCTGGTTCCACTAAGCTTTCAGTAATAGTCTGTGGTTCTGGAATTTCTTCCAGTTCTACTGCGCTCCCACTTAATTCTTTTTCTAAGAACTGGTGTTCTAGAAAGTGGGCATGACGAGAAACAAGAACTTTTTGTTCCTCTTCTTAGTAGAAGAGATATCCCTTGGAATTCTTTGGATATCCCACAAACTTACACAGTACTGAGCGCGCCTCGAGCTTGTCCGCATGCTGCTTTTTAACAAAAGCTGGACTTCCCCAAGTCTTAATGTGACTGAGATGGGGCCTCTTCCCACACCACATCTCATATGGTGTAGTAGGCACAGTCTTAGTAGGAACTCGGTTCAAAAGGTACGCAGCTGATTCTAGCGCATACCCCCAGAATGATCGCGGTAACTCAGCGTTACTCATCATGGACCGTACCATATCCAATAGGGTTCGGTTCCGTCTCTCCGATACACCGTTATGTTGCGGAGTGTATGGAGGAGTAAGCTGAGAGAGAATCCCATTCTCTTTTAAGTAATTCAGGAACTCGGCACTTAAGTATTCTCCACCTCGATCCGATCTTAGAATCTTGATACTTTTGCCGGTTTGTTTTTCTACTTCATTCTTATATTCCTGGAACTTTTCAAAGGCTTCGGACTTATGTTTCATTAAGAAAACATAATCTTACCTTGAAAAATCATCCGTAAAAGTAATGAAGTAAGAGTAACCGCTTCGCGCATGTGTAGACATTGGACCGCACACATCGCTGTGTACGAGTCCCAAGAGCTCGTTCGCTCTTACTCCGTGTCCAGTGAACGGAGTCTTTGTCATCTTTCCTTTGAGACAGGATTGACAAGTGGCATATGATTGATATTCGAACGGTTCCAAATATCCTTCTGTATGTAACTTAGTCAACCTTCTCTCATTGATGTGACCCAGTCTACAATGCCATAAGAAAGTCTGATTGATTTCTGGAGACTTTCTTTTGTGTGTATTCTGGACATTGAAAATCTGTGGTTGGTTTAATACGTATATACCATTGCTCAATGTACCTGACCCAATCAGAACTTGATTAAGGTGAATGTTTACAACATTACTTACAAACGCAAATTCATAACCTTCTTTAGAAACCAAAGATACAGAAATGATATTACAAGTTGCGTTGGGTACAAAAAAGCAATTACGCAAAACCAAAACATGCCCATCTGACATTCCCAGGTGATAGTCCCCCACGGCTTTAGCATCCATGCTAGCTCCGTTCGCAACTTTGAGGGTCATGTCACCTGCCTTCAAAACCTTACGGTTTCTCAACGCCTGCAAAGAATTACAGATATGAGATCCTGATCCGGTATCCAATACCCAGGAAGTAGAGTTTATAGAAAGACAGTTTTCAATAACATACACACCTGAAGCTGAAGCCGCAACCTGCTTCAGTTCCTGTGTCCTGGCCTTCCAAGCCCTGCAATCTTTCTTCCAGTGTCCATTCTTATGACAATAGAAGCATTCTTCCTTTCCCACAAGCTTCCCCGCTATCTTTGTTGCCATTTCTTTTCCCTTCGTACCCACTTTACTAACACCGCCCCTTGGTTTGGCGGGGGCTTTCTTCCTCTTTCCCTTGGCTTTCGCCTTGGACCTAGAAGAAGAAGATCCTCCTACAAACAAAGCGGGTGTTTCCCTACCTTTCTGTAGGGTGCCCTCTGCGCTCCTCAGCATGTTGAGGAGTTCTGAAAGTTCAACTTCTTTTTCTTGTAAGTTGAAGTTCAGTATAAACTGGGCGTAAGTGGATGGAAGGGACTGGAGAATTAAATCCGTATAGAGTTCACTTTCCAACGTGGTCCCAAGTTCCGCGAGCTCCTCAATGTAGCCAATCATCTTAATCACGTAGTCCGCTACCGATGATCCGACGGCCAACTTTGCCGAAAATAACTTCTTCGACACTTCGTATCTTGCGATACGAGATTGCTCTCCATACAGTTCTTTTGTATGAAGAAATATGGATTCCAAGTCCATATTCTCGTGCCTCCTCTGATGTTCGTTGTCCATAGAGGCAAGCACGAGGCACCTGGCCTTCGTGCAATCAATCTCCCAAGTCTTACGGATTTCCTTATCTGCGACGCTGGAGGTGGGACCTGGGACGGGGGGAGCTTTGGTGGTAAGAAGATACCCCAGCTTGTCGTAAGTGATTGCCATTTTGACATTCCTGAGCCAATCTTTGTAGTTTGGCCCTGTCAGTATGTTTTTATTTAGAAGTAACTTAAGTCCAGTCATGTCGATTGGTCGCTGCAAATAGGAGGGAGAGAAGAAACACTTTAGCACGATGCTCTTGCAAGTTTAGAGTGGTTTTTGATTTGTCTAAACAGGATGGCTCCCACCGTCTCTCGAATCCCTCCTCAAACCATAAAGGAAGAATTAGTCGGGATCAATCCCACCGCACAATACTTGCTTAACCGTTCAGCCAGGCCAGTGTCAGTACTTCGAGGGAGGTTTTCCAACGCTTTCGCGAAGTTCCTTAATTAAATAACCTCTTTTCCCTGGGGGCGTAGCCCCGCTAACACCTTTCTAGGCACCTACTAGGTTTATAGCATTGATCGTTTAATGAGAAATTTCCCGAGGAGTAGCATATACTCACAGTAGGATTGGGATCCAAATATCATTGCGTGACGAAACTGAAGGAATCCTACCAGAATCACCACACTCCAAATGGTATGCAAATCTAGCAAGTTTCAGTACTTATGAAACTCCCGATGTGGATTTTTCCCCCATGCTCTTATGACCTTGACTTTGGCCAAAATATCATAAGTCACATGTCAAGTTCTGCCCGTCACTATCCAGGTTAATTTGGATCCATCCGTACCTACCCTTGACTTTGGCCAAAATGGCAGTACGACCGTCCCAAACCAACGCATCTATCTATGCTACACATGAACACCCAATAGCTACCAATCACTATGCCTTGACTTTGGCCAACATACATAGCTTGAATACTATTGCCTATTCATGCGAAACGACGGAGGGCTACGAATGGTTTTGGTAAAACCGTGAACGTAGTGAACTTGATATAATCGATGGAACGAGATAGCTTTTAAAAGGAGTGGCTCAAGCTCCGCATTTAAAAGTTAGTTTTGAAAAGAACCGAGTGGTTTTTCGAAAGTGTTCCAACGATTTTTGCTTGGTTTATTATCTTGCATTAGTTCTTTTAATGCGTGATATTCTTGCATTAGTTCTTTTAATGCGTCTCATCATTTAATCCTACCATTGCAGAAAACAACCAAAATATGACGTACGCTTATGCCATTCGCATTCGCCACGGGGCCCTGTCATCACCCGTTAGGTTACTTAACTAACGACAGAGCGGGGGCTGGGCTAGCGCGGCTGTAAAACATAAGCAACGCCTAAATAGTTATAAATATAGCAATGATAGACATTACAGATCACAGATGAATACATTGGACATACTAGGAATCCGCAATCCGTTCGAGCCTGCAACGAAAAGAGGATTACACGGTCGCGGTGAATAGCCAAAACCCCACCCAAGACCCCTACGGGGGCGGCATACTACCCGCCAAGTACCCGGTAGTTTGTGCACCCCTCCATGGGTCTATCCTAGTAGCAAAAACAGTAAAAAGAATTATACAATGACGGCTACAACCCCGACCCGGTTGTGCGGCCATACAAATAATATTATTACATCAATTTACATATTACAAATGAATGAAAGAAAAACAAAAGCTCATCTCACATCCACCCCGGCTATTCACCCGCGACAGTCCAACACATTCATATACACATTCCAATATCAAACACAGATCACAGAGATGTATAACCCCGACTAATCGACTTATAGCGATTAGCCGACGTTCAATACATACAAACATCACAGATATAACCAACATAGTCAAAGTGTAGTGAAGTTCAGAAAAAATACGGAATTATAGGCCCCCAAAAACAAATTTCTATTCTGGAAAATTTGGGCACATATAATATATCTCAAAAATCCTAAAACCAATCCAGAGATACACTGCACCAAAATCGAGGCAGAGAGGAGACAAGACGGCCGCGGATCCGCGGCAACATAGCTTGCTGTTGCCGCGGAAACGCGGTCGTTTGGTCAGATCTCTGGCTCGTTTTTGGTGGTTATCTTTAAAAAACCCTGAGATGATTTTAGGTACATAACAAATTTTGTTTTGACCAGAAAAAAATTTAACAGAAACTAGGGTTTTTGAAAAGTTTGGTTTTTGGATTTTTCGGTTCCGAACTTCGTTACACTTCACTACCTAGCTAGTTTATGTTTAGTTAGGCTCTGATACCACTGTAAGTCCATGTTGCGACCCCCGGTTCTTACAGGGAGGCGGAAACGGTATAAAAATCAAATTTTTGGCGCATGGGGCAACATGGACTAACAAAGTCGGGATCTTTTCCTAAACTAAAACTAGCAAGAGAGAGCTAAAGAGAGTTAGCTACTCGGATAAAAGGTTATACCTAACTTGAACTCCTTCTTATTGAAACCTTGTAGAGGTTGATGGTTCTTTCCTCGTTGCCTTCTTCCGTCAAAGATGGATCCACCTGAGGGTTCAACCTTCGGGCTCTTTCTCGAACTTAGAGTGAACTAGGATCTCCGGCTTGCTAAACCTTGAACCCTAGAGAGAGTAGAGAGTATCTATGGGGTGTTTTCTTTTCAAGGAGAGGGATTCTCAACACATGAGAAGGATTCTCCTTGAGCTTGAGGAAGAAGAAGATGAAATGAGGAGAGAGAGTCAATATGATAGAATGAGCTCCTTTTTCTTTTGCAACCATAACAAAAGGAAAAAGATATATCTAATTAATAATAATAATTCAAAATGAAATAGTTGATGGTTGTATTTGGAATGACCACTATCATCACTTCATTAAATGAATGTAAGCTAGAATCAAGGAGCATCCTTGCAAAGCAATGATGATGGTCAAACATTCAACCATGGTCAACAAGTCAACCATGGTCAACAAGTCAACAAAATCAACCATGACACAATTTCATTTAATTACTATTATTAATTGATATTTCATAAATCCATTAGGGTTTGGAAAAAGATGACTGTCAACTGTCCATACGCACCCGTTCCGAAACCCTAATTAAAGACCACTTCCTCCGCCTCAAACAACTGTGCATACACACCTGCATTCTCATTCCGAGGAACAAGAATACTGAGAGATAAAAGCAACCCCAAAACATATACCAGTATCTGGCTCAAACCAGAGCCTGCTAGTATAATCCGTCCGGACTCCAAACGTGTACAAGTGCGCGGATGAGAACGAACCCTGCCGCAAAACCATGCGACCTCTACTCAGTTTTGCCCAAAGGCGAATACCCTCTGTGTGGGACTCTAAAGACTCGACACTACGCTGGCAGTGGGTTTAACCACAGACCGCAAGCGGCACTAGCTGTGCGTAACGGTCCCCAAGTAGATGCCGACAAGAAGGCTGACGAGGTGAACCCCATCTGAACTCCTACTGAGTCTGAATGTGACAGTCTCCGTACAGTCCGGTCTGTTCGTCTGATACATCGCATGTCGGGCCTAGGGGGCGGTAAACATCAGTCCCCCAATAGCGGTACAAGTCGTGTCGGAGTGAAGCCCAAAACACCCTGAGATAACACTGGAAGCCTACCAGTATATCTCGCTTGCCCTGGCCAGGGACTACTCGTGTAATGGCTCTCCTAGACACAGCGCGATGTCAACCCCCAATACCGGGAGAGACGAATCCTGTCTAACCGTCACTGCCTCCAAGTGTTTCGGGACTGCACCCAACCATTTCCTGTTTGCACGACTCCTTTGAGCCATGGTAGGGTAGTGATCAAAGTGCAGTGGGAACACACTCGAGGCGAAGTGTCAGTGTCAAGTCAGCGGACTAAGCTGTACTCATGTCACCTGGGAACTGATAACTGACGATAGGTATAATACCAACCTGTCAGTTCCCGACGAGTCCTGTCCAGTGTACTCGTAACCCAACGAGCACCCGTATACTCTCTCCAGTATGACGTACTGATGGCTGTGGGACAGACCATCTTCCACACTGGGATGAGAATCGCATACGCTAGTCTACTCCGGAGTATCGATGCCCTGTCTCGATAGTCCTGCGACTAGGGACCTGTATAAGGATGTGCTTATAGATTACCCAGCCTCCACTTGTGTGACTGCCATCACAACGCTGGTAATCAAGCAAAGATCCTAAGGGCTCCACTAATGCGTATAGGTGATATACTAAAATAAACACATGTACACATTGAAGTAGAAACAAACCAAGTAGCATACTACTATATTGAGCAAGATTGTTTATACAAGGTGAATATCCCAAGCTTCCATTAAGTAATATACAAACTAGTATGATACAGTAATGGCCTCTAGGGCATATACACTAACAAAATTAAGCTGTCAAACGGTTTTAGAAAATATTGAAGAAAAATGCTTAAATGGTGAAAAATAGCTAAATAGAATTGGGGTATGGTTGCATGTTACTTGATATTCCTCATACACACACACACCCTCACCCTCTCCCCTAATAAGGCTGAATTCAGCAGCCCCCCCTCATTCCCCACTTAAAAGTCAAGCAAACAAAGAAAAGAAAAGGAAAAAAATAAAGGAAAATGTGGTATAAGTGTTGACTTTGAGGTATAGTCATTGCCTTGACTTTCTTTTCCCCATCTCATTCACTCTCCTCTCCTTTCCAGCAAAGGGCGGAGCCCCTCCCCCCTCCATTCAGCAGCCCCTCCCATTTCATCTCTTTTCCATCAAAAAAATCAACCAATTTTTATAAAAAATCCAAACAAAATTCAAATCAAAGCCCTACCCATTTTTCCTTAGCCCATTCTAACATGATTCTTGGAGAAAAATTTGCATTTGAGAGGCTAGATTGCAAGGTTTGATCCATGGTTTGTGAGGTATAAAATCTTGATCTTTTGTTGCATTATTTGTTATTACTTCAAATTAAGTTAGTAAAGGGTTTAATTTTAGGTTTGAAATTTGCAAGTCCAAATTCATGAGATTAGGGTTTGTGAAAATCTAGTTAGGATTTTGGGTAATGAGATTATAATTGTGTGATGTATTTAACTAGTTAATGCTATGCAAAACTAATCTAATTGCTAAAATTCCTAATTGTAACTTTTGCAATGTCCAAACTAAGATTTAGCAAACTAGGTTTTGGTAATTAATTCAAATTGAGAATTTAAAATATAATTAGGGTTTCATGACATCATTAACATTATAATGAGTGGTTTAATACCTTGGGTTATGCAAAACCAATGCTTAGTTGTGAATTGTGAATTTTACTTTGAAAATTGTTAAAATTGGTAAATTGCGAACTAGAATTTTGGGGTTAATAAAATTTAATGAGATTAAATTGTGGAAATGGTTTGTATGGCTTATTTAAGATGTTTAATAAGTATTATAGCCATTAGAATTGTTAAAACATCAAGTGTTGTACTAAAACGGTAAATTTTTCGTGCTAGGTTTTCGGGAAAATAGCTTTTAAAATGAGTTTGGGGTTTTTTGTGAATTTTAACCTATTTCATATTATAATTAGTGTTTGTGAATGTGCAAATGGGTGTGTTTGGGTTTTTCTCGATGGTTTGACGTTTGTACATCGACATCGAGGGTTGGTTTGGCTATTCTTGCATGCGTAGGCGATAGGTTTTGACACGCGTGCCGATTTTGTTTTCGTATGCCGTTTCGATTTCGAATTGGGTTTTTATGCGATACGATACGTTGTGACATGTAGTTACCCCCATGTGGACTTCGAGACGACAAGAAAGCGTGTGGCGATGTCGGCACCAGCGAGCGAAGACCAGGTAAGTAGATTTATATCTATGGGGAGAAGTCGGGTGGATGGCGTATAGCACCCCCGCAAAGTTGTGAGGAATGAGGTGATGTGGTAACGATATACTTTTATATGTTACTATGAGATATTGACACCTAGTAAGAGAAGCCTTAGGAGCTTATGGGTTTAGGATTAGCGAGAATTGAAGAATGGACTTTAGCGGATTTCTTAGTCACGAAACCCTAGAGTAAGGAATTGCATACACGCACACATATACACTTGAATATATCATTTTCTTGTGCGTATATGGGAATGTGTATATATGTATATACACATGGATATGGGACTATGCATATATACATTCATATACACATGCATGAATGTTGAGGATATTGTATAATATTTGGAGATGAGTCGATGAGATTGGGCTTGAGGCCATGAGATCGGTGATGTGATATGATCCATATTTGAGATACGACATGATATTTTAGCTGGTTCTTTAGGCGTGGTATTTTCATACACACGCATGCATTTCATAGATGGTATCAGTATTGTACTAGACGCAGATCAGTACCCCGATCATGATATTTGATAAAGAGGATACCAGATGATTAATGTGATAGATGTGACATTTGACCCGTACCCAGATTTGGGAGGCCGTACGATGGATTTACCGTACGAGCTATATATTGACGATAGATCCGCACTCTTGATTCAAGGATGTCATATGATATGTTGTATCGTACATGATATTATTGAGGTGGAATCACCGACTATTATACATGTATATATATATCGACTCAGATTTAGGTGGTTTCCATACCCCTTTCGATTAGTTGTTAGTTAGACCTGTAGTTTACCTTGTAGATGTTAGACTGGACCCGAATCATACCTAATTCCAAAACTAACGAATCGTGAGAATTTTAAAGACATACCAAGGGATACTACGGATATTTTAAAAGACGTATCTTTTCTTAAAACAATACTGTAGTCCTTATTTTAAAACACCACGATTCGTACTATTCAAACGGCAAAACAGTATATCACATGTATAGTAAGGTAGATTCCTTGTTGTTACGTTATTATTCATGTTCCGCATATTATTGTTGTATTTACTATTCATTTTCCTTATTATGTTGTTATCGCCTCATTGCATATTATTGTGTACGTAGTAATTATGAAACCATGCTGTTAGGACACCATCACCATTACCGATGACGTGTATGCTCCATGTACACTCGCTTGCCGGCTCACACACATCTTCATCGGTAATTGCCATGTTACGTACACTTTAGAAAATACCATTTCAGTGACACAGCTTGCTAGCTGATAGTTGTAATATGTTATAGTTTCCATATGCTAGTTTTATTATTGCATTCATTGCATGATATCATATGCATCCATATAGTTATTGGTTATGCAGCATTATGGAGATTTATGCCGGTATTCACTGTTTATTGGTATCATGATTTTGATGATTTCGGATTTACGTGAGATTTCTGGATTTGGGGCAAAACCGCAAGAATTTAATAAAAGCTTAGTATCATCATTTTAAAATGTAAATTGCGGTTTTCTCGTGATGTATAAGTGTCCACCATGATGTTTTCTCGGTTCCGAGATGGTTTTCGAGACCCGATTCGAGGAGTTGGATGAACCATTTGTGGGTACATGGTGGACCCGGTATGGTACCCCGGGGCAAGAAGTTCGAGTAGTAGACGATGAGCCCGGCAGGGGCAGACTGCCTATCGGTGATTTTACCTGGCACGACGGATGTCCGGAGGATACCGTTCGTGGCCGTGAGATTGATGTTATGGGCTGATCCGTTCTGCCGGAGCCCGAGGGCCGATCCCGCGGATGATACAGATGCCTGAGATATTGATAATTGAGATTTGAGATTTGAGATATTGAGATTTGATATTGAGATACGGAGACTTATGTTTTGTGTCGATTCTTGACACTGATTTCTCTGTTGCGTTCATTGATGATACGTGATTGACATATATATAGAAATCTCATTGATTAAAGAAAACAGTTGTCTCACTCATGATATATTCTGTTTCCATTCGTAATGCATTCATACATCATATGTCTGATATGTTGCCATCTGAGGTACTGACACGAGCAGCTAGTATTACACTATACATAGCAGTACCAGGATTTTTATTTGAGGATATTACCTGATATGACCTAGGATAGCGTTATGCATGCGATTTCTACTCGCAGATGTTTTCTACTCACGAGTTGGCAACTCACCCCCGTTGTGCCACAGTTCCTTGCAGGTTTTACCGTACAGGTTCTTTGCGGGTTTGCTGGCATACTGTTCTTTCCGGGTGATTTCTTTGGCAGGTGGGTTCTTTGCATCAGGACCACCATTGTTTATTATTATTTCAGTTGTATCTAGAAACTCCATCAACCAGATTGTATATTTGAGAGAGATAGAAGACCAGGCCTGTTATTCTTTCGACCTTAGAGTCGTGCGATGTATTATTATGGTTTTCATGCTGATTTGAGTTTTCTTTTGAGTTTTGATCCTCGCCTTTCGGCGTTGTATATTATATTGCTTGCGTGGTTGTGACCGTTGATTGACGAAGAGCTAGCTCCCGCTTGGGGATGCCTTTTTACTTATTTCGTATACTATTCTTGTTGTATCCCGTTTGGGGGCCAGTATTTACAAGGAGACTTTGCCCAAATTTTCAGAAAATACTTGAGATTTTAAAAATACATACTTCGGCCTATGTTGATTAAAACTACTTGTTTTCAATTGATTTTTCCTTCACTCTACTGCTTCTTGGTTTGATTTCTGGGGTTTTGGCTTACTTAGATTACGTACGCCTCAAGACGTTTCGTAATTTAAGTGCCGGTAATGTTCCGTACTTTTCGGGTCGTGACAAAGTTGGTATCAGAGCGTTAGGTTTTACCTACGGAGTGTAGGATGACCCTTGGTTGATGGAGTAGGTAACTCAAGTAGAGTGACGTACCGTGTGTATGTTCTGCGGCATACTTATGATACGATACTCCGCTTTAGAAGCCTTAGGATGTACATTTCCTTGCCCAATATTATATTCCTTCCTATGATCTAGCCTCATCGGTACTAGTTTATGGTTTTGTTATCACGGTGGTACGAGCGTGGAGAGCTACAGCTAGAGTTGCGGTCAGCATGAGCTCGTCATGGACGAGGACTGACCATAGCGTGATTCCAGGGACATACGATTGCATAGAGACGTTGTTTTATTGTGTTTTCATGCCATAAGCGTTTGATGGATCGCTTTTACGAGATTTCTCGGACGTGCAGATCCGCACCAGAGGATTGGGCCACTTCAAGAGGCCAGCCAGGTTGTGATGACCGTCGAGTACAGATTATTTTGATGATTGAGGCACTGTTCAGCATGCGGACGAATGAGCTAGTGATTTTGGCGAATGAAAAGATATCGCCCCAGATGTTTGAAGCTAACGCCGCACGAGTTATACTTCGAGATATGATAGGAGATTGCTAGTCACCAGAGATGAAAGACTAGGACATGTGATTCATTACCTAGCCCGATGCGAGGTCATCAGATTGATTGATTCCAGCTAGAGACGACTTCACGTGGATACGTTGAGAGTCGATAGAGACGATCGAATGTCAGGAACCCATTTTCTAAGTTTAAAGTATTCGGAAAACAATGCAAGCAATTCTACGGATCCTCTAGAAGAATGAAGCCCTAACTCGATTTAATGACCATGGAACGCCAGTGAACCTTAGGGTTTGCGGCAGTTTAGCGGTGCCATTAGTGAGGCTTGGGTTTGCCCTTCTACGGTTGGTCCATAGGTGCTGTGGCATATATTCGATACTATTAAACTGTACCCAAGGTGTTGAGCTCTTGGGGGATTATGAGGTTTGACAAATCGATCGGATGGTTCGACTTAATTCGGATATCATGTGATGAGATGCATTGCTTGAGAAACTCTAGATATTAGTATAGCCGTTGGAGCGCAGTCCATGCAGCCACGAAGAGACGAGTCCGAATCGGTCGACATTAGAGAAAAGTGGAGTAAGAGGTTTGTACGAGATCTTAATGAGATGACGTTCCACTCCGTCGACATCAGAGATGGGATACACTTGTAGAGGTGTTGTATATGGATATATCTTCCAGAAGGAGTCGTGATGAGTATGCAGCCGTTCCGGAACCAAATATAGATTTTGTAAGAGATGATAAATTCCGGGCAGTTCGGTAGAAACGAGATTTGGTAGAGACCCCGACAAGATCTTTCTGGAAATACTAAACGAGAAGACCTGGACCCAGGAGCGGTCATATTACGCACACCCATTAGGTCAAAGTTCGACATCGTCGACGAGACATGTTGTGAGTAACCATGATAGTTGACCAGAGATCTTTAGAGGATGTGTCAGAGCGGACTACTTCCATTATCGTTTTCATATTGGGCCGTTGAGCCGAGGAGCTATGTACTTAGCAATTCGCGGTGAGAGACGAGAGCCTGAGGGCACCAGGCGACAGGCCATGATCAGAAGGCAAGTAGATATCTTGCTCTGCTATCATTTGATGCATCGACATCTTCTTGGCCCTGAAGGAAGGACATATCGACGACAGTATTTACGATTTGCGATTTCGTGAGTTGACTATCACGTATCCGTCACAATTGATTTCAGTATCTTGGGTGATTTATTTCATTATTGAGTTTTGATGACCGAGTTTCATGATATTTGATTTCATGCCTAGGGCATGTATATGACTCGACTTATGCTTTCGGCACAGTTTTCATGCACTTTTAGTATTTCGATTCGATTTTGTGCGCGCTGATGCACATAGTTGTGAGATTATATACCACGGTATACTTGATTTGGATTTGGGTTGAGATATGTTGTATACCGTCAATTTTGATTTTGATACTCGATATTCGTTTTCGTGCACGTTGTGCACTTGATTTGGATTTTGCGCATACTTAAGGCGCTTGATGCGATTTAGGTGCACACCAGATGCACTAAATCAAGATTCTTCATGCATATCAGTTGTACATGGTTTTGCTGCCAGGCACACACGTTGTCCTTGACAGGTGTTTTCGTGTACACCCGTTGCACTTAGATTTTGTTTCCGTGTACATGTATGACACATTCATGGATTTTGATTTCCGTGCGCACCAGACGCACGTGGCATTCATATATATATTTGGGATTGATTTCTTTTGGAGCAGTATATTTTATGATATTTGCTATTTGGTTTAGAACTGAGCAGGACTAGTCAGAAGACAGTACCTGAGTATATTTTGCATGCATTGATAGTTATCGAAGAGATTTCCAAGGAGGAGCTATAGTCTCAGTATTTACCTACGTGTCAGTGATGACACGAAACTGTTTAAAAAGGGAAACCCTTCTAAATTGTTTTCAAAATGGCGGGACGTGTATGTTAAACAAAGGATATATATATATATATATATATATATATATATATATATATAGTTATTTTCTTATAATGGACGTCCGCCACTGTGCAGTGATACACACATCGCACAGCAATTTGAAAAAGGTTTGGCATGCATTGCTTCCAGATGTTTTAATGATGTATATCTTATTGATTTTCGTTTTGGATTTAGACATTGTGTCTTCACCATGACTCCGATGATTGCGGGATGCTGGATGGAGTTTTGATTTTGAGTTATATGCTCATTTTTCATGCGCAAGCATTGCGCTATGATTTTTTTTATGTATTTATGATTTCGGAGCCCCGACGACTTGATTGTTTTGCTGAAATGTTTCAGTATTTGGGGGGAGTTTTAAATTAATTTCGGGGACCGAATTTCTTTAAGGGTGGAAGATTGTAACGTTTTGAAAATCGTTTCGGTGAAATTTCGGAAAATCGGTAAAATAAGGGGGTTTTCCGTAAAAAGTCAAAATATAAATATCTTTAATATAAAATTAAATATACATATTCTAGCTATGTAATTGTAGTATTTGGTGTTTATTGAGCCACTTGTAAAATTTCTAATTTTCTGAAATTTTTTCCGAAATTAATTATTTTAATATTATTTTAAACCGTCACTAATACATTTAATTAGGGAAAATTACAAATTGTAATGAGTTGAAACAAATTTTGTGCATCATAACACATTAAAAAAAATTTTAACATGTTTTTTTGAAATGAAATTAAGCTGTCAAACGGTTTTAGAAAATATTGAAGAAAAATGCTTAAATGGTGAAAAATAGCTAAATAGAATTGGGGTATGGTTGCATGTTACTTGATATTCCTCATACACACACACACCCCCTTACCCTCTCCCCTAATAAGGTTGAATTCAGCAGCCTCCCCTCATTCCCCACTTAAAAGTCAAGCAAACAAAGAAAAGAAAAGGAAAAAAATAAAGGAAAATGTGGTATAAGTATTGACTTTGAGGTATGGTCATTGCCTTGACTTTCTTTTCCCCATCTCACTCACTCTCCTCTCCTTTCTAGCAAAGGGCCGAGCCCCTCCCCCCTCCATTCAGCAGCAGCCCCCCCATTTCATCTCTTTTCCATCAAAAAAATCCACCAATTTTCATAAAAAATCCAAACAAAATCCAAATCAAAGCCCTACCCATTTTTCCTTAGCCCATTCTAACATGATTCTTGGAGAAAAATTTGCATTTGAGAGGCTAGATTGCAAGGTTTGATCCATGGTTTGTGAGGTATAAAATCTTGATCTTTTGTTGCATTATTTGTTATTACTTCAAATTAAGTTAGTAAAGGGTTTAATTTTAGGTTTGAAATTTGCATGTCCAAATTCATGAGATTAGGGTTTGTGAAAATCTAGTTAGGGTTTTGGGTAATGAGATTATAGTTGTGTGATGTATTTAACTAGTTAATGCTATGCAAAACTAATCTAATTGCTAAAATTCCTAATTGTAACTTTTGCAATGTCCAAACTAAGATTTAGCAAACAAGGTTTTGGTAATTAATTCAAATTGAGAATTTAAAATATAATTAGGGTTTTATGACATCATTAACATTATAATGAGTGGTTTAATACCTTGGGTTATGCAAAACAAATGCTTAGTTGTGAATTGTGAATTTTACTTTGAAAATTGTCAAAATTGGTAAATTGCGAACTAGAATTTTGGGGTTAATGAAATTTAATGAGATTAAATTGTGGAAATGGTTTGTATGGCTTATTTAAGATGTTTAATAAGCATTATGGCCATTAGAATTGTTAAAACATCAAGTGTTGTACTAAAACGGTAAATTTTTCTTGCTAGGTTTTCGGGAAAATAGCTTTTAAAATGAGTTTGGGGTTTTTTTGTGAATTTTAACCTATTTCATATTATAATTAGTGTTTGTGAATGTGCAAATGGGCGTGTTTAGGTTTTTCTCAATGGTTTGACATTTGTACGTTGACATCGAGGGTTAGTTTGGCTATTCTTGCATGCGTAGGCAATAGGTTTTGACCTATGCGTGATACGCGTGCCGATTTGGTTTTTGTATGCCGTTTCGATTTCGAATTGGGTTTTTATGTGATACGATACGTTGTGACATGTAGGTACCCCCATGTGGACTTCGATACGACAAGCAAGTGCGTGGCGACGTCGGCACCGGCGAGCGAAGACCAGGTGAGTAGATTTATATCTAGGGGAGAAGTCGGGTGGATGGCGTATAGCACCTCCGCAAAGTTGTGAGGAATGAGGTGATGTGGTAACGATATAATTTTATATGTTACTATGAGATATGAACACCTAGTAAGAGAAGCCTTAGGAGCTTATGGGTTTAGGATTAGCGAGAATTAAAGAATGGACTTTAGCGGATTTCTTAGTCACGAAACCCTAGAGTAAGGAATTGCATACACACACATATACACTTGCATATATCATTTTCTTGTGCGTATATGGGAATGCGTATATATGTATATACGCATGGATATGAGACTATGCATATATACATTCATATATACATGCATGAATGTTGAGGATATTGTATGATATTTGGAGATGAGTCGATGAGATTGGGCTTGAGGCCATGAGATCGGTGATGTGATATGGTCCGTATTTGAGATACGACATGATATTTTAGCGAGTTCTTTAGGCGTGGTGTTTTCATACACACGCATGCATTTCATAGATGGTATCAGTATTGTACTAGACGTAGATCCGTACCCCGATCATGATATTGTTAAAGAGGATACCAGATGATTAATGTGATAGATGTGACATTTGACCCGTACCTAGATTTGGGAGGCCATACGACGGATTTACCGTTCGAGCTATATATTGACGATATATCCGCACTCTTGATTCGAGGATGTCATATGATATGTTGTATTGTACAAGATATTATTGAGGCGGGATCACCGACTATTATGCATGTATATATATATCGACTCAGATTTAGGTGGTTTCCATACCCCTTTCGATTGGTTGTTAGTTAGACCTGTATTTTACCTAGTAGATGTTAGACTGGACCCGAGTCATACCTATTTCCAAAACTGACGAATCATGAGAATTTTAAAGACATACCAAGGGATACTACGGATATTTTAAAATACGTATCTTTTCTTAAAAAAACACCGTAGTCCTTATTTTCAAACACTACGATTCGTACTATTCAAACGGCAAAACAGTATATCACATGTATAGTAAGGTAGATTCCTTGTTGTTACGTTATTATTCATGTTCCGCATATTATTGTTGTATTTACTATTCATTTTCCTTATTATGTTGTTATCGCCTCATTGTATGTTATTGTGTACGTAGTAATTATGAAACCATGCTGTTAGGACACCAGCACCATTACTGATGACGCGTATGCTCCACGTACACTCGCTTGCCGGCTCACACACATCTTCATCGGTAATTGCCATGTCACGTAAACTTTAGAAAATACCATTTCAGTGACATAGCTTGCTAGCTCATAGTTGTAATATGTTATAGTTTCCATATGCTAGTTTTATTATTGCATTCATTGCATGATATCAAATGCATCCATATAGTTATTGGTTATGCAGTATTATGGAGATTTATGCCGGTATTCACTGTTTATTGGTATCATGATTTTGATGATTTCGGATTTACATGAGATTTCTAGATTTCGGGGAAAACCGCAAGAATTTAATAAAAGCTTAGTTTCATCATTTTAAAATGCAAATTGCGGTTTTCTCGTGATGTATGAGTATCCACCATGATGTTTTCTCGGTTCTGAGATGGTTTTCGAGACCCGATTCGAGGAGTTGGATGAACCGTCTACGGGTACATGGTGGACCCGGTATGGTACCCCGGGACAAGAAGTTCGAGTATGTCACGACCCGAAATAGCCCGTGACTGGCACTTGAATCCTTTGAAGCCTATAGGACCCCATCTAATTCAAGTAAGCCAAAAGCCCAGAAATTTAAAACCATTTTAAGTAATAAATAAAGGAAAATTAGATTTAAAGAAGTGAAGAAATCGTGTTTTAAAACAAGGGTTTTTAACTAACATAAGCCGAATATGCATTTTAAAAATCTCATGTCTTTTCTGAAAATTTCGGTAGAGTTTCCTTTGTAAATACCGGTCCCGCATGGGGTACAACAAGAATAATATATATGTAATGATAAAAGGCATCCCCAAGCGGGAGCTAGCTCTTCGTCAATCGACGGTCACAACCACGCAAGCAATATAATATACAACGCCGAAGGGCGAGGATCAATACTCAAAAAGAAACTTGAAACAGCATGAAAACCGTAATACTACAATTCACGACTCTAAGGTCGAAATAATACATAACTGATTTTCTAAGTCTGAAATAAATACATGTCTGGTTGATGGAGTTTAACTAGATACAACTGAAATAAATAATATACAAGGTATAATGGTGGTCACGATGCAAATGAACCCACCTACCATGCAAATCACCCGGAAAGGAAGCAGTGTGCCAGCAAAGCCGTAATGAAACCTGTACGGCTAAAACCTGCAAGAATTTATGGCACAACGGGGGTGAGTTGCTAACTCATGAATAGAAAACATCTACGAGCAGAAATCGCATGTATGACGCAATCTTAGGTCATACGATCAATAATATCCTTAAATGATAAGGTCTGAAGCATAAAAAGGTGGCAAGGGTAAACATCTAAACATAAGTGTAATCCCAGTGCTCGTGTCAGTGCCTCAGGTAGCAATGTATCATATGTATGAGGTATAAATGTAATGTAATGCAATGAGTGAGACAACTGTTTTCTTTATTTTAATGGGATTTCTGTATGTAAATAAAACGAGTATCCTCAATGAAATTAACAGAGAAATCCGTGTCAAGTATCGACACAAAACATAAATCCCAATATCTCAATATCGCAGGTTCCGGCTGCCCAGACTAACCTGTACCATCAAATCTCAATGCCTCGGTGTCTCAAATCTCAAATATCAATATCTCAGGCTCCGCAGAACGGATCAGCCTATAACCATCTCCTGACTCCGGCCGGTATCCTCCGGATAGCCGACGAGTCCAAATAATATCACCGGTAGGTAGTGCTCCCCTGCCAGGCTCACCGAATACAACTCGGACTTCTCGCCCCGGGGTTCCTTACCGGGACCACCATGTACCCGAGACGGTTCATCCAACTCCTCGAATCGGGTCTCGAAATCCATCAGCAATCATGAAAACTCATGGTGGACGACTCATACATCATGGGAAAACCGCACTTTTCATTTAAAAAGAGAGAGAAAGAAGTTTATAAATGTTCTTGCGGTTTTCCATAAAATGATCTCCGTAAGTCAAGAGTGCGGATCTATCATCAATATATAGCTCGTACGTAAATCCGTCGTACGGCATCCAAAATCTGGGTACGGGTCAAAGTCACATCAATCACACTATTCATCTGGTATCATCTTTATCAAATATCATGATCCGGGATAATGACCTACGTCTAGTACAATACTGATACCATCTATGTATGCATGCTGGTGTATGAAACACTACGCCAAAGGACCCGCTAAAACATCATGTCGTATCTCAAATACGAACCCTGTCATATCACATCACTGATCTCACGGCCTCAAATCGAATCTCATCGACTCATCTCAAATCCCAAGTACTATCCTCAAATCCAGTATATGAATATATAGTCCCATACCCATGTATAGATATACACGTCTATATATACGTACAGGTAGCAGAAAGAATGTATGCACGTGTTAGTTATATGTATGCCCTAGAGGCCATTACTGTACATGAGATGTATATTGTAGTGGATGCTGGGACATATATAGGTAGGACTTTCTTGCTCGACATGATAGTACACTATCTGGTTGCTCTTTATCTTAACATGTATACTTATTGTCTCTCTGTTACATGTTGATAAAGCCCTTAGGATGTGTACTTGACTTCTAGGACTATGATGTAGATCATATTAGTGGGGCCTGGGTAGTCCATGAGTACATCCTTTAACGTTCCTAGTCGTGGGAATATCGAGACGGGCATCGATATTCCAGAGTAGACTAAAGTATATCTTCTCGACCCATGTGATGGGCGATGGATGATCCTATATCCATTGGTGTTTGAAATCAGAGATAGTATGCGGGTGCTCAGTGGTGACTGGGTACACTGAACGGACTCGCCGAGAACTCCCACATGGTATTATACCTTACGTCAGATGGCAGTTCTCTGGTGACACTGGTACAGCTTAGTCTGTTGACCCGAGATCGTCATAGAGTCTTGTATGTGTTAGTTGTATGTATGCCCTAGAGGCCAGTATTGTACAGATGATGTATATTATATTGGATGCTTGGACATATATAGAGATGACTTTCTTGCTCGATATGATAGTATGCTATCGGGTTGCTCTTTATCTTAACATGTACAATGGTCTCTTTAATTTGTCTTATAGTTACATGTTGGTAAAGCCCTTAGGATGTGTACTTGACTACCTGGACTATGATGCAGATCATACTAGTGGGGACATGGTAGTCCATAAGTACATCCTTCAAGGTCCCTAGTCGTGGGTGTATCGAGACGGGGCATCGATATACCAGAGTAGACTAGCGTATACGCTTCTCGACCCATGAGATGGGCGATGGATGATCCCATATCCATTGGTGTTTGACATCAGAGATGGTATACGGGTGCTCAGTGGAGACTGGGTACACTGGACGGACTCGCCGAGAACTCCCAGATGGTATTATACCTCACGTCAGATGGCAGTTCTCAGGTGACACTTATGCAGGTTAGTCTGTAGACCCGAGATCGTCATAGAGTCTTGTATGATTCCCACTGTGCTTTGATCTCCACCTTACCACGTCCATGAGGGCGTGCAAAACGGTGGTCTTTGGGTACAGTCCCGAGTCACATGGAGGCAATGAGAGATAGGAGGGGTTTCGTCTCTCCCGGTATTGGGGGTTGATGTTGCGCTGTGCTCGATTGGCCGTAACAGGGAAGTGTAGGGTTCCTAGGCACTCTTGTGAAGGTTCATAAGGCATCAAACATGCTCGGATTAAAATTTAGACGTGCCGAACAACCCAAAGCCGGGATCTTTGCTAGATTATTAGGGTTTAACATGCAAGAAGATAACTTTTATCTAAGTGTGAGGGATTACAACCTTTGTAGTCCGCTCCTTCACTTCACAAGCTCCGAGTAGAAGTCCCTTTGCCGCGATCCACGATATCCCGGACTCATGAGAGGCTCCACGACTCGAACGATCCATGCTAGCTCGAAGTATTCCAAATCTCCGATGATCTACCTTAAAGTTGCTACGACTCAAGCTTTCTCACTCTAAAGAGATGAACACACTAATCTCAAGGGCTAGATGAGATGAGGATGAGAGAGTAGTAATTTTGCTTTCTTTTTAAATCATTTTCTCATATTTATTCATCACATAAAGAAATATCAAGTGAGCTTTCTTCAAGAGAGAAGAAGAAGATGATAATGGAAAAGCTAATAAGAATAATAATAATCCTTTTGTGATGATAGAATATAAGTGTATATGATTGATATATAAACCATGGTTAAGGATGAGTGGATAAGAATGTGTAGAGAAACAACTAGAGTTAGGGTTTGGTTAGGTTTAGAAACGTGTCATCACTAAATATCTAAACCATGAGAAAATAAAATGCTTCTAGAACGTGCATGAAGCAACTAACCCTAATCAAACCCTAACCTCAATTAATCATCCTTAAACATGTTTAACAATTAATCATATCATGTCACAATAATATATATCACATATATATTATATATTTGCAACAAAAGAAAATAATACAATTAACATATATCGCATATATATCAATGTATCATCCAATGAGAAAATGAAACAATAAAGCGAGCCAATATTAGATAATGTAATACAATATATCATATATATTATTATAAATTAAATCATCGAATCAACACTTGAATCGATGATCCGGCTATATCGAATATTACCGACTAATATATCATGTACCGATTCATCGAATCAACACTTGATTCGATGTCCCGGTTCATATCTAAATATCGCGAGAATATAATAAGCTATCCCATATCGCATTATTCTCGGTCCTGCACATATCACATATGTGCCTCTACTCCGTTTCGCCTGAGCCAAGAAACCTCTGTGTAGGACTCTAAAGAATCGTCAATACGCCGGTAGCAGGTGATGATCATATCAAACACCCACAAGCTGCAAGCGGTCAGCTAAACGTAACAGCCACCCAGGTATTGAGCGATCAGAAGATCAACAAGCTAGCCTGTGCGTTCTCCTGTGAATCCGATCAGTAACACTCCCGTACAGTCCGGTCTGTTCGTCGGATATGTCGCAAATCAGGTCTAGGGGTGGTATACGTCAGACCCCAGTAACCGATAAGTCGTGTCGATGTATGGCTCATAACGGGTCGAGAAACTACTAGTAACACTTACCAGTAAATCTCTATATCATCCATGGCCAGGGACTTCCAGTTATAGCCAATCGAACACAGCAAAACATCAACTCCCTATACCGGGAGAGACGAATCCCCTCCTATCGCTCATTGCCTCCATGTGATTCGGGACTGTACCCAAAAGCCACCATTTTGCATGCCCTCTTGGACGTGGTAAGGTGGAAATCAAAGCACAGTGGGAATCACACAAGACTCTATGACGATCTCGGGTCTACAGACTACCCTGTACCAGTGTCACCGGAGAACTGCCATCTGACGTGTGGTATATCACCATCTGGGAGTTCTCGGTGAGTCTGTCCAGTGTACCCAGTCTCCACTGAGCACCCGTACACCATCTCTGATGTCAAACACCGATGGATATGGGATCATCCATCGCCCATCATATGGGTCAAGATGCGTATACGCTAGTCTACTCTGGTGTATCGATGCCCTGTCTCGATATACCCTCGACTAGGAACAGTTATAGGATGTACTCATCGACTACCGTGGCCCCACTAGTATGATCTCATCATAGTCCCAGTAGTCGAGTACAGATCCTAAGGGCTTTATCAACATGTGAGAGTAAAACAGTAAACCAATACAAGTCAACATGTTAAGATAAAGTGAAACCAAATAGCATACTATCATGACGAGCAAGAAAGTCATCTCTATATATATCGAAGCATCCATTATAATATACATCATATGTACAACAATGGCCTCTAGGGCATATACATAACTAACAATCTCCCACTTGCACTAAGGCCAGCTGCTGTAGTATCTCATACCTAGCATCCCGAATAATCTCTCAAACTGTATCTGGGGAATAGCCTTCGTGAATGGATCCGCAGTGTTGTCCTTCGTATCTACTCTGCTGACTTCGATCTCCCGGCGATCAACTATCTCCCTGATCAGGTGATACCGCCTCAGAATATGTCTGGACTTCTGATGGGACCTGGGTTCCTTGGCTAAAGCCACAGCTCCATTGTTATCGCAATACAGAGGTATTGGATGCTCAATGGATGGAACCACACCAAGTTCACTAATGAACTTCTTGATCCAGACAGCCTCTTTGGCAGCATCGTTAGCAGCGATGTATTCAGCCTCCATCGTCGAGTCTGCAACGGTATCCTGTTTGGAACTCTTCCAACATACCGCCCCTCCATTGAGGGTAAAGACAAAACCCGAATGCGACTTAGAGTCGTCCTTATCACTTTGGAAGATGGAATCGGTAAAGGACTCCACCTGGAGTTCTCCATTACCATACACCAAGAACATCTCTTTAGTCCTTCGCAAGTACTTAAGAATGTTCTTCACAGCTGTCCAATGACTCTCTCTAGGATCTGCTTGATACCGACTCACTACACTTAGTAAGTATGCTACATCGGGTCTGGTACACAGCATCACATACATGATAGAGCCTACTGCCGAAGCATAGGGTATCCCTTGCATGCGAGCTCTCTCCAAATCAGTCTTAGGAGACATCTCTTTGGAGAGAGTGAGTCCAGAGATCGTGGGTTGGTTCCCACGCTTGGATTCTTCCATACTAAACCTCTTTAGTATGGTGTCAATATACCTGGATTGGGACAATCCCAGTATCCGTTTAGATCTATCTCTATAGATCATGATTCCCAATATGCAGGAGGCATCACCTAGATCTTTCATTGAGAATCTCTGTGATAAGAAGAGCTTGACTGATTGCAGCATAGGAATATCATTTCCTATCAAGAGTATGTCATCCACGTACAATACGAGGAAGACAACCTTACCCTCTGCTACCTTCTTATAGATACAAGGTTCATCTATATTTTTGATGAAGTCAAACTCTTTGACTACAACATCAAAACAGATGTTCCAACTCCGCGATGCTTGCTTTAACCCATAAATGGATTTAAGCAGCTTGCACACCTTTCCGCTGCTCCCACTGTCTACGAAGCCTTCTGGTTGAGTCATGTACACGCACTCTTCTAAATCACCGTTTAGAAAGGCGGTCTTAACATCCATTTGCCAGATTTCGTAGTCATGGTATGCATCAATGGCAAGTATGATCCGGATGGACTTAAGCATAGCCACTGGAGAAAAGGTTTCGTCACAGTCCACACCTGGTCTTTGACGAAAACCTTTTGCTACAAGTCTAGCTTTGAAAGTCTCAACCTTTCCATCTACACCAAATTCCTTTTTAAAAATCCACTTGCTCCCAATGGGTTTTACCCCTTCAGGAGCATTTTCTAAAATCCATAATTTATTGGTGTACATGGATTCCATCTCAGATCGCATTGCATCCAGCCATTTCACAGAGTCACCACTCGTGATGGCCTGCTCGAAACTAGTCGGTTCATCATCATCCATGATGCAATCCTCACTTCCACCATCAATGAGAAAACCGTAGTATCTCTCAGGTGGACGAGAAACCCTACTAGATCGGCGGAGGGGCTGGGGTTCGTCGGGTACTACTGAATCCTCTGGTTCCAATAAATCATCAGTTGTAGTCTGTGGTGCTGGAACCTCTTCCAGCTCTACCTCTTTGCCACTAATTTCTTTTTCAAGAAATTCCTTTTCTAAAAAGGTGGCATATTGAGAAACAAACACTTTTTGTTCATCAGCGTGATAGAATATATACCCATAAGAATCTTTTGGATATCCTACAAACTTACATATACCTGATCTTGCCTCGAGTTTGTCCGGATTTTGCTTTTTAACATAGGCCGGACAACCCCATATCTTAACTCGTTTAAGAGATGGTCTCTTCCCATTCCATATCTCATATGGAGTGGTAGGCACCGATTTAGTTGGAACTCTATTCAATAGATATGTGGCTGTTTCCAGCGCATAACCCCAAAAGGAGATAGGTAACTCAGCAGTGCTCATCATAGAACGCACCATATCTAATAGGGTGCGATTCCTCCGCTCCGATACACCGTTGTGCTGTGGTGTATAAGGAGGAGTAAGCAGAGAGAGAATCCCATTCTCTTTTAGATAATCTCGAAACTCATTGCTTAAGTATTCACCTCCTCGATCAGATCGAAGAATCTTAATACTTTTGCCCGTTTGATTCTCTACTTCGTGCTTATAATCTCTGAATTTCTCAAAAGCTTCAGACTTGTGTTTCATCAGGAACACATGTCCGAATCTAGAGAGATCGTCAGTGAATGTAATGAAGTAGGAAGAACCGTTCCTGGCATGCGTAGACATGGGACCGCATACATCACTATGTACCAGTCCTAAGAGTTCGGTAACTCTTTCTCCGTGTCCACTAAACGGAGCTTTGGTCATTTTTCCTTTGAGACATGAATGGCAAGTATCATAAGATGATAATTCGAACGGATTCAAATAACCATCCCTATGTAACTTAGTCAGTCGTGTCGCATTGATATGACCAAGTCTACAATGCCACAAGTAGGATTCGTTCATATCTGAACTTTTCCTCTTGTGTGTATTTTGTATATTCAGGACTGTATTCTGATTTAGAATGAATATGCCATTATGTAACGAGCCTGATGCAATCAACTTTTGATCCAGGAATATGTTCATAACATTATCCTTTACTACAAAATTATATCCTTCTTTACTTAATAAAAAAACTGATATAATGTTGCACATCATGTTCGGTATATAATAGCACTCATTTAGAATCAGTGTATTACGACTCGGCAATACAAGGTGATATTCGCCAACTGCTTTAGCTGCAACATTTGCACCGTTCCCTACTAGAATGGAATGATCATCTTTTTCCAGTTCTCTACCTTTACGTAGCCCATGCAACTGTTTGCATATGTGGGATCCTGATCCGGTATCTAATACCCAGGACGTAGGGTGAACTGAGAAACAGTTCTCAATAACAAACACACCCGAAGAAGATGCATCAACATGCATGTTCTTTTGGGCGGCATGAGAATCCAGATATTCTCCTGTTTCCTGTTCAGTCTTATAACTCTTATAAGAAAGAACGGGTCCAACATTCCCTTGCTCAGTACAATAATCGGGTTCAGTCAATACATCAATATTATTATCTTGATTATGGCCTGACATGGTCGCTACCTGGAGAGAGAGAGAAGAAAAACACTTTAGCGTATGCTCTTGCAAGATTAGATTGGTTATTATCTTATCTAATCAGGATGTCTCCCACTGTTTTTATCAAATCTACCTTCAAACCCTAAAAAGGTAAGATTAGCCGGGATTAATTACATCTTACAATTTCGTCAATCTTTCAGCCAGATCAGTGTCGGTACTTTGAGGGAGGTTCCCCGTGCTTTCGCACGGACCTAATTAAAGTAAACCTCGTTTTCCCAGAGGCGTAACCCCGTTAACACTTTTCTAGACACCTACTTGATCGGCTAATTGTCCTGTGTAAAACTCTCCCAGGAGTAACACTTACTCGCAGTGGGTATCGGGATCCAACTATCTCATAGGAGGTATGCAATCTCATTGCAAATTTCAACGCTTGAAATTCCCGATAATATTTTTACCCCTAGTGTCTTATGACCTTAACTATGGTCAACAAATTATAAGCACTAGTCAAGTTCTACCCGTCATTTCTTGATTAATTTAGACCCACCCACATGACCCTTAACTATGGTCAACAAAGTCACATGACTGTCCTAATTAATCACATCTTATGTTATATAGGAAAACATCACTTAGCTACCGTACACTGTGCTTTAACTATGGTCAACAAATGCAGCACGAATACTAAGTACTCTATTTTCCTAAAATGACGGGGGGTTACGCAGGTTTTTCAGAAAACCCCGAGCGTAATGAACTTGATATCGTCGTAGAATCGAGTGTTTTTGAAAAGGAGTGTTTTTGAGGCTTTTCTTAGTTTCGCTAAAGGGGTCACTCCCGGTGAAGGGATCGTCGGCCCTTTCCTCATCGAATAAGGTGCAGGATATATCATATATACCGCTGTGCAAAGCAAAACACTAAAACCAATCAAAAGACAAACCGCGTTTTGTAGCATCTGCCAGTTTCGCTAAAGGAGTCACTCCCGGTGAAGGGATCTCGGTCCTTTCCTCATCGAATAAGGTGCAGGATATATCATATATATCGCTGTGCAAAGCAAAACTGTAGCTACCCTTTTTATAAAGTTTTTGATTCTACAACATCTTTAGGTTTCTTTTCTTTTATTAATCTCATTAATAAAAATCCCATCAGCTTATGCTTCCTAAGCATCACAGAAGAAACGAAAGCAGTAATATTTATATATCAGCATATATATATAGTATAAGCATTCGTATCAGGCAGTAATATGATCTCATCACAGAACATTGCAGCAGAAGAACATATATGAAATATTGGATATACTAGGACGTCCGTGTTTTCAATACGAGCCTGTATAAAACACGGATTCCACGGTCGCGACGAATAGCCAAACCCACATCCCAAGACCTCTACGAGAGCGGCAAGTAACACTGCCAATTCTAGGGTTAGGAGACCCGGTCTCGATTCCTCGAGATGGCCTCCTACTGGACCCCAGAACCCGGTTACTTGTGCTCCCCTCCTTGGGTCTACCTAATGCGGAAAAGTAAATAATATACACTGGTGACAGCAACCGCAACCTGGAAGTGCCCCAAATAAAAGAATATAACATTACAGATGAATTTTACATGAATGAAAATAAAAACCCTCATCTCACATAAAACCCCCGGCTATTCTGATCGCGACGATCCAATATAACATATCACAGCAACACATAATATCTCATATCATCAACGTAAGTAAATATGCGCATCCCAATTGTCGTTGACATATAGCAACGAAACCGGCGATATCACATATTACACTTACGGTCACAGAAAAGAAAGTGTAAAACTACAATATTTGGAATCCACAATCACTTTAGACATCGTAAATCCGAAATATCACATACTCCGCATTTCATGCCTAACTCTATGAATTCCACATATTGTATCACATTCCAGCTAAATAGACAGTATTAAACTTTCCGAACAGATAATCAAATACCCAAAATTTCCAAAGTGCTCAACTCTTGAGCGGAGTTCAAATAATCCCAAAATATGTCACAGTACCGGTGATCCAGCCGTAGAAGGGTCAAGCCAATGCCTCACATGTGGCACGCCGTACTGCCCCAAACCCGAAGGTTCAAAAGGCAGTTCAAGACGGTCACATAATCGAGTTAAGGTTTGTTGTCTTCTAGAGGGTCCACCGCTTAACTTGTACAATTTTCCGAAAGATTTAAACCCAGAAAAAATTCAACGCTTGAAAGTTTGCCGTACCGGGAAATAGTAAGTTAATGATATCCGTTCAAATAATTTAACAGTTTCTAATATCCGGAAAGAAATACGAACTTAAAAATTCCGATCGAATCTACTATTACAAAATAAACCCCAGATTTAAACAATACTGGAATCACTGTTAAAAATATCCAGAAGCCTCAACAAGTACCTACGGTTATTACCAGGAAGCCACGTGTCACCAATCGATCAATCCGCCGCGGAACCGCCGCGCAAGCAAGCTTGCGCCGCGCTTCCGCGGCCGTTTGATTGAATTGGGGGCTCGGGCTTCTTGGTAATTCTTAGAATTCCCTGCTGATTTTTTTACATATTTTTAATTCAGAAAAATCCCAAAATTTAAAAAATTTCCAGAGAGGGGTCTTTTTGCGTCGTTTCGGGTTCGATCGGAGTTTTACCTTCGTAAACACATCGCCTAATGCTCTAGCTAGGCTCTGATACCACTGTAGGGTTCCTAGGCACTCTTGTGAATGTTCATAAGGCATCAAACATGCCCGGATTAAAATTTAGACGTGCCGAACAACCCAAAGCCGGGATCTTTGCTAGATTATTAGGGTTTAACATGTAAGAAGATAACTTTTATCCAAGTGTGAGGGATTACAACCTTTGTAGTCCGCTCCTTCACTTCACAAGCTCCGAGTAGAAGTCCCTTTGCCGCGATCCACGATCTCCCGGACTCATGAGAGGCTCCACGACTCGAACGATCCATGCTAGCTCGAAGTATTCCAAATCTCCGATGATCTACCTTGAAGTTGCTACGACTCAAGCTTTCTCACTCTAAAGAGATGAACACACTAATCTCAAGGGCTAGATGAGATGAGGATGAGAGAGTAGTAATTTTGCTTTCTTTTTAAATCATTTTCTCATATTTATTCATCACATAAAGAAATATCAAGTGAGCTTTCTTCAAGAGAGAAGAAGAAGATGATAATGGAAAAGCTAATAAGAATAATAATAATCCTTTTGTGATGAATAGAATAAAAGTGTATATGATTGATATATAAACCATGGTTAAGGATGAGTGGATAAGAATGTGTAGAGAAACAACTAGAGTTAGGGTTTGGTTAGGTTTAGAAATGTGTCATCACTAAATATCTAAACCATGACAAAATAAAATGCTTCTAGAAGGTGCATGAAGCAACTAACCCTAATCAAACCCTAACCTCAATTAATCATCCTTAAACATGTTTAACAATTAATCATATCATGTCACAAAAATATATATCACATATATATTATATATTTGCAACAAAAGAAAATAATACAATTAACATATATCGTATATATATCAATGTATCATCCAATGAGAAAATGAAACAATAAAGCGATCCAATATTAGATAATGTAATACAATATATCATATATATTTTTATACATTAAATCATCGAATCAACACTTGAATCGATGATTCGGCTATATCGAATATTACCGACTAATATATCATGTACCGATTCATCGAATCAACACTTGATCCGATGTCCCGGTTCATATCTAAATATCGCGAGAATATAATACGCTATCCCATATCGCATTATTCTCGGTCCTGCACATATCACATATGTGCCTCTACTCCGTTTCGCCTGAGCCAAGAAACCTCTGTGTAGGACTCTAAAGAATCGTCAATACGCCGGTAGCAGGTGATGATCATATCAAACACCCACAAGCTGCAAGCGGTCAGCTAAACGTAACAGCCACCCAGGTATTGAGCGATCAGAAGATCAACAAGCTAGCCTGTGCGTTCTCCTGTGAATCCGATCAGTAACACTCCCGTACTGTCCGGTCTGTTCGTCTGATATGTCGCATATCAGGTCTAGGGGTGGTATACGTCAGACCCCAGTAACCGATAAGTCATGTCGATTTATGGCTCATAACGGGTCGAGAAACTACTAGTAACACTTACCAGTAAATCTCTATATCAGCCCTGGCCAGGGACTTCCAGTTATAGCCAATCGAACACAGCACAACATCAACTCCCTATACCGGGAGAGACGAATCCCCTCCTATCGCTCATTGCCTCCATGTGATTCGGGACTGTACCCAAAAGCCGCCGTTTTGCACGCCCTCTTGGACGTGGTAAGGTGGAAATCAAAGCACAGTGGGAATCACACAAGACTCTATGACGATCTCGGGTCTACAGACTACCCTGTACCAGTGTCACCGGAGAACTGCCATCTGACGTGTGGTATATCACCATCTGGGAGTTCTCGGCGAGTCCGTCCAGTGTACCCAGTCTCCACTGAGCACCCGTACACCATCTCTGATGTCAAACACCGATGGATATGAGATCATCCATCGCCCATCATATGGGTCAAGATGCGTATACGCTAGTCTACTCTGGTGTATCGATGCCCTGTCTCGATATACCCTCGACTAGGAACAGTTATAGGATGTACTCATCGACTACCGTGGCCCCACTAGTATGATCTCATCATAGTCCCAGTAGTTGAGTACAGATCCTAAGGGCTTTATCAACATGTGAGAGTAAAACAGTAAACCAATACAAGTCAACATGTTAAGATAAAGTGAAACCAAATAGCATACTATCATGACGAGCAAGAAAGTTATCTCTATATATATCGAAGCATCCATTATAATATACATCATATGTACAACAATGGCCTCTAGGGCATATACATAACTAACAGGAAGTCCCTGGCCAGGGCTGATCAGAGATTTGCTGGTAAGTGTTACCAGTAGTTTCTCGACCCGTTATGAGCCTCACATCGACATGACTTATCGGTTATTGTGGTCTGACGTTTACCACCCCTAGACTTGATATGCGACATATCAGACGAACAGACCGGACTGTACGGTAAGTGTTACTGGTTGGATTCACAGGAGTGTGAGTGGGCTAGCTCGCCGATCTTCTGATCGCTCAATACCCGGATGGCCGTTACGTTTAGCAGACCGCTTGCGGCTTGTGGGTGCTTGATATGATCATCATCTTCTACCGGCGTATTGACGAGTCTTTAGAGTCCTACACAGAGGTTTCCTGGCTCAAGCGAAACGAAATAGGAGAGCATATGAGATATGTGCAGGACCGAGAATAATGCGTGTATGTGATACCGTATTTCATTCTCGCGATGAATGTATCGATTGGTTATATGCGATATAACCTAGATATCGAATCAATGATTGATTCGATAAGCCGATACATAGGATACTAGTCGGTTATATGCGATATGACCGGATCGTTAAATTAAGTGTTGATTTAATGATTTAATGTATAATTATATATTTGATATATTGCTTTGCATTAAACCTAGTATTGGTTCACTTTAAATGGATTTTCTCACTTTATGTGCAAGTTGTATATGTGATATACTTTTGTGCACATCTTTGCATCATGTTTGATGATGCTTGCTCATTTGGTTAAGTGTAAAGAATTAAACCTAGGTTAAGAAAGTGATTAGGGTTTTAATTATCCATTCTTTTATTTATTGATTTTGGAAAAAGAATGGGATAAGAATACAAAATGGTTGCTTTCATTCTTGAACCTTTGTGAAGCTTCATGAAGCTTTGACCAAAGTGACCAATTTGTCTTCATGCTTAACCCTAACCACTCTTCTAACCTTGGTCAATTCTCTACACCTAACCATGGTTCCTATTATGATAAGTATTCATTTCTTTTTCATTTTTGATGGAGTTGTCATAATATTTCCTTCTTCTTGATCTTCTTCTTCAAGAAAGAAAGCTTGATGCCATCAATAGCAACTTGAGTTCTAAAGTGAGAAATCCAATTCTAAAGTGAACCCACCTCCTATTTCTTCATCCTCTACCTCTTGCCAAGTTGTTTTGGGTGTTTTCTTCACAAGTTTCACAACTTGGTGAAGTTGGAGCTTGAACTTGTGATGCCTCGACGTAGATCATCTTTGGCACGAAGCCGACGAACTATTCCGCTCATTTCTTCGATGAAGCCGACGCGAGAGTCCGAGATCCGACTAGGACAGCGAGAGGACGTCTACGTGGAGCTAAGGAAGTGGATAACCGGATCTACAAAGGTTGTAGCTTCTTATCTTTAGTTAAGTTGTTAACTAGATTCGTATTTCGCCTAAATTTCTAGTCGACGATCCGTATTAGGGTTTCTCGGCACCCATAAAATTTGAAATTGGCATGGTTGATGCCTTGTGAGACCTCTATTGTGTGCCTAGGAACCTTTCAGTATGTCTCCCACCGTGCTTTGATTTCCACCCTACCACGGCTCTACTGAGTCGTGCAAACAGGTGGTTTTTGGGTACAGTCCCGATTCACATGGAGGCAATGAGCGATAGGAGAGGATTCGTCTCTCCTGGTATTGGGGGTTGATGTTGCGCTATGCTCGACTGGCCATAACTGGAAATCCCTGTCCAGGGTTGCACTGATTTACTGGTAATTGTTATCAGTAGTTTCATACTTGTTATGGACCTTACATCGGCATGACTTATCAAGTTGCTGGGGTCTAACGTTTACCACCCCTAGGCGAGATATGAGACATATCAGACGAACAGACCGGACTGTACGGTAAGTGTTACTGATTGGATTCACAGGAGTGTGAGCAGGCTTTCTCGTTGATCTTATGATCGCTCAATACCCGGATGGCCGTTACGTTTAGCAGACCGCTTGCGGCTTGTGGGTGTTTGATATGATCATCACCTACTGCCAGAGTATTGACGAGTCTTCAGAGTCCTACACAGGGGTTTCCTGGCTTAAGCGAAATGGAGTAGGAGCGCATATGTGATATGTGCGGGACCGAGATTGATACGATATGAGATACCGTATTCTATTCTCACGATTTGTGACATTGATCGGTTGTATGCGATATAGCCGGGTTATTGGATCAAGTGTTGATTCGATAAGTTGTTACTTTTGATCTTAGTCGGTTATAGCCGGATTATTAAATCAAGAGTTGATTTAATAATTTAATGTATAATTATATATTTGATATATTACATTACATTAACTAGTATTAGCTCACTTAAGATTTATTTTCTCACTAGTTTGTGCATAAGTGTATAAGTGATATATATTTGTGTACATATGTTTATGTCATACTTGATGATACACACAAGGGTGTATGAGACTTATACCAAGATTAGGTTTAAGATTAGGGTTATTGTTTTATCTTAAGATTTAACAAAAGATTTGAACTTAGTCAAAGTTATCAAGCTTGAAGAAGCTTGGAGAAACTTTGACAAAGTCCACTCTTTTGTCATTTCTCTTGATATTCTTTAACCTAACCCTTAACCTCATACCTTGGTCAATTCTCTACATGAGTTAAGCATGATAGCTTAACTCACCCATGGTTACATTATTGAGGGAATTAATTCATATGATGATTTTTTCTCTCTTCTTCTTCTTCTTCATCAAGCTCCATGAAAAGCTTACTAGCTCTAATGGTGCCATGAGAAAAAGTGAGAGAAAATCAATTCTAAAGTGAGCCCACTTCCTACTTCTTCATCCTCTACTACTTGCCATGTAGTATAGGGTGTTCTCTTCACAAAGTTCATTACCAAGTGAAGGAATAGCTTGAGTTAGTGTCTCCCCGATGTTGATCATCTTTGACCTCGAAGTCAACGACCTAGCCCGCTCATTTCTCCGAAGAAACCATCGCTAGAGTCCGGGATCCCGATGATCACAGCGAAGGGACATCAACACGGAGCTTTAGAAGTGAAGGACCGGATCTACAAAGGTTGTAATCCCTTTCACTTGTAGTTAAAATGTTTAACTTGCTAGTTTTCGCATAATCTCTAGTATATGATCTTGGTTAGGGTTATTCGGCACGGCTAAATTTTTTGAATCGGGCATGGTAGATGCCTTGTATAACCTTGTTAGAGTGCCTAGGAACCCTACAGTTGTATCAGAGCCAAGCTAGAGCTTTAAGCGAAGTCTAGACGAAATTTGAAGTCCGATCGAACCCGTAAACCCCGACGAATACCCTTCTCTGTACATTTTTTGAAATCGTGATTTTTTATGAATTAAAAATGCTCAGAAAATAGAGCAGGGAATTCTAAGAATAACTGCAGAAAATGACAACCTAACTCTACAGTAGCGCCGCGGAACCGCGGCCTTACCATACTTCTAGCGGCGGTTCCGCGGCTGTATGTGATGATTAGGCGCTCTATTTTCTACAGTTACCTCCGTAAGTGTTTCCTGATTCTTTTGGGAATTTTTAATTCTTACTCAAGAGTTGAGTTTTCTGGGTTGTATTGGGGACTCATTGATTCGATCGGATTATTTAACTTCGTTCAAGCTTTTCCGGGTAATTTTAGTACGTGTTAAAAAGTTCGACCGGATATCAATAACTCACTTTTTCCCCTGCCGGAAAATTTCCAAGTGTTGGATTTTTCCGTAGTTTAAGAACGTTCTAAATCATGCAAGTTACGCGATGGACCCTCTAGAAGACAACAAACCTTAACTCGATTATGTGACCGTCTTGAACTGCCTTTTGAAGCTTAGGGTTTGGGGCAGTACGGCGTGCCACATGTGAGGCGTTGGCTTGACCCTTCTACGGCTGGACCGTTGGTACTGTGGCATGAAATGGATGTTTTTAAACTTATTTCAAGTGTTGAGCTATTTGGGAAAACTTGGGTGTTTGATTATTCGATCGGAAAGTTTAACATTGTCTATTTATCTGGAATGTGATACAATATTTGGAATTCACAAGTAGTTATGAGATAACTAATTTGAATGTTATAGACATAGCAGTTTAGTCTCATTTGATCGGTTGCCACGGGATTTTGATGTGATCAAAAGTCCGTCGCAATCATGTAGCGTACGCGGATACTCGCCGGGTAAACTTAATAGATAACCACACCCCATAGCCCCGACCAAGTGACTGTAGGAGAACCCAGTCGCCAAAAGCATCCGTTCGGGTGCTCGCGGCAGCGGTATTCCGCCTTAGTGCACTTCGTCGACGGCATCCGGGGGTGCGGCCGTCTACTAAAGTTTACGACGAGCATTCGATCAGGATGTCGGGAATCTTGTTGAATTTCCCTACTTGATATTGAAAATAGTTTTCGATTTTGAGACTGAAATGCTGTCATGACCCGAAAGAGCACGTGACTAGCCCTTGAACCATATGAAGTCTATAGGACCCCATCTGATCCAAGTAAGCCAAAAGCCCAGAAATCTAAAACTATTTTAAGGAGTAAATAAGGAAAACTGGTTTTAAGAAGTAAAGAAAACATGTTTTGAAAATCAATGTTTTTAAATAACTAAGCCGAATATGCATTTTAAAAATGTGTAGTCTTTCCTGAAAATTTCGGCAGAGTTTCCTTTGTAAAAACTGGCCCCGAACGGGGTACAACAAGAATAATATATATGAAATGATAAAAGGCATCCCCAAGAGGGAGCTAGCTCTTCGTCAATCGACGGTCACAACCATGCAAGCAATAATAATATACAACGCCAAAGGACGAGGATCAAAACCCAAAAAGAAACTCGAAACAGCCAGAAAACCATAATACTACAAGCGCGACTCTAAGGTCGAAATAATACATCACTGTGCCTAAGTCTGAACAATATACAAGTTTTGGTTGATGGAATTTCTAGATACAATGAATAATACATATACAATGGCGGTTCTGATACAAAGGAACCCACCTACCAAAGCAAGTCACCCGTAAGGAAGCAGTGTGCCAGAAAAGCCGCTATGGAGTCTGTACGGCAAAAACCTGCAAGAACTGTGGCACAACAGGGGTGAGTTGCCAACTCGTGAATAGAAAATATCTACAACCAGAGATCGAATGTATGACCCATCCTAGTTCAATACAATCAGATATAAATAAACCTCAATATGAATAAGTCTGAAGCATGCTAAACTGGCAATGTAATATCTATACATGAGTGTAGTGCCAAGTGCACGTGCCAGTGCCTCAGGTAATAGCATATCATAAACAAGAGGTATGATCAAAGTAATCAAATCTGCATGTACGTGGATCCCGTCCACTCGTCACCCAATGACAATAACCATCAAGCATGTAAATATCATCAGCATATGCATGGAAATATGAGGATATAAACCACCTGTGTCACCCGCGACATGTCAAAATCATGGAACCGGAGTGTCCAGCATCGACACTCAAAAACATCATGAAAACTGTGCCCAGCATCGGCACATAAATCCTCAGATAACGAGCTCCGTCAGTCCGGACCAGCCCACGGGCTCCATCTGCGGAATCGGCCATCGGCCCCAGCAGTACGCCCATATCCATCTATCGACTCTGGTCGGTATCCTCCGGATAACCGCCAGGTCCAACCAATCACCGGTAGGTACTCGCCCACCTCCAGGCTCAATCGGCAAAGTCCTTCGATCATCTTGCCGAGGGGAACCATACCGGGTCCACCATGTACCCACAATCGGCTCGTCCACTCCTCGAATCGGGTTTCACATGTCGTTCTCAGCACCGAGAAAACACATGGTGGACGCACTGAAATATCATATCAAGGGTAACCGGGTTTTTAAAGAAATGACATATTCTCTTTTGAAATACCCACGGTTCCCAAAAATCCAGAAATATCATGGAAACAGCAACTCTCAATGTGTATAATCAGAATGCATGATGTATGTGACATGTAAAAGAAATGTAAGCACATCAGTCTGTCATGCAAGAATCATATCCTGAATGCAACAGTACTACAGTGTAGTGACGTGGCAATTATCGATGATGAAGTGTGTGAGCCGGCAAACAAGTGTACGCGGAACATACGCATCATCGATAATGGTGCTGGTGTCATAGCAGCATGATTGTAATATATCAATAAACAAAAGCAATGCAAATAGCATGAGTATGCAGAATCGAATAATCAACGCAACAGTAAAGAATCTACCTCAATAACTATATCTTGCAGCCTTGCCTTTTGAAATAAGACGAATCAGGGTTTTTGGTAAAGTAAGGGCTACGGTGTTTTAAGAAAAGATGCGTCGTTTGAAAATATCTGTAGAATCCCTTTTTCCTATCTTTAAAATATCCCCGATTCGTTAGTTTTGAAATAAGTATGACTCGAGTCTAGTCTAACGCCTACTATATGAACTACGGACCCAACTATCAAGTCAATCGGGAGGGGTGTGAAAACCACCTAAATCTGAGTCGATATACATATATACACACAACAGTAGGTAATCTCGCCTCAATAGTATCACGTACGATACAGTATATCATATAACATCCTCGAGTTATGAGTGCGGATCTAACATCAATATAAAGCTCGTACGGTAAATCGTCGTACGGCATCCCAATAGCTGGGTACGGGTCAATATCACATTCATCTTATCACATATCTGGTATCACTACCATCATATCACATAATCTAGGGTACAAGTCTAAGTCTAGTACCATCGATGCCATCTATATAAATATGAATGCGGGGTAAAACACATGCCCAAAGGCCTGCTAAAACCATCATGTCGCATCTCAAATACGAACTCTGTCATATCGCCGAATCTCACGGCCTCAAATCCCGTATATGAATACATAGTCCCATACCCATGTGTAGATATACACACCTCCAAATGCGCATAGATAAAATAAAGAATGTATGCAAGTATATGTGTACGTGTATGTGTGGGTGCGCAACCCCTACTCTAGGGTTTCACACAATACTAAACCAATACATCCCTATCATTAATAATCTTAAACAACACATAATAAATATACGTGTGTATACGTATTCGTATACATCACCACGGACTGCGGGGGTGCTATACGCCATCCACCCGACATCCTCCGTAGATATAATCTACTCACCTTGCGTCTTTATCTGTCGACGTCATCACGCTTTTGCTTGTCGTCCCGAAGTCTTCATGGGGTACGTACACATTAACGTATCGCAAATGTGTATCAAAACCAATTCAAGACTAAAACGGCATACGAAACCCAAGACGATACGCTATGATCTATAGGTTAGAACCTATGGACAACTCTTTCCAAAACCATCAATAACCCTCGACATCGTCGTATAAACGCCAAGTAGTCGAGGTAAAACACCATACGCAAATTCAGAATTACAAACACGGAATACGGAAACACAAATCCAAAACAACAACTAAGGAAATAGGCTCCAGATTTCACCCTAGGTCTAATTAGACAAATCTATACATGCCAGAGGCCTAATCTACACATGTAGGAGCTACAGAACCAAAACGACCCAATTTGGTGCAGGTCTGGCCGCAATTTACGGCCATAGGGAATAAATTTGCGGCCGGGAAGAAGAGTTAGGGGCTAGGGTCTTGTGTGATGGTTCTAGGGTGCCTGCACATCTTACTGTCCAACCAATTTTATTTTAGGATGTCTCGGGTGATAGCAGATTATAAAATACACTCCCAGATTTACAGTTTTCTCCGATATCAATTCCATAAATCCGTATTATGGTTTCTACTTCAGGTTTGGGTCTAATTTAACATCACACAAGAGGTTCTAAGGTCACAACAAGCCTCAATTTCACTTTGATTTCAGATCAAACCCTAAACCCTAACTTGATGCTTCACAAATCCTCCAAACGACACCATATCGACATGAAACTAGAATTGATGCACAAGACATGAAATGCTACTCTAATAGGTCCAGAAATTACCTCATTTAGCAACTCAATAATTTTCTTGAATTGCCCCTAGTAGCCAAAATCCTTTCTTCCTTGGTCCAATGTGTAGATCTTGAGCTTGTGCACACATTTGATGAAATGGGGGTAGGGTTTTGGTGTTGTTTTTGTGATGAATTGAGGAGTTCAAGATGGGAGGGAGGAGGAGCAGCAGCAGCTCAGAAAAGATAAGAGGGAGAGATAATGAAGGTGAAGGAATGGGGACAAATGACAAGGTCAAAGCAACCCCTCTCTTTTCTCTCTCACACCATACCTTATATTTTATTCCTTTCTCTATTCTTTTTTCTTTTTCTTTCCTCTCTAAAACCTTCTCACTAGAATAGTAACCCCAAAGTAAAACCATGGCAAAAGAAAAATGTAACACAAGTGTAGAAAAAGATATCTGCATGTTTTGCACAAAATTGCTAAAAATCCGATTAGCGATTTTTAATCCCGATTAGCACTATATTAGCATATAAATGATCACAAAAACTTAAAAATGGCATAATTCCAATAAATACCACATTCCATAATTTTCCATAATTTTCCATAATTTCCCCCCATTATTTGTATTTAATTATACCGGAATATTAAAATATTCATTAAAATAATATTAAATTATAAAAATTCCCAAAAATAATATTTTATTATTTTGAAATGTTACAATCGCCCCCCTTAAAGAAATTCGGTCCCCGAATTTAAATTTAAACCCCCAATTACTAAAATATTTCAATACAAATTCCAAGTCGTCGGGGCTCCGAATCATCAATACATAAAACATCATAGCGCAATGCATGCGCATGAGTACTGAGCAGATAACTCAAAAGCAAAACTCCGCCAAGCATCCCACAATCATCGGAGTCATGGTAAAGATACAAATGTCAAATCCAATACAAAACCAATATGATATAGATCAGAACTATACATGTAGACATCCAATCTATACATGTGAATAGCTGATGTAAATGCATGCCAAATCTTTTTAAGTCGCTGTGCAATGCGCATAACACTGCACAGTGGCGGACGTTTTTCATAAGAAAAATAACCATATATGTATATATCCTTTGTTTACTATGTACGTTCCGCCGTTTTGAAAACAATTTAGAAGGGTTTCCTTGTTTTTAAAACATTTCGTGTCATATCGGACACGTAGGTATATATATACTGAGACTATAGCTCGCTTCTTTTTTTTTTTTGAAACCCCTTTGATAATTATTAATGCATGCAAAGTATATCCAGGTACTGTCCTTTGACTAGTCCTCCTCCGTACGAAAACACATAGCAAATATCATAAAACGTACTGCTCCATAAAAATCAATCCCAAAATGTATATAAGAATACCCTATGCGTCTGGTGCGCACGGAATCAAAATCCATATATGTGCCATACATGTGCACAGAAACAACATCTAGGTGCAATGGGTGTGCACGAAGCATCTATCATAAGCAACGTGTGTGCCTGACAGCAAAACCAGGTGCATCTGACATGCACGAAGAATCCCGATTTAGTGCATCTGGTGTGCACCAAAATCGTATCTCAAAACATGCGCCCAACATGCGAGAAACTCCAAATCGGTGCATCCATTATGCACGAATAAAAGCTAAATCCTGCGCACTCAATCATGCACAAAATCACGAAATCCAATAGCAAGCGTCGAACATGCGCAAGTCCAAATCAAATGCATGGAGTGCAAGAAATCAATATCAATATCAGAATCAAAAATCGACGATATACAATACGCTCAATCAAAATCAGGTGTACCGCGATGGAAAATCTTACAACCGTGTGCATCAGCATGCACAAAACAGATCAAAACACCAAAAGTTTCTGAAAACGATGCTGGAAGCGTAAATCAAATCACCGGCATAAAATAGGCAGGAAATCACAATCAATACCTCAAGCGTAATAACTCTGCACAAAATATGAATACCCAGTAAGTGCAATCATGGTGCACAAAATCAAATATCAGGGAACTCAGTCATCAAGACTAAATCATGTAAATAGATCGCCCAAAATACCGAAATCCAAAGTGACGGATACGTGATAATCAAATCACAAAATCACAAATCATAAATACCGCCGTCGGTATATCCTCCTTCGAAGTCGAGAAGGTGTCGGTACATCCAATGCTAGCGGCGCAAGATATCTACTTGCCTCTTGCTCGTGGCTGGCGTCGTCTGCCTCTGGTCCCTTATCTTTCCTGTGGATCACCAATCTCGCAATCCATCGGCTCTGTCAGGTGTGCTAACGGAAACGATTCCGTTCTGGCACCTTTTTAGTCATCTCTCGGTCAATCCTCACGACCGCTCGTAAAGCAGCACATCTCTGGCGCCGACCTCTGGTCCTCTGAATGCACATCACACATCTGCTCCTGGTGCAAATCTTATTGCAGCAGTGTACTGGAAGGAATCCTGCTCAAGGTCTCTTCTGATCTCGCCTAAGCCAAACTGTACGGAGGCTGGTACTCTGGCATAATCTTTTCTCCCTCTCTGGACATCTGCGTCCTTAGTACAACATCTACTCGGAAGCTGGTTGCATCCCATCGCCCCTGTATCCATATCCAACCTTTAATCTTAACGGGGAGTAGTAACAACTCGTCTGCATCTCGCACGAACTTCTTGTCCCGCTTGTCTGTATCGTCGTCCACTTCGACATCACGTCTCTATCTGTGCACTGCAATGTTCTCGGCTACGGTCCATCCGAAGTCTCTCACACGGACTCGAAATCACGAACTCGGTATCTTCATCACTCAGTAGAAGATATCTAGCCGAACACGTCCTCAGCATGCATATCGCATCTCTGATGTCAGCGGAGTGGTACGTCATCTCGTCGAAATCTCGTGCGAACTATTTACTCCACTTGCTCCAATGTCGACTGATTCGGACTCGTCTACTCGTGGCTGCATGGACTACGCTCCAACGGCTATGCTCGTATCTGGAGTCTCCCAAGCAGTGTCCCATCACAATATCCGAAAGATGTCGAACCATCCGATCGACTCGTCAGAACCTCATAATTCCCCAAGAGCTCAACACCTTGGGTACAGTTTAATAGTATCGAGTACATACCACAGCATCGGTGGTCCAGCCGTAGAAGGGCAAACCCAAGACTCACTAATGGCGCCGCGGAACTGCCGCAAGCCCTAAGGTTCAAAGGATTTCACACGGTCATTATGTCGAGTTAGGGTTTCATTTTTCTAGAAGGTCCATAGAATCGCTTGCATGTCTTTCCGAATACTTTAAACTTGGAAAATGGTTTCCTGACATTTGATCGTCTCAATCGACTCTCAACGAATCTGCGTGAAGTCGCCTCTAGCTGGAATCAATCTACCTGATGACCTCGCATCGGGGTAAGCGAACGAACCACATGTCCTAGTCATTCATCCTCGGTGACTAGCGACTCACTATCATATCTCTAAATATATGCTCAAGCTGCGGTAGCTCCAACCATCTGGGTGATATCTCGTCATTTGCAGCAGCAACTGGCTCATTCGTCTGTATGCTAAACAGCGCCTCAATCATTATGAATAAGCAATATATCAATGGTCATCACATCCTGGCTGGCCTCTATCAGTGGCTCAATCCTCTGGTACCGATCGGTACGTCCGAGAAATCTCGTAAAAGCGATCTGTCAAACGCTCATGGCGCGAAAGCACAATAAGAAGACGCCTCTATATGCAATCGTATGTCTCTAGAAACACGTCCTGGTCAGTCCTCGTCCACGATGAGCTCATGCTGACGCAACTCAAGTCGTAGCTCACTCTGCCCGTGCAATCATGGCAGCAAAACCACAACCAAAATCGATAAAGATAGATCATAGGAAGGAATATAATACGGTGCAAGGAAATGTACATCCTAAGGTTTCTTAAGCGGAGTGGCGTGTCATAAGTATGCCGCGGAACATACGTACGGTACGTCACTCTACTCAAGCTACCTACTCCATCAACCAAGGGTCATCCTATGCGACGAAAGTTTGGGTGTAATACCCCCTCGACTAAGTCTAAGTTCCGTAAGGTCAATCCTAAGTTCCATATATATAAACGCCCTAGGCTCCACATAGTCAAACTTAGACTCAAACCAAGGTTAACCTAGCGCTCTGATACCAACTTTGTCACGACCCGAAAGAGCACGTGACTGGCCCTTGAACCATATGAAGTCTATAGGACCCCATCTGATCCAAGTAAGCCAAAAGCCCAGAAATCTAAAACCATTTTAAGGAGTAAATAAGGAAAACTGGTTTTAAGAAGTAAAGAAAACATGTTTAAAAATCAAAGTTTTTAAATAACTAATCCGAATATGCATTTTAAAAATGTGTAGTCTTTCCTAAAAATTTAGGCAGAGTTTCCTTTGTAAAAACTGGCCCCGAACGGGGTACAACAAGAATAATATATATGAAATGATAAAAGGCATCCCCAAGCGGGAGCTAGCTCTTCGTCAATCGACGGTCACAACCACACAAGCAATAATAATATACAACGCCAAAGGGCGAGGATCAAAACCCAAAAAGAAACTCGAAACAGCCAGAAAACCATAATACTACAAGCGCGACTCTAAGGTCGAAATAATACATCACTGTGCCTAAGTCTAAACAATATACAAGTTTTGGTTGATGGAATTTCTAGATACAATGAATAATACATGTATAATGGCGGTTCTGATACAAAAGAACCCACCTACCAAAGCAAGTCACCTGTATGGAAGCAGTGTGCCAGAAAAGCCGCTATGGAGTCTTTACGGCAAAACCTGTAAGAACTGTGGCACAACAGGGGTGAGTTGCCAACTCGTGAATAGAAAATATCTACAACCAGAGATCGAATGTATGACCCATCCTAGTTCAATACAATCAGATATAAATAAACCTCAATATGAATAAGTCTGAAGCATGCTAAACTGGCAATGTAATCTCTATACATGAGTGTAGTGCCAAGTGCACGTGCCAGTGCCTCAGGTAATAGCATATCATAAACAAGAGGTATGATCAAAGTAATCAAATCTGCATGTACGTGGATCCCGTCCACTCGTCACCCAATGACAATAACCATCAAGCATGTAAATATCATCAACATATGCATGGAAATATGAGGATATAAACCACCTGTGTCCCCCGCGACATGTCAAAATCATGGAACCGAAGTGTCCAGCATCGACACTCGAAAACATCCAGAAAACTGTGCCCAGCATCGGCACGTAAATCCTCATATAACGGGCTCCGTCAGTCTGGACCAGCTTACGGGCTCCATCTGCGGAATCGGCCCTCGGCCCCAGCAGTACGCCCATATCCATCTATCGACTCTGGTCGGTATCCTCCGGATAACCGCCAGGTCCAACCAATCACCGGTAGGTACTCGCCCACCTCCAGGCTCAATCGACAAAGTCCTTCGATCATCTTGCCGAGGGGAACCATACCGGGTCCACCATGTACCCGCAATCGACTCGTCCACTCCTCGAATCGGGTTTCACATGTCGCTCTCAGCACCGAGAAAACACATGGTGGACGCACTGAAATATCATATCAAGGGTAACCGGGTTTTTAAAGAAATGGAATATTCTCTTTTGAAATACCCACGGTTCCTAAAAATCCAGAAATATCATGGAAACAACTCTCAATGCGTATAATCAGAAAGCATGATGTATGTGACATGTAAAAGAAATGTAAGCACATCAGTCTGTCATGCAAGAACCATATCCTGAATGCAACAGTACTACAGTGTAGTGACATGGCAATTATCGATGATGAAGTGTGTGAGCCGGCAAACAAGTGTACGTGGAACATACGCATAATCGATAATGGTGCTGGTGTCCTAGCAGCATGACTGTAATATATCAATAAACAAAAGCAATGCAAATAGCATGAGTATGCAGAATCGAATAATCAACGCAACAGTAAAGAATCTACCTCAATAACTATATCATGCAGCCTTGCCTTTTGAAATAAGACGAATCGGGGTTTTTGGTAAAGTAAGGGCTACGGTGTTTTAAGAAAAGATGCGTCGTTTGAAAATATTCGTAGAATCCCTTTTGCCTATCTTTAAAATATCCCCGATTCGTTAGTTTTGAAATAAGTATGACTCGGGTCTAGACTAACGCCTACTATATGAACTACGGACCCAACTATCAAGTCAATCGGGAGGGGTGTGAAAACCTCCTAAATCTGAGTCGATATACATATATATACACAACAGTAGGTAATCTCGCCTCAATAGTATCACGTACGATACAGTATATCATATAACATCCTCGAGTTATGAGTGCGGATCTAACATCAATATAAAGCTCGTACGGTAAATCGTCGTACGGCATCCCAATAGCTGGGTACGGGTCAATATCACATTCATCTCATCACATATCTGGTATCACTACCGTCATATCACATAATCTAGGGTACAAGTCTAAGTCTAGTACCATCGATGCCATCTATATAAATATGAATGCAGGGTAAAACACATGCCCAAAGGCCCGCTAAAACCATCATGTCGTATCTCAAATACGAACTCTGTCATATCGCCGAATCTCATGGCCTCAAATCCCGTATATGAACACATAGTCCCATACCCATGTGTAGATATACACACCTCCAAATGCGCACAGATAAAATAAAGAATGTATGCAAGTATATGTGTACGTGTATGTGTGGGTGTGCAACCCCTACTCTAGGGTTTCGCACAATACTAAACCAATACATCCTTATCATCAATAATCTTAAACAACACATAATAAATATACGTGTGTATGCGTATTCGTATACATCACTACGGACTGCGGGGGTGCTATACGCCATCCACCCGACTTCCCCCGTAGATATAATCTACTCACCTTGCGTCTTTATCTGTCGACGTCACCACGCTTTAGCTTGTCGTCCCGAAGTTTTCATAGGGTACCTACACATTAATGTATCGCAAATGCGTATCAAAACCAATTCAAGACTAAAACGGCATACGAAACCCAAGACGATACGCTATGATCTATAGGTTAGAACCTATGGACAACTCTTTCCAAAACCATCAATAACACTCGATATCGTCGTATAAACGCCAAGTAGTCGAGGTAAAACACCATACGCAAATTCAGAATTACAAACACGGAATACGGAAACACGAATCCAAAACAGCAACTAATGAAATAGGCTCCAGATTTCACCCTAGGTCCAATTAGACAAATCTATACATGCCAGGGGTCTAATCTACACATGTAGGAGCTACAGAACCAAAACGACCAAATTTGGTGCAGGTCTGGCCGCAATTTGCGGCCAGAGGGAATAAATTTGCGGCCGGGAAGAAAAGTTAGGGGCTAGGGTCTTGTGTGATGGTTCTAGGGTGCCTGTACATCTTACTGTCCAACCAATTTTATTTTAGGATGTCTCGGGTGATAGCAGATTATAAAATACACTCCCAGATTTACAGTTTTCCCCGATATCAATTCCATAAATCCGTATTATGGTTTCTATTTCAGGTTTGGGTCTAATTTAACATCACACAAGGGGTTCTAAGGTCACAACAAGCCTCAATTTCACTTTGATTTCAGATCAAACCCTAAACCCTAACTTGATGTTTCACAAATCCACCAAACGACACCATATCGACATGAAACTAGAATTGATGCACAAGAAATGAAATACTACTCTAATAGGTCCAGAAATTACCTCATTTGGCAACTCAAGAATTTTCTTGAGTTGCCCCTAGTGGCCAAAATCCTTGCTTCTTTGGTCCAATGTGTAGATCTTGAGCTTGTGCACACATTTGATGAAATAGGAGTAGGGTTTTGGTGTTGTTTTTGTGATGAATTGAGGAGTTGAAGATGGGAGGGAGGAGGAGCAGCAGCATCTCAGAAAAGAGAAGAGGGAGAGATGATGAAGGTGAAGGAATGGGGACAAATGACAAAGTCAAAGCAACCCCTCTCTTTTCTCTCTCACACCATACCTTATATTTTATTCCTTTCTCTTTTCTTTTTCTTTCCTCTCTAAAACCTTCTCACTAGAATAGTAACCCCAAAGTAAAAGCATGGCAAAAGAAAAATGTAACACAAGTGTAGAAAAAGATATGTGCATGTTTTGCACAAAATTGCTAAAAATCCGATTAGCGATTTTCAATCGCGATTAGCACTAAATTAGCATATAAATGATCACAAAAACTTAAAAATGGCTTAATTCCAATAAATACCCCATTTTAGAATTTTCCATAATTTCCCCCATTATTTGTATTTAATTATACCGGAATATTAAAATATTCATTAAAATAATATTAAATTATAAAAATTCCCAAAAATAATATTTTATTATTTTGAAACGTTACAAATGCGGGGTTTATAATTGTTAGGCATGTGATGTCTAAGGAATTCATTTGGTTAGGCATGAGATGTCTAAGGAGGTTGCGGATTCCAACTGTTGTAGTTTTACACTTTCTTTTCTGCGACCGTAAGTGTAATATGTGATATCGCCGGTTTCGTTGCTATATGTTAACGACAATTGGGATGGGCATATTTACTTACGTTGATGACATGTGATGTTATGTGTTGCTGGATATGTTATATTGGATCATCGTGTTTGAATAGCCGGGTTTTTTTTATGTGAGATGAGAGTTTTTTCTTTTTCATTTATGTAAAAAACTTGTATGTAATATTCTTTTATTGGGGCACTTCCGGGCTGAGGATGATGTCACCATTGTATATTATTTACTTTTCCGCATTAGGATAGACCCAAGGTGGGGAGCACAAGTAACCGGGTTCTAGGGTCCAGTGGGAGACCATCACGAGGAGTCGAGTCCGGGTCTTCTAACTCTAGAATTGGTAGGGTTGCTTGCCACTCTCGTAAGGGTTTAGGGGTGTGGGATTGGCTATTCATCACGACCGTGGAATCCGTGTTTTATACAGGCTCAAAATAAAACACGGATGTCCTAGTATATCCAATATTTCATATGATGTTTTCTGCTGCGTTATCTGTGATGTGATCATGTGATATGTTCAGATATATACTGTATATAGTATATATGATATATTATATAGACGTTGCTTATATTTTACACCCGCGCTAGCCCTGCCCCGCTATGCCGTTAGTTACCTAACCTAACGGTGTATGACGGGACATCGAGGCGAATGCGGATGGCATAAGTGTACGTTGTATTTATCTGTGATGTTTAGGTGGACTTAAATGACGGGACATTCATTAATGAGATTAATGAAAGACAATAAACCTAAAAGATGTTGTAGAATCGAATTTCTAAAATTAGGTAGCTCTAGTTGTTGCTTTGCATAGCGGTGTTCCTTGTAGAACATCCAGCACCTTATTCGATAAGGAAAGTGCCGAGATCCATTCATCGGGAGTGATCTCTTTAGCAATAACTAGCAGATGCTACAACCTTCAGTTTTTCTTTTGATTGCTTTTATAGTTCTTGCTTTGCATAGTGGTATTGTGAATATCCTGCACCTCATTCGACGAGGAAAGAGCCGAGATCCTTTCACCGGGAGTGACCTCTTTAGCGAAACTAGTAAAAGCCTCAAAAACACTCCATTTAAACCATTTGATTCTGCAGCGAGATCAAGTTCAAAGCGTTAAAGGTTTTCTTAAAAACCATCCGCAACCCTCCGTCATTTTAGGAAGTAGAGTACTTAGTATTCGTGTTGCGTTTGTCGACCATAGCCGAGGCGTAGTGTACGGTAGCTAAGTGATGTCTTCTTACACAGCATATGATGCGATTAGTTAGGACAGTCATTTGACTTTGTTGATCTTAGCCAAGGGTCATGTGAGTGGGTCTAATTAATCACGAAATGACGGGTAGAACTTGACTAGTTCTTATGATTTGTTGACCATAGCCAAGGTCATAGGTGCTAGGGGTAAAAACCATTATCGGGAGTTTCAAGTGTTGAAATTTGCAATGAGATTGCATACTTTCTATGAGATAGTTGGATCCCGATACCCACTGTGAGTAATTGTTACTCCTGGGAGAGTTTTACACTTTACAATTAGCCAATCAAGTAGGTGTCTAGAAAGGTGTCAACGGGGTTACGCCCCTGGGAAAACGAGGTTTATTTTAATTAGGTCCGTGCGAAAGCACGGGGAACCTCCCTCAAAGTACCGGCACTGGCCTAGCTGAAAGATTGGCGAATTTGTAGGGTGTAATTAATCTCGGCTAGTCTTTCCTTTTAGGGTTTGAAGGAAGATTTGATAGAAACAGTGGGAGCCATCCTGATTAGATAAAATATATAACCAATCTAATCTTGCAAGAGCGCACGCAGAGTGTTTTCTTCTCTCTCTCTCCAGGTAGCGACCATGTCACGCCTTAATCAAGATAATAATATGGATGTATTGACCGAACCCGCTTGTTATACTGAGCTGGAGAACGTTGGTCCCGCTCCAACTTATAATTGTTATAAGACCGAGCAGGAAATAGGGGAATACCAGGATTCCCATGCCTCCCAAACGAAGAAAGTGCATGATGACGCATCTTCTTCGAGTGTGTTCATTACAAAGAACTGTTTCTTTGTATCCTCTACGTCCTGGGTATTAGATACCAGATCAGGATCCTGCATATGTAATCTGTTACATGGGCTAAAGAAAGGTAGAGAACTGAGAACGGGTGATAAGTTTCATGAGATAGAAAACGGTGCAAGTGTTGCAGCCAAGTCTGTTGGTCACTATCACCCTGTATTACCAGAATACATTGATTCTGAACGAATGTTATTAGATACCGAACCTGATATACAACATCATATCAGTCTCTTTATTAGTAAAGAAAAGATATAATTTTGTATTGTTGGATAATGTTTTGAACATTTCCTATATCAATAGTTGATCGGTTCAGGCACGTTATCTAAAAGCATTGACGTTCTAAATCAAACTACAGTTCTAAGTATACAGAACACACACAAGAGGAAGAGTTCAGAAATGAACGAATTCTTCTTAAGGCATTATAGACTAGGTCATATCAATGCGACCCGACTAGCTAAGTTACATTTAGATGCATATTTAAATCAGTTTAAATTTACATCTTATGAAACTTGCTAGTCATGTCACAAAGATAAGATGACCATAGCTCAGTTTACTGGAAACAGAGGAAGGGTCAGTAAACCCTTGGGAACGATACATAGTGATGTATGAAGGTCCCCAGTCTACATATGCCAGGACTGGTTCTTTGTACTTCCTTATATTCACTGATGATCTCCTAAGATTTGGACACATGTTCCTGTTGAAACACATGTCTGAAGCTTTTGAGAAATTCAAAGAATATAAGTCAGAAGTAGAGAACCAATACGGGTAGAAGTATTATGTCCTATGATGAGATCAGGGAGGAGAATACTTGTGCATGGAATTCTTGGACTATTCTAAAGGAGAATGAGATTCTCTCTCAGCATTACTCCTCCGTATACACCACAGCACAACGGTGTATTGGGGTGGAGCAATCACACCCTATGTGATAAGGTGTGCTCTATGATGAGTACTACTGAGTTACCTATTTCCTTTTAGGAGTTATGCACTTTGGAAGATGCATACGTATTGAATTGGGTTCGAATCAAATCAGTGCCTACCACTCCATATAAGATATGGTATGGGAAGAGCCCATCTCTTAAGCAAGTTAAGATTTGGGGTTGTCCGGCCTATGTCTAAAACCAAAATTTGGACAAGCTCGAGGCAAAGTCGGTTCTGTAGAAGTTTGTTGGAAATCCCAAGCATTCACAAGAGAATATCTTCTACCTAACAGAGGAAAAAAATGTGTTTTGTTTCTCAACATACCACCTTTGTGAAAGAGAATTTCTTATAAAGAAATTAGTGGTCATGAGGTAGAGCTGGAAGGAGTTCCAGCTATACAAACTACAGCAGATGATTTGGTAGAACCAAAGGATTCAATAGATTTCGACAAACCTCAGCCTCTCCGCCGATCCAGTAGGGTTCCTCATCCGCCTGAGAGATACTTCGGTTTCTCGATGACAGTGGGAGCGAGGATTGCATCATGAGATGATGACCCAACTAGTTTCGAGCAGGCCATCAAGAGTGGGGACTCTGTAAGAATGGCTGGATGCTTAGCGATCTGAGATGGCATCCATATACACCAACAAAGTATGGACTTTGGATGCTATATCTGAAGGGTTAAATCCCCATCAAGAGCAAGTATATCTTGAGAAGATTACTTGGTGTATATGGAAAAGTTAAGACTTTCAAAGCTAGACTTGTTAAAGGTTTTCTTCATCGACCAGGTGTGGATAATGATGAAACCTTTTCCAGTGGCTGTGCTTAAGTCCATCCGGATCCTACTTGCCATTGCTGCATACCATGACCACGATATCTGGTGGTTGGGTGTCATGACTGCTTTTCTAAATATTGATTTAGAAGAGAGCGTCTATAAGTACACAGCCATAGGGCTTCGTAGACAGTGAAAGCAGCGAAAACGTGTGCAAGATGCTTTGTGTGACAAAGCAGGCATCGCGGAGTTGGAACGTCTGTTTTGATGTGGTAGTCAAAGAGTTTGACTTCAACAAAATAGTAGATGAACCTTGTATATACAAAAAGGTAGTAGAGAGTAAGGTGGTTATCCTCGTATTGTACGTGGACAACATACTCTTGATAGGAAAAGAGTTTCCTATGCTACACTCGGTCAATCTCCTCTTATCACATGGATTCTCCATATAGGATCAAAGTGATACCTCCTAAATCCTGGGTTTTGGATCTATGAGATAGATCTAATTGGATGTTAGGATTCTCACTAGTAGTAGTGAGATGGTATTAGTTGATCCTGGGGAGAATCACTGGAAAAGTTCCAGGGTGATAAGGACGACTGAATGTCAGTCGCAGGCATTGTCTTTACCCTCAGTGAAGGGGCAGTATGTTGGAAGAGTTCCAAGCTAAGATACCGTGGCAAACTAGACGATAAAGGCTAATGACATCGCTGTCAAAGATACTACCAAAGAGGCAGTTTGGGTGTATATTAGATCATGAGATGAACTAGGTTCCTACCATTGTATGACAATGGAGTTGAGGCTTTGGCCCAGGAACCCTGGTCCCATCAGTGGCCTAGACATATTCCAAGGCAGTATCACCTAATCATGGAGATAGTTGATCTCCAGGGTGATCGAGGTTAGGAGTGGAGACTCAGAGGACAACACGGCGGATCCACTCACAAAGGCTTTTTCCCAGAGAGAGACTCATATGGGATGGTTGAGTATGAGATACTATAACCACTGCTACAGATGGCCCTAGTGCAAGTGGGAGATTGTTAGTTATATGTATGCCCTAAAGGCCATTACTGTACATGAGATGTATATTGTAGTGGATGCTGGGACATATATAGGTAGAACTTTCTTGCTCGACATGATAGTATGCTATCTGGTTGCTCTTTATCTTAACATGTATACTTATTGTCTCTCTGTTACATGTTGATAAAGCCCTTAGGATGTGTATTTGACTTCCAGGACTATGATGTAGATCATACTAGTGGGGCCTGGGTAGTCCATGAGTACATCCTTCAATGTTCCTAGTCGTGGGAATATTGAGACGGGGCATCGATATTCCAGAGTAGACTAGCGTATATCTTCTCGACCCATGTGATGGGCGATGGATGGTCCCATATGTGTTTGACATCAGAGATGGTATGCGGGTGCTCAGTGGTGACTGGGTACACTGAACGGACTCGCCGAGAACTCTCAGATGGTATTATACCTTACGTCAGATGGCAGTTCTCTGGTGATACTGGTACAGCTTAGTCTGTTGACCCGAGATCGTCATAGAGTCTTGTGTGTCTCCCACTGTGCTTTGATTTCCACCCTACCACGGCTCTACTGAGACGTGCAAACAGGTGGTTTTTGGGTACAGTCCCGATTCACATGGAGGCAATGAGCGATAGGAGGGGATTCGTCTCTCCCGGTATTGGGGGTTGATGTTGCGCTATGCTCGACTGGCTATAACTGGAAATCCCTGGCCAGGGTTGCACTGATTTACTGGTAATTGTTATCAGTAGTTTCATGCTTGTTATGGACCTTCTATCGGCATAACTTATCAAGCTGCTGGGGTCTGACGTTTACCATCCCATAGCGAGATATGCGACATATCAGACGAACAGACTGGACTGTGCGGTAAGTGTTACTGATTGGATTCACAGTAGTGTGAGCAGGCTTGCTCATTGATCTTCTGATCGCTCAATACCCGAGTGGCCGTTACGTTTAGCAGACCGCTTGCGGCTTGTGGGTGTTTGATATGATCATCACCTACTGCCGGCGTATTGACGAGTCTTTAGAGTCCTACACAAGAGTTTCCTGACTCAAGCGAAATGGAGTAGGAGCGCATATGTGATATATGCGGGACCGAGATTGATACGATATGAGATACCGTATTCTATTCTCGTGATTTGTGACATTGATCGGTTAGTTGTTACTTATGATATTAGTCGGTTATAGCCGGATTATTAAATCAAGAGTTGATTTAATAATTTAATGTACAATTATATATTTGATATATTACATTATATTAACTAGTATTAGCTCACTTAAGATTTATTTTCTCACTAGTTTGTGCATAAGTGTATATGTGATATTTATTTGTGTCATACTTGATGATACACACAAGATGGGTGTATAGGACTTATACCAAGATTAGGTTTAAGATTAGGGTTATTGTTTTATCTTAAGATTTAACAAAAGAGTTGAACTTAGTCAAAGTTATCAAGCTTGAAGAAGCTTGGAGAAACTTTGACAAAGTCCACTCTTTTGTCATTTCTCTTGATATTCTTTAACCTAACCCTTAACCTCATACCTTGGTCAATTCTCTACATGAGTTAAGCATGATAGCTTAACTCACCCATGGTTACATTATTGAGGGAATTAATCCATATGATGATTTTCTCTCTCTTCTTCTTCTTCTTCATCAAGATCCATGAAAAGCTTACTAGCTCTAATGGTGTCATGAGAAAAAGTGAGAGAAAATCAATTCTAAAGTGAGCCCACTTTCTACTTCTTCATCCTCTACTACTTGCCATATAGTATAGGGTGTTCTCTTCACAAAGTTCATGACCAAGTGAAAGAATAGCTTGAGTTAGTGTCTCCCCGACGTAGATCATCTTCGGTCTCGAAGTCAACGACCTAGCCCGCTCATTTCTCCGAAGAAACCATCGCTAGAGTCTGGGATCCCGATGATCGCAGCGAAGGGGCGTCAACACGGAGCTTTAGAAGTGAAGGACCGGATCTACAAAGGTTGTAATCCCTTTCACTTGTAGTTAAAATGTTTAACTTGCTAGTTTTCGCATAATCTCTAGTATACGATCTTGGTTAGTGTTGTTCGGCATGGCTAATTTTTTTGAATCGGGCATGGTAGATGCCTTGTAGAACCTTGTTAGAGTGCCTAGGAACCCTACAGCAAGTATGTGCGTGCGTGTGTGAATGCAACCTCTACTCTAGGGTCTCCCAACTAACACTTAAACCAATCCAAGAATACCTAGAATCTAGCTTTATCATCAATAAACTCATAACAACATAAATATATATATGTTTGTATATGTATTCTTATACATCACAACGAACTGCGGGGGTGCTATACGCCATCCACCCGACTTCCCCCGTAGATATAACATACTCACCTTGCTTCTTGTGTGTCGGTGTCGATGTCGCCTTCATCTTCTTCATCGTATGAAACCCACGTGAAGGTACCTACACATATAACGTATCGTATCACGATAAAATCAAATTCGAAGATTAAACGACACATGACAACCAAAACGGTACGCTTAAAAGCCTATAGGTTAGAACCTATGGACTACTCTTCCAAAACCACCAAATAACACCTGATATAGACGTACAAACGTCAAGCGATCAAATACAATAACAAATATCAAAACTTGAATTCATAAACAACACTAAATACAAGGAAGAAACCAAGAAAACATGCCCCAGATTTTAGTTCAGGTCCAAGCTAGGTGCACAAACAATACTGGGATGAAGTATAGGGTGTATATGACCTACTGAAGCAACCTAGACCCATTCCCACACCCCATGGTCGGCCACTCCCTTCCAAAACTGGCCTCCTTGGTTTTCCCATGGAGTTGGGGTCTCGTATGGTCAGGGTGGTCTCACATGGTCTCAAATTGGTCCCTGGATTTGTTTGTTTATCTCGTATTGGTCCCGGTTCACTCCAGATTTCCCTGCACCCTCAAAGTCGTCACAAACCGACATGAAAAGTTCCATAATTCTATATTTTTGTGTTTCGGGTTTTTTTAGGTCAGGGTTTTATACAATAGGGGGTCTAAGGTCACCTTTAAAGTCCAATTGCACATCCACAACTCAATTTAACCCTAACGCTCTCTAGTAATGCCCAAAGTGCACTAAACTACCCGACATCGAATTCAAACTTTAATTGAGGCTTAAGCACAAGAAATACAACTCTAATTGTGAAGGAATTACCTCATAAGACCCTCATGAATCCTCAACAGCGCCAAAATGACTACTTTCTTGGTCCAAAGGCATGCTTGTGAGCTTGTGCACAATATTTTTGAAATGGGGATAGGGTTTTGAGGTGTTTTTGGATGTGTTTTGAGGAGTTGAAGAGGTGGAGAAGGAGAGAAGAGGCAGCTGCAGCAGCAACACAAAGGGAGAGAGGGGAGAGAAAATGAGTGAAGGAAATGAAGAAGAATGGCTAAGTCAAACATCCTCACCTACTATTTCTCTCTCTCACCATACTTCAATATTCAAATCCTTTTCCTTTTTTTTCTTTAACCCAAATTCCTTCTCACACCAATAGTAACCCCAAAACAACATGGTAGAAATGTACAAGTGTAAAAAAAAAGATATGTGCATATTTTGCACAAAACGAGCTTAAAACGCGATTAGCGATTTTTAATCGTAATTAGCACTAAATTAGTGTCAAACTAATCATAAAAACTTAAAATTTGCATAAATTAAATAAAACACCCTCTTTTAAATAATTTCCATAATTTTCAAAAAATTTCCCCATTTTATCGGTATTTAATATACCGCCCTATTAAAATATTCAATATTTTATTATTAAAATATAAAATTCCCGAAAAATAATATTTTATTTTTCTGAAATGTTACAATCTTCCCCCCTTAAAGAAATTCGGTCCCCGAGTTTAAATTTAAACCCCTCAAATACTAAAACATTTCAGTAAAAGTCCAAGTCGTCGGGGCTCCGAAATCATCAATACGTAAAACGCTTCATAGCGCAATGCATGAGCAAGAAGAATGAGCAGATAACTCGAACTCAAAACTCCGTCAAGCATCCCGCAATCATAGGAGTCATGGTGAAGACATCAACGTCAAATCCAAAACGAAATCAACATGATATGCATCAAACTCTGCATATAAATATCATCAAAACACCTGAAGAAAAAGCATGCCAAAACCTTTTTAAGGTGCTGTGCGATGCGCGTGTCGCGGCACAGTGGCGGACGTCTATTGTAAGAAAATAACTATATGTATCTATATATCATTTGTTTAATATGTACGTCCCGCCGTTTTGAAAACAATTTAGAGGGGCTTCCTTGTTTTAAACGTTTCGTATCATATCAGACACGTAGGTAAATATTGAGACTATATCTCTCTTTTTGGAAATCCCTTCGATAACTATCAATGTGTGCAAAATACATCCAGGTACTGTCCCCTGACTAGTCCTGCTCAGTACGAAAACAAATAGCATATATTATAAAAATGCACTGCTCCACAAGAATAAATCCCTAAATGTGCATAAGAATGCTACGTGCGTCTGGTGCGCCCGGAAATCAAAATCCATATATGTGCCATACATGTGCACAGAAACAACATCTAAGTGAAACGGGTTTGCAAAAAACACCTGTCAGAGGCAACGGTGTGCCTGACAGCCATATGAGGTGCATCTGATATGCATGAAGAATCCTGATCTAGTGCATCTAGTGTGCACCTAAATCGCATCTCAAATCATGCGCCCAACTGTTGGATATGTATGCCCTAGAGGCCATTATTGTATAGTACTAGTTTTTATAATGCATTTTGGAGGCTTGGGATATATATACGGGTTTACGACAGTCTTGCTTGATATAGTAGTATGCTACTTGGTTTGTTTCTATCTTAATATGTGTATATGTTTCTTTTAACATATCACTAAAAACATATTGATGGAGCCCTTAGGATCTTTGCTTGACTACCGGCGTTGTAATGGCGATCACACTAGTGGGGGCTGGGTAGTCTATAAGTACATCCTTATTTTGGTCCCTAGTCGTAGGATTATCGAGACAGGGCATCGATACTCCAGAGTAGACTGGTGCATACGCTTCTCGTCCCAGCAGGGGAGATGGTCTGTCCCACAGCCATCAGTACGTCGTACTGGAGATAGTATGCAGGTGCTCGTTAGGTTACGAGTACACTGGATAGGACTCATCGGGAACTGTTGGTTGGTATTATACCTATCGTCAGTTAACAGTTCTCAGGTGACATGAGTACAGCTTAGTCTGTTGACTTGACACTGTCACTTCGCCTCAAGTGTGTTCCTACTGTTCTTAGATTACTACCCTACCACGGCTCTATTGAGTCGTGCAAACAGGCAGTAGTTGGGTGCAGTCCCGAAGCACTTGGAGGCAGTGACGGTTAGAAAGGATTCGTCTCTCCCGGTATTGGGAGTTGATATTGCGCTGTGTCTAGGAGAGCCATTACACATAGTCGTCCCTAGCCAGGGCAAGCTAGATTTGCTGGTAGTGTTACCAGTAGTTTCTCAGGGTGTTCTGGGCTACACTCCGATATGACTTGTACCGCTATTAGGGGACTTATGTTTACCGCCCCCTAGGCCCGTGATCGCACGCTTTTGGCGTGTCGGATGTTCAAAGTCCTAAGTTTACCGCGATCAGGACGGTGTCGCTATGCAGCTAACCGGTTGAGCATGGGTCGATCCACAGGGAGATGGTTGTATTTCCGTTCTTGTCTTAGACGATTCAATAAAGAATGTGTATATGTTTGTTCGATTCTAACCCATGTGTTATATGCAAGTATAAAGTTGTTAAGAAAAAGATACGAAATTGTAAGCTAAAGAAATCCGTACTCAAAACCTTTGAGCCGAGTCTTGACCAATTGAAGCTAGAGCAATCGGCAACAACATGGATTAGGGGATTTAAGCACGGTATTCGTGGAATCCGGCTTATATACCCTTGTCCTTCCGTTCTTGTCTCTTGCTTTCGCCTCCGGCCAAACCGAACGCAACCGATCGCGGTTAGGAATCACCGTTACCTTGGTAGGGTAGGGTGCCTAACGAAGCGCTTGCGTAACGTTTGGGCGGAGTTCAATGGAAAATAACGGGAAAAGGAAATGAGCAAAGAAACATTAACTTACAATATCGTATTTATTCTTAACAACAATAATTACAACCATTCACAAAAAGAACTAAAAAGAGAGAACAAAAAGATAAACAAAGAAAAGAAAAGATTACAAGCAAGTAATTAAAGTGCATGGTAATAAATTGCAAGTAATAAAAGACAAGAATGAAAAATGCAAGAAAGTAATACTAAGATCCATAGAACTCAAGACAAGCATGGGATCAATAGCCAACCCTTAAACTTGTAAGCTCAATCAAGAGGTTGCAAGATCAAGAGAAGGGTAAAGAACTCAAGTGAAATGAAGCACAAATTCCATATGAAGATACAACCCTTGAGATCAATAACAAACCCTTAAACTTTCAA